>OX421326.1:23643200-25003847 GCA_949125395.1 Diaphora mendica | reverse complement strand
CCTAACCTAACCTAACCTAACCTAACCTAACCTAACCTAACCTAACCTAACCTAACCTAACCTAACCTAACCTAACCTAACCTAACCTAACCTAACCTAACCTAACCTAACCTAACCTAACCGTAACCTAACCTAACCTAACCTAACCTAACCTAACCTAACCTAACCTAACCTAACCTAACCTAACCTAACCTAACCTAACCTAACCTAACCTAACCTAACCTAACCTAACCTAACCTAACCTAACCTAACCTAACCTAACCTAACCTAACCTAACCTAACCTAACCTAACCTAACCTAACCTAACCTAACCTAACCTAACCTAACCTAACCTAACCTAACCTAACCTAACCTAACCTAACCTAACCTAACCTAACCTAACCTAACCTAACCTAACCTAACCTAACCTAACCTAACCTAACCTAACCTAACCTAACCTAACCTAACCTAACCTAACCTAACCTAACCTAACCTAACCTAACCTAACCTAACCTAACCTAACCTAACCTAACCTAACCTAACCTAACCTAACCTAACCTAACCTAACCTAACCTAACCTAACCTAACCTAACCTAACCTAACCTAACCTAACCTAACCTAACCTAACCTAACCTAACCTAACCTAACCTAACCTAACCTAACCTAACCTAACCTAACCTAACCTAACCTAACCTAACCTAACCTAACCTAACCTAACCTAACCTAACCTAACCTAACCTAACCTAACCTAACCTAACCTAACCTAACCTAACCTAACCTAACCTAACCTAACCTAACCTAACCTAACCTAACCTAACCTAACCTAACCTAACCTAACCTAACCTAACCTAACCTAACCTAACCTAACCTAACCTAACCTAACCTAACCTAACCTAACCTAACCTAACCTAACCTAACCTAACCTAACCTAACCTAACCTAACCTAACCTAACCTAACCTAACCTAACCTAACCTAACCTAACCTAACCTAACCTAACCTAACCTAACCTAACCTAACCTAACCTAACCTAACCTAACCTAACCTAACCTAACCTAACCTAACCTAACCTAACCTAACCTAACCTAACCTAACCTAACCTAACCTAACCTAACCTAACCTAACCTAACCTAACCTAACCTAACCTAACCTAACCTAACCTAACCTAACCTAACCTAACCTAACCTAACCTAACCTAACCTAACCTAACCTAACCTAACCTAACCTAACCTAACCTAACCTAACCTAACCTAACCTAACCTAACCTAACCTAACCTAACCTAACCTAACCTAACCTAACCTAACCTAACCTAACCTAACCTAACCTAACCTAACCTAACCTAACCTAACCTAACCTAACCTAACCTAACCTAACCTAACCTAACCTAACCTAACCTAACCTAACCTAACCTAACCTAACCTAACCTAACCTAACCTAACCTAACCTAACCTAACCTAACCTAACCTAACCTAACCTAACCTAACCTAACCTAACCTAACCTAACCTAACCTAACCTAACCTAACCTAACCTAACCTAACCTAACCTAACCTAACCTAACCTAACCTAACCTAACCTAACCTAACCTAACCTAACCTAACCTAACCTAACCTAACCTAACCTAACCTAACCTAACCTAACCTAACCTAACCTAACCTAACCTAACCTAACCTAACCTAACCTAACCTAACCTAACCTAACCTAACCTAACCTAACCTAACCTAACCTAACCTAACCTAACCTAACCTAACCTAACCTAACCTAACCTAACCTAACCTAACCTAACCTAACCTAACCTAACCTAACCTAACCTAACCTAACCTAACCTAACCTAACCTAACCTAACCTAACCTAACCTAACCTAACCTAACCTAACCTAACCTAACCTAACCTAACCTAACCTAACCTAACCTAACCTAACCTAACCTAACCTAACCTAACCTAACCTAACCTAACCTAACCTAACCTAACCTAACCTAACCTAACCTAACCTAACCTAACCTAACCTAACCTAACCTAACCTAACCTAACCTAACCTAACCTAACCTAACCTAACCTAACCTAACCTAACCTAACCTAACCTAACCTAACCTAACCTAACCTAACCTAACCTAACCTAACCTAACCTAACCTAACCTAACCTAACCTAACCTAACCTAACCTAACCTAACCTAACCTAACCTAACCTAACCTAACCTAACCTAACCTAACCTAACCTAACCTAACCTAACCTAACCTAACCTAACCTAACCTAACCTAACCTAACCTAACCTAACCTAACCTAACCTAACCTAACCTAACCTAACCTAACCTAACCTAACCTAACCTAACCTAACCTAACCTAACCTAACCTAACCTAACCTAACCTAACCTAACCTAACCTAACCTAACCTAACCTAACCTAACCTAACCTAACCTAACCTAACCTAACCTAACCTAACCTAACCTAACCTAACCTAACCTAACCTAACCTAACCTAACCTAACCTAACCTAACCTAACCTAACCTAACCTAACCTAACCTAACCTAACCTAACCTAACCTAACCTAACCTAACCTAACCTAACCTAACCTAACCTAACCTAACCTAACCTAACCTAACCTAACCTAACCTAACCTAACCTAACCTAACCTAACCTAACCTAACCTAACCTAACCTAACCTAACCTAACCTAACCTAACCTAACCTAACCTAACCTAACCTAACCTAACCTAACCTAACCTAACCTAACCTAACCTAACCTAACCTAACCTAACCTAACCTAACCTAACCTAACCTAACCTAACCTAACCTAACCTAACCTAACCTAACCTAACCTAACCTAACCTAACCTAACCTAACCTAACCTAACCTAACCTAACCTAACCTAACCTAACCTAACCTAACCTAACCTAACCTAACCTAACCTAACCTAACCTAACCTAACCTAACCTAACCTAACCTAACCTAACCTAACCTAACCTAACCTAACCTAACCTAACCTAACCTAACCTAACCTAACCTAACCTAACCTAACCTAACCTAACCTAACCTAACCTAACCTAACCTAACCTAACCTAACCTAACCTAACCTAACCTAACCTAACCTAACCTAACCTAACCTAACCTAACCTAACCTAACCTAACCTAACCTAACCTAACCTAACCTAACCTAACCTAACCTAACCTAACCTAACCTAACCTAACCTAACCTAACCTAACCTAACCTAACCTAACCTAACCTAACCTAACCTAACCTAACCTAACCTAACCTAACCTAACCTAACCTAACCTAACCTAACCTAACCTAACCTAACCTAACCTAACCTAACCTAACCTAACCTAACCTAACCTAACCTAACCTAACCTAACCTAACCTAACCTAACCTAACCTAACCTAACCTAACCTAACCTAACCTAACCTAACCTAACCTAACCTAACCTAACCTAACCTAACCTAACCTAACCTAACCTAACCTAACCTAACCTAACCTAACCTAACCTAACCTAACCTAACCTAACCTAACCTAACCTAACCTAACCTAACCTAACCTAACCTAACCTAACCTAACCTAACCTAACCTAACCTAACCTAACCTAACCTAACCTAACCTAACCTAACCTAACCTAACCTAACCTAACCTAACCTAACCTAACCTAACCTAACCTAACCTAACCTAACCTAACCTAACCTAACCTAACCTAACCTAACCTAACCTAACCTAACCTAACCTAACCTAACCTAACCTAACCTAACCTAACCTAACCTAACCTAACCTAACCTAACCTAACCTAACCTAACCTAACCTAACCTAACCTAACCTAACCTAACCTAACCTAACCTAACCTAACCTAACCTAACCTAACCTAACCTAACCTAACCTAACCTAACCTAACCTAACCTAACCTAACCTAACCTAACCTAACCTAACCTAACCTAACCTAACCTAACCTAACCTAACCTAACCTAACCTAACCTAACCTAACCTAACCTAACCTAACCTAACCTAACCTAACCTAACCTAACCTAACCTAACCTAACCTAACCTAACCTAACCTAACCTAACCTAACCTAACCTAACCTAACCTAACCTAACCTAACCTAACCTAACCTAACCTAACCTAACCTAACCTAACCTAACCTAACCTAACCTAACCTAACCTAACCTAACCTAACCTAACCTAACCTAACCTAACCTAACCTAACCTAACCTAACCTAACCTAACCTAACCTAACCTAACCTAACCTAACCTAACCTAACCTAACCTAACCTAACCTAACCTAACCTAACCTAACCTAACCTAACCTAACCTAACCTAACCTAACCTAACCTAACCTAACCTAACCTAACCTAACCTAACCTAACCTAACCTAACCTAACCTAACCTAACCTAACCTAACCTAACCTAACCTAACCTAACCTAACCTAACCTAACCTAACCTAACCTAACCTAACCTAACCTAACCTAACCTAACCTAACCTAACCTAACCTAACCTAACCTAACCTAACCTAACCTAACCTAACCTAACCTAACCTAACCTAACCTAACCTAACCTAACCTAACCTAACCTAACCTAACCTAACCTAACCTAACCTAACCTAACCTAACCTAACCTAACCTAACCTAACCTAACCTAACCTAACCTAACCTAACCTAACCTAACCTAACCTAACCTAACCTAACCTAACCTAACCTAACCTAACCTAACCTAACCTAACCTAACCTAACCTAACCTAACCTAACCTAACCTAACCTAACCTAACCTAACCTAACCTAACCTAACCTAACCTAACCTAACCTAACCTAACCTAACCTAACCTAACCTAACCTAACCTAACCTAACCTAACCTAACCTAACCTAACCTAACCTAACCTAACCTAACCTAACCTAACCTAACCTAACCTAACCTAACCTAACCTAACCTAACCTAACCTAACCTAACCTAACCTAACCTAACCTAACCTAACCTAACCTAACCTAACCTAACCTAACCTAACCTAACCTAACCTAACCTAACCTAACCTAACCTAACCTAACCTAACCTAACCTAACCTAACCTAACCTAACCTAACCTAACCTAACCTAACCTAACCTAACCTAACCTAACCTAACCTAACCTAACCTAACCTAACCTAACCTAACCTAACCTAACCTAACCTAACCTAACCTAACCTAACCTAACCTAACCTAACCTAACCTAACCTAACCTAACCTAACCTAACCTAACCTAACCTAACCTAACCTAACCTAACCTAACCTAACCTAACCTAACCTAACCTAACCTAACCTAACCTAACCTAACCTAACCTAACCTAACCTAACCTAACCTAACCTAACCTAACCTAACCTAACCTAACCTAACCTAACCTAACCTAACCTAACCTAACCTAACCTAACCTAACCTAACCTAACCTAACCTAACCTAACCTAACCTAACCTAACCTAACCTAACCTAACCTAACCTAACCTAACCTAACCTAACCTAACCTAACCTAACCTAACCTAACCTAACCTAACCTAACCTAACCTAACCTAACCTAACCTAACCTAACCTAACCTAACCTAACCTAACCTAACCTAACCTAACCTAACCTAACCTAACCTAACCTAACCTAACCTAACCTAACCTAACCTAACCTAACCTAACCTAACCTAACCTAACCTAACCTAACCTAACCTAACCTAACCTAACCTAACCTAACCTAACCTAACCTAACCTAACCTAACCTAACCTAACCTAACCTAACCTAACCTAACCTAACCTAACCTAACCTAACCTAACCTAACCTAACCTAACCTAACCTAACCTAACCTAACCTAACCTAACCTAACCTAACCTAACCTAACCTAACCTAACCTAACCTAACCTAACCTAACCTAACCTAACCTAACCTAACCTAACCTAACCTAACCTAACCTAACCTAACCTAACCTAACCTAACCTAACCTAACCTAACCTAACCTAACCTAACCTAACCTAACCTAACCTAACCTAACCTAACCTAACCTAACCTAACCTAACCTAACCTAACCTAACCTAACCTAACCTAACCTAACCTAACCTAACCTAACCTAACCTAACCTAACCTAACCTAACCTAACCTAACCTAACCTAACCTAACCTAACCTAACCTAACCTAACCTAACCTAACCTAACCTAACCTAACCTAACCTAACCTAACCTAACCTAACCTAACCTAACCTAACCTAACCTAACCTAACCTAACCTAACCTAACCTAACCTAACCTAACCTAACCTAACCTAACCTAACCTAACCTAACCTAACCTAACCTAACCTAACCTAACCTAACCTAACCTAACCTAACCTAACCTAACCTAACCTAACCTAACCTAACCTAACCTAACCTAACCTAACCTAACCTAACCTAACCTAACCTAACCTAACCTAACCTAACCTAACCTAACCTAACCTAACCTAACCTAACCTAACCTAACCTAACCTAACCTAACCTAACCTAACCTAACCTAACCTAACCTAACCTAACCTAACCTAACCTAACCTAACCTAACCTAACCTAACCTAACCTAACCTAACCTAACCTAACCTAACCTAACCTAACCTAACCTAACCTAACCTAACCTAACCTAACCTAACCTAACCTAACCTAACCTAACCTAACCTAACCTAACCTAACCTAACCTAACCTAACCTAACCTAACCTAACCTAACCTAACCTAACCTAACCTAACCTAACCTAACCTAACCTAACCTAACCTAACCTAACCTAACCTAACCTAACCTAACCTAACCTAACCTAACCTAACCTAACCTAACCTAACCTAACCTAACCTAACCTAACCTAACCTAACCTAACCTAACCTAACCTAACCTAACCTAACCTAACCTAACCTAACCTAACCTAACCTAACCTAACCTAACCTAACCTAACCTAACCTAACCTAACCTAACCTAACCTAACCTAACCTAACCTAACCTAACCTAACCTAACCTAACCTAACCTAACCTAACCTAACCTAACCTAACCTAACCTAACCTAACCTAACCTAACCTAACCTAACCTAACCTAACCTAACCTAACCTAACCTAACCTAACCTAACCTAACCTAACCTAACCTAACCTAACCTAACCTAACCTAACCTAACCTAACCTAACCTAACCTAACCTAACCTAACCTAACCTAACCTAACCTAACCTAACCTAACCTAACCTAACCTAACCTAACCTAACCTAACCTAACCTAACCTAACCTAACCTAACCTAACCTAACCTAACCTAACCTAACCTAACCTAACCTAACCTAACCTAACCTAACCTAACCTAACCTAACCTAACCTAACCTAACCTAACCTAACCTAACCTAACCTAACCTAACCTAACCTAACCTAACCTAACCTAACCTAACCTAACCTAACCTAACCTAACCTAACCTAACCTAACCGGTGCGAAATTTGAATCGAATACAGCTGCTAGTGTTATTGTTATTTGTTGATATCATCTTTGTAGACACTCCTGCGTCCCGTGGGAAGATAATAACCTGAAAAACAAAGAAAAATTTTAGTTTCTGGACTTAGAATATTTTTAAATTTCTAAATTAACAAATTTTCGAGGTTTTTGTCGAATTATTCGATAACGCTTCACCTCAAAGTTGACATAGTTACAGATCTAGATAGCCCTCATCAAGGCCTATCTAATAACACCTCCTTTGTATAGGTTGGGTAAATAGAAGTTACTAAATTTTCACATTCATCTTGACTTTCGGCATTTTTAAGGAATTTTCCAAGGCGCTTCGCTTATAACTTTTCGAAATTTATTTTTGGAATTTTTAATTATATATATTTAGATAGAACTCGTCAAGGCCTATCTAATAACACCTCTTTTATTAACATTCGGTTAATAAAAGTAGTAAATTTTCTACATACAAATCTCAGTTTACCGTTTTTTCGGAAATTTTCTGAGATTTTCCTTTAATAACTTGCCCCCTTATTTTTTCTAAACAATTAATTATACATATCTAGATAGCTCGCGTCACGACCTATCTAACAACACCTCTTTTAAGTAAATCTGGTAAATAGAATCTTAGAAATTCGACATTTAAATTACAATTTTAGTCATTTTTGAGGTTTTTGTCGATTAATTCGATAGCCTTTGTTTTCCAAATTACTAATTATATATATTTAAATAGCCCTTTCAATTACCCGTCGAACGACACCACTTTCGTCCGGATCCGCCTGACGGAAAATTGGGAAATTGACTTTTAAAATTTTCATTACTGTTTGTTTACTTTTGAAAGTCTACCTTAGGGGTGCACATTTGGAACATTTGTGCGAAATTTGAATCGAATACAGCTGCTAGTGTTATTGTTATTTGTTGATATCATCTTTGTAGACACTCCTGCGTCCCGTGGGAAGATAATAACCTGAAAAACAAAGAAAAATTTTAGTTTCTGGACTTAGAATATTTTTAAATTTCTAAATTAACAAATTTTCGAGGTTTTTGTCGAATTATTCGATAACGCTTCACCTCAAAGTTGACATAGTTACAGATCTAGATAGCCCTCATCAAGGCCTATCTAATAACACCTCCTTTGTATAGGTTGGGTAAATAGAAGTTACTAAATTTTCACATTCATTTTGACTTTCGGCATTTTTAAGGAATTTTCCAAGGCGCTTCGCTTATAACTTTTCGAAATTTATTTTTGGAATTTTTAATTATATATATTTAGATAGAACTCGTCAAGGCCTATCTAATAACACCTCTTTTATTAACATTCGGTTAATAAAAGTAGTAAATTTTCTACATACAAATCTCAGTTTACCGTTTTTTCGGAAATTTTCTGAGATTTTCCTTTAATAACTTGCCCCCTTATTTTTTCTAAACAATTAATTATACATATCTAGATAGCTCGCGTCACGACCTATCTAACAACACCTCTTTTAAGTAAATCTGGTAAATAGAATCTTAGAAATTCGACATTTAAATTACAATTTTAGTCATTTTTGAGGTTTTTGTCGATTAATTCGATAGCCTTTGTTTTCCAAATTACTAATTATATATATTTAAATAGCCCTTTCAATTACCCGTCGAACGACACCACTTTCGTCCGGATCCGCCTGACGGAAAATTAAAAAATTGCCCGCCCTCCCTCCCGTATTTCACTGGGCCATATAGACTTTGTGGTGTAAGGGTCACTAACCTCTCAATTCAATTTCTAGGGAAAATTCTTATTCAATTATTTTAATTTCGCACTCATTTTATTTTAGTGACAGAGGCACTTTACACCTCAAATAATTATAGACCGGCTCAAATTAGAGCGAAAAACTTTTGTTTGATTTTATTTCATTTTATTATTTTTAACTGTGTAGAACTACGTTCTACACAAACCTTATTATTTAAGTTAGTTGTAAGATTGACACACCCCCCTATACAGGGCTACACAAACATTTACATACTGACACTGACACACCCCCCCATACAGGGTTGAACACACATTTACACACATTTACAAAATAGACAACTTTCCCCGTTCACACACATTATACACCACATCACACTCTGTCACACACAACACATACATCAATATGTATAAAACACCACCAACGTCCGGCGCGGCCAAGAACTCGCAGAAGATTAGGGATCCGTCGATCGAAGAGGTCTTCCAGACGATCCCTATAGAGGAACGTATTGACTATGCCACCAGATCCTGTAGAGTAATCAGGCTCCAGCTCAACGAATCAAGGAACCTCAAGAGAGAGATAAAGCGGGAGATCGACAGAAGAGTCGATCTCCTAGAGCGAATAATTAAAGCGTATTCTGAAGAGGAAGCAAATAGATCGAAACAAGGGCAGAATACTGAGGTCACGGAGGTTCCAAATTCAAATGCTAACAACGAAATCCTCAGGAAAATACAAGACAATGAGAAGATGTTGAAGGAGAACGCTAAGGTCCTGGGAGAGATAAAGGAAAGCATAGAAAAGCAAGATGATAGGGAAAAAGAGAGGGAGAGAAAAGGAACATCAAAAGAGAACGAGAGAATACTGAAGGAAAACGTTAAAGTTCTAGGACAGATTAAGGAAAGAATAGAAAAACAAGATGATAGTGAAATGGAGAGAAAAGTAACACCGAAAGAGAATGAGAGGATATTGAAGGAGAACATTAAAGTCCTAGGAGAGATAAAGGAAATGATTGGAAAGCACGATGAAAGGGAGAGAAAAGGAACACACACAGCGACCTATGCGGGGGTAGTGGCAGGCCGCTCTGAAGCTCGGCTCCCGGAAATGACGACCCTGCACTCGGTGGTCGTCACGTCCAAAAACGATCAGGACACCGGGGAGCAGGTCATAGAGCGACTGAGGAAAGCTGCGGACGAGGACGAGGGATGGGTGAAGGCAGAGAAAATAAGAAAGGCTAAAGACAGAAAAGTAATAATCGGTTACAAAACGGAAGAAGACAGAAAAAAGGCACAAAAAAGGTTAATAGAGAAAGCGAAAGATCTTGTGGTGGAAGAAATAAAGAACAGGGACCCCCTACTGGTACTCTACAGCGTCCTTAAAAATCAGACGGACGAGGACCTGGTAAAAGCTGTAAGGTGCAGAAACCAGAATATATTCCGGGACTTAACACCGGACCAAGACAGGCTGATAGTGCTCTATAGGAGGCGAGCAAAGAATCCACACATGTGCCACGTGGTGCTCAGGGTCTCCCCGGCGGTTTGGTCTCGTGCCCTAGACATAGGGAGACTGCATATTGACCTACAACCGATTAAGGTTGCGGACCAATCTCCCTTAGTGCAGTGCTCCCTGTGTCTAGGATACGGACATAGCAGGAAGTTCTGTACCACAACAGAACTCAAGTGCAGCCATTGCGGAGGGCCCCACCTAAGGGCCGAATGCCCGGACGCTGCCAGTGGTGCAGAACCAAACTGTTGCAACTGCCAGGGGGAGAGGCTGAGCAGCACGGGGCACAACGCTTTCAGCGCCGAGTGCCCAATCCGCAAAAAGTGGGACTATCTGGCGAGACTAAGTACGGCATATTTGTGACACACTCGATCATACACACACGACACAGGAACATACACACACACACAGATTTTAAAAGTATATAGTGAATATATATGGAGATATCGTAACACGCACACAAACACCAGACACGCACACATAACTAAAAGGAACAGCATAACAAATTCACGACCAGGATTACAATAATTGCATATATTTAGGCATATATACACATTGTTGCTAACAAAGGTGGAATTAATGCTAAAAATAAAAAACACCCAGACACAAACATCACATATAGATTATATACACACAGATTAAATAACAAATTAAAATACACTTTAGATAAAACTATACACACATAATTAAACACTGGACATGTACAAAAACAAAATACACAAAGTCACAAAATGCCATGATCTCACAGATTAGGAGAAGACATTCAAAAAGCCATTTGCAGAATAAACAGACTAAACAATAACAACAGGTAAAACGTATTAGATAAAAGATAAAATAGTATAAATAAAAGTAAAACAAAGCATGAACAGTATAAATAGAAGACAGCTAAGATAAAACAGTATACATAGTAGTAGTAATAATAATAGTATAATAATAGAAAAATGCACTCAGAATAACAATATAGAGGTATAAGAAATTGATAGAATACATTATATATAAATTAAAAATACGTAAGACTCTCAACAAACCTAACAATAAAGCCTGCAACGTAAAAATCATATGTTTCGTATTATAATAGAAACTTTTAGAAATGAACATTCTATGGTATAAATTCTGTAACGTAATTAAACACTAAATAGAAAAATCCACTTAATTCTGTATAGTAATCAGACAATAGATGGAAAATTAACAAAAGCAAAGAGATGGATGGGAGGCACTTGGTGCAAGGCACAACAATGAACAGCAAATATGTAAATGACTAGTAGCAAGGTCCTGTCGTTATCATGGACGGGGGAAAGCAGCGTTATCCCTAGGGATAACTTAAAAAAAAAAAAAAAAAAAAAAAAAAAAACCTAACCTAACCTAACCTAACCTAACCTAACCTAACCTAACCTAACCTAACCTAACCTAACCTAACCTAACCTAACCTAACCTAACCTAACCTAACCTAACCTAACCTAACCTAACCTAACCTAACCTAACCTAACCTAACCTAACCTAACCTAACCTAACCTAACCTAACCTAACCTAACCTAACCTAACCTAACCTAACCTAACCTAACCTAACCTAACCTAACCTAACCTAACCTAACCTAACCTAACCTAACCTAACCTAACCTAACCTAACCTAACCTAACCTAACCTAACCTAACCTAACCGTGCGAAATTTTCATTGAAAACAGCTGCTAGTAACGTTGTTATTTGTTGGTATCATATTTGTAGACACTCCTGCGTCCCGTGGGAAGAAAATTACCTGAAAAATAAAGAAAAATTTTTAATTTCTGGACTTAGAATATTTTTAAATTTCTAAATTAACAAATTTTCGAGGTTTTTGTCGAATTATTCGATAACGCTTCACCTCAAAGTTGACATAGTTACAGATCTAGATAGCCCTCATCAAGGCCTATCTAATAACACCTCCTTTGTATAGGTTGGGTAAATAGAAGTTACTAAATTTTCACATTCATTTTGACTTTCGGCATTTTTAAGGAATTTTCCAAGGCGCTTCGCTTATAACTTTTCGAAATTTATTTTTGGAATTTTTATTTATATATATTTAGATAGAACTCGTCAAGGCCTATCTAATAACACCTCCTTTATTAAGATCTGGTTAATAAAAGTAGTAAATTTTCAACAAACAAAACTCAATTTACCGCTTTTTCGAAAATTTTCTGAGATTTTCTTTGAATAACTTGCTCCCTCATTTTTTGGGAACAATAAATTATACATACCTAGATAGCTCGCGTCACGACCTATCTAACAACACCTCTTTTATTTAAATCTGGTAAATATAACCTTAGAAATTCAACATTTAAATTTCAATTTTAGTCATTTTTGAGGTTTTTGTCGATTAATTCGATAGCCTTTGTTTTCCAAATTACTAATTATATATATTTAAATAGCCCTTTCAATTACCCGTCGAACGACACCACTCTCGTCCGGATCCGCCTGACGGAAAATTGGGAAATTGACTTATAAAATTTTCGGTATTGTTTGTTTACTTTCCAAAGTCTACCTTAGGGGTGAACATTTGGAACATTTGTGCGAAATTTTCATTGAAAACAGCTGCTAGTAACGTTGTTATTTGTTGGTATCATATTTGTAGACACTCCTGCGTCCCGTGGGAAGAAAATTACCTGAAAAATAAAGAAAAATTTTTAATTTCTGGACTTAGAATATTTTTAAATTTCTAAATTAACAAATTTTCGAGGTTTTTGTCGAATTATTCGATAACGCTTCACCTCAAAGTTGACATAGTTACAGATCTAGATAGCCCTCATCAAGGCCTATCTAATAACACCTCCTTTGTATAGGTTGGGTAAATAGAAGTTACTAAATTTTCACATTCATTTTGACTTTCGGCATTTTTAAGGAATTTTCCAAGGCGCTTCGCTTATAACTTTTCGAAATTTATTTTTGGAATTTTTATTTATATATATTTAGATAGAACTCGTCAAGGCCTATCTAATAACACCTCCTTTATTAAGATCTGGTTAATAAAAGTAGTAAATTTTCAACAAACAAAACTCAATTTACCGCTTTTTCGAAAATTTTCTGAGATTTTCTTTGAATAACTTGCTCCCTCATTTTTTGGGAACAATAAATTATACATACCTAGATAGCTCGCGTCACGACCTATCTAACAACACCTCTTTTATTTAAATCTGGTAAATATAACCTTAGAAATTCAACATTTAAATTTCAATTTTAGTCATTTTTGAGGTTTTTGTCGATTAATTCGATAGCCTTTGTTTTCCAAATTACTAATTATATATATTTAAATAGCCCTTTCAATTACCCGTCGAACGACACCACTCTCGTCCGGATCCGCCTGACGGAAAATTGGGAAATTGACTTATAAAATTTTCGGTATTGTTTGTTTACTTTCCAAAGTCTACCTTAGGGGTGAACATTTGGAACATTTGTGCGAAATTTTCATTGAAAACAGCTGCTAGTAACGTTGTTATTTGTTGGTATCATATTTGTAGACACTCCTGCGTCCCGTGGGAAGAAAATTACCTGAAAAATAAAGAAAAATTTTTAATTTCTGGACTTAGAATATTTTTAAATTTCTAAATTAACAAATTTTCGAGGTTTTTGTCGAATTATTCGATAACGCTTCACCTCAAAGTTGACATAGTTACAGATCTAGATAGCCCTCATCAAGGCCTATCTAATAACACCTCCTTTGTATAGGTTGGGTAAATAGAAGTTACTAAATTTTCACATTCATTTTGACTTTCGGCATTTTTAAGGAATTTTCCAAGGCGCTTCGCTTATAACTTTTCGAAATTTATTTTTGGAATTTTTATTTATATATATTTAGATAGAACTCGTCAAGGCCTATCTAATAACACCTCCTTTATTAAGATCTGGTTAATAAAAGTAGTAAATTTTCAACAAACAAAACTCAATTTACCGCTTTTTCGAAAATTTTCTGAGATTTTCTTTGAATAACTTGCTCCCTCATTTTTTGGGAACAATAAATTATACATACCTAGATAGCTCGCGTCACGACCTATCTAACAACACCTCTTTTATTTAAATCTGGTAAATATAACCTTAGAAATTCAACATTTAAATTTCAATTTTAGTCATTTTTGAGGTTTTTGTCGATTAATTCGATAGCCTTTGTTTTCCAAATTACTAATTATATATATTTAAATAGCCCTTTCAATTACCCGTCGAACGACACCACTCTCGTCCGGATCCGCCTGACGGAAAATTGGGAAATTGACTTATAAAATTTTCGGTATTGTTTGTTTACTTTCCAAAGTCTACCTTAGGGGTGAACATTTGGAACATTTGTGCGAAATTTTCATTGAAAACAGCTGCTAGTAACGTTGTTATTTGTTGGTATCATATTTGTAGACACTCCTGCGTCCCGTGGGAAGAAAATTACCTGAAAAATAAAGAAAAATTTTTAATTTCTGGACTTAGAATATTTTTAAATTTCTAAATTAACAAATTTTCGAGGTTTTTGTCGAATTATTCGATAACGCTTCACCTCAAAGTTGACATAGTTACAGATCTAGATAGCCCTCATCAAGGCCTATCTAATAACACCTCCTTTGTATAGGTTGGGTAAATAGAAGTTACTAAATTTTCACATTCATTTTGACTTTCGGCATTTTTAAGGAATTTTCCAAGGCGCTTCGCTTATAACTTTTCGAAATTTATTTTTGGAATTTTTATTTATATATATTTAGATAGAACTCGTCAAGGCCTATCTAATAACACCTCCTTTATTAAGATCTGGTTAATAAAAGTAGTAAATTTTCAACAAACAAAACTCAATTTACCGCTTTTTCGAAAATTTTCTGAGATTTTCTTTGAATAACTTGCTCCCTCATTTTTTGGGAACAATAAATTATACATACCTAGATAGCTCGCGTCACGACCTATCTAACAACACCTCTTTTATTTAAATCTGGTAAATATAACCTTAGAAATTCAACATTTAAATTTCAATTTTAGTCATTTTTGAGGTTTTTGTCGATTAATTCGATAGCCTTTGTTTTCCAAATTACTAATTATATATATTTAAATAGCCCTTTCAATTACCCGTCGAACGACACCACTCTCGTCCGGATCCGCCTGACGGAAAATTGGGAAATTGACTTATAAAATTTTCGGTATTGTTTGTTTACTTTCCAAAGTCTACCTTAGGGGTGAACATTTGGAACATTTGTGCGAAATTTTCATTGAAAACAGCTGCTAGTAACGTTGTTATTTGTTGGTATCATATTTGTAGACACTCCTGCGTCCCGTGGGAAGAAAATTACCTGAAAAATAAAGAAAAATTTTTAATTTCTGGACTTAGAATATTTTTAAATTTCTAAATTAACAAATTTTCGAGGTTTTTGTCGAATTATTCGATAACGCTTCACCTCAAAGTTGACATAGTTACAGATCTAGATAGCCCTCATCAAGGCCTATCTAATAACACCTCCTTTGTATAGGTTGGGTAAATAGAAGTTACTAAATTTTCACATTCATTTTGACTTTCGGCATTTTTAAGGAATTTTCCAAGGCGCTTCGCTTATAACTTTTCGAAATTTATTTTTGGAATTTTTATTTATATATATTTAGATAGAACTCGTCAAGGCCTATCTAATAACACCTCCTTTATTAAGATCTGGTTAATAAAAGTAGTAAATTTTCAACAAACAAAACTCAATTTACCGCTTTTTCGAAAATTTTCTGAGATTTTCTTTGAATAACTTGCTCCCTCATTTTTTGGGAACAATAAATTATACATACCTAGATAGCTCGCGTCACGACCTATCTAACAACACCTCTTTTATTTAAATCTGGTAAATATAACCTTAGAAATTCAACATTTAAATTTCAATTTTAGTCATTTTTGAGGTTTTTGTCGATTAATTCGATAGCCTTTGTTTTCCAAATTACTAATTATATATATTTAAATAGCCCTTTCAATTACCCGTCGAACGACACCACTCTCGTCCGGATCCGCCTGACGGAAAATTGGGAAATTGACTTATAAAATTTTCGGTATTGTTTGTTTACTTTCCAAAGTCTACCTTAGGGGTGAACATTTGGAACATTTGTGCGAAATTTTCATTGAAAACAGCTGCTAGTAACGTTGTTATTTGTTGGTATCATATTTGTAGACACTCCTGCGTCCCGTGGGAAGAAAATTACCTGAAAAATAAAGAAAAATTTTTAATTTCTGGACTTAGAATATTTTTAAATTTCTAAATTAACAAATTTTCGAGGTTTTTGTCGAATTATTCGATAACGCTTCACCTCAAAGTTGACATAGTTACAGATCTAGATAGCCCTCATCAAGGCCTATCTAATAACACCTCCTTTGTATAGGTTGGGTAAATAGAAGTTACTAAATTTTCACATTCATTTTGACTTTCGGCATTTTTAAGGAATTTTCCAAGGCGCTTCGCTTATAACTTTTCGAAATTTATTTTTGGAATTTTTATTTATATATATTTAGATAGAACTCGTCAAGGCCTATCTAATAACACCTCCTTTATTAAGATCTGGTTAATAAAAGTAGTAAATTTTCAACAAACAAAACTCAATTTACCGCTTTTTCGAAAATTTTCTGAGATTTTCTTTGAATAACTTGCTCCCTCATTTTTTGGGAACAATAAATTATACATACCTAGATAGCTCGCGTCACGACCTATCTAACAACACCTCTTTTATTTAAATCTGGTAAATATAACCTTAGAAATTCAACATTTAAATTTCAATTTTAGTCATTTTTGAGGTTTTTGTCGATTAATTCGATAGCCTTTGTTTTCCAAATTACTAATTATATATATTTAAATAGCCCTTTCAATTACCCGTCGAACGACACCACTCTCGTCCGGATCCGCCTGACGGAAAATTTAAAAAATTGCCCGCCCACCCTCCCATCTTTCACTGGGCCATATACACTTGGTGGAGCAAAGGTCACTGACCCTTTAATTGTAAAGAAAATTTCGTACCCCTTTTATTTTAAATTTTATTTCGCATTATTTTAATTTGTAGACTGAGGCAATATACACCTCCCTAAATAAGTGGAACGGCTCTGTATAGAGCGAAACTTTTTAAATTCTTAATTTTAGTTACTTGATAGTAGAACTGCGTTCTACGAACATTTATAAATTTTAACCTAGTATTATATTGACACTCACCCCCCTATACAGGGTCAGACGGACACATATACATACACATTGGACAACATTCCCCGTCCACTCGCACTATACACTACACCACATTTTCTCACATACGCACACATACCAGCAACATGTTCCAGACGCCACCCACATCTGGCACAGCCAAGGGACAAACCGCCCCCAACGCCACCACCTCACCCTCGATAGTGCAGGACGCCGCCAAAACTTTTATACGAAGGCCAGAGACCAAAAGACGGTCACTCGACAACATGGACCAATATCGGAGGCAGCAGACCAACTACGCTAGCCAGTCGAGTGACCAGTTACTCCAGGAGGTCATGAAGACCTTCGAAGATATTCCCGTCAAAGTCGCTCAATACCCACAGATGCGGCGGGATATCAAGGTCTTCCTGGAGTCCCAGTCCGACAGATGCATCCGTGTGCTCTTTGAGCTCAGCAGGCGGATGAAGGGACTGGAGACGGCGGCGTCCGGGGCTGCTACGGACGCGGTAGCGGCACCCTCTAGTAGGGACGAGATACTGCTGGAGAGACTGAGGGTGATGGAAGCAAACATCACTGCGAAGCTTGGCCAGGTGGAAGAGGACCTAAAAACAGGCATGGAGAACCTCAACAGTGGCAATGATGAGCGGGGCGCCGACATCATTGACCATGTTTTTAACAAGGCTGAGGAGACAAAGACCGCTATAGAGAAGGCTGCCGAGGGGGTCGTGGAGAGGGTCTTCGGAAAGATCGAGGAGACCCAGGTCGACATCGACCAGGCGACCGAGATCATGGTTATGCGCGCGCAGTCCCAGATCGAAGACCTGATTGGGACTGTCGCAAGGGATGTCGTCATTGAGACCCAGACGCACATCGGCGCAGCCATGAAGGGACTGAAACTCGAAAGCGTCCCGGACCCGACCCCCCCCAAGACCTATGCTAGCGTAACTGCGACCGGACCCGGGCGCCGGCCGGCGCTTCACTCGGTGGCGGTGACCTCAACGGACAGCCAGGAGACTGCCGATGAGGTACTCGCCAGAGTGAAGAAGGCGGTCGACGCCAGGAGTACTGGGCTAAAGGTTAGCAAGGCTAGAAAGGCTAAGGGCAGCACCGTCATCCTGGGCTGTGACACGGAAGTGGAACGGGACAGGGTGACGGAGAAGATCAGGAACCGTGATGACGGGCTTGTGGTGGTGCCCATGCGAAATAAGGATCCACTCGTCGTCCTCAAAGATGTCTTTGTGGACTGTGACGACGACGAGATGGTGAGGGCTATATACACCCAAAACACCGACTTTTTCATGGGCCTACCACAAGAAGAATCTAAAATAGCGGTCAAATACAAAAGAAGGACTCGTAATCCGAAGACCTCGCACGTGGTCTTGCAGGTAACGCCTAGAGTGTGGCAGAGGATGACGGAGACTGGGATTCTATACCTGGACCTGCAAAGGGTCAGAGTGGAGGACCAGTCTCCGCTCATCCAATGCACCAAGTGCCTTGGATTCGGCCATGGTCGCAAATTCTGCACCGAGAGTGTAGACAGGTGCAGCCACTGCGGAGGCCCGCACCTGCGTGGGGAATGCCCCAAATACTCTGCGGGCAGTGAACCGCAGTGCTGCAATTGCCTGCACTCTAGGTTAAAGAACACGGGTCATAACGCTTTTAGCACTGAATGCCCAACCCGCCAAAAATGGGACTACTTGGCGAGATCCAACACCGCATATTTATGACTCACACACTCACGTACATACACATACTACACAAAAACACTCACACACACAACACATGATTTATGAAATATATAATAAATATATACGAATACATCAAAACATGCACACAAACATTAAACACGTACACATCAGGACTAATTCACAAATGAAGTTGCAACAATTATATATATCTGAGCATATACATATATTGTTGACAAGAGGGGTAGACACAAAGTGAATTAGGTAAAACTAACACGCACATAAACACTGAACAGTACACATAACAATTACACGAAGTCATAAATATCACGATCTCACATGTTGGAAGGAAAATGGTTGTATGAGATGTCTAACAGACACCATTAACAGAAAAAAAAAAAAAAAAAATAGATACACTGATAAGATTTACAGACACTGATAAGAATTAAATATTATAATCCAGAAGGAACAGTCATTGAAATGGGATAATTAGATTAGATATTATTAGCTAATAAATATAAGTAAAGAAAGACATAGCAGATATCATAGGCATAAATAATAAACTGTAGAAATAAATATTAAAGCATATTGAGTATAATAGATTAAATTAAGTATAACAAATAAATAAGAAATATTAAAGCTTGTAACACAGCACAGATAGTTTGATAATAAAGTAATAAGTAATAATGTGTAATAAGTAATAATAAACAAGTTAATATTAAATAAACAGTTAAAAATCACATAATGCAAATAAGAAAGATGATGAGGAGAGGCACGTAGTGCAAAGGATTTAAATAAGTAAACGACATAAATAAAACATCCAGTATAATAAGGTCCTGTCGTACCTTTGGACGGGGAAAAGCAGAAGAGGTTGAAAGACCTCATTAAAAAAAAAAAAAAAAAAAAAAAAAAAAACCTAACCTAACCTAACCTAACCTAACCTAACCTAACCTAACCTAACCTAACCTAACCTAACCTAACCTAACCTAACCTAACCTAACCTAACCTAACCTAACCTAACCTAACCTAACCTAACCTAACCTAACCTAACCTAACCTTTTTTTTTTTTTTTTTTTTTTTTTTTTCGTGTGGAAATCCCCTCGGACCGTCACCCGCGCCGGGGCTTGCGGCGGGGCGGTGTGTCGGACTCGAACCGACTAAAACCACACGGTGTGCCACTCTGCGCCTGAGGAGGGAGGAGTCCGGGAACTGCTGTTATTACGCCGTCCAGACCCCTCCCAGCGCTTGCCCGCACAGAAGCGGGCACCCTCTCCAGAGCCTCTCCTTTTAGGCGACGTACGGCACACACGTAACGTCACCCCCTCGCGGGCGGCCACTAGAGCGGATGGAAGGGAAAGCCCGTCCCGACCATCCGCGGCCACACTCAGGGCGGCATGAGGCGCAGGTGAGCGCGCCTCCGCTGCCCGGTTCGCCGGCGGCGGATCGGGTCCGAGTGGAGGTCGTCCTCCCGGGCCTTCTCCGCCACCTCCTTCTGCGAGATGACATCTTCGCAGAAGGTTGCGACCGCGGTAAAACTGCTATCGCTACCGGCCATGGAGCGTATGACGGCCGGTAGCGAGAGATCTCCTCCGATGACTGCAGTGAGGGCCCGGCGCTGCGACGCCCATGCGGGGCAGATCGCCAGCGTATGCTGGGCCGAGTCTTCACTGCAGTCGCAGTGGTGGCAGGCGGGACTCAATTCCCTCCTAGCGACCGAGTGCAGGTACTTCCCGAAGCAACCGTGCCCGGAAAGTACCTGCGTCAGTCGGAAGGTAAGGGTCCCGTGCTGCCGCCCTGCCCACTCGAGGATGACCGGCTGGAGAGCCTCCACGGCGGCAAAGCCAGCGCGTGGAGTCTCCAGTCGGAAAGACCACCGAGCCATCGTGGCTCGACGGGCGGCTTCACGCCACTCGCGTACCTCTTCGGGCGGAGGGCGCATGCCTCTCTCCACCCGATATTCAGCCACCCGTCGATAAACTTCGGCGAGCACTTCCGCCTCCAAATCCCACGGGGGTGTTCCGGCCAACGCGCACGCTGCCTCGGTCGACACCGTGCGGTAACCACGTATCGCTCTGACCGCCAGTACCCTCTGAGGCCGCCAGAGGCGCGCCTTGTTCTGGGCGGTCAGAGCCGTGACCCACACCGGTGCGCCGTACAGCGCCATTGACCGGACAACCCCCGTGTACAGCTGTCTCGTTGCGACGCTGGCTCCACCCAGATTAGGCAAAAGTCGCCCAAGGGCGGCGGCAGCGTCGACCAGCTTGGGAGCAAGCTGTCGGAAGTGCTCGTCGAAGAGCCACCTACCGTCGAGGATCAGACCCAGATATTTCATCTGGGCCCGAACCGGTACGAGGACCGAGTTGACCTCTATGGAGGCGCCGGGGGGCGGACCACGACGGGGCCCATGAAACAACAGGGCCTCCGTCTTGTCCAGGGCCACCCGTAGGCCCAGCGCCTCGATGCGCCCGACCACCAGAGAAACACCCGTGGTGGCCAGGCGCGCCGCCTCTTGGAAGTTCGCCCCCCGGGCTGTGACCAATGTGTCATCGGCGTAACAGATTACGCCCAGCCCGGGGGGGAGACGACCTCGTAGGACCCAGTCGTATCCCACGTTCCACAGGAGTGGTCCAAGGACAGACCCCTGCGGAACGCCGCACGACATGGGTCGCCGTCTCAAGACGCCCTCTCGGTCCTCGTACACGACGGTACGCTCCTCCAAATAGTCTGCCACTAGCCGCCTCAGGTACTCTGGCACCCCGTGAAACTGGAGTGCTTCCCCGATGCAGCTGAATGGCAGACTATTGAATGCGTTGGCGATGTCTAATGACACCGCCAACAGCACGCCGCCACAGCACACTGCCTCTTCGGTCACGGCCCTAAGGCGCACCACGGCATCGACCGTCGAACGCCCCTCTCGGAATCCGAACTGGGCGTCCGACAGGTCGGGCCCCACCTCACTGAGGTGCCGGACGATGCGGGCAGAGATTATCCTTTCGAACAACTTGCCCGCCTCGTCCAGCAACACGATGGGCCTATAGGCCGCGACCGAATCGGCAGGCCGTCCCGGCTTCTTCAGCAGGACCAGCTTCCCGCATTTCCAGCACTCAGGGAAGTGTCCGGACGCTAGACTAGCATCCAACACTTCCCTGAGGCGGTCCGACATATGGTCGAGGGCTCGGGCCATCACTCGGGCTGGTACCCCGTCCGGCCCGGGGGCGGTGTTCTTGGAACGAATTCGCAGAACAGCCGCCCCTACCTCCGATTCCCTCACGGGTGGAGCATCCTCCTCTGAACCCCCGTCGTCTCTGACCGAGTAGGCCATCGACGGGGGTGTGTGCTCTGCCCGCTGAGGGAAAAGGCCCTCGACCACTTCCTGCAGGAAGCTGGGCTGGAGAGTCTCGGTAAGGGGGGGGCCCGCCGTGCGGAGCTTTTGACGCACCGCACGATACGGGCGACCCCAGGGGTCACGATCGAGGCTCTCCAGCATCTCCTTTCTCTTCGCGTCCTTGGCGCGGCAAATGGCCAGCTTCAGAGTTTTCCGCGCTTCGCGGTACTCCTCATGAAGCTGGTCATCCTCACCGTTTCCGCGGTGACGTCGCCGGCTGCGGGTGTAGGACCTCCGGGCACGGGTACAGGCCGCACGGAGGTCCGCCAACTCCTGGGACCACCAGTAGACCCCTTTCCGAGGAGGCCGACGACTCCGGATGCGGGGCATGGCCGTATCGCAAATCTGCGTAATCGCATTGCGAAAACGGCCAGCCCCAGCGTCCACGCCGACCTCCTCGGCCGAGGCCTGCGGAGACAGCCAAGAATGAATAATGGCTGCCTCCTCCAGCAGGTCCCTATCGAGCTTGGCAACAGCCCACCGCGGAAAACGGGATGGATGCCGCGCCGTGTGACCCCTACTGGGGCCCTGGGACCGGGAGAGCTCAAATCGGATATACAAATGATCCGAGAGCGTCTCGACCTCTTCCAGGACACACCAGTTCCTTACTCGTGCGGCAACAACAGGGCTAGCGAACGAAAGGTCCACTATCGACCCGCCCTGCTGTCGCACGCACGTGTTGGTGGAGCCTCTGTTCAGCAAACAGAGGCCCACCGAAGCCGCCCACTCCACTACGGCTTCGCCCTTGGCGTCCGTCCCGGGGGACCCCCACGCAATGGACTTTGCGTTGAAGTCCCCCAGCACGAGGACGTGCCCAGACGCTAGTCGCCGTATCGAGGTCTCCAAGGTGTTGAGGAAGACCTCGAAGTCACTCAGACTCCGGTTGGGGGAGAAGTATACACCGTAAACGGTGACCCCCCCCCAATCGGCGGCAACATATCCAGTACCCTTGTCTCTTAGCGACAAGGGCGGGGAATGAGCCGCCGTGGAGCTGACGACTGCCACGGAGCCGTCCCGGTCACCCATCCAGTTTGGACGGGGAGGAACGTAATAGGGCTCCGCGACTACGGCAACACCTATCGACCACTGCGCCATGGTTTGCAGGAATAAATCCTGCGCCGCGGCACAGTGGTTCAGGTTCGTCTGGACCAGGAGGCTGGAGACTTGATCCATTAATGGATCGTCTCTACAGCCTCCTCCATGGGCGTCGGCGTCGACGCACGAGCGACGTCGGAGGTAGCCTGGGCCGACTGGCTAACCTCCGACGCTTGCCGAGAAGCACGGGAATGCTTGCAGCCTCCCTGCCCCATCTGGTGATTGGCGGGCTTATTACCCGCCGCACATATGGGGCAGTGAGGGGCAGCAGAACATTCTGCCGCCTTGTGCCCCGGTCGACCGCAGCGGAAACAAAGACCGCTGCAGTCAAAACAGTTGGCGCACTTGGCGCGTGTGTGTCCCGCCGACAGGCATTTAAAACACCTCATCGGCCTCGCCGCCAGGACCGTTATCCTGGCGCTCACGAAGCCGACGAGGAGCCTGCCAGCATCACCCAGCACTTTGGCTGCCGCTACTGGGCAGCTGAGCCACACCGCACCAAGGCCCCCTGGACCGGGGCGGATGGTGCCGACCTTAATGTTGTCAGCGCTGCAGCTCGTCTTCTCCTGCACTGCAACGCGGACATCCTCGGCCGTGACGGAGTCGTCCAGGCCCGAGATGCGCAATTCCGCGCACTTCGTAGGCCTGGCGATCCGTACACCATCCGTTTCCGCAAACATTTCCCGCAGCTTTTCGGCAAACGCGTCTGCCGACTTTGCGCCTTCAGCCCCGGGGAACTCGAGAACTCGAGCTCCCGTCTGGGCGAGGCGCAACCGAACACCGGTCGTCCCGAAAGAGGCGAGACTAGCCCGGGCCCTCTTGAAGAGGGCCGCATAGGACAGCCCGCCCTCAGCCGCCTCCGGCGACACGGTCACCACTACCGCCGCGGTTTTTGGCGGCTGCAGTTTCCGCGGCTTCTTCGCGGTGGCACTTGCCACAGGCGGCGACTGCGGGGTAGGGGCTGCCTTCTCAGCAGCCTTCCTAGCCCTCCTTCGGGACTTCTTGGACCCCCCAACTTCCTGCCAAGCCTCGTTGGAGGGGGCAGCTGTTGAGGGGCCAGGAACCGGCGTTGGAGTGGGGAGCGGAGGGAACTCCGCTCCAGCTCTTGCCGTATTCTTTGTATTAGGCCCCGGCTTCGGGGCAGCCGTCTTGATCTTAGCCTCCTGCCGTGGCTTGTGGGCAGCCGCAGGAGCAGGCTTTGACGTCGCCGCGGCGGCGTAGGTCACTCGACCCCCCACCACAGGAAGCGGGGTCGGCGCCGAAGCGACCGTCTTTCGCTGGGCTCCAAGCGGCGGCCGAACGACAGGGGCCGGAGGCAGCCTCGCCTCGAGGCCGGCCAGACGACCGTCCACTAAATTCCCCACTGCGATGAGGATCTGTTGAACAAGGTCTTCAGATACCCCAGCGACAGTGGGGGCCGGCTGCGACGCAGACGGGGCCGGCCGAGACGCAGATGGAGCCGGCCGCGACGCAGACGGAACCGGCGGCGCCGCAGACTTGGCCGGCCGTGCCGCAGACGGGGCCGTAGACGGGGCCGCCCGCGACGCAGACGGGGCCGGGGCCGAGGCCTCGCACTCAGGACGCTCCGCCCGAAATTGGGCAAACTGAGCGCTCAGCTCAGCCACCTGCCCCGTCAAGCGGTCGTTGGCCGCCTGGAGTCGAGCCACGTCCCCTATCAGGGACTGGACGACTCCCCCCAGCGTGGAGGAGGAGTCCTTAAGGGCCCTTACAAAGGAGCCCTTAAGGTTGACCGACTTGGTGGCCACCTTGTTAATGATGGCCACCGCCGCCTGCGCCCTCTCCTGCAGAGAGGTCGGTGTTTGGGGCACTGAGTCCCCATCCACCGGTTCCCCAATCTGCAGCAGGAGACCGGAGATCTCCTCCTCCGCCTGAGTCTCGCCGTCCGCCCTGACTCGCCTGTATGATTCCGCCTTACAAAAGGCGGAACCAGACGGGGCCGACACCGGAGTTCGCGAGCGCCCTCTATGGCTGCTCGCGATTTTGGGCGGCAACATTTCCGTGGTGTCGCTGCCGCCATCATTGGAGCGCACGCGTTTGCGGCTGTCGCTTGCGTCCAAGTCCATAGACTCCAATGCTGACGCATTAGAGCTACCACCCGCGCCATCCGACGAGTGGCTGGACCTGGAACGCGTACGCTCCGATTTTCTTTGGCTCCCAGCAGTCCGATTGACTACTGGGAGCCCCGCCGATCCGGGCGCCCCGGACGCAGACTCCTCCTCGGTAGAGGAGTCGTCTGCCCTCCGGAACTGCCCTTTGGCGTTCCTCCTTCCCTTCCCTTTATTCTCCCTCTCTCTCTCCTGTCCGGTTGACTTGCCAAGTTGTTTTTTTATTAAATCGATCGTATTATTATTATTTTTAAGGAATTTATCATCTGCCATAACATATCCCACGAGTATGGGGGAAATAAAAAGTCCGTCCGGGCGGTGCCCCCTGCACCCGGATAAGCCTAAATACTGTGGAGGTCGGCCGGTATCCACAGGTTTTAACGACTTGGCTGTCGGGTGTTATAGACTATCCTTGTCATGGGCCGGCCAATTAAGGCAAGCCCTCCGGCCAACAGGTTCTCAGCATACCCTCCTGGAGCCACCAGTCAGGTCGTTGCTGAGCCCCTGTTGGTTACGGAATGCGACAGGGTGGCTAGCCCTGTCCCACCGACGGGTGTCAGCCCCTGAGTAAACAGTGGGCTGATCCGTCCCAGGTTCCTCTCGAACCTACTCGCACTCCAATACGCCCTCTGCTAGATCAGAGGGACGATTGGAGTGCTCTCCGCGGCAGTCTTTCCAGACTCCGCCAGGTATCCCATTTAGTCTGGGGTCTCACTCTGAACCTATCCGGCATGAGTGGCTCTACCGGCATAGCCCCAGAGATCATCGACCCACGCAAGCCCCACCACGACGACAACGTAGGGATACATTGGGGGGAACCTAACCTAACCTAACCTAACCTAACCTAACCCGTGCGAAATTTGAATCGAATACAGCTGCTAGTGTTGTTGTTATTTGTTGATATCATCTTTGTAGACACTCCTGCGTCCCGTGGGAAGAAAATTACCTGAAAAACAAAGAAAAATTTTTAATTTCTGGACTTAGAATATTTTTGAATTTCTAAATTAACAAATTTTCGAGGTTTTTGTCGAATTATTCGATAACGCTTCACCTCAAAGTTGACATAATTACAGATCTAGATAGCCCTCATCAAGGCCTATCTAATAACACCTCCTTTGTATAGGTTGGGTAAATAGAAGTTACTAAATTTTCACATTCATTTTGACTTTCGGCATTTTTAAGGAAATTTCCAAGGCGCTTCGCTTATAACTTTTCGAAATTTATTTTTGGAATTTTTAATTATATATACTTAGATAGAACTCGTCAAGGCCTATCTAATAACACCTCTTTTATTAACATTCGGTTAATAAAAGTACTAAATTTTCAACATACAAATCTCAATTTACCGTTTTTTCGAAAATTTTCTGCGATTTTCGTTTAATAACTTGCCCCCTTATTTTTTTCTAAACAATTAATTATACATATCTAGATAGCTCGCGTCACGACCTATCTAACAACACCTCTTTTAAGTAAATCTGGTAAATAGAATCCTTGAAATTCGACATTTAAATTTCAATTCTAGTCATTTTTGAGGTTTTTGTCGATTAATTCGATAGCCTTTCTTTTCCAAATTATCAATTATATATATTTAGATAGCCCTGTTAATTACCCGTCGAAAGACACTACTTTCGTCCGGATCCGCCTGACGGAAAATTAAAAAATTGCCCGCCCACCCTCCCATATTTCACTGGGTATATAGACTTTGTGGAGTAAAGGTCACTGACCCCTCGTTTCAACTTTCAGGAAAAAATTTTTAATTATTGTTTTTAATTTCGCACTCATTTTATTCAGCGACAGAGGCATTATACACCTCACTATATTAACAGACCGGCTCAAATTAGAGCATTAAAATATTAATTGTGATTAAAGCTTTAGATTTTAAATATTTAACTTTTTAACTAGGTAGAACAGTTTTACCTATATCTAACTTTAAGCCCAAAATAAACTGACACACCCCCCTATACAGGGTTGAATACACATTATACACCAGACAACTTTCCCCGTTCACACGCATTACATTACTACACACTCTCTCACACACACACAAAACAATGTTCCAAACACCACCGACATCTGGCGCGGCAAAGAAACCGGTCACTCCCAACGCCTCTACCTCACCATCGACAGTAACCGACGCCGCCAGGACCTTTATCAAAAGACCACAAACCAAGAGAAGGTCGCTCGACAATATGGACCTATATAAGAAGCAGCAGAACAGCTACGCTGAGCAGTCGAGCGACCAACTACTCCAGGAGGTCATGGGGACCTTTGAGGACATACCCTCAAAGGTCCAGCAGTACCCTCAAATGAGGAGGGACATAAAGACCTACCTGGAGGTACAATCCGATAAGGGCATCCGCGTGCTTTTCGAGCTCAGCAAGCGGATAAAGAAACTGGAAGCGGCGGCGTCCGGTACCACATCCACAACTGCAGTCGCAGCGCCCTCTGTACCCTCTGAAAGGGATGAAGAAGTGCTCAAGAAGATCGCAGGTCTAAAGGACCAAATTGAGGACTGGTTATGCGAGTCTCATCACACGCTTAGACGGCTGATCCAGGGAGTAGACAAGAAAATGGACAGCCAGAGCGCCGACATCGTTACCAAGATCAACGACAAGATGGATGAGACCCAGGCCCAAATAAAAAAGGCGACTGAAGGGGTCGTGGAACGTACGCAGACCCAGCTTGAGGAGTTGATGGGTGCGGTTGCTGGGGATTCCGTAGGGGACCTCTACAAAAAGATTGACGAACGCGGCGCTGACATCGTCAACAAAATCAGCGAGAAGATCGAGGAGACACAAGTCGACATCGACAAGGCTACCGAGATCATGATAGTGCGTGCGCAGTCCCAACTCGAAGACCTGGTTGGGACTGTCGCCAAAGACATCGTAGTTGAAACCAAGACGCACATCAACGAAACCGCTAAGGGGCAAATAACAGATAGCGATCCGGCCCCCAAAACGTATGCTAGCGCCGCAGCAGCCAGACCCGGGCGCCGACCGGCGCTTCACTCCGTGGCGGTGACCTCAAAAGACAGTCAAGAGACTGCCGATGAGGTACTCGCCAGGGTGAAGAAGGCGGTCGACGCCAGGGGCACTGGCTTAAAAATCAGTAAAGCAAGGAAGGCAAAGGGCAGCACGGTCATCCTGGGCTGCGACACGAAAGTGGAGCGGGACAGGGTGACCGAAAGAATAGAGAGTCGCGATGGTGGGCTTGTGGTGGTGCCCATGAAGAACAAGGATCCACTCGTCGTCCTCAAAGACGTATTCGTCGATGGCGACGACGAGGATACGATCAGGGCCATCTACACCCAAAACACCGACATCTTCATGGGCCTACCACAGGAGGAACAGGAACTTGTAATTAAATACAAAAAAAGGACCAGAAACCCAGAGACATCGCACATAGTCGTCCAGGTGAAGCCAAGGGTATGGCAGAGAATGACGGAGGCTGGAACCCTCTACCTGGACCTGCAAAGGGTCAGAGTGGAGGACCAGTCTCCGCTCATTCAATGTACGAAATGCCTGGCTTTCGGACACGGCCGCAAGTTCTGCACCGAGAGTGCGGACAGGTGCAGCCACTGCGGGGGCCCGCACTTGCGCAGGGAATGCCCTGAGCAAACTTCGGGAGCCGAACCGCGGTGCTGCAATTGCTCGCACTCTGGGCTGCGGAGCCTCGGCCACAACGCCTTCAGTGCCGAGTGCCCAACCCGCCAAAAATGGGACTACCTGGCGAGGTCCAACACCGCGTACTTGTGACTCACACACACACGACACAGATACACACGAATAAACGAACATACACACACATTGATTTAAAAACTATATATTAATATATATATGGACATATCAATACATGCACACAAACATTGAACACGAACAAACAAATACACAGCGACCAAATACACAACGAAGGTGTAACAATTATATATATTTGAGTATATATATACATTGTTGACATAGATAGGAATAAAAAACATACATAACACCGGACACATACATGAACAATAAACACAGAATCACAAGTATCACGATCTCGCGTTGGATAACGATGGCTATGTGGGATGTCTCTGAGACGTTATAACCACAAGAAATAAAATAAAAAATATAAATTAGGACATATTAAATAAACTGTAAATAAAAACCATAAATACCAAGAAACAATTGTGTAAGCTATATTATGCTAAAACTGCACTACATTAACATGAGAGAAAAGTAAATACATTGAGTAATAGAAATCGTTGAACATAAATAAAATTGTAAATAAAAGTAATATAAAATAAATTCGAACAAACTGCTAACCATGAAATATAACTATAGTAATAAAAAGAAGTAAACAATTAGACGAAATAAATAAACAAGAATTAAGAAAAAGATATGTAAATAATATAAAATAGATAAATTCCAGATGATATAAAACAAGTAAAATAAAAAACCCTCAGGAGATAATAGAAAACAGTGAAAGGAATGACGAGGTATGAGGCACGTAGTGCGCAGACTCACACAAAAAAGCGACACAAAGAACTAACCGGAATGACAAGGTCCTGTCTCTTCATGGACGGGGAAAAGCAGAGAGGTCTACAGACCTCACAAAAAAAAAAAAAGAAAAAAAAAAAAAAAAAAACCTAACCTAACCTAACCTAACCTAACCTAACCTAACCTAACCTAACCTAACCTAACCTAACCTAACCTAACCTAACCTAACCTAACCTAACCTAACCTAACCTAACCTAACCTGGGGCGCGGCGTCGGGTAACCTCCACGTTGGCTTACGCGTTTCTTCCCCCTTTGGACTCCGGTCCTGGGGAGCAGAAGCGTGGAGGCTGGTGCGCCCTGGACAGGCGGTCGGGATACTCTGACTCTCAGGAGCTCTGTATGCTGGCCGTCTGACCAATAACCCGACAGCCCTTTTCAGGGCTTGACCCCATTGCACGAGGGGGTCGCGGGGTGGGATCCGCAGCAGCCCTTTTCAGGGCTCGGCGGGATCGAGGGGCGGGTCGGCCCACTGTTAACTCAGGGGCTGACAGGCACTAGTGCCACCGTCGGCGAGAGAGGCCTAGCCACCCTCTCGCGTTCCGTAACCAACAGGGGCTCAACAGTGACCTGACTGGTGGCTCCAGGAGGGTATGCTGAAAACCTGTTGGCCGGAGGGCTTGCCTTAACTGGCCGGCCCGCGTCAAGGAAAAGACTCTAAAACCCGACAGCAAAGTCGTAAAAAGCAGACCTCTCGCCGTAGGCTGTGGCTCCGGCTATGGCCGGCGGCGATGAGTGTCGGGCTGCCGTCGCCTCACGGCTGATGGCGGCCACGAGGAGGGGCTCTGCTGGGGCGGGAGTGGGCTGGGCTCGCTCTTTCGCCCCGCGGGCCACGGGGACGCCGGCGGGCGGAGTTCGCACGCGTCCCGGGGAGGGATGCCGGTGGGCGAAGTCCGCACGCGTCCCTGGGTGAGAGTGGCCACGGGCGGTGGATCGGGGGATCTGCCGCCCCATGCTAATGTGGCGGAATGCGCCTTTCTGTGTTTCCGGGGTGCATTCAGGAGAAGAGCCCGACAACAAAGGGCGTCCCTAGCCGAGTCGCGGTGAGCAAACTATCCCGTGGCTCGGATTAGGTGAAGGAGGAACACCGTGGTGGTTTAGTGGGTAGTCTGGCTTCTCTTTGAGGTCAGGAGTCCCACACGAAGCGAACCCCCTGCCCCCGCGGGAGGCGAGCGAAGTGCGTAAATGCATTCCACCACGTAAAAAAAAAAAAAAAAAAAACCTAACCTAACCTAACCTAACCTAACCTAACCGGTGCGAAATTTTCATTGAAAACAGCTGCTAGTAACATTGTTATTTGTTGGTATCATATTTGTAGACACTCCTGCGTCCCGTGGGAATTATCAATTATATATATTTAGATAGCCCTGTTAATTACCCGTCGAAAGACACCACTTTCGTCCGGATCCGCCTGACGGAAAATTAAAAAATTGCCCGCCCGCCCTCCCATATTTCACTGGGCTATATAGACTTTCTGGAGTAAAGGTTACTGACCCCTCAATACAACTCCCAAGAAAATTTTTTATTATTCATTTATTTAATTTCGCACTTATTTTAATTTATTGACAGAGGCACTATACACCTCAAAAAATTCATAGACCGACTCAAATTAAGAGGAATAACAATACTATTGATTTTAATTATTAAATTTTAAATTTTAACTAGGTAGAATCATATTCTACCTATATTTAATTTTAAGCTCATCAGTTGACACCTACCCCCCTATACAGGGTCAGACACACACACTAATTGACACACACCCCTCTATACAGGGTCACACAAACTTACACACGAGCAACTTTCCCCGTCCGCACCACCAACATGTCCGGCATCGGAGCCCCTGCTAACAGGCGACTCAGCTTTTCCTCCTCGCCATCACCATCACCATCGCCGCACCCGCATCCACCGACACACCAAAAAGCTGCAACCACCAGTAAAACAACCATGGAGGCCAGAGACAGGACAGCCCAGGCTAGGGTCTGGCTTCAGAGAGCGAAGGCTTGCGTGAACGAGTCCCGCAATCTGAAGACAGACCTTAAGGTAGGGATCCTCAACGCCGTAGACAATCTTTACAAACTCGTCAAAGAGGCGGAAGCATCCAAGGCAACATCACCGGCCACGACGCACGACCTAGGCTCCAACACTGCAGTGGTTGTAGCTCCTGTGCAGGAGGGAAAACTCCTGAAAAGACTAGAGGAGGTGGAAGATACGATCTGCAGTTGGATGGACAACATACACCTCAAAATCAAATCCCAAATTAAAGACCTCGGCGAGAGAAACGACGACCGGAGTGGGAAACAGCTCGAACAGCTTTTCGAGAAGATCGAAGAGACCCAGGTCGATATCGACAAAGCGACCGAGGTGATGATAGTGCGTGCGCAGTCCCAACTCGAAGACCTGGTTGGGACTGTCGCCAGGGACATAGTTATAGAGAACAAGACGCACATCATCGAGGCTGTTAAAGGGCCAACACCCGAGAGCGTACCAAACCCGGTCCCGAAAACTTACGCAAGTGTCGCAGCAGCCAAGCCCGGGCGCCGGCCGGCACTTCACTCGATGGCGGTGACCTCAGCGGATAGTCAGGAGACGGCCGATGAGGTACTCGCCAGGGTGAGGAAGGCGGTCGACGCCAGGAGCACCGGCCTGAAAGTGAGTAAGGCCCGGAAGGCGAAGAATAGCACGATCATTTTAGGCTGCGACACGGAGGCCGAAAGGGAAAAGGTGAGGAAGGCAATCGAGAGCCATGGCGGGGGGCTTGTGGTAGAGCCCATGAAGAACAAAGACCCGTTAGTCGTCCTTAAGGACGTTTACATGGATGGTGACGACGAAGAAACGGTGAGGGCCCTATACACCCAAAATGCCGATATCTTCATGGGCCTACCACAAGAGGACAGAGAGCTCAAAATAAAATACAAGAAAAGGACCAAAAACCCAAGCACATCGCACGTAGTCCTACAAGTGAAGCCAAGAGTATGGCAGAGGATGACGGAGGTTGGAACCCTCTACCTGGACCTGCAAAGGGTCAGAGTGGAGGACCAGTCTCCGCTCATCCAATGCACGAGGTGCTTGGCATTCGGACACGGCCGTAAGTTCTGCACCGAGAGTGTGGACAGATGCAGCCACTGCGGAGGCCCGCACTTGCGGGAGGAATGCCCTGAGTATGCCAAGGGAGCCGAACCGCGGTGCTGCAACTGCTCGCACTCTGGGCTGCGGAACCTCGGCCACAACACCTTTAGCGCCGAGTGCCCAACCCGCATGAAATGGGACTACTTAGCTAGGTCAACCACAGCATATTTATGACTCGTACACACAGATACACACATAACACAGAAACACACACACACACATACACGGATTTAATAAGTATATACTAAATATATATGAAGAAATCAAAAACATGCACACAAACATTAGACATACACACAAACAAAAATAAACTTTAGGAATAACGAAGTTGTAATAATTATATATATTGGAACATATATATACATTGTTACAATAGATAGGAGCAAAATTTGAAACGCACATAAACAGACACGTACACAAAACAAAACACAGAGTCATAAATATCATGTCCCACATGTTGGAAGGTAACGGCTGCGTGCGATGTCATTGAGACGTAAGAATAAAATCACAAACAAAATAAATTATTGAAGGAAGACATAAAATAAGTTTTAAAATATTGTAAATAACGTATTAGAGAATTAGATAGAATAATTAAGTAAGGAAAAGGATAAATTGTATATAAGGATAAACAGAATTTAGAAAATATAAATGTAGGAAAATATAAACAGTAGAAAAAGTAAAAAGTAGTGAAATAAGGGGAACTCTACCCGCCACAACACTTATACAAATAAATATAGAATATAGAAACAAGAATAATAAGGTCCTGTCTCCTCATGGACGGGGAAAAGCTGCGAGGTCACATAGACCTTTAAAAAAAAAAAAAAAAAAAAAAAAAAAAAAAAAAAAAAAACCTAACCTAACCTAACCTAACCTAACCTAACCTAACCTAACCTAACCTAACCTAACCTAACCTAACCTAACCTAACCTAACCTGGGGCGTGGCGTCGGGTAACCTCCACGTTGGCTTACGCGTTTCTTCCCCCTTTGGACTCCGGTCCTGGGGAGCGGAAGCGTGGAGGCTGGTGCGCCCTGGACAGGCGGTCAGGATACTCTGACTCTCAGGAGCTCTGTATGCTGGCCGTCTGACCAATAACCCGACAGCCCTTTTCAGGGCTTGACCCCATTGCACGAGGGGGTCGCGGGGTGGGATCCGCAGCAGCCCTTTTCAGGGCTCGGCGGGATCGAGGGGCGGGTCGGCCCACTGTTGACTCAGGGGCTGACAGGCACTAGTGCCACCGTCGGTGAGAGAGGCCTAGCCACACTCTCGCGTTCCGTAACCAACAGGGGCTCAACTATGACCTGACTGGTGGCTCCAGGAGGGTAGCTGAGAACCTGTTGGCCGGAGGGCTTGCCTTAACTGGCCGGCCCGCGTCAAGGAAAAGACTCTAAAACCCGACAGCAAAGTCGTAAAAAGCAGACCTCTCGCCGTAGGCTGTGGCTCCGGCTATGGCCGGCGGCGATGAGTGTCGGGCTGCCGTCGCCTCACGGCTGATGGCGGCCAAGAGGAGGGGCTCTGCTGGGGCGGGAGTGGGCTGGGCTCGCTCTTTCACCCCGCGGGCCACGGGGACGCCGGCGGGCGGAGTTCGCACGCGTCCCGGGGAGGGATGCCGGTGGGCGAAGTCCGCACGCGGCCCTGGGTGAGAGTGGCCACGGGCGGTGGATCGGGGGATCTGCCGCCCCATGCTAATGTGGCGGAATGCGCCCCTCTGTGTTTCTGGGGTTCATTCATGAGGTGTGCCCAACAACAAAGGGCGTCCCTAGCCGAGTCGCGGTGAGCAAACTATCCCGTGGCTCGGATTAGGTGAAGGAGGAACACCGTGGTGGTTTAGTGGGTAGTCTGGCTTCTCTTTGAGGTCAGGAGTCCCACACGAAGCGAACCCCTTGCCCCCGCGGGAGGCGAGCGAAGTGCGTAAATGCATTCCACCACGTAAAAAAAAAAAAAAAAAAAAAAAAAAAAAAAAAAAAAAAAAAAAAAAAAAAAAAAAAAAAAAAAACCTAACCTAACCTAACCTAACCTAACCTAACCTAACCTAACCGCGAAATTTGAATCGAATACAGCTGCTAGTGTTGTTGTTATTTGTTGATATCATCTTTGTAGACACTCCTGCGTCCCGTGGGAAGAAAATTACCTGAAAAACAAAGAAAAATTTTTAATTTCTGGACTTAGAATATTTTTAAATTTCTAAATTAACAAATTTTCGAGGTTTTTGTCGAATTATTCGATAACGCTTCACCTCAAAGTTGACATAATTACAGATCTAGATAGCCCTCATCAAGGCCTATCTAATAACACCTCCTTTGTATAGGTTGGGTAAATAGAAGTTACTAAATTTTCACATTCATTTTGACTTTCGGCATTTTTAAGGAAATTTCCAAGGCGCTTCGCTTATAACTTTTCGAAATTTATTTTTGGAATTTTTAATTATATATACTTAGATAGAACTCGTCAAAGCCTATCTAATAACACCTCTTTTATTAACATTCGGTTAATAAAAGTAGTAAATTTTCACTATACAAAACTCAATTTACCGTTTTTTCGAAAATCTTCTGCGATTTTCTTTTAATAACTTGCCCCCTTATTTTTTCTAAACAATAAATTATACATATCTAGATAGCTCGCGTCACGACCTATCTAACAACACCTCTTTTATTTAAATCTGGTAAATAGAATCTTAGAAATTCGACATTTAAATTTCAATTCTAGTCATTTTTGAGGTTTTTGTCGATTAATTCGATAGCCTTTCTTTTCCAAATTATCAATTATATATATTTAGATAGCCCTGTTAATTACCCGTCGAAAGACACCACTTTCGTCCGGATCCGCCTGACGGAAAATTGGGAAATTGACTTTTAAAATTTTCATTACTGTTTGTTTACTTTTGAAAGTCTACCTTAGGGGTGCACATTTGGAACATTTGTGCGAAATTTGAATCGAATACAGCTGCTAGTGTTGTTGTTATTTGTTGATATCATCTTTGTAGACACTCCTGCGTCCCGTGGGAAGAAAATTACCTGAAAAACAAAGAAAAATTTTTAATTTCTGGACTTAGAATATTTTTAAATTTCTAAATTAACAAATTTTCGAGGTTTTTGTCGAATTATTCGATAACGCTTCACCTCAAAGTTGACATAATTACAGATCTAGATAGCCCTCATCAAGGCCTATCTAATAACACCTCCTTTGTATAGGTTGGGTAAATAGAAGTTACTAAATTTTCACATTCATTTTGACTTTCGGCATTTTTAAGGAAATTTCCAAGGCGCTTCGCTTATAACTTTTCGAAATTTATTTTTGGAATTTTTAATTATATATACTTAGATAGAACTCGTCAAAGCCTATCTAATAACACCTCTTTTATTAACATTCGGTTAATAAAAGTAGTAAATTTTCACTATACAAAACTCAATTTACCGTTTTTTCGAAAATCTTCTGCGATTTTCTTTTAATAACTTGCCCCCTTATTTTTTCTAAACAATAAATTATACATATCTAGATAGCTCGCGTCACGACCTATCTAACAACACCTCTTTTATTTAAATCTGGTAAATAGAATCTTAGAAATTCGACATTTAAATTTCAATTCTAGTCATTTTTGAGGTTTTTGTCGATTAATTCGATAGCCTTTCTTTTCCAAATTATCAATTATATATATTTAGATAGCCCTGTTAATTACCCGTCGAAAGACACCACTTTCGTCCGGATCCGCCTGACGGAAAATTGGGAAATTGACTTTTAAAATTTTCATTACTGTTTGTTTACTTTTGAAAGTCTACCTTAGGGGTGCACATTTGGAACATTTGTGCGAAATTTGAATCGAATACAGCTGCTAGTGTTGTTGTTATTTGTTGATATCATCTTTGTAGACACTCCTGCGTCCCGTGGGAAGAAAATTACCTGAAAAACAAAGAAAAATTTTTAATTTCTGGACTTAGAATATTTTTAAATTTCTAAATTAACAAATTTTCGAGGTTTTTGTCGAATTATTCGATAACGCTTCACCTCAAAGTTGACATAATTACAGATCTAGATAGCCCTCATCAAGGCCTATCTAATAACACCTCCTTTGTATAGGTTGGGTAAATAGAAGTTACTAAATTTTCACATTCATTTTGACTTTCGGCATTTTTAAGGAAATTTCCAAGGCGCTTCGCTTATAACTTTTCGAAATTTATTTTTGGAATTTTTAATTATATATACTTAGATAGAACTCGTCAAAGCCTATCTAATAACACCTCTTTTATTAACATTCGGTTAATAAAAGTAGTAAATTTTCACTATACAAAACTCAATTTACCGTTTTTTCGAAAATCTTCTGCGATTTTCTTTTAATAACTTGCCCCCTTATTTTTTCTAAACAATAAATTATACATATCTAGATAGCTCGCGTCACGACCTATCTAACAACACCTCTTTTATTTAAATCTGGTAAATAGAATCTTAGAAATTCGACATTTAAATTTCAATTCTAGTCATTTTTGAGGTTTTTGTCGATTAATTCGATAGCCTTTCTTTTCCAAATTATCAATTATATATATTTAGATAGCCCTGTTAATTACCCGTCGAAAGACACCACTTTCGTCCGGATCCGCCTGACGGAAAATTGGGAAATTGACTTTTAAAATTTTCATTACTGTTTGTTTACTTTTGAAAGTCTACCTTAGGGGTGCACATTTGGAACATTTGTGCGAAATTTGAATCGAATACAGCTGCTAGTGTTGTTGTTATTTGTTGATATCATCTTTGTAGACACTCCTGCGTCCCGTGGGAAGAAAATTACCTGAAAAACAAAGAAAAATTTTTAATTTCTGGACTTAGAATATTTTTAAATTTCTAAATTAACAAATTTTCGAGGTTTTTGTCGAATTATTCGATAACGCTTCACCTCAAAGTTGACATAATTACAGATCTAGATAGCCCTCATCAAGGCCTATCTAATAACACCTCCTTTGTATAGGTTGGGTAAATAGAAGTTACTAAATTTTCACATTCATTTTGACTTTCGGCATTTTTAAGGAAATTTCCAAGGCGCTTCGCTTATAACTTTTCGAAATTTATTTTTGGAATTTTTAATTATATATACTTAGATAGAACTCGTCAAAGCCTATCTAATAACACCTCTTTTATTAACATTCGGTTAATAAAAGTAGTAAATTTTCACTATACAAAACTCAATTTACCGTTTTTTCGAAAATCTTCTGCGATTTTCTTTTAATAACTTGCCCCCTTATTTTTTCTAAACAATAAATTATACATATCTAGATAGCTCGCGTCACGACCTATCTAACAACACCTCTTTTATTTAAATCTGGTAAATAGAATCTTAGAAATTCGACATTTAAATTTCAATTCTAGTCATTTTTGAGGTTTTTGTCGATTAATTCGATAGCCTTTCTTTTCCAAATTATCAATTATATATATTTAGATAGCCCTGTTAATTACCCGTCGAAAGACACCACTTTCGTCCGGATCCGCCTGACGGAAAATTGGGAAATTGACTTTTAAAATTTTCATTACTGTTTGTTTACTTTTGAAAGTCTACCTTAGGGGTGCACATTTGGAACATTTGTGCGAAATTTGAATCGAATACAGCTGCTAGTGTTGTTGTTATTTGTTGATATCATCTTTGTAGACACTCCTGCGTCCCGTGGGAAGAAAATTACCTGAAAAACAAAGAAAAATTTTTAATTTCTGGACTTAGAATATTTTTAAATTTCTAAATTAACAAATTTTCGAGGTTTTTGTCGAATTATTCGATAACGCTTCACCTCAAAGTTGACATAATTACAGATCTAGATAGCCCTCATCAAGGCCTATCTAATAACACCTCCTTTGTATAGGTTGGGTAAATAGAAGTTACTAAATTTTCACATTCATTTTGACTTTCGGCATTTTTAAGGAAATTTCCAAGGCGCTTCGCTTATAACTTTTCGAAATTTATTTTTGGAATTTTTAATTATATATACTTAGATAGAACTCGTCAAAGCCTATCTAATAACACCTCTTTTATTAACATTCGGTTAATAAAAGTAGTAAATTTTCACTATACAAAACTCAATTTACCGTTTTTTCGAAAATCTTCTGCGATTTTCTTTTAATAACTTGCCCCCTTATTTTTTCTAAACAATAAATTATACATATCTAGATAGCTCGCGTCACGACCTATCTAACAACACCTCTTTTATTTAAATCTGGTAAATAGAATCTTAGAAATTCGACATTTAAATTTCAATTCTAGTCATTTTTGAGGTTTTTGTCGATTAATTCGATAGCCTTTCTTTTCCAAATTATCAATTATATATATTTAGATAGCCCTGTTAATTACCCGTCGAAAGACACCACTTTCGTCCGGATCCGCCTTACGGAAAATTGGGAAATTGACTTTTAAAATTTTCATTACTGTTTGTTTACTTTTGAAAGTCTACCTTAGGGGTGCACATTTGGAACATTTGTGCGAAATTTGAATCGAATACAGCTGCTAGTGTTGTTGTTATTTGTTGATATCATCTTTGTAGACACTCCTGCGTCCCGTGGGAAGAAAATTACCTGAAAAACAAAGAAAAATTTTTAATTTCTGGACTTAGAATATTTTTAAATTTCTAAATTAACAAATTTTCGAGGTTTTTGTCGAATTATTCGATAACGCTTCACCTCAAAGTTGACATAATTACAGATCTAGATAGCCCTCATCAAGGCCTATCTAATAACACCTCCTTTGTATAGGTTGGGTAAATAGAAGTTACTAAATTTTCACATTCATTTTGACTTTCGGCATTTTTAAGGAAATTTCCAAGGCGCTTCGCTTATAACTTTTCGAAATTTATTTTTGGAATTTTTAATTATATATACTTAGATAGAACTCGTCAAAGCCTATCTAATAACACCTCTTTTATTAACATTCGGTTAATAAAAGTAGTAAATTTTCACTATACAAAACTCAATTTACCGTTTTTTCGAAAATCTTCTGCGATTTTCTTTTAATAACTTGCCCCCTTATTTTTTCTAAACAATAAATTATACATATCTAGATAGCTCGCGTCACGACCTATCTAACAACACCTCTTTTATTTAAATCTGGTAAATAGAATCTTAGAAATTCGACATTTAAATTTCAATTCTAGTCATTTTTGAGGTTTTTGTCGATTAATTCGATAGCCTTTCTTTTCCAAATTATCAATTATATATATTTAGATAGCCCTGTTAATTACCCGTCGAAAGACACCACTTTCGTCCGGATCCGCCTGACGGAAAATTGGGAAATTGACTTTTAAAATTTTCATTACTGTTTGTTTACTTTTGAAAGTCTACCTTAGGGGTGCACATTTGGAACATTTGTGCGAAATTTGAATCGAATACAGCTGCTAGTGTTGTTGTTATTTGTTGATATCATCTTTGTAGACACTCCTGCGTCCCGTGGGAAGAAAATTACCTGAAAAACAAAGAAAAATTTTTAATTTCTGGACTTAGAATATTTTTAAATTTCTAAATTAACAAATTTTCGAGGTTTTTGTCGAATTATTCGATAACGCTTCACCTCAAAGTTGACATAATTACAGATCTAGATAGCCCTCATCAAGGCCTATCTAATAACACCTCCTTTGTATAGGTTGGGTAAATAGAAGTTACTAAATTTTCACATTCATTTTGACTTTCGGCATTTTTAAGGAAATTTCCAAGGCGCTTCGCTTATAACTTTTCGAAATTTATTTTTGGAATTTTTAATTATATATACTTAGATAGAACTCGTCAAAGCCTATCTAATAACACCTCTTTTATTAACATTCGGTTAATAAAAGTAGTAAATTTTCACTATACAAAACTCAATTTACCGTTTTTTCGAAAATCTTCTGCGATTTTCTTTTAATAACTTGCCCCCTTATTTTTTCTAAACAATAAATTATACATATCTAGATAGCTCGCGTCACGACCTATCTAACAACACCTCTTTTATTTAAATCTGGTAAATAGAATCTTAGAAATTCGACATTTAAATTTCAATTCTAGTCATTTTTGAGGTTTTTGTCGATTAATTCGATAGCCTTTCTTTTCCAAATTATCAATTATATATATTTAGATAGCCCTGTTAATTACCCGTCGAAAGACACCACTTTCGTCCGGATCCGCCTGACGGAAAATTGGGAAATTGACTTTTAAAATTTTCATTACTGTTTGTTTACTTTTGAAAGTCTACCTTAGGGGTGCACATTTGGAACATTTGTGCGAAATTTGAATCGAATACAGCTGCTAGTGTTGTTGTTATTTGTTGATATCATCTTTGTAGACACTCCTGCGTCCCGTGGGAAGAAAATTACCTGAAAAACAAAGAAAAATTTTTAATTTCTGGACTTAGAATATTTTTAAATTTCTAAATTAACAAATTTTCGAGGTTTTTGTCGAATTATTCGATAACGCTTCACCTCAAAGTTGACATAATTACAGATCTAGATAGCCCTCATCAAGGCCTATCTAATAACACCTCCTTTGTATAGGTTGGGTAAATAGAAGTTACTAAATTTTCACATTCATTTTGACTTTCGGCATTTTTAAGGAAATTTCCAAGGCGCTTCGCTTATAACTTTTCGAAATTTATTTTTGGAATTTTTAATTATATATACTTAGATAGAACTCGTCAAAGCCTATCTAATAACACCTCTTTTATTAACATTCGGTTAATAAAAGTAGTAAATTTTCACTATACAAAACTCAATTTACCGTTTTTTCGAAAATCTTCTGCGATTTTCTTTTAATAACTTGCCCCCTTATTTTTTCTAAACAATAAATTATACATATCTAGATAGCTCGCGTCACGACCTATCTAACAACACCTCTTTTATTTAAATCTGGTAAATAGAATCTTAGAAATTCGACATTTAAATTTCAATTCTAGTCATTTTTGAGGTTTTTGTCGATTAATTCGATAGCCTTTCTTTTCCAAATTATCAATTATATATATTTAGATAGCCCTGTTAATTACCCGTCGAAAGACACCACTTTCGTCCGGATCCGCCTGACGGAAAATTGGGAAATTGACTTTTAAAATTTTCATTACTGTTTGTTTACTTTTGAAAGTCTACCTTAGGGGTGCACATTTGGAACATTTGTGCGAAATTTGAATCGAATACAGCTGCTAGTGTTGTTGTTATTTGTTGATATCATCTTTGTAGACACTCCTGCGTCCCGTGGGAAGAAAATTACCTGAAAAACAAAGAAAAATTTTTAATTTCTGGACTTAGAATATTTTTAAATTTCTAAATTAACAAATTTTCGAGGTTTTTGTCGAATTATTCGATAACGCTTCACCTCAAAGTTGACATAATTACAGATCTAGATAGCCCTCATCAAGGCCTATCTAATAACACCTCCTTTGTATAGGTTGGGTAAATAGAAGTTACTAAATTTTCACATTCATTTTGACTTTCGGCATTTTTAAGGAAATTTCCAAGGCGCTTCGCTTATAACTTTTCGAAATTTATTTTTGGAATTTTTAATTATATATACTTAGATAGAACTCGTCAAAGCCTATCTAATAACACCTCTTTTATTAACATTCGGTTAATAAAAGTAGTAAATTTTCACTATACAAAACTCAATTTACCGTTTTTTCGAAAATCTTCTGCGATTTTCTTTTAATAACTTGCCCCCTTATTTTTTCTAAACAATAAATTATACATATCTAGATAGCTCGCGTCACGACCTATCTAACAACACCTCTTTTATTTAAATCTGGTAAATAGAATCTTAGAAATTCGACATTTAAATTTCAATTCTAGTCATTTTTGAGGTTTTTGTCGATTAATTCGATAGCCTTTCTTTTCCAAATTATCAATTATATATATTTAGATAGCCCTGTTAATTACCCGTCGAAAGACACCACTTTCGTCCGGATCCGCCTGACGGAAAATTGGGAAATTGACTTTTAAAATTTTCATTACTGTTTGTTTACTTTTGAAAGTCTACCTTAGGGGTGCACATTTGGAACATTTGTGCGAAATTTGAATCGAATACAGCTGCTAGTGTTGTTGTTATTTGTTGATATCATCTTTGTAGACACTCCTGCGTCCCGTGGGAAGAAAATTACCTGAAAAACAAAGAAAAATTTTTAATTTCTGGACTTAGAATATTTTTAAATTTCTAAATTAACAAATTTTCGAGGTTTTTGTCGAATTATTCGATAACGCTTCACCTCAAAGTTGACATAATTACAGATCTAGATAGCCCTCATCAAGGCCTATCTAATAACACCTCCTTTGTATAGGTTGGGTAAATAGAAGTTACTAAATTTTCACATTCATTTTGACTTTCGGCATTTTTAAGGAAATTTCCAAGGCGCTTCGCTTATAACTTTTCGAAATTTATTTTTGGAATTTTTAATTATATATACTTAGATAGAACTCGTCAAAGCCTATCTAATAACACCTCTTTTATTAACATTCGGTTAATAAAAGTAGTAAATTTTCACTATACAAAACTCAATTTACCGTTTTTTCGAAAATCTTCTGCGATTTTCTTTTAATAACTTGCCCCCTTATTTTTTCTAAACAATAAATTATACATATCTAGATAGCTCGCGTCACGACCTATCTAACAACACCTCTTTTATTTAAATCTGGTAAATAGAATCTTAGAAATTCGACATTTAAATTTCAATTCTAGTCATTTTTGAGGTTTTTGTCGATTAATTCGATAGCCTTTCTTTTCCAAATTATCAATTATATATATTTAGATAGCCCTGTTAATTACCCGTCGAAAGACACCACTTTCGTCCGGATCCGCCTGACGGAAAATTGGGAAATTGACTTTTAAAATTTTCATTACTGTTTGTTTACTTTTGAAAGTCTACCTTAGGGGTGCACATTTGGAACATTTGTGCGAAATTTGAATCGAATACAGCTGCTAGTGTTGTTGTTATTTGTTGATATCATCTTTGTAGACACTCCTGCGTCCCGTGGGAAGAAAATTACCTGAAAAACAAAGAAAAATTTTTAATTTCTGGACTTAGAATATTTTTAAATTTCTAAATTAACAAATTTTCGAGGTTTTTGTCGAATTATTCGATAACGCTTCACCTCAAAGTTGACATAATTACAGATCTAGATAGCCCTCATCAAGGCCTATCTAATAACACCTCCTTTGTATAGGTTGGGTAAATAGAAGTTACTAAATTTTCACATTCATTTTGACTTTCGGCATTTTTAAGGAAATTTCCAAGGCGCTTCGCTTATAACTTTTCGAAATTTATTTTTGGAATTTTTAATTATATATACTTAGATAGAACTCGTCAAAGCCTATCTAATAACACCTCTTTTATTAACATTCGGTTAATAAAAGTAGTAAATTTTCACTATACAAAACTCAATTTACCGTTTTTTCGAAAATCTTCTGCGATTTTCTTTTAATAACTTGCCCCCTTATTTTTTCTAAACAATAAATTATACATATCTAGATAGCTCGCGTCACGACCTATCTAACAACACCTCTTTTATTTAAATCTGGTAAATAGAATCTTAGAAATTCGACATTTAAATTTCAATTCTAGTCATTTTTGAGGTTTTTGTCGATTAATTCGATAGCCTTTCTTTTCCAAATTATCAATTATATATATTTAGATAGCCCTGTTAATTACCCGTCGAAAGACACCACTTTCGTCCGGATCCGCCTGACGGAAAATTGGGAAATTGACTTTTAAAATTTTCATTACTGTTTGTTTACTTTTGAAAGTCTACCTTAGGGGTGCACATTTGGAACATTTGTGCGAAATTTGAATCGAATACAGCTGCTAGTGTTGTTGTTATTTGTTGATATCATCTTTGTAGACACTCCTGCGTCCCGTGGGAAGAAAATTACCTGAAAAATAAAGAAAAATTTTTAATTTCTGGACTTAGAATATTTTTAAATTTCTAAATTAACAAATTTTCGAGGTTTTTGTCGAATTATTCGATAACGCTTCACCTCAAAGTTGACATAATTACAGATCTAGATAGCCCTCATCAAGGCCTATCTAATAACACCTCCTTTGTATAGGTTGGGTAAATAGAAGTTACTAAATTTTCACATTCATTTTGACTTTCGGCATTTTTAAGGAAATTTCCAAGGCGCTTCGCTTATAACTTTTCGAAATTTATTTTTGGAATTTTTAATTATATATACTTAGATAGAACTCGTCAAAGCCTATCTAATAACACCTCTTTTATTAACATTCGGTTAATAAAAGTAGTAAATTTTCACTATACAAAACTCAATTTACCGTTTTTTCGAAAATCTTCTGCGATTTTCTTTTAATAACTTGCCCCCTTATTTTTTCTAAACAATAAATTATACATATCTAGATAGCTCGCGTCACGACCTATCTAACAACACCTCTTTTATTTAAATCTGGTAAATAGAATCTTAGAAATTCGACATTTAAATTTCAATTCTAGTCATTTTTGAGGTTTTTGTCGATTAATTCGATAGCCTTTCTTTTCCAAATTATCAATTATATATATTTAGATAGCCCTGTTAATTACCCGTCGAAAGACACCACTTTCGTCCGGATCCGCCTGACGGAAAATTGGGAAATTGACTTTTAAAATTTTCATTACTGTTTGTTTACTTTTGAAAGTCTACCTTAGGGGTGCACATTTGGAACATTTGTGCGAAATTTGAATCGAATACAGCTGCTAGTGTTGTTGTTATTTGTTGATATCATCTTTGTAGACACTCCTGCGTCCCGTGGGAAGAAAATTACCTGAAAAACAAAGAAAAATTTTTAATTTCTGGACTTAGAATATTTTTAAATTTCTAAATTAACAAATTTTCGAGGTTTTTGTCGAATTATTCGATAACGCTTCACCTCAAAGTTGACATAATTACAGATCTAGATAGCCCTCATCAAGGCCTATCTAATAACACCTCCTTTGTATAGGTTGGGTAAATAGAAGTTACTAAATTTTCACATTCATTTTGACTTTCGGCATTTTTAAGGAAATTTCCAAGGCGCTTCGCTTATAACTTTTCGAAATTTATTTTTGGAATTTTTAATTATATATACTTAGATAGAACTCGTCAAAGCCTATCTAATAACACCTCTTTTATTAACATTCGGTTAATAAAAGTAGTAAATTTTCACTATACAAAACTCAATTTACCGTTTTTTCGAAAATCTTCTGCGATTTTCTTTTAATAACTTGCCCCCTTATTTTTTCTAAACAATAAATTATACATATCTAGATAGCTCGCGTCACGACCTATCTAACAACACCTCTTTTATTTAAATCTGGTAAATAGAATCTTAGAAATTCGACATTTAAATTTCAATTCTAGTCATTTTTGAGGTTTTTGTCGATTAATTCGATAGCCTTTCTTTTCCAAATTATCAATTATATATATTTAGATAGCCCTGTTAATTACCCGTCGAAAGACACCACTTTCGTCCGGATCCGCCTGACGGAAAATTGGGAAATTGACTTTTAAAATTTTCATTACTGTTTGTTTACTTTTGAAAGTCTACCTTAGGGGTGCACATTTGGAACATTTGTGCGAAATTTGAATCGAATACAGCTGCTAGTGTTGTTGTTATTTGTTGATATCATCTTTGTAGACACTCCTGCGTCCCGTGGGAAGAAAATTACCTGAAAAACAAAGAAAAATTTTTAATTTCTGGACTTAGAATATTTTTAAATTTCTAAATTAACAAATTTTCGAGGTTTTTGTCGAATTATTCGATAACGCTTCACCTCAAAGTTGACATAATTACAGATCTAGATAGCCCTCATCAAGGCCTATCTAATAACACCTCCTTTGTATAGGTTGGGTAAATAGAAGTTACTAAATTTTCACATTCATTTTGACTTTCGGCATTTTTAAGGAAATTTCCAAGGCGCTTCGCTTATAACTTTTCGAAATTTATTTTTGGAATTTTTAATTATATATACTTAGATAGAACTCGTCAAAGCCTATCTAATAACACCTCTTTTATTAACATTCGGTTAATAAAAGTAGTAAATTTTCACTATACAAAACTCAATTTACCGTTTTTTCGAAAATCTTCTGCGATTTTCTTTTAATAACTTGCCCCCTTATTTTTTCTAAACAATAAATTATACATATCTAGATAGCTCGCGTCACGACCTATCTAACAACACCTCTTTTATTTAAATCTGGTAAATAGAATCTTAGAAATTCGACATTTAAATTTCAATTCTAGTCATTTTTGAGGTTTTTGTCGATTAATTCGATAGCCTTTCTTTTCCAAATTATCAATTATATATATTTAGATAGCCCTGTTAATTACCCGTCGAAAGACACCACTTTCGTCCGGATCCGCCTGACGGAAAATTGGGAAATTGACTTTTAAAATTTTCATTACTGTTTGTTTACTTTTGAAAGTCTACCTTAGGGGTGCACATTTGGAACATTTGTGCGAAATTTGAATCGAATACAGCTGCTAGTGTTGTTGTTATTTGTTGATATCATCTTTGTAGACACTCCTGCGTCCCGTGGGAAGAAAATTACCTGAAAAATAAAGAAAAATTTTTAATTTCTGGACTTAGAATATTTTTAAATTTCTAAATTAACAAATTTTCGAGGTTTTTGTCGAATTATTCGATAACGCTTCACCTCAAAGTTGACATAATTACAGATCTAGATAGCCCTCATCAAGGCCTATCTAATAACACCTCCTTTGTATAGGTTGGGTAAATAGAAGTTACTAAATTTTCACATTCATTTTGACTTTCGGCATTTTTAAGGAAATTTCCAAGGCGCTTCGCTTATAACTTTTCGAAATTTATTTTTGGAATTTTTAATTATATATACTTAGATAGAACTCGTCAAAGCCTATCTAATAACACCTCTTTTATTAACATTCGGTTAATAAAAGTAGTAAATTTTCACTATACAAAACTCAATTTACCGTTTTTTCGAAAATCTTCTGCGATTTTCTTTTAATAACTTGCCCCCTTATTTTTTCTAAACAATAAATTATACATATCTAGATAGCTCGCGTCACGACCTATCTAACAACACCTCTTTTATTTAAATCTGGTAAATAGAATCTTAGAAATTCGACATTTAAATTTCAATTCTAGTCATTTTTGAGGTTTTTGTCGATTAATTCGATAGCCTTTCTTTTCCAAATTATCAATTATATATATTTAGATAGCCCTGTTAATTACCCGTCGAAAGACACCACTTTCGTCCGGATCCGCCTGACGGAAAATTGGGAAATTGACTTTTAAAATTTTCATTACTGTTTGTTTACTTTTGAAAGTCTACCTTAGGGGTGCACATTTGGAACATTTGTGCGAAATTTGAATCGAATACAGCTGCTAGTGTTGTTGTTATTTGTTGATATCATCTTTGTAGACACTCCTGCGTCCCGTGGGAAGAAAATTACCTGAAAAACAAAGAAAAATTTTTAATTTCTGGACTTAGAATATTTTTAAATTTCTAAATTAACAAATTTTCGAGGTTTTTGTCGAATTATTCGATAACGCTTCACCTCAAAGTTGACATAATTACAGATCTAGATAGCCCTCATCAAGGCCTATCTAATAACACCTCCTTTGTATAGGTTGGGTAAATAGAAGTTACTAAATTTTCACATTCATTTTGACTTTCGGCATTTTTAAGGAAATTTCCAAGGCGCTTCGCTTATAACTTTTCGAAATTTATTTTTGGAATTTTTAATTATATATACTTAGATAGAACTCGTCAAAGCCTATCTAATAACACCTCTTTTATTAACATTCGGTTAATAAAAGTAGTAAATTTTCACTATACAAAACTCAATTTACCGTTTTTTCGAAAATCTTCTGCGATTTTCTTTTAATAACTTGCCCCCTTATTTTTTCTAAACAATAAATTATACATATCTAGATAGCTCGCGTCACGACCTATCTAACAACACCTCTTTTATTTAAATCTGGTAAATAGAATCTTAGAAATTCGACATTTAAATTTCAATTCTAGTCATTTTTGAGGTTTTTGTCGATTAATTCGATAGCCTTTCTTTTCCAAATTATCAATTATATATATTTAGATAGCCCTGTTAATTACCCGTCGAAAGACACCACTTTCGTCCGGATCCGCCTGACGGAAAATTGGGAAATTGACTTTTAAAATTTTCATTACTGTTTGTTTACTTTTGAAAGTCTACCTTAGGGGTGCACATTTGGAACATTTGTGCGAAATTTGAATCGAATACAGCTGCTAGTGTTGTTGTTATTTGTTGATATCATCTTTGTAGACACTCCTGCGTCCCGTGGGAAGAAAATTACCTGAAAAACAAAGAAAAATTTTTAATTTCTGGACTTAGAATATTTTTAAATTTCTAAATTAACAAATTTTCGAGGTTTTTGTCGAATTATTCGATAACGCTTCACCTCAAAGTTGACATAATTACAGATCTAGATAGCCCTCATCAAGGCCTATCTAATAACACCTCCTTTGTATAGGTTGGGTAAATAGAAGTTACTAAATTTTCACATTCATTTTGACTTTCGGCATTTTTAAGGAAATTTCCAAGGCGCTTCGCTTATAACTTTTCGAAATTTATTTTTGGAATTTTTAATTATATATACTTAGATAGAACTCGTCAAAGCCTATCTAATAACACCTCTTTTATTAACATTCGGTTAATAAAAGTAGTAAATTTTCACTATACAAAACTCAATTTACCGTTTTTTCGAAAATCTTCTGCGATTTTCTTTTAATAACTTGCCCCCTTATTTTTTCTAAACAATAAATTATACATATCTAGATAGCTCGCGTCACGACCTATCTAACAACACCTCTTTTATTTAAATCTGGTAAATAGAATCTTAGAAATTCGACATTTAAATTTCAATTCTAGTCATTTTTGAGGTTTTTGTCGATTAATTCGATAGCCTTTCTTTTCCAAATTATCAATTATATATATTTAGATAGCCCTGTTAATTACCCGTCGAAAGACACCACTTTCGTCCGGATCCGCCTGACGGAAAATTGGGAAATTGACTTTTAAAATTTTCATTACTGTTTGTTTACTTTTGAAAGTCTACCTTAGGGGTGCACATTTGGAACATTTGTGCGAAATTTGAATCGAATACAGCTGCTAGTGTTGTTGTTATTTGTTGATATCATCTTTGTAGACACTCCTGCGTCCCGTGGGAAGAAAATTACCTGAAAAACAAAGAAAAATTTTTAATTTCTGGACTTAGAATATTTTTAAATTTCTAAATTAACAAATTTTCGAGGTTTTTGTCGAATTATTCGATAACGCTTCACCTCAAAGTTGACATAATTACAGATCTAGATAGCCCTCATCAAGGCCTATCTAATAACACCTCCTTTGTATAGGTTGGGTAAATAGAAGTTACTAAATTTTCACATTCATTTTGACTTTCGGCATTTTTAAGGAAATTTCCAAGGCGCTTCGCTTATAACTTTTCGAAATTTATTTTTGGAATTTTTAATTATATATACTTAGATAGAACTCGTCAAAGCCTATCTAATAACACCTCTTTTATTAACATTCGGTTAATAAAAGTAGTAAATTTTCACTATACAAAACTCAATTTACCGTTTTTTCGAAAATCTTCTGCGATTTTCTTTTAATAACTTGCCCCCTTATTTTTTCTAAACAATAAATTATACATATCTAGATAGCTCGCGTCACGACCTATCTAACAACACCTCTTTTATTTAAATCTGGTAAATAGAATCTTAGAAATTCGACATTTAAATTTCAATTCTAGTCATTTTTGAGGTTTTTGTCGATTAATTCGATAGCCTTTCTTTTCCAAATTATCAATTATATATATTTAGATAGCCCTGTTAATTACCCGTCGAAAGACACCACTTTCGTCCGGATCCGCCTGACGGAAAATTGGGAAATTGACTTTTAAAATTTTCATTACTGTTTGTTTACTTTTGAAAGTCTACCTTAGGGGTGCACATTTGGAACATTTGTGCGAAATTTGAATCGAATACAGCTGCTAGTGTTGTTGTTATTTGTTGATATCATCTTTGTAGACACTCCTGCGTCCCGTGGGAAGAAAATTACCTGAAAAACAAAGAAAAATTTTTAATTTCTGGACTTAGAATATTTTTAAATTTCTAAATTAACAAATTTTCGAGGTTTTTGTCGAATTATTCGATAACGCTTCACCTCAAAGTTGACATAATTACAGATCTAGATAGCCCTCATCAAGGCCTATCTAATAACACCTCCTTTGTATAGGTTGGGTAAATAGAAGTTACTAAATTTTCACATTCATTTTGACTTTCGGCATTTTTAAGGAAATTTCCAAGGCGCTTCGCTTATAACTTTTCGAAATTTATTTTTGGAATTTTTAATTATATATACTTAGATAGAACTCGTCAAAGCCTATCTAATAACACCTCTTTTATTAACATTCGGTTAATAAAAGTAGTAAATTTTCACTATACAAAACTCAATTTACCGTTTTTTCGAAAATCTTCTGCGATTTTCTTTTAATAACTTGCTCCCTCATTTTTTGGGAACAATAAATTATACATACCTAGATAGCTCGCGTCACGACCTATCTAACAACACCTCTTTTATTTAAATCTGGTAAATAGAATCTTAGAAATTCGACATTTAAATTTCAATTCTAGTCATTTTTGAGGTTTTTGTCGATTAATTCGATAGCCTTTCTTTTCCAAATTATCAATTATATATATTTAGATAGCCCTGTTAATTACCCGTCGAAAGACACCACTTTCGTCCGGATCCGCCTGACGGAAAATTGGGAAATTGACTTTTAAAATTTTCATTACTGTTTGTTTACTTTTGAAAGTCTACCTTAGGGGTGCACATTTGGAACATTTGTGCGAAATTTTCATTGAAAACAGCTGCTAGTAACGTTGTTATTTGTTGGTATTATATTTGTAGACACTCCTGCGTCCCGTGGGAAGAAAATTACCTGAAAAATAAAGAAAAATTTTTAATTTCTGGACTTAGAATATTTTTAAATTTCTAAACTACCAAATTTTCGAGGTTTTTGTCGAATTACTCGATAACGCTTCGCTTCAAACTTGACATAGTTACAGATCTAGATAGCCCTCATCAAGGCCTATCTAATAACACCTCCTTTGTATAGGTTGGGTAAATAGAAGTTGCTAAATCTCAACATTCATTTTGACTTTCGGCATTTTTAAGGAATTTTCCAAGGCGCTTCGCTTATAACTTTTCGAAATTTATTTTTGAAATTTTTAATTATATATATTTAGATAGAACTCGTCAAGGCCTATCTAATAACACCTCCTTTATTAAGATCTGGTTAATAAAAGTAGTAAATTTTCAACAAACAAAACTCAATTTACCGCTTTTTCGAAAATTTTCTGAGATTTTCTTTGAATAACTTGCTCCCTCATTTTTTGGGAACAATAAATTATACATACCTAGATAGCTCGCGTCACGACCTATCTAACAACACCTCTTTTATTTAAATCTGGTAAATATAACCTTAGAAATTCAACATTTAAATTTCAATTTTAGTCATTTTTGAGGTTTTTGTCGATTAATTCGATAGCCTTTGTTTTCCAAATTACTAATTATATATATTTAAATAGCCCTTTCAATTACCCGTCGAACGACACCACTCTCGTCCGGATCCGCCTGACGGAAAATTGGGAAATTGACTTATAAAATTTTCGGTATTGTTTGTTTACTTTCCAAAGTCTACCTTAGGGGTGAACATTTGGAACATTTGTGCGAAATTTTCATTGAAAACAGCTGCTAGTAACGTTGTTATTTGTTGGTATCATATTTGTAGACACTCCTGCGTCCCGTGGGAAGAAAATTACCTGAAAAATAAAGAAAAATTTTTAATTTCTGGACTTAGAATATTTTTAAATTTCTAAATTAACAAATTTTCGAGGTTTTTGTCGAATTATTCGATAACGCTTCACCTCAAAGTTGACATAGTTACAGATCTAGATAGCCCTCATCAAGGCCTATCTAATAACACCTCCTTTGTATAGGTTGGGTAAATAGAAGTTACTAAATTTTCACATTCATTTTGACTTTCGGCATTTTTAAGGAATTTTCCAAGGCGCTTCGCTTATAACTTTTCGAAATTTATTTTTGGAATTTTTAATTATATATATTTAGATAGAACTCGTCAAGGCCTATCTAATAACACCTCCTTTATTAAGATCTGGTTAATAAAAGTAGTAAATTTTCAACAAACAAAACTCAATTTACCGCTTTTTCGAAAATTTTCTTCGATTTTCTTTGAATAACTTGCTCCCTCATTTTTTGGGAACAATAAATTATACATACCTAGATAGCTCGCGTCACGACCTATCTAACAACACCTCTTTTATTTAAATCTGGTAAATATAACCTTAGAAATTCAACATTTAAATTTCAATTTTAGTCATTTTTGAGGTTTTTGTCGATTAATTCGATAGCCTTTGTTTTCCAAATTACTAATTATATATATTTAAATAGCCCTTTCAATTACCCGTCGAACGACACCACTCTCGTCCGGATCCGCCTGACGGAAAATTGGGAAATTGACTTATAAAATTTTCGGTATTGTTTGTTTACTTTCCAAAGTCTACCTTAGGGGTGAACATTTGGAACATTTGTGCGAAATTTTCATTGAAAACAGCTGCTAGTAACGTTGTTATTTGTTGGTATCATATTTGTAGACACTCCTGCGTCCCGTGGGAAGAAAATTACCTGAAAAATAAAGAAAAATTTTTAATTTCTGGACTTAGAATATTTTTAAATTTCTAAATTAACAAATTTTCGAGGTTTTTGTCGAATTATTCGATAACGCTTCACCTCAAAGTTGACATAGTTACAGATCTAGATAGCCCTCATCAAGGCCTATCTAATAACACCTCCTTTGTATAGGTTGGGTAAATAGAAGTTACTAAATTTTCACATTCATTTTGACTTTCGGCATTTTTAAGGAATTTTCCAAGGCGCTTCGCTTATAACTTTTCGAAATTTATTTTTGGAATTTTTAATTATATATATTTAGATAGAACTCGTCAAGGCCTATCTAATAACACCTCCTTTATTAAGATCTGGTTAATAAAAGTAGTAAATTTTCAACAAACAAAACTCAATTTACCGCTTTTTCGAAAATTTTCTTCGATTTTCTTTGAATAACTTGCTCCCTCATTTTTTGGGAACAATAAATTATACATACCTAGATAGCTCGCGTCACGACCTATCTAACAACACCTCTTTTATTTAAATCTGGTAAATATAACCTTAGAAATTCAACATTTAAATTTCAATTTTAGTCATTTTTGAGGTTTTTGTCGATTAATTCGATAGCCTTTGTTTTCCAAATTACTAATTATATATATTTAAATAGCCCTTTCAATTACCCGTCGAACGACACCACTCTCGTCCGGATCCGCCTGACGGAAAATTGGGAAATTGACTTATAAAATTTTCGGTATTGTTTGTTTACTTTCCAAAGTCTACCTTAGGGGTGAACATTTGGAACATTTGTGCGAAATTTTCATTGAAAACAGCTGCTAGTAACGTTGTTATTTGTTGGTATCATATTTGTAGACACTCCTGCGTCCCGTGGGAAGAAAATTACCTGAAAAATAAAGAAAAATTTTTAATTTCTGGACTTAGAATATTTTTAAATTTCTAAATTAACAAATTTTCGAGGTTTTTGTCGAATTATTCGATAACGCTTCACCTCAAAGTTGACATAGTTACAGATCTAGATAGCCCTCATCAAGGCCTATCTAATAACACCTCCTTTGTATAGGTTGGGTAAATAGAAGTTACTAAATTTTCACATTCATTTTGACTTTCGGCATTTTTAAGGAATTTTCCAAGGCGCTTCGCTTATAACTTTTCGAAATTTATTTTTGGAATTTTTAATTATATATATTTAGATAGAACTCGTCAAGGCCTATCTAATAACACCTCCTTTATTAAGATCTGGTTAATAAAAGTAGTAAATTTTCAACAAACAAAACTCAATTTACCGCTTTTTCGAAAATTTTCTTCGATTTTCTTTGAATAACTTGCTCCCTCATTTTTTGGGAACAATAAATTATACATACCTAGATAGCTCGCGTCACGACCTATCTAACAACACCTCTTTTATTTAAATCTGGTAAATATAACCTTAGAAATTCAACATTTAAATTTCAATTTTAGTCATTTTTGAGGTTTTTGTCGATTAATTCGATAGCCTTTGTTTTCCAAATTACTAATTATATATATTTAAATAGCCCTTTCAATTACCCGTCGAACGACACCACTCTCGTCCGGATCCGCCTGACGGAAAATTGGGAAATTGACTTATAAAATTTTCGGTATTGTTTGTTTACTTTCCAAAGTCTACCTTAGGGGTGAACATTTGGAACATTTGTGCGAAATTTTCATTGAAAACAGCTGCTAGTAACGTTGTTATTTGTTGGTATCATATTTGTAGACACTCCTGCGTCCCGTGGGAAGAAAATTACCTGAAAAATAAAGAAAAATTTTTAATTTCTGGACTTAGAATATTTTTAAATTTCTAAATTAACAAATTTTCGAGGTTTTTGTCGAATTATTCGATAACGCTTCACCTCAAAGTTGACATAGTTACAGATCTAGATAGCCCTCATCAAGGCCTATCTAATAACACCTCCTTTGTATAGGTTGGGTAAATAGAAGTTACTAAATTTTCACATTCATTTTGACTTTCGGCATTTTTAAGGAATTTTCCAAGGCGCTTCGCTTATAACTTTTCGAAATTTATTTTTGGAATTTTTAATTATATATATTTAGATAGAACTCGTCAAGGCCTATCTAATAACACCTCCTTTATTAAGATCTGGTTAATAAAAGTAGTAAATTTTCAACAAACAAAACTCAATTTACCGCTTTTTCGAAAATTTTCTTCGATTTTCTTTGAATAACTTGCTCCCTCATTTTTTGGGAACAATAAATTATACATACCTAGATAGCTCGCGTCACGACCTATCTAACAACACCTCTTTTATTTAAATCTGGTAAATATAACCTTAGAAATTCAACATTTAAATTTCAATTTTAGTCATTTTTGAGGTTTTTGTCGATTAATTCGATAGCCTTTGTTTTCCAAATTACTAATTATATATATTTAAATAGCCCTTTCAATTACCCGTCGAACGACACCACTCTCGTCCGGATCCGCCTGACGGAAAATTGGGAAATTGACTTATAAAATTTTCGGTATTGTTTGTTTACTTTCCAAAGTCTACCTTAGGGGTGAACATTTGGAACATTTGTGCGAAATTTTCATTGAAAACAGCTGCTAGTAACGTTGTTATTTGTTGGTATCATATTTGTAGACACTCCTGCGTCCCGTGGGAAGAAAATTACCTGAAAAATAAAGAAAAATTTTTAATTTCTGGACTTAGAATATTTTTAAATTTCTAAATTAACAAATTTTCGAGGTTTTTGTCGAATTATTCGATAACGCTTCACCTCAAAGTTGACATAGTTACAGATCTAGATAGCCCTCATCAAGGCCTATCTAATAACACCTCCTTTGTATAGGTTGGGTAAATAGAAGTTACTAAATTTTCACATTCATTTTGACTTTCGGCATTTTTAAGGAATTTTCCAAGGCGCTTCGCTTATAACTTTTCGAAATTTATTTTTGGAATTTTTAATTATATATATTTAGATAGAACTCGTCAAGGCCTATCTAATAACACCTCCTTTATTAAGATCTGGTTAATAAAAGTAGTAAATTTTCAACAAACAAAACTCAATTTACCGCTTTTTCGAAAATTTTCTTCGATTTTCTTTGAATAACTTGCTCCCTCATTTTTTGGGAACAATAAATTATACATACCTAGATAGCTCGCGTCACGACCTATCTAACAACACCTCTTTTATTTAAATCTGGTAAATATAACCTTAGAAATTCAACATTTAAATTTCAATTTTAGTCATTTTTGAGGTTTTTGTCGATTAATTCGATAGCCTTTGTTTTCCAAATTACTAATTATATATATTTAAATAGCCCTTTCAATTACCCGTCGAACGACACCACTCTCGTCCGGATCCGCCTGACGGAAAATTGGGAAATTGACTTATAAAATTTTCGGTATTGTTTGTTTACTTTCCAAAGTCTACCTTAGGGGTGAACATTTGGAACATTTGTGCGAAATTTTCATTGAAAACAGCTGCTAGTAACGTTGTTATTTGTTGGTATCATATTTGTAGACACTCCTGCGTCCCGTGGGAAGAAAATTACCTGAAAAATAAAGAAAAATTTTTAATTTCTGGACTTAGAATATTTTTAAATTTCTAAATTAACAAATTTTCGAGGTTTTTGTCGAATTATTCGATAACGCTTCACCTCAAAGTTGACATAGTTACAGATCTAGATAGCCCTCATCAAGGCCTATCTAATAACACCTCCTTTGTATAGGTTGGGTAAATAGAAGTTACTAAATTTTCACATTCATTTTGACTTTCGGCATTTTTAAGGAATTTTCCAAGGCGCTTCGCTTATAACTTTTCGAAATTTATTTTTGGAATTTTTAATTATATATATTTAGATAGAACTCGTCAAGGCCTATCTAATAACACCTCCTTTATTAAGATCTGGTTAATAAAAGTAGTAAATTTTCAACAAACAAAACTCAATTTACCGCTTTTTCGAAAATTTTCTTCGATTTTCTTTGAATAACTTGCTCCCTCATTTTTTGGGAACAATAAATTATACATACCTAGATAGCTCGCGTCACGACCTATCTAACAACACCTCTTTTATTTAAATCTGGTAAATATAACCTTAGAAATTCAACATTTAAATTTCAATTTTAGTCATTTTTGAGGTTTTTGTCGATTAATTCGATAGCCTTTGTTTTCCAAATTACTAATTATATATATTTAAATAGCCCTTTCAATTACCCGTCGAACGACACCACTCTCGTCCGGATCCGCCTGACGGAAAATTGGGAAATTGACTTATAAAATTTTCGGTATTGTTTGTTTACTTTCCAAAGTCTACCTTAGGGGTGAACATTTGGAACATTTGTGCGAAATTTTCATTGAAAACAGCTGCTAGTAACGTTGTTATTTGTTGGTATCATATTTGTAGACACTCCTGCGTCCCGTGGGAAGAAAATTACCTGAAAAATAAAGAAAAATTTTTAATTTCTGGACTTAGAATATTTTTAAATTTCTAAATTAACAAATTTTCGAGGTTTTTGTCGAATTATTCGATAACGCTTCACCTCAAAGTTGACATAGTTACAGATCTAGATAGCCCTCATCAAGGCCTATCTAATAACACCTCCTTTGTATAGGTTGGGTAAATAGAAGTTACTAAATTTTCACATTCATTTTGACTTTCGGCATTTTTAAGGAATTTTCCAAGGCGCTTCGCTTATAACTTTTCGAAATTTATTTTTGGAATTTTTAATTATATATATTTAGATAGAACTCGTCAAGGCCTATCTAATAACACCTCCTTTATTAAGATCTGGTTAATAAAAGTAGTAAATTTTCAACAAACAAAACTCAATTTACCGCTTTTTCGAAAATTTTCTTCGATTTTCTTTGAATAACTTGCTCCCTCATTTTTTGGGAACAATAAATTATACATACCTAGATAGCTCGCGTCACGACCTATCTAACAACACCTCTTTTATTTAAATCTGGTAAATATAACCTTAGAAATTCAACATTTAAATTTCAATTTTAGTCATTTTTGAGGTTTTTGTCGATTAATTCGATAGCCTTTGTTTTCCAAATTACTAATTATATATATTTAAATAGCCCTTTCAATTACCCGTCGAACGACACCACTCTCGTCCGGATCCGCCTGACGGAAAATTGGGAAATTGACTTATAAAATTTTCGGTATTGTTTGTTTACTTTCCAAAGTCTACCTTAGGGGTGAACATTTGGAACATTTGTGCGAAATTTTCATTGAAAACAGCTGCTAGTAACGTTGTTATTTGTTGGTATCATATTTGTAGACACTCCTGCGTCCCGTGGGAAGAAAATTACCTGAAAAATAAAGAAAAATTTTTAATTTCTGGACTTAGAATATTTTTAAATTTCTAAACTACCAAATTTTCGAGGTTTTTGTCGAATTACTCGATAACGCTTCGCTTCAAACTTGACATAGTTACAGATCTAGATAGCCCTCATCAAGGCCTATCTAATAACACCTCCTTTGTATAGGTTGGGTAAATAGAAGTTGCTAAATCTCAACATTCATTTTGACTTTCGGCATTTTTAAGGAATTTTCCAAGGCGCTTCGCTTATAACTTTTCGAAATTTATTTTTGAAATTTTTAATTATATATATTTAGATAGAACTCGTCAAGGCCTATCTAATAACACCTCCTTTATTAAGATCTGGTTAATAAAAGTAGTAAATTTTCAACAAACAAAACTCAATTTACCGCTTTTTCGAAAATTTTCTGAGATTTTCTTTGAATAACTTGCTCCCTCATTTTTTGGGAACAATAAATTATACATACCTAGATAGCTCGCGTCACGACCTATCTAACAACACCTCTTTTATTTAAATCTGGTAAATATAACCTTAGAAATTCAACATTTAAATTTCAATTTTAGTCATTTTTGAGGTTTTTGTCGATTAATTCGATAGCCTTTGTTTTCCAAATTACTAATTATATATATTTAAATAGCCCTTTCAATTACCCGTCGAACGACACCACTCTCGTCCGGATCCGCCTGACGGAAAATTGGGAAATTGACTTATAAAATTTTCGGTATTGTTTGTTTACTTTCCAAAGTCTACCTTAGGGGTGAACATTTGGAACATTTGTGCGAAATTTTCATTGAAAACAGCTGCTAGTAACGTTGTTATTTGTTGGTATCATATTTGTAGACACTCCTGCGTCCCGTGGGAAGAAAATTACCTGAAAAATAAAGAAAAATTTTTAATTTCTGGACTTAGAATATTTTTAAATTTCTAAATTAACAAATTTTCGAGGTTTTTGTCGAATTATTCGATAACGCTTCACCTCAAAGTTGACATAGTTACAGATCTAGATAGCCCTCATCAAGGCCTATCTAATAACACCTCCTTTGTATAGGTTGGGTAAATAGAAGTTACTAAATTTTCACATTCATTTTGACTTTCGGCATTTTTAAGGAATTTTCCAAGGCGCTTCGCTTATAACTTTTCGAAATTTATTTTTGGAATTTTTAATTATATATATTTAGATAGAACTCGTCAAGGCCTATCTAATAACACCTCCTTTATTAAGATCTGGTTAATAAAAGTAGTAAATTTTCAACAAACAAAACTCAATTTACCGCTTTTTCGAAAATTTTCTGAGATTTTCTTTGAATAACTTGCTCCCTCATTTTTTGGGAACAATAAATTATACATACCTAGATAGCTCGCGTCACGACCTATCTAACAACACCTCTTTTATTTAAATCTGGTAAATATAACCTTAGAAATTCAACATTTAAATTTCAATTTTAGTCATTTTTGAGGTTTTTGTCGATTAATTCGATAGCCTTTGTTTTCCAAATTACTAATTATATATATTTAAATAGCCCTTTCAATTACCCGTCGAACGACACCACTCTCGTCCGGATCCGCCTGACGGAAAATTGGGAAATTGACTTATAAAATTTTCGGTATTGTTTGTTTACTTTCCAAAGTCTACCTTAGGGGTGAACATTTGGAACATTTGTGCGAAATTTTCATTGAAAACAGCTGCTAGTAACGTTGTTATTTGTTGGTATCATATTTGTAGACACTCCTGCGTCCCGTGGGAAGAAAATTACCTGAAAAATAAAGAAAAATTTTTAATTTCTGGACTTAGAATATTTTTAAATTTCTAAATTAACAAATTTTCGAGGTTTTTGTCGAATTATTCGATAACGCTTCACCTCAAAGTTGACATAGTTACAGATCTAGATAGCCCTCATCAAGGCCTATCTAATAACACCTCCTTTGTATAGGTTGGGTAAATAGAAGTTACTAAATTTTCACATTCATTTTGACTTTCGGCATTTTTAAGGAATTTTCCAAGGCGCTTCGCTTATAACTTTTCGAAATTTATTTTTGGAATTTTTAATTATATATATTTAGATAGAACTCGTCAAGGCCTATCTAATAACACCTCCTTTATTAAGATCTGGTTAATAAAAGTAGTAAATTTTCAACAAACAAAACTCAATTTACCGCTTTTTCGAAAATTTTCTTCGATTTTCTTTGAATAACTTGCTCCCTCATTTTTTGGGAACAATAAATTATACATACCTAGATAGCTCGCGTCACGACCTATCTAACAACACCTCTTTTATTTAAATCTGGTAAATATAACCTTAGAAATTCAACATTTAAATTTCAATTTTAGTCATTTTTGAGGTTTTTGTCGATTAATTCGATAGCCTTTGTTTTCCAAATTACTAATTATATATATTTAAATAGCCCTTTCAATTACCCGTCGAACGACACCACTCTCGTCCGGATCCGCCTGACGGAAAATTGGGAAATTGACTTATAAAATTTTCGGTATTGTTTGTTTACTTTCCAAAGTCTACCTTAGGGGTGAACATTTGGAACATTTGTGCGAAATTTTCATTGAAAACAGCTGCTAGTAACGTTGTTATTTGTTGGTATCATATTTGTAGACACTCCTGCGTCCCGTGGGAAGAAAATTACCTGAAAAATAAAGAAAAATTTTTAATTTCTGGACTTAGAATATTTTTAAATTTCTAAATTAACAAATTTTCGAGGTTTTTGTCGAATTATTCGATAACGCTTCACCTCAAAGTTGACATAGTTACAGATCTAGATAGCCCTCATCAAGGCCTATCTAATAACACCTCCTTTGTATAGGTTGGGTAAATAGAAGTTACTAAATTTTCACATTCATTTTGACTTTCGGCATTTTTAAGGAATTTTCCAAGGCGCTTCGCTTATAACTTTTCGAAATTTATTTTTGGAATTTTTAATTATATATATTTAGATAGAACTCGTCAAGGCCTATCTAATAACACCTCCTTTATTAAGATCTGGTTAATAAAAGTAGTAAATTTTCAACAAACAAAACTCAATTTACCGCTTTTTCGAAAATTTTCTTCGATTTTCTTTGAATAACTTGCTCCCTCATTTTTTGGGAACAATAAATTATACATACCTAGATAGCTCGCGTCACGACCTATCTAACAACACCTCTTTTATTTAAATCTGGTAAATATAACCTTAGAAATTCAACATTTAAATTTCAATTTTAGTCATTTTTGAGGTTTTTGTCGATTAATTCGATAGCCTTTGTTTTCCAAATTACTAATTATATATATTTAAATAGCCCTTTCAATTACCCGTCGAACGACACCACTCTCGTCCGGATCCGCCTGACGGAAAATTGGGAAATTGACTTATAAAATTTTCGGTATTGTTTGTTTACTTTCCAAAGTCTACCTTAGGGGTGAACATTTGGAACATTTGTGCGAAATTTTCATTGAAAACAGCTGCTAGTAACGTTGTTATTTGTTGGTATCATATTTGTAGACACTCCTGCGTCCCGTGGGAAGAAAATTACCTGAAAAATAAAGAAAAATTTTTAATTTCTGGACTTAGAATATTTTTAAATTTCTAAATTAACAAATTTTCGAGGTTTTTGTCGAATTATTCGATAACGCTTCACCTCAAAGTTGACATAGTTACAGATCTAGATAGCCCTCATCAAGGCCTATCTAATAACACCTCCTTTGTATAGGTTGGGTAAATAGAAGTTACTAAATTTTCACATTCATTTTGACTTTCGGCATTTTTAAGGAATTTTCCAAGGCGCTTCGCTTATAACTTTTCGAAATTTATTTTTGGAATTTTTAATTATATATATTTAGATAGAACTCGTCAAGGCCTATCTAATAACACCTCCTTTATTAAGATCTGGTTAATAAAAGTAGTAAATTTTCAACAAACAAAACTCAATTTACCGCTTTTTCGAAAATTTTCTTCGATTTTCTTTGAATAACTTGCTCCCTCATTTTTTGGGAACAATAAATTATACATACCTAGATAGCTCGCGTCACGACCTATCTAACAACACCTCTTTTATTTAAATCTGGTAAATATAACCTTAGAAATTCAACATTTAAATTTCAATTTTAGTCATTTTTGAGGTTTTTGTCGATTAATTCGATAGCCTTTGTTTTCCAAATTACTAATTATATATATTTAAATAGCCCTTTCAATTACCCGTCGAACGACACCACTCTCGTCCGGATCCGCCTGACGGAAAATTGGGAAATTGACTTATAAAATTTTCGGTATTGTTTGTTTACTTTCCAAAGTCTACCTTAGGGGTGAACATTTGGAACATTTGTGCGAAATTTTCATTGAAAACAGCTGCTAGTAACGTTGTTATTTGTTGGTATCATATTTGTAGACACTCCTGCGTCCCGTGGGAAGAAAATTACCTGAAAAATAAAGAAAAATTTTTAATTTCTGGACTTAGAATATTTTTAAATTTCTAAATTAACAAATTTTCGAGGTTTTTGTCGAATTATTCGATAACGCTTCACCTCAAAGTTGACATAGTTACAGATCTAGATAGCCCTCATCAAGGCCTATCTAATAACACCTCCTTTGTATAGGTTGGGTAAATAGAAGTTACTAAATTTTCACATTCATTTTGACTTTCGGCATTTTTAAGGAATTTTCCAAGGCGCTTCGCTTATAACTTTTCGAAATTTATTTTTGGAATTTTTAATTATATATATTTAGATAGAACTCGTCAAGGCCTATCTAATAACACCTCCTTTATTAAGATCTGGTTAATAAAAGTAGTAAATTTTCAACAAACAAAACTCAATTTACCGCTTTTTCGAAAATTTTCTTCGATTTTCTTTGAATAACTTGCTCCCTCATTTTTTGGGAACAATAAATTATACATACCTAGATAGCTCGCGTCACGACCTATCTAACAACACCTCTTTTATTTAAATCTGGTAAATATAACCTTAGAAATTCAACATTTAAATTTCAATTTTAGTCATTTTTGAGGTTTTTGTCGATTAATTCGATAGCCTTTGTTTTCCAAATTACTAATTATATATATTTAAATAGCCCTTTCAATTACCCGTCGAACGACACCACTCTCGTCCGGATCCGCCTGACGGAAAATTAAAAAATTGCCCGCCCACCCTCCCATATTTCACTGGGTATTTAGATTTTGTGGAGTATAGGGTCAGTGACCCCTCAATCCAACTTCTAACGATTTTTATCGTTTAATTTCGCATAGTTTTAAGTCACTTGTTTTAAGTTTTTATTGTTGACAGAGGCTATTTACACCTCCTATAGGATATAGACCGGCTCAAATTAGAGCGAAAAACTTTTGTTTTGATTTTATTCTATTTTTAATTTACTAACTGTGTAGATCTACATCTACACAAATCATATTTTAATCTAGCTATATAATTGACACACCCCCCCTATACAGGGTCATACAAGCACACACTGACAATTTTCCCCGTCACACACTAAACACTTGCACACACCCTCTCACACACATTTTCTTGCCTTAATTTATTAATTTACAACATGTTCCAAACGCCACCAACGTCTGGTGCGGCCAAGAAGCCCACTACTCCCGGCGCCTCTACCTCGCCTTCGACAGTAACCGACGCCGCCAGGACCTTTATCAAAAGACCACAAACGAAGAGAAGGTCGCTCGACAATATGGACATCTATAAGAAGCAGCAGAACAGCTACGCTGAGCAGTCGAGCGACCAACTACTCCAGGAGGTTATGGGGACCTTTGAGGATATACCCGCAAAGGTCCTGCAGTACCCTCAGATGAGGCGCGATATTAAAACCTTCCTGGAGGTACAATCTGATAAAGGTATCCGCATACTCTTCGAGTTAAGTAAACGGATAAAGAAGTTGGAAGCGGCGGCGTCCGAGACTGCAACTATACCCTCTGTGGCCATACCTTCCGTACCTTCTCCAATAGAGGATAAGATTGCGGAAAGGATGGCCAAAATGGAAAAAACTATTTTCGAATGGCTAGGGCAAATGAATGAGAACCTGTCAGACAACTTGGCAGACCTCAACAAAAGGAACAACGAACGGAGCGCCAATACCATCCAAAAGATCCTCGAGAAACTGGAGGAGACCAAGATTGAAATGGATGCGATGACCGAGACGACCATAAAAGACACGCAGGCTGATCTCGAACGTCTGATCGGCTCTGTCGCCGGCGAGGTTGTGGGGGACCTCGACAAGAGAAGTGGAAACCGGAGCGCCAGCATCGTCGAAAAAGTCTTCGAAAAAATTGAAGAAACTCAGGTCGATATCGACAAAGCGACTGAGTTAATGATAGTGCGAGCGCAGTCCCAGCTCGAAGACCTGGTTGGGACTGTCGCCAGAGATATAGTCATGGAGACCAAGTCGCACATCGGCGAGGCTGTAAAGGGGCAAATGCCCGAGAGCGCTCCGGACCCGATCCCCAAAACGTACGCTAGTGTCGCAGCAGCCAAGCCCGGGCGCCGGCCGGCGCTTCACTCGTTGGCGATAACCTCAAACGATAGTCAGGAGACTGCCGATGAGGTGCTCGCCAGAGTGAAGAAGGCGGTCGACGCCAGGGGCACTGGCCTGAAAGTAAGTAAGGCCCGGAAGGCAAAGAATAGTACCATCATTCTAGGCTGCGACACGGAAGCGGAACGGGACAAAGTGCGGGAAAGGATCGAGAGCCGTGGCGATGGACTCAACGTGGCACCCATGCGAAATAAAGACCCATTGGTCGTCCTCAAGGACGTATTCGTAGATGGCGACGACGACGGAATAATTCGGGCTCTCTACACCCAAAATTCCGAAGTCTTTATGGGTCTGCCACAGGAAGACACGGAACTTACCATCAAGTTCAAAAAAAGAACAAAAAACCCAAAAGCGTCACATGTCGTGATACAGGTTAAGCCAAAGGTGTGGCAGAGGATGACGGAGGCTGGAGTCCTCTACCTGGACCTGCAAAGGGTCAGAGTGGAGGATCAGTCTCCGCTCATCCAATGCACAAGGTGCCTGGCTTTTGGACACGGCCGCAAGTTCTGCACCGAGAGTGTGGACAGGTGCAGCCACTGCGGAGGCCCGCACTTGCGTGAGGAGTGCCCCGAGTATGCCACGGGAGCCGAGCCGCGGTGCTGCAATTGTTCGCACTCTGGACTGCAGAACGCCAACCACAATGCCTTTAACGCCGGATGTCCAACCCGCTTAAAGTGGGACTACCTGGCGAGACAAAATACATCCTATTTATGACTCATACACTCACACACACATACAAAACAGAACATACACACACACATATTGATTTAGGAGGTATATATTAAATATATATGAATATATCATAACACGCACACAAACATCGACACGTATACATAAACAGACAAACAAATGGTAGGAAAATAATTCGTAGCTAAGATCGAAATAATTATGTATATTTTGATATAATATATATATATTGTTGAAAAGAAGGATGAAAGCTGAATTGTACGAATTAAGTCAGGAAAACACGAACATAAACATCAGACACACACACAAAACAGAATACACGAGTCATAAATATCACGGTCTCAGACGTCAGAAAATTGTGGTTGTATGGGACGCCTTGGAGACAAGCACTATAAATGGACACAAAATTGAAACAAAAACATGCTTAAAATAAGAATTAAAAATTGTAATCATTGGAATCTTAAATTAAGTTAAAGAACAAATTAAGCTAAAACTGTATATAGTATAGAGAGATGCAAAAATAACAGTAACACTAAAGATAAGTAGACAAATAGACATAAGAAATACGCAAGGTTAAGAAAAAGAAACTGAATACAATACAAGAAGTAATAGTTAAGCACTAGAAAAATATAACAAGTAAAAATGTACAAATAGTAAATAAGTAGAAACAGCTTAAGTATCGGGAAACTTACCCGTTAAAAACTAATATACAAAAAAAACGATTGAACGACAACCTGAGTAACAAGGTCCTGTCGAATCTTTGGACGGGGAAAAGCTGCGAGGTTTACCAGACCTCTTATACAAAAAAAAAAAAAAAAAAAAAAAAAAAAAAAAAAAACCTTTTTTTTTTTTTTTTTTTTTTTTTACGTGTGGAAATCCCCTCGGACCGTCACCCGCGCCGGGGCTTGCGGCGGGGCGGTGTGTCGGACTCGAACCGACTAAAACCACACGGTGTGCCACTCTGCGCCTGTAAAGGGAGGAGTCCGGGAACTGCTGTTATTACGCCGTCCAGACCCCTCCCAGCGCTTGCCCGCACAGAAGCGGGCACCCTCTCCAAAGCCTCTCCATTTAGGCGACGTACGGCACACACGTAACGTCGCCTCCTCGCGGGCGGCCACTAGAGCGGATGGAAGGGAAAGCCCGTCCCGACCATCCGCGGCCACACTCAGGGCGGCATGAGGCGCAGGTGAGCGCGCCTCCGCTGCCCGGTTCGCCGGCGACGGATTGGGTCCGAGTGGAGGTCGTCCTCCCGGGCCTTCTCCGCCGCCTCCTTCTGCGAGATTACATCTTCGCAGAAGGTTGCGACCGCGGTAAAACTGCTGTCGCTACCGGCCATGGAGCGTATGACGGCCGGTAGCGAGAGATCTCCTCCGATGACTGCAGTGAGGGCCCGGCGCTGCGACGCCCAAGCGGGGCATATCGCCAGCGTGTGCTGGGCCGAGTCTTCACTGCAGTCGCAGTGGTGGCAGGCGGGACTCAGTTCCCTCCTAGCGACCGAGTGCAGGTACTTTCCGAAGCAACCGTGCCCGGAAAGTACCTGCGTCAGTCGGAAGGAAAGGGTCCCGTGCTGCCGCCCTGCCCACTCGAGGATGACCGGCTGGAGAGCCTCCACGGCGGCAAAGCCAGCGCGTGGAGTCTCCAGTCGGAAAGACCACCGAGCCATCGTGGCTCGACGGGCGGCTTCACGCCACTCGCGTACCTCTTCGGGCGGAGGGCGAATGCCTCTCGTAACCACGTATCGCTCTGACCGCCAGTACCCTCTGAGGCCGCCAGAGGCGCGCCTTGTTCTGGGCGGTCAGAGCCGTGACCCACACCGGTGCGCCGTGACCTAACCTAACCTAACCTAACCTTTTTTTTTTTTTTTTTTTTTTTTTTTTTTAACGTGTGGAAATCCCCTCGGACCGTCACCCCACCGGGGCTTGCGGCGGGGCGGTGTGTCGGACTCGAACCGACTAAAACCACACGGTGTGCCACTCTGCGCCTGTGAAGGGAGGAGTCCGGGAACTGCAGTTATTAACACATCCGGACCCCTCCCAGCGCCTGCCCGCACAGAAGCGGGCACCATCTGCTGGTAGACTCTCAATTAGGCGACGTACGGCACACGCGTACGTCGCCCCCTCGCGGGAGGCCACTAGAGCGGATGGAGGGGAAAGCCCGTCCCGACCATCCGCGGCCACACTCAGGGTGGCATGAGGCGCTGATAGGCGCGCCTCCGCCGCCCTGTTCGCCGGCGGCGGATTGGGTCCGAGTGGACATCGTCCTCCCGGGCCTTCTCCGCCACCTCCTTCTGCGAGATTACATCTTCGCAGAAGGTTGCGACCGCGGTAAAACTGCTATCGCTACCGGCCATGGAGCGTATGACGGCCGGTAGCGAGAGATCTCCTCCGATGACTGCAGTGAGGGCCCGGCGCTGCGACGCCCATGCAGGGCAGATCGCCAGCGTATGCTGGGCCGAGTCCTCACTGCAGTCGCAGTGGTGGCAGGCGGGACTCAATTCCCTCCTAGCGACCGAGTGCAGGTACTTCCCGAAGCAACCATGCCCGGAAAGGACCTGCGTCAGTCGGAAGGAAAGGGTCCCGTGCTGCCGCCCTGCCCACTCGAGGATGACCGGCTGGAGAGCCTCCACGGCGGCAAAGCCAGCGCGTGGAGTCTCCAGCCGGAACGACCAGCGAGCCATCGTGGCTCGACGGGCGGCTTCACGCCACTCGCGTACCTCTTCGGGCGGAGGGCGATAGCCATACTCCGCCCGGTATTCAGCCACCCGTCGATAAACTTCGGCGAGCACTTCCGCCTCCAAATCCCACGGGGGTGTTCCTGCCAAGGCGCACGCCGCCTCGGTCGACACCGTGCGGTATCCGCGTATGGCTCTGACTGCCAATACCCTCTGAGGTCGCCAGAGGCGGGCCTTATTTAGGGCAGTCAGAGCCGCCACCCACACCGGTGCACCATACAGCGCCATCGACCGGACAACCCCCGTGTACAGGAGTCGCGTTGCGACGCTGGCTCCACCCAAATTGGGCAAAAGTCGCCCAAGGGTGGAGGCAGCGTCGACCAGCTTCGGACCAAGCTGTCGGAAGTGCTCGTCGAAGAGCCACCTACCGTCGAGGATCAGGCCCAGATACCTCATCTGGGCCCGAACCGGTACGAGGACCGAGTTGACCACTATGGAGGCGCCGGGGGGCGGACCACGACGGGGCCCATGAAATAGTAGGGCCTCCGTCTTGTCCAGGGCCACCCGTAAGCCCAGCGCCTCGATGCGCCCGACCACCAGAGAAACACCCCAGGTGGCCAGGCGCGCCGCCTCTTGGAAGTTCGCCCCCCGGGCTGTGACAAGTGTGTCATCGGCGTAGCAAATTACACCCAGCCCGGGAGGCAGACGACTTCGAAGGACCCAGTCGTACCCCACGTTCCACAGGAGTGGTCCAAGGACAGACCCCTGCGGAACGCCGCACGACATGGGCCGCCGTCTCAAGACGCCCTCTCGGTCCTCGTACACGACGGTACGCTCCTCTAAATAGTCTGCCACTAGCCGCCTCAGGTACTCTGGCACCCCGTGGTAGTGGAGTGCTTCCCTGATGCAGCTAAATGGCAGACTATTGAAGGCGTTGGCGATGTCCAGGGACACCGCCAACACCACGCCGCCACAGCTTACCGCCTCTTCGGTCACGGCCCTAAGGCGCATCACGGCATCGACCGTCGAACGCCCCTCTCGGAACCCGAATTGGGCGTCCGACAGGTCGGGGCCCACCTCGCTGAGGTGCCGGACGATGCGGGCAGAGAGTATCCTCTCAAAAAGTTTACCCGCCTCGTCCAGCAACACGATGGGCCTATAGGCCGCGACCGAATCTGCAGGCCGTCCCGGCTTTCTCAACAGGACCAGCTTCCCGCATTTCCAGCACTCAGGGAAGCGTCCGGACGCCAGGCTAGCGTCCAACACCTCCCTGAGGCGGTCCGACATATGGTCGAGGGCTCGGGCCATCACTCGGGCTGGAACCCCGTCCGGCCCGGGGGCGGTGTTCTTGGAACGGATCCGAAGAACAGCCGCCCCAACCTCCGATTCCCTAACGGGCGGCACATCGTCCTCTCTGCCCCCGTCGTCCATGACCGCATAGGCCATCGACGGGGGTGTGTGCTCCGCCCGCTCAGGGAAAAGGCCCTCGACCACTTCCTGCAGGAAGCTGGGCTGGAGAGTCTCGGTAAGGGGGGGGCCCGACGTGCGGAGCTTCTGACGCACCGCACGGTATGGGCGACCCCAGGGGTCACGATCGAGACTCTCCAGCATCTCCTTTCTCTTTACCTCTTTGGCGCGGCAAATGGCCAGCTTCAGAGTTTTCCGCGCCTCGCGGTACTCCTCATGAAGCTGGTCCCCGCCACCGTCTCCACGGTGACGTCGCCTGCTGCGGGTGTAGGACCTCCGGGCACGAGTACAAGCCGCACGGAGGTCCGCCAACTCCTGGGACCACCAGTAGACCTCCTTCCGTGGAGGCCGACGACCTTGGACGCGAGGCATGGCCGTATCGCAAATCTGCGTAATCGCATCGCGAAAACGGCCAGCCCCCACGTCCACGCCGACCTCTTCGGTCGGGGCCTGCGGAGACAGCCAAGAATGAATAATGGCCGCCTCCTCTAGTAGGTCCCTGTCCAGCTTGGCAACAGCCCACCGCGGAAAGCGGGAAGGATGCCGCGCCGTGTGACCCCTACTGGGGCCCTGGGACCGGGAGAGCTCTAATCGGATATACAGGTGATCCGAGAGCGTCTCAACCTCTTCCAGGACACACCAGTTCCTTACTCGTGCGGCAACAGCAGGGGTAGCGAACGAAAGGTCCACTATCGACCCCCCTTGCTGTCGCACGCACGTGTTGGTGGAGCCTCTGTTCAGCAAACAGAGGCCCACCGAAGCCGCCCACTCCTCAACGGCTTCGCCCTTGGCATCCGTCCCGGGGGACCCCCACGCAATGGATTTTGCGTTGAAGTCCCCCAGCACGAGGACGTGCCCAGACGCTAATCGCCGCATCGAGGTCTCCAAGCTGTTAAGGAAGACCTCGAAGTCGCTCAAACTCCGGTTGGGGGAGAAGTAAACACCGTAAACGGTGATCCCCCCCCACTCGGCGGCAACATATCCAGAGCCCTTGTCCCTAAGCGACAAGGGCGGGGAATGAGCCGCCGCGGAACCGACGACTGCCACGGAGCCGTCCCAGTCACCCATCCAATTTGGACGGGGAGGAACGTAATAGGGCTCCGCGACTACGGCAACCCCGATCGACCACTGCGCCATGGTTTGCAGGAAGAGATCCTGCGCCGCGGCACAGTGGTTCAGGTTCGTCTGGACAAGGAGGTTGGAGACGTGATCCATTAAGGGATCGTCTCTACAACCTCCTCCATGGGCGACGATTCAGACGCACGAGTGACATCAGAGGCAGCCTGGGTCGATTGGCTAGCCCCTGACGTCTGCTGAGAAGCGCGGGAAGGCTTGCAGCCCCCCCGCCCCATCTGGTGATTGGCGGGCTTATTGCCCGCCGCACAGATAGGGCAGTGAGGGGCGGCAGAACACTCTGCCGCCTTATGCCCCGGTCGACCGCAGCGGAAACATAATCCGCCGCAGTCGAAACAACCGTCGCATTTGGAGCGAGTGTGTCCCGCTGCAAGGCATTTGTAACACCTCATCGGTCTTGCCGCCAGAACTGTAACTCTGGCGTTTACAAAACCGACGAGGATCTTGCCGGCGTCGCCCAAAATTTTGGCCGACGCCACGGGACAACTCACCCACACGGCGCTAAGGCCTCCCGGACCGGGGCGGATGGTGCCAACCCTGATGTTGTCCATGCCGCAACCCGCCTTTTCACGGATCGCAACACGAACATCATCAGCCGTCACTGAGTCGTCCAGGCCCGAGATGCGCAACTCAGCGCACTTCGTAGGCCTGGCGACCTTGACACCATCCGTGTCTGCAAACACAGCCCGCAGCTTCTCAGCGAAGGTGTCCGCCGTCTTTGCGCCATCGGCCCCAGGGAACTCGAGGACCCGAGCTCCCGTCTGGGCGAGGCGCAAGCGGACACCTGCCGCTCCAAAGTCACCGGCGAGACAGTCCCGGGCCGTCTTGAAGACGGCCGCGTAGGACAGCCCGCCGGTAGCCGCCTCCGGCGACACGGTGACCACCACAGCCGCGGTTTTCGGCGGCTGCAATTTCCGCGGCTTCTTTTGGGTGGTCCCTGCCACCGTTGACGACTGCGGGCCAGCGGCCGCCTTTTGGGCAGCCTTCTTGGCCTGCTTCTTGGCCTTCTTGGACTTAGCCCCCCCTACTACCTGCCAAACCTCATTGGAGGGGGCAGACGTGGAGGGGCCAGGCAGAGGTGTTGGAGTAGGCCCCGGCTTCGGCGCAGTAGTTTTGGCTGGAGCCTTGGCCACCTGACGGCGCCTTTGAGGAGCCGCAGGAGCCGGAGCCGACGTTGCTGCTGCGTAGGACACACGACCCCCCACAACGGGAAGAGGGGTCGGTGCCGACGCGACCGGTTTTGTTGTCGCAAGCGGCGGCCGAACAATTGGGGCCGGAGGCAGCCTGGCCTCCAGGCCGGCCGTACGTCCCTCCACCATACGCCAACATGCGTCCAGGATAGCACCAAGCTGGGCGTCGGTAATCCCGGTGCTAGCAGGAGCCAGCTGCGACGCAGACGCAGACGGGGCTGGCTGGGAAGCAGACGGGGCTGGCTGGGACGCTGACGGGGCCGGCCGCGACGTAGATGGGGTTGGCCTCGATGTAGACGGGGCCGGGGCTGGGGCCGGCCGGGACGCAGACGGGACAGGGGCCCCACGCTCAGAGCGCTCCGCCCGAAATACGGCAAATTGAGCGCTCAGGCCGGCCACCTGCTCCGTCAATCGGTCGTTGGCCGCCTGGAGGCGAGCCACGTCCCCGGCTAGGGTCTCCACGACCTCAGAAACGGCAGAGGAGGAGTCCTTGAGGGCCCTCACAAAAGGGCCCTTTAGGTTCACCGACTTGGTGGCCACCTTGTGGATGATGGCCACCGCCGCATGCGCCCTCTCCTGCAAAGAGGCCGGTGATTGGGGCACTGAATCCCCTTCCACCGGCGTCCCGATTGTAAGCAGGAGACCAGCGATCTCCTCTTCCGCCTGGAGTTCCCCGTCTGTCCTGGCTCGCCTGTAAGACTCCGCCTTAGAGAAGACGGAGCCCGACGGGGCCGAAACTGGGGTCCGTGACCTCCCTCTGTGACTACTGGGTACTTTGGGAGGCGGGCACTCCTGGGACGTTTCCACGTCCGTAGCAGTGCTACCGCGCTTCCGGCTATCGCCAATCTCCACCCCCACGACATCCATTGCGACAGTTGTCGCACCGGAGCCACTGGAGCCGGTCGGGACAGCTGACCTCGATCGCAGACGATCCGATGTTCTTCGGCTCCCAGCAGTCAGGTTGACTTCTGGGAGCCCCACCGCTGCAGGCGTTCCTGCTGCAGCAATCTCCTCATTGGAGGAGTGGGCGTCCGCCTTCCGGAACTGCCCTCGGCTGTTCCTCGACGGGCGCGACACTGCCCCACTCCTTTTTTCCGCGTCCTTCGCGTTTACTTGGGTGCCGGATTTGACGCTCGGCGACGGGCGTGTGAGACAAAGGGTGCCCCCCCCATAATACGATTGGGGGCTGCCGGAGCCGACTGGCTCCGGGAGGGATTCCCCAGACGCATCGCGTCTAGGACCCTCCTGGGTAGGTATATTCCTATGTTCGTCCATTGTCATGATTTTTTTTGAAGTTTAATGTCCTCCGACAGAGGACGCCCTTGGCACTGGACTCCCTCCAGCGATTCAGCTCATTGCCAGGCGTCAGAGCGTGAGCTTGGGGTATTTTTATAGAGGTTTACGTCCTCGTGGCTTCGAAAAGCCACCGGTCCTGTCCGTTCAGGATTACGGCTGGGCCGGACGGGGTCTGCACCAGACCGGATCCGTCCGCCCCCTGTCCCTCTTCGAACTACTGGCACTCTAATACGCCCTCTGCTAGAGCAGAGGGACGTTTAGAGTGCCCCACACGGCAGTCTGTAAAGACTCCGTCTAGTATCCCATTTAGTCTGGAGTCTCCTTCTGGGCCTATCCGGCATGAGTGGCTCTACCGGCATAGCCCCAGAAATCATCGACTCACGCAAGCCCCACCACGACGACAACGTAGGGATATATTGGGGGGAACCTAACCTAACCTAACCTAACCTAACCTGCCCCCGCGGGGGCGCGGCGTCGGGTAACCTCCACGTTGGCTTACGCGTTTCTTCCCCCTTTGGACTCCGGTCCTGGGGAGCAGAAGCGTGGAGGCTGGTGCGCCCTGGACAGGCGGTCAGGATACTCTGACTCTCAGGAGCTCTGTATGCTGGCCGTCTGACCAATAACCCGACAGCCCTTTTCAGGGCTTGACCCCATTGCACGAGGGGGTCGCGGGGTGGGATCCGCAGCAGCCCTTTTCAGGGCTCGGCGGGATCGAGGGGCGGGTCGGCCCACTGTTAACTCAGGGGCTGACAGGCACTAGTGCCACCGTCGGTGGGAGAGGCTTCGCCACCCTCTCGCGTTCCGTAACCAACAGGGGCTCAACTATGACCTGACTGGTGGCTCCAGGAGGGTAGCTGAGAACCTGTTGGCCGGAGGGCTTGCCTTAACTGGCCGGCCCGCGTCAAGGAAAAGACTCTAAAACCCGACAGCAAAGTCGTAAAAAGCAGACCTCTCGCCGTAGGCTGTGGCTCCGGCTATGGCCGGCGGCGATGAGTGTCGGGCTGCCGTCGCCTCACGGCTGATGGCGGCCAAGAGGAGGGGCTCTGCTGGGGCGGGAGTGGGCTGGGCTCGCTCTTTCGCCCCGCGGGCCACGGGGACGCCGGCGGGCGGAGTTCGCACGCGTCCCGGGGAGGGATGCCGGCGGGCGAAGTTCGCACGCGTCCCTGGGTGAGAATGGCCACGGGCGGTGGGTCGGGGGATCTGCCGCCCCATGCTAATGTGGCGGAATGCGCCCTTCTGTGTTTCCGGGGTGCATTCAGGAGGAGAGCCCGACAACAAAGGGCGTCCCTAGCCGAGTCGCGGTGAGCAAACTATCCCGTGGCTCGGATTAGGTGAAGGAGGAACACCGTGGTGGTTTAGTGGGTAGTCTGGCTTCTCTTTGAGGTCAGGAGTCCCACACGAAGCGAACCCCCTGCCCCCGCGGGAGGCGAGCGAAGTGCGTAAATGCATTCCACCACGTAAAAAAAAAAAAAAAAAAAAAAAAAAAAAAAACCTGCCCCCGCGGCGACGCCGCGTGTGGCACTGGACCGCCCCGTGGTAGGGGAAGGTCCGCGGTGGCGGCTCGGAACACTGGACCGGGAGCTGGCCCGAGAGGCGGCTATCGTCGAGCGATGGGCTGCTGTCGACAGCGGTCAGGACGTGGACGCGAGATGCGAGTGGCTCGCTGGAGCACTGACTCGCGTCTGCGACGCGGCGATGCAGAGGGCGAGACCTATCCCGCCCCGGAGGCAGGTGTACTGGTGGCGTCCCCACTTGGCCGAGCTGCGTGCCGCGAGTCACGCGGCCCAGAGGCAGTACACCCGCAGCCGAAGGCGGGCCGTTAGGGATCTCGCCCGCGAAGAAGAGTTGCACGCCGCGTACCTTTCCGCTCGTCGGGCCCTCAGCTCGGCGATCAAAGCCGCCAAGGACGAGGCCTGGAAGGAGTGGCTCGAGAGCCTCGACCGAGATCCGTGGGGGCGGCCGTACAAGATTGTGAGTCAGAAACTCCAGCCTTGGGCGCCTCCCCTCACCAGAACTCTCGAGCCGAGCCTTCTGGACCGAGTGGTCAGCTCCCTCTTCCCTGCCAGGGAAGAGTGGACCCCGCCGCGGATGGCAACACCAAGCCAGGTGCCGGCAGACGAAGGGGCGATACCTCCCGTGTCCGAGGCCGAGTTAGGGGCTGCGATACTGGCACTCCGGTCCAGGAATCGTGCCCCGGGCCCGGACGGCGTCCCTGGGAAGGTTATCGTCACCGTCATGCCAGCACTAGAGGAGGAGACGCTGTCCCTCATGTCGGAGTGTCTGGTGTCGGGGAGAGTCCCTCGACGATGGAAAACCGGCAAGCTCGTGCTGCTCAAAAAGCACGGGCGCCCAGCCGAATCGCCGTCGGCCTACCGCCCCATCGTGTTGCTCGACGAGATGTGCAAGCTTTTTGAGCGGGTGCTCGCTGCGCGTCTCGTCGGCCACCTGGAGGGGGCGGGGCCCAATCTGAGCGATGGCCAGTTCGGCTTCCGTCGTGGGAGGTCGACCCTCGACGCGATATCCCGACTGCGGGACAGCGTCAATGAAGCGGTCTCCGGGGGTGAGGTGCTGTTGGCTGTATCGTTGGATATAGCGAACGCCTTCAACACCCTCCCCTGGGGAACCATTGCGGAGGCGTTGAGGTACCACAATGTCCCGTGGTACCTCAGGCGCGTCCTTGCGGACTACTTCGTGGACCGGGTCATCATTTACCCGGCCCAAGACGGGGTGGTCCGCAGGGGCATGTCTTGTGGCGTTCCACAGGGGTCGGTCCTCGGGCCGCTCCTGTGGAACATAGGTTATGATTGGGTCCTGCGCGGTGCTAATCTTCGGGGGGTCGGTGTACTTTGCTACGCCGACGATACCCTAGTCACCGCGCGGGCCCCCACATTTCGGGACGCCGCCGTCCTTGCCACGGCAGGTGTAGCCCACGTAGTGCGTCGCATCGAGGCGCTCGGCCTGAAAGTCTCCCTCGAAAAGTCCGAGGCCCTCTTCTTCCACGGGCCCCGGCAGACGCCGCCTCGAGATAGGACCATCATGGTGGGCGGCATCCCCATCGCTGTCGGGACCAGCCTGAAATACCTCGGGCTCGTTCTCGACAGTCGGTGGCGGTTCGCGGAGCATTTCCGGCAGCTGGCACCGAAGTTGCTGGCATTTGCCGGAATGCTCTCGCGGTTGCTGCCCAACAGCGGAGGCCCAGGGTCTGCATGCCGCCGTCTCTATGACGGAGTGGTGCGCTCCAAGGCGCTCTACGGAGCGCCCATATGGGCGGAGGCTCTCTGCCCGGCGAATGTCGCGCTGCTGCGACGACCGCAGCGCGCCATAGCGCAGAGGGCTGCACGGGCGTACCACACCGTCTCTTACGAGGCGGCGTGTCTGATTGCGGGGAGTATCCCCTGGGATCTCGAGGCCGGCGTCCTCAAGAGGGTGTACGACGAGGGCGCCCTGATGCGGCGTGCTATCGGGGGTCGGCCGCCTCCGGAGGAGATCGATCGCTGGAGACAATCGGCTCGCGATGATCTCTTCCGGAAGTGGGCTGAAAGACTGCGGGCGACGCGCAGCGGATCGCTGCTTGTGGGGGCAGTCAGGCCCGTCCTGCGTCAGTGGGTAGAGAGGGGTCATGGGGCCCCGTCATACCACCTCACCCAACTTCTCACGGGCCATGGCTGTTTTGCCAAGTACCTGTGGGAAGTGGTGGGGATAGAGTCGGAGCCCCGGTGCCGAAACTGCACCAGCGGAGACCCTGACACGGCCTACCACACCCTGGCTGTGTGTGAGGCGTGGGACGGACAAAGGACGGCCCTCATAAGCACCATTGGTGCGGACCTCTCGCTGTCGGTCGTAGTTCCAGCTATGGCCGGCAGCGAAGAGTGTTGGGCTGCCGTTGCCTCGTTCGCTGACGAGGTGATGGCGGCCAAGAGAGAGGCTCTGCGGGAGCGGGAGCGAGCTGGGCTCACTCTCCCGCCCCGCAGACCCGCGGCGAGGGGGCGCCGGCGAGCACAATTCGCCCGCGTCCCCGAATGAGAGTGGCCACGGGCGGTGGGTCGGGGGACCTGCTGCCCCACGCTAATGTGGCGGAATGCGCCCCTCTGTGTTCCTGGGGTGCATTCATGAGGAGGACAGGCCCCATCATCTGGGCACGGTGGCCCGGATGGTGGGGCCTCGACAGAGGTGAGCCCGATAAAAAGGGCGTCCCTAGCCGAGTCGCGGTGAGCAAACTATCCCGCGGCTCGGTTTAGGTGAAGGAGGAACACCGTGGTGGTTTAGTGGGTAGTCTGGCCTCTCTTCGAGGTCAGGAGTCCCACACGAAGCGAACCCCCTGCCCCCGCGGGGGGTGAGCGAAGTGCGTAAATGCATTCCACCACGTAAAAAAAAAAAAAAAAAAAAAAAAAAAAAAAAAAAAAAAAAAAACCTAACCTAACCTAACCTAACCTGGGGCGCGGCGTCGGGTAACCTCCACGTTGGCTTACGCGTTTCTTCCCCCTTTGGACTCCGGTCCTGGGGAGCGGAAGCGTGGAGGCTGGTGCGGATACTCTGACTCTCAGGAGCTCTGTATGCTGGCCGTCTGACCAATAACCCGACAGCCCTTTTCAGGGCTTGACCTCATTGCACGAGGGGGTCGCGGGGTGGGATCCGCAGCAGCCCTTTTCAGGGCTCGGCGGGATCGAGGGGCGGGTCGGCCCACTGTTGACTCAGGGGCTGACAGGCACTAGTGCCACCGTCGGTGAGAGAGGCCTAGCCACCCTCTCGCGTTCCGTAACCAACAGGGGCTCAACAGTGACCTGACTGGTGGCTCCAGGAGGGTAGCTGAGAACCTGTTGGCCGGAGGGCTTGCCTTAACTGGCCGGCCCGCGGCAAGGAAAAGACTTTAAAACCCGACAGCAAAGTCGTAAAAAGCAGACCTCTCGCCGTAGGCTGTGGCTCCGGCTATGGCCGGCGGCGATGAGTGTCGGGCTGCCGTCACCTCACGGCTGATGGCGGCCAAGAGGAGGGGCTCTGCTGGGGCGGGAGTGGGCTGGGCTCGCTCTTTCGCCCCGCGGGCCACGGGGACGCCGGCGGGCGGAGTTCGCACGCGTCCCGGGGAGGGATGCCGGTGGGCGAAGTCCGCACGCGTCCCTGGGTGAGAGTGGCCACGGGCGGTGGATCGGGGGATCTGCCGCCCCATGCTAATGTGACGGAATGCGCCCTTCTGTGTTTCCGGGGTGCATTCAGGAGAAGAGCCCGACAACAAAGGGCGTCCCTAGCCGAGTCGCGGTGAGCAAACTATCCCGTGGCTCGGATTAGGTGAAGGAGGAACACCGTGGTGGTTTAGTGGGTAGTCTGGCTTCTCTTTGAGGTCAGGAGTCCCACACGAAGCGAACCCCCTGCCCCCGCGGGAGGCGAGCGAAGTGCGTAAATGCATTCCACCACGTAAAAAAAAAAAAAAAAAAAAAAAACCTAACCTAACCTAACCTAACCTTTTTTTTTTTTTTTTTTTTTTTTTTTTTTTTTTTTTTTTTTTTTTTTTTTTTTTTTTTTTTTTTACGTGTGGAAATCCCCTCGGACCGTCACCCGCGCCGGGGCTTGCGGCGGGGCGGTGTGTCGGACTCGAACCGACTAAAACCACACGGTGTGCCACTCTGCGCCTGAGGAGGGAGGAGTCCGGGAACTGCTGTTGTTACGCCATCCAGACCCCTCCCAGCGCTTGCCCGCACAGAAGCGGGCACCCTCTGATGTTGTCCTCTCATTTTAGGCGACGTACGGCACACACGTAACGTCGCCTCCTCGCGGGCGGCCACTAAAGCGGATGGAAGGGAAAGCCCGTCCCGACCATCCGCGGCCACACTCAGGGCGGCATGAGGCGCAGGTGAGCGCGCCTCCGCTGCCCGGTTCGCCGGCGACGGATCGGGTCCGAGTGGAGGTCGTCCTCCCGGGCCTTCTCCGCCACCTCCTTCTGCGAGATGACATCTTCGCAGAAGGTTGCGACCGCGGTAAAACTGCTGTCGCTACCGGCCATGGAGCGTATGACGGCCGGTAGCGAGAGATCTCCTCCGATGACTGCAGTGAGGGCCCGGCGCTGCGACGCCCATGCGGGGCAGATCGCCAGCGTATGCTGGGCCGAGTCTTCACTGCAGTCGCAGTGGTGGCAGGCGGGACTCAGTTCCCTCCTAGCGACCGAGTGCAGGTACTTCCCGAAGCAACCGTGCCCGGAAAGCACCTGCGTCAGTCGGAAGGAAAGGGTCCCGTGCTGCCGCCCTGCCCACTCGAGGATGACCGGCTGGAGAGCCTCCACGGCGGCAAAGCCAGCGCGTGGAGTCTCCAGTCGGAAAGACCACCGAGCCATCGTGGCTCGACGGGCGGCTTCACGCCACTCGCGTACCTCTTCGGGCGGAGGGCGAATGCCTCTCTCCACCCGATATTCAGCCACCCGTCGATAAACTTCGGCGAGCACTTCCGCCTCCAAATCCCACGGGGGTGTTCCGGCCAACGCACACGCTGCCTCGGTCGACACCGTGCGGTAACCACGTATCGCTCTGACCGCCAGTACCCTCTGAGGCCGCCAGAGGCGCGCCTTGTTCTGGGCGGTCAGAGCCGTGACCCACACCGGTGCGCCGTACAGCGCCATTGACCGGACAACCCCCGTGTACAGCTGTCTCGTTGCGACGCTGGCTCCACCCAAATTAGGCAAAAGTCGCCCAAGGGCGGAGGCAGCGTCGACCAGCTTGGGAGCAAGCTGTCGGAAGTGCTCGTCGAAGAGCCACCTACCGTCGAGGATCAGACCCAGATATTTCATCTGGGCCCGAACCGGTACGAGGACCGAGTTGACCTCTATGGAGGCGCCGGGGGGCGGACCACGACGGGGCCCATGAAACAGCAGGGCCTCCGTCTTGTCCAGGGCCACCCGTAGGCCCAGCGCCTCAATGCGCCCGACCACCAGAGAAACACCCCTGGTGGCCAGGCGGGCCGCCTCTTGGAAGTTCACCCCCCGGGCTGTGACCAATGTGTCATCGGCGTAACAAATTACGCCCAGCCCGGGGGGGAGACGACCTCGTAAGACCCAGTCGTATCCCACGTTCCACAGGAGTGGTCCAAGGACAGACCCCTGCGGAACGCCGCACGACATGGGTCGCCGTCTCAAGACGCCCTCTCGGTCCTCGTACACGACGGTACGCTCCTCCAAATAGTCTGCCACTAGCCGCCTCAGGTACTCTGGCACCCCGTGATACTGGAGTGCTTCCCCGATGCAGCTGAATGGCAGACTATTGAATGCGTTGGCGATGTCTAAAGACACCGCCAACAGCACGCCGCCACAGCACACTGCCTCTTCGGTCACGGCCCTAAGGCGCATCACGGCATCGACCGTCGAACGCCCCTCTCGGAATCCGAACTGGGCGTCCGACAGGTCGGGCCCCACCTCGCAGAGTTGCCGGACGATGCGGGCAGAGATTATCCTTTCGAACAACTTGCCCGCCTCGTCCAGCAACACGATGGGCCTATAGGCCGCGACCGAATCGGCAGGCCGTCCCGGCTTCTTCAACAGGACCAGCTTCCCGCATTTCCAGCACTCAGGGAAGTGTCCGGACGCTAGGCTAGCATCCAACACCTCCCTGAGGCGGTCCGACATATGGTCGAGGGCTCGGGCCATCACTCGGGCTGGTACCCCGTCCGGCCCGGGGGCGGTGTTCTTTGAACGAATTCGCAGAACAGCCGCCCCTACCTCCGATTCCCTCACGGGTGGAGCATCCTCCTCTCTACCCCCGCCGTCTCTGACCGAGTAGGCCATCGACGGGGGTGTGTGCTCTGCCCGCTGAGGGAAAAGGCCCTCGACCACTTCCTGCAGGAAGCTGGGCTGGAGAGTCTCGGTAAGGGGGGGGCCCGGTGTGCGGAGCTTTTGACGCACCGCACGATACGGGCGACCCCAGGGGTCACGATCGAGACTCTCCAGCATCTCCTTTCTCTTTGCGTCCTTGGCGCGGCAAATGGCCAGCTTCAGAGTTTTCCGCGCTTCGCGGTACTCCTCATGAAGCTGGTCATCCTCACCGTTTCCGCGGTGACGTCGCCGGCTACGGGTGTAGGACCTCCGGGCACGGGTGCAGGCCGCACGGAGGTCCGCCAGCTCCTGGGACCACCAGTAGACCTCCTTCCGAGGAGGCCGACGACTCCGGATGCGGGGCATGGCCGTATCGCAAATCTGCGTAATCGCATCGCGAAAACGGCCAGCCCCCACGTCCACGTCGACCTCGTCGGTCGAGGCCTGCGGAGACAGCCAAGAATGAATAATGGCTGCCTCCTCCAGCAGGTCCCTGTCGAGCTTGGCGACAGCCCACCGCGGAAAGCGGGATGATTGCCGATTGGCTCCCAGCAGTCCGACTGACTACTGGGAGCCCCGCCGATCCAGGCGCCCCGGACGCAGACTCCTCCTCGGTAGAGGAGTCGTCTGCCCTCCGGAACTGCCCCTTGGCGTTCCTCCTTGTCCTCTCTCTTTCAATTCCGTGTTTCTTGCCTGTGTTCGTTTTTGTAATCCGGTCCGAGTTTTGTTTTATAATATTTGATTCATCTGCCATATCTTATCCCACGAGTATGGGGGAAATAAAAGGTCCGTCCGGGCGGTGCCCCCTGCACCCGGATAAGCCTAAATACTGTGGAGGTCGGCCGGTATCCACAGGTTTTAACGACTTGGCTGTCGGGTGTTATAGACTATCCTTGTCATGGGCCGGCCAATTAAGGCAAGCCCTCCGGCCAACAGGCTCTCAGCATACCCTCCTGGAGCCACCAGTCAGGTCGTTGCTGAGCCCCTGTTGGTTACGGAATGCGACAGGGTGGCTAGCCCTGTCTCACCGACGGGTGTCAGCCCCTGAGTAAACAGTGGGCTGACCCGTCCCAGGTTCCTCTCGAACCTACTCGCACTCCAATACGCCCTCTGCTAGATCAGAGGGACGATTGGAGTGCTAACCGCGGCAGTCTTTTCAGACTCCGCCAGGTATCCCATTTAGTCTGGGGTCTCACTCTGAACCTATCCGGCATGAGTGGCTCTACCGGCATAGCCCCAGAGATCATCGACCCACGCAAGCCCCACCACGACGACAACGTAGGGATACATTGGGGGGAACCTTTTTTTTTTTTTTTTTTTTTTTTTATCGTGTGGAAATCCCCTCGGACCGTCACCCGCGCCGGGGCTTGCGGCGGGGCGGTGTGTCGGACTCGAACCGACTAAAACCACACGGTGTGCCACTCTGCGCCTGTAAAGGGAGGAGTCCGGGAACTGCTGTTATTACGCCGTCCAGACCCCTCCCAGCGCTTGCCCGCACAGAAGCGGGCACCCTCTCCAAAGCCTCTCCATTTAGGCGACGTACGGCACACACGTAACGTCGCCTCCTCGCGGGCGGCCACTAGAGCGGATGGAAGGGAAAGCCCGTCCCGACCATCCGCGGCCACACTCAGGGCGGCATGAGGCGCAGGTGAGTGCGCCTCCGCTGCCCGGTTCGCCGGCGGCGGATCGGGTCCGAGTGGAGGTCGTCCTCCCGGGCCTTCTCCGCCACCTCCTTCTGCGAGATGACATCTTCGCAGAAGGTTGCGACCGCGGTAAAACTGCTGTCGCTACCGGCCATGGAGCGTATGACGGCCGGTAGCGAGAGATCTCCTCCGATGACTGCAGTGAGGGCCCGGCGCTGCGACGCCCATGCGGGGCAGATCGCCAGCGTATGCTGGGCCGAGTCTTCACTGCAGTCGCAGTGGTGGCAGGCGGGACTCAGTTCCCTCCTAGCGACCGAGTGCAGGTACTTCCCGAAGCAACCGTGCCCGGAAAGTACCTGCGTCAGTCGGAAGGAAAGGGTCCCGTGCTGCCGCCCTGCCCACTCGAGGATGACCGGCTGGAGAGCCTCCACGGCGGCAAAGCCAGCGCGTGGAGTCTCCAGTCGGAAAGACCAACGAGCCATCGTGGCTCGACGGGCGGCTTCACGCCACTCGCGTACCTCTTCGGGCGGAGGGCGCATGCCTCTCTCCACCCGATATTCAGCCACCCGTCGATAAACTTCGGCGAGCACTTCCGCCTCCAAATCCCACGGGGGTGTTCCGGCCAACGCGCACGCTGCCTCGGTCGACACCGTGCGGTAACCACGTATCGCTCTGACCGCCAGCACCCTCTGAGGCCGCCAGAGGCGCGCCTTGTTCTGGGCGGTCAGAGCCGTGACCCACACCGGTGCGCCGTACAGCGCCATTGACCGGACAACCCCCGTGTACAGCTGTCTCGTTGCGACGCTGGCTCCACCCAAATTAGGCAAAAGTCGCCCAAGGGCAGAGGCAGCGTCGACCAGCTTGGGAGCAAGCTGTCGGAAGTGCTCGTCGAAGAGCCACCTACCGTCGAGGATCAGACCCAGATATTTCATCTGGGCCCGAACCGGTACGAGGACCGAGTTGACCTCTATGGAGGCGCCGGGGGGCGGACCACGACGGGGCCCATGAAACAACGACCACGTCTGGGCACGAGGACGTGCCCAGACGCTAGTCGCCGTATCGAGGTCTCCAAGGTGTTGAGGAAGACCTCGAAGTCACTCAGACTCCGGTTGGGGGAGAAGTATACACCGTAAACGGTGATCCCCCCCCAATCGGCGGCAACATATCCAGTACCCTTGTCTCTTAGCGACAAGGGCGGGGAATGAGCCGCCGTGGAGCTGACGACTGCCACGGAGCCGTCCCGGTCACCCATCCAGTTTGGACGGGGAGGAACGTAATAGGGCTCCGCGACTACGGCAACACCTAACGACCACTGCGCCATGGTTTGCAGGAATAAATCCTGCGCCGCGGCACAGTGGTTCAGGTTCGTCTGGACCAGGAGGCTGGAGACTTGATCCATTAGTGGATCGTCTCTACAGCCTCCTCCATGGGCGTCGGCGTAGACGCACTAGTTACGCCGGAGGCAGCCTGGGTCGACTGGCTTACCCCCGACGCTTGCCGAGAAGCACGAGAAGGCCTGCAGCCTCCCTGCCCCATCTGATGATTGGCGGGCTTATTAGCCGCCGCACAGATGGGGCAGTGAGGGGCGGCAGAACATTCTGCCGCCTTGTGCCCCTGTTGACCACAGCGGAAACAGAGTCCGCTGCAGTCAAAGCAGCTACTGCACTTGGTGCGTGTGTGGCCCGCCGACAGGCATTTAAAACACCTCATCGGCCTCGCCGGTACGAGGACCGAGTTGACCTCTATGGAGGCGCCGGGGGGCGGACCACGACGGGGCCCATGAAACAACAGGGCCTCCGTCTTGTCCAGGGCCACCCGTAGGCCCAGCGCCTCGATGCGCCCGACCACCAGAGATACACCCCGGGTGGCCAGGCGCGCCGCCTCTTGGAAGTTCGCCCCCCGGGCTGTGACCAATGTGTCATCGGCGTAACAAATTACGCCCAGCCCAGGGGGGAGACGACCTCGTAGGACCCAGTCGTATCCCACGTTCCACAGGAGTGGTCCAAGGACAGACCCCTGTGGAACGCCGCACGACATGGGTCGCCGTCTCAAGACGCCCTCTCGGTCCTCGTACACGACGGTACGCTCCTCCAAATAGTCTGCCACTAGCCGCCTCAGGTACTCTGGCACCCCGTGATACTGGAGTGCTTCCCCGATGCAGCTGAATGGCAGACTATTGAATGCGTTGGCGATGTCTAACGACACCGCCAACAGCACGCCGCCACAGCACACTGCCTCTTCGGTCACGGCCCTAAGGCGCATCACGGCATCGACCGTCGAACGCCCCTCTCGGTATCCGAACTGGGCATCCGACAGGTCGGGCCCCACCTCGCAGAGGTGCCGGACGATGCGGGCAGAGATTATCCTTTCGAACAACTTGCCCGCCTCGTCCAGCAACACGATGGGCCTATAGGCCGCGACCGAATCAGCAGGCCGTCCCGGCTTCTTCAGTAGGACCAGCTTCCCGCTTTTCCAGCACTCAGGGAAGTGTCCGGACGCCAGGCTAGCGTCCAACACTCCCCTGAGGCGGTCCGACATATGGTCGAGGGCTCGGGCCATCACTCGGGCTGGAACCCCGTCCGGCCCGGGGGCGGTGTTCTTTGAACGAATTCGCAGAACAGCCGCCCCTACCTCCGATTCCCTCACGGGTGGAGCATCGTCCTCTCTACCCCCGTCGTCTCTGACCGAGTAGGCCATCGACGGGGGTGTGTGCTCTGCCCTCTGAGGGAAAAGGCCCTCGACCACTTCCTGCAGGAAGCTGGGCTGGAGAGTCTCGGTAAGGGGGGGGCCCGGCGTGCGGAGCTTTTGACGCACCGCACGATACGGGCGACCCCAGGGGTCACGATCGAGACTCTCCAGCATCTCCTTTCTCTTAGCGTCTTTGGCGCGGCAAATGGCCAGCTTCAGAGTTTTCCGCGCTTCGCGGTACTCCTCATGAAGCCGGTCCTCCTCACCGTTTCCGCGGTGACGTCGCCGGCTGCGGGTGTAGGACCTCCGGGCACGGGTACAAGCCGCACGGAGGTCCGCCAACTCCTGGGACCACCAGTAGACCTCCTTCCGTGGACGCCGACGACTCCGGATGCGGGGCATGGCCGTATCGCAAATCTGCGTAATCGCATCGCGAAAACGGCCAGCCACATTGGGGGGAACCTAACCTAACCTAACCTAACCTAACCGTGTGCGAAATTTTCATTGAAAACAGCTGCTAGTAACGTTGTTATTTGTTGGTATCATATTTGTAGACACTCCTGCGTCCCGTGGGAAGAAAATTACCTGAAAAATAAAGAAAAATTTTTAATTTCTGGACTTAGAATATTTTTAAATTTCTAAATTAACAAATTTTCGAGGTTTTTGTCGAATTATTCGATAACGCTTCACCTCAAAGTTGACATAGTTACAGATCTAGATAGCCCTCATCAAGGCCTATCTAATAACACCTCCTTTGTACAGATTGGGTAAATAGAAGTTACTAAATTTTCACATTCATTTTGACTTTCGGCATTTTTAAGGAATTTTCCAAGGCGCTTCGCTTATAAATTTTCGAAATTTATTTTTGGAATTTTTAATTATATATATTTAGATAGAACTCGTCAAGGCCTATCTAATAACACCTCTTTTATTAACATTCGGTTAATAAAAGTAGTAAATTTTCACTATACAAAACTCAATTTACCGTTTTTTCGAAAATCTTCTGCGATTTTCTTTTAATAACTGGCCCCCTTATTTTTTCTAAACAATAAATTATACATATCTAGATAGCTCGCTGCGACCGCGGTAAAACTGCTGTCGCTACCGGCCATGGAGCGTATGACGGCCGGTAGCGAGAGATCTCCTCCGATGACTGCAGTAAGGGCCCGGCGCTGCGACGCCCAAGCGGGGCAAATCGCCAGCGTGTGCTGGGCCGAGTCTTCACTGCAGTCGCAGTGGTGGCAGGCGGGACTCAGTTCCCTCCTAGCGACCGAGTGCAGGTACTTTCCGAAGCAACCGTGCCCGGATAGTACCTGCGTCAGTCGGAAGGAAAGGGTCCCGTGCTGCCGCCCTGCCCACTCGAGGATGACCGGCTGGAGAGCCTCCACGGCGGCAAAGCCAGCGCGTGGAGTCTCCAGTCGGAAAGACCAACGAGCCATCGTGGCTCGACGGGCGGCTTCACGCCACTCGCGTACCTCTTCGGGCGGACGGCGCATGCCTCTCTCCACCCGATATTCAGCCACCCGTCGATAAACTTCGGCGAGCACTTCCGCCTCCAAATCCCACGGGGGTGTTCCGGCCAACGCGCACGCTGCCTCGGTCGACACCGTGCGGTAACCACGTATCGCTCTGACCGCCAGTACCCTCTGAGGCCGCCAGAGGCGCGCCTTGTTCTGGGCGGTCAGAGCAGGAGCGGGAACCTACCCTTTTTTTTTTTTTTTTTTTTTTTTTTTTTTTTTTTTTTTTTTTTTTTTTTTTTTTTTTTTTTTTTTTTTTTACGTGTGGAAATCCCCTCGGACCGTCACCCGCGCCGGGGCTTGCGGCGCGGGTGACGGCGATGTCTAAAGACACCGCCAACAGCACGCCGCCACAGCACACTGCCTCTTCGGTCACGGCCCTAAGGCGCATCACGGCATCGACCGTCGAACGCCCCTCTCGGAATCCGAACTGGGCGTCCGACAGGTCGGGCCCCACCTCGCAGAGTTGCCGGACGATGCGGGCAGAGATTATCCTTTCGAACAACTTGCCCGCCTCGTCCAGCAACACGATGGGCCTATAGGCCGCGACCGAATCGGCAGGCCGTCCCGGCTTCTTCAACAGGACCAGCTTCCCGCATTTCCAGCACTCAGGGAAGTGTCCGGACGCTAGGCTAGCATCCAACACTTCCCTGCGGGAACCTACCCTTTTTTTTTTTTTTTTTTTTTTTTTTTTTTTTTTTTTTTTTTTTTTTTTTTTACGTGTGGAAATCCCCTCGGACCGTCGCTCACGCCGGGGCTTGCGGCGGGGCGGTGTGTCGGACTCGAACCGACTAAAACCACACGGTGTGCCACTTTGCGCCTGAGGAGGGAGGAGTCCGGGAACTGCTGTTATTACGCCGTCCAGACCCCTCCCAGCGCTTGCCCGCACTGAAGCGGGCACCCTCTCCAAAACCTCTCCTTTTAGGCGACGTACGGCACACGCGTAACGTCGCCTCCTCGCGGGCGGCCACTAGAGCGGATGGAAGGGAAAGCCCGTCCCGACCATCCGCGGCCACACTCAGGGCGGCATGAGGCGCAGGTGAGCGCGCCTCCGCTGCCCGGTTCGCCGGCGGCGGATCGGGTCCGAGTGGAGGTCGTCCTCCCGGGCCTTCTCCGCCGCCTCCTTCTGCGAGATTACATCTTCGCAGAAGGTTGCGACCGCGGTAAAACTGCTGTCGCTACCGGCCATGGAGCGTATGACGGCCGGTAGCGAGAGATCTCCTCCGATGACTGCAGTGAGGGCCCGGCGCTGCGACGCCCATGCGGGGCAGATCGCCAGCGTATGCTGGGCCGAGTCTTCACTGCAGTCGCAGTGGTGGCAGGCGGGACTCAATTCCCTCCTAGCGACCGAGTGGAGGTACTTCCCGAAGCACCCGTGCCCGGAAAGTACCTGCGTCAGTCGGAAGGTAAGGGTCCCGTGCTGCCGCCCTGCCCACTCGAGGATGACCGGCTGGAGAGCCTCCACGGCGGCAAAGCCAGCGCGTGGAGTCTCCAGTCGGAAAGACCAACGAGCCATCGTGGCTCGACGGGCGGCTTCACGCCACTCGCGTACCTCTTCCGGCGGAGGGCGAATGCCACTCTCCGCACGGAATTCAGCCACCCGTCGATAAACTTCGGCGAGCACTTCCGCCTCCAAATCCCACGGGGGTGTCCCGGCCAACGCGCACGCTGCCTCGGTCGACACCGTGCGGTAACCACGTATCGCTCTGACCGCCAGTACCCTCTGAGGCCGCCAGAGGCGAGCCTTGTTCTGGACGGTCAGAGCCGTGACCCACACCGGTGCGCCGTACAGCGCCATCGACCGGACAACCCCCGTGTACAGCTGTCTCGTTGCGACGCTGGCTCCACCCAAATTAGGCAAAAGTCGCCCAAGGGCGGAGGCAGCGTCGACCAGCTTGGGAGCAAGCTGTCGGAAGTGCTCGTCGAAGAGCCACCTACCGTCGAGGATCAGACCCAGATACTTCATCTGGGCCCGAACCGGTACGAGGACCGAGTTGACCTCTATGGAGGCGCCGGGGGGCGGACCACGACGGGGCCCATGAAATAACAGGGCCTCCGTCTTGTCCAGGGCCACCCGAAGGCCCAGCGCCTCGATGCGCCCGACCACCAGAGAAACACCCGTGGTGGCCAGGCGCGCCGCCTCGTGGAAGTTCACCCCCCGGGCTGTGACCAATGTGTCATCGGCGTAACAAATTACGCCCAGCCCGGGGGGGAGACGACCTCGTAGGACCCAGTCGTATCCCACGTTCCACAGGAGTGGTCCAAGGACAGACCCCTGCGGAACGCCGCACGACATGGGTCGCCGTCTCAAGACGCCCTCTCGGTCCTCGTACACGACGGTACGCTCCTCCAAATAGTCTGCCACTAGCCGCCTCAGGTACTCTGGCACCCCATGATACTGGAGTGCTTCCCCGATGCAGCTGAATGGCAGACTATTGAATGCGTTGGCGATGTCTAAAGACACCGCCAACAGCACGCCGCCACAGCACACTGCCTCTTCGGTCACGGCCCTAAGGCGCATCACGGCATCGACCGTCGAACGCCCCTCTCGGAATCCGAACTGGGCGTCCGACAGGTCGGGCCCCACCTCACTGAGGTGCCGGACAACTTGCCCGCCTCGTCCAGCAACACGATGGGCCTATAGGCCGCGACCGAATCGGCAGGCCGTCCCGGCTTCTTCAGCAGGACCAGCTTCCCGCTTTTCCAGCACTCAGGGAAGTGTCCGGACGCCAGGCTAGCGTCCAACACTCCCCTGAGGCGGTCCGACATATGGTCGAGGGCTCGGGCCATCACTCGGGCTGGAACCCCGTCCGGCCCGGGGGCGGTGTTCTTTGAACGAATCCGCAGAACAGCCGCCCCTACCTCCGATTCCCTCACGGGTGGAGCATCCTCCTCTCTACCCCCGTCGTCTCTGACCGCGTAGGCCATCGACGGGGGTGTGTGCTCTGCCCGCTGAGGGAAAAGGCCCTCGACCACTTCCTGCAGGAAGCTGGGCTGGAGAGTCTCGGTAAGGGGGGGGCCCGATGTGCGGAGCTTTTGACGCACCGCACGATACGGGCGACCCCAGGGGTCACGATCGAGGCTCTCCAGCATCTCCTTTCTCTTGGCGTCCTTGGCGCGGCAAATGGCCAGCTTCAGAGTTTTCCGCGCTTCGCGGTACTCCTCATGAAGCCGGCCATCCTCACCGTTTCCGCGGTGACGTCGCCGGCTACGGGTGTAGGACCTCCGGGCACGGGTACAGGCCGCACGGAGGTCCGCCAGCTCCTGGGACCACCAGTAGACCTCCTTCCGAGGAGGCCGACGACTCCGGATGCGGGGCATGGCCGTATCGCAAATCTGCGTAATCGCATCGCGAAAACGGCCAGCCTCCACGTCCACGTCGACCTCCTCGGTGGAGGCCTGCGGAGACAGCCAAGAATGAATAATGGCTGCCTCCTCCAGCAGGTCCCTGTCGAGCTTGGCGACAGCCCACCGCGGAAAGCGGGATGATTGCCGCGCCGTGTGACCCCTACTGGGGCCCTGGGACCGGGAGAGCTCAAATCGGATATACAAATGATCCGAGAGCGTCTCAACCTCTTCCAGGACACACCAGTTCCTTACTCGTGCGGCAACAGCAGGGCTAGCGAACGAAAGGTCCACTATCGACCCGCCCTGCTGTCGCACGCACGTGTTGGTGGAGCCTCTGTTCAGCAAACAGAGGCCCACCGAAGCCGCCCACTCCACTACGGCTTCGCCCTTGGCGTCCGTCCCGGGGGACCCCCACGCAATGGACTTTGCGTTGAAGTCCCCCAGCACGAGGACGTGCCCAGACGCTAGTCGCCGTATCGAGGTCTCCAAGGTGTTGAGGAAGACCTCGAAGTCACTCAGACTCCGGTTGGGGGAGAAGTATACACCGTAAACGGTGACCCCCCCCCAATCGGCGGCAACATATCCAGTACCCTTGTCTCTTAGCGACAAGGGCGGGGAATGAGCCGCCGTGGAGCTGACGACTGCCACGGAGCCGTCTCGGTCACCCATCCAGTTTGGACGGGGAGGAACGTAGTAGGGCTCCGCGACTACGGCAACACCTATTGACCACTGCGCCATGGTTTGCAGGAATAAATCCTGCGCCGCGGCACAGTGGTTCAGGTTCGTCTGGACCAGGAGGCTGGAGACTTGATCCATTAGTGGATCGTCTCTACAGCCTCCTCCATGGGCGTCGGCATAGACGCACTAGTTACGCCGGAGGCAGCCTGGGTCGACTGGCTTACCCCCGACTCTTCCCGAGAAGCACGAGAAGGCCTGCAGCCTCCCTGCCCCATCTGATGATTGGCGGGCTTACTAGCCGCCGCACAGATGGGGCAGTGAGGGGCGGCAGAACACTCTGCCGCCTTGTGCCCCTGTTGACCACAGCGGAAGCAAAGTCCGCTGCAGTCGAAGCAACTACTGCACTTGGTGCGTGTGTGTCCCGCCGACAGGCATTTAAAACACCTCATCGGCCTTGCCGCCAGGACTGTTATCCTGGCGCTCACAAAGCCGACGAGGAGCCTGCCAGCATCGCCCAGCACTTTGGCTGCCGCTACTGGGCAGCTGAGCCACACCGCACCAAGCCCTCCCGGACCGGTACGAACGGTGCCGACCTTGATGTTATCAGCGCTGCAGCCAGTCTTCTCCTGGACTGCAACGCGGACATCCTCGGCCGTGACAGAATCGTCCAGGCCCGAAATGCGCAATTCCGCGCACTTTATAGGCCTGGCGATTCTTACACCGTCCGTTTCCGCGAACACTTCTCGCAACTTCTCGGCAAATGCGTCTGCCGACTTTGCGCCCTCAGCCCCGGGGAACTCGAGGACTCGAGCTCCCGTCTGGGCGAGGCGCAATCTCACCCCTGTTGTCCCGAAGGTGGCGAGACTAGCCCGAGCCCTCTTGAAGAGGGCCGCGTAGGACAGCCCGCCTTCAGCCGCCTCCGGCGACACGGTCACTACTACCGCCGCGGTCTTCGGCGGCTGCAGTTTCCGCGGCTTCGTCTTCTTGGTGACCTCTGTCACCGGTGGCGCCTGCGGGGTAGAGGCCGCCTTTTGGGCAGCCTTTTTGGCCCTCCTTCGGGACTTCTTAGACCCCCCCACTACCTGCCAACCCTCATTGGAGGGGGCAGAAGTAGAGGGGCCAGGGGCAGTCGTTGGAGTGGAGAGCGGAGCCTGCGCTCCAGCCTTTGCCGTCGTCTCAGGCACCGGCTTCGGGGCAGCCGCCTTTGCCTTGGCTCCCTTTCGTGGCTTCTGGGCCGCCGCAGGAGCCGACGCCGATGTCGCTGCCGCGTAGGTGACGCGGCCTAATGACAGGGGCCGGCGGCAGCCTCGCCTCCAGACCAGCCAGACGTCCGTCCACCAAATTCCCCACCGCCATGAGGATCTGCTGCACTAAGGCGTCAGATACCCCAGGGACAGTGAGGACCGGCTGCGACGCAGGCGGGGCCGGCCGCGACGCAGACGGGGCCGGACGCGACGCAGACGGGGCCGACTGCGACGCAGACGGAGCCGGCCGCGACGCAGACGGGGCCGGGGCCGCGGCCTCACGCCCAGAACGCTCCGACCGGAATTGGGCGAACTGAGCGCTAAGCTCGGCCACCTGCCCCGTCAATCTGTCATTGGCCGCCTGGAGGCGAGCCACATCTCCAATTAGGGTGCCTACGACCCCCGCCACTGCGGAGGAGGAGTCCTTAAGGGCCTTGACGAAGGAACCCTTAAGGTTCGTGGATTTTGTGGCCACTTTATTTATAATGGCCACAGCCACGTTCGCTCTCTCCTGCAGAGACACCGGTGCAGGATCCTCCACTGCCGGCTCCCGGATTCTCTGCAGGAGATCAGCGATCTCCTCCTCCACTACGGTTTCTCCCTCCGCCCTGGCTCGCCTGTACATTTCCGCCCTAGAAAAGGCGGAGCCTGGCGTAGCCGAGATTGGAGAGCGTGACCTCCCTCTGTGGCTAGTAGGCACTTTGGGAGGCAGGCACTCCTGGGCCGCTTCCACGTCCGCGCCCGTAAGTCCGCGCTTCCGGCTATCACCGATACCCACCTCCACGACATCCATTGCGACAGTCGTCGCACCGGAGCCGCTGGAGGTGGTCGGAATAACGGACTTCGAGCGCAGTCGATCCGATCTTTTTTGGCTCCCAGCAGTCAGATCGACCTCTGGGAGCCCCACCGAACTAGGCGTTCCGGACGCCGCAGCAAGTTCCTCGGTGGACGAGTGAACGTCCGCCTTTTGGAACTGCCCCTTGGCATTCCTCGCCACTTTCTTTTTTTCCGCTTGCTTTTCCAGTCCATTGTCCATGCCAGTAGTCGTTGTATTTTTTCCATCCGATTTGTTTGTTTTTAAGTTTATTTTAATTTCAGAATCCATGAGAGACCCACGAGTAGGGGAGAACTAAAGGTCCACCCGGGCAGAGATCCCCAATACCCGGGCAAGCGTAAATTTGTGCCCAACCGAGGGGTCCGCTGGTCCCTGGCTGGGGGTGTGCTTGCGACTGAACTACCCATCAGCCATGCATCCCCTGGTCACACACCAGAACACGGGATTCGGGGTAATTTTTTATAGAGGTTTTCTTCCTCGCGGTCCGGGCGGTTAAGCCAAGACCCTCGGTCCCAGTACTGGGATTACGATGCTGCGGCGAGGGCAAAATAAGAGTACCTCTTAAGTTGCCCGCTCGGAGGCAGGGTTAGTGCTCACCGAGCTCGCCCTCTACTCGCACTCCAATACGCCCTCTGCTAGATCAGAGGGACGCTTGGAGTGCCCTCCACGGCAGTCTGCAATCAGACTCCGTCTGGTATCCCATTTAGTCTGGGGTCTCCTTCTGGGCCTATCCGGCATGAGTGGCTCTACCGGCATAGCCCCAGAAATCATCGACCCACGCAAGCCCCACCACGACGACAACGTAGGGATACATTGGGGGGAACCTAACCTTTTTTTTTTTTTTTTTTTTTTTTTTTAACGTGTGGAAATCCCCTCGGACCTTCACCCGCGCCGGGGCTTGCGGCGGGGCGGTGTGTCGGACTCGAACCGACTAAAACCACACGGTGTGCCACTCTGCGCCTGTGAAGGGAGGAATCCGGGAACTGCAGTTATTAACACGTCCGGACCCCTCCCAGCGCTTGCCCGCACTGAAGCGGGCACCGTCTGCTGTTAAAATTCTCTATTTAGGCGACGTACGGCACACGCGTACGTCGCCCCCTCGCGGGTGGCCACTAGAGCGGATGGAGGGGAAAGCCCGTCCCGACCATCCGCGGCCACACTCAGGGCGGCATGAGGCGCTGATAGGCGCGCCTCCGCCGCCCGGTTCGCCGGCGGCGGATTGGGTCCGAGTGGATATCATCCTCCCGGGCCTTCTCCGCCACCTCCTTCTGCGAGATGACTTCTTCGCAGAAGGTTGCGACCGCGGTAAAACTGCTATCGCTACCGGCCATGGAGCGTATGACGGCCGGTAGCGAGAGATCTCCTCCGATGACTGCAGTGAGGGCCCGGCGCTGCGACGCCCATGCAGGGCAAATCGCCAGCGTATGCTGGGCCGAGTCCTCACTGCAGTCGCAGTGGTGGCAGGCGGGACTCAATTCCCTCCTAGCGACCGAGTGCAGGTACTTCCCGAAGCAACCGTGCCCGGAAAGGACCTGCGTCAGTCGGAAGGAAAGGGTCCCGTGCTGCCGCCCTGCCCACTCGAGGATGACCGGCTGGAGAGCCTCCACGGCGGCAAAGCCAGCACGTGGAGTCTCCAGTCGGAACGACCATCTAGCCATAGTGGCTCGACGGGCGGCTTCACGCCACTCGCGTACCTCTTCGGGCGGAGGGCGATAGCCATACTCCGCCCGATATTCAGCCACCCGTCGATAAACTTCGGCGAGCACTTCCGCCTCCAAATCCCACGGGGGTGTTCCGGCCAAGGCGCACGCCGCCTCGGTCGACACCGTGCGGTATCCGCGTATGGCTCTGACTGCCAATACCCTCTGAGGCCGCCAGAGGCGGGCCTTATTTAGGGCAGTCAGAGCCGCCACCCACACCGGTGCACCATACAGCGCCATTGACCGGACAACCCCCGTGTACAGGAGTCGCGTTGCGACGCTGGCTCCACCCAAATTGGGCAAAAGTCGCCCAAGGGCGGAGGCAGCGTCGACCAGCTTCGGATCAAGCTGTCGGAAGTGCTCGTCGAAGAGCCACCTACCGTCGAGGATCAGGCCCAGATACCTCATCTGGGCCCGAACCGGTACGAGGACCGAGTTGACCACTATGGAGGCGCCGGGGGGCGGACCACGACGGGGCCCATGAAATAGTAGGGCCTCCGTCTTGTCCAGGGCCACCCGTAAGCCCAGCGCCTCAATGCGCCCGACCATCAGAGAAACACCCCTGGTGGCCAGGCACGCCGCCTCTTGGTAGTTCGCCCCCCGGGCTGTGACCAACGTGTCATCGGCGTAACAAATTACGCCCAGCCCGGGGGGGAGACGACCTCGCAGGACCCAGTCGTACCCCACGTTCCACAGGAGTGGTCCAAGGACAGACCCCTGCGGAACGCCGCACGACATGGGTCGCCGTCTCCAGACGCCCTCTCGGTCCTCGTACACGACGGTACGCTCCTCTAAATAGTCTGCCACTAGCCGCCTCAGGTACTCTGGCACCCCGTGGTAATGGAGTGCTTCCCTGATGCAGCTAAATGGCAGACTATTGAAGGCGTTGGCGATGTCCAAGGACACCGCCAACACCACGCCGCCACAGCTCACTGCCTCTTCGGTCACGGCCCTAAGGCGCATCACGGCATCGACCGTCGAACGCCCCTCTCGGAATCCGAATTGGGCGTCCGACAGGTCGGGCCCCACCTCGCAGAGGTGCCGGACGATGCGGGCAGAGAGTATCCTCTCAAAAAGTTTACCCGCCTCGTCCAGCAACACGATGGGCCTATAGGCCGCGACCGAATCGGCAGGCCGTCCCGGCTTCCTCAACAGGACCAGCTTCCCGCATTTCCAGCACTTAAGGTTGACGGACTTGGTGGCCACCTTGTGGATGATAGCCACCGCTGCGTCCGCTCTCTCCTGCATGGAGGATGGTGTTTGGGGCTCAGGATTCCCCACCATCGGCTCCCTGATCTTCAGCAGGAGATCAGCGATCTCCTCCTCCGCTTGTAACTCGCCGTCCGCTCGAGTCCGCCTATAGGATCCCGCCCTAGAAAAGGCGGAACCCGACGGGGCCGGCACCGGGGTCAGCGATCGCTCCCTCTGACTGCTTGGCACCTTAGGAGGTAACATCGCCTGAGCGATGTCACTCTCGCAGCCAGTGGGGCGTCCGCGCTTCCGGTCTGCCTCTACGTCCATCGGCTCCGGCGCGTCCGTCCTCGCACCGGAACTACCACCCGCGACATTCACGGCGGACCTGGAACGCGTGCGTTCCACTGTTCTTCGGCTCCCAGCAGTCAGATTGACTTCTGGGAGCCCCACCGCTGCAGGCGTTACTGCTGCAGCAATCTCCTCATTGGAGGAGTGGGCGTCCGCCTTCCGGAACTGCCCTCGGCTGTTCCTTGACGGGCGCGACACTGCCCCACTTCTTTTATCAGCGTCCTCCGCTTTTGTTTCGGTGCCGGATTTGACGCTCGGCGACGGGCGTGTGAGACAAGGGTTGCCCCCCCCATAATACGATTGGGGGCTGCCGGAGCCGACTGGCTCCGGGAGGGATTCCCCAGACGCATCGCGTCTAGGACCCTCCTGGGTAGGTATAATCCTATTTTTGTCCATTGTCATGAGGTTTTTAAGTTTAATGTCCTTCGACAGAGGACGCCCTTGGCACTGGACTCCCTCCAGCGATTCAGCTCATTGCCAGGCGTCAGAGCGTGAGCTTGGGGTATTTTTATAGAGGTTTACGTCCTCATGGCTTCGAAGAGCCACCGGTCCTGTCCGTTCAGGATTACGGTTGGGCCGGACGGGGTCTGCACCAGACCGGATCCGTCCGCCCCCTGTCCCTCTCGGAACTACTGGCACTCTAATACGCCCTCTGCTAGAGCAGAGGGACGTTTAGAGTGCCCCACGCGGCAGTCTGTAAAGACTCCGTCTCGTATCCCATTTAGTCTGGGGTCTCCTTTTGGGCCTATCCGGCATGAGTGGCTCTACCGGCATAGCCCCAGAAATCATCGACCCACGCAAGCCCCACCACGACGACAACGTAGGGATACATTGGGGGGGTCTTGTCTAGGGCCACCCGTAAGCCCAGCGCCTCGATGCGCCCGACCACCAGAGAAACACCCCTGGTGGCCAGGCGCGCCGCATCTTGGAAGTTCGCCCCCCGAGCTGTGACCAATGTGTCATCGGCGTAACAAATTACGCCCAGCCCGGGGGGGAGACGACCTCGTAGGACCCAGTCGTATCCCACGTTCCACAGGAGTGGTCCAAGGACAGACCCCTGCGGAACGCCGCACGACATGGGTCGCCGTCTCAAGACGCCCTCTCGGTCCTCGTACACGACGGTACGCTCCTCCAAATAGTCTGCCACTAGCTGTTGGCGATGTCTAACGACACCGCCAACAGCACGCCGCCACAGCAGACTGCCTCTTCGGTCACGGCCCTAAGGCGCATCACGGCATCGACCGTCGAACGCCCCTCTCGGAATCCGAACTGGGCGTCCGACAGGTCGGGCCCCACCTCACTGAGGTGCCGGACGATGCGGGCAGAGATTATCCTCTCGAACAACTTGCCCGCCTCGTCCAGCAACACGATGGGCCTATAGGCCGCGACCGAATCGGCAGGCCGTCCCGGCTTCTTCAGTAGGACCAGCTTCCCGGTTTTCCAGCACTTGGGGAAGTGTCCGGACGCCAGGCTAGCGTCCAACACTCCCCTGAGGCGGTCCGACATGTGGTCGAGGGCTCGGGCCATCACTCGGGCTGGTAGATTCCAGGCACTTCACTCGTTTCTCCAGGAAGCTCATCATTTCCGTGAACGATTGAAGTTTGTTCGGCTCTTCTAACTGAGTTTCGTATTTTTCATCAGTTTCGGAATCCCAAATTCGACCCAATATTCTCGTAAGGAATGGGTCCCACGAAGAAATATCTATTTTTTGGTTATTCAACGCTTCAAGATTCTCATTCACTGTGTCGTACAAGGTTCTCAAGTTAAACACATCGCCCTTTTTTATTTGTTGAATGTTTAGAATATTGTCAATATGTTTAGTGACAATTTGCCTTTCGTTTTTATATCGTTTTATTAATAGTGACCATGCCCTTGCGTAATTAGCATCACAGACGGTAAGGTGCTTAATCAGCTTTGCGGCGTCTCCGCGTAAGTGGGTCATTAGGTATTGCATTTTTTCTGTAGCTGTTAACGATTTATTTTCATGTATTATTGTTAAGAATAAATCGTAAAATGAACTCCAAGAATCATAGTTCCCGTTGAACGTAGGAATGTTTATTTTGGGAATATGTACTGTTGAGCTATGTGTGGTATTTGCCGACTGTATTTTCTCACATAATTTGTCAATAATGTTGTCGTACTCCTCTCTTATCGTGTCAAACACTTTGTCTTGGAAGTACTGATGCTCGATAGCGCCCTCTACCTCGAACAAATCAAAATGAGTTTCCTCGATCTTCTGCCATTGTTTTTGTAATGTTTCAAGTAACGTGCTAAAATGCGACATGGGTTTGTCTTGCCCCAATGAGTGCGCTATTTTTTGTAAATTTTGTTGTATGTGATTGACGCGATACATCTGTAACTGTATTCTTCCATGACTTTGTGTTTGACGTGGCTCTGTGACGTCCGGTTCGTACAACTGTTGAAGTCCTTTGTTTTCACACTTCTCTAGGTTCTCCATAGCTTCGGTGTAAAGATCTCTAATGACACCAAAATAGTCGGTAGTGTTATACCGATGGTTACTCAACAGCTCTTGGTTTTCAAGGCGGGTGTGGTTGTTAGAGGCTTCGGTGAATATTTCTGTGAGTCGTGCTCGTCTTTCTGAAATATACTTCAACGTTTTTCTGGACGCTGAGTCTTTCTTTATGTTGGTGAAGATTTGGTTAATATTTTTGTAGTGAGCTTCTTGGCTTCTTATGAGTTCGTTTATTTCTTGAATCTCCATAGTCTTGTTGTCCCTATCCTATCTTATCCTGGCCACTTAACCAATAACGGGGATGTATATAGAACTTAGTTGCGCTCTTCCTTCTCGATACGGTATGTGCGATGTCTCGAATACCGGGGCGACCCGCTTGTGGGAGACCGATACCTGATTCGCTACCGCATGAAGCAACTAAGTTAGTCAGTGCTTTAACGTACAACAACGACTAGCTCTTGTTAGGTATACTAGCCTGTAATACGTCAAAGTGTCAGTCAGTCAACCTACGGGGACAAGGGGACCTCGATTCAACTTAGCTTGAAAGACTGAAGGTCTTTTCAAGAGTCGCTGATTCTAATTACTTTGCTCGAAGGACCAAATGTCCTTAGCAGGTTCGCTGGTTCTAATTATTTTTCTCGAAGGACCAAATGTCCTTACAAGGTTCGCTGATTCTAATTACTTTGCTCGAAGGACCAAATGTACGTAGGCGGTCCGGGTTCCGTGGAACACCAAACAGGACTCGTACGTGTTACACCGAAAACCTATCTAATTACAACCTAAGTACGTGTACCGTACCGTGGCACCGTAGTGAACCGTTCAATACTCGCACGTAACCTACGCCTAATTACCTAAATCCCTAATTCCCTATATTCCCTACTCCTACCAATATACGGACCCTGCGGTGAGGGCGTAGATACATATATAGATAGTGCGGGAAGTCTGTTACCGGGAGACCTAGGGCAACAGACGGAGACGAGAAGGGAGCCGGGTTTAGGAGATGGTTTTCTCACTGCCGGTCGAGCAGACTCACAAGACCGATCTACTGACGGCTAAGGGTGTCTTGGCCACAGCGAGAGGTGAGGGGTAAGGGTAATGAGTCAAAGTCGGATTAGACAAAATGACTGATTTTATTAACATAAATTATAGCTTATATACTAATCTTACTCTAAGTACACATGTATGGCTATTTACTTGTGTGCCATCCGTGTGTTGTGTCGATGCAGCTGCCTTAATGTCGGTCATGCCTAACAGTTGACAGAGTGCGATGCAAGCACTGCGTGCGACATAGATTTGATGTTGCAGGTGTTGCAATCATGTTCTAGATTGAACAGCTATTTACACCTCCTATAGTACATAGACCGGCTCCAATTAGAGCGATAAACTTTTGTTTGATTATATTTTATTTTTAATTTAGTAACTGTGTAGATCCACGTTTACACAAATCATATTTTAATCTAGTATATAATTGACACACCCCCCCTATACAGGGTCACATAAACACACTTGACAGTTTTCCCCGTCACACACTAAACACTTGCACACATCCTCTTACACACATTTTATTGCCTTAATTTATAAAATTTTCAACATGTTCCAAACGCCACCTACATCTATCGCGGCTCCCGGCGCCTCTACCTCGCCTTCAATAGTGCAGGACGCTGCCAAGACTTTTATCCGAAGACCCGGAACAAAGCGAAGGTCGCTCGACCAAATGGATTTGTACAAAAGGCAGCAGAACACCTACGCTGGCCAGTCGAGTGACCATCTACTCCAGGAGGTGATGAAGACCTTTGAGGAGATCCCCTCAAAGGTCCAACAATACCCTCAAATGAGGAAAGATATCAAAACCTACCTGGAGGTCCAATCTGACAAGGGTCTTCGGATACTCTTTGAGTTATGCAAGCGCGTGAAGAGCTTGGAGGAGGAGGCGTCCAAGTCTGCTGGTGCGGGTGCGGTGGCCGTGACTCCTGCAAAGGAGGATGCGTCCGCAGTAGCCGTACCCTCCGCTCAAGAGGAAAGACTGCTGGCTAAGCTTGGGGAGGTCGAGGACTCGATCTTCACGTGGATCAACGAGGCCTATTTCAAGATAAAAAAGGAGATCAAGGACCTCGACCAAAGCAACGATGACCGGGGCGCTGACGTCTTGGACAGGGTCTTCGAGAAGATAGAGGAGACCCAAGTCGACATCGACAAGTCGACTGAGGTAATGATAGTGCGTGCGCAGTCTCAAATCGAAGACCTGATTGGGACTGTCGCCAAGGACATAGTGGTCGAGACACAGACGCACATCACCTCAACCTGTAAAGGGCTAGCACCCGAGAGCGTCCCTGAATCGGCCCCCAAGACCTATGCCAGCGTAGCCGCAACCAGACCCGGGCGCCGACCGGCGCTTCACTCCGTGGCGGTGACCTCAAAAGACAGTCAGGAGACTGCCGATGAGGTACTCGCCAGGGTGAAGAGGGCGGTCGACGCCAGGGGTACTGGGTTAAAAATTTGTAAGGCCAGAAAGGCCAAAGGCAGCACGGTCATCCTGGGCTGCGACACGGAGGTGGAGCGGGACAGGGTGACTGAAAGGATAGGCTGCAATGATGGTGGGCTTGTGGTAGTGCCCATGAAGAACAAGGATCCACTCGTCGTCCTCAAAGACGTTTTCGTTGATGGGGACGACGAGGACATGATCGGGGCCCTATACACCCAAAACGCTGATATTTTCATGGGACTACCACAGGAGGAAATAGAAATAAAAATTAAGTTCAGGAAAAGAACCAGAAACCCCAAGACGTCTCACATCGTGCTACAGGTGAGGCCAAGAGTATGGCAAAGGATGACGGAGGCAGGAATCCTCTACCTGGACCTGCAAAGGGTCAGAGTGGAGGACCAGTCTCCGCTCATCCAGTGCACCAAGTGCCTGGCATTCGGACATGGCCGTAAGTTCTGCACCGAGAGTGTGGACAGGTGCAGCCACTACGGAGGCCCGCACCACCGCGAGAAATGCCCCGATTACAGCACGGGAGTCGAACCGCGGTGCTGCAACTGTGCGCACTCTGGACTGAAGAGCGTCGGCCACAACGCCTTTAGTGCCGAATGCCCAACTCGCCTTAAATGGGATTATCTAGCGAGATCCAACACCGCGTACTTATGACTTAATCACTCACGTACACACACGACACAGAAACACATACATATTCACACACACTGATTTGGTAAATATATACTAAGCATATATGGACATATCAAGACACGCACACAACATTAGACACACACGTAAACAAAAAGTAAAATTTTAGACAATACACAATGAAGTTGTAGCAATTATACATATTTAAGTATATCTATATATTGTTACGAAAGACAGGAACAAAATTTTATGAATTAGGTAGAAACAAGAAACGCACATAACACCGGACATGCACACAAACAAAACACAAGTCATAAGTATCACGATCGAGCGATGTTGGGAAGCAAAGACTGGCTGAGACGTCTTGGAGGGACTAATTGGAAAGAAAATTAAGATTAAGGATAGATATTTAGAACAAAATAGGAGACAAATTTAAATGTGGGAAAATGTGTAAATAGAAACTAATGTAAGTAACGACAAAAAGTGTAAAGAATACCTAGTCCAAAATTAACACTCACAAACTAATTGTAAACAAATGAAATTAGATAAATCAAAAATTGTTAGACATAATGAAAACCAGTAAGATTAGAAGGAAAATATACAACTAGACCTAAGAAATATACAAGAGTTAACAAAGAATAATCGTGAAAAATATAAATATAGCTAAGTAGATATCAAAATTGTAAAAACATATTAAAGCAAGTAAAGTAAAAATAGCAGTCAACGGGAAGTTTACCCGACGAACTACACAAATAACTGACAAATAAAACTTAAGAATGATAAGGTCCTGTCTAATGGACGGGGAAAAGCAGAGAGGTCAAATAAAAAAAAAAAAAAAAAAAAAAAAACCTAACATAACCTAACCTAACCTTTTTTTTTTTTTTTTTTTTTTTTTTACGTGTGGAAATCCCCTCGGACCGTCACACGCGCCGGGGCTTGCGGCGGGGCGGTGTGTCGGACTCGAACCGACTAAAACCACACGGTGTGCCACTCTGCGCCTGAGGAGGGAGGAGTCCGGGAACTGCTGTTATTACGCCGTCCAGACCCCTCCCAGCGCTTGCCCGCACAGAAGCGGGCACCCTCTCCAGAACCTCTCCTTTTAGACGACGTACGGCACACGCGTAACGTCGCCTCCTCGCGGGCGGCCACTAGAGCGGATGGAAGGGAAAGCCCGTCCCGACCATTCGCGGCCACACTCAGGGCGGCATGAGGCGCAGGTGAGCGCGCCTCCGCTGCCCGGTTCGCCGGCGGCGGATCGGGTCCGAGTGGAGGTCGTCCTCCCGGGCCTTCTCCGCCACCTCCTTCTGCGAGATTACATCTTCGCAGAAGGTTGCGACCGCGGTAAAACTGCTGTCGCTACCGGCCATGGAGCGTATGACGGCCGGTAGCGAGAGATCTCCTCCGATGACTGCAGTGAGGGCCCGGCGCTGCGACGCCCATGCGGGGCAGATCGCCAGCGTATGCTGGGCCGAGTCTTCACTGCAGTCGCAGTGGTGGCAGGCGGGACTCAGTTCCCTCCTAGCGACCGAGTGCAGGTACTTCCCGAAGCAACCGTGCCCGGAAAGTACCTGCGTCAGTCGGAAGGAAAGGGTCCCGTGCTGCCGCCCTGCCCACTCGAGGATGACCGGCTGGAGAGCCTCCACGGCGGCAAAGCCAGCGCGTGGAGTCTCCAGTCGGAAAGACCAACGAGCCATCGTGGCTCGACGGGCGGCTTCACGCCACTCGCGTACCTCTTCGGGCGGAGGGCGCATGCCTCTCTCCACCCGATATTCAGCCACCCGTCGATAAACTTCGGCGAGCACTTCCGCCTCCAAATCCCACGGGGGTGTTCCGGCCAACGCGCACGCTGCCTCGGTCGACACCGTGCGGTAACCACCTATCGCTCTGACAGCCAGTACCCTCTGAGGCCGCCAGAGGCGCGCCTTGTTCTGGGCGGTCAGAGCCGTGACCCACACCGGTGCGCCGTACAGCGCCATTGACCGGACAACCCCCGTGTACAGCTGTCTCGTTGCGACGCTGGCTCCACCCAAATTAGGCAAAAGTCACCCAAGGGCGGAGGCAGCGTCGACCAGCTTGGGAGCAAGCTGTCGGAAGTGCTCGTCGAAGAGCCACCTACCGTCGAGGATCAGACCCAGATACTTCATCTGGGCCCGAACCGGTACGAGGACCGAGTTGACCTCTATGGAGGCGCCGGGGGGCGGACCACGACGGGGCCCATGAAATAACAGGGCCTCCGTCTTGTCCAGGGCCACCCGTAGGCCCAGCGCCTCGATGCGCCCGACCACCAGAGAAACACCCCTGGTGGCCAGGCGCGCCGCCTCTTGGAAGTTCGCCCCTCGAGCTGTGACCAATGTGTCATCGGCGTAACAAATTACGCCCAGCCCGGGGGGGAGACGACCTCGTAGGACCCAGTCGTATCCCACGTTCCACAGGAGTGGTCCAAGGACAGACCCCTGCGGAACGCCGCACGACATGGGTCGCCGTCTCAAGACGCCCTCTCGGTCCTCGTACACGACGGTACGCTCCTCCAAATAGTCTGCCACTAGCCGCCTCAGGTACTCTGGCACCCCGTGATACTGGAGTGCTTCCCCGATGCAGCTGAATGGCAGACTATTGAATGCGTTGGCGATGTCTAACGACACCGCCAACAGCACGCCGCCACAGCACACTGCCTCTTCGGTCACGGCTCTAAGGCGCATCACGGCATCGACCGTCGAACGCCCCTCTCCGAATCCGAACTGGGCGTCCGACAGGTCGGGCCCCACCTCACTGAGGTGCCGGACGATGCGGGCAAAGATTATCCTTTCGAACAACTTGCCCGCCTCGTCCAGCAACACGATGGGCCTGTAGGCCGCGACCGAATCGGCAGGCCGTCCCGGCTTCCGTGTTCCGTCTCTCACCTACGCCGGGGATCGCAGGAACTTAAAAAACAACTGCAATTTCCGACTCGGCCACACCGCGTCGGTGAGAGGAGCGACTCCCCTAGCGACTTCAAAGAGGGGCGCACGGGAACACTACGTGCCGCCACCTCGGATCCAGTTGGTTCGAGGGCGACGAACATCCGCAAGTCTGCCGCGCTTGGACCCAGTTACGGGGGCACGACGCGCCCCGACGCCCGGTGCACCTCTGCTGCGGGCTGAGAGAGAGGTCAGGATCTCCCATTCCATTTCCGCAGCCACCTTCTGCGAGGTATCGCGACACCACCGCGTCCTAGGACTCCTCGCCGTCGACCATAGAACTAACTACGGCCGGCTGCGAGAGGTCATTGCCTACTACAGAGATGAGGGAATCCTCAAGTACCTACTGGGCGATATCAAAATTCTGTAGAAAGACTGTAGTGGAACTCTTTAAGGTTTCAACGATAGCCAAAGATAATCAAACACGGTGTTACAAATGTGATACATTTAATGAATTAAGAAATCTTAAATTAACAGAAATAAAACTATCAGAAGCGATTTACTCCTTCAGCTTCCGTGAGTCGTTCTCGAGACGTTTGTTCTTGAAAAATGTGCGTCTCTTTATTTTGAAGTCCTTCTTGATCTGCGATAGCGACAGCGGCGCGCCGCCCTCGGCCTCCGCCCTCGCGCCCGCGCCTCGCGCCAGCGACGAGAAGCGCCGCCTCACCTCCCTCGCCTGCGCACATAAGTTTGCAACACTTTACATGTTTGAAATCGATCCGAATCGAAACGACGAATACGTGTCCACTGAGCATTGACAAACGGTCGGTACATCAGTATATCAGTCAGTATCAGTAGGTATATCAAAAGCGGTATACTCATACTCATCACCGGTGTCGATCCCTCCGAGACGTTCGGTCAGTAGTCAGTACGTAGAGCTGAAAGTAAGGGCGCGGGCGACTCACGTCGAGCACGTCGCTGTCCACGCTGCCGTCGCTCAGGAAGCTGTAGAGCAGGTCGTCGCGCTCGGCGGCGGGCGGGGAGAGTGCGGCGGGCGCGGGCGGCGCAGTGAGCTCCTTGCGCACGTTGTCGATGGTGGCCTGCATGCCGCCGAGGCGCTCCTCCAGGCGCGCGCGGTCGGCGCGCGCGTCCAGCAGCAGCGCCAGCTGGCGCGCCAGCTCGGCGTCCTTGTCGCGCAGCGCGGCCAGGTGCGCGTCGCGCTCGGCGTCGTGCGCGCGGCGCGCGGCCTCGAGCGCGGCGTCGGCGCGGTAGCGCGCTTGCGCCTCGCCCTTCAGGTCGGCCATCAGCCGCGCCACGGTGCCCGACTTCGCGTCCAGCTCTCGCTCGCGCTCCGCCACCAGCGCGCTCGACTCCTCCAGTCTCCTGGCGTCCGTGTCTCTGGAGGGATGCGCGTTCCGGACCATGTTATCGTAGATATAGGTACCGAACACATTAATAATAATAATCGTAACTAGCCGACCCGGCCAACTTCGTACATACATTTTTTTTGTAAATATTTTCTACATTTCTACGTAAATTCTAGAAAAAGAAATACAGCGCCATATACCGGATAATCTAGAAATAGAAAGACGGCGCCATCTACCGGATATCTGTGCAACTTAGATGCCGAACCGTCATCTGTTAGGATTTTATAGGACTAACCGATAAATACACACTTAAGTCGTATACCTACCTACTAAACATTTAATTTGCAATAACAAAATATTTTGAGATCAATGACTGAAATAAAAAGTACCCTATCGACCAAGTTGGACCAAATTACAGATGCTTACAAAATTTGATAAAAATTGTTCAATAGTTCTGGAGTTTATCGCGCACATACATCGTGACACGAAATTTATGTTTAAATATAGATATTTTAATAAGTTATGCAGCACCGCCGCTGCGCCGCCGCGCCGTGATGATGATTAAGTATTATATGTATACTCTTTTGTGAGAATGACTATAGATAAGTTATGGAATCAGGCGTTACTTTGCGGAAATCCATGACATTAAATGATATGAAATTTATTTAGCTTTAATTCCGCGAGACAAATATCCAGGTCTGAAAGCAGGGCACAAATCCCACCGTCATGCATACTCACATGCACATATGGGTATCATGCATATGCACACATACAAAACAAGTGAGAAATAATTAGCATGCCATGCAACCAAAGCTATACTCGACACGTGTTTCGCCCACCACGGGGCATCCTCATGTTGACTCTTCGAGCGTTTGAGATCGAATGAGCTAGCCGCACCGCTGTCGGCCCTTTATATACCGTTTCGATGACGCTATAATAACGGTCGATACAATGTCATAAAGACATCTGTGCCGAACTACCTGCAATCATACTTAGAAGTGGTGATGGAATTAAGTTTGTTTGGTCATTCAACAGTGTATATGCATTATTATTGTTATGTTTTGATATTTCTAACTGTTCCAACACACTCAGCCGAAAACCCTTATCGCAAACATGCAGAATGTTATAGGTATTGTTGCCGCTCAAGGAGTGGCCGGTGTCGATTAAATGTTTTGCGAAATGTGATTTATCTGGATGGCCATTCCTGTGAGCGGCAATATGTTCCCTGTACCTAATTTCGAAACTACGGCCTGTCTGACCCACATAGACCCCCGTGCAATCATTGCATACTAATTTGTAATGAATGACTGACTATGACTATATCCAGTGGGTGTCTATTGCCTGGCTGTCAATGAGGTTATTATTCGTATAATAATAGGTCTTTACCTATGAAATTGCCGTTTTATATGCAATAAGTGAAAGTACTTATTTTTTTAAACTTTTTTTATTTCTGTTATTCGAAGTAATCACCCATGCAATCGATGCATCTTTGCCAACGCATTGGCAGTTTATTGATTGTTCTTGTAAAAATCAGCTGGACGGGAGGCAACAAACTCTTCAAAGGCATTTTGTACTGCCTCTCGGGATTTGAATTTTTTACCCACTAAAAAGTTGTCTAAATTTTGGAAAAAGTAATAGTCGATAGGTGCAAGGTCTGGTGAGCTTGGAGACTGTCTGTTGCGCAGTATGGGGTCGCGCGTTGTCGTGAAGGAGCAGTGGGGACGACCGATTGACCAAAGCTGGTTGCAGATGTGCAAGCTTCTCCATCATTCTCTCCAGTTCTTCACAGTACACATCTGCATTAATGCTCATGCCGTTTTGTAAAAAGCTGTGGTGAATCACACCCGCACTAGACCACCAAACAGTGACCATCACCTTTTTAGGGGTAATTTTTGGTTTAGGGCATTGCTTTGGTGCTGAACCAGGGTCTAACCAACTTGCTGACCGCTTTCGATTGTCGAACAGAATCCATTTTTCGTCGCACGTAACAATTCGTTTCAAAATTCCTTCATTTCTTTGCCTGTTGAGCAGCGCAAGGCAGGTCTCGACGCGTACGTTGCGCTGGCGATCGTTAAGGTCGTCGGGCACCCATCCATCAAGCTTTTTTACCTTGCCAATTTGTCGCAAATGGATCAATATTGTTTTGATGCTTACATTAAAAGCTGCTGCTAGCTCAGGTGTAGATTGAGTTTGGTCAGCTTCCACAATCGCCTTTAATTCATTATTGTTAACCAAAGTCTCCGGACGACTACGAGCTTCATTTTTCAAGTAAAAATTTCCAGAACGGAACCCGGAAAACCAATAACGGGTTATGCGTTCATTTATACAGTTCTCTCCGTAAACGTTTTTGATGTTACGTGCCGTTTGTGTCGCGTTGGTGCCACGACGGAACTCATATTCCATAATTACACGAATTTTTAAAGTCTCCATTTTGACGAAAAATGTTCAAATGTAATGAAAATACAACGCTAATCAAAAAACAAAAGACTGAGTTTGTAAATAGAATGTCATGGTTTTAAAACAAAATTAATTTGAATTTAGAATACAGAGCCATTACAAACTTTTTTTTATTTGAAATGACCAGTACTGAAGAACGGCAATTTCATAGGTAAAGACCTAATATAATAACACTTTATTTTAGACGCCGATCTAAAAACTTGTCAATTCTTGCGATTCACTCTATAAAAACTTCTTTACTGCACAGCTGCGTGCAGTGAGCTATATGGTTTCCACCGAAGCCGTATTCGAATTTAGTAAACGATAACCGATGGGCAGACTACTAAAATGAACTAGGGGTGCGATGGATAAATATATTGTTGCGTATTTATAAGTTAGTTGTATCGTATGTCCCCTGGGTATAGCGTATAGCGTATAGCGTACCGTTGCGTGGCGTGTGCCGCGCGAGCCTCGCTCACGTCGCGCTCCAGCGCCTGCGCGCGCCGCGTGAGCTCCTGCACGTGGCTCGCCATGGACGCGCCCTCCCTCTCTGCTTCCTCGAGTCGCTTCCTCATGTCTCGTTTTTCCGTCTCCAGAGTGGTGCAGTGATCCCTGGCGCGACTCACCTCCAGTTCGAGCGATCTCACCACCTACGACAGACACTCGAGAAACAATCGTTTAAATCGTTCAAATCGTTTAATTAAATTAAACCGCCCGCTCTCTCCTACCTGGTCCCTATCATCGACGACTTTTTCGATTTCCCTTTTATTTTCGCTCAACTCGGCGATTTCGGCTTTCATCCGTTCTACGGCGACTAAGGCTTCCTGGAACAGAGATAACGCGTTAAAAGAAGGGGACACGAGGCACCGGCTCACCGGCTCGCTCGCTAAAGCTCGCCTCGCCTGACCTCTCGCTCGTGCGTGCAGCGCTGCAGCGCGGCCGCGGCCTCGGCGCCGGCGCTCCTGGCCTCCGCTACTTCGCGCTCTAGTGCGGCTAACTTCCTTTGCGCCTCCTCTGACCTGCAAGTTAACCTCTAGAACCCTTTGAACTGCGTAGAAATAGTTATTTTCATCCCCTCATCTCGGTTTCTAGCACGGCAACGGCTTTAGCACTCCGATATCGAGGGGCAAAAATACTCTTTCCCAGATGGGGGGATGAAAATAGGTTTTTTTTGCTACAAAACGGCCGTACACGAGAATCGAATTGCAGTGTGCGATGCGCCAGTGTAGCCCAGTCCACACTGCGATCCATGACAAACTTAATTTTTTTTAGTGCTCGGCCCGACCACATTGAGGTCATTGCATTTTTTCCAAAACGGTATCGGGCAAACAAAATTTGTTTGAGGCGATCGATTCGTTGCCTTATAATATTATATGTAGTACTGACCCACGCAACTTCGTTTGCGTTTTCTATTGCCCGTAGCGTGATAATTTTCCCCCGGTTTTGAAACATTCTTCATTGAAGCTCCGCTCCTATTGGTCTTAGCGTGATGATATATAGCCTTCCTCGATAAATGGGCTATCTAAAACTGAAAGACTTTTTCAAATCGGACCAGTATAGTAGTTTCTGAGATTAGCGTGTTCAAACAAACTCTTCAGCTTCATATACTAGTATAGATATTTCATCATCGATATGCAATTGTAAAGCCGTGTTTCCATACGTATTTTTTAACACGCTTTAGTGAAGTTATTCACTAGTCGGTTAATAAAAACAAACCTTTTGCTCGGAACCGACTTTTATAAGCGTATTATCACGACTGGTGACATAACCTAAGTAAGCTATTGTATTGTAATACCTCCCGTAACGATGATTAATAATAAGGTACGGTCTAGTCGTATAGGGAATAAGTATGTAGTTTAATTTTTTTAATACCGTTATTTTATGTTCCTTTGAGGATGCCATAAGGCGAAACCGTTCAGGTGTAAATTTAATTAAAGTAGTGGAATAAGTACAAGTGACTTTCATTCTAGAACCAATGTCTTCTTCCTAGCCTTTATTACTCCCAAGATTTGGGGTCGGCTATTAGTTCAACCGGTTTTACCTGAATATCAGTTTTTACACGGAGCGACTGGCATCGGACCTTCGCAACCCTGAGGGTGAACTGAATTCGAAGGCTGAACTAGTTTTCAGTATATTTGAGGGCACCGACTTCCCATTATCGATGGCCATAGATGATCATGACAACCGGGACCGACGGCTTAACGTGCTCTCCGAGGCACGGGCGGGAAACACCGCTATCTTCCATACTCCTGGCTGCTATTAAGAATTTTTTGTAAGAAAAACCCAACAGCAGTCCAACCCGGGAATCGAACCCGATACCTCTTGATCTGCAGTCGCTTAAGCTAACCACTAGACCAACGAGGCAGTTTCATTCTAGAATGTATTACAACTAAATGTTATGGGATATAAATATAGTTAGTAACTGCCATTTGATTGTTGATTGTATTATGGACAAACCAACTCCATAGTGTATGAAAAGGATGTGAAAGTGTTCGGGTTGTATGTATGTATGTATGTGTGTATGTGTATAGTGTTGTAACAGCTGTACGTGCGGTGCGGACTCACTGCTGGCGCTGGTGTGCGAGCGCGTCGCGCAGGCGCGTGGAGCGCTCGTCCAGCGCGCGCGACAGCCGCGCCGCCTCCTCGCGCAGCGCCGCCGCCGCCTCCTCGTGCTGCCGACCACCACCAACATGCTACATCTTCGCGACATGTACAGCATGTACACCCATCTAATGCGCACATGATAAACCTTGGACACAGGCCTCTCGAGCCCGAGGGGTGTAGGCAGTTCGAGACAGAACGCCTCACTAGTCGTAACATTATTTATTTACTAGCTGACCCACGCAACGTCGTTTGCGTCTCCTATTGCCCGTAGCGTGATAATTTCCCCCCGGTTTTGAAACATTCTTCATTAGTGCTCAGCCTTCCTCGATAAACGGGCTATCTAACACTGAAAGAATTGTTCAAATTGGACCAGTAGTTCCTGAGATTAGCGCAAACAAACAAACAAACTCTTCAGCTTTATATATTAGTATAGATGTATTTATTATACTCTTCTAAGATCTAATACTCATAATCAACAACACATTTATTTGGATAAAGATTATTAGTAGGTATTATGTTTGTTGGATTTCGAACGTCATTATAATGGCAACATTTTGTTTGTCACTTTTTCTGGTTTGACGTTTTGACGTTTGAGGTTAGTATAGTAATAAAGTACAAAAAAGACGCGTGTTGAAAACGGTCGACGATTATTGTTTGAAAACCGTAATTAATTGATATTAAGCTAATTGTATTGTCCATCGACCCGGTCTTTAGTGATAAACTGTTGTGTGTTAGGTCGTGGACTCGCGAGTTTTGTAGGCGCGTTCCGCGATAGCTGAAGCGAGTGAGTTGTAATTCGAATATCCGTGATAGCTGATACGAGTTTGTTGTAATTCGAATACCTTGGAAGTTGTACAGCACTTTAGGAGTTTATGATTGTGTGACGACGCAGAGAAGCACTACCCAAGAGATCTCTTGGAACGCCGAGAACACTGACGCCACACAACTCCAGTAAGTGCTTGATGATTTTAGTTTAGATTAAGAACACGGTGAATCGCCGTGGTTTATTCTTCTCGCCAATGGACTAGCAGCGAGTTAATGCTTATACTCATGGGTCCTATAGGAATTACAGGTATCACAAAGTGATCGCCCCATTGGTGAGAGGACTGATCATTTTGGTAGCAGAGCGTGGTTTACCTCTGAGTCGAGCACTCCGTAGTGCCTCAGAAGGTGATACCTCATTGATTAGGTAGGTAATTATACTGTTCCACTGTCCACATATCTTGATTCCACTGATATAGCTATTTAAATAAGTATTTAAAACAATTTATTAGCATAATGATTGAAGTAGGTAGGTCACACATTTAATTAAGATTAATTGTAAAACTTATTTTACTAATTGTTTGCTGGTTTGAACTATATTGTATACTTGATATTGATTGTTTGGGACAGTTGGTCCAATATATTAACCCAATAACACATTTGATTATTGAGGAGGAACGGGTGAGATGTCCCTCCAAGACAAAGGGAGGATCCTCCGACCAGGCGAGGTGATCATGCCTGGCGGGCCAACTGCCCAACGGTTGATGTTGGGATGTTGTATGTATCTTAATTGGCGCGCGAACTTTCACTGCGCGATTCAGGATTGGTAGTTTCTTAGTTTCCTTCGTTACTCCGTAGTTCAGTGTAACTTCGGTAGATGGCGCTGTAGTATATTTCTGTTGCGCTGTATGTGGAAGTCGCCACATCACTCCCCTCCAAGACTGGAGGTCGATATTATGCTGTGTCAGCTGTCTGTGCTCTGTTGCGGAGCTTGCCAGTGCCAGGAGTGAGTAGTTCCAGTGAGTCGGAACTGAGTGCCGCAAGTTCCAGTGAGTCGGAACTGAATGCCGCTAGTCCCAGTGAGTCGGGACTGTAGTCCGCTGATCCCAGTGAGTCGGGATTGAGTGCGGTGCGCGGTGCTGCGGTGAGGTCCCCAGTGAGTCGGGGCGGTTGCTGCGTAGTGGCTGGCTGCTGCCTACATTAACCGTAGCTGCAGTGTGCTGTGCCTAGACGCTGATGAGGCCGTAGGGGTAAACCAGGCTGGAGCGGTCGCTTCCTGCGTGTGGTATATCCTTGTTGAGGCCGAGATTGCTGGCTGGCTGTAAGACTTGTAGTGGGAGTGAACATGATGGTGGCGTGTTGATGCTGCTTCGAAGGCTGCTTCCAATCACGTCGGGGTCACCACTGTGGAGGAACGGGTGAGATGTCCCTCCAAGACAAAGGGAGGATCCTCCGACCAGGCGAGGTGATCATGCCTGGCGGGCCAACTGCCCAACGGTTGATGTTGGGATGTTGTATGTATCTTAATTGGCGCGCGAACTTTCACTGCGCGATTCAGGATTGGTAGTTTCTTAGTTTCCTTCGTTACTCCGTAGTTCAGTGTAACTTCGGTAGATGGCGCTGTAGTATATTTCTGTTGCGCTGTATGTGGAAGTCGCCACAGTTGAATAGTGAAACTTAATATTAAATATTAATTGTTTGGGACAATAAAATTGGTCCAATATATTAGTCTCATACAATTAGATTTGGCTAGCCCAAAGACAATATTACTAGAATAATATTGTTATATCATTCTAATATTGTTTAGTGAAGCTTAAATTCAATTATTTTTAATAAAATTAACTTATTGTTAGTGGGCATTGATAAAGTGAAACTTGTAGGTAGATAATAATATATATCTGAGATTAAGTGACTGCACAAGCACTTAATAGGGTTTTATATAAAGTTCCTAATAGTGTTTAAATAGATAGTTTATTTAATACATAAATATTGTAAGTATCGTTTTGCCGGTATGTCGTTCTCATTGTACCGGGCTAAGATTAGCACAGAATTGAGATGGTTTACATCGGTTCAAGGCCTCCTAGGCCGACCAGATAGACAAGATGCACTGTTGGCTCGAGCCTTGGATGCGACGGCCCGGCTGGAGGTTATGATGGAAGCACTTACCAAATTGTGATCCACAAATCGTTCTTCTGAGTCTGGGTGTTCTTTGTGTCCGTTTCATGTATGTTTGTAAAGTCCCCCGCGACACAGGATTTATTTCTAGTGCGGGAGTTGTCTTTTTAAAAAGAGAAAGAGAAGGCCAAGGCCCTCGAGGAGGAGAAGGGCAGCGATCAGATAAGGTCCGCGATGGAGGCTGATGTTGACCAGTGCCTCTCAATTGTTGATGACATTCAGCAGCGCATAGCAGAAATAAAGCGCCAGCGCAGAACTGGCTGTGATGAAGAAGCGGTGGAAGGCCCACACTCTCGCGGGGTTGTATCAAAACTGCCTCAGATACAACTACCCAGCTTTGATGGAGAGCTCGGTGAGTGGGTCAGCTTCATCAATTTATTTGACAGTTTGGTCCACTTAAGGGAGGATTTACCTAAGGCATATAAGATGGCACAACTGATGTCAGCTCTGAAGTGAGAGCCTAGGGAACTGGTAGCTCATTTGACGGTGACCGAGGGCAATTATGAGATTGCCCGTCAAATGTTGGTAAGGCGCTACCAGAACAAAAGAAGGCTGGTTGATGCTCAGCTCAAGAGGCTGTTTAGCATCCCTTCAGTGACTCGGGTCTCTGCCATACAGGCAGAAGTGTTGAACCCGTTGTTGAGTGTTACTAGGGTATTAGAAAATTTGGGCTTGCCAGTTGAACAATGGTCTTACATGTTAGTATCCATAGTACTGTCCCGGCTGCCAGTGGATGTGCAGACCAGATTTGAGCAGCATCATGGTCAGGGTGCAGACAACTTGCCCACCTCTTCTCAGCTCATAGAGTTTTTGGAGGAAGAGTGTCGGAGGGCAGAGAACATGGGTTTGTTCGTGAACCCCGCTGAGGAGCCACAGAAGGCTACTCGGAGCCCCGTGAGGAGGGGACTACCGCAGAGAGGGCCAAAGCAGTTGTATGGACACATGGGTGCCTCAACACCTGTACAGGATGCCTGCATGTATTGTAAACAGAGTGGCCATAGTGTGGCCGCCTGCCTTAGATTTAAGGACCAGAGAATCCAAGGGCAACGCCAGATCACCAAGCAGCGTGGCTGGTGTTTTTTGTGTCTGGGTCCCCATTTAGCAAGAGATTGCGCTCGGTCCGCAATGTGTAAATTTTGTGGAGGCCGCCATCTTGAGTTGCTCTGCATGAATAGGCCCGGCCAACATCATGCAGATGGACAGGGCCGAACTCAGGGACAGATGGGGTCACGTAAACAGGGCCGGACTTGGAACCTGGGTCCACGGGACCAGGGCCCTCATAGGGAAGATGTTGGGGGCGATGTTCAAGCCAACATCGCGCGCGGTTCCCCGACCTATTGGCAGGCCAGTGGGTCAGCTGGAGCTGGCACGGGCGGGTGTGCGGATGCACCCTCGAGTACGGAGCGGTTAGTTAGAACGCTGCCTCGGGTGTCATCGCGCTCGCCGCCGACCACTGGAACGCCACCTCGGGTGTCATCGCGCTCGCCGAGGACGACGACATTTCGTCGATTTTCGCCGCCCATCATGGAGCGCCCTCGGTTGGAACACCGCACCCCCCCTATCCGTGGACGGCGTCAAGTAGAGCGCCGCGACTGGAGGGGCACTTACGAGGGACCATGGGATCCCTACGTCGCCACTGATATGCCCGGTTGCTCGGGCTATGCGTGGGGCCCCGGGGGCCCCCGCTAGGAAATCGCAGCCCAATCAAATTCTGGCCCCCACCGGAGGCTATAGTCTTGCCCACTGCCTCCGTGTTTGTTTGGGGGTTGAATGGCAAGTCAACACACGTTCGCGCCCTGTTGGATTCCGGAGCCCAGGGCTGTATTATGTCGAACGAATTGGCGATTTGGTTGGGCTTGAAAATTACTAAGTATAATAGGACCATTCGAGGCGTAGGGAATGTCGCGGTAACGAACATCGTTGGGCAAACGACGATTACGTTCTCCTCACGTTTCGACACGCTGCGTAGGACATCCGCCCCGGTTCTAGTGATGACTGATGTGCTGGGACGACACCCTCAGGTGAGGTTGAATTCGGCTGTTCGACTCCTGACATCAGATCTGAAACTGGCGGATCTCGATTTCGACACCCCAGGTACGGTTGACGTGCTACTGGGAGTAGACGTTCTGGGTAAGTTTTTGCTGTCGGATCGAGTCTTGCAGCATGATCGACTCATGACTGTGGAGACTAAGCTTGGGTATGCGATAATGGGACCGGTATTACCCATGGTTAGACCTATTGAGTCGGATGGTATACTCGTAGGTTCAGCATTATCCGAGACGATGCAAAGGTTTTGGGAGGTCGAGGAGCCCCCCACAGCGCGTCGAGTAGACCCAGACGAGGAGGAGTGCGAGTTTGTACCTCGGCTCCCCTTAAGGGCAAATAGACCACTGTTGGGTGAATCTCGTAAGACAGCCGAGACTCGATTGTTGTCGATGAGCGTCGTATGGCTCGGGATACTGTATTTAAGTCCAAATACGTGGACTTCATGAGGGAGTATGAATCTTTGGGACACATGTCTGTGTCGCGTGTGGATTGGAGATCCGAGGATCATTGCTTCCTTCCACATCATGCTGTCCTAAAGACCCCTACTGGAAAAATTAGAGTAGTGTTTGATGGGTCTGCTCCAACTTCGAACGGTATGTCCCTGAACCAATGTTTGCATTCGGGACCGAAGTTGAGTCGGGACGTGTCGGATATCCTCACGAGCTTTCGGAAACACCAGGTGGTTTTTGTTGCTGACATAAGGATGATGTTCAGACTAACGGTGATTCATCCGGAAGACAGGAGGTATCAGCTGATACTATGGCGTGAGTCGCCCCACGAACCAATAAAGGTTTTCGAGTTGAATACAAACACGTACGGTTTGCGTTCTAGTCCCTTCCTCGCGATTCGTACACTGCGGGAGTTAGCGGTACGGGACCGCTTAAACTACCCTAGGGCTGCTGCCATCCTGGAGCAGGATCTTTATGTAGACGATGTCTGCTCAGGGGCAGCCAGTGTCGAGGAAGCGCTTGCTCGCCGGGACGAGCTCATCCAGCTATTAAAGCGTGGAGGTTACGAATTGCTGAAATGGATGTCCAATTCTCCTGAGTTGGTGGAGGGGTTGCCGGATGAGTTCCAACAGGATCCGCACGTCTTTGAAAATCCTGACAACCCTAATATGCTGTCAGTGCTCGGCATACAATATCGGCCAGTCCAGGATGTGTTCACCTATCAAGTGGCTTTGGACATCCCGAAGACCTGGACGAAGAGAACTGTGCTATCGACGATTGCGAGAACGTTCGACCCGAACGGTTGGATCGCTCCAGTCACATTTTTGTTAAAATGTTTCATGCAGCGGTTATGGACGGCGCAGCTAGGCTGGGATACCCACCTCTCAGAGGAGTTGCTGAGGGATTGGACAAGGATATTCTCCTCGCTCACGGAGATTAATAACGTCTCACTGCCACGAAAATTGTTCCCTGCTGGTGATTTCAGGGCTACCCTTCATGGGTTTTGTGATGCCTCTGAACAGGGATTCGCGGCAGCGGTATACCTGCGTACGGTCACTTCCGCTGGGGATGTTGACGTTCGACTGGTTCTGGCTAAAAGTAAGGTGGCTCCCATACGGACAAGATTGACGATTCCAAAGCTGGAACTGTCTGGGGCAGCTCTTTTAACCAGACTCCTGAACCACGCGGTATCGGAGTTCCGCCGTTCATTGGAGTTGGAGAACACGGTGTATGCATGGACTGACAGTGTTCAGTCCTCCCACCAATGATAGCGATCACTTTGTGATACTTGAGATGTCTTAGGACCCATAGTAAGCCATTCAATCACTAACCTAATTCATTGGCAAGAAGGCTGAACCACGGCGATTCACCGTGTTCTTAATCTAAACTAAAATCATTAAGCACTTACTGGAGTTGTGTGGCGTCCTGTTCTCGGCGTTCCATTCCAAGAGATCTCTTGGGTAGTGGTTCTTCTCTGCGTCGTCACACAATCATAAACTCCTAAAGTGCTGTACAACTTTCAAGGTATTCGATTTACAATAAACTCGTATCAACTATCACGGATATTCGAATTACAACTCACTCGCTTCGGCTATCGCGGAACGCGCCTACCAAACTCGCGAGTCTAACCAGACCTCACACAAACGGTAAATCACTACAGAGACCGGGTCGATGGACAATACAATTAGCTTAATATCAATTAATTTTCGGTTCTCAAAACAATCGTCTACCTTTCACAACGCGCGTCTGTCAAGTACTCTTTATTATCAACCTCAAACGTCAAAACGTCAAACACGAAAAAAAAGTGACCATCAAAAATGTTGCCATTATAATGACGTTCGAAATCCAACAGTCACCCGCTCGAACAGGTCCCTACCTGTTCCCTAATCTACAGGCAGGCGAGATAACGTTGCTACCGCTCGTTTGATAACTGAGTCCCCAACAAGAACCTCTGCGGACCGGGGGGTAACCCATCCTTACCATGGAACAAGTTAACAATGCGCCCCCGGCGCCAACGCAGTGGCGGTAGGTTAGCATCCTTAACCAGCACGAGGTCACCTACATTAGGGGGACTAGTTTTGTCAGTCCACTTAAGGCGCTGTTGCAGAATGTGCAGATATTCTAGAGACCAACGTTTCCAAAAATTCTGGGAAAACTGCTGCAACATCTGATACCGCGACAACCGAAACAATTTCACATCTTCGAACGGGTGTTCGGGCAGCGCGTTAAGTGGCTGACCAATTAAGAAATGGCCTTGAGTCAACGCCTCCAGGTCATTTGGATCCGAGCTGAGCGGACACAACGGTCGCGAGTTGAGAACGGCTTCTATCTTACAAAACAACGTCGGGAGTTCCTCAAATGTCAGCGCGGTCTGACCTACAATACGCCCTAAATGCGTCTTAGCTAACTTTACTACGGCTTCAAAAATCCCGCCCCAGTGGGGGCAACCTGGTGGACTGAAGGTCCATTGTATACCCCGACGGGAGAGGGCTGTTCCAATATCCACTTTGTTTTCATTTAAAAACTTAATTACATCTCGTAAGTATCGTTCTGCACCTACGAAGTTGGTTCCGTTATCGGAACGAATCAGTGCTGGCAGTCACCTTCGGGAAACGAATCTGTCCAAGCACGCTATAAAGGCTTCAGTCGTGAGGTCAGCAACGAGCTCGAGATGCACCGCCTTTGTGGATAAACAGACGAACACGCAAAGGTACGCCTTGTACGGTTTCGCGTTCCGCAGCCGCGAGCTTTTCACTAAGAATGGGCTCGCAAAGTCTGTACCAACACCCGCCCATGGCCTAGCCTCATTCACCCGATCAGGGGGCAGATCCCCCATGTGAGGCTGCATCGTGGCAGCCTTGCTCCTATAACAAGGCATGCACCGAAACACGATGTTCCGTATGGTACGACGCCCAGACAAAATCCAAAACTCCCTCTGGAGTGTAGCCAACAAGGCGTTACAACCTGCATGAGCGTTTTTAACATGCCGGTCAGTCACCAACAACTCAACCAACTGCCCTCCCTTGGGGAGCAGTAGGGGGTGACGAGCCGAATACGGCAGATTAGCATTGCGCAATCTTCCTCCTACCCGAAGCAACCCGGCCGAATCTATAAACGGGTTGAGACGCGCGACAGCACCCTTCAATTTGGAACGCCCAGTTCGTAGACTCGCCAATTCTGCTCCAAAGTTCGAAGACTGTACCAACCGGATCTAATTCAGAAGCGACTCATTTCGGTCTGCCGGTGACAGAATTGGGCTTAACGTTCGCCGTTCGCGCGGAGTGTGACAATTCCGAACGAATCTCCTTATCCAACAATTGACATTGATCAATTTATCAAGAGAGCTATACCGCTCAATCAAGAAACTCACGTCAGTCTCCTGGACCTCCTGGGTCACATACACGGCTGCTATTAGACCACAGTCTAAAGACAACTTCGCGTTGTTAAGGGGCCAATCCTTGCCAGCCAAGGAGGGCCCCACCATAACTGATGGTTAACCAACTCAGGAGCCCGGCATCCCCTTGGTGCACAATCCGACGGGTTCAACTCTCCTGGCACATGTCTCCACAGCCATGAGTCGATCATGCTGCAAGACTCGCCGATCCGACAGCAAAACTTACCCAGAACGTCTACTCCCAGTAGCACGTCAACCGTACCTGGGGTGTCGAATTCAAACCCCAAACACACACGGAGGCAGTGGGCAAGACTATAGCCTCCGGTTGGGGACCAAATTTGATTGGACTGCAATTTCCTAGAGGGGGCCCCCGGGGCCCCACGCATTATAGCCCGAGCTACTGGGCACATCAATGCCGTGGTAGGGATCCCATGGTCCCTCGTAAGTGCCCCTCCAGTCGCGGCGCTCTACTTGACGCCGTCCACGGATAGGGGGGGTGCGGTGTTCCAACCGAGGGCGCTCCATGATGGGCAGCGAAAATCGACGAAATGTTATCTTCGGCGAGCACGACTCCCTGAGTCCGGCCCTCTCCATCTGCATGATGTTGGCCGGGCCTATTCAGGCAGAGCAACTCATTATGGCGGCCTCCACAAATTTTACACATTGCGGACCGAGCGCAATCCCTTGCTAAATGGGGACCCAGACACAAAAAACACCAGCCACGTTGCTTGGTGATCTGGCGTCGCCCTTGGACTCTCTGGTCCCTAAATCTAAGGCAGGCGGCCACACTATGGCTATCCTGTTTACAATATGGGCAGGCATCCCGTTCAGGTGTTGAGGCACCCACGTGCCCATACAACTGCCTTGGTCCTCTCTGCGGTAGTCCCCTCCTCACGGGGCTCCGAGTAGCCTTCTGTGGCTCCTCAGCGGGCTTAACGAACAAACCCATGTTCTCTGCCCTCCAAAAACTCTATGAGCTGAGAAGAGGTGGGCAAGTTGTCTGCACCCTGACCATGATGCTGCTCAAATCTGGTCTGCACATCCACTGGCAGCCGGGACAGTACTATGTATACTAACATTTAAGACCATTGTTCAACTGGCAAGCCCAAATTCCTAGTGACACTCAACAACGGGTTCAACACTTCTGCCTGTATGGCAGAGACCCGAGTCACCGAAGGGATGCTAAACAGCCTCTTGAGCTGAGCATCAACCAGCCTTCTTTTGTTCTGGTAGCGCCTTACCAACATTTGACGGGCAATTGTCCTCGGTCACCGTCAAATGAGCTACCAGTTCCCTAGGCTCCCCCTTTAAAGTGGACATTAGTTGTGCCATCTTATAGGCCTTAGGTAAATCTTCCCTTAAGTGGACCAAACTATCAAATAAATTGATGAAGCTGACCCACTCACCGAGCTCTCCATCAAAGCTGGGTAGTTGTATCTGAGGCAATTTTGATACAACCCCGCGAGAGTGTGGGGCTTCCACAGCTTCTTCATCACAGCCAGTTCTGCGCTGGCGCTTTATTTCTGCTATGCGCTGCTGAATGACATCAACAATTGAGAGGCACTGGTCAACATCAGCCTGCATCGCGGACCTTATCTGATCACTGACCTTCTCCTCCTCAAGGGCCTCGACCTTGGTAAGCGTTTCCATCAAAACCTCCAGCCGGGCCGGCGCATCCAAAGCTCGAGCTAACAGTGCATCTTGTCTATCTGGTCGGCCTAGGAGACCTTGAACCGATGTAAACCATCTCAATTCTGTGCTAATCTTAGCCCGGTACAATAAGAACGACATAGCGGCATAAAACGATACTTACAAGTTACAATATTTTATGTATGCAACTTTATATAAAACCCTATTAAGTGCTTGTGCAGTCACTTAATCTCAGATATATATCTACCTACAAGTTTCACTTTATCAATGCCCACTAACAATAAGTTAATTTTATTAAAAATAATTGAATTTAAGCTTCACTAAACAATATTAGAATGATAAAACAATATTATTCTAGTAATATTGTCTTTGGGCTAGCAAAATCTAATTGTATTACACCAATATCTTTGACCAATTGTCCTAAACAATTAATATTTAATATTAAGTTTCACAATTCAACCAATAATCAAATGTGTGATTGGGTTAATATATTGGACCAACTGTCCCAAGTATCACTATCAAGTATACAATATAGTTCAAACCAGTAAACAATTAGTAAAATAAGTTTTACATTAATCCAATAATTAAATGTTTGACCTACCCACTTCAATCATTATGCTAATAAATTGTTTCAAATACTATTCTAAATAGCTATATCAGTGGAATCAAAGATATATGGACAGTGGAACAGTATAATTACCTACCTAACAACGAGATGTCACCTTCTGAGTGCACTACAGAGTGCCACAGAGGTTAACCACGCTCTGCTACCAAAATTGTTCAGTCCTCCCACCAATGATAGCGATCACTTTGTGATGTCTTAGGACCCATAGTAAGCCATTCAATCACTAACCTAATTCATTGGCAAGAAGGCTGAACCACGGCGATTCACCGTGTTCTTAATCTAAACTAAAATCATTAAGCACTTACTGGAGTTGTGTGGCGTCCTGTTCTCGGCGTTCCATTCCAAGAGATCTCTTGGGTAGTGGTTCTTCTCTGCGTCGTCACACAATCATAAACTCCTAAAGTGCTGTACAACTTTCAAGGTATTCGAATTACAATAAACTCGTATCAACTATCACGGATATTCGAATTACAACTCACTCGCTTTAGCTATCGCGGAACGCGCCTACCAAACTCGCGAGTCCAACCAGACCTCACACAAACGGTAAATCACTACAGAGACCGGGTCGATGGACAATACAATTAGCTTAATATCAATTAATTTTCGGTTCTCAAAACAATCGTCTACCTTTCACAACGCGCGTCTTTCAAGTTCTCTTTATTATTAACCTTAAACGTCAAACCGTCAAACACGAAAAAAAAGTGACCATCAAAAATGTTGCCATTATAATGACGTTCGAAATCCAACAGACAGTCAGATAGTGTTGTGCTGGCTGAAGGCTTCAGTTCACAATCTGGAGATTTTTGTAGCAAACCGTTTCTCCCAAATACAGGCATTAGAAGTCTCGTTGACATGGAGACATGTGCCAGGAGAGTTGAACCCGTCGAATTGTGCATCCAGAGGATGTCGGGCTCCTGAATTGGTTAATCATCAGTTATGGTGGGGCCCTCCTTGGCTGGCAAGGAAGGAATCGGATTGGCCCCTTAACAACGCGAAGTTGTCTATGGACTGTGATATAATCGCAGCCGTGTATGTGACCCAGGAGGTCCAGGAGACTGACGCGAGCTTCCTGATTGAGCGGTATAGCTCTCTTGATAAATTGATCAATGTCAATTGTTGGATAAGGAGATTCGTTCGGAATTGTCGCACTCCGCGCGAACAGCGAACGCTAAGCCCAATTCTGTCACCGGCAGAGCGAAATGAGTCGCTTCTGAATTTGATCCGGTTGGTACAGTCTTCCAACTTTGGAGCAGAATTGGAGAGTCTACGAACTGGGCGTTCGAAATTGAAGGGTGCTGTCGCGCGTCTCAACCCGTTTATAGATTCGGCCGGGTTGCTTCGTATAGGAGGAAGATTGCGCAATGCGAATTTGCCGTATTCGGCTCGTCACCCCCTACTGCTCCCCAAGGGAGGGCAGTTGGTTGAGTTGTTGGTGACTGACCGGCATGTTAAAAACGCTCATGCAGGTTGTAACGCCTTGTTAGCTACACTCCAGAGGGAGTTTTGGATTTTGTCTGGGCGTCGTACCATACGGAGCATCGTGTTTCGGTGCATGCCTTGTTATAGGAGCAAGGCTGCCACGATGCAGCCTCACATAGGGGATCTGCCCCCTGATCGGGTGAATGGGGCTAGGCCATGGGCGGGTGTTGGTACAGACTTTGCGGGCCCATTCTTAGTAAAAAGCTCGCGGCTGCGGAACGCGAAACAGTACAAGGCGTACCTTTGCGTGTTCGTCTGTTTATCCACAAAGGCGGTGCATCTCGAGCTCGTTGCTGATCTCACGACGGAAGCTTTTATTGCGTGCTTGGACAGATTCGTTTCCCGAAGGGGACTGCCAGCACTGATTCGTTCCGATAACGGAACCAACTTCGTAGGTGCAGAACGATACTTACGATATGTAGTTAAGTTTTTAAATGAAAACAAAGTGGATATTGGAACAGCCCTCTCCCGTCGGGGTATACAATGGACCTTCAGTCCACCAGGTTGCCCCCACTGGGGCGGGATTTTTGAAGCCGTAGTCAAGTCAGCTAAGACGCATTTAGGGCGTATTGTAGGTCAGACCGCGCTGACATTTGAGGAACTCGCGACGTTGTTTTGTAAGATCGAAGCCGTTCTCAACTCGCGACCGTTGTGTCCGCTCAGCTCGGATCCAAATGACCTGGAGGCGTTGACTCCAGGCCATTTCGTAATTGGTCAGCCACTTAACGCGCTGCCCGAGCACCCGTACGAAGGTGTGAAATTGTTTCGGTTGTCTCGGTATCAGATGTTGCAGCAGTTTTCCCAGAATTTTTGGAAACGTTGGTCTCTAGAATATCTGCACATTCTGCAACAGCGCCTTAAGTGGACTGACAAAACTAGTCCCCCTAATGTTGGTGACCTCGTGCTGGTTAAGGATGCTAACCTACCGCCACTGCGTTGGCGCCGAGGGCGCATTGTTAACTTGTTCCATGGTAAGGATGGGACCCCCCGGTCCGCAGAGGTTCTTGTTGGGGACTCAGTTATCAAACGAGCGGTAGCAACGTTATCTCGCCTGCCTGTAGATTAGGGAACAGGTAGGGACCTGTTCGAGCGGGTGACTGTTGGATTTCGAACGTCATTATAATGGCAACATTTTGTTTGTCACTTTTTCTGGTTTGACGTTTTGACGTTTGAGGTTAGTATAGTAATAAAGTACAAAAAAGACGCGTGTTGAAAACGGTCGACGATTATTGTTTGAAAACCGTAATTAATTGATATTAAGCTAATTGTATTGTCCATCGACCCGGTCTTTAGTGATAAACCGTTGTGTGTTAGGTCGTGGACTCGCGAGTTTTGTAGGCGCGTTCCGCGATAGCTGAAGCGAGTGAGTTGTAATTCGAATATCCGTGATAGCTGATACGAGTTTGTTGTAATTCGAATACCTTGGAAGTTGTACAGCACTTTAGGAGTTTATGATTGTGTGACGACGCAGAGAAGAACTACCCAAGAGATCTCTTGGAACGCCGAGAACACTGAAGCCACACAACTCCAGTAAGTGCTTGATGATTTTAGTTTAGATTAAGAACACGGTGAATCGCCGTGGTTTATTCTTCTCGCCAATGGACTAGCAGCGAGTTAATGCTTATACTCATGGGTCCTATAGGTATTACAGGTATCACAAAGTGATCGCCCCATTGGTGAGAGGACTGATCAATGTTGATAAAAACTCTTTGGCAAATAACTTATTATTAGGTACCAACTCTTAGCGTCTTATACTCGTGATAACTTCTAAACGAAATGTCCAAATGGGATGAAACAAAAAGTATTTTACTTCTACATAAATACCCTTGATAACATAATGCTTTATTTGGATAAGTATTAATATTACGATACACATTTAACGTAGTTTCTTTGTTCAGACGATTTAATAATTTTTTTGATCACAAAAGCGGTTATTGTGACTAAACCATGATAGTTAGATATATGCTCTCGCGGACTTTTTTGTAGATCTTAATAGTACCTACAAACGCGTTATACATTATTTTGTTCTATTGTCAATAGTTATTGCAGCGCACGCAAAAATAGGTTTTCGATTTCACACCTTGGGTTACGAAATAGTAATTTTCTTACGATCTCTATTTTTTTTGAAAATAAAATATAACCTATAGCCTTCCTCGATAAATGGACTATTCAACACTGAAATATTTTTTTAAATCGGACCAGCAGTTCCTGAGATTAGCGCGTTCAAACAAACAAACAAACTCTGTAGCTTTATAATATTAGTATAGATTTATATAAACTTCCTGCAAAGATAATGCGCGAGGAGGATTTAATGCCACAGGCATTTTCTGCCAGTCAAACCTTTGTGTGTTGCAAAACTGTGTGTGGCAGGTGCTTAATACAATAGACTAAATTAATAGTTATTTATGAAATTAAGTACAACATTGTAACACTCGTTTGGATAATATAATGGTTATTATGACACTGGATGTATTAATGTTGACAATAAGCTAACTGTTTCAGAAACTTTTATAGAGGATAAACATGGGTGTAGATATTAGTTTATTACAAAACTAAGGATTCTACCGATTCTATATATATCTACTCGTTTTAATCCGCCTTTAGCTATACCTAAACCTTACGGTGAATCGACTTTATCAAAAACACGTGCTTATGAGTGGTACAAAGCGTTCAAAAGCGGTCGAGATGTGATGGAACATTTGCCTCGCTCTGGTAGGCCATCAACGTCTGCAACTGAAGATTGTTATCGCAAAAGTGAAGGAAATGGTGACTGAAAATCCTCATTCAACTTTGGGAGAGATATCCGCTGAACTTTCTGTATCTCACGAGTCGATCCGTACCATTTTGAATAATCACTTGGGTATGAAACATGTTGCCGCTGTCACGCGTCATCGGCGCTCGCCTCCCACCGCTGAGCCGCTGTTCTCCCACCGCTGGGAACACATAAAAGGACGAGCGCACTACAGCTCGACCTCTTTCGGCCGGCGTCTACCACGCCAGGTGCCTGCGCGCCCCTACGGGGGTCGGCCTCTAAAGCCGACCCGGCACTGCACCTCTTCCTGCTGGCGTCTCGAGTCCAGCGCCTCTGCAAGGCGCCTCTCCAGCTGCGGCCCTTGGCTGCTGCCGCCAGGGTCACCTGGCTGACGCTCGGGCCTCCAGCCCAGCGTCCCTATGTTACTGCCAACTACCAAGCTAAGTACCCCATGCTACCATGGAGGTACCTACGCTGATCAAACCTCTCAAGGACTTACACCCTGTCTATCTGTATATTTGTGCTCACGACAAATAAATTGTAAAAGTCTATATTCCTAAATAAATTGTGTTCAAATCATCATTCTAAAGTGTCTCATTTCTCTTCATCTGAACCTCGTGGCTTCACCACCACCTTCAAAGCTCCTAAAGCCACTACGTGACACCGCTTGGCTAGTCCCAAAAGACCTAAATTTTCTCCAAAAACTCAATCGCATGAGTGTCGCCGAGGACATGCTAGAACGAGTCAATTCCGACCCAACATTCATGAATCGCATCGTTACTGGTGACGAGACGTGGATTTACGAGTTTGACATGCAAACTAGTCAACGAGCTTCGAAGTGGCGCCTTCCAAATGAACCGAAACCGAAAATTTACGCCAGAGTCGATCAAAAGTCAGTCATGTTGACTGTTTTCTTTGAGACTCGCGGTGTTGTGCACTCGGAATCCTTGCCGGAAGGATAAACGGTAAAAAAAAAAATTTGAAGATGCATGCAATTCTCTCAATATGAGAGAATGTCAGATTTCTAACCGAACGTGAGCTGCCGAGCCTAGCTGTGCCGTTAACGATGTCCGTTCGGTAATGAGGAGAAGACTCACCCGCGTGGATTCCGCTCTGCAGCGCTCCAGGCTCGCCGCGAGCTCTATGCGCCGCTCCTGCAGGCGGAGGGCACTTGCGCGCGCCTCGGCCAGCTGCTGGTCGGCGCGCTGCAGCAGCTGCTCGTGCGCGCGCTGGCGCTGGGCGGCCAGGCGCGCGGCGGCGCGGCGCTGGGCCAGCAGCGCGCGGCCGCGGCCCGCCTCGGCCGCCAGCAGGCGCACGCGCGCGCCGCACGCGCCGTACGCCGCGCCGAGCGAGCGCTGGTCGGCGCGGCAGCGCGCCACGCTGCGCCGCAGCCGCTCGGAGTACTCCTCGAGCGCCGAGCAGATGCCGCGCGTAGCGCTCAACCTGACGCGTTCAAACGGACGATAGACTCGAATCGCTTTCGCCTCTCGAGTTTATTATTATTATTTTTGCTTCCGACGAAACTTTTGAATTGAATGTATTTTTTGTATGTTTGTTACTAGATAACTCTATGTGTGGGCCGATTTTCAAATTTCTTTATAATAATAATAATATAGCATTTATTTCTCTCATCACAAAGGTAGACACATAAGTACATAACAGTTAAATCAGAGTACAATATTCCTTTGTAAGAGACTGGTGTCTGTGGTGGGAAAACCTGTGTTACAGATCACCAGGCTCACACCTCCGGGACAAAAACAAAGTTATATTTCTTGTAGCACGTATTAGTATTTTCCCCCGTTTTTGAAACATTTTTCATTGGTGCTCCGCTCCTATTGGTCGTATCTTGTAGCACGTATTAGTATTTTCCCCCGTTTTTGAAACATTTTTCATTGGTGCTCCGCTCCTATTGGTCGTATCTTGTAGCACGTATTAGTATTTTCCCCCGTTTTTGAAACATTTTTCATTGGTGCTCCGCTCCTATTGGTCGTATCTTGTAGCACGTATTAGTATTTTCCCCCGTTTTTGAAACATTTTTCATTGGTGCTCCGCTCCTATTGGTCGTATCTTGTAGCACGTATTAGTATTTTCCCCCGTTTTTGAAACATTTTTCATTGGTGCTCCGCTCCTATTGGTCGTATCTTGTAGCACGTATTAGTATTTTCCCCCGTTTTTGAAACATTTTTCATTGGTGCTCCGCTCCTATTGGTCGTAGCGTGATGATTATATTGCCTATAACCTTCCTCGATAAATGTACTATCCAACACTGAAATAATATTTCAAATTGGACCAGTGGTTACTGAGGTTAGCGCGTTCAAACAAACAAACTCTTCAGCTTTATATAATAGTATAGATTACAACACCGGCCATATCCTGGCCTGGCTCCTCTGCTCTATCTATAACACCTCTGTGAGCAATCCTCTCGGTCGACGGCGCATGCGTGTTGAGGCGATGGAGTAGCGTTGGACGCAGGGTTAGTGATGTGCGCCACACTCATATGTAATGTTTATATATATGTATTGCACATGTAATGTTTACAAAAAGACACGCAAACACAACGCACAAACAAACCCTTCGATTTCTCCGAAGAGATCACCATACCGTAGCTAAGAAGTATACGCTTTCAAGTCTATATCGAATCCATTTAGGGCCCGATAAAACCGAGCATGAAGCTCTTTGTCCATCCATACTTCCCTGCGATCATCAGTACTTATTACTACAGGTTTGCGCCAATTTGTTTCTTTCCAAAGAAGCGCTCCTGCCACGTTTGTTTGTCGCTAAGTTCTTTTCCCAAGGACTTTATAAAAACCTGGATAGGTACTTGTAGGTTTCGTTGGTAGACAGCGATCTGAGTTTTGTTGAATCTGAAAGTTCTAGTACTTTCAGATTCTACAGATTCTAGTAGTACAATCTTATTTTTACGAATGTTTAAATAATGGCATTAATTTATATCAGTGGTACCCAAACTCTTTTGTTTCATAGACCACTTTAAAAATTTTGCTGGATCCGGTGGACCCCTTGCAGCTACATCACCACTAATTTCTAAATCTTGAAAAAAAAAGTGAAGATCAGATATATCTACGAAAACCTGCGTTGTGGCCGAGTTTTAACGATGAATTAACAGTTTTCACAAATTATAAAAAAAAACCGACTTCCAAAAAACATCCATCGAAAACTCTTTGCCAAAAAAACACTTAAAAGCGTAAAATAAACTGGTTCTTCATAAATTGCCTATACCTAATTCTTTATTCATTTAAATAGTAGTATTATAATGTGTGCTAGGCAGAGGCGGACTAACCCCCTCAGAGGCCCGGGGCGGCATAGTTGAATGAGGCCCTAGTGTAAAAGATTTTTATTAATTTCACATTGCGTGTGTTCAGTGCCGTCTTTACCATAAGGGCACACGGGGCCAGTGCCCAGGGCCCCCATTCTCAAGGGGGCCCCGAGGAACCGAGAATTTTATCTCAGACATATGTTCTCGTTATAAATTTTCGTACACTTTTTTCTAAAAAAAATATAGTAGGTACATTAAAATATATTATGAAATAATCGAAATAATCAATATAAAGGCTTGAAATTTTTATATTTCTTCGGTTAAAAATGAAAGCGTGTAATAGAGTTGTGACTTTTTCACCTTCTTTACGATCGTTAAATCTTAAATTCAATATTTTATCTGTCTTAGGATTCGCTTAATTGTAGTGGTTGAAAAATCTTTAAATCATTAAATATTCATCGTTGAGATTATGTGCTTGATCTATATACAATTATGCTCTATCGCTAATGTTATTTTATTATCTGTAATTATAAATTGTGTAAGAAAATAACTAACTTTAGTGCTAGGCTAGTGGGCGAGGCACATTGCTCGTAAAAACGAAAGCCGATGGGGCCACAAAGTTCCCCCTTGGTAGGTCCCTCGCAAGGTGGTCCGACGACCTGGCGTAGGTCGCGGGAAGTCGTGAGATGTGGGCCGCATGGAAAAATTGCGGTTGTAGTGATGAATAGTGTCTGACTGCCCCTACTGTTGCGCTTAGGGAGCAACCGTTGTCAGTCCTAGAAGCACTACCTGGTTCAGGTAGCGTATATAAAGAATAAAAAATTGTTAGAAGCGCTAGAGTCGAGATATGGGAAACGCCATCTGAAACACGATTTCCGCTCCCAGCTACGCGATAGATAGCAGCCCAAGACTCAGGAGAAGGCCTGCAGCAATGTGCATTGGAAATTGAGAACCTCGTACAAAAAGCGATCCTTTCGACTGACGGAAAGACGATAAATGCAAACATCGTGCAGGTTCTCATAAACGGCATCAAGGACTTGTAGGTTAGAGCTGCAGTGAAGCTTGGGCACCATGCCTCACTAAGGGAAGCACTGGCACAAGCACTGGAGGTCGAAGCGGTTCGACAGGATATCCGGTCGTCCTACAAGCTAAGTCTCAGAGGAAATCAAAAAAGTCAAGTCTCCTTTAAAGAGGGGTTCTGGGATCATGTGCTACAGAATGGTGAGAAAGGTCATCTGCAGCTAAGTTGCCCGCTAAAGAGTTTGCAGAAAACGTTGCGAAAAGAAGATGCACATAAGACGCAAGTTCCAAGGCAGCGATCTGGGAAAATATGACAGCAAGATAAAAGGTGACATCATAAGACAATTCAAAGAATATGTCTCCCTGAGAAAATGTACTCTGACTCCAAACTTTGAATTAACAGGCATGACTTTCGGGACCATGTGAAGATGAAACCATGAAGATAGCACAGGGGGGTGACGTTGAAACTTATCACATGGTAAGCACAGGATGATATAAACCTGGGATAGTTAAGTTCTACAAAACGGAATACTGTACCGAAAATGGGAGAAGTCCTACGGCAGAGAGTTCCACCTGCAGATAATTGTGCCAAGAGCTAAGGTGCCGAACGTTCTACGTGAAGTTTAGAATAAAGAGTCAGGAGGCCATCCTAGTGTCAAGAAATGTCGGCAAGATGTACAAGATTGGTGCCGTAGTGGTGCCGTAAATGTACTACTTGTACGGTTGTAAAAAGTTTCACAGATGCGAAACCATGAAAACCAGCAATTAAAAACGGAATGGAAACTAATTGCAGTTGACATCGCGAGCAGGAACGAGAAAACCCGATATGATTGGCCCCTATACTACAGACTAAATGGGAGGATCTGTACAAAGTAGTGCATATCGACCGCCTGGCTAAATATCGTGACAGCAATAGCGATGCGAAACCGGGCGTTTCGAGAGGCTGTTGAACTTTCCCGAATAATCTAGTGATATGCATCTAGTATAAAAACGCAGTTTAGTTTGAGCTACAGTGCGTCAAATAAAATAAATATATATTATTATTATATATACTTTTTTTTGTAAATACATACATATTATACATAGAAAACACCCAAACTCCGAAACAAATATTTGTAGATCATACAAACATTTGGTCCGACCTGGGAATCGAACCCGAGACCTCATGATATAAAGTGTCTTTAACACGTCAGAAGGCTTAATTCTCAAATTCGTCGAGCCCAAACACGTAATGATAATCACAAATTTTAACAAAAAAAAAACGACATCAATCTGGACCAAATTTAAATGAGACCACACGGGAAGCACCAGCTTTCAAATAAAAAAGAATCATCAAAAAAGTTATGAGGTAACAAACATAAAAAAAGTTACTGTCGAATTGAGAACCTCCTCTTTTTTTTTGAAGTTGGTTAATAAATAGAAGGGTTTGCTTAACAAAGAACCTGAAAGAAACCATTATTGTAATTGTAACCAAAAACTAACAGCATACATGATTCCATGATCATGAATGATCATAGTAGAAAAATGTTAGTATAATACGCTTTCTTTACTTTCCAAAAGGGCCCCAAATTCTTGTGTGCCCAGGGGCCCCAGCTTAGGTTAAGACGGCCCTGCGTGTGTTCCATTCAGTATGTACTTATGTTAATTGATTTATATTTTATAACTAGCGGCCGCTTGCGACTTTGTACGCGTGGAGCTAATTATTTGCAAATAATTTTAGTTATATTCGGAAAAGCTAGATACATTATTAGTACACCACCACACCATCTATAGAGCATACATTTTAAATTTCAAGTCTCTTACTTCAAAAACATAGGACTTTCATACAAACTTCCAACCCTCGTTTTGCCCCCTTTGGAGTTTCATAAAATCCCTTCTTAGCGGATGTCTACATTCTATAAGGAATCTACCTGCCAAATTTAAAGTCTGTAGGTATTATCGTTTCTGAGATTTCGTGATTAATAAGTGAGTGGTATTTCGCTTTTATAAATATAGATTAACGCTTGAATTAGACTTTCATGAACAGTTAGGTAAATGAAATACGTTTTTAAAAAAAAAAACATGCGACAGAATTTATATTATAACGTGCCGGACGTGATCTCCAAAGTATGTTTTCTGGACATCATCTGCGTCAGTCGGTACGAGGGGGTGCTGTGTTTCTACTCGGGCCCATCCTCCCAAACGGCAGTACGGTACTTTTTCCTCTCTCGCACTGCACTCGTCGCTAGGAAGAAATGAATGAATAACGTCGTGCATTTACTGGCCTTAACGATAGTTAGGCCAGGAGATATCCTGAGAGGAGACCCGAGCCCAGCAGTGGTACGTTATGGGTTGTTGATGAATAAATGATGATGTCGTGCAATGCAGACCTCGAGAAGCTCTCCTGCTTGGGTTAAACTGGCTGCGCTGACACTTTAGTTAGTGTCGAACTTCCAAAAAGCGGCGCACCTGTCTGCCAGTGGTACCGCACTGGTAGGCACTGAACTTTGACACCCGTAAGTATAACACAGAGGTTCTCTTATTTTATGGGCTCTGTCGTTGCTGACTCCCTGGTGACTTAATCTTGATTAACTCGATCCTCGTACTGGTTCAGGCCTAAAACGAGTATCTGTGTCTAATCCTTAACGAAAGATGGTTCTTTGATGAGTGTTTCTGATGATTTGCTCCAAAACTGGTCGCTGGAACACTGGTCTTGACTGTGGCTCTAACCGCACAAAAAAGGTCGAGCATAGTGACATTTTCAGAGAGTCGTGCGCGTTGCCCCAGAACCACCCATCGAGTTTACTTTTACTGTGATTGTAGGGAGGACTTGTGTAATTTGCCCAGTTTAGACATAACAGCGTAGGGTCCTCCTTGCAGTCATTAGAACTTTCTGCTAAGATGTCATCTCGCGAAAGGAAGCGGCGAAGAGGGTTCGGAAAGAAGATTGCCAATCAGACACAATTAGCCGTTGACGAACCAGAAAGCAGAGTCAATGATTTCAGGGCCTCATGCCGCCCTGAGTGGTGATTAAAAGATAGTTAAAATTAAAATTACTGCTTTTAATCTACAGCTACTGCAATAATTTTAAAATCCAGAAAGTAACTCGTGAGTTCGAGAGCGTTGCCACTCCAAAAATATCTCCACGCCAAAAATCAGGTTTACCCCTCGCCTGTAGATGTTTCACATCAAAAAGTGAGCCGTCACGGGACGCCTGGCAGATGCGAAACAATTGCAGATGTAAAAAAGAATTGAATTGCAGTGGCGAAGATCAGCGCTTCGTGTCGAGCGTCACCCCGCCAGAAATCTCGCCACTCCAAAAATCTCGCCACGCCAAAAATAAGGTTTACACCTCGCCTAGAAGTGCTGTGACGACACTCGCCGCTTCGCGGCGATCAATTTTGGCCCAATTCTGCCACGCCTCAAATTTGACGACCTAGGCGCCTACTCAGCTTAGTGGTAAATCCACCACTGGTTTTTGTTAATATCACAAGACATTTCACCTATACTTGTTACATCGACATAATTTATTTGAATATTGGAGACCGATTCAACAGTTTGATTAATTTCTTCGCAAACGGCATCTTTCTTTCCTTTGATATATAATAGGAATTTGAATAAAAATCCAGCAAGTTCTTTTGCCTGTTCACTTGACTCTAATAACGAAAATTGTCACTATAAAGCTATAAAGCTGACTTATTAGTCACGAACGGTTCACCAAATTGAAAAAAAATATTTCCAAACCCCTAATATTTAATAGACCTATCCAACGATCCCTACTTTACGGGTAGAGGAGGTACCCTAAAAATTAGTTTTTTTTGCAACTTTTTATTTCAACACTGTCAGCGGCGTAATTAATGTGTATATCCAGCCAAATTACAACTTTCTAGAACCGATATTTTTTAATCTAAACCGCGGACAGACGGATAAACAGACGAACATGGAGAAACTGTGAGGCTTCCTTGTTGACTACGGAACCCTAAAAATTGTTAGAAAATTTTCACTACGGGAGGGACCAGAAATCCGTCTTTTAAATTTTTCTTGCTCCATAAACCACAAAAACATCACACTAAGAAATATCTGAACACTATTACAATATAATACTAAAGGTTTACACAATTATTTTAATTTAAAAAAAGGGTGTGTGCTTATTAGACGTACATATTCAGGCGCACGAGAACTACGAGAGTAAAAACTTTTTATAAAAAAAAACCGACTTCCAAAAAACATCCAACGAATACTCTCTGCCAAAAAAACACTTAAAAGCGTAAAATAAACTGGTTCTTCATAAATTGCCTATACCTAATTCTTTATTCATTTAAATAGTAGTATTATAATGTGTGCTAGGTACCTAGAATCTGTTTGAAGTCGGTGCCAAGTGACTATCGCTTAGACTTTTGTAATAGTTCGTTTGTATTCTTTTTGGCTTAGCACCGACTTCAAACAGATTTTAGGTACCTAGCACACATTATAATACTACTATTTAAATGAATAAAGAATTAGGTATAGGCAATTTATGAAGAACCAGTTTATTTTACGCTTTTAAGTGTTTTTTTGGCAGAGAGATTTCGTTGGATGTTTTTTGGAAGTTGTTTTTTTTTTTTTTTATAAAAAGTTTTTATTTTTCAGTTTTTAGTGCAAACAATCGTAGGTAAGTAGTAAGTTGAACTATTTCATCAAATTTCATCATCAAGAATACAAATTAAGGTCTATACGTACGTGTAATATTAAAATCATTCTGTAATCCTTAACTGTTGAAGAGTTTAACCTTCTATCATCAGCTCACCTAAATAACTTGAAAGTATACGACTGAAGGTTTTTAGATACGTATGAAATTGAAAGAATTATCCTCCACTCCTAACCGTTGAGGAGTTGTACCTTCCACCTTCCATCATCAGCTTACCTAAATAATTTGAAAGAATACGACTAAAGGTAACATATGTACATATGATATTTAAAGATTTATCCTCCAACTCCTAACTGTTAAGGAGTTGTACCTTACATCATCAGCTCATCATCTTAAAATGATGACTACCACACGCAAATACCGGTGTATCTTCAGAAAATATACGAAAAACATAGTATGTGCCTATAAAAAATGAGGGTTTCCCTAGATTTACCTGGGATCCCATCATCAGATCCTGATATGCTGGCAATGGGACCACCTCGGAAGCATACCCTTTCGAATACAAAAAAAAATTTTAAATCGGTCCACAACTGACGGAGTAATCGGGTAACATACATAAAAAAAAATACAGTGAAACATAGAATCTCCTCCTTTTTGGAAGTCGGTTAAAAAATACACTTCGTTCATTCGTTCAGGGATTCCCCGCTAAGACGGGAATTCCCCGACCGATTCACTATAAAATAATATTAGTACCGCGTATACAATATAGATGGCCATAGTATTTTAAAGTTGATGAAAGTAAAAAACTACGAAGCTGAACATTAGAAAGATAAGGCAGTAAAAGTAATTTTATTTTGAAAAAAACCTGTACCTACCTAATTATTTGTCTACGGGGCCCCAAAACTTCCTCTTATGTTTTCAAAAATGTATTTACGATTTGATCAAGGAAACTTGCAGCCATTTGGAGTCCCCCCAGGACCGGAGGCCCGGGGCGAACCGCCCCCTCCGCCCCCCCCTTAGTCCGCCACTGGTGCTAGGTACCTAGAATCTGTTGCGGGGTTCCCCAGGGCTCTGTGTTGGGTCCATTATTATGGAACCTCGCATACGATGCGGTCCTTCGTACCAGTCTGCCCTCCGGCCTAAGTGTCGTCTGCTATGCGGACGACACACTAATACTGGCTATAGGGGCTTGTTTCGAAGAGGTGCTTCGGCTCGCCGAGCAGGGGGTGGCTTGTGTTGTCGAAAAGATCTGTGAGCTGGGCCTGAAGGTGGCGCCTCAGAAAACTGAAGCGATATGGTTCCATGGCCTACGAAAGCGCCAGGAACCACACAGCTCATGCCTCCGGGTAGGTGACGCTGAAGTCCAGGTAGGCCAGTACATGAAGTACCTAGGCCTCATCCTGAACAGTCGGTGGAGCTTCGAAGAGCATTTCGGGCGATTAGTCCCCCGAGTACGAGGGGTAGCAGGGACGTTACACAGCCTGCTGCCCAATCTCGGGGGACCACGGGAAGAAGTTCGCTGCCTCTATATGGGCGTCGTACGATCCATGGTCCTCTTTGGGGCGCCCGACTGGTCGAAAGACTTGGCGGGTTCCTCCCGCTGCAAGGCTCAACTCAGGAGTCTGCAGCGGCTGATAGCCATACGGATCGTACGGGGCTAACGCACGATTTCGTTTGAGGCAGCGACGGTCTTGGCGCGGTATCCCCCCTTCGACATTCTGGCCGACATGGACACGATGGTCTACAACCAAATTCGTTCTGTCGGTCGGAATGACGAGGGGACAGCGCCGGACCATGAGCCCGGAATGCTACGGCGGAACGCACATACGCAAGCTCTGCGCGCGTGGCGGGCACGGCTCGAAATCCAGGGCTGTGCCAGCCAACGCGCTGTCGGAGCCGTTCTGCCGAGCTTCAAAGCTTGGATAGAGAGAATCGACTGTGTCACCTACCGATTCACTCAGATGCTCACCGGACACGGTTGCTTCGGAGAGTATCTGAACAGAATCGGACGTGAGGCTACGGCACAATGCCACCACTGCGGGTCCGACCGGGACTCCGCCCAGCACACGCTGGAGGACTGCCCTGCGTGGGAGTCCGAGCGTCGCGTCCTGGTCGGACAGATCGGACGAAACCTTGATAGGTTTCTGCTTGCTGCAATGCTGGTGGTGATCCACCAGCATTGATCGCGGCAGTGCTGGCGAGTAGTGAGGGATGGGAGGCCGCGGTCTCCTTCTGCGAAGACGTTATGCTTCAGAAGGGGACGCGGTAGAGGCCGCTAGTTCCCCAATCGTCGCTTAAGGGTCGTTGTGGCCACATCTAGGGGAGATGTGGCCACTGCAAACGGCCCGAGACCGGTGACACCCCGGTGCGGCCAGGGGGTGTCGTCTAAGGCGGGTCGGTGTTCCGACTCTTGCTGTGTAGAACTGTGAGGGGTGCGACAGCGACCCGCCCCGGGGGTGACGCTGGTTACCCCGGGATGTACCTCAAACGCGAGGTTCGGCAGGGGGACTCCAGAAGCCGCTGATGCGTTCCTGGAGCTCCTCCAGACTGCCGAGGTAGGCCGCCGCGGGGTTTAGTGGGTAGACCGATTCGTCGGGAGTCCCACACACGCCCTTCGTGTGTGTGTCCCACAGAGGGTATGGTGCGAAAAGCATTCCCCGCGTAATAAAAAAAAAAAAAAAGTTACCTAGAATCTGTTTGAAGTGACTATCGCTTAGACTTTTGTAATTGTTCGTTTGTATTATTTTTGGCTTAGCACCGACTTCAAACAGATTCTAGGTACCTAGCACACATTATAATAAATAAAAATAAAAATAAATAAAATAAAATAAGCCTTTATTGCTGTTTTAAATTTACAAACTAAGTATAATAACTTTAATATCATAGACGATCGGTTATATTCACAGCTTGTCCTTCGACATAGGCCTCCTCTAGAGTTTTCCATATATCTCTTTCTCTTGCCATTCTCATCCACTCTGGGCCAGCCACTTTTTTAAGGTCATCTTCCCAACGTTTAATTTGTCTTCCTCTGCTTCTTTTCCCATCTCTGGGGTACCACTCTGTTATCATTTTAGTCCATTTCTTGTTTGTCTCCCTCAACATATGTCCTGTCCATTTCCATTTTAAGGTTTTACATGTGTGTTTCGCGTTTTTAAATTTAGTTACAGCTTTTATTTTTCCTAATCTTACTTTATCTTTCCTTTTTACACCAATAACACTTCTCTCGATCCCATTTTGACATACATTTATTTTATTCATTAGTTTTTCTGTCCATGTCCATGTTTGGCAACCATAGGTGAGACATGGTAAAATACACATATTGTATACTTTCCTTTTCTCTTTGATTGGCATGTCTTCATTTTTCATAATTTCGCTTAGAGACCAATATCTTTTCCACGTGTTAGCTACCCTTCGTTCAATTTCTTTGTGCATAGTATCTTCTGTGGCTATTAGTTGCCCTAGATATACATACTCTTCAACATATTCTATTTGCTCGTTATTGACTATGATGTTGTAAGCCTGTGAAGTGTTAGTCATAATTTTTGTCTTAGCCGTGTTCATTGTGAGCCCTGCTTTAGCACTTTGATCTGACAATTGCTGTAACATTTGCTCTAGTTTTTTTGGGCAATCTGAAAACAGAATTAGGTCATCTGCGAAACGTAAGTGGTTAAGCTTCTCGCCGTTTATATTCAGTCCTTCTTGTTCCCATTGCAGATTCCCAAATATACTCTCTAGAGCCGCCGAAAACAGCTTGGGTGAGATGGGGTCACCTTGTCGTACTCCTCTTTCTATTGGAAATGTTTCTCCCGTAGTCTCGAGTTTGACTTGGGCTGTGCTTTTGGAGTATATACTCTGGAGTATTCGTATGTACTTTTCATGTATTCCCTGTGTACGCAGTGTTTCCCATATATAATCGTGTTCCAAGGAGTCGAAAGCTTTATTATAATCAACAAAGCCCAGATAGTATGTTTTGTTATATTCATTGTACTTTTGTAACACTTGCCTTAGAACATGAATGTGGTCTATTGTTGAATATTTGCTACGGAAACCTGCTTGTTCTTTTGGTTGGTTCTCGTCAAGGGTAATACTGATTCGGGACAGAATTATCTTTGAGAATACTTTATAGACGTTAGACATCAGACTAATGGGTCTATAATTACCTATATCTCCCTTGTCTCCTTTTTTGTGTAATAATATTATTGTAGAATTAGTCCAATCTTCAGGAATAGTTTCTGTATTATTTTGTTGAAGATATCTGTTAATATAGGAGCAATCACTGGTGTAGTAGATTTTAATATTTCGTTTGTTATTTGATCCGCACCTGGAGTCCTGTCCTTCTTTTGCGTATTGATAGCTCTAATTGTTTCTTCTGTCAATATTGTGGGAATTGGTTCTGAGTCTGTAGTATATATTTTACTTGTTTCTTTTTGATTTTTTCTTTGGTAAAGGTTTCGATAATAGTTCGTAGCTACTTTTAGTATTTCTGTTCTTTTGTTTGTGTATTTGTTGTCTGTCATTTTCACCTTTAACATCCAATCTTTTTTGTTGTTTAGTTCTTTAATTGCTTTTTTTATCCCACCAGTTTTTTCAATGTATTTTCTCAATGTGTTTTGTCTGTTAATTTTCTTATCTTTCCTGATATTTTGATTAATCATTTTACTGAGTTCTGATATTTTAGGACGATTACTTTTCTTTTCTTTATTTTGTAACAATTCTTTTCTTTCTTGTAGCAACTGGTACGTCTTGTCTGAAAATATTTTTTTTTGTTTAGTGTATTTATCTTCTTCGTTTCGGATTTCAATAGATTTATAAATTTCTCGTATTGTTCTTGAATTGGTAATGATTTATGTATGTCTATATTTGTTAGTTTCTGTAGATTATTCAAAAGTTGAGCGGTGTTACCAGTGCATACAACGTTTGAATTGTCTGTACGAAATTGTCTTTTGGTCTTTATTGGTGTTCCTGTTATTTTAGCACGTACCATTTTATGGTCAGAATTGAAATTTAGATTATGTATGATAGATATGTCCTTGATGATTTTGCTATTGTTGGTCATGATAAAATCAATTTCGTTTTTGTGAAGTCCGTTTGGCGAGATCCATGTCCATCTTTTTGTTTCCTTTTTGTTGAAAAAACTGTTCATAATTTTTAGTTTGTTTTCCAAAGCAAATGTGACCAGCCTGGATCCATTCTTACTCCTTTTACCTTGGCCGTACTTTCCCACAGTATGATCTTCTCCGATACTATTACAGATTCCTATTTGTGCGTTAAAGTCACCCATTACTAAAATATTTTTGTTGCAGTTTTGTATAGTTGATGTTAGATTATCGTAGAATTTTTCAATTTTGATTATATCTTCTTTTTTTTCCGATTCAGTTGGTGAATATGCCTGGATTATTGACCACTTTTCTTCTTTATTTAAAGGTAACGTTATGTTCAATATTGTTATTCTTTCAGATATTCCTTTTATTTCTTCTACTTTGTGCGCAAGGTGCTTTTTGATTAGAAAACCTACCCCATACTGTCCTTGTGTTTCGCCTTTATAGTGTAAAATATAGTTTCCATAGTCGTTGATCCCTTCCCCAAATCTTCTCATTTCACTAATTCCTATTATATCCCATTTCACGTCTGTAAGGGCTAGTCCTAGTTCAAGTCGTTTTTCGGTAGTTCGTAGTGATCTGGCATTAAAAGTAGCTATATATATATCCGATGTAGATTCGCGTTTAGGATTGTTTATCTCTAGAGGGTCTTGGTCTTTTTCCCCCACGAGGACCAGTCGGCTTGGGGGAGGAGGTTTTGTATATTTTTTGTTTCGTTTCTCAAATTTTATTTGCTTTTTCCGATCGTCGGTGCTTAGTTGCTATTGTTTTGATGTAGTTGGACTGGATGGGATGGGGTTAGACTTAATCCTCATCACATCAAATGCATTCTTTCTGTTATTCGCAGATGAAACCAACGTTTGCTGTTTTTTGGGTTGGGCGTCTTGTGGAGAGTTGGATATTTCCCTTTTTCTTTTTTCTTTGGTGTTGAGGTTTTCTTTAATCACGAGTTTATCGTATTTAAGATATGCAAAATTCCCTTTCTTTCTTTCTTCCATCATCTTGGGTTGTAGTGCCTTCCTCTTTTCCAACGTTTCTTTTGAGTAGTCTTCAGTAATATATAATTCTTTAAGTTTCTTTTTATTCCTTAGTATCTCACTCTTCCTCCAACCACTAGCTAATGAAAGGACTATTGGTCTTGGTTTCTCATCTTCATTTGCTTTACCGATACGATATATCTTGCTTACTTCCCAATCTTCTAACACAAAGTTCAATTCATCCGAAAATTGTTTTTTCACGTTATTAAGCAACTCGCGTACAGATTTCTCGCCATTCTGCATTCCGTGTATTATTATATTGTTGTTTCTCTTGTCTCTCTCCAGGTATTCTATTTTTTTTCCAAATTCTCAATTTTATTTTTTAGTATTTTATTTTCTTCAAAAATAGGTTTTAATTTTTTATCCATTTTCTCCATTAGCGTATTAGTCACTTCTTTTGTTTGGTTTTGCATTTCTTTTTTCATATTATCAAATAAGAGTTGAAATTGTTCTTCCATATTTTTTTTTTTTTTTTTGTAACGTATTTATTAAATAGGGAAATTTGTTTTTGCTTACTGGTAATACTCAAATTTCAATCTTAATTGTTTCTTTCTGAAGTTTCTACAATTCCCGTAGTGGTGGTGTTTTATATCACAAACACTTAGTGATACACAAAATGTCTATTTGGATGCAACTCCCTGCAAGAACCGTGACCCCATCTACTATTTTCGAACACCTCTGGAGCGACAGCCACCGTGTTGCCCACGAGACGAGTACCGGAACCGGAAAATCATTTGTGATGTAAGTTAAATAAACTTAAAAATTCTGGTATATTTTGTTTATACTACTGGTAGTGACCTCTTTTGGATGCCCTTTGAGACTCGATATAAGGGTCGATAATGATTTAATGTAACTACATCTGGTGCCCTCTCTTGCTGATATTCGGTGTTACCTATGTATTTGTTTAGTATTCGTTCTGGACGAATGAATGTTGTTGAGTGAGGGCTGAGTTTCGCCTGCAGATGGCGTTACTGAATGATAGCGTATCGGTATGTAGTAACTTAACTTCAGACGCGTTTATGTTATCAAGTTGATGCGCATAAGCTAGTTATTGCGCTATTAGTTCGGCTAATCTTCAGCAGATGGCATAAACATCAACTTGTTTATGTAGGTGCACTAGTCACAGGTGCAATTTTATTTGTAGGTGGGCAGGTATATATAATATAATAATTTAGTAACCCATTTTTTTATATCTTAATACTTCCTTGTATCTTACTATCTTATCACTCTTTATTAACTTGCACTAACACTTCAAGGATGACGATAGCACAATTTTTACCTGGTTTCAGTTATTTTGGCACCTTAAATACAGTCACCGTTTCGATATTTCGTATCCGGTGTTTGGTCTATTTTTGCACTGTTATCTAGAATTTTTATAGTTTGCACTATTGTTTAATGTTATAGCACTGAGTCCACCACTTTAACTGTCACATTATAATATTATGTCACACATTATAATACTACTATTTAAATGAATAAAGAATTAGGTATAGGCAATTTATGAAGAACAAGTTAACTTTACGCTTTTAAGTGTTTTTTTGGCAGAGAGTTTTCGTTGGATGTTTTTTGGAAGTCGGTTTTTTTTTTTATAATTGAAATCCACATTGACTCACAGCACAGGAATTCTTACAAATTTTATTTAGAAAACGTCCCATTCGGAGTAGTAAATAGAAATATAGTATGTTTCCTTGTATTGTAGGTTTAAATTTAAACGCTTAACGCTCTAAGCGTGGACTAGATTTTAACCAACGAAAGCATTAATTAGGAATCCGTAAAACTAGCGAACGGTAAGTGGATAGGTGCAGGCGACGATGCGGAAGTCGGCGTCCTTCTCGTCGCCACGTCGTCGCCTCCACATCGGTGACTCACTTGTTGAGGGTGTCGGGGCGCAGGCGCAATTCTTCCTGGAACTGTCCAGAAACCGCTTCGTGCTGCATCTGTACCTCCACCATGTTCTGCTGCAGGCGCTCGTGGTTCGCCTCTAACTGCTGTAGCTTCTCCTTTAAATCCCAGTAGGCCGTATCTTGCGCTACCTAAACACGCGCCGAACATTATTATCTCGCTAATATTATTACCGCGTTTGTTTTAATCTATACTAATAATAGGTCTTTACCTATGAAATTGCCGTTTTGTATGCAATAAGTGAAAGTACTTATTTTTTCAAACTTTTTTATTTCTGTTATTCGAAGTAATCACCCATGCAATCGACGCATCTTTGCCAACGCATTGGCAGTTTATTGATGCCCTTCTTGTAAAAATCAGTTGGACGGGAGGCAACAAACTCTTCAAAGGCATTTTGTACTGCCTCTCGGGAATTGAATTTTTTACCCACTAAAAAGTTGTCTATATTTTGGAAAAAGTAATAGTGGGTAGGTGCAAGGTCTGGTGAGTATGGCGGATGAGGGAGAGCTTCCAACCCCAGCTCTTGCAGCTGCTTCACGACAACGCACGACCCCATACTGCGCAACAGACAGTCTCCAAGCTGCAAGAGCTGGGGTCGGAAGCTCTCCCTCATACGCAATACTCACCAGACCTAGCACCTACCGACTATTACTTTTTCCAAAATTTAGACAACTTTTTAGTGGGTAAAAAATTCAATTCCCGAGATTCCTCCCGTCCAGCTGATTTTTACAAGAAGGGCATCAATAAACTGCCAATGCGTTGGCAAAGATGCGTCGATTGCGTGGGTGATTACTTCGAATAACAGAAATAAAAAAGTTTGAAAAAATAGGTACTTTCACTTATTGCATACAAAACGGCAATTTCATAGGTAAAGACCTATTATTATAAACGCGAAAGTTTGTAATTATGGAAATGGATGTTTATACACACAATATAAAATACTAGTTTTTGCCCGCGGCTCCGCCCGCGTATATGTTGGTTATCGCGGCAAATAGTAGCCTATGTGTTATTCTGATGTATTTTAAGCTATAACACGGTAAAGTTTCATCCAAATCCGTTCAGTAGTTTTTGCGTGAAAGAGTAACAAACATCCATCCTTCAATCTATCTATCCATCCATACTTACAAAAATTCGTGTTTATAATATTAGTAGGATGTAAATACCTTTATTCTCATTAATAAATTAAAACTATTTAATTATCTACATATTCTCCCACTAATTTGGGAACAAAAAGAGATGTGTGAATCGCAACACTGTATTTAAATTGCAATTATTATTTTTTATTTTCATTATAGCGTTATTTGCCTTAATTTCAATACATAAAGACTATATATACATGTGAAAAGTATTTCTGATTGATTTGTTATAGTTTTTTGGCCTTGCATCGCATTCTTTCACTACGTATTTGCTCATTAACCGACTTCCAAAAACAAAAAGGAGGAGGTTCTATGTTCCACTGTATGTATTTTTTTTTTTTTTTTATGTATGTTACCCGATTACTCCGTCAGTTGTGGACTGATTTAACAAAAATTTTTTTGTATTCGTAAGGGTATGCTTCCGAGGTGGTCCCATTGCCAGCATATCAAGAACTGATGATGGGATCCCAGGGAAATCGAGGGAAACTCTCATTTTTTATAGGCACATACCTACTATGTTTTTCGTATATTTTCTGAAGTTACACCCGTATTTGCGTCTGGTAGTCATCATTTTATGATGATGAGCTGATGATGTAAGGTACAACACCTTAACTATATGTTACCTTTAGTCGTATTCTTTCAAATTATTTAGGTAAGCTGATGATGGAAGGTGGAAGGTACAACTCCTCAACGGTTAGGAGTTGGAGGATAATTCTTTCAATTTCATACGTATCTAAAGACCTTCAGTCGTATACTTTCAAGTTATTTAGGTGAACTGATGATAGAAGGTTAAACTCTTCAACAGTTAGGAATTAGAGGATGATTTCAATATTACACGTACGTTTAGACCTTCATTTGTATTCTTGATGATGAAATTTGATGAAATAGTTCAACTTACTACTTACCTACGATTGTTTGCACAAAAAACTGAAAAATAAAAACTTTTTATAAAAAAAAAACCGACTTCCAAAAAACATCCAACGAAAACTCTCTGCCAAAAAAACACTTAAAAGCGTAAAATGAACTGGTTCTTCATAAATTGCCTATACCTAATTCTTTATTCATTTAAATAGTAGTATTATAATGTGTGCTAGGTACCTAAAATCTGTTTGAAGTCGGTGCTAAGCCAAAAAGAATACAAACGAACAATTACAAAAGTCTAAGCGATAGTCACTTGGCACCGACTTCAAACAGATTCTAGGTACCTAGCACACATTATAATACTACTATTTAAATGAATAAAGAATTAGGTATAGGCAATTTATGAAGAACCAGTTTATTTTATGCTTTTAAGTGTTTTTTTGGCAGAGAGTTTTCGTTGGATGTTTTTTGTCACGTGTCACTACGTCAACTTCGGTTGGCGCGACATTGTACACTAAACTGAAGTTTGGCTTGATTAAGAATAAGTTCTTAATTTCGGCCTATGCGTTTTTAGTTCGTATTTGCTAATCTAGTGTATACTATATCAATGGATACGTACCTACGCTTTCTCGCGAAAACTACATAATCGATCATCATGAAACTTTGTAACTACACGTTTTAGAAGTAGTAAGATAGGATACTTTTTATTAAGGGCCGCCGCACACGGGCCACCGGCCACAACCACAAAACGCCGCCACCGCAATATTTCCTTCCTTCGTCATTATGATACTGCGCGCAAGGGTTACAAAAAGTAGCAGCCACCGACCGCAAGTGTCGATCACTGGCCACATGTGGCCGTCGCGTGCTTCAGTTACCTTTGTAGCCGTCTCTAGCTTCTCGTTGCGGCGTTTGTGGCTGTCGCGTGTGGCCCGTGTGCGGCGACACTAAATGCGAACGAAGCCGCGGGCGAAAGCTAGTATGGAATAAAAGTGAATTTAAACCAATTTTATTATTGGATTAGAAATTGTGAGAATGATATTTTGTTCCGAAGGATCACAATTCAAAATCTTCATACCTTCAATTTAATTATTTTAGCAGTTTCCCGCGACACTTTTTCTCTGAGTTTTTCTGCATCAGTATTCATCCTTTTTCTACTGGCCACTTTATTAATATCCGATATATCCATTTTTGTTTTGTAATACGTAGTTGGTACTTATTTGTGAAAAACTATTTGAAATGTAATTCGAATCTACTATAATAAACTACTTAATTTTTATAGTGGCGCCATTTTTTTTTTTTAGTATTGTGTTGGTAAGTAGTACATGTACTCGAAACACATGCGGCCTAGTTGTTAACCTTTTTCAACAGATTTAATTTGATACTGTGTTTACCAGTTTCCTATAAATTGTATAAATACTAAGCAATTCTATCAATTAATTTTAATAAAAAATAAATAAAAAACTTAAAAAAGGTAATGAAAATAGACTGGTTTAGATTTTATCAATCGCCAACCTAGCTAAATGTGAATATTTTCAATGATTTGTGTCTAAAATAGTAGATCTGGCACTCTTTCTCGGAGAAGTAACGAAGAAATCTGTGGAATCGTAATTTTTGAAGTGAAAACTTCTTTAGGCGTGTTGGACCAAGAGCTACTGAACCTTTCGACCAACGGTGTGTCTGTAAGGCTAGAAACTCTTGGATGATGAGTCATAACGTGCTAAGTACGTTACCATCGCCTGGCAGGCCTCAGACCTGCACATCATCATCTTTCATGGTTTTGAAAGTGTAAAAAAAATGACACAAAAAAACTTGTTCCTGTAAGGCTGAAATTTTTATAGGATTTAGATCATTCATTAGGAAGTTCAAAAACAAAATGACATGCGATTCCGATGAGCACTAGTCCCTGCCAGGCGAACAGAAAGACACACATTTTTTCAATTACATCATCAATGTAAATAAATTTTATTCTGTAAAGTTGTAATTCATATATATCTGTTTGTCTGAGCGATTAAAAGAAAGTAGGAACAATGACCGGCGGTGCTGGCTAGCATATTTCCTTGACAGGTGAGGAGAAAGATAGCACTGGAGTGCAAGTAAAAATGTGTCTGAGACTGAGAACACTTGGTCGGTCCTAGCACGACAAACTTCTCATTATTAGTCATTTAAAATAACATTAAATCGTCGGAAGCATCTAAATCAATGCAATATACATTTCAACTAGAGATGTGCCGACTAGTCGACGACTAGTCGGTAAAGCCGACTATCCGGCAACAATCGTAGTCGACGATTAGTCGGCGAATAGTCGGCAAAAAGCGCCGACTATTCGGTTTATTACTTTGTATGTATTTCTCAATAATATATTTGTCAATTTTTATTTTATAATCAGTTTTAGTCATTTCGAAATGTAAAACAAAGCAATCTTTCTTTTGGTAACGAGTTTCTAAAATTACTTGCTGATAAAAAACATATCTGACATTTATAAAAAAAAAATGTTTGCTTGTAGTGTTTGCACTTTTTTCCTTTCCACCGCGAGAAATAATCATTGACATTGATTACACATAACAGCATTAGGGTCCAATGCGACGGCGTGGCCTCTGATTTTCTAGAGGTAAACGCTGGCGTACCTCAGGGCTCCGTCCTGTCGCCCACACTGTTGCTTCTTCAGCCGTTTAGTTAAGCAGACAACAGCACAGTCCATGGGCGATATTTTGGACAACTTGCAGTCAAGCTGGCAGAAGTTGAGGAAAAATGACAGAAGCTTGTCTCTGAGCTCAACCATGTTCTGGGCGGCATTTCTCAATGGGGCTATCAGAATCTGGTCGAGTTCAATGCCAAGATTAACAAGTGTTCGCGTTATCTGCCAAAAAGTCTCCATTCCTTCTACTTCCACTTTTCAGAACACTCAAATGCAATTACAAGGTAAGCTAGATATCTTTAGCATGGATTTCTGCAGAGATCTTAACCCGCACGAATACGTTGAGAGTGTCACCAAAGCAGCCTCGCGGAAGCTAGGTGTTTTAAGCAAAGTGACACAGTTCTTCTCGCCCGAGCATCCGTGTCTTCTATACAAGACCAAGGTTCACCCGTGTGTATTTTTCGCCTTTTCCTATTCTTTCGCCTTTATATATTAGTGTGATGTGATGTATTCTGTAATATGGTGTGCAAATAAAGAGTTTTCTATTCTATCATTTGGAATCACTCCATAACACTGTAACTGCTACTAAGTTACACATACCTACGAGCCTTACTCCCAAATTAGGTTGAGAGCAGGTATTATCGTTCCAGCGTTGCCAGCATCGTACGTGGGAGAGCCACGCTGGGGTATGAATGGACCGGCTCGACGGGAGTGATACCACGGCCTTACAGAAACCCGGTGTGAAACAGCGCTTGCATCGTGTTTCACCGAGTGAGTGAGGATACCGGAGGCCCATCCCCCAAAGGCTGGCAACGCACTTGTGACGCCTCTGGTGTTGCGGGTGTCCATGGGCGGCAGTAATCGCTTACCTCTGCTAATTTGCCATTATTCGATTTAATAAAAAACGCCACGAATATCTTTGGACATCGCCAACGCATTCTTAGTCTGCCATACAGCTGCATCAGGGAAGCGCTTCATCATCACGGGGTGCCAGAGTACCCGAGGCGGCTTGTGGCAGACTATTTACAGAAGGGTACCCGGTTCTCTCTTGGGCACATTGAGGCGCTGCCTGGCATTAGGGGAGCCCTAGACCCTCTCGTTCCATTGAAACGCTTATCATTTACCAGCCGCAAGTCATCTTCGTATATAGCAAATAAAACAACAACATTAACATAATAATTTATTACATAATATAATCTATCTTTTGGTATTTGAAGACATGGGTACATATCTATGGTCGTAGTTAAGCAGTGAAACGCCTGAGCACCGCGGCCGCAGAGGATTTAAACCGAACACACATGTTTCAAAGAGATCGAGAACTTTATATATTCTGGTATCAACGAAATATAACAGTTCGTTTCTGCTTTTAGTTGCGTACAGGCGAATTAAAACGAGTGCCAATAGTATATCTTCAGTGAATCATGTCAGCGGTAGCGGGGCACAGACGACTACGCATACCGCATCATACCAGAATAGGATTTCCGAAATATTTTCTAAACACGGAACATTGCGCCGCGGTACAAGCGCGACCGGGCGTGTGTCGGGACGACACAAACATGTACAACCGAACTTTAACGAATATCTTCAACGATCCCAAATTATAAGTACACGAAACAGTGCATATATTACAAAGCTATAATACAACGTAAAACAGTTAAGTGAACGGTCGTCTCCCGGAGCGCGAAGATGAAAACATTCGGTCGGGCAGAGGTGCTCCGTCGTTAACGTGAGACGAAAAAACAAGTATAAAATGTATAGCGAAGGAAACCTAACGAAGACGAGTGAACGTCGAGGCGAAGCGCTCGCAGCCGGCGTCGCCCGGGCCGCTTACGACTTCTTCCTGCAACAACAAGCACGGGCGTGAGCACGCGGCGAGGGGCGAGGGGCGAGGGCGGGGGTGGGGTGGGGGCGAGGCGAGGGCACTCACTGGTCGTGGTTGTCGGTGTCCGAGTCGTCCAGCTCGGGCTTGGTGCGGCGCTTCTCGTACACCAGGATGATGGCGCACAACACGAACACCTCGGCGCAGATGCCGAGGAAGGGCCACAGCGCGGCGTACTGGTCCTTGACGCGCAGCGTGGTGGCGGCGCTCAGGCCGCCCTCGGGCACGCACGTGTACTCGCCCGCGTCCGAGCGCTCGGCGTCCTTCAGCAGCAGCTCGGCGCCGGCCACGCCCTGCGCGCTGGTCTGCAGCGACACGCGCGCGCCCAGCGCGGCCGCCACGTCCGTGCCGTTCTCCGTGGTGTCGTTCTTGAACAGCCACGTCACCGCCGGGTAAGGCTTGCCGGTCAGCTGCAAAATAAATATCGTATTTTTTTTGGTTCTCGACGTTCGGTTCCGCGCCGCCGGATACGTACCTTGCACGTGAGTTTGAGGTTCTGCTTCTCGACTACGTTCGTGTTGTGTTGCAGTTTGGCGTGCGGACGGCCCCGGACTTCCCAGGTCTCGCTGTTATCGCCGAGCGAGCACGTGTAGTTGCCGAAGTCGTCCTCCGTGGTGCGCGACGACATCTTAAACACTGTACTTTCTTTGTCGAGCGTGTAGCGACCGCGTAGGTCCCACAGGCTCTCCACCGCCGTGTCGTTCTTTTTCCTGCGACAGAAGAGTCGTGTGAGAGCAGGTGTGCGCGCGGTGCGAGAGTGTGGGCGGCGGCGGCGGCGTGACACTCACCACACGACGGCGGCGCCGGGCGCGGCGGCCACGCTGCAGTTGAGCGCGAAGGTGCGGCCCACGTCGTACAGCACGACGGGCAGCGCGGGCTCGGGCGCGGCGGGGAGCGCGCTGCTGGGCGCGGTCGCCGGCGCCGGCCCCTCCGCTGCAACACAACGTTCTATACCGACCACCGCATACGACACACACCCAACCTATCATTTAAATTATAGTTAAAATCAAACAGCACGAAAACATAAAAAACCAGCAATTACAATATATTATTAATAGGAGCTACTACCTACAAATAAAGGCTTGAAGTTATTTATTGTGCTCGACATGTATTTCTATCGCGATACGTGATCTAGGACTATGAACAGATAATGCCGACACGTATAAATACCGTTTGTACACTTGGTATCATGCGAATTCAATTTGAGTGCAATAAATGTTACTACTTTCAAATCACAATAAGGACATAATTAAATTTAAATGTTCATTGTTACATAGTATAAAGTGAAATTGCTTCCGCTGTCTCTTCACTTAGAATCGAAGCCTTTTAAGCTTAGGCTTAATCTAAGCTCTTTTAAACTATTCAACGGATTTCAATAGATGGAATGATTCAAGAGGAAGGTTTATATGAATAACTGTCTGCGCCGCCCTGTGATGTTAACCGCCATTCATTTTTTGTTGCACCTTTACAACCCCAACTGGCTAGTTTAAGTACATATATATATATATAAGACTAACTGAACCCAGCGGTGTTACCCGCGGTCATTGTCGAACCGCGGGGCGAAGCTAGTATAAAAAAAGTAGCCTCAGTTACTCCTTATATCATCAGCTACCTATCAGTGAAAGTCCCGTCAAAATCGGTCGAGCCGTTCCAGAGATTAGCCGAAACAAACAGACCAAAGAAATTAGTACCTCATATATATTCATTTAGTGGAAAGCTGTTAATTTGAAATTACAAACAGACATTTCAATTAAAATTATTTTTATAGATGTCCTGGACACACACGTCTAGTTTTCCTGACCGAGAGCAAGGCCGAAAGTTCGGTTTCGGCTGAAAAACCACTTTCATTCGGACACCCCGCCAAAATGTAACTACTCTGCCTGATGGAAAGCATAAGCAGAATCCAAGATTGGTGGTCACCATACTCACTGCGAATGCAGACAATGCAGTATGGCGACCAACACCATGGCGGCCTAGTGATGCTGCTGCATCTTTTAGTCTAGTCAACAATATGGAGCTTGTTGACTAGACTATTTGGGCCTTCGGTCTTGCACTCACCAACGAAACACGACAGCACGAACGCGGACATTTTACGTTGATTTTCTGTGCGAGGGTAGTACCACCCCGTTCGGCCCACACTATCATAAATGATGGTGAAAACCGCATTAAAATCCGTTAGACAGCGAGGGCGACTTTGTTTTATACTATGTAAAGATTTAGAAGGTACAAGTAGGTACTGTACCCACAGGTTTTGACTTTAAAAGAGACGATGATCCCTGAGTTTGTTTCGTCCTTTCTTCTCGGGGCTAGTCCAGTGTGGAAAGGCCGAACTCGTCTGCTTACAAGAAAAATATTGGCAGTCATAAGGACTGTCGATAGCAGTGAAAACTTATAACTTAGAATGTTATTTGTAAAATTAATGTGTAAAATCATCATGTCGGTGACGCGGTGACGTGAACTGATAAGATTTTCCCCTACCAAAAAGTGTTCAACGCGGCTAAAGAAGTTTTCACTTCAAAAAGTTTTAACTTGCAAAAGTACTCTTGTGACCTAATTGCAGAATATTAATTTAACGTCATCTCAAAAGAAACTAATACAAATCTAGTTGAAAAGAAAGAGCGAGTAGACGGCACTGGCGGTGGTCACTAGTGTTGCCCAAATGCAAGACAAGACCAGTCTTGGTCTTGCGCAAGAGTCGCAATTACCTATTAGCCTATTGTTATTTATTAAACGTTCTGTTAACAACATAGTGCTGGTGGACGCGAGCGTGCGTACGGAAGTGTACGCTCAAAGAACCTACGCGCCAGTGCGCCACCACAATCCTTGAGCACATAGCCGAGTCAAATTCAACAATACTATACTTATCATTAATTACCTACATAGATAACGTTACTACAAAATTTATCTAATTTAATATTAAGTGGGCTTATTACTTAATTGTAGTGTAGATTATGAAACGACAGTTCGCACAAAATACAGCACATGCGGCACCGGGATGGCGTCACGGACGCATATCAGCCGATCGATCCGTCTCGTTGCCGCCGTCATTTTACCTCTATTACACGATACGGCTACTGCTATCAGTTCTACTGCGATGTCTATTTCAAGCTTTCATTACAATACGAAATAAATAAATTATAGAAACCAGTAACAGAATGCTCAGTCAAGAGTTGTTTTCCGCAATCCCTTGCGTTAACCTTAACTCAGTATCCTAGTCACTAAGAATGATTATTTTTAAATTATACAAATCAAAGTAAACTTTAACGGAAGGCAACACCTACAAACTGTTGCTAAATTCTAAAGACAACTAACTACCGACGTGTACGAGCGAAGCGATTCAGTACATCCTGGCTTCAACCAGTGAATATTTGTTGCGATCGGCACGATACTAGATCCAACAATTTGGTGACGCAACAAATACTTCCTGGCGGTTAGTGATGCAAAAATCTCGAATCACCGTGCACTGGAGAACGCAAGAAAAGAGAACGCCGTCGCCTCGTCGACACCGAGCCCTCAATCGTTACGCTTTCCGGTAAGCTCCAACGAGGGACTCGATTTTAATGACCAGACGAGGGCCCGCAAATGTCTTAAGTCCGGAACGGACCGGCTGCAGCTCCACTTCAACACACTTGTAATGTAACTACTGAGGCTCATAGTGTGGTGTGTATAGTGGAGGTGCAGGTGGTCAGTGGTCAGTGGTCAGTGGTGCAGCAGTGCAGCGGCGACAGAGGTGGCGGGAGGCGGGAGGCGGGAGGCGGGAGGCGGGGAGGCGGTACCGGGGGCTTGGCGCAGGGGCTTGGGGCGCACGCGCACCAGCACGCGCTGGGCGGGCTCGCGCGCGCACGTGTACGCGCCGGCGTGCTGCGGCCGGGCCGCGGGCGCGTGCAGGCGCGCGGTGAGGCGCGAGCCGGCTGTGAGCTCGCCGGCGGGCCGCAGGTCGGCGGGCACGGCGCCCCCGTCCAGGCGCCACTCCGCGCGCTCCTCCACGCGCAGCGCGCACTCCACGGTCAGCGGCGCCCCCTCGTCCACCGCGACGCGCGCCTCGTCGCCTGCGTCTGCGCACGCCATGCGTCACTAACCACCTGCTGCCGACCCTGCCGCATTCTCACTGCTACCTCCTCTACTCTACCTCTCCCTCTCCTTGGCCCACATATTGTAGATATGTATGCCGATATGTCATATCACTATATCTATGTATAAAAGGTAGCTAGCTATAGTTGGCCTCAGTCCAGGACCACCATAATTAGGGTGTTTCATTTTTTTTGTTTTCGATTTTCATCTGACTTTGCTCGAATTCTTGATACCACTCATGTACAGTAATCATATACCAAAAATCACCATAATCGGATAATATTTAGAGGTTGCGCAACGCCAATGAAATTTTCTCATACAGATGATACGTCAGCACTATGGGGTAAATATTTACTGAGTTTTTTGAGTCAAAAAACATTTTTTACAGTGGAGGTTAGTAAGTATTACTTGTGTGTTATAGTAAACTAGTTAAGTACACACATCAAAAGTGTCTAGGGATCAACATATGTGTCTAGGGATCAACATATATTTTTGCAATAACTTTTCTCCTGATTGATATTAATTAAAATTTTCTTTAAGGATTCATCAAATAAAGTGTTTTCGTTTGTCACAGTAACGATAAACCAAGTCACCTTTGCATTAATAAAGAAAATTGCCATTTTCCTAATAAAAGGATTTTTGACATTTGAACCACTAACATTAAAGTTCGAAAAAAAGGCTGAAATAACAGTTTTCTTTAAAATTTTATTAGGTAACTTAAACAATTAATAATCCGTGTTTCTACCGCGAACACTAACACAAGAACATCGGTTTGGCATACTCAAAATGAGTTCATCCAAATCACGCAGTGGAATGGCCGCCCATGTTCGTTGCAACAACAAAAAAAGGTCTTCTTGCGACTGGATACCCTCCATATTAGGCAGAGCTCTTCTCTGTAGCATATCCCATGCATGCTCAATCGGGTTCAAGTCTGGCGACTGAGCAGGCCAGGGCCAAAGCCACATCTCAATCTCAAGAAATCCGCATAAAAATGCTTGATCCCTAGACACTTTTGATGTGTGTATAATCAATCAATCTAAAGATTGTAAAAAGAGTAAAACAAGAGGAATTTGGTTACTTAATAAGGCACGAGAAAGACTAAAGTTGTTCTTAAAAGAGGTGGACAAATTAAATATACCTACCTACACGTCGCCATATCATTAGTATTTGCTTTGACACTGCAGCTACAAGTCATGGAGCGTGTTTTCAACCGACTTCAAAAAGGAGGTTCTCAATTCGACTGTATTTTTTTTATTTTTTTTTATGTTTGTTCCCTCATAACTTTGGACTGGGTAAACCGATTTTGATGATTCTTTTTTTATTTGAAAGCTGGTGCTTCCCGAATGGTCCCATTTAAATTTGGTCCAGATTGAAGTCGTTTTTTTTTTGTTAAAATTTGTGATTAAGAATAATTTAATTACACCTATAGTAATTGATACTGTAAAGAGCGTTAGCGTGCACCAGACATTATTATTTTTAGAATATTTCGAAATAAAGGATTAGCTTGATAAGACAGTGTTTATAACTATCTTGCACGAAGGTTATCCTCAAAACATCTTAGAGAGTGAAACTTATACAAGAGGAGACATTAAGGAATCTACCACGTTCACTGATATACCTTGGAGATTGATCTCAGAATAATTTTCCAGTTCAGTATTCAAGGGACTATCCATCCATTAAGCATGGTGGATTGCAAAAGCCATATACGCCAAAAAATGATGTAAATTATTTTATTCACCAAACAATAATTGAATTTTCTTAGTGCAAAAAAAAAACCGACTTCCAAAAAACATCCAACGAAAACTCTCTGCCAAAAACACACTTAAAAGCGTAAAATAAACTGGTTCTTCATAAATTTCCTATACCTAATTCTTTATTCATTTAAATAGTAGTATTGTAATGTGTGCTAGGTACCTAGAATCTGTTTGAAGTCGGTGCCAAGTGACTATCGCTTAGACTTTTGTAATTGTTCTAGTGACTAGTTAAGACGTATTACTCAAAAGATCCCTCTCTTGAGTGAAAAGTTCGTTTAAAAATGCTAAATCGTATGTTTCATTTCAAATAAAATTATTTAAGTTTAGAAAAATCAGAAAAGAAAAAGGACATGAAACAATTGGATGAGAAAACTCTTCAATTTGACCAAAAAATCTATTAGTGACTTCGTTACTAGTAAAACAAAAAATTATTCAGGTTGTTCGGTATTCACAACAAAACCGAATATTGTAGCACTACATCAGAGACTCCTTAAACAGTCTCAAGGTAGTCAATGTTGCTGCAGAAGGGAGCTTAACTATTTAAAATGAAAAACAACGATTCCATCAAAGAATAGAACATAAATTCTTGATAAGCATTGCAGAAGAGACGTCGCCATTGGCAAACAAAAGAAGGGGTTGCAGTTAATATCGTTAATTAATTATTACATGGATTAAATGTAAAATTTATGTTACATATTGAATATTTATATTGTATTTTATGCGAATTTGTGTCTTTTTAATTAATATAGACATATTTCTGTCATACCGTGTTATTTTGAAAATAGGTAATTTAACATCAAAATTTTGATTCTTCTTACAATACTTTTCAGTTGCGCAACCTCTGTACAATCTTTTTGAAAATTTTAATATATATTATTAAGCTTAGGGAGACTTCAAAACCGAGCAAAGTCAGGAAAAATATTTAAAAAAAAAATCTCCTTATAGAGTGAAACACCCTAACCACCATAGTACAAAATTAGTGATTTATTCAAAACTTTAGATATTTTTTAACTGGATCTATCATTCTGGCTCAATAGAAAATACATAAAACTTATAAATTGAATAAGGAATGATAATTTCTACCCTCACCACTCCAAGAGTTCTTAATAGAAACTGCTTTTTAAATGTACTGGAAATGTATAATTGTTAAGACCTTACAACAGATAATTTACCTACATATTGAGCACCACATTAAACGCTATAGTGGTAAACTCAACTAGTCAAGAGACCACATATATTTAACTAATCTAATCAAAAACCATGCATATATTTAGTAATGCAGCAAGGATGTAAATAAATCGCTTTGTCACTTAATGTTAAATGCAAAACGTTTTAACTTTGAAGCATAATACACAGAAAAGGAACTTAAATAACTACAGTGTAACACAACAAATTGCTGATATTTGAAAGAATAAAGGAAGTATTACATAATAAAAGGAGATGACAAGAGACAAAAACAAGATGAATTTATCATTCAACATTTTCTTTTCATCAACATTCAAAGCATTGAGCTCATTAATATATGGGGCTGACGACTTCACAAAATAAATGTATGAAGATTCATCATTAAGTTTTAAGTGACCAGCATCGAGAACACACCAACATATTTCAAGGTTATTTATACTTTTTAACCTTGTTGCAATCTGAAAATTGTTATTTTTAAATCAGTTGTACATCTACAAATTAAATTCTAATATTAATAATTATGACAATGAACTGTTAAAGAAACAATAAATTATTGTGATAAGTAATTATTATCTGATAAGTCTAATAAGACCAAGTTAAATATAATAATGGTAGTTATGATCCAGTCCAATAAAATGAACAACAAAAGATTAGTCAACTGTCTCAAACAATACTCGGATGACATTCAATGTTGGTTCTCACTCTTATCACACAGATAACACACATGTCTAACAAATAACCACACAAAGAACATTATTTATTTTTCCATACATTTAAAGCCTTCCTGACACCATTTTTTTTGTACCTATTACTATTATAGGACTTCAATTGCCACAACTATCTTTCCATAGCAAGAAACAAGTCAAACTAGTATTAGCAAGGGCACCACTACTCATATGCATCATTCACAATAAGACATTAGATGAGGAGCTCATTGCTCAGCTAGCAACAGTCATTAGAATCGTAATTTAAACCAGTAAGTCAAACAACAAAAAGTTGAACGATTTCGACTGTCCTTGGTCCAAATACATAAATCATTATGAGCTACTACATATCCCTGCCTGATATTTAATACTCAACAGACTGTTTCCTGTGGAGTTGACCAATAGTCCAGCTAGTCACACCTTCAGTCCAGTTAGTAATTACGTTGTGAACATTAAGAGGTCGCAGTAATTAATTACTCATCCAGTGACATCATGCATGCAGTCGTCGCCTCTTTATTGAACGCAAAATTTTAAGCCCGAGGTACCAACAAGGCATTGAGTGCTATTAACGCACGCAATAGCAACCCATCTTCTATATAATTTGACCTATAATATAATATTATAAACGTGAAAATATGATAAAATTAACTTTTTCACTTACTTTGTGCGTTGGAAGAAACTCCAAGGGCTATAAATAGAAGAGCCAGAGGTAGTGCTAATTGACGCCGCATGGTGCCTTATCTGTCAATTTACACCATATAAAACTAGACCCCAAATGTGTTGTAAAACTTAGAGGACTAACTCAGTACACTCGCATTTATTTCGTAATACTCGTATCTTTGCCTGACTGACACCATAAGTACAATGAGAAAAATAAGATGGCGCACCAATTAAAAAGGAAGATGTGGAGTTGCCACCTCATAGAAGAAGATTTTTTTATGTTTAATACATTGTACGTATAGTTAATTATCATTTTCTTCAAATTATTACGGTAGTAACAAGGACACTTTTTTTATTCTTTTATCAACTGCAATAATAAGAAGTGTAATTAGATTACTAGTATTATTACTTAGTGAGTAAGTTTAATAGCATAGACAATAATAATTGTTTTAACGTAGGTAATTGTGTAACATAATAATTCAAAACACAACAAAAAATTATCACTGGCGAAACGTGGGTGTACAGGGAATTCTATAAAAAATAAATATTATCCATACACGTGTAGTTATGACGAGTGACTTTCTTTGTCATGAGATTCTGATGGGCACAGTCAGGAAGTCATGATTGAACTAAATGTTTTCATCTGGTTTAAAGTTACCCGCCTATACTATACTTAGCTTTTCATTTCAGTCTGTTTCTTCAAGTGAATAGTTTAGTTTTACTCTCTACAATGTGTTCTGTGCTCTATGGTCTTCTTTATGTCAAATGTTCTGGTCAGTTATTTTGATTTGTAAATAATTGTGCCGTTGGCCGTTATAGATTATTTTAATATTTCGAACGGTGGACAGAATTAGAATAATAAATCATATCATCTGAGTTATAAACGTTAAAATGAGTCCGCCAGTTCACGTTGAAGTGGTTCAAAAATTACAAAGCCGTGCTAACAAAGATAACATTAAAGAAATGGTTCATTCTTTACTCACAAATTTCGTGTCCATAACTCCTGGTGTTTCCCTAGCAGAGAATGACTGGGAAGATAATCTCGACCTCAAGGAACACGTCCAAATGATATCTTTCTGTGACATCGATCATGAATCAGAAGTGTTAGTGACTCAAGCGGAGTTCGTCTATCACATATACAAATTAGACTCTTTCGGTGCAGAAACGGATACAATGACAGACACGAGCACCGGTGAAGAATTTGCAGCAGCGGATATGTGGGCCTTACCTAGCCAGGAATTTCACGGTCTTTGGGACACTTTGATTTACGACACTAAACTAAAAGAGGACACTGTACGATTTGTCGAAACCGCATTCCATTTCGCCGATAAGGGCGTCGACCCTAACGTCGTCGGGTGGAATCGAGTAGTGCTTCTGCACGGGCCACCCGGAACCGGCAAGACCAGCCTGTGTCGCGCCCTTGCACAAAAACTGTCTGTACGCCTTAGCGATCGTTTTCCGCGAGCTAGACTCATCGAAATAAATGCTCACGGACTATTCTCTAAATGGTTCGCCGAAAGTGGGAAGCTCGTGGCGCGCCTGTTCGAGCGCCTAGAGGAAATCGTAGCAGACAGGCGACTGCTGGCGTGCGTACTCGTGGACGAGGTAGAATCGCTAGCGCACGCGCGTCGAGCGGCTCTGTCCGGCTTGGAGCCGTCTGACTCAATACGCGCCGTGAACGCCCTGCTCACGCAGCTAGACCGACTGCGTCGGAAACCGAACGCTCTCGTGCTCACCACCTCCAACGTGACCGGCGCCATCGACGTAGCTTTCGTGGATCGCGCGGATATCAAGCGTCGCGTGGGCCCGCCCTCGGCGCGTGCTGCGTATGAAATTTTACGCGGCTGCTGCAGCGAGCTGATGACGCGCGGCATCGTGGCGCCTCGGGAGCCCGTGTTCGAGCTGCGACTTTTGGAGGATTCTCGCTTCGCAGAGAGCGAGTCGTCGCGGCCGAGCCTGCGCCTGTGGGAGGTGGCGCTGGAGGCGGCGGCGGCGCTCATGTCGGGGCGCGCGCTGCGGCGCTTGCCCTTCCTGGCGCGGGCGCTGCACGCGCGCTCGCGCATAGCGCCCGACCTGCTGCACTTCGTGATGGCGTTGCGTGCCGCTCTACACCAACATTTGGCAGATGCGGCCGAGTTAGATGACTCTTGCCCTATTACAAAAAAAATAACGTAGTTTGGAGCATGGTTAACATGTGACAGGGACTATTTTGTAATGTTATGAAGACTGCTTTCCTAGGTGCATACTATAAATTTTACATGTAAAAAATAATAAATACTTAAGATAAGTTAAATTTGTGGTATTTATTTGGTCTCCTATTGTAGATCTTGGTGTTGTCTTTGGTCAAATATTTCATTTAAAAATGGTCAGTAGGCAAAGTCGTAATCTCTTAAGTCTTAAAGTGGCGCGAACAAGGCTGTCTTGACATTTCCTTTATCTTTAGAGGCACAAATACAGATGTCTTGTTTAGAGTTCAAACATGTAGTACACTTTAATTTGACAAATTCTAAATTGGGGGCTTGATCTCGACATCTTGATACTAATCATACTCGTACTACATTCAATTGTCGAAAATATCTTTTAAAAGACATTGAGAGTAGATCACAACTAGGGTTCCCAACCCTCCCGGATTGCCCGGGAGACTCCGGTAATAATGGTTAACCTCCCGACCTCCCGGAGTGCTATAATTTCTCCGGTTTTTCTAAAATTTCTAATTCTAAAATCCGGTTTTAAATAACCTGAGTTCCCTTTAAAAAGTAAAAAACACGTTATGCGCTTTCATTTGAGACCCCACTCGATGATATTTTTGCAGACATTCGGTTACTCTTCCCCACTTTCACCCCCATAACTTTTAAACGGCTCAACCAATTTTCATGAAACATGTCTAAAAACACTCGCACGTAACTCACCTTTCATATAAAAAAAAGTAAATTGAAATTGCTTCATCTGTTCGGGAGCTACGGTGCCTTTTGGTCGGGGGTTAAAAATTAATTTAATGACTGATCTGAAAACGAAGCTACAAAGCAGACAAGCTGACCAATTTTATGGCAAATCTGCCATGGACTTATTAAAGTAGTTTTATGAACCGCAAAAACAAATTTCAAATGAGTTCAATAACTTTTTTACGCGATTTTTTACATATTTCCAAAATTTAAGATTTTCAATACCAAGCAATGAAAATTTTATCTTGAAAAGAGCCAATCACACACATTACCAGACTCCAGAAATTATTAATTTTCAATTTAAACCCCCCCCCCCCCCTCGAGTTCTCCCGGGTTGGTCCTTTCGAGAGTTGGCAACCCTAATCACAACTGAAATTTGTATAATTAGGAGGGACCCTCTGTTGTATTTGAAATTTTACTGTTTAAAAGTTAAAAGACAATGCAAAATTAAATGTTAAAAGGCAGCAGAACTAAGGCCTTTGATTGAATCTCGCATAAGTCTGCTTTATAAAACTAAAGAGAAATTACCTCACTCAGTATTTCACATCTGAGAATCATATCCCTCTCACAAGTGTTTTTTAGGCCTAACAGGGGGATGACAGATCCTCCTTTTTCTGTTGATGTCGGAGTACCTCATGGCTATATATTTGGTTCAGTGCTATTCAAATCATTCTTGCCACCCACTGATGATGATATGGTAGTTACCGGACAGCACGTCGGGGGCTAGCAGACGATGTGACCCAGGCCACCCGCGCCCCTCTCTCGTATCTAACACTTGCCTATATACTCATCTCAACCCCAAGCATGTATCTAGTACAGAACGATATACGGGACAACACATTGCATGTTGCATTGTCCATCACGCTTATCCACTTTAATAACGCCTTATTGGTCAAGAAGCTTATGAGAAACCACACCCTCGAAGTAGGCACTGAGGTCTGCTGCTCTTTAACATCTATAGAGTAGAGAATAGTTGAGAACACATGAGATTATAGGCTCACAAGTTATTTCTGTAAAGAGAAACACATGTTGGAAAATAATTGCTTAAACAAAGATAGCAAAAAGGAAATACAAACATAAGTTGCAATCTTTTTATTTAATGAAATCTCTCAAAATATAGACATCTATTGTGATGTTTTCGTTGTATAAGATACAAGTAAAATTTTAACAAAATAAAAACCGACTTCAAGGTTTGACTCGATTTCTCTTGGATACCATGATAGTGTCCTTATCCAGGTACCACCGTTGGGATATCTCCTTTCTATTAAAAAAAAGAATCATCAAAATCGGTTCATAAGCGACGAAGTTATCCGCGAACATACATAAAAATATATATATACGGTCGAATTGAGAATTAAAATTTAACCGACTTCCAAAAGGAGGAGGTTGTCAATTGATATATTTTATTTATTGGTTATATTGGATTGGTATATTTTTAATATGTGAATCGTAAAACATAATATGAAAATCGTTTAAACCTAAAGAAACTAGTCACGGTCACCTCTCGAATTACAATAGTGTAATATACAATTAGTCACATTTGCACGATCGTCACATTTCGTCCCTCTGATACGCCGCCGCCGTGGTGGGCGGTGGGCGGTGGGCGGTGGGCGGTGGGCGGTGGGCGGTGGGCGGTCAGCGGCCGATGATCCACAGCATGTTGAGGCCTATGGGCCCCAGGTGCAGGCGCTGCAGCGCGGGCGGGTCGGCGCGCGCGGCGGCGGCCACGAACAGCAGCACGGTGTGCAGCAGGTTGTTGCGGCCGCGCGCCACCTCCACGGTCTCGTCGCCCAGCGCCAGCACGTAGTGCGGTGGCCGCGCGGCCGTGCGGTGGATGGCCAGCGCGTGTGGGCCGCGCGGCGGAGCGCCCGGCGCCTCCGACAGGTGCGCCGAGCTGAAGGGCCGCGCGGCCGGCGCCGGCGGCAGCTGCCCGTCCAGGTACGCGGCCAGCAGCCGCAGCAGCAGCTCGGCGTCCGTGGGCTTGCTCTCGTCCCAGTCGGAGCCGCCGCCGTTCCAGCGGTAGCCGCTGAGGCAGCCGCCGTGCGCCAGCTCGCGGACGCGCTGCACCACGTAGCGCTGGTCGGCGAAGGGCTCCAGGTAGGGCAGCAGCGCGCCCAGCGAGGGCAGCGCGGCCGCCGCCGGCAGCTTCTGCAGCCGCTCCACGCCCACGTGGCCCAGGCGCGCCTCGCCCAGCCCCAGCGCGCCCAGCGCCTCGTCCACGCGCGCCATCTCGCGCACCAGGCGCTGCAGGATGGTGCAGTGCAGCCACAGGCGCAGGTTCTGGTTCCACTCGGTGACGCGCGCCGGCTCCAGCAGCAGGCGGCGCCAGGCGGCCGGCGCGCCCGCCCCCGCCCCCGCGCCCGCGCCCTCCTCCAGCGCGGAGCTCTCTGTGCACAACATACATCACCCTGCTACATTTACGGTACAGACGATTGTTCGTGGGACACGATAATTAAAGTGAGTCACGCTGAATTTGCGTAGAAAAATGGCGCGCGAGTGCGGGCAGTGGTCTCACCGGAGTCGAGCGCGGCGAGCTGGTAGTGGTGGAGCGGCGCGGTGGGCAGGTGCGGCGTCCAGGGCTCCGCCCCGCCCGCGCCCGCCACGCGCGCGCGCTCGCCGTACTGCCTGGAACCATGCATCAGACACGTCACAGAACGACTATCTATACGATCGTGAACTAATATTAATAAAATGTTTTATCTGAATCGTTTGCGGAGGTCGCGTACTATTTTTTATGAGATATTTAATCTTGCGATCGGATTTGCAATCAGATTGCGGTCTAGCCATAAGAGTATGCGTCTGTGAATGGGGTAGTCTCGGGTTCCATACGTAGGTCGAGCCAAAGGGTGTCGTCGGGTTTTTCTATCGACAGATTGTTAACAACGACACGGAGTATGGAAGGTCGACGGTGTTCACACCCGGGCTTCGAGGAGCGACTCGTGGTGGCCTCGTGGAAAACAGATAAAGCCGGTCGAACTAGTGGCCGATCTCAAACGTGCTCGCTAATAATAAAGACCAGGAAAACGAAGACGGTACGGTCGGATTTCAACTGTAAGATTAAAATTCGATTCTGGATAGGTCTAAACCGGATAGGTTTAGTCAATTCCGGCTTTCTAAAATAATCTATATATATAAAAGAGTAAGGTGACTGACTGACTGACTGACATACCCAGAGATCAACGCACAGCCCAAACCGCTGAAGCTAGAATCCTGAAATTTTGCATGTAGGTTCTTTATATAACGTAAGTGAGCACTAAGAAAGGAATTTTTGAATTTCCACCCCTAAGGGGGTGAAATAGGGGTTGAAAGTTTGTATGGAAGTTCGTCATTTTTTAAGTAAGAAACATGAAACTTTACTTTTGGGCTACTGATTTAAAATGAATTGATAAGTATTTAAACGTTTCTTAATATTCTACCCCTAAGGGGGTGAAATAGAGGTTGATTTTTTATGGAAGTTCGTCATTTTTTAAGTTGGAATGTTGAAACTTTATTTTTAGGCTACTGATGAAAAAAGAGTAGATACGTATTTAAGCGTTCCTGGATATTCTACCCTTAAGGGAGTGAAATAGGGGTTGAAAGTTTGTATGGAAGTCCGTAAATTTTTAAATAAGAAATATGAAACTTTATTTTTGGGCTACTAAATGAAAATGATTAGATACGTATTTAGGAGTTTTTGGATATTATGCCCCTAAAGGGGTGAAATAGGGGTTGAAAGTTTGTATGGAAGTCCGTAAATTTTTAAATAAGAAATATGAAACTTTATTTTTGGGCTACTAAATGAAAATGATTAGATACGTATTTAGGAGTTTTTGGATATTATGCCCCTAAAGGGGTGAAATAGGGGTTGAAAGTTTGTAAGGAAGTCCGTCATTTTTAAGTGAGAAACATGAAAATTTAGTTTTGGGCTACTGATTAAAAATGAGTAGATACGTATTAAAGCGTTTCTGGATATTCTACCCCTAAGGGGTGAAATAATGGTTGAAAGTTTGTAAGGAAATCCGTCATTTTTTAAGTGAGAAATATGAAAATTTGTGTTTTGGCTGATTAAAAATGAGTAGATACATATTTAAGCGTTTCTGGATATTCCACCCCTGAGGGGGTTAAATAGGTGTTGAAATTTCGTATATAGGTTATTCTGGAAGTCCGTTATTGTGGAAGTCCGCTATTCTCGAAGTTAGAAACATGCAACTTTATTGGCTACTGATTAGAAATGAGTAGATACGTATGTTCGAACATGTTCTACCGGAACCGGTTGTGGTTTCACGGTGTCGTTCTCGAAGTTGTTCAAAAATATGTGTGGTACCTCGGGCAGACTTTGCAGTTAAGTAGAAACAACTTCGAGAACGAGGTGAACAGGAGAATTCAGCCGGGTTGGGCAGCGTTTGGGAAACTTCGTCGGGTCTTTTCATCGTCAATCCCAGAGTGCCTAAATACGAAAGTCTTCAATCAATACGTCCTACCTGTCATGACATACGGTGCCGAAACGTGGACACTTACGACACGGCTGGTCCACAAGTTCAAAGTCACTCAGCGTGCTATGGAGAGGGCTATAATAATAATAATGATTTATTTTTCTCATCACAAAAGCTTAACGTTTCTCTAAGGGATCGCATCAAGAATGAGGTGATCCGGTAGAGAACCAAGGTCATTGACACAACCCACAGGATAAGCAAGCTGAAGTGACAGTGGGCTGGCCATATTAGCCGCAGAACTGATAACCGTTGGAGTAAACGGGTTCGTGAGTGGTGACCGCGTCTCGGCAAACGTAGCGTAGAACGTCCACAGGCCAGGTGAAATAATGATCTGCCCAAGACGGCTGGCAGAAGCTGGATGAGAGAAGCTGAGGATCGAACCAAGTGGCGTGCAATTGGAGATGCCTATGTCCAGCAGTGGACTGTGATGATGATGATGAGATACGTATTTAAGCGTTTCAAGATATTCTATCCCTAGGCTAGACTGGAAGTCCGACATTTTTTAATTTAGTAGCTACGAATAAATAATAAGTCAGGAAGTCTAACTCGGAACAAATTTCACACAAAAAGTGGCCCGTCTTGAAACCAAAACGACGTATGAAACAAAAACCAATCAAAACCTAGGTTATAAATAGACATTGTTTGTGATTGGTTTGAATTCAAAACGAAAGCAGGGATTGGTTCATGCGCTTGCTGCAATTTCTTCTATGACAGCAACATGGACGATATTATGTATAAGTAGACCAGTCAAAGTTAATAATAAAACAATATAATTGTATAATGTTTATATATTTGTTTTTTTTTTTATTATAAACTCTATGTCCCTCGAAATATAATTAATTTATTAAGTTTTTGCCTAGAAGACATTAAAAAAGAATCTTTTTTCGCAATGTAGTGAAGACGGATTCTGAGAAATTCAACGATTACACATTTTATAGAAAAAAATGAAATGGTCATTATTTGTCTGGTGACTGTTTTTTAGTAAGCGCAGAATATCTTCGTTGTCAATTATTTTAGAAAAACACTGTGTAGATATCACTGACAGATTACTTGCTCGAGTAAGTGATTTTCCGTTATCATGTATTTTTATTATCTGTCTTATTAGTGTTTCTGTGCGTGTGCATATTTTATACAATACCACAGATGGATGTCGACGAGAGTCCACCGAAATCTTTCAAACTGATCAGCTTGGGAAAATAAAAATTTTCATTAGCAATGAAAAATTGCTAATTATGAGCTAAGGTAGCAATGATAAGCATTCTGGACCGTTAATTTTCGCTTGCAGTTTTCGGGTTACAAAGCCGGCTATATAGCCTACAATTTGCTCCACTGTTTCTGGCAATTGAAGGCTAGCGTCCAGCATATTTTTTTTTCCTGTCGCGGGGGACTTTACAGACACACTTGAAATGGACACAATTAACACCCAAACTCAGAACAACAATTTGTGGATCACACAAAGTGTTGTCCCGTGTAGGATTTGAACCCACAACACTTGGCGAATTGGCAAGCGGCGTGGCGACCGCCTAAACCACTAGGCCAACAGTGCAGTTAAATTTTGATAGCACCATGCAATTTTCTTCTTCTGTCACCTGCTACAGTAGAGTAACTAGCGCTGTCTGTACTATTTCTAAAGCCAGGAGTGGTCTTATTGATTACTGAAGAGCAATTTAGTATTGGAATGTCCTCCAATGGTATGCTGTTGCCTGTGAATTTAGAGCTGAGGTTCAAGTTCATTAAAGTCTTTATATATATTTCCATAAATTGACAGGCGTTTGGGTTATTGTTGCAACGACCGTGGTTCAACCACGATCACTCCAAAAAAAAAATTCAATATGATCTTGGCTAAATTTATAAGGTAAAATAAAATTCAATATTTGTGCCTCCACTAAGAAAGCAAAAAGTAATTTAAAACTTGAAATACAAATAAGAAGACCTAGAAATCCAGTTTTAGACTGAGTTTTGGTCACTGGTTTCAAGAAGTTGGTATATTCCGTTACTCTTTGTCCATTTACTGTTTGAGTTTTTTTGGACTGCACATTGATTTGGAGATTTTTAATATATTTTTCGCTTTTATCCAAAATATTGTATAGTTTTTCTTTTTGTTCAACCGAAAAAGGGTGTTTAAACCCGTGTCCAGAAAGTGATCTTGCATTTAGTATATCAAAAAGGTTATTAAACGTTTCTAAAAAGATAACAGTTGCATGTGTGTCTTGATAATCAGGCATGTTTAATTGCTGCGAACAAAACATAATCGCATCAGCTACACTTTGACTTAGAGTTTGAGTCGCTAGCGAGTCAAACTTTCACGTTCATGATATTATTTCGGAACTCTATATGCCGATTTAATAACTTATTCCCAAAATGCAATCCAATATTATCTTGGACATTATTGAATTTCTCACTCTCTCTCTCATCGTGCCCACTCGATGTTATTGCTGCTTTGAACTACCAATGGCATACAGTCATATTCCTGTCTTTCCAAATTAACTGCAGCTATCCACTTTTTTTGCCGAATTGCATCCGCAGGAAAACTAAAAGAAAACCAATTATACAAAACACATTAGCATTTAAAATTATCAAAATAAATATACATACCTATTTTATAATAAAAATTATTTTATCGATATACTTTTCAATATTTCACCAAAAAGAAAAAAAAAACAATCAAAAATGTACTGACTTTATGTTGCATAGTGTTAACCATCTCAGTTTGATAACATATTTGCAAATCATTAAATATAACTATAATTTTGCTACTACTTACCAGTGAAAAGTGAGCCCTGGGCATTTTAGCCTTATATGGCTCCTGCACCACTTCACAACACACGCTGGCATGATTATTGACAACACAATAATAAATCGAAATATGACGTGTGCTCGCTTGCAAGAACAATATCCGACTAATGGCGGCGGTGGACACAACTTTTAAGCACCGCCTACTTGGACACAACTTTTGTTGGGTCATTTTTAGAGCGCAGTTAGATTTCCTGACTTATTATTTATTCGTAGTTTAGTAGCCTGAAAATTTGTCTTCAGGCTTTTGATTACAAATAAATGAATACTTATATCAGCATTTATGGGAATTCTATTCCTAAAGGGGTTAAAATAAGGGTCGAAAGTGTGTATGAAAGTCAATTTTAATGGACTATTGATTATAAATAAATACGTTTAAAAACATGAACACAATATTCATAGAAACTTACACAGTTTTAATTAAATACATATAATCAACTTCCACGCGAGCAAAGCCGCGGGCAACAGCTAGTAATAAAATATTGCGTGGGTTGTTAGAATACCTTAGGTAAGTGGCGAGCGATCGTCGGTCGGCGATGAACTCGTCGGCGCGGCGCTCGAAGGGCGAGGCGGGCGAGGCGGGTGAGGCGGGCGAGGGCGGGGAGGGCGGCGGAGACGCGTCCGCCCCGCGCCAGGCGCGCGCCGGCGACAGCGAGGCGGGCGCGGGCGCGGCGGCGGCGGGCGGGGTGCGCGCGGGGCGGGGCGGCGGGGCGGGCGCGCCGCTCACGCCCAGCAGGCGCTGCTGGCGCGGCGACAGCGCGAGCGGCGCGCGGCGGCAGCGCAGCACGCGCGCGGCGTGCTGCAGCACGTTGGCGCCGAGCACGCCGGCGCAGCACAGCTCCACCCAGTGCAGAGTCGACGTATAGCCCGCGCACATATGCCACCTGCCACCGAAATTCCTCTCTTGTATTCTCCGAGTATACGTTTTAGACGTTTGTCGTAGTACGATTTCTAACTTGTAACGCAAAGGTGTATAGAAAAGATTGTGGAGGAACGGGTGTCATGTCCCTCCAACACAAAGGGAGGATCCTCCGACCAGGCGAGGTGATCATGCCTGGCGGGCTAACTGCCCCCGGTTGATGTTGGGATGTTGTATATATGATTATCGGCACGAAAACTTTCACTGCGCGATTCAGGATTGGTAGTTTCTTAGTTTCCTTCGTTACTCCGTAGTTTAGTGTAACTTCGGTAGATGGCGCTGTAGTATATTTCTGTTGCGCTGTATGTGGAAGTCGCCACAAGATTAAAAAACTATGGACTCGAGTGTGGAGTGTTACTCTGTGACGGATTACGATCACTCGCACCTGACTATAGATCGTTGTACACTATGTTGTATTGATTTTGTATTGTACGACTTACACCCCGTTCACACTTGTCGGGTGTCGGGTCCGTCTATTAATCGGAGGTTCCAGTGGCAGAGCATTTTATATGCTATTCACACTTGTCGGAAACCGATTTTGTGTCGGCCACGACAATAAATGTCGGGTGTTTTGCCAGCCCTCTGCGCCCGGGAAAAAATCGTGTCGGATCTCGCTCGCCTATAAGTAAGAATGACGCTGTTCACACTTGTGTCAGGTGTCAGGGCGACTAGCGCCCCCCGCTTCCCCTTGTTCCGTCCGTGCGTAGGTACGTCGCTGCGATCGCACACACACACACGTCGCGGCGCACAAGCAGAATTGTTGTGTATATGTAATTTATTGTAGGTACGGTTTGTGGCCGACAACCGATTAATAACCGTAGTCTGAACAAAGGCGCCGACAACCGATTAATATACGGACACGACACCCCACAAGTGGGAACGAGCTCTTGCAGGTTGTTTTTTTTTTCTTAAATTCTGAATTATTTCTCAAAAACAAAAGCATATACATAATTGCACATTTTTTTAATTCTATCGCTTCTTAAATAATTTAAGGTCGAAATAATTTTATTTTTATAAATATTACATTCAAAACAGATATAATATGTAATATTATTTATACAACCAGATCTTGGTACGAAGTTAGCACTTTAAGGGATGCAAATTTAAGTTTTTTCGCCAGGCTATTTTCGCACTTATCCTCTTGATTGGGCTGTTGTACAAAAATAAGGTATAGCATCCTGTTTTGGCGAAGAAGCTATGAACACACATGTTCATAGAGCTTTAGTTGCATAGAAAAGAGCCATTGGAACAATTGAAAGAATTCAGATTCTTGAATCTTGCAGACCAGACCATACTTCAAAAATCTTAAAACATTAACTGTTCCTTGTTGATGTATATTGGTATTACTCTCTCACTTATAAAAATGAGGATGAGGGAGAGCACTAGGAGAAAGGATCTAATTAGTATTACCTAATGTATACCACACCTTAATGTTGTAAAACAAGAGTGCATATCACTATATATACACACTACACACATCAAAAGTGTCTAGGGATCAAGCATTTTTATGCGGATTTCTTGAGATTGAGATGTGGCTTTGGCCCTGGCCTGCTCAGTCGCCAGACTTGAACCCGATTGAGCATGCATGGGATATGCTACAGAGAAGAGCTCTGCCTAATATGGAGGGTATCCAGTCGCAAGAAGACCTTTTTTTGTTGTTGCAACGAACATGGGCGGCCATTCCACTGCGTGATTTGGATGAACTCATTTTGAGTATGCCAAACCGATGTTCTTGTGTTAGTGTTCGCGGTAGAAACACGGATTATTAATTGTTTAAGTTACCTAATAAAATTTTAAAGAAAACTGTTATTTCAGCCTTTTTTTCGAACTTTAATGTTAGTGGTTCAAATGTCAAAAATCCTTTTATTAGGAAAATGGCAATTTTCTTTATTAATGCAAAGGTGACTTGGTTTATCGTTACTGTGACAAACGAAAACACTTTATTTGATGAATCCTTAAAGAAAATTTTAATTAATATCAATCAGGAGAAAAGTTATTGCAAAAATATATGTTGATCCCTAGACACATATGTTGATCCCTAGACACTTTTGATGTGTGTATATAGATCACTTAAAATAGGTAATAGGTAGTAATTTTTAAAGTAAACCAATGCAGTTACAATTAGAAAAATGTTATTAGGTACTACTGCATGGTTGCCTGTTAGAGATTGCCTTCAGGCCATAAGGCCACTAATTGTACCACCAAGCTTTAAGTTCCCTTTGTAAGTAATCTGGTGTGAAATAAAGCAATTGATGACTTGTGTTGTGAACCACTATTTAAGCAATTTTAGATTTTATTATATGATATGACATTTTTAAAATTTTGTTGATTAATTTTTTTCTTGTATTTGACTTTTGATTGGTAATTATTTTTACTTATTTGCTAATGAATGACTATAAAATTAGTTGATATTTTATCCTTTCCTTTGAATATTGTTATTGTGGTGTCATCAATGTTTATGTTAATTCATTTAATTTAAATTGCTAAAATTGTTATTCATATCATTATTAATATTATCATTAATTATTTGTGGCTTGTTTATAATATTTACACAGAATGTAAAAATCATTTTCTGAATAAATTATTTAAATAAATTACAAAACTTAATATGATCATTAAGGTTTTAAGCTTTTTTTAATTTTCCAGTGCAACTTTTTTAACTTTTTCTTTTATAAGAACGTTGTCCTGACAACAACAGAAAAGTCATATGACTGAAGTGTATTCATGTAAGATCATGGTAGAACTAAAAGATAGACATTCAACTAAGGTAGTCCATGAGAGAGCAGTGTCTCAACATAGATAGGCCATCTCCATATACTACTGATACCATAACTTCATAGAAAATTGGTAGTGTAAGAGGTTAAGTGCAATCTCTGCCACTCTCTTGAAATTCTGGGAACTCACTTGCGTCTCTCTTGAATGTCAGTAGTCGTAGAGATGCCGATCACTTACCATCCGGTCACCCGTCTCCTCGTATACCTCATATACCTTCCAAAACTAAATGCACAGGAGAAACACAGTAACTTAAGCTATTACAGCAAAACACTCACAAGTCATACACGAATAGCATTAGCAATACGATGTTCACGACGAGCCATTTGAGCGAGCTAGACCGCTTCTTGTCCGCATACTTAAGATCTATTGTGCGGTTGACTATACTGGAGTTAGGACTAAGAGACCTGTAATAAATAAATAATTTCGAATAATAAATTTAATAAATATCCTTTAAAATAAGTGGACCGACAAATCAAATTTACTTACATATTTAAGTGAATGCCGAGGTTTTGTGGTACAAAATAAAAAAATTGTTTACACTAAATGCATATTTCAGTAAGTTAAAACTTAATTACTATTAAGAGCAAAATAATTTACTATATTACATCAACAACAACATAACCTCAGCAAAATGCAAAATGTTTTTAGGTTTGAATTGAACATTTTCTTTTAACCATAGAGGCATAGGGCATAGTTTTTTTTTTCTCTGGCCTCGCACGATTTGTGCATTCAGCCAATGTCGAGTTTATCAAAGAGTATATAAATCACTACGTATTAAAGGTAGGGAAACGAATTTAAATATTGAAATAGGTAAAACGGAATTTAGAATAAGACGTATATAGGATCAGTATGGTTTAATGGGATAAATATAGCTGGCGTATATATTTTTTTACTATAATAAAAATGTCATGTCGTTAAAATACATCACTGACAATAAATATTAAATAAAAAAAGACGTGTGGCACTCGGGGACTGCCGCGGTAAAGCTATTGCATAGCATTTTTTATCAACTTGTGCAGTTATAATTATTTATTATTTTTTTATTCATGCAGTATGTATAATATTGTGAATGAAAAATACTAAACCATTAAATTAGTACCAACATCGTATCTAGATGGCGTTGATCACTTTTTTAAGTAGCGATAAGGTTTCGTTACACAGCAAACTATATAAGGTTTAAACTATTCCTAATAAATGTCTTCGTCATTGAACGGGTTGTTTTATTCACAGTATTTTTTTTTCTTTGAACATGTAATCTTACGGGGCGCACATGCGGTGAGTGTGGCTGATATGATGTTCAATTAAAGCAATGTCAAAACTTGACATTGCTTTAATTCAATGTCTGTCTTACATATACGTTAAATTTTATGTTGAATAAAACCTAACTTCCCTAGGTTTTGCTCTCTTATTTCAATTTATTCAACATAATGGAGAAGTATCTAAGACCTGAGAGGTTCGACGGGGATCCCACGGTAAAGTCTACGGCAAAGGAGTGGAGCCATTGGAAACAAACTTTCCAAAACTTTTTGTCAGCTCAACAAACTGCTCCCGCTGCAACTAAATCCAAGGATGCACCACCCCTAGACATCGACGACAAAATCAAACTGCAGTTGCTAATTAATCACATTTCACCACGAGTGTATGCCTACGTAAGTGATTATAAGACCTACGTAGATTCTATAAGGGCTCTCGACAAAATCTTTATCAAAGAGTCTAATATCATCCACGCCCGTCACATGCTTACTACTAGACGTCAACAAGCAGACGAGACGGTGGACGCTTACATACAGTGTCTGAAACAGCTGGCAAAGGACTGTAGTTTTACTGACGTAGATGCCGAAACCAATAAAAATGATACAATACGAGGAGCTTTCATAGCTGGCTTGACATCGTCCAAGATCCGATCGAGACTGTTGGAAAGTTTGACATTGACATTAGACACTGCGTATAACACTGCTATTTCGATAGAAATGGCAGAGATTAACTCTCAAGCTTACTCTAATCAACACCCAACTATCAGCGCAGTACACGGCACATCTAAATCTGAATCGACACACACCCCTGTGGATGCCGAAAGAATCAACGCGGCGGCTGCCAGTAACTCTTCCTCTGGCTCATCAGGACATTTAGGACGCAAGTGTTTCTTCTGCGGCGGTTCATTACACCCAAGGAAGAAATGCCCAGCCCGTGAGGCCTTTTGCAAATCCTGTGACAAGAAAGGCCATTATGCGAAGGTTTGTCGTTCCAAGAACACTAGTGCGTTTTCTAATGTATCTGAAGGCTGCGATCACTGCACGGCCTGCATAATTGCTGCTACGCCTACTTCACTGCGCAGAGCTATCGTCACTGCGTTCGTCAAAGGCGTCCGTGCTGAAGCTCTCATTGATACTGGGAGTTCTGTCAGTTTTATTAATGAAGATTTCGCTAACTTATGTAACCTCAAGAGAGAGCCTTGCACACAGACTGTTTCCATGGCTTCTCTATCACATACCTCTCAAGTAAAAAGTCTTACCCGCCAGAACATTAAAATAGGTAATCACTCTTATGCCAACACTACCTTGCTGATAGTCAAAAATCTCTGTGCTGACATAATAGTTTCCTACGTAACCACTCGAGTCTGGAATTCGCTTTCGGAAGACCTAAAGAGGTATTTAAGGTATGCAGTGTTGTGAAGCCTCCGTTCCTGCCGTCCCATTATTTTCAAATCTCTCTACGGACCGTAAACCAATCGCGATAAAGTCACGCAGACACAGTGCCGAAGAACAGAATTTTATTCAAAATGAAGTTAAGAAGCTGCTCGAAGAAGGAACTATCGAAGAAAGTCAATCTCCTTGGAGGGCGTAGGTACTAGTCACGAAAAGCGAGACTCACAAGAAACGCTTTGTTATTGATTACTCCCAGACGATCAATAGGTTCACCCAACTCGACGCCTATCCTCTCCCAAATATTGAGGAAACGGTGTCCAAAGTATCGCAATACTCTGTCTTTAGTGCGATAGATCTACAGAGTGCATACCATCAGGTTCCTATACTTCCTCATGAAAAGACTTACACAGCTTTTGAAGCGGCTGGGAACCTATACCAGTTTCGTCGCATCCCGTTCGGCGTAATAAATGGCGTGGCCAGCTTCCAGCGTACGGTTGACTGGCTCATACGCACAGAAAACCTGGAAGGAACATTCGCCTATCTTGATGACATAACTGTTTGTGGAAAAACGAAGAGTGAACATGATGACAATCTTGAGAATTTTCTAAGAGCTGCCGACAAGTACAACTTGACCCTTAATGAATCGAAAAGCAAATTCAATCAAACAATAATAAACTTGCTGGGTTACACAATAGGACCGGATCATGTCATCAAGCCTGACGCTGACAGATTACAACCCCTGCTGAAGATGCCGCCCCCAAGTGATACTGCATCGCTCAGACGGGTACTAGGTATGTTTGCTCATTACGCGAAATGGATACCTAACTTTTCTGAAAGAATCCATGCACTAGCTCATGTTGACAGATTTCTATTAAACGAAGCAGCTACATCGTATTTCGAAAATCTAAAAGCTACTATCGCAAAGTCATCTGTTCATGCTATCGATGAAAACGTGCCTTTAGTCGTAGAGACTGACGCTTCTGAACATTCGATTGCCGCAACCTGATGCCAAAATTCTAGGCCCGTGGCCTTTTTCTCAAGATCTCTGAATTCCAGCGAACTGAATCATTCTACTGTCGAAAAAGAAGCGTACGCTATCTTTGAATCCTTGAAAAAGTGGCGCCATTTTCTAATAGGAAAGCCATTCACAGTCATCACTGACCAAAAATACGTCACATTTATGTTCGACACCAAGCATTCAAGCAAGATCAAAAATGAAAAAATACAAAGATGGCGACTGGAATTAGCACCGTACAAGTTCGACATAGTGTACCGCCCCGGAAAAGACAACCAAGTGGCGGATGCTTTATCACGCGTATGCTCCTGCGCCACAACGACTGCTACGGGAGCCGCTAAACTAAAATCGCTACATACAGCTCTTTGTCATCCAGGGGTTACACGGATGTTCCACTGGATAAAATCTAAAAACTTGCCCTACTCTCTTGACGACGTAAAATCCATGACTCGTGAATGACAGATATGTGCTAAAATTAAGCCGAGACACTATAAAAATGATGAGCCTTTGCCTAAGCTTATAAAGGCTACGTCAGCCTTCGAACGTCTTAGCATTGACTTTAAGGGACCAGTACCCTCGAACACTAACAACCGATACATACTTACAGTAATAGATGAATATTCTCGATTCCCTTTCGCATTCCCATGCAGTGACATGAGTGCCAAAACGGTGATCACGAACCTCAATAATCTTTTCATGATGTTTGGAATGCTCGCATACGTCCATTCGGATAGAGGAACTCAGTTTCTATCTGCAGAAGTTAAAGAGTTTCTCAACTCCAGAGGCATCGCAACTAGCAGGACTACCGTGTACAATCCCCAAGGAAATGGTCAAGTAGAAAAGCTAAACTCGACAGTCTGGAAAGCTCTACAACTGGCCTGTGAGTCTCACGAAGCGCCTATTGAAACATGGGAACAATATTTACCGGTAGCTCTACATTCCATTCGATCATTGCTATGCACTGCGACTAACTGTACTCCTCATGAAAGAATGTTCTTACACACACGCCGATCTCCAAACGGCAATACGATACCCTCTTGGCTAACTGAATCAGGCCACGTTTTGATGAAACGATTCGATCGGAGGAATAAGTACCAGCCGCTCGTAGAGGAAGTGGAAATATTGCAAGCCAACCCTGATTATTCGTTTGTTAAACTCAAAGATGGTAGGGAGACCACAGTATCCAATCGACATCTCGCCCCAATTGGACAAGGAGAAGGAGAGATACTGGATCTTCCTGGCCAAGAATCAGTGCTAGCAGAAGAGCCGTTTTCAGGCCTTAATGATTCCTCGTCGAACTATACGACTCCACCGGAAACTCCGCCTCGTGATGACCCTCCGATCTCACGTCCACAGTCACTGAGAGACGCATCACCTCGTGGAGAACCTACAACCTCCTCTCCTTCATCTCGTCGACACCCGTCACGGCCGCCACCTCCATTAGAGGATGTTCCCCGTAGATCCGAGAGAGCTCGACGCTTACCCCGCTACCTTGAAGATTACAGTGTGGGAGAATGATATGATGTTCAACCTCCTTCAGTGCTGCATGCATCGCAGGCAGTTTGTATCGTGATTTATATCATTGTGTCAAAACTTGACATTGCTTTAATTCAATGTCTGTCTTACATATACGTTTAATTTTATGTTGAATAAAACCTAACTTCCCTAGGTTTTGCTCTCTTATTTCAGTGGCATTATAAAGATATGATAGATACCTATTGGTGACGAGCAGATTCCCTAGCGGCAAGTCGCAGAACTAACGTATGCCAGATAAAAATACGTATACACGTTAACATTCCACTTTTAAAATACTGATCCCCCTCACGAAGTGGTCTTAAAGTATTTTTTACTACTCCGTGAATGTCTATCAATGAAATCATTGTAGAAAGAATTTAAAATAACAATGCACTCGCTCTGTATATTAAACTGTCAGGTAGAAGTATCTGTCTTACGTTAGTTCCGCAAACGGCCACTAGGGAAATCTGCTCGTCACCAATACACCTATATGCTTTCTCAGAAACATAGTAGCCTTTTTTTTTTTTTTTTTTTTTTTTTTTTTTTTTTTTTTTTTTTTTTTTTTTACGTGTGGAAATCCCCTCGGACCGTCACCCGCGCCGGGGCTTGCGGCGGGGCGGTGTGTCGGACTCGAACCGACTAAAACCACACGGTGTGCCACTCTGCGCCTGAGGAGGGAGGAGTCCGGGAACTGCTGTTGTTACGCCATCCAGACCCCTCCCAGCGCTTGCCCGCACAGAAGCGGGCACCCTCTGAGAAACATAGTAGCCTAGCCTAAGGTAGTAGAGCCAAGCTGATTTCAGCACGAACGGGCCGGCTCGACCGGGGCGGTACTACCCTCGCACAGAAAATCAACGTAAAATGACAGCGTTCGTGCTGTCGTGTTTCGTTGGTGAGTGCGAGACCGGAGGCCCAATGATGCAGGGGTGACAGTCATCGTGATATGTGTGTGAGCGGTGGAATGCTTGTGAAATCATAGTAGGGGTGGCGTGGATCGAGCCGTCGGCCAGGGAGACCCGTAGAAACGGTGGTGCCGCTGGCCACCCGCGGCATAGAGAGGGGCCCAACTGCGGCTAACCACCCTGGGAGGCTGCCCCGTCAGGTCGCGCATAATCCACGGAGTGGCTCGTCGTGCCGGTTGGTGACCGGACGGTGGGACCAGGCGACCACTTCCGGGAGGGTACGGGGGCCCTTCCGTCCGACGGCTCGGTTACCGTCATGCCTTGCTGTTATATGATGACACAGCATTCTGAGTCTCAGTAGTACACTGCCACGATGACTGTCACGCCTTTTACGTCCCCTTCACCTCTCTATCATCATGGCAGCAAAAAGAAAACAGGAAACGAGTTCAACAGCGGCATTCTCCACTCCCACCAACTCACTTTTCGTCGTGAACTTCACGAATATCCGTGGAGTTCACGCTAACCTCAACGCCGTCCACCACCACCTTGAGACGGTACGGCCAGCTCTGCTCTTTCTTACGGAGACACAAATATGTCGCCCTGCCGACACGGCATATCTCCACTATCCCGGCTACATGCTTGAGGAATGTTTCCTCGCGAAAGCTGGGGTATGTTAGGTGACCGCTCTAACCCAGCCAATTACCGACCTATAGCCGTCACTTCCATTCTCTGTAAGGTGTTTGAACGTATTATCAACAACCAGTTAGTCCGCTACCTAGAGGATCACTCCTTGTTAAACGATCGGCAATATGGTTTCAGACCGAACCGCTCCACGGATGATCTTCTAGCGTACATCACACACCTTTGGGGTGAGGCTATGGACAGGCATGGGGAGTCCTTGGCAATCAGCCTTGACATGGCCAAGGCCTTCGACCGGGTCTGACACCGTTCCCTTCTCTCCAAGCTCCCGGCATTCGGTCTGCCTCCTGGACTCAGTAACTGGATTGCTGCTTTTCTGCACCAGCGCCGCATTAGGGTCCTTTGCGACGGCGCGGCCTCTGAGTTTCTGCAGGTAAACGCTGGCGTACCACAGGGTTCAGTTTTATCGCCCACGCTGTTTCTTCTGCATATCAATGACATGTTAGCCCTTGGCAAATCAAATCAAATCAAAATCATTTATTCATCTAAGACACCAAGTGACACTTATGAACGTCAAATTGAAGCTATAGTTAAAAATCATAGATCGACACAAACAGAGGCCACAGCATGTGCTGTATTGTCGAGGTAAGTTAGGCGAAAACACCAAAATCTACTGCCTGCCTGTGCCGATCCATAACTTCCAGTTTCCAAAATGCGTAGAGCTCATGAGAAGAATACTGGCAAAGAAACTCATGGCTACTCTTTTTCAAAATCTGATTTTCAGGTACAATAGTGTTAGTATTACATGTAAGGTAAACAGTATGCAAGCTGTTGCCACCTGAAATTCCTTTTATTAAAAAGCTCCAAAATCTAACGCGCAAACAAAAAAAAAAACACTCAGTGATAACGTTGAAGGTTTGAGTCTATTAAACATAGAACAAAATAGAAACAAGGTGCACATCCACTTACATTCAGTTGCAAAATCTACTGTTGAAAATAATTCGTGACTGGATTAAGAGGCTAGGGTTGCAGTTGAACGAACCAGAATAATAGTATTGTCTAAAGAATCGCTGACTAGGCCGACCAGTCACCCCAAGCAGCACCCGTTCACGAGTATGACGCATGGACCAGCCATCATCTCCTTCGCCATATCAGAGGGAAGGAAACGACCCGCCCCACGACGACACCGCAAGCAATGACATTTTAGTGAGCATGACAAACCATAGTCTAGATACTGATAAAAATCACTACTAATTAAATTACCATGATAATCGCCACGCATTACTTTCAACTAACAATGGTTTGTTAATATTTAGCTTTATTAGAAGACAAAGAAGTTTGTGTGTATCTATTTAAACTCTAATGACACCTTAAGCCCATGACTGTTTGTCGTTTAGATAATCGTTGATCGTATAGTAGGCTTTCCTAATAAGGTGATTTTTTACAGTTAGCTTAAATTTATTTACAGGAAAGTCGATTACATGTATAGGAATTTTATTATAAAAACGTACACCAAGACCTTCGAACGAGTTGTGTACCTTATGTAATCGATGATAGGTACCAATGAGTTTAGATTTGTTTCTAGTATTAATATTGTGTACATCACTGTTTTTCTTATAGTCATTAATGTTGTGTCTAACAAACATAATATTAGCAAATATATACTGTGATGCAACAGTTAAAATACCTATATCTTTAAACAACTCTCGAAGAGAGACTCTAGCACCTAAATTGTACATTGAGCGGATGGCTCGTTTTTGTAGAATAAAAAATCGTTTCAATATCAGCCGCCTTGCCCCAAAGTAGTATACCATAGGACATGACGCTATGAAAGTAGCTAAAATAAACTAACCTAGCTGTGTCCGTATCAGTGAGCTGACGTACCTTCCATACTGCATAAGCTGCCGAACTAAGTCTACCCGCAAGGCTATCTATCTGGGCTCCCCATTGAAGTTTACTATCTAATGTAATTCCTAAGAATACTGTTGAGTCTACAATACTTATGATTTCATTATTTATAGTTAGATTAGTGCCTAGTTGTTTTACATTTGGCATGGTAAACATACATTGCTATGCATACATATATTGCTTCTTTATAAGACCCAGGTACGCTCGTGCGTGGAGTACTGTTCTCATCTTTGCGATGGATCCGCGCAGTATTTGCTCGATGCTCTCGACCGGTTGCAGCGCCGAGCAGTCCGCATTATCAACAGTCCCGATGCCACCGAGTTCCTTGAGCCTTTGCAGTTGCGGAGAGATATCGCCTGTATGGCAGTCCTCTACCGCCTATACCATGGAGAGTGCTCTGAAGAGCTCTTTCAATTGATCCCACCTTCTCCCTTTCTCTACAGAACAACGCGTGCTGGCCTTGGAAGCCACTGCCTTAGAGTCGTTGAAATACGCTCTCGAACCAAACGGTTTGGTTCTTCCTTCCTGTGCCAAGCACTCAAAAACTGGAACTCACTACCAGCGCACGTGTTTCCCTCCCACTATGATCCCGGGTCCTTTAAGCGGGGCGTGAAAAAGCATCTCACTAAGCCGCCATACTGCATTGTCTGCTTTCGCAGTGAGTATGGTTGCCCCCACTGTTGGATTTTGCTTGAGCTTACCATCAGGCTGAGCAGAGTCACTTTGGCAGGTAATTTATAAAAAAAAAAAAAAAAAAAAAAAAAGCTGCTTATGCCGAACATACACATTCAAGTATACTTTCGCAAACCCAGACTGTTTTGTCCGTCTTTCAGCATCCGTTTTGTCAGACAGACAGATTTCGGTTCGGAGCAGCTCTTCAACGAATGTGTCTGTCTCTGTCACGCACGAAGTGACAGACAGACAGATTCGTTGAATCGTCGTTCGGAGCAGCTCGTCTCGATCCGTGCGAGCTTTGGGTGTCAGGTTTTATTATCGTTACGTTGTTACGGAATTGTTTCGGTCGCTGCGCTTAATGGCCTCAAAGCCCGCGATAAAAGCTATGCAATAGCTTAAAAACAATAATTAAAATTAAAAGTTTACAAAAAATCACAAAATTTGAACACACACAAAACATTATGAGGCTTAATTTAAAGTATCTGCCAAAAAGAAGCAGATGGCATGTCGATAAAGAAGCAATGATACAAAATAGAAAAGTTAAGCTTTTTAGTGCACCTTATTTGACCGTACTTTACGTTAATACCTAGCTATCAAAAAGAAAACTATCAAGTAAGTCCGAGCAGTTATTTTCATATTTAAGAAAAATCGAGTGTTCGTTTGTGTTTGATCCAGAACAACATTCATTTTAATTCCGCTCAGTGGGCAACTCTATGATGCATTGGATTTTTCCTCTCTTTCTCTTGGTCCCAAGAAATGACATTGACACTTGTTTGATGGACGAAGTTTGGTATCGATTCTGTGTACGGTAATGAATGTACTGGATATGAATTTTATGTTTCTTTCTACAGTCATAAAACGATTATTGTGTTATTAAGATCGTATGGTCAAAGATTGTTAATCATATAAAAGTTAGTGGTGGCTGTGGGTGCAGTGTGACGCGGTGCAGTCGCGGCCGAAGGGCGTGAGGGGCCTTGCATCAGGATGTGGTGCTAGAGATACGAAATTTAGGGCAGAACTTCGGGTGCTGCGCGATGGCGGCGGACACCGCCGTAGCAGCCAGCCCCGAGGAAACGCTCGAGTCGCTTTTGCGCGAGGCAGAGGCGCTCAAGCAGAAACTCGAAGAAGAAAGGCAAAAACTTAACGATGTGTCGCGTGAGTGGTGCTTTCAGTTGTTATTCGTAGTATATAGGCGTGTGGTCAATGCTCCACTGCATGCATAAACACTTTGTATCCCAGTTTTGAGAGCTCTTGTGTAACAACCAAGTTTTATTTACACAAAACTGTGCCCCAGGCCTGTGAGTTATCTTAAGTTAATAGAACATCATTTAGATGTTGAAATGGTATTTTGCTTTTAATAGAAAGAAAGAATAAAATATTATTAGGAGGAGAGAATTACAAGGAGGAGTACAGGAAGCTGACAGCCAACCTTCGAGATTTTTAATTGAACCTATACTAAAACCAACAAAAAGCAAAACAAACAATATTTTACAAATCAAAAAATGATCTAAGATTCTGACTAAAAGGGGGCTTATGGCTAAGTGGCAATTGAGTAGATAATGTTTTGCATAGTTAAGCAATCATAGGTAGCTCAGTCTATGATTATATATATATATATTCTTAGCACATTGAGACCACTCTGTGCCTTAGAGAGCATATCAAGCTGTCAGTCTTGTTTGCCTTGGGACCATCTTTGTCAAATGTTGCGGGGTAATGGGACCACCTTAGGAGTATAATCGGTCTATTAGGAGTTCTTCCATCGTTGGCTGTGTTACATTGTGTGTGCATGTTAAAGTGCACTGTAGTATATTGTGTTTCACATTATGTTATTATCACCTCTTCATGTATGTATTTAGAAATACACAAGTATGTTTATCAGCAGTCTGGTTACAATTTTGTAACATGTGGAAACTCCCTCGGACCGTTATTTGCGGCTTGGTGTTGTGTCGGAATGGCACCAACTGAAACCACACAATATGCCACTTTATACTTAATTAGGATGGAACCAGGAACATCTGTTATAAGACATTTATTCTAGCGAGCAGTCTGGTTACCACAGTACAGGTTCTGCTCACTTAGGATAGGTGTGTGTGAGATGTGTAGTTATAATTATTATTGAAATTCTTTAACCTGCTCTCATGAATGTTAATTCAAATGCTATTTCAAATATGTTAAATAATAAGTATTGATTGATGTTAGTATCGTGTGTGGCGGAGCGCCTGGAGCAGATCACGTTTCCCAACCTGAAGCTGAGACGTGTGATGAAAGGGCACCAGTCCAAAGTGCTCTGCTCGGACTGGTCTCCGGACAAGCGGCACATTGTTTCCTCCTCGCAGGTATTGCATAATCTTTATTTTATGTTCTATGTATATTTATTTGTTAGTGACCAACCAAAAGTTTCTATAATAGGCGAAACTTTCTGCCTTGCCGAAACTCGAGTGATTTTGAATTATCATGGGTTGTTCAGCAAAATTCGCGGTTAACTCATACTCGCCCGCCAACGTTGCCGACTCAGTTCGCCGCCGTCTATTGTTAATTGCATTTAGTTGAGTTTGCTTTTTGCATATATGTAAATTATATATATAATTTATAAACAATTTAATTTCATTTATACATACTCAACTCATGACTTGAAAAGATTTATCACTTCAAAAATATTTTTATGTTCTTTAATGATTATACGCAAATAGATGTGTAAAGAAATACCTACAATATTTTATAGAATATAACAGTTTTTTTTTAAATGTTAAACTTTGAGTTTTTTTTCTGAAAAGCGATCTATAACTTGAAACGGTAATGCTATATTGTTATCAGAGACACCAAGTCATAATTTCATATTTTTTTAAATCTATATCTTTAAAATATTTCTTTTATAATTTTACTATACCTACTACTCTAGACATCATGAAATGGTAGAATAGGTTACGCTTAAGATTAAATCTTAAGCATGTACAATCTGGATTAAATGGACCAAAATAGTATAATTTTCTTTGTTTCAATCAGAAAAAAAATTGCGTGATATTTGCCGAGACCCCCTCCCCCCCTTAAACATCTCACGTAATTCATGGACGCCCCTTTACAGAAATGGACATCCTATCATTAACAGGATCAGACAGGATCATACAAACATTTTGTCCGACAGGGTCGGACCAAATGTTTGTATGATCTACAAATATTTGTTTCGGAGTTTGGGTGTTTTCTATGTATAATATGTATGTATTTACAAAAAAAAAGTGTATATGTATTTGTACCAGTTGTCTAGTACCCATAACACAAGCTCTGCTTAGCTTGGGACTAGATGGCGTTGTGTGTGTTCAAAACACAAGACTTTTTTTGAAAAAAAAATGGGTAATAAGCTCGCGTTTCTTTCAAGGCCAAGTGATTTTCGGTTTCGGCCGAAACTAAGAGCTCGGCTGAAGTTCGGGTTCGGCTGAAGTTCGGGTTCGGCTGAAAAACCACTTTCGGTTGGATACAAATTTTTGTTAACTTAACAAAAAGTACTTTTACATTGTTTTATAAAGATGAACATTTACCACTGCCGGTTCATTGTTTGTGTGAGTTTTCTGAACAGAGGTTGGAAATTTGGAAATTAAGATTTGCCACACTAGTTTAATTATGATCATCAGTTAAATATAATATGTTATGTGTTTTTAAAATACTTTGCGATCAATAAAGTGTATGTGAGGTGACATGGTGTGCTGTATGGCAGGATGGGAAGGTGATAGTGTGGGACGCCTTCACGGGGACCAAGGAGCTGACGATCCCCATGCCGAGCACCTGGGTGATGGCCTGCGCCTACGCGCCGTCCGGCAACATGATCGCCGCCGGGTGAGTGCTCGCGAGCGCCCTCAAAGATACTTGATGCCTTAGTGGCGCAGCGGTAACTGATACGACTGCTAGGCTTGTCTCGGGTTCGATTCCCGGGTCGGTCCAAATTATTATATGGTATGCAATTATTCGTTACCAAGTTGAGGTGTTTCTCTTATACTTATTCGTAATAAAATTAATATTACATGGTTTTTGTTAACAAACTGTCTTTGCCTACGTTTACGGGATATAATTGTCTTTTTATTGTATTATTTTCTATATTTTCTTGTAAGTATCTTTGAAATGTTAGAGTGAATTGCCCATTCAGTATCCCCATTTTTTACGCGTTCTATATTTTTACTTAATTCAGCCAAGTTGGGGCGATATAATGCGAGCTGGCAGTTGTATTCTACAACAGAGCTCTCTTGTGCTTTGATTCGACTTTGATCTAAATTAATAAGATGTAATCCATCTAAGGTTTTAACTCTGGAGAGTCCAACGTAAGACTGCCCTTTACTAAATATAGAGGAACCTAAGTCGAGAGGAGCGCTGACAAGGCTAAGGGCTTGTGATTTGTGCAAGTGCACCGAGATCCGAAATACTTCTTATTATTTTTTATGACAAATGATCTTACACTATTGATGGACTCGAAATATTGAAATAGTAACTTATACTAAATCCCAGTTAATAACGTAATAAATACAAGTTATAAATACTAAAACTGATAATTGAAGGGTGGTCCACTCGTTATACATTCACCTGAACACCTTCAAATCCACATAAAGACAGGCTATGATCAATTTTTGTTGCTGATTCTTACATTACAGCCGCTGTTAGTTAGTGTTTCTAATAAAATCAATTAATTGAAAAAAAAGTATTATAAAAAAATACTAGTTTTGATTTATTATTAGAAATTTCTAGGTCATCTGGAACTGGGTTAGAATTTTGATCTATAGGTGTCAGTGATAAAAATGATGATTTTTTGAAGTTAGTATCTAAATAGCCGGTTAAGGTGTGTTTATGAAATTTAGAGGACATATGTATCTCGCAAGTCTAAATTAATGAGCTAAATCCGACATGTCTATGTGAAATAGTTTTTGAGTTATGAGGGTGTCAAAAGTGGCTCCAAAGGGTTCGTGTAAATATTACACACGGTGCTACTCGCGGGTTCTGTTAGCTTGAACTTGGCTTGACACGCTACCGCGTGTCGAGATTTATACCTGGATCGTAAAGAGTTTATTGTTTCCTGATTGTCGCCCTTTCGTGTAGACGTTGACGTCGAATACGACCATCTATCGAGACGTTTGTCTCCCACCATGCTTAACGTCGATCGGGTCTATGTAGACCTAGACGTGTTGAAGCTTTAGACGTCACGCACGCACTGTCGTCACGCTTTGTTCACACGCCTCCTAGGGTAGGGTCGTCCGTAAAGGCTGGACCTAATCTCTTCGCTTCTTGGCGAACTCAAAACTACTACTTAATTTTAAATGTCGACAAAGTAAATGACTTCATTTTTAGTTGGATAGAACAGAGGTTAGAGGTAGGTGTAGAAAAGGATGGATGTGTGCAGGGGGCTGGACAACAAGGTGACGGTGTTCCCGCTGGGCGGTGGAGGCGGTGGAGGCGGTGGAGGCGGTGGAGGGGGAGGAGGGGGAGCGGAGGAGGAGCCGGCCGCGCGCAAGCGCACGTTCGCCACGCACACGTCGTACATGTCGTGCTGCCTGTTCCCCAACACCGACCGCCAGATCCTCACCGGCTCGGGCGACGGCACGTGCGCGCTCTGGGACGTGGAGTCGGGCCAGCTGCTGCAGAGCTTCCAGGTGCCTACCCCCTACACTCACTTAGCTCCCAGTTCCGAGACAGTGTTGTACGTCACCTTCAGCCCGCTGCTGCTTCTCGCGTCCAACCACCGCCGGCGAAATCAAAAAGCTTTTATTTCGAGTAGGACCCTGCAGCTACTTTGGAGACGTTACATGAATGGCTCTAGTTGCTCGGTGCCAAATGTCATTCTTATGGAGAAGAACCGGCAAGATACTCCATACTTACTGTTAAAAAAAACAGATTTAAATTTTTATGTACATTATTAATTATTAGCTGACCCCTGACTATAACAGCGTGAACAAATTTGGTCGGTTATAGTGAGCCAACCTCAAAAGATAGACAAATACTATCGTTTTTATTAGATTTTTAAGAGGTACGATTGTTTCATATACTATTTTCACGAATATTTAACCATTTACGCAGAGCGCACAATGAATGCTCTCAAATGAAATAATTTCTTCTCGTTTTTGAAACATTTTCATTGACACTCCGCTACTTTTAGTCGTAGCGTGAAGATATATTAGCCTTCCTGGATAACTGGCCAACCTAACACTGAAATAATTTTTCGAATCGGACCTGTACTAACTGTCCCTGTGATTAGCGCTTAATCACCTAAACAGACTGTTGAGCTTTATAACATTTTGGTATAATGAAATAAATTATAGATTTTAAAATGCCCATAAGAAACAGGATAAATAAATTCATATGAAATGGAATCAGTTAGATTGGTTCATGAGTAAGAATCATCATAATCATTAAAAAAGGGATTTTGTCACAGAGTCAGGCATAGGGTCTAAGAGGTCGCGCCAGGTCAGTTCAGGGGCCAGAGAATTCACATTCAATGAATCATCTTCATGTCAATAAATATATTTTATACTACACCTGATCGGAACAGTAGTCATTATTCCCTGAAAATGAAAAGAGAACGTTAGTCTTTTCCTTGACCTAAATAAGCGGGCAGAAAAAATGTATGAAAATCCATAAGTTGTATAAATTTTCATTTCTCATGTGTTATCTATGGCGCGCGCCTGCCCAAGGAGTTTTCATATAATTTAAATATGGAATCTCCGTGCCACTGACATCCTTTTGTGAAGAATAAAAAAAAAACAAAAGAAGCGCGAAATATCGGTCATATTCTAAGCTAAATTGTGTCTTACTTGGTGTCTTACGTTTTGATTTAAATACTTTCTACAATACAAGTTTTTAAATGTTCCTCACAGGTGTAGTATAAAGCACTGTGTAGCACTCAGGTGAAAGTCCCATTCCTACCTCGGGAGTATTGTGGCCCTAGGCTGGGCCTTCGGGCCACAAACTGCTCCCTCGCTAGTTTTCGGTTCCTTTCCTCCCTCGGTGAACAATGTACTATTTTTTATTTCCAATACACATACATTTACAGACACAGTGATGAAAACTGCACCACGAAGACCTCGCAGGGTCGAATTGATAATTTGCTGTTTTTTATCTGTAGTTATAGTTTATAATGTTATAAAGAAATATCGCATCGCAAGTGTAAGGCTCACGCCGTTGCGGCAGGCGCACGGCGCGGACGTGATGGCGCTGGACCTGGCGCCGTCGGACGCGGGCGACACGTTCGTGTCGGGCGGCTGCGACCGCGCCGTGCTGGTGTGGGACATGCGCACGGGGCAGGCCGTGCAGGCCTTCGACACGCACGACTCCGACGTCAACAGCGTCAAGTACCACCCGTCCGGCGACTCGCTCGCGTCCGGCTCCGACGACTCGTGCTGCCGCCTGTTCGACCTGCGCGCCGACCGCGAGGTGGCGCGCTACACCAAGGAGAGCATCATCTTCGGCGTGAACTCGGTGGAGTGGTCGGTGTCGGGGCGGCTGATCTTCGCGGGCTACAGCGACTACACGGCGTGCGCCTGGGACGCGCTGCGAGGCGCGCGTGTGTGCGTGCTGTGCGGCCACGAGCACCGCGTCACGCGCGTGCAGCTCGCGCCCGACGGCACCGCGCTCAGCACCGCCTCCTGGGACTGCACGCTGCGGGTGCGTAGCCTCGCTCGCTCCGAGCCTGTGCTCCTAGCCACACACAATATAGCGCAAGTCTCTGTTGCAGATCTGGGCGTAGGCGCGGCGCCTCCTCGTCGCGTAGCGGATATACCTGCCCGTAGCACTAGTCGGTTAGAGTACGCTGATATATAATGAACATGTAATAGAGTAAGTAATGTATGTAAATATTGGTTATCGGCACGTTGACGAGTGATGTTAGTTTTTGCGAGTATTTATTTTTAGAGTTAGTTGTGTCGACGCGGTCGCGTTCGTCGCGAGAGCGTCGTCGGCGCCTCTTCCAACAGCTCAGTGTTAGCCTCCTACTATCATCAATAAATTTAAATGTTAATTGGTTTTTTCATTTGATCCCCTCGCCGCGCCCTAACTCGGCTCGGTACCGCTGACTTTACAGCGGCACTACGAAAATATTATCATGAACTAGCTTTGTCACGCTTCACTGGCATATCGCAAACTAAAGACGTACTTGTATAAAAACCATCTCTCCTGTACTACTAGTTAACAAACATTGTTTTATTAAACATTGTAGAAAGTGCTATAATAAAACACACGTATAGCAGTCTCGCACGTATCACGCACACTCGTACGAAACACAAGGGAGGAGCGAAGGAGGGCTACAGCCCGCTTGTCGGAAACACGATGTATACGTTAGTAACACGTGTACGGAACACAAAAATTGTTTACAACATTTTTTAAATGAATCCCCTCGGATATCAAAATAGAAAAAGAAATCAAAAAGATCCCGTAGAGGATCAGTAGATAAAAATACAAACAAAATCACCGTTTTTATTTTTAAAGACAACTCCCGCATTAGGAATATACCTACATCCTATGTTGCGGCGGACTTAACAACCATACATGAAACGGACACAAAGAACACCCAGACTCAGAACAACAATTTGTGGATCACACAAAGTGTCTTACGTGGGATTTGAACCCATGACACTTGCCGCAGTAGGAAGCGGCTTGGCGACCGCTCAAACCACTAGGCCAACCGTGCAGTCACACAATGCAGTAGATTTAAGCAGGGGATCCTAGTAGACGGAGCCGAGTTTTTGAAGCGTACACAAACCAACGTTTTTTTTAATATAGATGGAAATTATTCATTGAACTGCTTCACATTGATGGAGCAATAATTTTCATGAGACGAGCGGACAGATCACCCCTCATGGGAAGTGGGTACCGCCGCGCAATTCAGAAATGTAGCCGGAAGAGTCTGTGCAATCAGACGACAATGATCCAGCACCTGCTAGTTTATAAAATATTGTATGTCATCAGTCATGCTAATTGGGAGATAAGCACTGTTGCCTAATTATATTTTTTATTATTTCCCTGACTACAAATCACAAAAGGTAACACACGTAAGGTGGGCGAATACTGGGATAGACCTTCATGTCCCGCTTTATTAATTCCTCATAAAGTAACCGATGTGATTTAGGAGAAAGACAAAACACTTAATTTGTTTTGCTTCATGTCTAAATTCAGTAATACTCGTACATGGTATTTACCTACGATGGTCGATGGCAATAAGTCGCTAAGCGAAAATCTAACTATTTTATAGGTAATTAATTTCTTTTTATAGTCCACGGATGTTAGTTATAAAGGGGATATTAACTACTTTGATAAAACTAATTAATCTAAAGAGGAAATAGAAGGATACAATAACTTTTGCCCGCGACTCCGCTTGCGTGTATGTATGTCGGTTATTGCGGTGAAAAGTATTACTCGCTGATAGTGTAGCTTTCCACTAGTGATGGAATTTATAAAATCAATTCAGTGGTTTAGGCGTGAAAATGTAACAAACAAACACTTCTGCATTTACCTGTAATGTTAGTTAGCTCTTAGTTAGGATGCATAGTTATTGTGGTGGGATCAAATTAAATAATACGATATTGATGTAATAAAACCATTTAATAATTTAACAAAAGCCATTTTTTAACAACAGTCATCATGATCACAGTAGTATTATACTTCATAACCACCTTATCTAACATTCGGTTCAGTGGCCTAGCTACCGGGATGGGGGGGGGGGGGGCTCAGTGCCCGGGGCCCCAAGCTCAGGGACCCCTCGGTCTCTGACTGACAAACTATAATTAAATTAGTGAAAATTTCTCCCACTACATGTTCGGTCGGGGTTCTAGTTTATTTGCCCCACGACCTTTGGTACCTAGCTACGCCACTAATTCGGTTTGAACGTTACGTTTAACGTACAGTGCACCACCGAGTATCTAATGCGTTACGTACCTACTCGTCGACACACTCTAGGTACGACTACAAGCGCCTAAAGTTCTCTATGAATATATAACAATATCATAGGTATTCAGCTCACAGCTGGCGGAAAGGGGTATCTACGGATCGTCAGTTTGCATAAGTAAGTAGGTACATCAACAATTATGGTGGATTTCCATTAATATTGTGTGACGATGACAACTTAAAAAATGTATGTACATATTACAAAACGTTAAGGAAGATTACCGCAGTGGCTGGCGTTAGACAATGATCTGAGTATTATATCATATATAACAATACATCAATCACATTGCGCCAATAATAACCTACGGAGTGGAGCCGGCCGGGGCGGGATGGCTCTGGTCGGACAAAACTCTATTATCCTTATAACATAATTCCTAAAATAAGTTATGGAATCAGGCGTTACTTTGCGTAAATCCATGACATTAAATGCTATGAAATATATTTAGCTTTAATTCCACGAGACAAATATCCAGGTCTGAAAGCAGGGCACAAATCCCACCGTCATGCATACTCACATGCACATATGGGTATCATGCATATGCACACATACAAAACAAGTGAGAAATAATTAGCATGCCATGCAACCAAACCTATACTCGACACGTGTTTCGCCCCTCCACGGGGCATTCTCAGAAGATGTTGACTCGTAGAGCGTTTGAGCTCGAATGAGCTAGTCGCACCACTGTCGGCCCTTTATATACCGTTTCGATGACGCTATAATAACGGTCGATACAATGTCACAAAGACATCTGTGCTGAACTACCTGCAATCATACTTAGAAGTGGTGATGGAATTAAATTTGTTTGGTCATTCAACAGTGTATATGCATTATTATTGTTATGTTTTGATATTTCTAACTGTTCCAACACACTCAGCCGGAAACCCTTATCGCAAACATGCAGAATGTTATAGGTATTGTTGCCCCTCAAGGAGTGGCCGGTGTCGATTAAATGTTGTAGGTAGGATCATAACTTGCGTAAACTATGTAACAGTAAAGATAAATTAGAGAATTCAAAAAAATCCGGAGTTTACAAATTAGTATGCAATGATTGCACCGGGGTCTATGTGGGTCAGACAGGCCGTAGTTTCGAAATTAGGTACAGGGAACATATTGCCGCTCACAGGAATGGCCATCCAGATAAATCACATTTCGCAAAACATTTAATCGACACCGGCCACTCCTTGAGCGGCAACAATACCTATAACATTCTGCATGTTTGCGATAAGGGTTTCCGGCTGAGTGTGTTGAAACAGTTAGAAATATCAAAACATATCAATAATAATGCATATACACTGTTGAATGACCAAACAAATTTAATTCCTACATCACTTCTAAGTATGATTGCAGGTAGTTCGGCACAGATGTCTTTGTGACATTGTATCGACCGTTATTATAGCGTCATCGAAACGGTATATAAAGGGCCGACAGCGGTGCGACTAGCTCATTCGAGCTCAAACGCTCGACGAGTTAACATCTCCTGAGGATGCCCCGTGGAGGGGCGAAATACGTGTCGAGTTTAGGTTTGGTTGCATGGCATGCTAATTATTTCTCACTTGTCTTGTATGTGTGCATATGCATGATACCCATATGTGCATGTGAGTATGCATGACGGTGGGATTTGTGTCCTGCTTTCAGACCTGGATATTTGTCTCGCGGAATTAAAGCTAAATATAGTTCATAGCATTTAATAATTCCTAAAGCTTTAATTGAAGCGTTTTGCGTGTGTCGCACTAACTACTGTGATATGACATTATGTTCCTACCTCTAGTACCTATGAACACAACAGATTACACTAAATATATTAACAATTGACGAATTCAATATAGTTCAATAATCGTTAAACAAGTTCTGGACTCGTCCTCCAGTTCACTTACGTTTCAAACATTCTTACGTACGACCACTTGTTACCTACGTGTAAAATATTATGATGTTAGCAAAACAACGCTGAGGGCTATAGGTTACCCGCGCTTCATGTGGCTAAAAGCTTAAAGAAATCAGATTGAGAAACTTGGGCCTTTCGACTCGACAGTCATTAGATCAGAGACAGGTTAGTAATAAAGGCTGCGGCAGACAGCGGGCGGCACGGCGAGGTGGAGTAAGCAAATGTAATGTAAGGGGAGGAAGGGCGCAGGAAGGGCTCCGTACCATTATCTGTAAATTTCAAGCGTCTACTTGTTGCCGTTATCAATATCGAGCAAAAAATCACGTTTGTTGTATGGGAGCCCCCTTAAATATTACTTCTGTTCTGTTTTCTAGTATTTGTTGTTATAGCGGCAACAGAAATACATCATCTCACTCATAAACATATGATATTAGATAAAGTGGTCGCAGTTGGAGCTGGTTCACTTAGGCCGCCGACTTATCGAGTGGGCAGGGCGGCAGCACGGGACCCTTTCCTTCCGACTGACGCAGGTCCTTTCCGGGCACGGTTGCTTCGGGAAGTACCTGCAGTCGGTCGCTAGGAGGGAATTGAGTCCCGCCTGCCACCACTGCGACTGCAGTGAGGACTCGGCCCAGCATACGCTGGCGATTTGCCCCGCTTGGGCGTCGCAGCGCCGGGCCCTCACTGCAGTCATCGGAGGAGATCTCTCGCTACCGGCCGTCATACGCTCCATGGCCGGTAGCGACAGCAGTTTTACCGCGGTCGGTTAAGGAGGTGGCGGAGAAGGCCCGGGAGGATGATATCCACTCGGACCCAATCCGCCGCCGGCGAACCGGGCGGCGGAGGCGCGCCTATCTGCGCCTCATGCCGCCCTGAGTGTGGCCGCGGATGGTCGGGACGGGTTTTCCCCTCCATCCGCTCTAGTGGCCACCCGCGAGGGGGCGGCGTACGCGTGTGCCGTACGTCGCCTACTTAGATAGTCCATCAGCTGACGGTGCCCGCTTCTGTGCGGGCAAGCGCTGGGAGGGGTCCGGATGTGTTAATATCAGCAGTTCCCGGATTCCTCCCTTCACAGGCGCAGAGTGGCACACCGTGTGGTTTTAGTCGGTTCGAGTCCGACACACCGCCCCGCCGTAAATGCCCGGTGGGGTGACGGTCCGATGGGATTTCCACACGTTAAAAAAAAAAAAAAAAGGCCGCCGACTTATGTCGCCGTCCTATGAACCGTCCGCTGTGTGCCTCAACCATAAATATATTATAATACTAATAGAAAACCGGTCCATTATGTTTTTTATTTGATAACAACTACACGGCTGTTTTTATAGACTGTGTTTATGTATTGACATCGGCTACGTATTACGAATTATGAGTTCTTCTGGTTTTGCAGAAGCGCTGTTTGCAGGAGGGAATCTTTCTATTTTTGAGGGGAATTCCCTGTAATAAGAACGTTTAGCGGTAGCGCTGAAGGATATTTTTAAATACCCGAACGTAAGTTAGTCTTCGTAAAATAGTTGAAATATTTCGTTACACTTATACGTGAAATTTCTAATATCTCGGAAATGAAACTTTAATTTGTCTGACCTTCGAAAATTATTTCTATCCGCACACAGTAACCGAGCACATATCTTCTTTACATATAATAAAATGTAACAGGTCCAATTCTGTACATTAAAGATATTTTGAATTATTTTTTGGAGGGCTCTCTATTATCGATACTGAAGCCAAAACAGTATTTTTTTTTATTATAGTCTGTCTGTCCGTCTGTCTGTCTGTCTGTCTGTATCTTGGCCGCGCATCACGCGGAAACTACTGAATGGATTCAAATGAAACTTGGCATGATTAGAGTTCATACTACGAGGTAGGACATAGGATACTTTTTATCCCGATATTCAGCACGGTTTCCTGGGGGGAGGGGATGAAAGTCAAAATATGTACATAGTTGTAATTCAATAACACATGGTCCGATTTCATTAATTCTTTTTTTGCTAGAAAGAAAAAAATAAAAGGTAACGGGAAAAGTCTTTTTTTGTCCGCGACTGTACACTGCCTGTGGGAAGCTGAGACAGATATGTAAATATGGCGGTACGAAGTTTGCCGGGTCAGCTAGTTTATAATAAACTTATTTATATAAAATTTAAAATAAACTGCCTCGTTGGTCTTGCGGTTGACGTGTGTGACTGCCGATCGAGACGTCTCGGGTTCGAATCCCGGATCGGGCCAAAAGTGTTAATGAGTTTTTCTGATTATAGAAATACTTAATAACAGCTCCGAGTTTGGAAATTGGGGTCTGAACCCCCGTGACTCGGAGAGAACGTAAAGCTGTTGGTCCTGCGCCTGATCTCTCACCGATCGTGTCAGTTAACCGTCCCATCATCCGATGAGAGAGAGGGAACAGAGAGTGCACCTGCGTTTCCGCATACACTTGTGCACTATAATATCTCCTGCGTAGTGGGCTGGTGTCTGCCGAGACTGGCCGCCGTGGCCGTTATTTTATAATTAGAGGACACACCCACACCTCTAAAGACATACCCATACACGGGTGAGACACACACATGTCCTCATGAGGTAAATGTGACAATAGTGTATGGTGTAACAAAGGTGAAGTAGCGCCTGAAGTGGACGCCCACGCCCAAGTAGGGCCAGGCTCGGCCGGTAGCGAGCGCGCTCGGTGGACCCACAACAACGTTGCGCTCGCGCCGCTCCATTCCTTCTCCTAACTTAGGCTCTTCCACTTCCGAAAATGCTTATCTATATTAAAAAAAAAAGACAGTCATAAGGACTGCCGATACAAGTGAAAACTTATAACTTGACGGTGACGAGGTGACGAGAACTCATTACATTTTTTCCTACCAAAAAGTGCTCATCGCGGCTAAAGAAGTTTTCACTTCAAAAAAACTAGATAAACGATAGTTTGCGTCGTGTGATTTATCTGGTTTTAGTAGATATACTAAAACCAGATAAATCACACGACGCGAGCCGTCGAAACGGTTCTGTATGCACCCCATTTTTATTGAAGTGAAAACTTCTTTAGCCACTTTGAGCATTTTTTGGTAGGAATAAATGTTATGAGTTCTCGTCACCGCGTCACCGACATGCTGACGTCACAAAACTTCTTTGGCCACGTTGAGCACTTTTTTGTAGGGGAAAAATCTTATGAGTTCGCGTCACCGACATGATGACCTTTGATGTTGATAATTTTAATTTGAACATTACGAAATTTCTAATTTTACACATTAATTTTACAAATAACATTCTAAGTTATAAGTTTTCACTGCTATCGGCAGTCCTTATGACTGCCAATATTTTTTTGTATGATTTTTGGAATTATATATAATGATTTCAAACCCTGCTCATCTCGTTTACATACATTGTAAATGCTCTGAACAAGATAAGTAGGATTTAAGCTCTGCGAACACTTGGATGAAGCCATTCAGGACATACCCGCTGCGGAAGATGTCCACACAGGAGGAGATCGGAACGGCCATGTTGGAGAAAAGAACGACCTTTACACTGATGTTCATGGATTTGGGAGTTTCGACTCACAAGGCAGATAGATATGCGCTAAAAATTATTGATACGTTCTTACAAAAGAAAACTTGCCACCTTATTACATACGACTGATCAAACATTGTATACATACTATTATATACCTACTAGCTGACCCGGCGAACTTCGTACCGCCATATTTACATATCTGTCTTCTCTTATTTTCCCGTTATCTTTTACAACAACAACTGCGATTAACGCCGTGGCGAAAAGTAAAAAAAAAACTGTAATAAGTATCCTATGTCCGTCTCCTGGTTCTAGGCTACCTCCCCACCAATTTTCAGCCAAATCGGTTCAGCCGTTGTTGAGTTATAAATAGTGTAACTAACACGACTTTCTTTTATCTATATATATAGATCATATTCTCATATCAAAAAGAACTCTATACCTTTAAACTTTATAAAGACTGCAGGTGATCCCAGCAATATGCTTACATTACAACACAGGTCCCCGATTGCTAGCCAGGGATATTCCGGTTAGGGTTAACCTAACCGAAATAATCTGTTATTAACCCTTTTGGAAATGGGTTAACCTAAATTTAGGATTAACATAAATATATGTTACCGAATTATAACTGTTAACAGGAATAATCTAATACAGGATCATTACGGTTATCCTTAACCGAATTTGATATAGGTTTCTGGATATTTGTAGGTCCGTGATTCATTTTTCGTTACAGTCGTCGGCGACGTTCATTATTTGCGTGAGATGGGAAAAGGGGATAACAAGTTAATTTTTTTTCACATTCGAAAATTGATTAATTTTCGAATTGGGTTAAGTCGCGCCACGTCGTAAAATAACCGAAATCTTGGGTTAACTTCTATCATTTGGGTTAACAATTTCAAAAACATAACCCTTTTATTTGGGTTAACCCTTATTGTTTGGGTTAAAACAATAACATATATAATCTGTTAACCGAATCAATGAGTAACCCTTTGAAACGGTTACAGATTGATTCGGTAACCGTTTATAAAGAAAACCGTTATGCATGGGTTTTCCGATCCCTGTTGTTAGCACGAATCTATCTAAACCTTTAAAACGTTAAAGTGTTATGGTGCGTTTCTATGTAACATGATGTGACCACGACTTTTCAAACTTGTTTTTTACGTTTTCAGCGCCGTTTTTTGTCTTAATTGGGTTTTAGTTTTTACTTTTTTTTATTTAAAATGTTATGGAGCCGTTATTAATATATAATATAATATATATTTGCAATGTACAAGTAACGCCCTTTCCAATGATACCAAACACGGCATATTTATCTCAAATATTTTTTTAATACCGTCCTTTTTGTCGGCTAGAGGGCGCCACATTAGATTCAGTGACACGTCATATAGCTTATAACCAGAAGACAATCGAGACGCTTCTAACGATACCTCATTTGTCCAGTTCTAATAAGTAGTTAATGAGCTATGAGGGAACAGATGAACAAACATACATACATAGCCTGTCAAAATCATAACCCTCCTTTGGCTTTGCCGTAGTCGGGTAAAAATATCCAGAGATACAACTGAAAGTATCAAACGGAAGGAAATGCATACCGCTATGGGCTTGCGGCTTCGACAATGGGTTCGTGATGACATAGCTGTCGGAATTATATCCAGCGGCGTATTTACTTCTGGCAGTAGGCAAGACCGCGGCGCGACGGACTCTTGTACTTCTCTGGGGCACAGATATCTTCCTTTATTGTAAATAATAATTACGTCTATATTTATCATCATTTTTTTGTTTGTGTTCGTAGCTTACGCGCTAAGCGATTACACTATTGTATCATTCAATACGTTCGTATATACAGGCTCGGTTCGTCCGATCGGGTATATACAGTCCGATCGGGGGGGTGGTGTTGGTAGTTAGCCTTAATATCGTTAACGCTTTCGGCACCTTTCAATGGGGCGTGATTAGGGCGGCCCTTGAATATCACGAGGGTCTCAGTGTTGCCTGCTATGCAGACGATACCCTAATACTGGCTAGAGGGTCACGCTTCGGGGAGGTGCTTCTGCTGGCAAGGGGTGGGTTGTGTCGTGGATAAGATTCATGAGCTGGGCCTGAGGATGCGCCTCAGAAAACTGAGGCGATATGGTTGCATGGCCTAGGAAAGCACCAAGAACCACCCAGCTCATACATCCGGGTGGATGACACCGAAGTCTAAGTGGGTCAGTACATGAAGTACCTAGGCCTCAGTCCCCAGTACGAGGGGTAGCAGGGGCGCCACATTGTCTGCTGCCCAATCTCGCGGGACCGCGGGCGTCGTGCGATCCATGCTCCTCTATGGAGCACCGGCGGGATCTTCCCGCTGTAATACTCAACTCGGGAGTCTGCAGCGGTTGATGGCCATACGAATCGTACGAGGCCACCGTACGATCTCGTACGAGGCGGTGACGATCCTGGTACGATCTCCACCCTTCGACATTCTAGCCGACATGAACACAATGGTCTGCGACGAAATTCGATCTGTCGGTCGGAATGACGAAGTGATAGCACCGTATCATGAGACCGGAATGCTTCGTCAGAATACACATACGCAAGCCCTACGAGCTTGGCGGGCACGGCTCGACACCCAGGGTTGTGCCTACCATGCGCTGTCGGAGCCGTTCTGCCGAGCTTCGAAGCTTGCATAGAGAGAACCAACTGGAATCGATTTACCACCTTGCGGAACCTACCGATTCATTCAGATGTTCACCGGGCACGGTTGCTTTGGTGAATTCGCCCGGTTGGACAGATCGGACGAAACCTGTCACCACCGGCATTGATCGCGGCAATGCTGGTGAGTAGTGTGAAGACGTTATGCTCCAGAAGGAGTCCGAAGAGCGGGATCGGGAAGTGGCTGAACCTGCTCGAAAGAGGCGACGAAGGGTGCGCGATAGAGGCCGCTAGCTCCCCAATCGTCGGTTAAGGGTCGTTGTGGCCACATGCAGGGGAGATGTGGCCACTGCAAACGACCCGACACCTCGGTGCGCCGTCTCAGGCGGGTCGGCGTTCCGACTCTCTTACTGTGTAGAGCGGTGAGAGGTACGACAGCGACATGCCCCGGGTTTAAATCTGGTTACCCCGGGGACTTACCTCAGGTATGAGGTAATGTAGGGGGGAATCCAGAAGCCGCTGATGCGTTCCCGGAACTTCTCTTGACTGTCGATGTGGGCCGCCGCCGGGGTTTAGTGGTTAGACCGATTTGTCGGGAGTTTCATACACGCCCTTCGTCCCCCTACGGAGCTAGATCCTCTAAATTTTCATCCAGAGATTGTCACAGACGTCTCAAATATTATGATCCCAATAGATTTACCAATAAAAACAAAAGATATCCATTTGTTTTTAATGTGTCAAATAAAATTGTGTGTTGTGCAATAAAGTCTAATTTACTCGACTTATTTAATTAGTAACCCCCCCAAAATTTCAGGTTGGAACCGCGCCTGCGTATATAAGTGAAAAATAGGGATACATACACGTATGGAACGTGTCCAGTGATTGCTTTACAGTGTCGAGAGACTATGTATTCAATAGACGGGCATAAATCGTAATTGCAAAGAATGTTTGAAACAAAACTGTGAAAGTTTACAGCGTGTAGGTATTGTTGTTGCGTTGCCGCGTGAACGGGCACCGTGCGTGTGCACGACGGAGACGGCCCGGCGCCGGCGGCCGGCTCTCACGTCACGGCTCGAGTGGACCGGCGCCGGCGGCCGGTTCGGTCATTTTGTTTCCTTCTAACACTTCTTAACTTTCGTCTATTCTTTTGCTATATTTCTATATCCATATTCGACTTTGAAGCTATTATGCTACGATCGATAGTTCTAGGCGAACAGTTTTACTATTTTGATTTCGTTTAAGTTCGTTTAGCGAGTTTTAACAAAACGCTAGAACGATTTACACTATTTTGAGATTCTCACTCGGACCGATCGGGCCGTCGTATGGCCGGATCGGGAGATTCTGTAGAGGCAGGCGGGGCTCGTGGGGGCTCGTGGGCGCTCGTGGGGGCTCGTGGGCGCGGCGCGGGTTACAGCTCGTACAGGTGCAGGTCCACGCCCCAGCCCGTGGGCGCCGTGTGCGCGGGCAGGTCGCGCAGCAGGCGCGCGTGCTCGGCCTGCAGGCGCTCGGGCCCGAACAGCGCGTGGCCCGCCAGCGACACGTGCGCCAGCGCCGCGCCGCCGCCGCGCAGCTCCAGCTCCAGGCGCCAGGCGGCGGGCGCGCGCGCCGCGTGCCAGGCGAAGAAGTAGCAGCGCCGCTCGCCCCACCGCGCGCCCTCCAGCGGCGCCGCCAGCGCGCTGGAGCGCTGCAGCCGCACGCCCGGCGCCGGCGCCACCACGGCCACCACGTGCTGCGGCGCGCGCCACACGTCCAGCACGAGCACGCGCACGTCGCCGCGCCGCTGCACCGTGACGTTGGCGCGCAGGCGCACGAGCGGCGCGGCGGGCGCGGCCACGCGGTACGAGCGCCCCACGAGCCCCAGCACGGGCAGGTAGTAGGGCGCCCCGCAGTAGGGCCAGCGCGCGCACTCCACCGCGCCCACCTCCGCCGCCGCGCCCACTGCGACACACTTTTTCATTTTAATTTACACGCATCTGACAACCGGATGAGACACATTTCATTTTAAAAAAACATTTTTAATTAATAACAACCCAATTTTTATTGAATCTTTTTCTTCTCAGGCAAACCTATACCGTTAGATTACTTATTAATTAAAATTCCTGGGAAGTCTGAGGCTCAGGTTTTAGTTAAACTACCATCAGATAGAAAAAAGGCACCGAACCGATGTGTTTTGATCGAGGACGAACCTTCCAGGATAGCAGCTCGGAAATACATGACAGCAAGAACTCTTGTCAATGGAAACGCGACCGCAGTAGTGAGGGTCTTAAATCTAGATAACAGCGAGATTGAGCTACGTAAGGGTGACGTCATCGGACAGTGCGAAGAAGTCGTCTGGGGGAGAAAATGCTCCTCGACATCAAGTTTTGAAACATCAAGCACAAGAAACGATGCAACAGTCACTGAGCTTCTGAAGGACTGCAAGAAGAACTTGACTTATTCACAGAGCATTAAGGCTAAGAAGTTATTACTACGATTCGCGAATGTTTTCATTAATCAAGAAGGAGACCTTGGAAGGACGTCGCTCGTACAACACAAGATTGATACTGGCAATGAAAGACCCATTCGTCAGCGAACAAGACGAGTTCCGATAAAAAAAGAGAAAGAGGTAGATAACATGCTAGAAGAGATGAAAAGGAACAGAATCATCGAGCCATCTGCAAGTCCATGGTGCTCACCAGTCGTGCTGGTGAAGAAGAAGGACGGTAGCACCCGATTCTGCGTGGATTACAGACGACTCAATGACATCACAAAGAAGGACAGTTGCCTAGGATCGACGACACACTAGATACTCTGAGCGGAATGAAATGATTCTCAACCCTAGACTTAAAATCTGGATATTGGCAGGTGGAAATACATCCAAAAGACAAGGAGAAGACAGCATTCTCAACGGGCAAGGGATTGTGGCAGTTCAATGTAATGCCGTTTAGATTGTGTAACGCGCCTGCCACTTTCGAACGCCTCATGGAAAGTGTACTGGCGGGGTTAGTAGGAGATGCCTGCCTGGTATATTTGGATGACGTCATCATCGTTGGCCGCAACTTCGAGGACCATTTACAAAAATTAGAGCAGGTTCTCAGCAAGATTCAGTGTGCCAACTTAAGGTTGAACCCGAAAAAGTGTCATTTTTTGACAAATGAAGTTGACTACCTCGGTCATGTTATAAGCAGTGAGGGCATCCGAACTGATCCGAAGAAAGTGGAAGCAGTTAAAAAATGGCCTAGTCCCAAAGACAAGACGGAGGTGCGAGCGTTCCTCGGTTTGTGTTCCTACTACAGACGCTTCGTCAAGGGATTTTCCGAGATTGCCAAACCGTTGCATCGGCTGACAGAAGATAAAAGACCATTCTGTTGGGATGAAATCTGTGAATATTCCTTTCAAGAACTGAAGAAACATCTATGTCAAACACCAATTCTAGGGTATCAACAACATGAGGGTCTATTCATCGTCGATACTGACGCGAGTAACACGGCAATCGGTGGGGTGTTGTCATAAAAACAGGGCGACAGAGAAGTCGCAATTGCGTATTTCAGCAAGTCACTATCAAAACCGGAAAGAAACTACTGTGTGACAAGAAGAGAACTCTTGGCTGTGGTGAAAGTCCTACAGCACTTCAACAAATATCTACTCGGCAGACGATTTTTACTGCGCACCGATCACGCAGCACTGAAGTGGCTTCTGCAATTCAAGAACCCAGAAAGTCAAGTGGCCAGATGGATTGAACAACTCCAAGAATTCGATTTTGATACATTACACCGTAGTGGAAAGTCTCATGGGAACGCAGACGCACTGTCACGAAGGCCATGCCCAGAAGACTGTAAGTATTGTCTCAAACAAGAATCAATAGGCTTGACGGTGAAACGGACACAGGTTTCTCCTTTGGGTCCCTGGGAAGATGAGACTATGAAGAAAGCACAGGTGGATGACGTTGACTTGAAGCAACTCATCATATGGAAAGCACAGGGTGATGCTAAATCTGCTTGGAGTGATGTCTCATCTGCAAGCGCTGTCACTAAAGCTTATTGGGCACAATGGGCTAGCTTGGTTCTACAGAACGGCGTACTGTACCGAAAATGAGAGAAGACCAACGGCAGAGAGTTCCACCTGCAGATAGTTGTACCAAGAACGAAAATAGTTGACGTTCTCCGAGAAGTTCAAGATTTAGTGTCAGGAGGCCATCTTGGAGTCAAAAGAACACTAGTAAAAGTTCGCGAAAGATTCTACTGGCTCCATTGTCGGCAAGATGTACAAGATTGGTGCCGAAAATGCACTACTTGTACTGGTATAAAAGGTCCACAGACACGAAGCCGAGGGAACCTGCGACTGTACAACGTCGGCGCGCCATGGGAACGAATCGCGGTTGACGTCGCTGGACCATTCCCTGTTACGGAATCAGGAAATAAGTACTTCATGGTTGTTATGGACTACTTCACAAAATGGCCAGAAGTATTCGCGATACCTAATCAGGAAGCTACAACAGTCGCGACAAAATTGGTTGAAGAAGTCATATGTCGGTTTGGTGTTCCCTTAGAAATCCATTCGGATTAGAGCAGGAACTTCGAGTCACAAGTCTTTCAAGAAGTATGTAGAACTTTGGGATTACACAAGACTCGGACCACCGCATATCACCCTCAATCGGATGGAATGGTTGAACGGTTCAATCAGACACTCGAGACGAATCTGGCAAAGTTAGTCGACAACCATCAACGTGACTGGGATAAATACATTCCATTGTTTCTCCTCGCCTACCGATCAGCGGAGCATGAGAGCACAAAAACGACCCCCGCATATGTAAATTTCGGGAGGGAACTCCGAATACCAGTAGACCTACTTACTGGAGGGTCATCTGACGAGCCTCAAGCCGTTACTGACTACGTATCTAAGCTACGAGAAAGAATGAGAGAAATATACGACGTAGTTCGAGAAAACGTACAGGCGAGCGAGAACATGAAAACCAGATACGATCGGCGTTCAAATTCAAACGGTTTTGAAGAAGGTGCACTGGTTTGGTTACATAACCCAACCCGTAGGAAAGGAAAGTCCCCTAAATTACAAGCCAAGTGGGAGGGGCCGTATAAGGTGATTACACGGATGAACGACGTCACTTACAGGATTCAGCGGCATTCAAGGGGAGCGTTCAAAGTAGTGCATATCGACCGCCTGGCAAAATATCGTGGCAGCAATAGCGATGACATCTCTAAGAAGGGGGTAGTGTTACGAATAATAATAATCCTCAAGCCTTATCTGCGCACACAAATACACACACACTTCTTATCGATCTCCTGAGGCAAGGAATAATGGACCTTATTTCTATATGCATAGTGTCGGATATTGATTGGTTGTTGCCTAATTATTATTAACTTCGATTATTTTTATTAGCGTTTTTACTAGTAGATTCTCGTGTTTTATAGGCGTTTCTAGAAATGAAAGAGTAATAATAATATGAGTATAAATAGAGCGTCTCACGGGCCGCAGGCAGTTCAATACAGTTTGAGCTATAGTGAGATAAACATCGAAGTGATATCAGCGATCAACCCAGCGACCTCGGCGACCTTTAAGGATTGTAATTCAGAGTAGTATTGTGATTTTAATATTGGTTTTAATAAAGTCTCTTTAACACGTCAAAAGGCTTCTCTCTCAAATAAATCGAACCCTAACACGTAACAATATCTATATTTACAGAGAGAACACCACGCGATAACTCCTTCGAATATTTCCTTCGGAGAGTGTATGACCCTTACGTGTCTACTATTTGTTTACTCTATTGTACCTACGTGTATCGCTACGATATTTGAGACAATAATCACAAATTTTAACACGAAAAACCGACTTCAATCTGAACCAAATGGGACCACACGAGAAGCACCGGCTTTCAAATAAAAAAAGAATCATCAAAATCGGTTTAGCCAGTCGAAAGTTATGAGGGTAAAAAAATACAGTCGAATTGAGAACCTCCTCCTTTTTTTGAAGTCGGTTAAAAATTATAAGATAGAGCCTCCCAATTTTGACTGGAACATTTCGAGTTCCATGTTCGTTTTAAGGTACTCGTTTGAAGACCCTACCGAGGCCATCGAACGTTCTGCTAAGGTCTTCCGTGGTATCGGCCACGACGACTAATCTTCAGCAAATCGAAGGTAAATCATATACTCGCCATTAATTTTGAAAGAAACCAAGAAAATGAAGTCGTTTTAACATCTCGAACCTTACATTATCTAGTAGTTATTTTCATATGCACTAGCTTTTGCCCGCGGTTACTATGATCTTGAAGCGATCGAGTTTAACGGTCCAGCGTTAGGCCGCTACTCAGTCGTGGTCGTGTAAAGGTATGTAGGGTGTAGTGTAAGGACGTACCGTGTCGGTGCAGCGTGGAGCGCGTGTTGGCGTCGAGCTCGGGCACCCAGTAGAAGTGGTCGGGGGTCGGGGCGGGGGCGGCGGGGGGGTCGCGCGGGTGCAGCGTGCGGCGCGTGTGGAACAGCATGAGGCGCTGCGGGCGCTCGGCGCTGTAGGGCGCTCCCAGCAGCCCGCCGCCCGCCAGCGCCACCGCCAGCGCGCACGCGCCCGCCAGCGCCCACACCTGCCGCGCACCACACACACGCTCCTTCATTGTTCACTGTTCGCTACCGAATTCTAATCTACGTATTATACGACTCGATATAACACTTCGATTCTGCGCCGCTGCGAGGCGAACATCATTTAATCACCATAGATAAAAACATAAAATAAAGTTGCAATGGCATTCACAGTGTAAATAAAATATTAATAGAGGTGTTCGTACCGGCACGCGCGTGTCCCTGGTGGCCACCACGAGCGGCAGCAGCCAGCTCAGCACCGCCAGCGCCAGCGCCGCCGTCAGCAGCGCCATCACCACCTGCGCCACACACCGCGCTGTACCACCCGCACCCGAACCCGCACCACGCACCGCTCGTGCACTTTCCCCTTTTATAATTCCCGTGGCATTTTTTTGAAGTGAAAACTTCTTTTGGCGCACCGCACGCACATTTTATCGTAGGTAGTAAAGGCTCACTTTCATTGGTCGTTAGAGCCCGCGTGCGGGGTACGAGAGATTTCTGTTTAAGCATGCCATAGGGCCAGCATGCGATAGCCGTTTTCATTAGTCGATCCGCTTACGGATTGTTGGTTGGATATACTTTACCACGCATTTGTTTTGAAAGAGTGGTACTGAGTAGTCGTAGATGATACCTGCTGGATCAACAATTAATGTTGTGTGGAGCTATTTTATCCGTTTGTGACTTTACTTAAGAAGAAATTATTAGCTTCACTGAAGAAAAAGAAACTGAGTCCCCGCGCTACGTTTGCTTTACAGCGACCGATGAACTTCATTGGTTGTTAGGCCGGATGCCGTATATCGACCAAGATATAGATAGCCTACTTTCATTAGACGATAGCCCGAATTCGGGGACTCCCCGCCTGCTGTATAACGACTGAATTAACGACCAATGAAAATGAGCCTTAAGTTAGGCTGATCCGTCATGCTCTGAAGTGAAAGGCTCGATCGGATGAACTCGGGACCGCTCGGGTGAACTCGGGACCCGTCGGGTGAACTCGAGACTACCGAGTTCACCCAAGCGAGAAAGATGAGCTTATACAACAGTTTTCACTTCTGTCGGTAGTCTTTATGACTGACTGCTTTGTGTTTTTTAATCGACTTCCAAAAGGAGGAGGTTCTTAATTTGATCGGTATTCATTTATTTTTTTGTTAAAGTACAATCACGGATGTGCATTTGCTTTGCATGACATTGTAACAGGAGATAAAACTTAGTTATATTGTTACATTCCGGAAAAAGCAACAATCTGTGTACAGGCGACAAGCGTGGGCAAATATGATTGCGTTTTTTTTCTTCAAGACGGGTTCTGTCTGCATGATCCCACTTGAAAGACAATAATTAGAAATTTTAACCAAAAAAATATGAGTTCAAGAACTGTTTAAAATTGAAATGGGACCACCAGCGTTCAAATAAAAAAAAAATCATCAAACTTCACCAACGCACTCACGGAAATCTAATGCTTATGTATACTTAAATAAATATACTTATGTATTCCTAAACGCATACACGTTATAGACAAATAATTTCCGGACACGGATCGAAGGATCGCGCTCATCGCACACAATAGCGGGAGCACTCACGTCGGGCGGCAGCGCCCCAGCGCCGGCGCGGCCCATGATGGGCACGAACATGCGCAGCGTGTTGAGCAGCAGGTACGCCGTCTGCAGCAGCGGCAGCGCCGCGCCCAGCGCCCACGCCGCGCCGCGGGGCACGCGCAGCGCCCCGCCCAGCGCGTCCGCGCCCGCCGGCAGCAGCGTCCACAGCAGCGGCAGGAAGCCCGAGCGCAGCCCGGCCGCCGCGCACGCCAGCAGCGCCGCGCCGCTCAGCGCCGCGCCCGCGTCGTGCAGCGCGCGCGCGCCCCAGCCGCCGCGCCGCCCCGCCCAGCCGCCCCACGCCGCCCACAGCGCGCCCGCCAGCGCCCAGCTCGCCGCCAGCCCTGCGGACCACACCGTCAGACCGCGCCCGGCGCAGCGCCACCAGCGCCCCGCCCCGCCCCGCCCGCCACTCACCCGGCGCCGCGTACAGCGGCACGAGCAGCAGCGGCCGCGAGTAGAAGGCCAGCCGCGCGCCCAGCGCGTGCAGCAGCGTCGCCACGCCCGCCGCGGCCGCCACGCCGCCCAACGACGCCAGCACGGTCACCGCCGCCGCCACGCCCACCTGGCGCCACCACGCGCCGTAGCTCAGGTACACTGCGCCACACGAGGACGGTCAGTAGGGAGCGCGCAGTAGGGGCGCGGGGCGAGGGGAGGGCGGGTACTCACGTCGCCGGCGAGCGTCGCGCGCGTTGAGGTGAATCTTGAGCAGCAGCAGCGCCAGCGCGGCGGCGCAGAGCGCGAGCGCGGCGGGCGCGCGCGCCGACAGCACGGCCAGGCCGAGCACGTCGAAGAAGGCGGGCTGGCGCTCGGCGGGGTCGACGGCGGAGCGGACGCCGGCGCTGGCCAGCAGGCCGCTCGCCAGCGCCAGCACGTTGTCGCCGGTGCGCTGCAGCGCGGCGGGCGGCACGCGCTCCGGCGTGTCGAGGCGCGTGTGGTACACGTACCCGTTGGCGCTCCACGCCAGGTCCACGCCTGCGCCGGACCAATTTTTACATTATATTACGTCCTCGTAAAAAAGTTTCTTCCTGCCGGTCGGAGCCTCGAAACTTACCCGCCTATGATCGATAATATCTTAACGTAATACTTCTCATTGAAGAAATGGGGCTCTCGCAATGACGACGCGCAGATCGCGTTTCGCAGAATGTCGGGTCGATTTAAAATGTACTCGTACACAATTGACAATGTTTTTGTTTATCGTTTTAAATGAGAAGTTACGAGGGGCGTTAATTTGAAAACGAAAACGAATAATATAGATAAGCAGTGTTGGATGATGAGAAGGCGTTACCGGAGAGCTTGCCGAAGTCGCGGAAGATGCGGAAGTCAGTGTCGGCGGGGATGGCGCCGCTCTGGAACAGCTCCTGCGCCAGCGACGACGCGAACGGGTGCGGCACCGCGCCCGCGTACACCTGCACACAACACACACAACTCATACTCGTAATCTTCATCTAATTACGACTAAATCTTCTTGTTCTTCAGTGAGGTGTTACTCGGTAAGTATATGCTTTGTGCAAGCAAAATATGTGAAATAAGAATAAAGTTGAACGTTGTACATCGTATGGGCATGCATCGTAAGGATAGAGGAAGGATCTACTGGAGGAGGTACTGACCTCGACGATCCAGGGGTCGTGCGGGCCGGCCTGGAACATGACCTCGCGCCCGCCCGCGCCGCACGCCTCGATGTTGACGAAGGCGCGCACCGACCGCGCCCACCTGCCGCCGCCACAACCACACGCTGTACTCACTAACACTATACATTATACATGCGATAACATTGTAACAGCTCCATGTCTGTACATTCCAGATATTGAAAAAAAAACTAACGATGAACTCGTTATAGATAGATACATTTTGGAAGTAGGGGATTACTTTGATCAAACCATACATTTTGTATTTTTTTTAATAATGTTAATAATTGTCCTAAGACTTGATAACCAAAACCCAGTTAGTATTACATTTTTTAAGAATCTTCAAGTCGACATATTTGATCTCTGTTACCTCTGTTAGCTACCACAATCTAGAATTTCAGTATGAGATAAAGTTAGGCTCTAGGTCTCATTAAAATGAAGCTACTCAGGAAAAATTAGCTCAATAGTAATAAATTGCAAAAATAGACCGGGGACCATGGACTAGGTATAACATGAATGTTTTTTATTCCGCACGGGTGACAAAAGTAAGTAAATGCGGTGGGGAGTGACAGAGACAGGTAGGTACTTGTGCTGCGTGATGAAGGCGTGCGAGGCCTGCATGATGTTCTCCTCGGCGCCGTTGAAGAGGAAGACGGCGTCGTGACGCAGCGGACGGCGCGCGGCCGCCAGCGCGCGCAGCACCTCCAGCAGCACCGCGCAGCCCGCGCCGTCGTCGCTCGCGCCTGCCCGCACCCACAGACAGACACACACGTGTCATCGCAAGCTCTAAAGGCGCGTCTCCACCAAAATTGTTACCAATTTTAGTGTTTCCAACTGTTTGCAACACTTCACAAAATCGACAACTTTTGTTTCCATTACAGAACAAGGAAATTACAGAAACTTTTGTTACCAATACATGTTGACAACACAAACATGGACAACTTTTGTTCGGTGGAGACCCGGCTTTACACTAAAAGTATTGTTCGGCTCCTACGGCGTTATGTTATATAGCCTTCCTCGATAAATAGGTTATGTAAATGTTTCAATTCAATCAATCAAACTAAAAAACTATTTTACTTCTTATTACTTTTCCTTCCTTCCTAGCCTTTATTATTCCCAAGATTATTTGGGGTGGGCCCTTTATAATATTTATTAGTATAATTTGAATAACTTATACTTTCCATTTAATTTTTTTCACTTCATCCGTCTTTTCTGATGTCAACAGCGCAATGAGAGCACTCAGCGCTGCTACGCAGAATTCGGGAAGTACACGCAGGTAAATTTTATGGTATTGCCTAACTTCTCTCAAACCCCACCAGTTCAGACGACAAAAACGGGTCTTTAAGAGCTCCTTCATAGACCAAAGCGAACCTTAACAACGAATGATTTTTCAATAGTAATGTGGACTAAATCTAGTATTTCTACAACACCAACCAGATGCCTGAAGTTCACAAACTACTTATTAGCCGTTAAGGTTATTCCAATTCCATCATCGTAGGCAACGAACAAACAATAATTGGAACGAGATAACATTATCGTCTGCGCGTCACCCGCTACAGGCCCACCAAAACTACATCAGATCAAACATCACTCGCTCTCTTCTTATTGTGTGAAGCGCATTATCGCGATCAACCCATACAACGTAACTACACACATCAAAAGTGTCTAGGGATCAACATATATTTTTGCAATAACTTTTCTCCTGATTGATATTAATTAAAATTTTCTTTAAGGATTCATCAAATAAAGTGTTTTCGTTTGTCACAGTAACGATAAACCAAGTCACCTTTGCATTAATAAAGAAATTTGCCATTTTCCTAATAAAGGGATTTATGACATTTGAACCACTAACATTAAAGTTCGAAAAAAAGACTGAAATAACAGTTTTCTTTAAAATTTTATTAGGTAACTTAAACAATTAATAATCCGTGTTTCTACCGCGAACACTAACAACACAAGAACATCGGTTTGGCATACTCAAAATGAGTTCATCCAAATCACGCTGTGGAATGGCCGCCCATGTTCGTTGCAACAACAAAAAAAGGTCTTCTTGCGTCTGGATACCCTCCATATTCGGCAGAGCTCTTCTCTGTAGCATATCCCATGCATGCTCAATCGGGTTCAAGTCTGGCGACTGAGCAGGCCAGGGCAGGACATTGATGTTAGCTGCGGCGAGAGTCTGTCTTACAACTCTTGCGGTGTGCGGTCGTGCATTATCATGCATTAACTGAAATAAGGGACCGATTTGCACTTGTAGAGGAACGATGACGTCTGATACAATCGTCTCAGCATAACTTTGAGCGTTGAGGTTGCCTCTGATCCAAATCAACTCAGTTCTTCCGCCGATCCAAATACTCGCCCATACCATGATGGTTCCACCACTATAAGGATGGACTTCCTGGCAGGATTTTAATCGCTGTTGGCGTCCAGGGGTTCTCCAGTGTCGTATACGTCTTGTATCCGGTCTCATACCAAAACGAGACTCATCAGAAAAGCACACGAAACGCCATTGTTCTTCTGCCCAATTTCTGTGTTCAAGAGCCCATTGATATCGAATCCTACGATTGTGCATTGCTATAGGTGGTACCCGTAGCGGTCTTCGGGAATGAAGGTTCACTTCATGCAAGCGGTTTCTGACTGTCTGGTCGCTAATTAAGTTCCCTGAAGAGTGATGAAGCCTCACGGCTAACATCATGGCGGTTATTGTTGGAGCTCTTCGAGTTAAGATTTGAATGTATCGGTCTTGTCTCCGTGTGGTGCAGCGATACCGTCCTCCATGGCGCTCAGCCACGGTACCAGTGCTTCGGTAACGTGTCCAAAGTCGACTGATAACACTCTGACTTGTATTCAGAGCTAAAGCCACAGTAAGTTGCCGGGAACCAGCTTCTATCATTCCCACGGCTCTGAGCATTTCTTCCCTGCTTAAATGACGTCGCCGCTCCACAATAACTTTGGTTTTAATCAGTAGTAGGGAAACAGTAGCACTAATAATGTCTTCAATGCGTTGTATGTTTTTATAGGGAAAATATTGACAGCTGATTTTCATCTTTTACTCGAATTTGATTGACAGTTCCTGATTCAAATTATGAAATGCACCAAAAAGGATCCATATAAATTTATAAAATCATAAATTTATTACAAAGCCACATCTCAATCTCAAGAAATCCGCATAAAAATGCTTGATACACTTTTGATGTGTGTATTTGACAAAGCGTTCGCGTCCTCCTTCCACCCATCGCGTACCTGATAACTGTTTAAACTCTAAACTCATTTTTTCATAGTAGATGCTTGATGGTTGTATAGTAATGCAAAAAAAAAATACGGTGAGATGCATTTTTCTAGCTGGTTATTTGTCACACTTGGCGCAAAGTTCATGGTTGTCCTAGTTACATCGGAACTCATTGAAAGCGTGTAACGCATGTCAGCTATAACATAACACGATGAACGTGTTGACGTTCATCGTGTTATGGCTTGCTTCGCTTGAGAGGACGTATGCCTCTCAAGCGAAGATACTTTACTTACAAATCATTGTTGATATCTTTGCAGAGTGAAGCTCTTGTACGTTCGATCATATGTACATTTTGTGGTAACATTAACAATATATACGCACCTACCTACTTCTATGTCCAGCCGGCATTATGGTTCAGACTTATATATGGACTAGTTGTTGCCCGCGGCTCCACCCGCGTTTATGTCGGTTATCGCGGCAAATAGTAGCCTATGTGTTATTCTGATGTATAAGCTATATTACTGTAAAATTTCATCCAAATCTGTTAAGTAGTTTTTGCGTGAAAGAGTAACAAACATCCATCCATCCATACTTACAAACTTTCGCGTTTATAATATTAGTAGGATATCTAAAATAAAAACAATTATCTGAGGCAACTTGAGGTGACGCCAATACAGCGCAGCGTAGGTAGACACAGTTATAAATACCAATTTTAGAGGACTAATTACTTAACTATCGACGTAGGTACGCACGTCAAATATATCGATCTGTTTGGCCGCTGTAAATGTACAGACATCATACTAATTTGTACTTAGCATACATAATAGGTAAACCGGTTGTTGTGGACAACCTTGGGGAGGCATGCATGTACCTAGTCTGTAAAACAGTAGACGTCCGTCGGCTGAGATGATGATAACATATAAGTACGTTGATAGTTAATCTTTATTATAAACGCATTTAAGTAATTAACCGCAGAACACTTTAAACATCTAAAATAATCTAAAATATCTATACTTATAATAAAAATGTAACAGGTCCAATTCTGTACATTAAAGATATTTTTTTATTTTGGAGGTCTCTATATAATTGATACTGAAGCCAACTGTAATTTTTTTCATTTTTGTCTGTCTGTCCGTCTGTCTGTCTGTCTCTCGCCTCATCACGCTGAAACTACTGAATGGATTCAAATGAAACTTGGCATGATTTGAGTTCATACTACGAGGTTGGACATGGGATACTTTTTATCCCGAAATTCAGTACGGTTTCTTGGAGAGAGGGGATGAAAGTCAAAATATGTACTTATTTGTAACTCAATAACACATAGTCCGATTTCTTTCATTCTTTTTTGCTAGAAAGAAAAAAATAAGTCTTTTTTTTGTCCGCGACTGTACACTGCCTGTGGGAAGCTGAGACAGATATGTAAATATGGCGGTACGAAGTTCGCCGGGTCAGCTAGTCGAAAATAATAGTAAAAATGTAATTATTAACAATCGAGATCTTTTCTCACGAGAACTTCATAAACAAAGAGCGGTTTGGTCATTTACGCACTGCATGCGGACATCAGATATCGCGTGCCTACAATAGTGACGTACCTAGAGAAGCTGAGATAGAAACGTTCTTGTTTCACTCACTGGCCTACACCTAATGGAGGAAATATGCTATTGAAAATACGTCGGCCACGCGGCTAGCGACAGCCAATTAAACACTATCAGGGTTACGTTTAAAGTGAATACGCTTACTTCCGTATTTATAATACCTACTTTTCAGTGTTGGTATAAATATCTACAACAATACTTAGCATAGGTACTCGAAGTCTTTCTAATTAAATCTCACAAATTAAGTTATTTTTAACCGACTTCAAAAAAGGAGGAGGTTCTCAATTCGACCGTATATTTGTTTTTTTTTATGTGTGTTCGCGGATAACTTCGTCGTTTATTAACCGATTTTAATGATTATTTTTTTAATGGAAAGGAAATATCCCAACGGTGGTACCATGATAGGGACACTAAGATCTGATGATGGTATCCAAGAGAAATCGAGTCGAACCTTGAAGTCGGTTTTTATTTGGTTAAAATTTTACTTGTCAATATGCACACACAATTGCTGTACCTATAAGTTTTTATTCAAATCGTAGGCAATGGGAGAGGCCGCTGATCTGTACGTACTGGCCGGCCATTCCTATGGCTCCACGGAGCGTGTGATCTTCTGTGATGACACAACACGTCGGGCTACGGAGGCAGCTCGCGCCGGCCGCCCGACACATTAGAGCAGCCACATTCCGACTATTGAGGCCAATTAGACGTGTTAGCGCGTTTATTCTATATTTCGCCGCATTTATGCACCGATTTCACGGGTATTCACAGTACGAAACACTTTCACAATCGTTTTTTAATAAATATCGATTGCATATCGATAAAAGAGAAGATCGATAAAGTTGTAACGTACGCATCCTCCACTCGAGTGTCAATCACATTTCTCTTCTCAGCTATCCACTATTTTAGTAATGGAAATCTACACCAAAGTTATTAGTACAGTAGGTACAGTGGAATACTAAAAAATATGGACTTTCTGGACCACATTCATTTAAGTGAAAACTACTAATTCATATGTACTATACAGGGCGAAGGAAAATGAATACACTATCTCTCGTTGTGCTACTGTTAAAGGGCAAGGCAAGACGGTATAGGTCTTTGATCGCTGTGAATGCTGTCAGTCCACGCGACACCCACAGCTCCTGGCAAGTTGCGATGAGTGAGGCGCCAGCTGTACGTGGTTGTGGGACAAGGGAACGTACGCTGGCTCTACGACCTCGGTAAATAGAGGTGTGTGTGTTAGTAGTATTTAATTATTTTATTGTGTGCAGCGTGTTTTATAAAATATAACTATGAAATAAACGTGGTAGCGAGTCTCGTGCTCCTAGTCTGGACATCACGACAAAATACGCACGCTATTAAATAACCGATCAGTGTTTTTATTTAGGTCTTTATATGTATACACCTCAAAAAGGTATACAAAAAATTCTGGTTTATCTCTTAGGGATAACCCACAATAACCATTTTTATTTCTTTTTTTTACGAGAAATAATGGCTTATTTATGAAGCTATTTTAAGCAATACAGCACTAATCCCTATTCAGTTAAGTATTGTGCATTTAATAGAAATCACTATGGCCCTTTCAAGTATGTAATTTACAATTTACAGATTTAAAATGCACGAATCGTGTCGTCGGTGGGTGCATCTGAAATCCACGCGCGCGAAGCCGGGGCGGGTCGCTAATCTTACAATGTATAGGAAGTTTATCAGTTACGATAGCGCAGGCTGTAGTAGGCTTTCGGCAACAGATAGCCGCGAGTGACACGTCACGAGTAATATTATTTACTTTGTATCTCTTTGAGCAAGTTTTCAGCCATACTTCACGTCACGTCGCACTCAATTCCTATATTTACAACTATGTTACCTGAAGGACACGGTTGGTCTCATTCTGATGGTACACACGATTACCGGTGTCTAAGTCATGGTGTGGCATATACCTACGTAAATGCTGGATATCAGGAGGTTTGGGGTACTATATAGGGTTCGTGTATGTATGTTTTCCTTGTCTTTGCAGTTTACGGTGCTATTGTCCGTGTAGTTTACACCCCTAGTCGGCTCTTCGAAACTCACGACACATTATTTATTTATTTATTCTTCGTCATTGTTCGAAACCGATTGTAACATAAACAATATTGTTGTAATTGTAATGGCAACACTGTGTGATTGTCTTTGGCAAATGTCAATGTGTCGCAGTTGTCAATTCTAACCTGACTAAGTTCATAAATTCGGTTGGAAATAGCGGGCGCCGTGGTTTGGAACCGGCCCAATTACTTGTTTAAAGTCCTCCCAAAGCTTGATCGGTAATGCAAGCACTTTGGGAGTCGTTGTTTGTGTCGTTGATAAGTTGTGTGCCCGCAGGGGGCCTATGAAGATAGAATTGTAAATTACTTGGGAAATAGATTTTGCTAAAACAAGTTGACAACGGCTCGGCTGTCGGTGCGGTGCCGGTTTAATTAATTATTATAAATTAATAAACGAGTTTGAAGCCGTTCGGAACGGCCATTGAATAAATTTAGTGTAATTGTCGGTCGGCGAGGCCATGATTGGGCGTAGTAGGATTTCGGGAATCCGCCCCGACCTAGAAGGGGTGTTTGTATTTTGTAAACGGATGGTGGTGTGCGATATGGACCTGCGTGTTGAACGTCAAGAGGTGCATCTCTCAGTAGCGAAGTAAGAAGAGTTCTCCACGACCCCATGCGTGAGTAAGTTTCTTTACTATTTATTGATTTAAGAGAGGTGAATCGCCTCTAGCTTGAATTCTTTTACCAGGAGGAGAGTTCTTCGATTGACTAGCTTTTAACTGATGGAATTAAACATTCATTCAAAGACCAATATTATAGCGTGACATGCTAAGACGAATGCACTCGACACCATCGTGATGATAAACATTTACTTAAAAGTGCATTAAACAATATTATCATTAATATAATAAAACTGAAGAATGAGAGAGAGTTTTGTTTATTTGTTTGGTTGAACGCGCTTATCTCAGGAATTACTGGTCCAATTTGAAAAAATATTTTCAGTTATCAAGGAAGACGGTTAATGTTTATCAAAACTAATGTTCGAAAGAAAGAATTTGTTCTCCTTTGAAAGTTCGAAAAGGAAGTTTGCGACAGCATTATCATGTCTATGTTAAACGATGGCTCACTGTGCCTGTTTTTATGGTAAACGAATTAGTTCACGCTCGCGCTGTATAACATCACGCTACAAGCAATAGGAGACGCGGACGTGGTACTGCTGCTCAGCTAGTGTAGGTACTGTACTTTAAATGTAAATCGTCAATGATTTTATTGAAGCATGCTCTCATATTATCTACAATCTACTAGTGACCGTCCAGAGGTTAAAGTTCATCGAATTATTAATAATAAAAACCTAAATAATCTGACCTAAAAAAATGAGACGAACAAAAATTAAACAGTACACTTGTCTTGTAGTAAAGTACTGCTTGTAGTAAAGTTGTCTATTTATAAACAGACGAACATAATGGCGATTTTAAAATAAATAAATTATTTGGTCAAAGCTTTAGCCAAGGTTTATTGGGCCGAAGGCTTGAAGGCAAGGCTGAAGGTATGCGTGACGTACGTAAGTCCGGTAGCGCGGCGGGAGTCGGCGGGAGACGGGAGCGATACACCGGCGCGCGGCGTGTTTGTGCACCGATAACATCTACGGACGGCGCACGCGCTCATTCATATCGCTCCATTATACCGACTAGCTCATTGCCAATCTTACTCATTAACCAATATAATTGCTTTATGCGTTCGCTTTACGACTCAATTATATTTTTTGTAGTCAATTCTATAATCACAAATTTTAACAAAAAGAAAAAACCGACTTCAAGAAAGGGACCAAATTGAAATGAGACCACACGGGAAGCACTAGCTTTCAAATAACAAAAGAATCATCAGAATCAGTTCACCCAGTCAAAAGTTATGAGGTAACAAACAAAAAAAAAATATAAAAGGTACAGTCGAATCGATAACCTCCTCCGTTTTTGAAGTCGGTTAAAAAAGGGTTGTATACGCCAGCATTTAGTTAGATTCACAAGACAGAGTGTGAATGAAACATAAACTAATTGCAAAAATTAAACTACATAATTATACTTTTAAACTTATTTAAAAGTAGTGAAAAATTAAAGGATAGTAGGAGTGGGAGTGTTGAGTGTTGGGGGACGAGTGTTGAGTGGTGAGTGGTGCATAGTTACCGGGGCTGTCGGGCACGGTGTCGAAGTGGCAGTTGAGCAGGATGGCGGTGCGGCCGCGCTCCCGCCCGCCCGCGCCGCGCACGCGCGCCACCACGCTCTGCACGTCGCGGTACACGTTGTTCATGCCTGCGCACACGCCACACACCACGTTAGCCAGCCCGCCACTGTCGCCCAATCGCCCACCCGCCCTCGCGCAACGCGCCTCTCGCTACCCACCGTCCATGAAGTCGAGCGCGAAACTCCCGCTGGCTCGCTGCACGTCCAGCTCCACGTGGTTGTGCACGGACGCCTGCGCCGCGATGCTCTTGATAGCGGACACCAACACGCCCACCGACACCACCTCGTTCTCGTAACTGCCCGCCACCTGACACACAAAGCTACCGTCACGTCACCGCGTCGCCCGCTCACCACTATTGCCTCTTCTTCTAACTCGCTTCACTCTTGGCAGAGCGGTTGTGATCACGTAGAGTATTCCCACTGGTTGTAGAGGCACTATTGCCTATGAGTAGTTTAATAATGCGAACACCTTGCGATGGTGAAATCGTCGAGCGCCGTTTGAAACATGAATACTAAAGCATATAATAATATAGTGAGCCTACAGCGAGTCTTGCGCTCCCTAATATTATTGTACAACACGGGTACAATATAACAGCTCCATTTAGTACCATTTGGACGATGAAATTCACATCACAAACGGAGCAGCTAAGCAAACATCGGTTTTATATGGAATGTGCAAACGAGGCAATGGAGTACCTACTTGTTGATCATCTTTGTACCTAATATTTTAGCTGACGGAAAGAGTTGCGGCTCACAAGCGTGTTGCCGGTCTTTCAGAAAGGAGTACCTGTGCTCTTTCATATGAAACTCTTTTTTACGTAACATTTCAATAAGTAGGAAATGTATTATTTATTCATGTCTGATGTGAATATATAACATTTATTGTGGTTTTAAGAGAGTGAAATGAGATCATTTGTATGGATTAGCAAAGAAAAAAAGATGTGGGACTCACCCGTGGCCCGACGGCGGTGAGGTTGACGAGGTGTTCGTGCGCGATCTGCGCGATGAACCGCTCAGGGTGCCCCGTGGCGCGAGTCAGCGGCTCTGGCAGCGCGTAGTCGATGCTGAGCGCGACCAGCACCGCGCACGCGCTCAGCGCCAGCCCCGCGCACAGCCAGGGCCACGTCAGGGGCAGCGCCCGGACCCTGTTCTCCTTCACCGCCTCCTCACTGGCCTAACCGCACCAACAACACCACATTACTCGCACATTACAACATTGTATCATATTTATCAGATAATCATTTTTATAGGGTACGGGAAGGTAGTAGGAAGTGATACAAGTAATTTGGCGACGACGCCACTAATGTTGTTTGTGTTTTCCAAGCACATACTTTAGTAGATAAGCATGTAGTGAAAACAATAATTTATTAGATTTTGTCTACCGAACCAAGGTACTTCGTACCCAATTTTTTACTTTTTTAAACCAATTTATAAATATAATATTTACTTACTTATGTTATGGGGTACAATATTTTACAATACCTAAATTTCTTATTAGGTGTCGCATAACTACTGTTTAATAGTAGCACAATAAAATTTGATAACGTACATAGCCACCATCAGTACCAATAATCAACCTCACTTCCTGATTCGGCAAGTTGCATTGTCTGGTTGACCTTCTCTATGACTTTGTTGGTCTCAGTACTGATGGCAACACGGTCATTCGTGATCTCCTCGAATTTAGAGTTTCATGGCTTCAGGGTTTATTAGTTTTTGCACCATGGTCTTGGTATCCTCGCTTGTTTTCGAGTTATCGCTCGGATAAATAACTACCGAGCTGCGACTGCTAGGACGAAAAAAATTGCTGTATCCTTTTTCATCCATGTCAGGAAAAAAGCGCTGCTTGGTAGCTTTGCAATCGGATCTTCTGCTTGATCGACGCTAGAGATTCAATAACTTCTGTTATAAATGCACTTTGTAAAGAACTATGGATTTGAAGGGCTTTTTGTTACTTTACTTTACGGGAAATGGTATTAATTTTTATAGTAGGGGAGCCCAGGATGCTAAATGGTGATTTACTCGAGCGTCATAGAGACCTATTGGGTTGCAAAGCTTAGATGATAAAACGAAAAAAATGTTATTACTGTATACCTTTTCATCGGTGGGGTGAGCAGCTATGGATGTTCAAAAATGTAAAAAAAAACTGATGCATGGACATACTCGAGCGCGTCAGATATTGATAGCATCCATGTCCTACGTATTTTTAATAATTTACGTATGTTAATCCGATCGTTTGCATGGTGGGGGTGGTCGTACGAAAAGTTTGAAAATGACAAAAAAAAAATTTTTATCGAGCGTGTCAGATTTTCAAAGAGGATGTTAAGTGAACCTAAAATAAAGCTCTCATTCAATAATCTGACGATTTGGATGTGGCGCAAACTCACAGCCGTTATATGAATGTGCAAAAAAAAAAATCGTCATATTGATATACTCAAGCGCGTCAGATTAAGATGTATATGGTTCATCTTTATGTCCTAGACGTGCTGTCTCATAATCTGACGATTATCTGGAGGGGTTCGCTTAACCTGACAATTTAAAAAAAAATATATCCCAAATCCAGACGTGCTTTTTAGAAAATAACCACAATATCAGTATCAGAAGTTCTGATAGTAATAGTAGAATCTTCATTTTGTTGGCAAGCAATAAATGCTAAGTTCGTCTTCGCTTCTTCATGATCAGGGCATGACAAATCATAATCAATTTATAATCACTCAATTTATAATTGATTATCAGTAACTGAATATTTATGACACAAATCGAGGTAATTACATAAAATTACCTTACTACCTATAATTGTTGCCATCTCCTGATCAGCCCAATGATCGATCAACAGCTTAGTTACTTACAACTTGTACTAAGTTTGTAAATTGTATATAAAGTCAAATTAAGTTATTTTAATTACTTCCTTACACACAGTTAAAACTTGCGACAAGCCTTTGTATTCTATAAATTGTATAAAGACCACCTTACGGGTCCCTCATCAGACCCTGGATACTATCAAAACATAAAGTACTTGTCAAGATGAATCAAATGATTTCAAACTCGATGGTAATGCGACGTTTCTCTACAGAATTCCTATAACTACCTTCCGGCTCCATCATCAGACCCTGGATACTATGAAAACATAAAGTACTCGTCAAGACGAATCAAACGACGCCAAACTCGATAGTGTTGCGACTTTTCTTTACAGAGTTCCTATGACTACCTTCCAGCTCCAGCATCAAATTAGTTCCATGTCATAATATTGTATTGTCACGCTTTATACATATGCTTGCAAAATTTCAGCAAAATCGGTTAAAGATATCTGCTTCAAAATTGAGTTGCAAGATTCCACCCAAACATACATACATTGGAAGTTAAATAAAAGCTTGTAAAAAGAACCCATCTACAATTATAAGGTCAAATTGGGATGGCGGTTGCTCCATATCTTCGACTTATTTCTCTAACACATGAATTAGTACTGACTTATCAGTGTAAATATAGGCATCACCATCATCAATATATTAAACATTATCGACGAAATTTTGTTACTTCGGCTTGTGGCTATCGTCAGATTATATATTTTTCGTTATCCCTGAATGACTTCCCACAAAATAAAAAAAAATTAGCCACGCTCGAGAATGTCGAGATGACGTTATTTTTTACAACTTTATAGCCCTCCCCTTTCCTTACGTCACTGTCAAATTGTCAGATTAGTGGAATATACACTTTTTTGCATGTAATTAACTCACCCTGCCTTAATCTGACGCGCTCGAGAATGTCTGATGATCAATTTTTTTACTAATCTGATCCATTATTCCTGACGGGCGGCTATATATACAGGGCTCATATTTGGTGGAGGTACTTAACCGGGTATAAGGTATCCCCCTATATATTAATCTGCCGCACTTGAGTAAATCCCGAAATTCCTTCTAGGGCTCCCCTACTATTAACTTTGGCTTTGAGTTCAACTTGCCTTCAGATGCAATTAAAAAAAAATTAAAACAAACTTCATTCAAATACTGCTCAATAGATCCTAACCAACACTGTTCTCTTCAGTTGATACTATTTTCATTTAGTCAGAGCACCCCAGTGGCAGTGATAAGATGTTCAGGAGTGGAGTTCATAGCTGGAGGAGTACACTGTGTTCTGCTGCCCTTAAAGGGGCTGTTATTCATATTCACATAACACTTAATTTTTAATGTTCATTGTTTTGTACTTAATCCTACTAATATTATAAACGCGAAAGTTTGTAAGTTTGGATGGATGGATGGATGTTTGTTACTCTTTCACGCAAAAACTACTGAACGGATTTGGATGAAACTTTACAGTAATATAGCTTATACATCAGAATAACACATAGGCTACTATTTGCAGCGATAACCAACATAAACGCGGGCGGAGCCGCGGGCAATAGCTAGTAATCAAATAATTACACCTGCACTGATGTGCTTACATATTTTTTACAAAAATGTAAATTTATAATTTCTCATTATTACATAGCTGTTTGCAACAGTAACTAAAGAAGATTTTGATTTATGGCTTTAGTATATTAATCAGCAGGCTAGTGTGTCCTTTTAAACGTCTTCTTTGGTATTTCGAGCAAATAGGCAAAAAGTTTGTTATGATCCCAGTGATGACAATTGGCATAAGATATTGCCAGTCCCCATAGATTTAAACTGGTTTTTACTTCTCCTTGAAATTAAATAATAATAAGAAATTAAATATTAATATATTTTCAGTTGTGACATGGCCAACTTTCCTTTGAGCAAGTCATAAGCATTATGCATAATACATTCTTCAAATCTATACTTATAATAAAAATGTAACAGGTCCAATTCTGTACATTAAAGATATTTAGAAATTTTTTTTTGGAGGGCTTTCTATAATCGATACTGAAGCCAAAACTGTAATTTTTTTCATTTTTATCTGTCTGTCTGTATCTTGGCCGCGCATCACGCCGAAACTACTGAATGGATTTAAATGAAACTTAGCATGATTTGAGTTCATACTACGAGGTAGGACATAGGATACTTTTTATCCCAAAATTCAGCACGGTTTTCTGGGGGGAGGGGATAAAAGCCAAAATATTTACATAGTTGTAATTCAATAACACGTGGTCCGATTTCATTCATTCTTTTTTTGCAAGAAAGAAAAAAATTTAAGATAACAGCAAAAGTCGTTTTTTTGTCCGCGACTGTACACTGCCTGTGGGAAGCTGAGACAGATATGTAAATATGGCGGTATGAAGTTCGCCAGGTCAGCTAGTAGTAAAGTATAAATATGCATTGTCTTTAGGCTCTATCTACAATTTTTATTTTTTAAGTCAGCAATAAGTAACCGTCGTAATATGTACTGCAATATGGTTTACTTAACCAAACTACATCGACTATCGACATATATATATTTACCAACATTTATTTTTCAATTTAAAAAACTAATTTATTTCTCATGCAGAACTGTTTGCTCAGTTTGTAATAGTATACTGTGGTGAACAGAACTAGCTTTATGTTGCATCATTTATTACCAGGATATAAAAATTTAAGAACAGTATTATTTTATTCATGAGCCGTTGATCATCAACCGTTAACCCATTCATTGTTGCATCATTTAATTGGTTAGTTTTACATACATTAAAGCTATAGGTACTGGTGAAGAGCGATGGTTGTACAATACAGGTCGGTACTGCACCACACCACCTCAGTCAGCTTGTGCAACGTTAACTCTTCCGAGAGTAACGTACTTATAAACTACAGGAGGCAGTGGAAGGCGAAAAAGTTAGAGTAATTACATGAACACATGCGTTTCGGAATATTAACTGCCGAACCAAGCTTCTATGTCTTTAGAATTGAGTTAATTTATTTAAAAATATTATTTTCTTACCATGACTGAGAGTCCTCTTTATAAACTTAAATGTTGGTTTTACAGAATATGTATTTGATTTTTATTCTGCTGTCATTGGATATAGTATTGTTTTTTTTTCAATACTACGTCAAATAAAGTCCAAGCCACCAGTCATATTACCAGCAGCAGTTCACCGGCAGACTGCGGGCACTGCGGCAGGCAAACTCCAACGACTGTCACCTGTCACTGTTCATTGCTAAAAAAATGACGGATGAATGACGTTACACAAGGTATGGCCACAAAATTTACAAATCGAAACTATCGCTACTATCACATTGGTCAGACCTTAAAGCAGGGCAGCTGAAAGCGTAATCGGTGTAGAGAGTGACTGAGTTTAGTTAGAGTCTGTCTCTCTCACACAAGCGTCTGATTGGTTGGTGTATTTCCCACCATATCAGTCATGCAAATTAGTATTTGCTTTCACCAATCAGAAGCTTGCGTGAGAGAGACAGACTCTAACTAAACTCACTCTCTCTCCGTCACTCCTGAAATAAGGGAGCAAAACTTAAGGAAGTTAGGTTTTATTCAACATAAAATTAAACGTATTTGTAAGACAGACATTGAATTATATCAATGTCAAGTTTTGCCACAATGAGATAAATCACGTTGTATACTGCCTGCGATGCATGCAGCACTGAAGGAGGTTGAATATCATATCATTCTCCCACACTGTAATCTTCAAGGTAGCGGGGTAAGCGTCGAGCTCTCTCGGATCTACGGGGAACATCCTCTAATGGAGGTGGCGGCCGTGACGGGTGTCGACGAGATGAAGGAGAGGAGGTTGTAGGTTCTCTACGAGGTGATGCGTCTCTCAGTGACTGTGGACGTGAGATCGGAGGGTCATCACGAGGCGGAGTATCCGGTCGAGTCGTGTAGTTCGACGAGGAACCATTAAGGCCTGAAAACGGCTCTTCTTCAAGCACTGATTCTTGGCCAGGAAGATCCAGTATCTCTCCTTCTCCTTGTCCAATTAGGGCGAGATGTCGATTGGATACTGTGGTCTCCCTACCATCTTTGAGTTTAACAAACGAATAATCAGGGTTGGCTTGCAATATTTCCACTTCCTCTACGAGCGGCTGGTACTTATTCTTCCGATCGAATCGTTTCGTCAAAACGTGATCTGATTCAGTTAGCCAAGAGGGTATCGTATTGCCGTTTGGAGATCGGCGTGTGTGTAAGAACATTATTTCATGAGGAGTACAGTTAGTCGCAGTGCATAGCAATGATCGAATGGAATGTAGAGCTACCGGTAAATATTGTTCCCATGTTTCAATAGGCGCTTCGTGAGACTCACAGGCCAGTTGTAGAGCTTTCCAGACTGTCGAGTTTAACTTTTCTACTTGACCATTTCCTTGGGGATTGTACGCGGTAGTCCTGCGGTTGCGATGCCCCTGGAGTTGAGAAACTCTTTAACTTCTGCAGATAGAAACTGAGTTCCTCTATTCGAATGGACGTATGCGGGCATTCCAAACATCATGAAAATATTATTGAGGTTCTTGATCACCGTTTTGGCACTCATGTCACTGCATGGGAATGCGAAAGGGATTCGAGAATATTCATCTATTACTGTAAGTATGTATCGGTTGTTAGTGTTCGAGGGTACTGGTCCCTTAAAGTCAATGCTAAGACGTTCGAAGGCTGTCGTAGCCTTTATAAGCTTAGGCAAAGGCTCATTATTTTTATAGTATCTCGGCTTGATTTTAGCACATATCTGAAATTCACGAGTCATGGATTTTACGTCGTCAAGAGAGTAGAGCAAGTTTTTAGATTTTATCCAGTGGAACATCCGTGTAACCCCTGGATGGCAAAGAGCTGTATATAGCGATTTTAGTCTAGCGGCTCCCGTAGCAGTCGTTGTAGCGCAGGTCATGTCATGTCGTTGAGATTGACTTTCTTCGATAGTTCCTTCTTTAAGCAGCTTCTGGAATTCATTTTGAATAAAAATCTGTTCTTCAGCACTGTGTCTGCGTGACTTTATCGCGATTGGTTTACAGTCCGTAGAGATTTGAAAATAATGGGACGGCAGGAACGGAGGCTTCGGCAATACTGCATACCTTAAATACCTCTTTAGGTCCTCCGAAAGCGAATTCCAGACTCGAGTGTTAGTATTTACATTTTTATTTAGTTAGTTAGTAGTTACGTAGGACATCATGGCCAACTATTATGTCAGCACATGGATTTTTGACTATCAGCAAGGTAGTGTTGGCCTATGAGTGATTACCTATTTTAATGTTCTGGCAGGTAAGACTTTTTACTTCAGAGGTATGTGATAGAGAAGCCATGGAAACAGTCTGTGTGCAAGGCTCTCTCTTGAGGTTACATAAGTTAGCGAAATCTTCATTAATAAAACTGACAGAACTCCCAGTATCAATGAGCAGCCTTCAGATACATTAGAAGACGCACTAGTGTTCTTGGAACGACAAACCTTCGCATAATGGCCTTTCTTGTCACAGGATTTGCAAATGGCCTCACGAGCTGGGCAATTCTTCCTTGGGTGTAATGAACCGCCGCAGAAGAAACACTTGCGTCTTAAATGTCTTGATGAGCCAGAGGAAGAGTTACTGGCAGCCGCCGCGTTGATTCTTTCGGCACCCACAGGGGTGTGTGTTGATTCAAATTTAGATGTGCCGGGTACTGCGCTGATAGTTGGGTGTTGATTAGAGTAAGCTTGAGAGTTAAGCTCTGCCACTTCCATCGAAATAGCAGTGTTATACGCAGTGTCTAATGTCAACGTCAAACTTTCCAGCAGTCTAGATCGGATCTTGGATGATGTTAAGCCAGCTATGAAAGCTCCTCGTATTGTATCATTTTTATTGGTTTCGGCATCTACATCAGTAAAACTACAGTCCTTTGCCAGCTGTTTCAGAGACTGTATGTAAGCGTCCACCGTCTCGTCTGCTTGTTGACGTCTAGTAGTAAGCATGTGACGGGCGTGGATGATATTAGACTCTTTGATAAAGATTTTGTCAAGAGCCCTTATAGAATCTACGTAGGTCTTGCAATCACTTACGTAGGCGTACACTCGTGGTGAAATGTGATTAATTAGCAACTGCAGTTTGATTTTGTCATCGATGTCTAGGGGTAGTGCATCCTTGGATTTAGTTGCAGCGGGAGCAGTTTGTTGCGCTGCCAAAAAGTTTTGGAAAGTTTGTTTCCAGCAATGGCTCCACTCCTTTGCCGTAGACTTAACCGTGGGATCCCCGTCGAACCTCTCGGGTCTTAGATACTTCTCCATTATGTTGAATAAATTGAAATAAGAGAGCAAAACCTAGGGAAGTTAGGTTTTATTCAACATAAAATTAAACGTATTTGCATTTTCTATATTAACAATGTACTCTGTGCGTATTTGTAAGACAGACATTGAAATAAAGCAATGTCAAGTTTTGACACAATGAGATAAATCACGTTGTATACTGCCTGCGATGCATGCAGCACTGAAGGAGGTTGAATATCATATCAACTCCGATCACGCTTTCCGCCCGTTCAGATGCCTCACTATCTATATATATACGCTCTAAGGGTCAGACGGGTTGGTGTTGACGTTGTGTCAAGTTTTTCTTCTTTGTATAATTTAATGATTATTATAGGGCACGTTTCTTTTTTCTTTTTTTAATGAATGGCCCGCCAAAATGACTCTACTCTGCTTGATGGAAAGAATAAGCAGAATCCAAGAGTGGCGGTCACCATACTCACTGCGAATGCATCGTGAATGAATCAGACTAAAGTTTGGCCATTGCTACATTCCCACTCACCTGAACAGACTCAACTTAATTACGAGTGACGCGTGTGAAGTGAACTGTGAAATGTTGTGGAAAAATACTTGTAAACTTGAAAGAAAGCTCTCCATCAAACTGTCTCCAATCAAATATCAACGACTGGCTTAAAAGGGCTAGAACCCAGAGCCGTAAAACCTAGTTTAAAAAAAAAAAGTCTGTTCTGAAAAGAAAAAAAAAATTCCAATTAGAAACGTCAAGCACGTCAAGTCAGTCATGTCAAGTGTGTGTGTATATATTTGTAAAACTGTGAATTCACTTGAGTTTCTTGTACAGTTCTTATTATTATTGGTTATAAGTACAAAATATAAACGTGATCGTTGTAGTAAAAGTTCGCTTTCTTACAAGCTGTGCACATAGTGTATATGAGTTAACATAGGGCAAGATGTCTAACTGGGTCGGATACGCCGTTTCGGTGAACTGTGGCGAGCCTCTCGGCTGCTACCAGGGAACTATTTTAGAGGCCGATGGCAACACAATAACTTTGACTAAAGCTTTCAGGAACGGCTTCCCTTACCCCAAGTCGCAAGTGACTCTCAAGTACGATACAGCCACTTTTTTTATTCATCTCTTCTACCAACTTATCATTCCTTGATTACCATGTATTATGCTTTCCAGTGCTGCAGATATCAAAGATCTGAAAATAATTGAGTCCCGCGCGGAGCGGTCGGAACAGACGCACAGCACTGTAGCAGTTACCAAGAATAATAAAAAAGTGCAACGGGCCACAGTGTGTGAGACCCTCCAAGCTAACCCTACTAGTTCCGGTAAGTAGAGTATTTGTTTGTAGAGGAACAAAGCACTTTTAATTTTGACAAATATAGAACAGCTAAGTTTGTTACTACGTAGTTGTATTAAATATTGTGTGCAATTCTATGTTTTGTCTAAGTGTAGTGTAAATTATGTTCAAGTATGTTGCTGTCTCTGTACTAGTGTTGCAATATTCTTGAAGAATATTGCAACACTTTAAAAATACCTCCACACTTGTACAGTGTAATGTTATTTTTTTTTTTTAATGAAGTTTGATTCAGAACTGTTCATAAATTATAGTGAAACAGTGAGGAAACAATGGTTCATATCTAAATAGCTATGTATATATAAAAATTGATAAATGACAATTGGCAGCTATTGATACAAGTGAAGGTATTATAAAAAGCAGTCAAATTACCTCACACTTTTTTAAAATCAACAGTTTTGTTGTTTTTTAACACGGTATTATTAAGTTTGTTTTAAGTAAATTATCGGTATTTGCACAGCTGTTAAAATAATTATCATAATGAGATTGAATGAGTAAATCAACATGTTTTGTGAAACTTAAGTTTGTGTACAATGTAAAATATTTGAGAAAAGCACAATATTTTCCAATATATATAAATAAATAAAATTGGAGTGTCTGTTTGTAATATTAAAATAACCGCTTTTTAATAAATGCATATGTATGTATAGACAATACATGTACAAATTATTATTTTTTTTCAATTTTTGTCTGTCTGTTTGTTTGTTCTGGGTAATCTCTGGAACGGATGGGCTGATTTTGCCTGGACTTTCACTGGCATATAGCTGATAATCTAAGGAGTAACTTAGGCTACTTTTTAGCTTTGTCCAGCGGCGTTATCTGCAGTACGACTATAACCGTGGGAAACACCCCAGGTTTAGCTAGTCTCAATTAAAGTAATTGTTATAACCACAGTGAAACAGTACAAGCAATCAATGCCACTTGTTAACAGGTATAGGTCATAGGCCCGTGTAACTCAGTGCCTAAGAAATATTTGACCTGAAATCAATTCTGGTTCTATTGGCACCACCACAGTTTTTGCCATCAAATAGCATTAAAAATTATAACTACACAATAAGTTATGCTATATAGGAGTGGATTATATCTCTGGATCATCATCAGCCTATTGCCGTCCACTGCTCTATACTAATCATTAAATATTTATGTCAATTCATACATTTGTTGTTTATTTATTTAGTACATGGATGATCTATTGTTGCAGTGAGCAACCAGCCACCGTCCACTGCTCTATACTAATCATTAAATATTTATGTCAATTCATACATTTGTTGTTTATTTATTTAGTACATGGATGATCTATTGTTGCAGTGAGCAACCAGCCACCGGCATGTAACACTAACTGTAACAAGTCCGGTGGCAATAATCGTGGGGCAGCCTGTCCCACCCGGAGTAAACCAATTGACATACAGGGTCCACGAAATAATAAAAATAATAATCATGCAGGTCAGTACTGTTGTAATAATTTTTCACTCGGACTCACAATATTTCTACTACAGGTAGGTCATTTAAATAGGGGTGTCAGCTTGTAATGAAATATAAGGCTAGTTTTAGAGTAACAATGACCATCGGCGCAGACAGTCATCGTGTAGCTCATCAGCGCTGAGGGTGAGTGCGAATCGATGATGGCCTGCGGAGTACAGATGTAAACAGAAGTAAAATGTGGTTGGAGTGACACTAAAACTAGCCTAAACATCTATCCCTTTGCTTTCTCCTTTTCTCTCGATCGAATATATGCAGTTTGTGAATTATTGGGAACTAAAATTGGGAATAACGGTCTCTGTTCCATTTCGATCGCAGGCAGCTACGGCGCGTCGAGCTCCACGCCCAAGGGCCGCGGCGGCGGGAGCGGGGTTGGGGGTGGGGGAGGGGGAGGGGGCGGGGCCGGCGGAGGCGGCAGCGGGCCCGGCGACAAGGCGCGCCGCCGCAACGAGGCGTGCTTCGGCGACGCCGCCGACCCCGCCCTGCACGACGACTTCGACTTCGAGGGGAACCTCGCGCTCTTCAACAAGCGCGCGCTCTGGGAGCAGATCCGCAACTCCGCCAGACCGGACGTGGTGCGGCACGCGGACGACGCGGGCAAGTTCCGGCACGACGAGAACGTGCTCGGCGCCGCGCCGGCCCCGCGCCGCACCATCCGCGTGCCCGACGAGCTGCGCGGCCCGCTCGACTACGTCACGGACGAGGGGCTGGGCGTGCCCTCGGCCGCGCCGCAGCTGCGCGCGCGCCTGTGGGCCGCGCTGCGCGCGCGCGGGCTGCTGCAGGACGCGCTCACGCTGCTGGCGCGCGCCGCCGCCGACGTGGCGCTGCGCCTGGTGGGCGGCGGCCGGCGCCTGGAGCCGCGCAACGCGCACCAGACGCCCACCGTGGTGGTGCTGGCGGGCGCGCACGCGCTGGGCGCGGCGGGGCTGGCGGCGGCGCGCGTGCTGGCGTCGCACGGCGCGCGCGCCGCCGCGCTGCTGGCCGCGCCCGCGCCGGCCGGGACGACGGAGGCGGCGCTGGCGCGCGAGCTGGGCGCGCTGGCGTGCGCGGGCGTGGAGCTGGCGGCGGGCGTGGACGCGCTGCCGCGGCCCGACGTGCTGCTGCTGGCGCTGCACGACCCCGAGCTGGGCGGGCCGGGGCGCGCGGCGGAGGCGCTGCGCTGGGCGGGCGGCGCGCGCGCGGCGGTGGTGGCGCTGGAGCCGCCGACGGAGGGCTGGGAGGGCGTGAGCGCGCGCGCGGCCGTGGTGGCGCTGGTGCCGCCGGCGCTGGCGCCGTCGCTGGGCCGCGTGTACCTGGCCAACGTGGCGCCGCCCGAGCGCCTGTTCGCGGAGCTGGGCGTGTCTTACCGCCCGCCCTTCGGCGCCTCGGCCGTGCTGGCGCTGCACCCCGCCGACGAGTGACCGGCGGGGCCGGGCTCTACGGAGGTGAAGACGGCCGCCGAACCGGAGTAGACGAGTGTCGCGTTAACTTTTGGAAGCGTGACCGAGCGTCTCTCGATCCCGGACCGTAGAGACCGACTCGTGCTGCGATCGACGATGATGATCTCCGATTGTGTCGGTCGCAAAAATTCGTCCCAGTCACGGGACCGCCACTACTTTTGTCGCCACTCGCGTTTCTATTTTTTTTTCTAATTACGTTAACTGATCTTAAACATTCTTAAAAAAATGGATTAAGAAAAAATATATCTAAAATCGCTACATCAAACTTACAAATCTGTTTAGTTATGTTATTCATAAAATTAATATAAATTTCACAGAATCTAGAAGGTTCAATCTGTTTATAAAATTGTACAAAGTATTGTATTTTTGTAATTCTGAACAAAAAAATGTCTATCGATCGGTGCGTAATATTGTTAAATGTAGGCATAATAATGAATTGTAATGATCACGTGGTCCTTCCGCCCCGCCCTGGGCCGCGGGACCGAGACATGTTCCTAGCTCTGTGTAATGGTGTTCATCGGTTCCCTTCGTATGTAGAAGGGCACGGTAGACACGGTTACTGTGCGAGTTAAACTTGTAATTAACTTTAGTGTAGCACTAGTATTAAACATTTGTGAGAATGTACTTTTTATTAGAGAATGACTTGGAAGAATCTTCTGCATCTTGGTAATACTGCATTTGTGAAATATATTATGTGCTGAAATAAACTTTTAGTACTTGGACCGACACTCAGTTCAAAGTAATAATACAGTCGAGGTTACGGTTCAAGTAGAGGTCGCGCACGGGCCTCACAACTACACTTGCCTCACGACTTCTCTAAACAAGGGGTTTTTCAGCTAAAACTAGTAGCAAGCAATATAGATGAGGGCACATGCAGTCAATATACCAAACAATAAATATTGAGTTGGTCGTACCGCGAGAGCTCTCTCCGTCGTTTGCGAACGAGGTGATCGCTACAGGAATGACCGATTAACATTTTATAACGAAGTGATTTAATTTTTTAAATTGCATTTAAATAAATTTTAATAAAATTGTTAGGAGTACATTGACTTTTATTTTTGCACCTTTTAATACTTTTAAGGGCTTCAAAGAACTTTTGTTTAATCCGTCCAGCAGTGCTGCTTCCTTCTCGAGAGTCAGGAGCCTTATAAATCGCCTTAGGGCCCATAAATAAAGCTAAATGCACCTCGCGATCGTTCACTGCTGATCAGATGTCCACTAGGGCGCTTCACCCTTTAATAAAAAGTATAAATTTACTAACGGTTTATTTTGTGGTTTGTGTTCAAGAGTCGTCGGACTGTGTACTTACGAGGCGATCCGCACCATTTCATTCAAATTACTTTTCTCAAAGTTCAAGTCCATTCTAACCGTAATAGTGACATGACATTTCAAAGACAATCACCTCAATAAATTTCACCATAAATTACATTTAGAGCATTTATTTCACATATTATAAAATAAACAGGCGAAAAACGTACTTGGGATCGAACAACTTTGATTAGCTTGAAACAAACTTTGATTAGCTTGAAACAAACTTTAAAGCTTGAAACAAACTTTGATTATCTTAAAACAAGCTTTGATTAGCTTAAAACAGATTTCGATTAGCTTGAAACAAACTTTGATTAGCTTGAAACAAACTTTGATTAGCTTGAAACAAACTTTGATTAGCTTTAAACAAACTTTGAAGCTTGAAACAAACTTTGATTATCTTAAAACAAGCTTTGATTAGCTTAAAACAGATTTTGATTAGCTTGAAACTAACTTTGATTTCCAGTATACAGAAATCGGTCACCAAACTGATGACGATATATTTTCGAAGCGTCATTCAAAGTGCTCTTTTATGATGGCCGGTGGCAGATCTACATGTTCTCTGAACAATAGCGCGACGCGCTGTGCCGCTATGAATGAGAGCAAATAAAAACAACAGAACATGAGTCCATCAATTTATTTTGAAAAAAGTAGTTCTCAAAAAGCACATCATATTTATTTGGACAACAGAACATGATTATGTTATGGCTTAACACAACAAATACTATCGCGTCTAACTATCACGGTACATTATATACAAGTTGCGGTCAGTCTGCGGCCGAACCGACACAATCATAGGCGAGAGTTAATAAAATTAATAATAAATACATAAATAGTACGGAAGACCCGGGTTACGGTCGAACCGTGGCGAGCGTCCCGAACCGAAAGCGTCGCATCCTTCGCTACAGTACACCCTAACCCTACGACTGCGACCCGCCGGTCCCTGGCCCCGGGACTCGCGCGCTCTAGCGCCTGGGAATGATCGCACAGTGAGTACACTACATAACATTTATAGCACTTACAATACTCGTAACAAATTAAATACTACCGACGGTTCCCGCGAGTCGTGCGGGACCGACGGGCGCTACCCGGCCCCAGCTACGAATAAAAATCCTAAAACATTGATCGCCGAGAGCGGCAGAAACGGTTGCATCGCCTCGGCCGTTGAGTTCCGGTGACACGACTCTCACCGTTTGTGTGGGTCTCTTCATCTGAATCGATACCGCCGAAAGATACCGCCTTGAGAAAATAAGAGCCTAAGGTTCTTAAAAACAAAACAATTATTTGTTTTCAAACTTGGAAAATAATACTAAGTTATATAACGCAGCACAACTAGGCGATACAACTATTTCCTGGCACTATGCACGCGTCCCTCCTGGATTCAACTAGAGCTAATATAGTTAATATTTTACTTTCGACAAAATATAATCCACCATTTATAGAGTTTCTTAATAAACACGTTTACAAATATGTGGGATATAAAATATTGTGTACACTTTGTGTGCAACAGTCTTTGGTTGTAGAGATGGCGGCTGCCCTCGATAACATCTCATCACAATATGATGTGTAAGTGTCGGGGAGCCCCGCCCCGGCCCTAGGGCTCGGGGTGAATGCCCTACAGGGTATAAATTATACAGACTAGGTAAACGGTGTAAAAAATACTCAAAAAATTCTTTATAAAACTTATTCTCGGAAGTGAGTAACTACAAAATAGAAGCTCCTGTAACACCGACTACCAACAAGAGCGGTCCAACGTTAACCCTCCTCCCCCTGCCCTCACTTCCCCACCCCGGCCTCGTTCACACTTGTGCACTGGAAGCTGTCAAAGTACCGCAAGTTTGCGGTCTATATTAACAGTAGTCACTTTACGTGTGTCGATACGATCATTGATATGTTTAAGGACTAACTCGCTAGGATTATACTTTTAAGAGGATAATGGACCTTTCATTGCGGAGTGACCCAGCGGCCGACTATTTAGATTAGGTTAGTCGTGTCGTTACTAGGCGCCAGTCGTCATACATTAGTTTTTCGAATGCAGTGTCGGTACAATCTTCATTATTATAACTCTAATTTTAAATTAGTGTTTGTTTTGTTGAATATCTTTTGTGACATTTTAATCGAGGTCGTTGTTGTCGACCGAAGGAGCATCAGAGCGTTTCGGAGGTGTTCGTTTATATTAAAATGAAATTCTCACCAAGGGAGCGGTCAGACGAGGGGGTGGGGGAAGGGGCGCGGGAGTCACGCACACACTCGCACGTACACGACACGCAACACACAGTCACGACATCTACACTGTACACTACATCGTATTAAACCTTACCGATAAACATTCCCACGTGATAAACTTACAACAAACTAGAGGGACAAGACGAGACGGGGGAGGGGGGCCGCCTACGACTCGTGCTCGTGCTCGTGCTGGCGCTCGCCGCGCTGCTTGCCGTTGGCGTGCGCGGGGTGGGGGGCGGGGTCGGGGGCTACGGTGGCGGGCTTGTCGGCGGCGGAGGCGGGAGCGGGGGGCAGGTGCGCGGGCGCGGCGCGGCGGATGAGCGCGTGCGTGCGCTCGCGCAGGCGCAGCAGCTCGTCCTGGATGCGCTGCGTGATGGCGGCGCGCGTCTCCTCCTCGCTCGCGTTGGCGCTGCGCAACCTGCAACCAATCCGCTGCTGTACCGACCGCCTCGGCCCTACGATCCAGAGCACGACCTACCCTAGCGAGCGATACTGACTTGTCGAGGAGGTGGTGTATCTGGATGGGCTCGCCGACGTTGAGGAAGACGCGCTTGCGGAACTTGAGCAGGTAGGGCTCCCGGTTGGGCAGCACGCGGTCCATGCCCTCGTGCCACACGGGCACGATGAGCGGCGGCGCGGCGCAGTCCGCCACCAGCCGCCCCACGCCCCACTTGAAGCGGATGTGCTCCTGCAACACGAACTGTCGTCTCACCACACCGATACTTAACGAGTCCCATCTCTCATCTAGATATCGTATAATTTGTAGAAATGAGGTTTTGAAAACGGATGGATATTATATCAGGAAACCGAGGAGGGCCGTTTGATTTACCAACGTAAGATGTGTTTTATCACTAATAGAAAGAAAAAGGGAGCGGGAAGTAATGTCGTGACTGCTTATATCGACAGTTCGTCACTATACCTAAGTATGAGACGTTCGTAAATGCCAAAAGTTATATTCCAGGGTTCGTGGTGTTCACATAAAACTAGTGATCGAAACAATGTGTGAAACAAAATGGTATATGTGACCTTGTCGACGTTGACCCGCCCCTCGGGGAAGATATGCACCCAGTCCCCGCGCGCGAGGCGCTCGACGCAGAAGTCGATGGCGGGCTGGTGCACGCCCGCGCCTCGCACCACGGGCACGCACTTGCCCAGCGCGAAGAAGCACGAGTGCAGCGCGTTCGTGAAGCAGATGTCGTGCGCCGCCAGCGACCAGCGCATGCGCGAGTTGCGCAGCAGCACGCCGCAGTCCAGCACGCCTGCACAATGCACAACACACCGGTTCACCCGTCAGCTCACCCGGACAACACACCAGTGTCACAGCTCCGTTATAAGGCAGCCTACGGAACGTGACATTGGTCGCAGCAACAATTTTACGTTTAGCCCGTCATTCGTTCAATAAGCCAGTACACGTTCGTAACATCGACGTTGATATAAAATTGTCTCTATTGAAATATTGTGTAGTTCGTCCGTTAAACAACTACACGTACCTACATATAAAGTTAATTAGAACGTTAGCGCGCCGTTCCGCTACATGGTGATCTCGTTTTCATTCAATCAAATCGATTACAGCCTTGGAGATTACATTGGCCTTCTGCTTGAGTAGTACCGGTATCCAATATTAAGTATTGGTAGTTTTATTCAATATTGTATTTTAATATATATATATGTATATATAAACTGCCTCAATGGCGTAGTGATAGCGTATGCGACTACTGAACTTGAGGTCTCGGGTTCGATTCCCGGGTCGGACCAAATGTTTGTATGATCTACAAATATGTATTTGTTTCGGAGTTTGGGTGTTTTCTACGTATAATATGTATGTATTTACAAAAAAAAAGTATATATGTACTTATATCAGTTGTCTATATAGTACCCATAATACAAAGTCTGCTTAGCTTGGGTCCCAAGCTAAGCAGACTTTGTATTATGGGTACACACAACGCCATCTAGTCCCAAGCCTTGGGATTAGAAGACGTGGGTCCGAAAATAATTATTCTGAAAATTCGCTAAATGATTTCCAATATAATCAATCAAATATAAACACAATAAACAATTTTACTATTTCTGTCTACATCATTGTAACCTTTGATCATGATCTTTAATAATTTAATAATTCACTGGGTTTTATTGTATCAAAATGCATATGTTCATATTCTGGTTTGTTGCGCAAGTGGTCAGTGATGCCTGCTGACTCAGAAGTGATAGGTTCAATTCCAACCTAGAATAAATAATTGTGTATTGAGAACGGTCACTTGTTCCGTGTCTGGTTGGAATTTATCTGTAACTAGCTGAGGCTCGCGGTGTTACCCGCGGTACAACAACAACCGCGGTTAACGCCACGGGACAAAGTAAAAAAAAAACTATGTAAAAAGTATCTATACCTATACGGCTATACCGACATCAATATAATGATACTTGTTTAAGCTAAGGCCTTATGGGACTGGCATACCCATTTACATAGGGGGGCGCGGCGTCGGGTAACCTCCACGTTGGCTTACGCGTTTCTTCCCCCTTTGGACTCCGGTCCTGGGGAGCAGAAGCGTGGAGGCTGGTGCGCCCTGGACAGGCGGTCAGGATACTCTGACTCCCAGGAGCTCTGTATGCTGGCCGTCTGACCAATAACCCGACAGCCCTTTTCAGGGCTTGACCTCATTGCACGAGGGGGTCGCGGGGTGGGATCCGCAGCAGCCCTTTTCAGGGCTCGGCGGGATCGAGGGGCGGGTCGGCCCACTGTTAACTCAGGGGCTGACAGGCACTTGTGCCACCGTCGGTGAGAGAGGCTTAGCCACCCTCTCGCGTTCCGTAACCAACAGGGGCTCAACAGTGACCTGACTGGTGGCTCCAGGAGGGTATGCTGAGAACTTGTTGGCCGGAGGGCTTGCCTTAACTGGCCGGCCCGCGTCAAGGAAAAGACTCTAAAACCCGACAGCAAAGTCGTAAAAAGCGGACCTCTCGCTGCAGGCTGTGGCTCCGGCTATGGCCAGCGGCGATGAGTGTCGGGCTGCCGTCGCCTCGTTGCTGATGGCGGCCACGAGGAGAGGCTCTGCTGGGGCGGGATTGGGCTGGGCTCGCTCTTTCGCCCCGCGGGCCACGGGGACGCCGGCGGGCGGATTTCGCACGCGTCCCGGGGAGGGATGCCGGCGGGCGAAGTTCGCACGCGTCCCTGGGTGAGAGTGGCCACGGGCGGTGGGTCGGGGGATCTGCCGCCCCATGCTAATGTGGCGGAATGCGCCCTTCTGTGTTTCCGGGGTGCATTCAGGAGAAGAGCCCGACAACAAAGGGCGTCCCTAGCCGAGTCGCGGTGAGCAAACTATCCCGTGGCTCGGATTAGGTGAAGAAGGAACACCGTGGTGGTTTAGTGGGTAGTCTGGCTTCTCTTTGAGGTCAGGAGTCCCACACGAAGCGAACCCCCTGCCCCCGCGGGAGGCGAGCGAAGTGCGTAAATGCATTCCACCACGTAAAAAAAAAAAAAAAAAACCCATTTACATAGGGTTAAAATCACATGTCTCCTGGTTCTATGCTACCTCCCCACCAATTTTCAGCCAAATTGGTTCAGCCGTTCTTGTGTTATAAATAGTGTAACTAACACGACTTTCTTTTATATATATAGATGTATAGACATATTGAGAAATACATACATTTATTTATCTACAGTCTGGTCACAATGCTCTGGCTCTGCCTTCAGTTTAAGATCGGACGGCCGCTTGTGAGGTGTCTCAAGTTATCATTAGTATAAGTTATCTAAGTAAGCCCTTGGCATCTGCTGTTTCCTTTCTCTTGACAAAGCTATTGATGGTTCCCAGAACTGCCTATCTGGTGCTGTTTGTTTGTTTTTTTTTTGTTTTTTTTATGTATGGCCCGCCAAAATGACTCTACTCTGCCTGATGGAAAGCATAAGCAGAATCCAAGAGTGGCGGTCACCATACTCACTGCGAATGCAGACAATGCAGCATGGCGACCCACACCATTGCGGCCTAGTGATGCTTCTGCATCTTTTAGTCTATTCAACAAGTATGGAACTTGTTGACTAGACTATTTGGGCCTCCGGTCTCGCACTCACCAACGAAACACGACAGCATGAACGCTGTCATTTTACGTTGATTTTCTGTGCGAGGGTAGTACCGCCCCGGTCGAGCCGGCCCATTCATGCTGAAATCAGCGTGGCTCTACTACCTATTGTTCCACTAGAGTCTGTTTCTCCGCGTGTGTTTCTGTGTAGAAGTGCGTGGCTCCATGTAACCCTGAGTAGCCACGAATAAGGACGTGTTTCTAAGTGTGGGTGAGTCTAAGTGAACATTTATTTATACCTCTCTCACTGAGATAATGTTAAATAGTTTCTTTTGTAACAGTTAATTACAGTTTTAATCGTTTTCATATCTTTTTTCTTTTGTATACTTGTACGACTCTCGAGGAGCTACAAAAAAACTATTTACCTGTTATTTGGGCGCTGTGTAGCGAAAATAGAATAGAATGAGGACAACCAACGACGCTAGTCTCTATTATATTATTTACTAGCGGTTGCCCGCGGCTCCGCCCGCGTATATGTCGGTTATCGCGGCAAATAGTAGCAAATGTGTTATTCTGATGTATAAGCTATATAGTAATATGATTTTTTGGATTCAAATCCGTTCAGTAGTTTTTGCGTGAAAGAGTAACAAACATCCATCCATACATCCATACTTACAAACTTTCGAGTTTATAATATTAGTATAGATATGCGACTTCACGTTTGACTTAGTGGTTTAACGGTCACCACGCCGTTTCCTACTTCGCCAAGTGTCGTAGGTTCAATCCCACGTAGGACAACACTTTGTGTGATCCACAAATTGTTGTTCTGAGTCTGGGTGTAATTTGTGTCCGTTTCATGTATGTTTGTAAAGTCCCCCGCGACACAGGATTTATTCCTAGTGCGGGAGTTGTCTTTTAAAAAAAAAAATATATTATGTCAATGGAAATAAAAACTTTCACATATTATAGGAAGTTTATACTATTATACTCTTTGCGCTGTAGCATGGTGCGTGGCATGGTCTAGTAACATTTCGTTTCACTCTTGAAAGTTGCCGCGATTTACAAATTATGACTTAGTATTTCAGCTGTACCACATTCGCAATATATTAAATCATTAATAACTGTAGTAAATTAAATTAAATCATAAACTGTAGTAAATTAAATTAAACCACCACGCACCATGCTATAGCGCAAAGAATATAGTAAATAGTAAGTGTCATTAATTAAACAATTAATTATTGCGTAGTGTCATCGACCGGCATTAAATGCTATAACACAGAGTCACACACATATAAATAACCTTAAAACTTTCTTCTGCCGTAGTAGATCACGTGGTTATGGCATTAGTTCATTACATTACACTGCGGAACAAAAAAAAAATCTGCGGCATTAATTTTGTTAATGGTTTTTATAAATACTCGCTTAAAGACATAAACGGTATGTGTTTACTTTATTGCATTGACTCTGGTTTATGAGATAAACGCGACATAATAAATCAATGAAAATATTGAAACTATCGTCTTCTATTTGTAAAAAAATTTGCTTTTTCTCACAAGTTTTGTTATCTTTTCAGGTATTTTATTACAACGATTTCTCTAATAAGCTATTACACCTTGAAGTTATAAATTCTTGTCGTATTTTAATTATAAAAAAAATAGGTACCTAAAATCTGTTTGAAGTCGGTGCTAAGCCAAAAAGAATACAAACGAACAATTACAAAAGTCTAAGCGATAGTCACTTGGCACCGACTTCAAACAGATTCTAGGTACCTAGCACACATTATAATACTACTATTGAAATGAATAAAGAATTAGGTATAGGCAATTTATGAAGAACCAGTTTATTTTACGCTTTTAAGTGTCTTTTTGGCAGAGAGTTTTCGTTGGATGTTTTTTTGGAAGTCGGTTTTTTTTTTTTTATAAAAAGTTTTTATTTTTCAGTTTTTAGTGCAATCAATCGTAGGTAAGTAGTAAGTTGAACTATTTCATCAAATTTCATCATCAAGAATACAAATTAAGGTCTATACGTACGTGTAATATTAAAATCATCCTCTAATCCCTAACTGTTGAAGAGTTTAACCTTCTATCATCAGCTCACCTAAATAACTTGAAAGTTTACGACTGAAGGTCTTTAGATACGTATGAAATTGAAAGAATTATCCTCCAACTCCTAACCGTTGAGGAGTTGTACCTTCCACCTTCCATAATCAGCTTACCTAAATAATTTGAAAGAATACGACTAAAGGTAACATATATACATATGATATTTAAAGATTTATCCTCCAACTCCTAACCGTTAAGGAGTTGTACCTTACATCATCAGCTCATCATCATAAAATGATGACTACCAGACGCAAATACCGGTGTAACTTCAGAAAATATACGAAAAACATAGTATGTGCCTATAAAAAATGAGGGTTTCCCTCGATTTCCCTGGGATCCCATCATCAGATCCTGATATGCTGGCAATGGGACCACCTCGGAAGCATACCCATTCGAATACAAAAAAAATTTTCAAAATCGGTCCACAACTGACGGAGTAATCGGTGAACATACATAAAAAAAAAAAAAACCACCATAGAACCTCCTCAAAAGCAAAGAAGAAAGATCACAGAGTCTGTAAAACATACCTACCAAGCATACTTTGGGATAAAACTTGTACAAAAGAATAAACATTGGGTGAGGTAAGTGTTGTGTAGAGTCTCTGTGGTACTGAAGCCAAGGACGACGAAAAGGACTTAAGTTTGGAGTGCCAATGATATGGGCTGAGCCAATTAATCATCTTGATGATTGTTACTTTTGTGCAGTGAATGTAAAAGGTACAAAAAACGTGGACACGTACGTTTTCTTCTCCTTCTTCCATGGACCACAAATCCGTACCTACTCTATAAAATACTCCGAATTTGTAAACCAAATGACACAAATCGAATCCGAAGCATGGCAAAGCTTTGTATAAGTAGTACATTTTTTTTAGAATACTAAAGCACCAGACCATCCAGAAGTAGTTGCCAAGATGCTTCAACATTTGAACAGGTTAGGCGCGCTACTATGAGCACTAAATGGAATTCTTTGAATAGCCCGATTTAGACAGATTCACGGATAACCTTGGCGATTACAGTGAGGAACAAGGAGAATGGCTCCACCAGGACATAAGGATCATGATTGAAAGATACCAAGGTCGATGGGGCCGACGCATGATGGCAGGCTACTGCTAGTGGACTAGCTATGGATAGTAAGAGGTTGTAACCAAAAACATAATGGAAAAGCCTACAGAAAAGGTTTTTTTAATATTTTTTTAATGATTTGGTTGAAAAGATATATATTTATTTCGATTTTGTATCACTTTTATAAGAACTTCACAGAAATATTGTTTTATATTGTACTTGTATTTTTATTAAGGTATTTTTAATGCAACAATGTAATAGTGTTTATCTCAGAAACTAGAGTCAATTTGACAAATCTGATATTTTTCTAGTGTTCAGCACACTGGGCTTAGTAAGAATTGACTTCAATCTACCTTGCCGCAAAATGACTGTTCCCCAGTGTTATTTAAAACTAGATGCATCAAATAATTTATTTTATAATGCATGGGGCAAATGAGCAAGGATGACCTGCTGGAAAGTGGCTACAGTCGTTCGCCTATCAACGCCTGCAACTTAGGGGTAAAAAGCGCGTTGCCGGCCTTTGACGTAGGAGTACGCTCTTCTCTTGAAGGTAGTATCGGTTCAGAAATGACTGAGAGACATCTAGACTTTCTTCCAGGAGCTAGCCGTCACATAAACACAAACGACTTAAAAACAGTGTACATAGCCTGGCATACATAGTAAATGTATGGTACACTGATCGCTCCCACAGATTGATATGTGTTTAATCATTAAACTTTAATGCCATTGCTCCGCTCCTGAGTCCTGAGAATATCCTTCAATAAATACAATATTCACAACGAAACAATATTTAAAAATGATTGACAGTTCCAGAGAATATCGCGTTTATGGAAACCACAAAACCTTATAGCCTTCAGTGGAGGGTCGAGTTATACTTTCTTTGTTAACTTGCTTAGTACCTAAGTGTGACGCTGCATGTTTGTGAGCGTCGACACACGAATTATGATAACGACCACTATCGGACGTTCCTATCTGAATATAAATTGGCTTAAATAACAATATTGGAACTTCTCTACGCACTCTTCAGTCTAAACAACACTTAAATATGGCTGTTTTGAACATAGCCGTTTTGTCTGAATCAGATATTAGTATCGGTAGGTGAAGGGCTCTATTTCCCTTTGATATCGCAGGTTGTTTGAGCAAGACCAGTCTCTTCCACATGCACAGAAGCCTCCTGGGGTGTTCAAGTATCTAAAAGCGACTTTCGAACGGAATTGTTTTTATGTAATTGCTCTCACGTATTCTGAGACAACGTGGGTATCTGTTCCCTTTCCGTGAAGACAATATCAGAGTGCAGTATGTTACTCCCATCATGATGAGCTGTCGAATCAGCTTCGAGTGTCCCGAGCTGGTGCCTAGAGTTACCTGGATTTTCAGTTGGATATCATTTTACAATAGCATTTGTAGTGACTGACATTTTTTTTGCTTTTTAACCGACTTCAAAAAAGGAGGAGGTTATCAATTCGACTGTATTTATTTTCTTTGTTACCTCATAACTTTGGACTGGTTGAAACGATTTTGATGATTTTTTTTTACTTGAAAGCTAGTGCTTCCCGTCTGGTCCCATTTCACTTTTGTTTTTTTTGCATTGCCTAACGTATAAGTATTTTCAAAATAATGCATGTGCAATTTTAATTAGGTATTCAAAATATTTTTGTTTTTATTATATATTTTTTTGTTTTTTTTTTTATCTTTGGTCCGCCAAAATGACTCTACTCTGCCTGATGGAAGGCATAAGCAGAATCCAAGAGTGGTGGTCACCATACTCACTGCGAATGAAGACAATGCAGCATGGCGACCCACACCATGGCGGCCTAGTGATGCTGCTGCATCTTTTAGTCTAGTCAACAAGTATGGAACTTGTTGACTAGACTATTTGGGCCTCCGGTCTCGCACTCACCAACGAAACACGACAGCACGAACGCTGTCATTTTACGTTGATTTTCTGTGCGAGGGTAGTACCGCCCCGGTCGAGCCGGGCCGTTCGCGCTGAAATCAGCGTGGCTTTACTACCTTCAAAAATACGAATTAACTTTCTCCGATGCATTTAAAATAACATTATAGTTGTGCTTGGGATAAAAGTTGTTATTATTTCATATACATATAGTCTTAGCAATCAAGTCAAGCTGAAACATGTCGAACCGTCTTCAGTTTTACTACATTGTGTTTCGTACCTCGTATGATATGGGCATGGTCAAGGTTCGTTTCAATGTTACTCGACATCACAAATAGTCGCCACTAGCTGAAAGAGCATCGCGATATATGTAAAAAGGACAAACTGTACTCGTACTATTTGAAACTGGTAAGTAAATGTTAATAGGAGTTCGCCAAAAAATTTATACATTTTAGACATTAATAAATCACACTGCATATTTATAGCATATTAAATGCTAATACCAAGTTGATAATAATTGCTATTTAACATGCATTCCAAATCCGATGTTGTCCGAATAACTTATTTTTTTAATTTTGTTAATTAGTAGTCATATATCGTTTATCTATCGGTGAGTGAGTGTTGTGGTGTTTACCCCAGAGGCCAGGGTCATCGAAGCACGAGTGGTGGTTGGAGACAGTGATCAGTGGCACCCCCTGTGGCCGCCGCGCCGCTCGGTCCAGCGTCTCGCGGTTGTACACCGTCGTCTTGTTCAGGAACTCTGTAACACGTACCACCTACGTTACAACAAGTTATATGCTTACGATAACAGCTACGTACTGCTCTATAGCCGTCCCGTGGACTGGAAATGGCCAGAAATTGATCAATGGCGACTACGGATTGGAAAGCAGCGCTGCGACAATCTTGCACTATTTCGAAGTGCCCAAGAATCGTGCGTGAGGAAACGGGTGCGGCGCTTGACCGATTAGGTCTGTTAGGGTCTTTGACTGACGATATTCACAGTAGACGTTGAAAGAACATATTATTCCACGGGGGATCATCAGTTTTAGCGATAATATGACCTAATACTCGATTTAACTCGATTCCCTAATAAGTCCTACACAGCTAGTGTAGGACTTATTAGGGAATCGACTTTTATTTCTACTTTGATAATAATAATATTTCAGATATCTGATACACGATGCCTGTAGGTACTTTTACATTAAAGAATTTGTATCAATGACCGAAAAATGAGTCAGAGCCACGCCAGCCTTGCTAACCTTTAGTCGCACCCTTTTTAATCGACTTCAAAAAAAGGAGGAGGTTTCTCAATTCGACCGTATATATATATATATATATTTTATGTGTGTTCGGGGATAACTTCGTCGTTTATGAACCGATTTTGATGATTCTTTTTTTAATGGAAAGTAGATGTCCCGACGGTGGTACCATGATAAGGAAACTAGGATCTGATGATGGCATCCCAGAGAAATCGAGGGTAACCCTCATTTTTTTCAGGCACGTACTATGTTTTTCGTATATTTTCTAAAGCTATGCCGGTATTTGCGTCTGGTAGTCATCATTTAATGATGATGAGCTGATGATGAAAGGTAAAACTCCTTAACGGTTAGGAGTTGGAGGATAAATCTTTAAATGTCATATGTATGTATGTTACCTTTAGTCGTATTCTTTCAAGTTATTTAGGTAAGCTGATGATGGAAGGTACAACTCCTCAACGGTTAGGAGTTTGAGGATAATTCTTTCAATTTCATACGTATCTATTGACCTTTAGTTGTATACTTTTAAGTTATTTAGGTGAGCTGAGGTCACAGGCGCTATGATGACTAACCCCTTAATGTATTTTGCTTTAAGTAAATCGCCTGTTTCTATTTCATCACGACATTTAAGCTTGGACACGATTCCTATTGCCCCGTGTCCGTACGTGGTCTACGTTCTCGGTAACAGAAATCTTGCATCTCAGCATAATTTTGGAAACTGATCATACTCAGTTTTAATACGTGTTCAAACCACTAAAGTTATTCGCATCAGCAGAAATTATATGAAATAGTTAAACTTACTGATAACCTATGATTGTTTGCACTAAAAATGGAAAAATAAAAACTTTTTATAAAAAAAAAACCGACTTCCAAAAATCCATCCCACGAAAACTCCCTGCCAAAAAACACTAAAAAGCGTAAAATAAACTGGCTCTTCATAAATTGCTATGTGCCATTTCTTGTCTTTACCTAATTCTTTATTCATTTAAATAGTAGTATTATTGTGTATGCTAGGTACCTAAAATCTGTTTGAAGTCAGCGCCAAGCCAAAATGTAATAGGAGGTACCGCACTCGCCGCTGCCGGATAGCTAGCATAAAACAACCCAAGCGAGCAGACACGCGCGGGCTGACGCGACATCGTTGATGGTCGTCTCGAAATAAAGCGAGTGTGGTAACTACTATTACATTTTGGCTTGGCGCCGACTTCAAACAGATTTTAGGTACCTAGCATATACAATAATACTACTATTTAAATTAACAAAGAATTAGGTATACTTAGGTATTACTTAGGTACACTTATTTGAGGTGGATTGATTCATCTACTTTTTAAAGCGTTCTAGTTAATATTAACGTTGTCCTTAACAGTTAACGGGGATAATGATTAGAGTGGCTGCAAGTCCTGCACCCTAGCTTCTTACTGGCGTTACTGCCGCTGAATGAGTGTATTGCTTTCATGTTGCCAACACGCGCTCAGTACTCGCGTTACGATATCCAACATTTCGTGACAGACTCATCGCTTTCTCCTATGATATGTATTTGTTGCTGAATCACGCATGAGGTGTATCGCTATCTTCCTTCGTCGATCATGGCGATCGCCCTTGAAAAGTGTCGTGCTCAGGCATGTAGACATTGTAGATATTAATAGCATTTAAATTTAAAGAAAAAAAACCGACTTCCAAAAATCCATCCCACGAAAACTCTCTGCCAAAAAAACACTTAAAAGCGTAAAATAAACTGGTTCTTCATAAATTACCTATACCTAATTCTTTATTCATTTAAATAGTATTATAACTCTAACTAATAGACTGTTTGAAGTCGGTGCTAAACCAAAAAGAATACAAACGAACAATTACAAAAGTCTAAGCGATAGTCACTTGGCACCGACTTCAAACAGATTTTAGGTACCAAGCACACATTATAATACTACTATTTAAATGAATAAAGAATTAGGTATAGGCAATTTATGAAGAACCAGTTTATTTTACGCTTTTAAGTGTTTTTTTGGCAGAGAGTTTTCGTCGGATGTTTTTTGGAAGTCGGTTTATTTTTTTATTTAAAAAGTTTTTTACTTGTACCTTGTTGACCTTTTTCCTAAAGTTACACAAATATACTAAATGTTGGAAGGCAAGTGGTTGCATTTTATTTTTATATAAAACTTTTACTTAGTGTACCTAAGCGGAGTTCTTCGTCACACAGAAAGTATTTCATCATCAGCCTATCGCAGTCCACTGCTGGACATAGGCCTCTCCAATTGCGCGCCACTTGGTTCGATCCTCGGCTTCTCGCATCCAGCTCATGCCAGCCGTCTTGCGCAGATCATCACTCCACCTGGCCTGTGGGCGTCCTACACTACGTTTGCCGAGACGCGGTCTCCACTCAAGAACCCGTTTACCCCAACGGTAATCAGTTCTGCGGCTAATATGGCCAGCCCACTGCCACTTCAGCTTGCTAATCCTTTGGGCTATGTCGATGACCTTGGTTCTCTGCCGGATTACCTCATTCCTGATGCAATCCCTCAGAGAAACGCCGAGCATAGCCCTCTCCATAGCACGCTGAGCGACTTTGAACTTGTGGACCAGCCGTGCCGTAAGTGTCCACGTTTCGGCTCCGTATGTCATGACGGGTAGGACGCACTGATTGAAGACTTTCGTCTTAAGGCACTGTGGGATCGACGATGAAAAGACCCGACGAAGTTTCCCAAACGCTGCCCAACCCAGCTGAATTCTCCTGTTCACCTCATCCTCAAAGTTGTTTCTACCTAACTGCAAAGTCTGCCCGAGGTACACATAATTTTGAACAACTTCGAGAACGGCACCGTGTACTGCGATCGGTTCCGGTAGTACATGTTCATTGAACATGACCTTGGTTTTGTCCAAGTTCATCCGTAGGCCGATGCGCACAGAAGAGTCAGCCAGGTCGTTCAGCATCTGTTGTAGGTCCTGCAGCGTCTCTGCCATAATGACGATGTCGTCCGCAAATCGCAAGTGAGAGATGTATTCGCCATTGATATTTATGCCACGTCCTTTCCAGTGTAGCGTCTTGAACAGATCCTCCATTGCATTTGTGAACAATTTCGGGGAAATAACATCCCCTTGTCTCACTCCTCGATGCAATGGTATGGGCCTTGTTTGCTGATTCTGTACTTGGACGGACATGGTGGCGGCTTCGTAGAGACATCTCAGCACTTGGATGTATCGCCAATCCACTTGGCAACGCTGCAGGGACTCCAGAACAGACCAGATCTCGATCGAGTCAAAGGCCTTCTCATAGTCCACGAATGCTAGACACAGGGGCTGATTATACTCCTCTGTCTTCTGTATAATTTGCCGCACTGTGTGGATGTGGTCTATGGTGCCATATCCGCTCCGAAATCCAGCTTGCTCCGGTGGTTGAAATTCGTCGAGTCTTCGCGCAAGACGGTTCGTGATGACTCTTGAGAACAGCTTGTAGACGTGGCTTAAAAGCGAAATGGGTCGATAGTTCTTCAACCTGGTCTTGTCACCTTTCTTGAAGAACAAGATGACCACACTTCTGCTCCACGCCTCTGGAGTTCTCCCTTCGAACAGGACAGTGTTAAAAAGCTTTTGGAGCTCCCTCAGTACGGGCTTACCTCCAGCCTTTAACAGTTCTGTTGTAATGCCGTCCTCTCCAGGGGCTTTTCCATTTTTAAGCTGTCCAAGAGCCATCTCGATTTCGTCAATGCTGACTTCTGGCAGATCTTCGGTGTAGTGGCGTGTTAATGTGGCTCTAGAGTCCTCATTTTCGGGATCAGGTCGAGATGCATGCGAAGCGTACAAACCGCCATAGAAACGTTCCACTTCCGAAAGGATGACCGGCTTGGAGGTAACGACTTCTCCACTTGCTGTAGTCAGCTTCGTCAGGTGGCTTCTTCCGAGAGATTGTACAAACACCTTTGACCCCCGATTCTGCTCGATCGCTCTTTCGATCGAAAGAGTATTGGAGCATCGGAGGTCGTGTCGTACTAGTTTGCTGATCTCTCGGTTTAGAGTCCGTTTTGCCGACGAAGTGAGAAGTGGGTTTTCACGTCGTTCCTTCATTAGCCCTAGGGTCCTTTCCGAAAGCTTAGATTTCCTGCCCTTACGCTGCATTTCACAAAATCTCGTACCTTCTTCCCTGAGGATTCGAACCACATTTTCAAGGTTCTGGTTCACGCCTATTGTGGTTTCCATAGCAGCAAATCGGTTTTCCAGATTTGACTGGAACTTTTCAGATCCCATTGCGGCTTGGAGCAGAGTTGGACGGAGCCTGGATTTCATCAATCGGACACGTTCAGCTTTAAAGTTGATATTCAGAGAGCCTCGGACGAGTCGGTGATCACTACCGGTGTTAAACCTATTGATCACTGAGACGTCTCTGAATATGTGCTTTCTGTCCGTCATGATGAAATCGATCTCATTTTTAGTCATAGCGTCGGGGCTTCGCCACGTCCACTTCCTTTGGGGCCGTTTCTTAAAGAATGAGTTCATCAAGAACAACCCCTCTCGTTCGAGAAAGTTGACGAGCATTTGCCCCCTATGATTTCTGCTTCCAAATCCATGGGATCCTATTACCGATTCGCTGCAATTTTGTACTCCCACTTTGGCGTTGAAGTCACCCATAACAACGTTGTAGTGGGTTTTAGTAGTGAAGTGGAGGGCCCTCGATATGTCATCGAACATACACTCCACCTCATCGTCCGAGTGGGCCGAGGTCGGTGCGTACACTTGCACTACCTTGAGGCTATACCTCTCGGTGAGCTTGATAATGAGGTACGCTACCCTGTTCGACACACTAGACATTTCCACAACGTTGCTAGATAGGGACTTGTTAACCAGAAACCCAACACCACCTTGAGACTGTTGGTCTCCCTCACGGAAGTACATGAGATGGCCGGAGTCAAGGGTTATGGTGTCCTCCCCCTCTCTTCGGACTTCACATAACCCCAAAATATGCCATCTAATTTTCTCAAGTTCCACCTCGAGTTGTGCCAGATGCGAGTCTAGCCGTAATGTGCGGCCATTAAACGTAGCCAGGGTCAGTCGGTTGTGGTGGCCTGCCGTAACCCGGAGATTCTTAGCACCCCCCGCCTCGCCGTTACCATGGTCGCCACCATGACCAGGAATAGCGAGACTGCCGGGAACTGGGGGCCGTGGCTTATTTTTCAGCTGCATGGAGGTTAATGCCCATAATCACCACGCTGGGCAGGCGGGTTGGTGATCGCAGGGCGCAGTTCCTTGCACCGGTGACGCTGCTGCCCGTCACCGGCCTATTACATTTAACTACGCCTATTGGGATGGGTATACCGCCATCGGTCGGTTGCCAGAGCCTCGTTCGTCGTTCAGCAGGATGTACCGCGTGCAGGTGAGGTTGGCTTGAGGCGAAAGATTAGAGTTCACCCCCTTACACCCCTCGTCACACAGAAAGTATTTGCTAATTACCTAAATCAAAAATACCACATGGTTTAGAAGGAAGAATTTAAAATATTTTTAAGATATCCGAATACTTGTAACTTTACATACACTAGATACTTTACAAATAATGAGAATGTGTTTAAATCAATAGGCACTTGTCTTTTTCACGCAACGACAATACGTAATCTTGAGAGAAAATACTCTACTGAGCCCAAGAGACATTGTTCCGGTGGTCAAAACCAGGACACGGTTAAAATCGAAATAAAATGTGTGTCTGTGGCAGCTAGGTATCGTGTGAACTTGGTTTCGTAACAAAATGTCGGTCTACTCGTAGCTATTTACGTCCCATGGCAGTAATTTGACAGAGATAGCACACTGGTATCACGAATTAGTTTATACCGAGCGGTAAATAAGACCAACCGTAACGTTGTCACTTACGGTACGGTTGGTCCACAACTTTAAAGTCGCTCAGCGTGCTATGGAGAGGGCTATGCTCGGCGTTTATATAAGGGATCGCATCAGAAACGAGGTGATCCGGCAAAAAACCAGGGTCATCGACATAACCCCTATGGGTTCATCATCATTCATCAAATCATAATCCTATGATTAGCAAGCTGAAGTGGCAGTGGGCTGGCCATATTTGCCAAGGAATAGATAACCGTTGGGGTAAACGGGTTCTTGAGTGGAAACCGCGTTTCGGCAAACGTAGTGTAGGACGCCCACAGGTCAGGTGGAGTGATGATTTGCGCAAGACGGCTGGCAGCGAGAAGCCGAGGATTGAACTAAGTGGCGTGCAATTTGAGAGGCCTATGTCCAGCAGTGGACTGTGATAGGCTGATGACGATGGTGGTAATTAATAAGACTCGATATGTGTTTCTTTTCCCTTATTGTAAAGAAGAATGCTGACCGAAACGAAAACTTCTGCTTCTAACGACTTTTCTGCTTCTAACGTGGAAATTTAGTTGATTTGACACATTTGACAACAACCAAATATAAATTTGTTTGAAAATATAATTGTAATGCCAGGTCACAGGGTGTTTTTTGATACATAGCAGTATACAAACTGAGTGATGATTATAGTTGTAAGAATCGCCATTAAGTTCACGATTTATGGAAACATAAAAAAAAACTTCGTTTAAAAAAACCGACTTCAAAAACTAAAAAGTATCAAATAACTTAATTTATATGTGCTACCTATTCATAGGTTTGAAGTCAGTGCCAAGTCAAATGTAATAGTAGGTACCACACTCGCTATATTTCGAGACGAACGTCAACGACGTCACCGACGCTTCGGTTGTTTTGTTCAACGCGAAGAGCAGCTATCCCGCTCAAGGTCACGCGTGGCGAGTGCGGTACCTACTATAACATTTTGGCTTGGCACCGACTTCAAACCTATGAATAGGTAATATTATATTATATCATACAAATTAAGTTATTTTATACTTTTTAGTTTTTGAAGTCGGTTTTTTTAAACAAAGTTTTTTTATTTTTTTTTTCGATTTTTAGTCTTTCTCAAGTCTCAGAATATGCAGCATGCAGACAATTGCTCTTAACTTCATTGCAGGCGCTCACGTAAATTTGAGGGTTTCTTTCGATTCCCTTGGGATCCCATTATCAGATCCTGATATGGTGGCCATGGGACCACATGGGGAGCATACCCTTTCGAATACAAAAAGAATTTTCAAAATCGGTCCACAAGTGACGGAGTAATCGATGTACATACATAAAAAAAAAACCGATGAAATTGAGAACCTCCTCCTTTTGGAAGTCGGTTAAAAATCTATACTAATATTATAAACGCGAAAGTTTGTAAGTATGGATGGATGGATGTTTGTTACTCTTTCACGCAAAAACTACTGAACGGATTTGGATGAAACTTTACAGTAATATAGCTTGTTAGAAATTTAACGTCATTGTAATGGCAACATTTTGGATTGTCATTTTTGTCATTTTTCTTGTTTGACGTTTTGACGTTGACAGTAGTACATTGAGACGCTTGGATCGGTCGAGCTGGAGCTTCGTTAAAAAAGAACCGTTTTAATTGTATTTTAGCTAATTGTCAATTCAACCCGGCCCCTTTAGTGGTTTACCGTTATGATTGGTCTGATTTGGACTAGCGAGTTTTTGTAGTCACGTCATAGGCGCGATCCGTGATAGCTGAATCGGGTGTCTTGTAATTACGAGATTTCGGGAGCCCGCAAGCATTTAGGAATACCTTGAAGATTGTACAGCATTCTGGAGCATGTATGTGTGAACGTACCAGGACAGACCAGGCGGTGGGGTACCCCATCAACGGCGCCGAGAACAAGGAAGCCACACAACTCCAGTAAGTGCTTGATGATTTTAGCTTAGATTAAGAACACGGTGAAACGCCGTAGTTCATTGCTCTTGCCAATGAACTAGTTTTAGTATGCTTATAACATGGGCCTATAGGTATTTCAAACGTCACAAGGTGATCGCTGCATTGGCGAGAGGAATGAACATAGCTTATACATCAGAATAACACATAGGCTACTTTTTGCCGGATAACCGACATATACGCGGGCGGAGCCGCGGGCAACAACTAGTACTTTATAAGTTAACGCATCATTTTAGGCTTGCATGATTCTAATATTAGGTAGGTATAACACATTTTTTATGTATCTACCTACATCCTACATATTATATTTGTCTTGTTTGTCATTATCTATAAAATATTCAGTAATGTGTTTACATTTGATGAAAATATGTCACGTCACTGTTCAAAGTCTGGTAATACAAAAAATGCTGTAAAGCGTTATCATGTCATGTAAATATTAGTCGCGTGAAGGAACCGAACTGGCGACCCTTCCCAGCTAGGTGCGGGGGCGTCGCTTGTGTAATTAGGTTCGTGGTTAATATGTATGTGGGTCACGCCAACTACACTATCGTTCTAGCGGCTGTACAGTCACAAAGTTAGGAAGCTACACATATAAGTATAATCCTTTTGTTTTGTACAGCTGTTGTTTTTAAACTTTATTAGCTTCTGTTAATCAGATCACAATCTGGGCTCAGGGCACTTTTGCGGCAGGCCGAAGCACGTCTACATAAACTCCTCAAACAAATTATAGAATATATAACAATAACATAATGAGACAATGAATAAACCTAGGGCCTGTCGTTTCTGACCTTCTCTTGTCCTTCGAACTGCTCATAGTTCAACTAGTTATGACGTCTTTTCTTAAAGTGTTTACGGTGACTTTGCTTAGTGTATATAAAAGGGCCATAGTGACTAGACAACAGACTTAGCCGTCTGCGATTGTGACTTTCACAAAGTACCTTGAGACAAAACTTATGTTTAAGCACGTGTAGTGCTAGTAGCTGTTTGCGCTTCTTTATTGGTTTTTGAATACATCCCATCAGGAAATGTTGCACATCTCCTCATTCTCAATCTATGGAATGTAACTTCTAAGTCGGTTAATCGGTTTTTTGGTTTACTTTCCGCACTACGGATCAAGATTTAATCAGGTTTTGGTTGTTCAAGGCCCCACGTCTTGTTATGACAGACTGCTTACTTGTAAACTTTATTACAATATTGCGTTGTCTTATCTGTGCGCTACTACGCAGGACATCAAAACAGAGAAGGGAAGGAAAACTTAGCACAAACCCTATGGATAGGATATTGAGCCGTCTGGCCAGCGTAATATAGGGGTCCGTTCACACAGACCGGCTCGGAGAGCATCGGCCCGCTTTTTTCTTTTCACACAGACCGGATCGTATACGCTTGGAATTGGCCAGGCTGTGGAAGAGAATCAGAGCCGATCGGCTGCGCGAGCGAGAAAGAGCACGCAATTGGAGCCGGTCGGCTCCTCTTATTATTTCAAGCGCGTTCAATCATTCTTGATGACATAAGAAGTGCACATGCAAAAATAAACCTTACTACAATTACTCAAACCTCTGTTTCCAATGTGATAAAAATCTGCTTTCCTCTCCGAGCCGGTCTGTGTGAACGGACCCTAATAGGCCAAAGTCTCTTTACTACGGGGAGGCCTATGTCCAGCAGTGGACTGATAAACGCCTGCTGATTATGATGCTACCTTAGAAAGAACCTATAGCTAGCCTGTTTATTTTGATGTTCGCTGGCTACAAAATTGGTGTGAGATAGGATATATTTTACTGGTTACTAGCTTTTGCGCGAGGCTCCGCCAGCGTCTACGTCGGTTATCGTGCTAAAGAGTAGCCTATGTACTTTCTCAACAATCAAAGTATCTTCATGACAATTTCTTTAAAATCGGTGCAGCGGTTTACTGAGTTACTTTCAAATTTATAATATTAGTATGCAATAGTACCTATGGATTAGGGTCTATGCATATTTCCCAGTTTAAGCGTTCATTAACGGATGTACTGCAACAAGTAGCGCGTGGTGTTGTAACAATGGGCCGCCATACAACAAATCGCTGATATCACTGGTCAGTGAATAGCTGATAGTATACGAGCGCGTGTGCGCTGACACACGTGGTCGGACGAACTGTTGACAAATTATCCAAGTAGAAGCTGTTATCAGTTCAATTGATAGAGGGCTTGCGATAAAATGGTTATAATTAGTGTTCGTGTCATGCGCAGGTATCAGGAGGAGTACCTACACTACACATAACAATTAACACGGATGAAGTAAAGCAGTTACCTAATAAGAAAGGATTCAGATTTTCGTTTATCTGGTTTATGAGAAAACAATTAAAACCCCGATTTCAATTATATTTACAAACACCTAATACGAATTAAACCAAATTGCATGAGTACAAAATTATAATTTATACAGATAGCACACATATTTTCATCGATGTAACTAATTTCTGTTTTAAGCCAGAGTTCATTTAATTCGATAAAATGTATACCTCCTACATAGAGTTGGGTACAGCCAGAATTCAGCAATTTAATGAAAAACCTTGTCAAGATACAGCCTTGTATTACCTATATGCTTTAGTACACCTTTTGAATACAATCATTATTTACAATCTATACTTAATTAATACACTGCTGAAAAGGAAGACACGAATGCCCGTCCCACGGGCTCGTGAGCCCCTTTCTTAACAATTCCAAGCTCCGCCCTTGGAGCCATGTAGCAACCACTTGACATTTTATGAGCATTACTCCAACAAATAATTCACATAACACAGTCTTATATAACCTGACACCTTATGAGAACTATTCTGATGAATCCTACTAATGTTATAAACGCGAAAGTTTGTAAGTATGGATGGATGTTTGTTACTCTTTCACGCAAAAACTACTGAACGGATTTGGATGAAATTTTACAGTAATGTCTTATATATAAAATTCTCGTGTCAAACTCAAACTCAAACTCAAAAATATTTTATTCATATAGGCACTTATTTTACAGGCACTTATGAATAGTCAATATGTAATATTAAAAAATCGAGTGATTCTAGTCGCCAGTTCCAAGTGCAGCCTACCCTTCATGGAGAAGAATCTGGCAAGAAACTCCATTGTTGCTCCTTTAAAAAAATAATAATACGGTTTACAATATTTTTTTCACTAAGAGACTTGTATGAGAACGAAGTCGACCAAAGAAAACAAAATAAAATGTTTGGAGTCATTGCTGCACAGCCATGAGCTAACCAATCATGCGCCGTTCTTACTGATAGCTGCAAGATTTTTACATTGTTATATTGTGACATTGTATTGTTATATTGTGAGGTCCACTTATGGAAAATAAAATCCAAATAGCACTTTCACTCACAGTCAAATTTAAAAAGATGTAATATGTCCAAATATAAAATAATCAATAAATGTCACAAATGTAAAATAGAGTAAGACGCATGGATCAGCCATCGACCTATTCAACCATAGTTGAGCTGCGTACTCGGGCCGCACAGCAAAAATCATCAGGTCAATATCAAAGAAATTAATAATTAATAATAATCATAGTCGACAAGGTGCTCATACAATAACAAGTGCGTATTTAATAAATAAATATTTCGGACATCTAACACACAACGCCATCTAGTCCCAAGCTAAGCAGAGCTTGTGTTATGGGTACTAGACAACTGATATAAATACATATTATATTATTTTTTTTTGTAAATACATACATATTATACATAGAAAACACCCAAACTCCGAAACAAATATTTGTAGATCATACAAACATTTGGTCCGACCCGGGAATCGAACCCGAGACCTCATGATCAGCAGTCGCACACGCCAACCACTAGACCAACGAGGCAGACAAATGGGGAAACATTGTTAGATAAGTACCAAAGTACCATCATGTATTCATTTACATTATACAAGTATGTCACAATGTTAGTTACCATACTCACATTTTTACTCACAATTTGGTGTGCATATCGGGTAGGTCTGAGAATCGACCAACATCTATTTTTTATAACACATTTTTTTTATTGCAGTACAACGTTTGCCGGATTAGCTAGTAACTTATACATCAGAATAACACATAGGCTACTATTTGCCGCGATAACCGACACATACGCGTGCGGAGCCGCGGGCAACAACTAGTCATTTATACAGTAATAATAATGATACCAATAGTATCCCTAACAGCAGTACTAGCTTATACTAGTAAGCTAACAATAGAGAGCACAATCTTACTGTAGCATGTGACATGTCCGTGTGGTGACGATTAAATTACCACCACTGTTCATCCCGTGGATGTCATAAGAGCCGATACCAACCCGTCTGGCCATCGTGGTATAGCAGGCAAGAACCTTCTTCCTAAGCAGAGGCCTATGTCCAACAGTGGTTTGTTAAAGGCTGTTGCTGATGATGAATCTTAAGGCAAAATTATATTTGTATGACGTGTCGTGTTGTGACGCGTCAGTACGGTATCGGTTTCATACATTTCGTCAAGCCATCACAACATATTACGCATTACAAGTATGCACGTTGCCATACTAGATGTATGAAACCGATACCTTTCTGACGCGTCACAACACGACACGTCAGACAAATATAACTCTGCCTTTAATCTGTTAAAAGACATTCGGGACGGTATTTTTTTTATGTAATAGGGGGCAAACTAGCAGACGTATCAAGACGTCACAAGTGCGTTGCCGGCCTTTGGGGGATGGGCCTTCGGTATCCTCACTCACTCGGTGAAACACAGCGCAAGCAAGTTTCACACCGGTTTTCTATGAGGCCGTGGTATAACTCCGGTCGAGCCGGCCCATGTATGCCGAAGCGTGGCTCTCCCACGGTATAGGAAAATGTGGAAGTTTGAAGAGTTTGGAGGAGAAGAGGGAGAGTGCCAAGGTTTATTCCTTTCCTATGTATGTTATAGTTATTCAATTGTACGTCGAGTATGTCGCTAGTTTATAAAAACGAGTAAATTAGTATTTACAATTGGATATCTTGGCCTTGCCAAAAGAAAAATACAACACGAACATAAACCACTGAAACTTTCAGTATTTTTTTTGCTCATACAGATTAGTAATTCGATACCGAGTTAAATCCATCCATTAACCGAACTTTATCGAGATCATTATGCTATGCAGATTTATTAAGGAAATCGAATCTTCAACAAAGACTTCTCAATCTTTATACGACAATATGAGTTTAACGCCTGAGTACACGGTATTACATATTTTATTTTACACTAGCGGACCCACGCAACCTCGTTTGCGTCTCCTATTGCCCGTAGCGTGATAATTTTCCCCCATTTTTAAAACATTTTTCATTGGTGCTCCGCTCTTATTAGTCGTAGCGTGATTATATATAGCCTTCTTCGATAAATGTACTATCCAACACTGAAAGAATTTTTCAAATCGGACCAGTGGTTCCTGAGATTAGTGCGTTCAAACAAACAAACTCTTCAGCTTATATTAGTAGTATAGATTACGAACATATACATAATCTTTACTAATACAGTGAAACCTGGTTAATTGAGATCTCAAGGGACTTAGGATTTTGTACCATTTAAAGATGTTTTCATTTATCCAGTTTTCCGATTAGACAGGCTGTCTCATTTACAGAGGTGCGCTCTCGATTACGATAACAATTACATGAAGTGATAACATTTATGAATAGTGTTTTATCTTCATAGACACTCTTATACACACATCAAAAGTGTCTGGGGATCAAGCATTTTTATGCGGATTTCTTGAGATTGAGATGTGGCTTTGGCCCTGGCCTGCTCAGTCGCCAGACTTGAACCCGATTGAGCATGCATGGGATATGCTACAGAGAAGAGCTCTGCCGAATATGGAGGGTATCCAGTCGCAAGAAGACCTTTTTTTGTTGTTGCAACGAACATGGGCGGCCATTCCACAGCGTGATTTGGATGAACTCATTTTGAGTATGCCAAACCGATGTTCTTGTGTTAGTGTTCGCGGTAGAAACACGGATTATTAATTGTTTAAGTTACCTAATAAAATTTTAAAGAAAACTGTTATTTCAGTCTTTTTTTCGAACTTTAATGTTAGTGGTTCAAATGTCAAAAATCCTTTTATTAGGAAAATGGCAAATTTCTTTATTAATGCAAAGGTGACTTGGTTTATCGTTACTGTGACAAACGAAAACACTTTATTTGATGAATCCTTAAAGAAAATTTTAATTAATATCAATCAGGAGAAAAGTTATTGCAAAAATATATGTTGATCCCTAGACACATATGTTGATCCCTAGACACTTTTGATGTGTGTATTTTTATAGCTTATCTGTTCGACACTAAATGCATGTCAAGGCAGTTTTTAGGGTTCCGTACCCAAAGGGTAAAACGGGAACCCTATTATTAAGACTTCGCTGTCCATCTGTCACCAATGTCACCAAGCTGTATCTCATAAACCGTGATATTTAGACAGTTGAAATTTTCAGAAATGATGTATTTCTGTTGCCGTTTTAACAACAAATACTAAAAAAAAACAATATTTAATGGGGCTCTCATACAACAAAGGGGCCGTTCAAGTATTACGTAAGCAGATTTATTACTATTATTTACCCCCCCACCCCCCTTGTCAGCAAAAATAAGCAAAGCTCTCACCCCCCCCCCCCATGCTTACGTAAACATTGTTACATAATGCATTTTTTTTGCTCAACATATTAACCACATGTGAGCCAACTTACTGGCCAGCTGATTCCAACAAAACGACCGATTTGTTAGATTTTTATCACAAAATATATGTCAGGATTGTATACACACATAGAATCCTGCTTGGACGGATCATCCACCGGTGATCTGCACACTAAGTACAACAACCATCCTAAAAGAACCTCCCGAAACGCTATACAATCGTAAAACTGATTGGGCAACTTTTCGGCACTTTCTAGAGGAAAATGCTAATCTACACATCCCACTTAAAACAGAAGAAGACATAGAAAAGGTAGCTTTTTACACAACATATCTTATTTAAAAAAGCTGCTTGGATGTCTACTTCCAATATAAAGTATGGAACTCAAAACCAAGACTCCACATTGGAAATTCGGGAAATGATAAATGTAAAACGGAGGTTAAGGCAACAGTGGCACACAAGCAGGAACGCACACGATAAACGTGGAAGAGCCTCGCTACCTCGCTTCGGCATGAATGGGCCGGTTCGACCGGAGTGATACTACGGCTCACAGAAAAGCGGTGTGAAAGAGCGCCTGCGCTGTGTTTCACCGAGTGAGTGAGGATACCGAAGATACCATACCCCTATCTCTCCCCACCCCCCAAAGGCCGGCAACGCACTTGTGACGCCTCTGGTGTTGCGGGTGTCTATGGGCGGCGGTAATCGCTTACCATCGGGCGATACGTCTGCTCGTTTGCCGACTATGGCACAAGGGTCTCCTGAGTAAACTTAAAATGTGATTAACACACTCTGCGTACATGCTTCTCAGATCTTATTTAGAAGATCGGGTGTTCCAAGTTAGGTCTGGAAACTGCCTATCATTGTTCTATTCCATAGAGGCGGGAGTGCCTCAAGTTTCTGTACTGGCACCTTTTCTGTACACAGTGCTCAAACTTAATTGTTACTGTAGCCTGCGCTGATGTTTCGACCAGGTTGCACTGGACGTTGTCACAGGCTGACTGTCAATCAAACGTCAGGCAAATCAGAGGTATGTAATACCTTTAATTATGTGATCGCGTTACTCCCTGTAAAAGTAATTATTATTACGTCCTGAAACTTATTTAGATGTTTTAATATATTCTGTTTTGTCTACTCATTCATGAGGAGCAGTTATAAATCTAGATCTTAAGATTATAGATACAGATATATAGATACAGGTTTCTAATTACTAACTAATTTCTGTACATTTTGTACCTTCGTATTTGTATAAAATGTGTGGAGGAACGAGTGTCATGTCCCTCCAACACAAAGGGAGGATCCTCCGACCAGGCGAGGTGATCATGCCTGGCGGGCCAACTGCCCAACGGTTGATGTTGGGATTGTGTATATATGATAATCGGTGCGAAAACTTTCATTACGCGATTCAGGATTAGTAGTTTCTTCCTTTACTCCGTAGTTCGACGTATCTTTGGTAAATGGCGCTGTAGTATGTTATGTTGTTGTTGCGCTGTATGTGGAGGTCGCCACAAAATGTATAATTTTTATTTGGTAAAACTTGGATTCGTCTATTTGAAACGACATCTTTAAATGAAACAATTCAACTTTGGCGAAAGCGGATTGACTGTACACAATCATTAATTTGCTTTGCTTTACAATACCTACATCAAATCGTCAGTCACAGTAGACATGTGAATAGCACGCGGTAATTCCCCTACTCGGTTCTAAGCGAGTACTTTAACGTATACATTATTTGTGGGAATCCCCAAAAATGTGTTTCGTTTTCAAACATTGTCAATGTGTGGGTTGCCTTAAGTGTAAAAAAGTAAATAACTACTGCTTACGTAATCACCATCTAGACCCCCCCGCCCCCCATGTCATCAAAAATAAGCAAAGCAGTTACCCCCCCGCCCCCCTATAGTGTTTACGTAATACTTGAACGACCCCAAACGTGATTTTTTTGCTCGATATTGATAACGGCAACAGGTAGACGCTTGAAATATTCACAGTATGTTTAAATATATGTATATTCACTTTAAAAATAAAATAAAAAATTAAATAGAACAAATATTTAAGGGTACATACAAAAACCTGATTTTTTGCTCGTTTTTTGTTAGTTAAATAATGGTACGGAACCGTACCTTTCGTGCGCGATTCCGACTCGCACTTTACCGGTTTATAGAACGTTTTTTAACAGAACCCATTTTTGTAATCCTATAATTTGAAAATAAAACCTCAAACATAGGTGGTGTTATATCTGACTCGACACAACAGGTACACAACACTAAGGACAATATGTATGTATGTATAATGCCACAATGGACATCAGATGAACATTATAGATACAGAGATACGAAAACAACCGCACATCGAAGCTCCGTGCGTCACCGTCCTTCGATCACAGCTATTCAATAGACTTACAAATAAACAGCAATACTAATAAAAAATACGAACGGTATAAGAATTTACTCGGTCCCACGTTACAAGTGAAATTTAAACTAATAAAAAATTCAGTGAACTTATTCTTTTGGTTATATACTGTTAAATTGCTGTTAACGAAATAAAAATAATCTCTTTTGGTGTCGATCTCCTCTTCGATCTTAGCAGGATTATAAACGGCAAGCATTCTTAATGTAGTTTATAATTTTTTTAAGGAAATTAGACTACATTAGGTGGTAATAAATACGAGTAGGTAATTTGTGGTGCACATCAGACATACCACAACGAAATGGGCAGTGCAAAACGAACAAACATATTTCATAATTATATGTAAATTATAATTAGTCTGATGAATATAATTGCCTCGGTACAAAACTTTCACGAACATAGCAATTCAAAACAGTTTTTGAACACGAGCTTTCATTTAAGTTAACATGGAAAGTAAACGAGTTCTTAAACGAAATATTAACTTTTTTTAGCTTTGAAATTTTTAAGATAATTTTGTTAGTTTACTGTCTCCACGTACCTATTTCAAATTGGGCTGGTTTAAGTAAAATAAGTAATATTTTTAATCAACTGGATTTTTTATTGTAAAAAAAATGATATAGGTACGTTACGATTCTTATCTATACTTATATTATAAAGCTGAAGAGTTTGTTTGTTTGTTTGAACTCGCTAATCTCAGGAAACGTTGGTTCGATTTGAAAAAAAGATTTCAGTGTTGGATAGTACATTTATCGAGGAAGGCTATAGGCTATATATCATCACGCTAAGACCAATAGGAGCGGAGCACCAATGAAGAATGTTACAAAAACGGGGGGTTTTTTTTACGCTACAGGCAATAGGAGACGTAAACGACGCGTCGTTTACGTCTCCTATTGTACGTACGTTGCGTGGGTCATCTAGTGTAGATGTTAGAGATTCGAGATATTTCTGGTAATATTTCAGATAGACCGATGTAAATACTTTGTCTGTGCTCATCTAACATGAGGTCACAAACTACTAGATACTATAGTATAGTCCCTCTAATCTAAGAAGTACCGTATGAAGTTTCATACTTTTCCGAATCAACTTTGTATAGGTGTACCTAACTCTTACAATCTCAATAATTTTCTCCGTAAAACCATGGGATTATGAAGCTATTTTTATTTTATTACAAGATGTGCAATTTTTAGTAACTAAATTAAAACGTTAATATTTTAGTTTTTTTCCCTTATTAACCTTAGAGGTTTTGTCGAGAGAGAATTCGTTTGGTTTATTTTAACAAAATGAAATATCTAGCTACTCTTCTACACTACACTAGGTCATACCGTCGTCGTACCTACATATCTAATACATAAGTAAATATGAACAACGAAAACTCTCAGCCAAAAAAACACTTAAAAGCATAAAATAAACTGGTTCTTCATAAATTGCCTATACCTAATTCTTTATTCATTTAAATAGTAGTATTATAATGTGTGCTAGATACCTAGAATCTGTTTGAAGTCGGTACGAAGTGACCATCGCTTAGACTTTTGTAATTGTTCGTTTGTATTCTTTTGGCTTAGCACCGACTTCAAACAGATTTTAGGTACCTAGCACACATTATAATATTACTATTTAAATGAATAAAGAATTAGGTATACGCAATTTATGAAGAACCAGTTTATTTTATGCTTTTAAGTGTTTTTTTGGCAGAGTTTTCGTTGGATGTTTTTTGGAAGTCGGTTTTTTTTTTATAAAAAGTTTTTATTTTTCAGTTTTTAGTGCAAACAATCGTAGGTAATTAGTAAGTTGAACTATATCATCAAATTTCATCATCAAGAATACAAATTAAGGTCTATACGTACGTGTAATATTAAATTCATGCTCTAATCCCTAACTGTTGAAGAGTTTAACCTTCTATCATCAGCTCACCTAAATAACTTGAAAGTATACGACTGAAGATCTTTAGATACGTATGAAATAGAAAGAATTATCCTCCAACTCCTAACCGTTGAGGAGTTGTACCTTCCACCTTCCATCATCAGCTTACCTAAATAATTTGAAAGAATACGTACCTAATAAACATATGTACATATGATATTTAAAGATTTATCCTCTAACTCCTAACCGTTAAGGAGTTGTACCTTACATCACCAGCTCATCATCATAAAATGATGACTACCAGACGCAAATACCGGTGTAACTTCAGAAAATATACGAAAAACATAGTATGTGCCTATAAAAAATGAGGGTTTCCTGATATGCTGGCAATGGGACCACCTCAGAAGCATACCCTTTCGAATACAAAAAAAAAATTCACTCGGTCCACAACTGACGGAGTAATCGGTGAACATACATAAAAAAAAAATACATACAGTGGAACATAGAACCTCCTCCTTTTTGGAAGTCGGTTAAAAAATGAAATCAATCTATACTAATACTAGCTGTTGCCCGCAGCTTTGCTCGCGTGGAAGATGACTATATGTATTTAATTAAAACTGTGTAAGTATCTATGAATACTGTGTTTATGTTTTTAAACGTATTTATTTATAATCAATAGTCCATTAAAATTGACTTTCATACACACTTTCGACCCTTACTTTAACCCCTTTAGGAATAGAATTCCCATAAATGCTGATATAAGTATTCATTTATTTGTAATCAAAAGCCTGAAGACAAATTTTCAGGCTACTAAATAAAAAAATGACGGACTTCCAGTCTAGCCTAGGGATAGAATATCCAGAAACGCTTAAATACGTATCTCCTCATCATCATCACAGTCCACTGCTGGACATAGGCATCTCCAATTGCACGCCACTTGGTTCGATCCTCAGCTTCTCTCATCCAGCTCCTGCCAGCCGTCTTGGGCAGATCATTATTTCACCTGGCCTGTGGACGTTCTACGCTACGTTTGCCGAGACGCGGTCACCACTCACGAACCCGTTTACTCCAACGGTTATCAGTTCTACGGCTAATATGGCCAGCCCACTGGCACTTCAGCTTGCTTATCCTGTGGGCTATGTCAATGACCCTGGTTCTCTACCGGATCACCTCATTCTTGATGCGATCCCTTAGAGAAATGTTGAGCTTATGTGATGAGAAAAATAAATCATTATTATTATTATAGCCCTCTCCATAGCACGCTGAGTGACTTTGAACTTGTGGACCAGCCGTGTCGTAAGTGTCCACGTTTCGGCACCGTATGTCATGACAGGTAGGACGTATTGATTGAAGACTTTCGTATTTAGGCACTCTGGGATTGACGATGAAAAGACCCGACGAAGTTTCCCAAACGCTGCCCAACCCGGCTGAATTCTCCTGTTCACCTCGTCCTCGAAGTTGTTTCTTAAGTAGTCTGCAAAGTCTGCCCGAGGTACCACACATATTTTTGAACAACTTCGAGAACGACACCGTGAACTACAACCGGTTCCGGTAGAACATGTTCGTACATACGTATCTACTCATTTCTAATCAGTAGCCAATAAAGTTGCATGTTTCTAACTTCGAGAATGACGGACTTCCAGAACAACGGACTTCCAGAATAACCTATGTACGAAATTTCAACCCTATTTCACCCCTTCAGGGGTGGAATATCCAGAAACGCTTAAATATGTATCTACTCATTTTTAATCAGCCAAAACACAAATTTTCATATTTCTCACTTAAAAAATGACAGATTTCCTTACAAAGTTTCAACCACTATTTCACCCCTTAGGGGTAGAATATCCAGAAACGCTTTAATACGTATCATCAGTAGCCTTAAAATAAAGTTTCATGATTCTAACTTAAAAAATGACGAACTTCCATAAAAAAATTCAACCTCTATTTCACCCCCTTAGGGGTAGAATATTAAGAAACGTTTAAATGCTTATGAATTCATTTTAAATCAGTAGCCCAAAAGTAAAGTTTCATGTTTCTTACTTAAAAAATGACGAACTTCTATACAAACTTTCAACCCCTATTTCACCCCCTTAGGAGTAGAATATTAAGAAACGTTTAAATACGTATCTATTCATTTTAAAACAGTGCCCCAAAAATAAAGTTTCATGTTTCTTACTTAAAAAATGACGAACTTCCATACAAACTTTCAACCCCTATTTCACCCCTTTAGGGGCACAATATCCAAAAACTCTTAAATACGTATCTAATCATTATTATTAAGTAGCCCAAAAATAAAGTTTCATATTTCTTATTTAAAAAATGACGGACTTCCTTACAAACTTTCAACCCCTATTTCACCCCCTTAGGGGTAGAATATTCAGAAACGCTGAAACACGTATCAATTCATTTTTAATTAGCAGCCGAAAAATAAAGTTTCATGTTTCTAAATTCAAAAATTACGAACTTCCAGACTGACCTATATACGAAATAACAACCCCTATTTAACCCCTTAGGGGTAGAATATTCAGAAACGCTTAAATACGTATCTACTATTTTTTAATCAGTAGCCCAAAAGTAAAGTTTCATGTTTCTTACTTAAAAAATGACGAACTTCCATACAAACTTTCATCCCCTATTTCACCCCCTTAGTGGTGGAATTTCAAAAATTCCTTTCTTAGTGCTCACTTAGGTTACATAAAGAATCTGCATGCAAAATTTCAGGATTCTAGCTTCAGCGGTTTGGGCTGTGCGTTGATCTCTGGGTATGTCAGTCAGTCAGTCAGTCAGTCAGTCACCTTACTCTTTTATATATATAGATATAGATTATAAAGCTGCAGAGTTTGTTTGTTTGTTTGCTTGAACGCGCTAATCTCAGGAACTACTGGTCCGATTAAAAAAAAATTCTATCAGTGTTGGATAGTCCATTTATCGAGGAAGGCTATAGGCTATATTTTATTTTCAAAAAAATTAGGGATCCGTAAGAAAATTGCTATTTCGTAACCCAAGGTGTGAAATCGAAAACCTATTTTTGCGTGCGCTGCAATAACTATTGACAATAGAACAAAATAATGTATTACGCGTTTGTAGGTCCCATTAAGATCTACAAAAAAGTCCGCGAGAGCATATATCTAACTATCATGGTTTAGTCACAATAACCGCTTTTGTGATCAAAAAAAATATTAAATCGTCTGAAGAAAGAAACTACTTTGAATGTGTATCGTAATATTAATCCTTATCATAATGAAGCATTATGTTATCAAGGGTATTTATGTAGAAGTAAAATACTTTTTGTTTCATCCCATTCGGACATTTAGTTTAGAAGTTATCACGAGTATAAGGCGCTAAGAGTTGGTACCTAATAATGAGTTATTTGCCAGAATTTTTATCAACATAATACCTAATATGAATCTTTATTATCCAAATAAATGTGTTGTTCATTATGAGTATTAGATCTTAGAAGAGTATAAAAAATACATCTATACTAATATAAAGCTGAAGAGTTTGTTTAGTTTAGATGTGGCGGCCTCCACATACAGCGCAAACAACAACATAACATACTACAGCGCCATCTACCGAAGATACGTCGAACTACGGAGTAACGAAGGAAAACTAAGAAACTACCTACCAATCCTGAAACGCGCAGTAAAAGTTCTCGCGCTGATAATCACTACATAGTATAAAACAAAGTCGCTTTCTCTGTCCCTATATCCCTTTGTTTGCTTAAATCTTTAAAACTACGCAACGGATTTTGATGCGGGTTTCTTTATTAGATAGAGTGATTCAAGAGGAAGGTTTTTATGTATAATAAATGCATAATATAGTATGGAAACACTGTTTATTTAAAAGTACTACAAAAAAGTCCGCGACGGCATATGTCTATCTCTTAGGGATAACCCACAACAACCATTTTGTATTCCTTTCTTTTTACGAGAAATAATGGCTTATTTACGAAGTGATTTTAAGCAATACAGAATGAATCCTTATACAATTAAGTAAATTAAGTACATTGAGCATTTAATATAGATCAAAATGGCCCTTTACAGTATCTAATTTAAATGAATATATTCGAAGATATTACACATTTAAAATGCACGAATCGTGTCGTCGGCGGGAGCATCTAAAATCCACCCGTGCGAAGCCGGGGCGGGTCGCTAGTCATGTATATAACATCCCAACATCAACCGTTGGGCAGTTGGCCCGCCAGGCATACCTCGCCTTTTTTTTTTTAACGTGTGGAAATCCCCTCGGACTGTCACCCCACCGGAATTTGCGGCGGAGCGGTGTGTCGGACTCGAACCGACTAAAACCACACAGCGTGCCACTCTGCGCCTGTGAAGGGAGGAATCCGGGAACTGCAGTTATTAACACGTCCGGGCCCCTCCCAGCGCTTGCCCGCACTAAAGCGGGCACCGTCACCTGTAGGACTCTCAATTTAGGCGACGTACGGCACACGCGTACGTCACCCCCTCGCGGGTGGCCATTAGAGAGGATGGAAGGAAAACCCGTTCCGACCATCCGCGGCCACACTCAGGGCGGCATGAGGCGATAGTAGGCGCGCCTCCGCCGCCCGGTTCGCCGGCGGCGGATTGGGTCCGAGTGTATATATTATCATCCTCCCGGGCCTTCTCCGCCACCTCCTTCTGCGAGATGACTTCTTCGCAGAAGGTTGCGACAGTGGTAAATCTGCTATCGCTACCGGCCATGGAGCGTATGACGGCCGGTAGCGAGAGATCTCCTCCGATGACTGCAGTGAGGGCCCGGCGCTGCGACGCCCATGCGGGGCAGATCGCCAGCGTATTCTGGGCCGAGTCCTCACTGCAGTCGCAGTGGTGACAGGCGGGACTCAGTTCCCTCCTATGATCACCTCGTCTGGTCGGAGGATCCTCCCTTTGTGTTGGAGGGACATCTCACCCGTTCCCTCCGCAGTTTGTTTGAATGCACTAATCTCAGGAACTACTGGTCCAATTTGAAAAAATCTTTGAGTGTTAGATAGCCCGTTTATCGAGGAAGGCTATATATTATCACGCTAAGACCAATAGGAGCGGATAACTAATGAAGAATGTTTCAAAAACGGCGGAAAATTATCACGCTACGGGCAATAGGAGACGCAAACGACGTTGCGTTGGTCAGCTAGTATAATATTATAAAGCTGCAGAGTTTGTTTGTTTGAATGCGCTAATCTCAGGAACTACTGGTCCGATTTGAAAAATTCTTTCAGTGTTGGATAGTCCACTTATCGAGGAAGGCTATAGGCTATATTTTATTTTCAAAAAAAAATAGGGATCCGTAAGAAAATTGCTATTTCGTAACCCAAGGTGTGAAATCGAAAACCTATTTTTGCGTGCGCTGCAATAACTATTGACAATAGAACAAAATAATGTATTACGGGTTTGTAGGTCTGATTAAGATCTACAAAAAAGTCCGCGAGAGCATATATCTAACTATCATGGTTTAGTTAAAATAACCGCTTTTGTGTTCAAAAAAATTATTAGTCTGAAGAAAGAAACTACGTAATATTAATCCTTATCCAAATTAAGCATTATGTTATCAAGGGCATTTATGTAGAAGTAAAATACTTTTTGTTTCATCATCCCAATCGGACATTTCGTTTAGAACTTATAACGAGATCACGAGTATAAGACGCTAACAGTTGGTACCTAATAATGAGTTATTTGCCAAAGAGTTTTTATCAACATAATACCTAATGTTAGATTTCGAACGTCATTATAATGGCAACATAGGTACACACATAGGTAGGCACAATAGGTAGTAGAGCCACGCTGATTTCAGCACGAACGGGCCGGCTCGACCGGGGCGGTACTACCCTCGCACAGAAAATCAACGTAAAATGACAGCGTGCTGTCGTGTTTCGTTGGTGAGTGCTAGACCGGAGGCCCAATTAGTCTAGTCAACAAGTTCCAAACTTGTTGACTAGACTAAAAGATGCAGCAGCATCACTAGGCCGCCATGGTGTGGGTCGCCATGCTGCATTGTCTGCATTCGCAGTGAGCAAGGTGACCACCACTCTTGGATTCTGCTTATGCTTTCCATCAGGCAAAGTAGAGTCATTTTGGCGGGCCAAACATAAAAAAAAAAAAACATTTTTGATTGTAATTTTTCTAGTTTGACGTTTTGAAGTGACAAGTAGTTGAGACGCTTGGATCGGCCGAACACGGTTTTCGCAATTGACTGCCGATTTAAGTTAATTGAATTGATAATTAGCTAATTTTCCAACGACTCGGTGTTTCGTCGGTCACCGTTATGATTGGTCTGGTTTGGACTCGCGAGTTTTAGTAGTAACGTTCAAAAGGGCGTGATCCGCGATAGTTAATACGAGTTTATTGTAATTCGAATGCCTTGGAGGTTGTACAGCACCTTAGGAGTCATGTATGTGTGAACGCGGCAAGACAAACGGCAGTGGGGTACCCCATCAACGGCCGACGAGATCAAGGACATCACGCAACTCCAGGAAGTGCTTGATGCATTAGTTTAGAATAAGAACACGGTGAAACAGCCGTGGTTCATTGCTCTTTCCAGTGACATAGTTAGCGATTGAATGCCTTATTTATGGGCCCTAAGACATCTCAAATTTCCTAAGGTGAACGCAACATTGGAGAGAGGATTGAACACCTAATATTAATCTTTATCCAAAAAAATGTGTTGTTGATTATGAGTATTAGATCTTAAAAGAGTATAATAAATACATCTATACTAATATATAAAGCTGAAGAGAATGTTTGTTTGTTTGAACGCGCTAATCTCAATAGATACAATACAATAGAATACTTAAATCGTAACTGCTGTTATTAAATAAAGAATATTTACTCTAATTCAGTCCATGGAGAATCATGCGCGGTCTCAAGAGAGACTATTGGAACCAACATGTCCATATGATTTTCAGTAAAATCATCTGCTCCTTCAACTTCGTTCTGATCTAGCCAGTAGCCACTCTAAGCCGTTGGCGCTTGCGCACAGTAACTCATTAGCTCGTCTTGTGACAATCCGTGAGGGTTGCAATTTGCGGAACATACGAGCTTGCTTAGCTGGTGCTGTAACGTCGAAGTATGAATGAAATTATTTTCTTTCGAACGAATTAGTGAATCTTAAGCATGTACAATCTGGATTAAATGGACCAAAATAGTATTATTTTCTTTGTTTCAATCAGAAAAAAACATATTTGCCGAGACCCCCCCTCTCTCCAATGTAAGATTTGATGAGATTTGACTAGACCCCCTCCCACCCTTAAACATCTCACGTAATTTATGCACGCCCCCTTATTAATATATAATATATTTAAAATGTACAAGTAACGCCCTTTCCAATGATACCAAACACGGCATATTTATCTCAAATTTATTTTTTAATACCGTACTTTATGTCAGCTAGAGGGCGCCACATTAGATTCAGTGACACGTCATATAGCCTATAACCAGCGGACGATCAAGACGCTTCTAACGATACCTCATATGTCCAGTTCTAATAAGTAGTTACGGAGCTATGAGGGAACAAATGAACATACATACATACATAGCTTGTCAAAATCATAACCCTCCTTTGGCTTTGCCGTAGTCGGGTAAAAACCAAGACTAATATATCATTCAATGCAATAAGTTAAATAAATATTTAATTGGTTGATTAAATTTCAGAAAGTAAAAATTATGTGCATACAAAATGGAAGAGAAGGAAGCTGATTTACATTAGATGTAATACAATGTGGCATTGAAACGTCTTTGAATTTTATTTAAAAATCAATTTACACACCTATTTAATTACATTTTAGTAAAATCATGATCTGACAAAGCAGACACATAGTCGTCATGACTGTATTGTTTAGTAAACCGCGTTACGATTACGGTTGACGAAACTGCGATTCTAGCTGTAAGCAAATGAAGAATCAACTACAAAGTATCACCACAAGCGTGTGAACGGAATCGTACTTCACAGCGAAGGCGCCGGATTTTCCTAAGACTCATTCTGGGAAGAAACGCCGAAACCAACCATTGGGCTATTTTTTTAAGTTTAACAGTTGGAAGAATAGGGAAGATGTCAAAGAAATCGATCACTACAATATCCGATTCTCGATGTCATCTATACTAATCTATACTAACATTATAAAGCTGAAGAGTTTGTTTGTTTGAACGCGCTAATCTCAGGAACCGCTGGTCCGATTTGAAAAATTATTTCAGTGTTAGATAGCCCATTTATCGAGGAAGGCTATATATCATCACGCTAAGACCAATAGGAGCGGAGCACCAATGAAGAATGTTACAAAAACGGGGGATTTTTTTACGCTACGGGCAATAGGAGACGTAAACGACGACGTTGCGTGGGTCAGCTAGTTTGTAAATATAAGAAAATTAGCTGACCCACGCAACGTCGATATGATGATGATAATATATAGCCTTCCTCGATAAACGGGCTATCTAACACTGAAATAATTTTTCAAATCGGACCAGCGGTTCCTGAGATTAGCGCGTTCAAACAAACAAACTCTTCAGCTTTATAATGTTAGTATAGATTAGTATAGATGACATCGAGAATCGGATATTGTAGTGATCGATTTCTTTGACATCTTCCCTATTCTTCCAACTGTTAAACTTAAAAAAATAGCCCAATGGTTGGTTTCGGCGTTTCTTCCCAGAATGAGTCTTAGGAAAATCCGGCGCCTTCGCTGTGAAGTACGATTCCGTTCACACGCTTGTGGTGATACTTTGTAGTTGATTCTTCATTTGCTTACAGCTAGAATCGCAGTTTCGTCAACCGTAATCGTAACGCGGTTTACTAAACAATACAGTCATGACGACTATGTGTCTGCTTTGTCAGATCATGATTTTACTAAAATGTAATTAAATAGGTGTGTAAATTGATTTTTAAATAAAATTCAAAGACGTTTCAATGCCACATTGTATTACATCTAATGTAAATCAGCTTCCTTCTCTTCCATTTTGTATGCACATAATTTTTACTTTCTGAAATTTAATCAACCAATTAAATATTTATTTAACTTATTGCATTGAATGATATATTAGTCTTGGTTTTTACCCGACTACGGCAAAGCCAAAGGAGGGTTATGATTTTGACAAGCTATGTATGTATGTATGTTCATTTGTTCCCTCATAGCTCCGTAACTACTTATTAGAACTGGACATATGAGGTATCGTTAGAAGCGTCTTGATCGTCCGCTGGTTATAGGCTATATGACGTGTCACTGAATCTAATGTGGCGCCCTCTAGCTGACATAAAGTACGGTATTAAAAAATAAATTTGAGATAAATATGCCGTGTTTGGTATCATTGGAAAGGGCGTTACTTGTACATTTTAAATATATTATATATTAATAAGGGGGCGTGCATAAATTACGTGAGATGTTTAAGGGTGGGAGGGGGTCTAGTCAAATCTCATCAAATCTTACATTGGAGAGAGGGGGGGTCTCGGCAAATATGTTTTTTTCTGATTGAAACAAAGAAAATAATACTATTTTGGTCCATTTAATCCAGATTGTACATGCTTAAGATTCACTAATTCGTTCGAAAGAAAATAATTTCATTCATACTTCGACGTTACAGCACCAGCTAAGCAAGCTCGTATGTTCCGCAAATTGCAACCCTCACGGATTGTCACAAGACGAGCTAATGAGTTACTGTGCGCAAGCGCCAACGGCTTAGAGTGGCTACTGGCTAGATCAGAACGAAGTTGAAGGAGCAGATGATTTTACTGAAAATCATATGGACATGTTGGTTCCAATAGTCTCTCTTGAGACCGCGCATGATTCTCCATGGACTGAATTAGAGTAAATATTCTTTATTTAATAACAGCAGTTACGATTTAAGTATTCTATTGTAAATTTTTTATTACACTTATAATTAAACTCTCAGCAATATTGATTATATATTAGTCTTAACTAGTCGTAAATTTAAAGCATTTTTTTTTTCTTTTTACAATAACAATCCAACGCGTTTACGTAAGAAACCCACATTTTGAAAAATCTCACGTGAGATTGGGGGATGGGGTTGAATAAAATCTCACGACATCTCACCAGAGGGGGAGGGAGGGACAGAAAATTAAAAAAATTATGGACGCCCCCTAGCTGCACCAAAACCTTTTAAATAAAAGTTAAATCTAAAACCCAACTACGACATAAAACGACACTGAAAAAGTATAAAACAAGTTTGAAAAGCCGTAGTCACACGTTACATAGAAACGCACCATAACACTTTAACAATGTGTGGCTACTTTGTGTGCTGTGGTTTTATACTTTTTCAGCGTCGTTTTTTGCCGTTGTTGACCTTAATTTTAAATTTTATATGTTTTCCACAACAACGTCAATGAGGCTATCAAAGTTTATTCAATTCTTTTCTATCAAAGAAATAATAGACAAAGAAAATGGTACAGTTTGAATATATAATATAGATAACACTTACACACAATAAGCAGGAAGCAATAAACTTAACATAATGAATACAGAATAAACCAATTGTATTTGAATATTTGACATGCTTCACCTTTCTACACCAAACACATTATCAACACAGCACAGAAGCTTAACTTAAAATGACAGCATTTATCATTTGTTGGTGAGTGCAAGACCGGAGGCCCAATGATGCAGAAGCATCACTAGCCCGCCATGGTGTTGGTCATCATGCTGCATTGTCTGCATTCGCAATGAGTATGGTGACCACCACTCTTGGATTTTGCTTATGCTTTCCTTTCTTAGGTTACTGGCGTCTGATTTACATTTCTTAGTTTTATTTAATAAATATATATTTTACAAACTTCTTTATTATTAAATAGGTAATTTACTAAATTAAAAGAAAAACTTAAGAGACCATTAATGAGTAGAGGTCAAATCGGTATATTCATTTGTAAGACTTGCCAGTCTAATGTTTAATGTAACACGGGTTAAATAATCATTTCTTCATTATAATTTGATTATGTTGAAAGTTGAAAACTGTTTTATAGATATATTTTGCCGTCCCCTTATTAAAATTATCTATTATACTAATCCTCATCACTAAAGCAAAGCCCTCCTAAATCCTCACATCAACTATCAACCAAACGTTCCTCCCCAACATTCATATACATATTATTATTACTTGTGATTATTAAACTAATGTTCTGTTTAAAATTAAGATATCAAGGTACTTTATTTGCACAAAATGTGCAAACATAATATGTTTACAACTTTTGAAACAGTTTTCAGTCACTAATGACGGAAACATGACATTTGATCATATAATATAATTCTAATAAGATTTTATTCTATTGTAAATTATTTGGTTAGTTTAGTTCTGATAGTATTTATAGACAACCCAGAGAGTGTAAGTAAATAATCACTTACTATCCCCAGCAGCAGGTTGGCACTTCTATTGCAGCTAAAAGTGCAGCATGGGTGGTGAATGTTGTCCTCACACTTGATTCATTGTCTCACAATTACACTAGTTGTCAGCCAGTCACACAAACTGAACACTGCACTTGTTTATTTACTGACATGACAGCTGAGCACTCATTGTGGAATAGTTTAGATATTTTGTACTTTGCAATTTTTTATTCTTACAAAAAAATATTGATAAAAATAAATTTAAAAAAAATATTAAACTTTATTAGTTTTGGTTTATGTAAGCTGGTGACACCTATATTGCAAAAAAGACGACTATACAACAAAAATATGCACTAAAAAACGTAATGGTAACACGTCCCGTGCTTCGTAAGCAATAACAACACCTAAAAGTCAATATGCGCGATTTGCACTTAACACCTTGAAGCGATAATTACGTGTATTGAATTTCACCGTTACCATTAATATACGATATCGTACCGAGGACCTGTTGATTGCGATCGATAAAATATTCTACAAGGAAGTGATGGCTCACCTAGGATAATTTTGCTAAATAAACCGACGACGGCTGATGTGATCGAACTCGCACAGGACCACAGCCTCCCAGGATTCCGCAGCCGCGGGATGATCCACCCTATGTCGTAGGGCATGGTTGCGGCCGGAGCGTACCTCCGCTGTGAGCCACTACGATGACATCGTTACTGTGATTATCTTACTATAAAAACAAATTTAACACTTGGAATTCAACGTTATGCTCCCTATTGTGCGAAATGTATGTATGACAATGACACAACTGGCGATGACAGCGAAGTAGAGTGATGGCCCGACAACAGTATTACAAATCATAAAAATGAATACCTAGAAAAGTATCAACACAAAACAACAACATATTTAATTGTGTGAATATAATATTAAGTAATTTCAAAAGTCATTTAAAAGAAACTAAATGAAGCACTTAAGGATTTGAATATATTACTTGTATCAAATTCTAGGTTCAATTAAATGTGCTGCCATCTAGACACGCAATTACGAGAACAACATCGTACTTACCGACTCGGATACGTGCACTGAGCCGCCGCGGTGAGGCGCGGGCGTGCCGAGCAATTACACTCAAGACGAATGCCTATTCCCCAGAAAGTAAGTGAACCACGGGTCAGTAACCTCTGTATTTAGAAATGTGCACTATGGTATTGCCATTGGTTATTTTATCAAAACCAGGTTCTCGAACAAAGTCCGAAGTTCGGTTCCGGTTCTGATAAAACCAACTTTTTGAAAAGCTATTAGTCCAAATAAAATAGTGAGTTTCTTTTGGCACCATTGCTATATTTTCTTTAACACTCATATTAAACGGCTCGAATAAAACGAAACTATGGAATCCTACAGTATCTAGACTACAGATAGAGCAAAAGTCTCTAGCAGGCAGGAACCTGTTCAGACCAATACTCGTCACAAGGATACTTTGCTGCTCTGTCCACGCAGAGCCCTCTATTAGAGTGCAGCACGGGGGTGAATGTCCCTTATAAGCCGTTTTTACGAATAAGGTCCTGCTCTCTATGGTTCTTGTTCCTTAACTATTACCTCTACAATCTTTTTATGATCACACATAATTCTTAAAGTTATAGATAGATGGCGTTAATTCATTTTTTAACTCACACTTTTTTTTTAAATACATCTCAGTGTTGCAACTCAATAGTCTACAACCATTTCAGTAATTTAATTGACAAATAAAATTTAGGGTTACATCAAAATATAATTTCAATCCTCAAGTCCAAAACTTATTTACAAACCAAGAACTTATTTCATTAATATAGGTTTCAAGGAAGCGTTTTAGAAATCAAAGTCATGCAAAGTGACTTTGGATTTTTAGATTTTGTTTTTAAATAATTTTTTAGAGTTATTTTATGTTATTTTTTTTCCTCCAAAATTTATAACTAGGTATGCTTTTATTTCCATTCCATGGCAACATTTTACTTTTAAAAATTTTGACTGATTTTGTTGGTTTCAAATCGGTATACAAAACTTTTTAATGTTTTCTTTTGGTATTATTAGTGAATTTCCTTGCGTTGAGTATTTTTTCTCCGCAACTATATTAGACTTGAGTTAGCTCCACGTGTTAGTGTTTAATTCCACCAGTTATTTGCGATATTTGGAACGCTTGTTCCAGTTACTTGCGATGGTTTGGACGCTTTACTTTTAAAAAATTCTCTAATTGCGATAGTTTGAATGCTTTATTATTTAAATTTCTAGTTACGACCTTGTGAAGAATTTTACTGTGTGTGTCTCGCAATTTTACGATATTTTGGAGGTTATAGTCATTTTTATAAGTTTCTTATTGCCAACTACAAGACGTTGTGTTTTTGGATGTAAAACGACAGGTAAGGATGAAATTTCATTAATATGATAATATCAATAACCTCTACTAAGTAATAATGGCAAATATTATGTTTGTTAAACGTATTACCAGAGTAAATTTATTGGAGCAAACAATTGAATGTCAGTTAACGAAAAAGTCATATTTTTATATAAATAAGTTATTTATTTAGTCTCTTTTATACCCGATATTATCATACCACGAAAGGGATACATGTTAATTAACTAATCATAATTTACAATGGAATAATTGTAGGATACCACACCATATTTTATTTTAAAGTAAATGCTTGTAGGAAATATAGAATATCAAACAATTAATTAAATTCCTACACTAAAAGAATCACCATAATCAACAGCCTTTAGTAGCCTACTAGTGGATATAGAGCACTCTGTAGAGGAGGCTTTGGCCAACTATAGCATGTTGGCTAGAGTTTTGTTCTAAGTTTTCCTTCTGTTTGCCATGCTGTTCTCTTGCATAGTTTACTACATAGTTGGCTCTTACAATACCAAATACAAAATTGTTATGAAAAATAATAATACAAATAAAAATAAAGGAGACATAGACAAAACATTGCCGGACCTATAAAACAATGAAGTATTTTTAAATTTAGACAGCCTGTGATCACAGCCAGTGTAATTTGGTTGAAATGTCAGGAAATTCAATGGATTGTATCTGTTTAGTGATCACATGAATTCCCATATAGATACATAATTATTATAACAGACTGCAAAAAATTAAAATCAAAAATCTCAATAGCTACTCTTGAGTGGATTGAATCATTTTCCATAAAGAATGAAAAGGACGACCTAAATAACTGCACAAGTTGATTATAGTACTGACTCTATAATGAATAGTTTTTGTTTAACAGTGGGACTTATTCCCAATTTAATTATTTAAAAGGTATGGTCCCTTCTAAGCCCTCTGTATAACAAACTATGTGTAAAATGCATTAAAAGCTAAAAACAGTTATGAAATGTTTAATAAGGACCAGTTTCACCACAAAGTATTAAAAACCCTGATGGACTAATTTAAACATATTTTCCAAATAACTATGGATTTAGGTTTCATATAGAGACATAAGTATTAGGTATACATTTAAATATCACCACCAATGACAAATTATACATAACTATTTAAAACTTTATCAGATACATGGGAATTGGCCCTAATTTGTGTGTATTTATTTAAAATAAAATCATTTTTTTAAGGTGTCACTATCTCTATCACCCAACCTACGAAAATCCACAGCGATTTAAGACCTGAGGGAATTTGGCCGGAACATTGTTAAGTGGTTTAACAGATGATGAAATTTATCTCAGAAGGAAAGTGTGTGATATACATTTTAGACCACAAGACAGAAACAGGAACAATCATTTGAATGCTCTTGCTGTTCCTTCACTACTACAACCAGGTATGTATCATTCTTGTTGCAAGTAATTATTTTAATTGATAATTTGTTCCATTAATCTAAAAAGGTTTATTTGTTTTTACCCAACTGCGTCAGAAATAGGACGACATCATAAAGTATTTAGTAAGCTTACAAAACAATGTCAGTTAGTCAATCGAATTATATAAATAGATGTTGTGATATTTGTTTTTTGCCTATTCAGTTCATTACTTATAAGCAACGGGGTTTTATTTGTGTTGTAACGATAATCTTATTTACATTAAAGTTTTATATGTAGTGTAAATCTATCATTTAAAGAACCCGAAGGGCTAGAAATATACATTTTGTTCGTGAATTTTTTGACAAAAGCCAATTCCATTTTATAATGTTTCACAAACTTAAGTGTATAAAATAATTAAAAAGGTCCTATATGTAATTTATACAAATAAATAAAATCGGAGTGTCTGTTTGTAATCTATCTTCTATATATATAGAAAAGTAAGGTGACTGACTGACTGACTGACAGACCCACAGATTAACGCACAGCCCAAACCGCTGAAGCTGGAATCCTGAAATTTTGCATATAGGTTCTTTATATAACCTAAGTGAGCACTAAGAAAGGAATTTTTGAAATTCCACCCCTAAGGGTAAAATCAGGGGATAAAAGTCTGCGTGAGCGAATCCGCGTGTAAAAGCTAGTATTAAAATAACGCTTTTACTAAATGGATATGTATGTATACATGATACATACACCAAAATATTTTTACAATTTTTGTCTGTCTGTCTGTTTACTTGGTCCGGCTAATCTCTGAAACGGTTGTACCAATTTTGACGGAACTTTCACTGATAGAAAGCTGATGATATAAGAAGTAATTTAGGCTACTTTTTAGGGTTCCGTGCCAAAGGCAAAAAATGGAATCCTTATAGATTCGTCATGTCTGTCTGTCTGTCTGTCTGTCTGTCTAACTATAAGAACTATAATGTTGAAACTTGATAAGTAGATGTATTCTGTGAACCGCATTAAGATTTTCACACAAAAATAGAAAAAAAACAATAAATTTTGGGAGTCCCCATACATAGAACTGAAACTCAATTCTTTTTTTCATGAAACCTATACGGGGTATCTATGGATAGGTCTTCCAAAATGATATTGAGGTTTGTAAAATTTTTTTTTTCTAAACTGAATAGTTTGCGCGAGAGACACTTCCAAAGTGGTAAAATGTGTCCCCTCCCTCTTGTAACTTCTAAAATAGGAGAATGATAAAACTAAAAAAAAAATATATGATGTACATTACCATGTAAACTTCCACCGAAATTTGGTATTATAAAATAAAAATTATATTATGTTACTTGCTGCTGTGGAACCCTCCATGGGCGAGTCCGACTCGCACTTGGCCGCTTTTTTTTTAGACTGGCTTTGCCCCACGGCGTCACATACGGTATGATAATAACCGCGGGTAACATCGCGGTTATTTGCTATTTTTTATCAAGCTCCGACACGAGCATGCGGTAGGTAGTAGAGCCACGCTGATTTCAGCACGAATGGGCCGGCTCGACCGGGGCGGTACTACCCTCGCACAGAAAATCAACGTAAAATGACAGCGTTCATGCTGTCGTGTTTCGTTGGTGAGTGCGAGACCGGAGGCCCAAATAGTCTAGTCAACAAGTTCCATACTTGTTGACTAGACTAAAAGATGCAGTAGCATCACTAGGCCGCCATGGTGTGGGTCGCCATACTGCATTGTCTGCATTCGCAGTGAGTATGGTGACCACCACTCTTGGATTCTGCTTATGCTTTCCATCAGGTAGAGTAGAGTCATTATGGCGGGCCATACATAAAAAAAAAAAAAAAAACAAAAAAAAACACTTCGTGTTAGGTATGAGTTTTACGAGTGAATCAATGTGTCTATGTGTGTATATCTCTCTGTGGGTTCTTGTGGCATCATAGCTCCTAAACGGATGATTTTGATTATTTATTTTGCCAAAAATAGACTTGGCCGAGTTTTCTAAGCTTGGAAAGTTTGCTAAGAGCGTGTTATAATTAATAATATTTTTTTAATTTATTTATCTTCATTGTAGGTAGTAGAGCCACGCTGATTTCAGCACGAACGGGCCGGCTCGACCGGGGCGGTACTACCCTCGCACAGAAAATCAACGTAAAATGACAGCGATCGTGCTGTCGTGTTTCGTTGGTGAGTGCGAGACCGGAGGCCCAATTAGTCTAGTCAACAAGTTCCAAACTTGTTGACTAGACTAAAAGATGCAGCAGCATCACTAGGCCGCCATGGTGTGGGTCGCCATGCTGCATTGTCTGCATTCGCAGTGAGCATGGTGTCCACCACTCTTGGATTCTGCTTATGCTTTCCATCAGGCAGAGTAGAGTCATTTTACAAGGCCAAACATAAAAAAAAAAAAAAAAAAAAAAAAAAAAGTATACACAAAGTTAAATAGTACAACAAAATCAGTTACAAAGTATGTATATCAATTGGCGGTCTTATCGCTCACGGCCACGGTATTTAAATTTTTGGTTAAATACCTATGTTTATCGCGTGAAGCCGGGATCGGCTGCTAGTATTATATAATTATATTTACAACTAGCTGAGTCCCGCGGTGTCACCCGCGGTTTTTGCAGTACCGCGGGTAACGTCGCGGGGCGAAGCTAGTCTAAAAAACTAGCCTGTTACTCCCTATATCATCAGCTACATTTCAGTGAACGTCCTGTCAAAATCGGTCCAGCCGTTCCAGAGATTACCCGGAACAAACAGACAGGCCGACAGACAGACAAAAATTGTAAAAAATATATTTTTGGTATATATATGCCGTGTATAGTGTATTTTTTTATATTTGAGTTGATTGAATGAAAGGTAAATTGCGGTTTACTATTTATGACGTATTAAAAAAAAAATACTTACTAGATCTCGTTTAAACTAATTTTCTGTGGAAGTTTGCATGGTAATGTACATCATATATTTATTTTAGTTTTATCATTCTCTTATTTCGGAGTTATAGGGAGGGGGGGGGGGCATTTTTACCACTTTGGAAGTGTCTCTCGCGCAAACTATTTATTTTAGAAAAAAATGAGAATAAAATCCTCAATATCTTTTTTGAAGACCTATCCTTAGAGATACCCCACATGTATGGGTTTGATGAAAAAGAAAATTGAGTTTCAGTTCTAAGTATGGGAACCCCCAAAATGTATTGTTTTTTTTTTAATATTTCTGTGTGAAAATCTTAATGCGTTTCACAGAATACATCTACTTACCAATTTTCAACAGTATAGTTCTTATAGTTTGGGAAAAAAATGGCTGTGACATACGGACGGACAGACAGACATGACGAATCTCTAAGGGTTCCGTTTTTTGCCATTTGGCTACAGAATCCTTAAAAGTAGCCTAAGTGTGTTGTATCATCATTAGCGAAAATCCCGTCAAAATCGGTCCAGCCGTTCCAGTAATTAGCCAGAACAAACAGACGGACAAAAATTTTAAAAAATGTTGTTTTGGTATATGTACCATGTATACCTACATACATATGCATTTACTAAAAAACAGTTGTTTTTATATTACAAACAGACACTCCAATTTTATTTATTTGTATACTCGTAGATGACTAGTTGAGCCCCGCGGTGTTATCTGTGGTACAACGACAACCGCAGGTAATGCCGCGGGGCAAAGCTAGTCTTAGCCTAAATCACTCCGTCTATCATCAGCTATTTGCCCGTGAAAGTCCCGTCAAAATCGGTCCAGCCGTTCCAGAGATTAGCCGAAACAAACAGACAGACAAGAATTGTAAAAAAAAATTACATGGTACATATACCAAAACAACATTTTTTACTAAAAAATGTTGTTTTGTTATATGTACCATGTATACCTTACATACATATGCATTTAGTAAAAAGCGGTTGTTTTAATATTACAAACAGACAGACAAGAATTGTAAAAAAAATTTACATGGTACATATACCAAAACAACATTTTTTACCATATGTACCATGTATACCTTACATACATAATTATGCATTTAGTAAAAAGCGGTTGTTTTAATATTACAAACAGACACTCCAATTTTATTTATTTGTATAGATGACTAGCTAAGCCCCGCGGTGTTACCCGGGGTACAACAACAACCGCGGGTAACGCCACGGGACAAAGCTAGTCTTAAAAAGTAGCCTAAATTACTCCTTTTATCACCAGCTATCTGCCAGTGAAGTCCCGTCAAAATCGGTCCAGCTATTCCAGAGATTAGCCGGAACAAACAGACAGACAAAAATTTAAAAAATAATGTTATTTTGTTCTATGTATCGTGTACACATAAGTGTACAATATGCATTAAGTAAAAGCGGTATTTTTAACCGACTTCAAAAAAGGAGGAGGTTCTCAATTCGGCCGTATATATGTTTTTTTATGTGTGTTCACGGATAACTTCGTCGTTTATGAACCGATTTTGATTTTCTTTTTTTAATGAAAAGGATATGTCCCAACGGTGGTACCATGATAAGGACATTAAGATCTGATGATGGCATCCAAGAGAAATCGAGTCGAAACTTGAAGTCGGTTTTTGTTTTTGTTATAATTTTACTTGTAATATTACAAACAGACACTCCCAATTTTATTAATTTTTAATCGACTTGTAAAAAGGAGGAGGTTCTCAATTCGACCGTATATACATATTTTTTTATGTGTGTTCGCGGATAACATCGTCGTTTATGAGCAGATTTTGATGATAAGACAATACTAAAGTGTTGCATTTAGCATTAAGAAAATTAAAGATATTTTGATTACATTTTCAGAAACACAACCTGAACGCACACTCTGGCGGCCTACTACATTTGTCACTAAGACTACGCATTCAAGGTATGCAAGCCATTTGGAAAATGTTGTCCAAAAAAACATGGTTTTGATACAATGTTGTGCAGAAATTTCAATCAGGACCATAAACTTGAGTCATCAATTTAGAATCTGCTAATATTGTTTTTAATTATTAATTATTATTGTGTATGAAGGGAATGACGATGTGAAAAAAGCCTCAAGAATATTTTAATAAACACAAACATAATAAAACAAAGAAATAAAATAATTCGTTTTATTTACCACTTTCCTTTCTTGTAATCTACACTACTTCTCAAAAACGCAGCTTTTGTTATCTAATAATAGTATTTTTTTTAAATTCACGCAAATAAATTATTACAAACAAAAACTGTGTTTTTAAGAATTAGGTAGTGTAGACATACGTAAACCAATTTTATTAAACGTTGTAGCACACAAAGATTAGATTATGTATGTGTGAGTAAAACATGTAATGTAGTTTACGGGTCAAGATTAATAGATGGCGCCAAACATCGGGGACAATTGACAGCGCCAAGATGACTCTCTATCTATAATATATACATTGTACTCTGTGGAGTGCAGTCTGACTAGTCTGTGGATTAGTCCAGTGTGTTCGCTTCGCTACACCCTTAGTTATTAGTTATTAGTACCCGCCCAATACGAAACAGTAATTTACCAAAACAGCCGTGCCCAGCACCTGACTGTGTCAACCGGTAGGACAGATCGTCATATAACCATGCTTCTCTAGCCAATCCTCCTGGATGGGTCTTAGCGAAACAATTAGCGTACTAACTGATTATTATCATAGACCAGCTCGAACCATTAAGGTTTGGTAAAGGTTGGGTTTTACTGGAAAATCTTTACAGTAACATAAACGTTCAGTAAAAAATAAAGAAAATTTGGTAAATACTGAATTAAGGTTTATTTTTGTTAACGGTTGTAGCTGCACTCATGAACATTTTATACATAGATTTTAGTAAAAAATAATACTGGTTAGTTCGTATATAATACTAAATTATATCTTTTCATGTACCTAACATTTACTTTGGACAATTTTACTATATACGATTACTCTTGACAATAACATCAATGTTTATAAAATGCAAAGTATGATATTAACTTTGGTACGGTCATATCCTGTAAACAAAGCTGCAACTCTGCGACTGGCAAACGAGTGTAACTATAGTAATCATCACTCATATTAACACAATACCCCGTTGTTTAGGAAAACATTTAGTCCTCTCAGTCGACACTTCATGCATTTTATAAACTCTTATTCAGTTTTTGTTCGCCATTATTAACTAATAATACAGCAGCACTTCATACATTTATCTAAAGGTCATTGTCAGCAAAGGCCTTGTTATACCTACTATACTTGATAAATAAATTAAATTTCACTAGAAGGAACTATAACAAGTTTAATGGGCCTTGCTGGCAAGTTTTTACGCACTGTGTGTCTTAAAATAAACTGCTCCTCGCGTACACTAGATATATAATACTAATGCGGGTTTTAGACTAAGCATCCCAATTCTCTTTGGTCGTATCTCCTCCCCTCGTGGTCCACTGGTAATGGTCCGCATCCAATCTTCAAACATGTATTGACATTACCAGTGTCATAGCAAGTTCACAATCAATAATAAGCACCTCCTTGTCGTTTCCTGGTGCGGTCGGTGTCACCCGGCGTGGCGTCAACCAAGTCGAACTCATAGTATTGAAACCGCGAGCACTTGTCATCGTTTTTATCACACGGTATTCTCATCACAAATAATCGCCTATCACTACCGGCAGCATTCTTTTTCAAATTAAGAAGTTTATCCATCAATTTGCCTGGTTGTTGAACTAATCTGTCAGTTTCAGGTGGGTTCATGTTGTGTTGTGAGGCGGTGGGAGCGGCGCGTGCGCAAGCGGCGAGCGCCACGATAAGGCAGGCAAGTCGTATTATCGCTGCGTTCATCGTGGAGTGTGTTTGAGACTGATCGTGAAGATACCGCTCCACATCGTATTTATACCTACGGACACGGTGTTCTGTATTTTCCAAATACGCTGTATGTTAATGATGGAGGAAACTTTAATACATGAAACCTCTTTTTGTATCCTAACACACAAGCGTTATCAGAAAGGAAAAAAGCTAATTTCTTTCTATAAAAGTAGTACAGGTATTTAAGTGATAACGTGTGTTGTTTGAGTTAAAGAAATGTACTCGATACTACTGTACTCAATTATGTGAAATTGACATTTAACTGTAGGGCATTGCAGATTTCATTTGAATTGTAACCACTTGAATAACGAACAAAGTACTCCTTTTATAAAGGGTACGTGGTTATTGCAAGTTAATGTAATGGTGCCCCATGTCAAGATATTGTAAGATGGGTGCACATTGATTGCTAACTTAATTGCATAAAACATATTGACCGATATATCATGAATGAAATTCTTATATACATATACAAATATATCAATATGACACAAAAGTATACATTATATATCTATATGTCAATACATCCAATAATAAACATTACATCCCGGTCAGTCCGCATCCATCTGCTACCAGCAATGACCAGCATCTTTCTTCAAGTCCTCGGTCCATCGTGCCGCAAAGCGCCCTAGTCTACGTTTGCCTAATCGCGGTTTCCACTCTCGCATTTTTCGGCTTCAGCGATCATCAGTCCGTGTGGAGGCATGACCAGCCTTCGACTTGAGTACTTATTCTCCATCATCTCTATGCGATGTTGGTTACTTCTCTGTTCATCATCATCACTACATAGTATAAAACAAAGTCGCTTTCTCTGTCCCTATGTCCCTTTGTTTGCTTAAATCTTTAAAACCACGCAACGAATTTTGATGCGGGTTTCTTTAATAGATGGAGTGATTCAAGAGGAAGGTTTTTATGTATAATAAATGCATAATATAGTATGGGAACACTGTTAATTTTTGAGGTTTCTAATGTGATGTAGCAAATAAACACATTTTTTTGCGCTTACATTGCAAACGCTGGTTGCACCCGACGAGATAGTACTTATATGATAGATACTTTTTACGAGAAATAATGGCTTATTTACGAAGTGACTTTAAGCAATACAGAATGAATCCTTATACAATTAAGTAAATGAAATACATTGTGCATTTAATATAGATCAAAATGGCCCTTTACAGTATCTAATTTAAATGAATATATTCGAAGATATTACAGATTTAAAATGCACAAATCGTGTCGTCGGCGGGGGCATCTGAAATCCACCCGTGCGAAGCCGGGGCGGGTCGCTAGTATATAATATACTAGCTGACCTACGCAACCTCGTTTGCGTCCGAACTACCATCCCCCCTTTTAACCCCAGAAGAGGGTTGATTTCTAAAGATACATTATTAGTACACCTCTGCACCATCTATAGAGCATACATTTTAAATTTCAAGTCTCTTACTTCAAAAACATAGGACTTTCATACAAACTTCCAACCCCCGTTTTACCTCCTTAGGGGTAGAGTTTCGTCAAATCCGTTCTTAGCGGATGTCTACACCCCATAAAGCACCTATCTGCTAAATTTCAAGTTTGTAGGTGTTAGGTATAGTTTCTGAGATATCGTGATTAATAAGTGAGTGGTATTTCGCTTTTATATATATAGATTCATAAAATTCTTAACTAAGTTATTATCTATCAAATAACTTAGTTATGAATTTTATCGACTAGAGAAACACTCCGGAGATAAATAGATTAGAATGTGATCTTATATTTGTTACACTAAACCTGAAGTTATTTATACCATTGTAAAAAACTGTGTTAAATCTTAAATTGATATCTCAAATCTAAAATAATGTCTCATTGTCGAGTACCAGGAACCGGCTCGAGACGATTTGTCCGAACGCCGTTACGTTTTCGTGTTTTCCAACTTACATACCTACTTAATTATATTTTGGGGCTTCCCAAACTGACTACCAGAGCACAATCTACAACTGTCGAACTGACTGTTGATAATTGTGAGTAATCTTTTTTAAATTATAATTGTCCTTGTGGAGCATTGTTTCATTTTTAACCGACTTCCAAAAGGAGGAGGTTCTCAATTTCATCGGTATGTTTTTGTTTTTTTTATGTATGTACATTGATTACTCCGTCAATTGTGGACCGATTTTATTTAATTTATTTAATATTCTTTTTGTATTCGAAAGGGTATGCTCCCCATGTGGTCCCATGGCCACCATATCAGGATCTGATGATGGGATCCCAAGGAAATCGAAAGAGACCCTCAAATTTGCGTGAGCGCCTGCAATGAAGTTAAGAGCAATTGTCTGCATGCCTTCATATTCTGTAGACATCATTTAATTTTAAATGAAATGATGATGAGAGACTTGAGAAAGACAAAAAAGCGAAAAAAAAACTTCGTATAAAAAAACCGAGTTCAAAAACTAAAAAGTTTAAAATAACTTAATTTGTATGTGCTACCTATTCATAGGTTTGAAGTCGGTGCCAAGCCAAAATGTAATAGTAGGTACCGCACTCGCCACGCGTGACCTTAAGCGGGATAGCTGCTCTTCGCGTTGAACAAAACAACCGAAGCGTCGGTGACGTCGTTGACGTTCGTCTCGAAATATAGCGAGTGTGGTACCTACTATTACATTTGGCTTCGCACTGACTTCAAACCTAGGAATAGGTAGCACATACAAATTAAGTTATTTTATACTTTTCATTAGTGTCTGTTTTTAAACGAAGCTTTTTTTTCTTGACTTTCTACTGTTGTTATTGTTACTGACAGACAATAATAGTTATCTAACCTGTCTAAGTTTGGGAGTAGGCTCGTGCGAATTGTATGTAATATCGCGGAATGTGGGAAACCCCATCAGTGTACGCCCGTGGCAAGCTACGGATGCACGGCGGAAGAAACGCGCCATTACTTCTTATACACACGTGATAGTCACTAAACCACTTTTAGTGAAGTCACAGTACATATAAATACATTTTACGATTGGGAGGAAACGAACAGCGTAGGTATTAGGTAACTCGAGCTTAAATCACCATATGATATATTCATGAGGCAAAGAAGCTCTGACAATCTCCTCGTTACCATGACTGGTCAATTCATTTGAAACATCGGGTTATCAAAAAATCTAGTCATGGGATGGGAGTCGTCAACTTCGACACGCACGGACCGGCTCGAGTGGAGTCATACACGGTCTCACAGTAAACCCACAACTTGTAATTCTGTCGGAGACGTTGAGAGGTCGCCAACGCACTTGTGACTCTCTAATGTACGCGGGTATGCAGGTGGGCACGGCACTTACTTTAATATTAGCTGACACACCTGCTCCTAAATCATAATATCTTTGATTTATCAGTTAGGTCTCATTGACTGGCAACTGGCATACAGCCAAGTAAACCCGTTTTAGATCTAATATAATAACATACATTCAGCTGTATTAATCAGTTTATGAGAGTCTATAGTGGTAAATCGCATCAAATAACTCTCATAACGGTGTATGCGCAGTTTAATGAGTATCGGGCATGCGGGTCGCACGGAGGCCAACGGAAAACCCAACACGCGCTGTAACACTCATATCTTTGTAGACTGCAATAACGATGTTATGTTGACATTTTACTCATTGTTTTTCCCCATAACGTTCTAAGAAACGAATTGCCAAAACAAAGCAATGGATGCACGTAATCCTCCTTGGAGTCTTGCCAGAGCTGCGGTTTGGGCGTTCATCCTACACGTGCAAAGGCTGATATACAATCGTCTGTAGTTGGACATCGATACTGAAACTGAATTTGGTTACCGGTTGTATTTATTAATTGTGATCGGTAGTAAAATATTGAAATCATTATGACGAATAACGATAACTAACAAGGCAGATGATGTGTTAAGTAAATATGACCTACAAGGTTAACACATTTGTTTAAAGCATGGTAATGGCGGAAAAGTGACATAACTTGTTTAAAAGAAAAAACAAAATATGCTCAACTTAGAACAATTTAAATGTTATTAACCGACTTCCAAAAAGGAGGAGGTTCTATGTTCCACTGTATGTATTTTTTTTTTTTTTTTTTATGTATGGTACCCGATTACTCCGTCAGTTGTGGACCGATTAAAAATTTTTTTTTTGTATTCGAAAGGGTATGCTTCCGTGGTGGTCCCATTGCCAGCATATCAGGATCTGATGATGGGATCCCAGGGAAATCGAGGGAAACTCTCATTTTTTATAGGCACATACTATGTTTTTCGTATATTTTCTGAAGTTACACCCGTATTTGCGTCTGGTAGTCATCATTTTATGATGATGAGCTGATGATGTAAGGTACAACTCCTTAACGGTTAGGAGTTGGAGGATAAATATTCAAATATCAGATGTATATATGTTACCTTTAGTCGTATTCTTTCAAATTATTTAGGTAAGCTGATGATGGAAGGTGGAAGGTACAACTCCTCAACGGTTAGGAGTTGGAGGATAATTCTTTCAATTTCATACGTATCTAAATACCTTCAGTCGTATACTTTCAAGTTATTTAGGTGAACTGATGATAGAAGGTTAAACTCTTCAACAGTTAGGAATTAGAGGATGATTTCAATATTACACGTACGTTTAGACCTTCATTTGTATTCTTGATGATGAAATTTGATGAAATAGTTCAACTTACTACTTACCTACGATTGTTGGCACTAAAAACTGAAAAATAAAAACTTTTTATAAAAAAAAAACCGACTTCCAAAAAACATCCAACGAAAACTCTCTGCCAAAAAAACACTTAAAAGCGTAAAATAAACTGGTTCTTCATAAATTGCCTATACCTAATTCTTTATTCATTTAAATAGTAGTATTATAATGTGTGCTAGGTACCTAAAATCTGTTTGAAGTCGGTGCTAAGCCAAAAATAATACAAACGAACAATTACAAAAGTCTAAGCAATAGTCACTTGGCACCGACTTCAAACAGATTTTAGGTACCTAGCACACATTATAATACTACTATTTAAATGAATAAAGAATTAGGTATAGGCAATTTATGAAGAACCAGTTTATTTTACGCTTTTAAGTGTTTTTTTGGCAGAGAGTTTTCGTTGGATGTTTTTTGGAAGTCGGTTTTTTTTTTATAAAAAGTTTTTATTTCTAACACATCAATCATCAACAACCCCTAACGTCCCACTGCCGGGCTCGGGTCTCCTCTCAGGAGAGGGTAACACGTTGAGTAGGAATTACAATGTGCTCAAAAAAATCTGAAAATTAACTTTCCTTTTCAGGTTTTCGTAACCAAATTATGTAATACATCTGGTAAAAGACTTCTAAGTTTCCGCTGTCCCTCATTCTGTTAGCATACATCCTGGAATGTTACATAGGTACATAACTTCATATAAAATTAAGTAAATAAATAAATGTAAAATAAACGTGTTTATTTTAATGATTGTTGTTTCTTTTAGGTAGCTTATTATACACATAGCTTTTGCCCTCGGCTTTGCTCGCATAAAACTACTTTCTTAATAACAGATCCTTATTTTCTTTTTCGGACTGGTCTGTAAAGTAGTTATTGCTTAAAAACCTGAGAAACCAATAAAATGAGAATTATTTAAATGTGTTATTTAACATTTCCTGCTTGTAACATCGCGCATCGCACGAAGCGGACTTGACGCCACATGGTATTATCTACCAGCTACCAGTCAACCTTCGGGCAGACAGCGAGAGACGCTCATAATGTTCATTAGGGTTTTTACTTTTGCGTCAGCACAGCGTTTTCTTTAGTAACTAACTTATTACAATATGTATATAAGTATGTAAAAATTCTGTTCGGTTTTATTGGCTTTGAAGACAAAAAGTCCCATTGATGCAGAAGCATCTCAATGGGCCGCCATAGTGTGTGTCATCATGATGCATTGTTGCATTGTCTGCATTCGCAATGATTATGGTAATCACTATTCTTGGATTCTACTGATGCTTTTTGTCAGGCTAATATGTGGTCTATGGGATTCACCTGGTGGGAAGTGACTATCGTCGTCTAAACACTCTTGGAACTCAAAAGACACAAGTACGTAGCCGCTCGTTGGGTGTGGGGTCCTCTTATAATGGAGGAGAGGGGTTTGGGCTCCGATAACCTCTCTGACAGCGAAAAGCAGTAAAAATTAGGTATTGTGTTCGAGCTGGCCCATTTGTCTCAAAATATGGATCTAGACACGCGGTAGCGTGTCAGGCCAAATTCAAGCTAACAGAACTGGCGAGCAGTAGCGTGTGTAATTGTATAAATGTGTAATTACACGAACCATTTGGACCCACTTTTGACACCCTCATAACTCAAAAACTGTTTCACTTAGACATGTCGAATTTGGCTCATATACCTACATAATTTCATAAACATACCTTTAACGGCTATTTAGATATTAATGTCCAAAAATCCTCACGGTAACATATACGTATATTAACGATCAGAATGAAATAACTCGCAGTAACTAAACACAGTGGGACAGTGGAAACCCGAACGTCATCGCGTCAAGAAGAAAAAAGCTATTAAAGTTACACAATTTATCTTATGTTTATGATGTGGGTTTATCCTCGCAGGACGAACAGGGCAAGACGTTATTTTGTTGAAAGATATTTTGGATGACTTCACCAAAACGATGACATAACCTCTCGCTCGCAAACTGCACGCTTCTAAAAATGTAAGATGAAGAGACAGTTTTCTATCTCGATTGGTAGATTCAAATCTGAACTCTACTGTGCTATAAATAACTAACTACAGCAATGTTAATTCTCCCCATGCAAAGTGATTTTGTAGACAGAGATGAGTACAGGCCTATTGAAAAGCAGACTGATATACTTAAATTATGGATGTACCTTACATGAACACTACTATTCCAAAAACATTCTGCTTTCACCCTTTTTCAAATTACTACATTGTATGCCAAAGTGACTCTACTGGTGGTTTCCATACTCATTGCGAATGCAGACAATGCAACAATACAGCATGGTGACCTACACTATGGCAGCCTATTGGGACGCGTCAGCATCATTGGGCCTCCGTCTCGCACTCACCAACGAAACACGGCAGCTGTCATTTAAGGTTGATCTTTACAGGCGTAATGTTATATTGTGTGAATGTATAATCAAGTGTTTTCAAATTATTTCGAGGACCTTAATTTAAATATTGCTCTTAGTAAATGCAGCAGTGCCATGACTATTCTGAGAACTCTTTGCTCTGACAACACATGGAGTGTCACTAAACACACACTAGTTATACTGATATAACTCACCCATTACTTCTGGGTGGGTTGAGACGAATAAATTTGGTCGATAACTCTATTGTTGAATGTGATTCACATTTCATTCAACCTCAGCATGTTGCTGATGTACATGATGATGAATCATAAATCCTGGTACTGGTATGAGTCTAGGTAGGTATACCATTGACTAATTTACTTCTAATGTTAAGCTTATTATTACACTTGGTACTGGGTGGATTGGATGGAGAGAATCTTATACTGAAAATCAGGTGTATGTATGTTAAAAATTTGTATATTGATGAATTCATTTAGTAGATTTTGTTCTTCAGTAAAATAAATAAAAGTTTAATTAAATTCTAAATGTTTTAATTTTTTAGTTTGGGCAATGTTACATAGACACAAAAGTGTATCTCACTGGATAGTTTGCTGGTAAAACACGTTATGAGCCGTCCTTGTCGTTTTCGCCCACTGCAAAAATGCCCACTGCAAACTTGTTTAGGGACATGGGCACATTTTTTTTTAAGTTATAGCTGCCCCAAAATGACTCTGCTCTGCCTGATGGAAAGCGTGAGCAGATTCTAAGAGTGGTGATAACCATCCTCAATGCGAATAAGGACATTGCAGCATCATGACCCACACTATGGCCGCCAAGTGAGATGCTTTTTACGCCCCACTTAAAGGACCCGGGATCATAGTGGGAGGGAGACACGTGTGCTGGAAGTGAGTTCCAGGTTTTTACCGCTCGGCACAATAATTATTTAACACATGCATCATTAGTTCTTCTCTCTGTTGGTCAATATCCGAATGATTAAACTTATTATTAGTTAAATATGAACTTGAAATGTCCGTGGGCCCTTTAATTGAGATAATTGTTTCTAGGCCTTATATCAGGCACCCAATTAGGGTCACTCATTCTGGGCTTCATCCGCAGCAAGAGTGCATTGTTGCCTTCACGATCCACATCACGATCGAAAAAACTCCTTCTGTTCCTCAACATATTTAGCTCCGGCGGAGTCATGCGTTCTACAGGCTCCGTAATCGAAGGCTCCACCTGCACTTCATAATTTCGATGTCTAGTGAACTGTGCGAAAAGACCTTGTTCCACTTGTGAGTTGACGAGGAAAATGAAAGTCAGCAGTAACACAGCTTTCAGCATGATGTTGTATTGTAGGTAATGTGGTGTTGTTCGCGAGCACGACGCACAACGCACACAGCCTCTGATGTGCGACTGGGACTTAAAATAGCTCCTTCTCGCACGTACTAACCGCTTTAAGGAAAACTTGTTCATACCTATCGTCGATATCCTTAAGCTTATTTTATTATTTTAGGTGTAAAATATCTAACAACATTTAGGTAGGTTTTATGACGTCATTTCACAACGAGGAAGATTCATTGACTTCCTTTTTTTATTTATCAATAGACTATCTACATATGGTTATAAAAATATTAAGATGGTTTGTGTACGCTTAAAACACTCAAAAAGCTCTGGACGGATTGAGCTTACATTTTGACACGATATAGGTACGAACCGTCATGCAGCATTGTCCACATTCACAATTAGGAAGGTGACCACCCCTCTTGGATTCTACGCATGCTTTCCATCTCGCAGAGTTTAGTGGGACCTTATAAGTGCAACATTTATAAATATATTTATAATCATTTTAAATATATAATTCTTTGAGGGTTTTGGCTAGTGTCTGACCTGTGGTCGATTGACAAACGCGCTTTCTCTGTATAAAAATTCGCCATTAAGAAAAGTGTACATTTCAATACTCTGACGACTTGACAGTGACATAAGAAAATGGGCGAGACAAAGTTGTAAAAAAAGCAGTCAAGTGCGTGTGTCAGGCCAGGCATAACATAGGCTTTCGTAGTCACCCGTACCTAATGGCGCAAAGAAGAACAGACTGCACAAAAAAGGGTGAACCAATAAATTCAGCTGTATTACCACGAAGGAGAAGGTTATTAGAGACCGAAGGTTTCTGTCGTTACAAAGGAGTTGGAAGTATGATGTTGGAAGAAAGATGATGGTGAAGATGGGTTATTAAGGATAGAGTGTATGACAGTAAGTAAGTGCGCGTAAACGAATTGGTGATCATATTTACGGAGATTGTAAACAAATCGACCGGTTTTGCTGCATTTCCAAAAATCTGTTATAAGTTTTTGTCGCGTCTAAGCCGTCAGTCATCAGTTAGTCGGCAGTCCTATTACAGGACATTTTTTTGAGTTCACTTAACATCCTCCCTGAATGTCTGACACGCTCGAATATCTTTTTTATCTTTTTTTTTCAGTTCCTTTCCACGGCCACTCCCCACGCCACTCCTAAACCGTCAGATATGTGTAATGCGCTCGAGTATTTCTATCTAACTGCCTTTTTTACATTTTTTAAATTTGTTTTTAAAAATTTGTGTAATTTGGACATAATTTACATAAACTTTTTAACTTTTTTCATTTTAGTACCTAATCTTCACAATCCAACGCTTTTTGGTAACTACACATCACATTAGAAAATAGAAGTTTGGCGGTGTACACGCCCGTGCCTCGGAGAGTAACCTACGTTAAACTGTCTGTCCCGCTTGTCATAACCAGGTAGGTATATATAAAATAGCAGTACGATGTCAGTCGCTCCATGAAGAAACTGATATAAAATCGGTTGAACTAGTAGCTGACCCCCAAATAATATTGAGAATAGGCAATAATAAATGCTAGGAAGATGTAGTGTGAGTGTAATTCTCTGACAGACGTTGTTAAAATTTACCAAGGATAACATATCCGAGAGGTTAGTTATGGAAATATTTTATGACACATTTTAGTGCAGCTTTTAAGGCGGAAAGAGCGCCAAGACGTCGATTGTTGACATTTACGACACACAACTTACAATTTACAATATTTAGTGCGTGTGTGAGATTGTGCATTCGGGTAATATGTGCGTGTGTATGTATGAGTGTGATGTAAATGTGTGCTTTTTAGGGTCCCGTAGCCAAATGGCAAAAAACGGAACCCTTATGGATTCGTCATGTCTGTCTGTCCGTCCGTATGTCACAGCCACTTTTACTCGAAACTATAAGAACTAAACTGTTAAAACTTGGTAAGTACCTAGATGTATTCTGTGAACCACATTAAGATTTTCACACAAAAGTAAAAAAAAAAAAAAATTTGGGGGTTCCCCATACTTAGAACTAAAAATTTTTTTTTTCATTAATTCCATACGTGTTGTACCTATCTATGGATAGGTCTTTAAAAATGATATTAAAATATTTTTTTCATCAAGCCCATACGTGTTGTACCTATCTATATGGATAGGTCTTTAAAAATGATATTGAGATTTCTAATATAATTTTTTTCTAAACTGATTACATAGTTTGCGCGAGAGACACTTCCAAATTGGTAAAATGTGTGTCTCCCTCCTTGTAACTTCTAAAATAAGAGAATGATAAAACTAAAAAAATAATATGGTGTACATTACCATGCAAACTTCCACCGAAAATTTATTTAAACGAGATCTAGTAGTAGTTTTTTTTAATACATCATAAATCGTAAACCGCAATTTATCTTTAAAAAAAAAACCTCCAAAAAACATCCAACGAAAACTCCCTGCCAAAAAACACTAGAATGCGTAAAATAAACTGGCTCTTCATAAATTGCTATGTGCCAATTCTTGTCTATACCTAATTCTTTATTCATTTAAATAGTAATATTATAATGTGTGCTAGGTACCTAAAATCTGTTTGTAGTCGGTGCCAAGCGACTATCGCTTAGATTTTTATAATTGTTCGTTCGTATTCTTTTTGGCTTTGGCGCTACGTAATTCGTTAATACTCATTTTTATCAGTAGCCCAAAAATAAAAGTTTCACGTCAAATACGAACTTATATACAATCTTTCAATCCCTATTTCACCCTCTTAGGGGTAGAATATCCAGAAACGCTTAAATACATTTCTACTCATTTTTAATCAGAAGCCCAAAGATAAAGTTTCAGGTTTCTAACTTAAAAAATGACGGGCTTTCGTACAAACAACCCCTATTTAGTGAAATAGGGGTTGTTTGTACGAAAGCCACTGGGGTGGGGAGTGCCACTAGGGGTAGATTGGAATAGAATTACAAAATTCCTTCCTTAGTGGGTATCTACTCAATAAAACGATCCATATGAATAACTGAAAGAATACAAACATATAAAGAAAGAAAGAAAGAGAAAGAAATTATATACTAATATGGTATGTGCTTAAAAAATATTGGGTTTCCCTCGATTTCCCTGGAATCCCATCATCAGATCCTGATATCGTGGCAATGGGACCACCTCGGGAGCATACCCTTTCGAATACGTTATATATAATATGACTGCACGTTTGGCCTAGTGGTTTAACGGTCACCACGCCGTTTCCTACTTCGCCAAGTGTCGTGGGTTCAAATCCTACGTAGGACAACACTTTGTGTGATCCACAAATTGTTGTTCTGAGTCTGGGTGTTCTTTGTGTCCGTTTCATGTATGTTTGTAAAGTCCCCCGCGACACAGGATTTATTCCTAGTGCGGGAGTTGTCTTTTTAAAAAAAAAAAATAAAAAAAAATACAAAAATAATTTTCAAAATCGGTCCACAATTGACGGAGTAATCGGTGAACATACATAAAAAAAATATACAGTGGAACATAGAACCTCCTCCTTTTTGGAAGTCGGTTAAAAATACACTATTATTAAACATCGATCAAAGTTGCAACGAACTATAAGAACTTCCATATACTTGCTGCTACGGAACCCTTCATGGGCAAATCCGAATCGCACATGGCCGCTTTTTTTTAAAATTTGCTTCAATTAAATATAGGCATGTACACATATCAAAAGTGTCTAGGGATCAAGCATTTTTATGCGGATTTCTTGAGATTGAGATGTGGCTTTGGCCCTGGCCTGCTCAGTCGCCAGACTTGAACCCGATTGAGCATGCATGGGATATGCTACAGAGAAGAGCTCTGCCGAATATGGAGGGTATCCAGTCGCAAGAAGACCTTTTTTTGTTGTTGCAACGAACATGGGCGGCCATTCCACAGCGTGATTTGGATGAACTCATTTTGAGTATGCCAAACCGATGTTCTTGTGTTAGTGTTCGCGGTAGAAACACGGATTATTAATTGTTTAAGTTACCTAATAAAATTTTAAAGAAAACTGTTATTTCAGTCTTTTTTTCGAACTTTAATGTTAGTGGTTCAAATGTCAAAAATCCTTTTATTAGGAAAATGGCAAATTTCTTTATTAATGCAAAGGTGACTTGGTTTATCGTTACTGTGACAAACGAAAACACTTTAATTTGATGAATCCTTAAAGAAAATTTTAATTAATATCAATCAGGAGAAAAGTTATTGCAAAAATATATATTGATCCCTAGACACATATGTTGATTCCTAGACACTTTTGATGTGTGTAGTATGATCATGGAACATGTTTGAAAAGTGGTTGAAAACTACGGATAGTGTTTTAACGCCATCTAGTGACAATAAAATGTACTATTGAAATCTACCAACAACGCACTACATTAGACAAATACGTACACAGACTATAATAAAATGTATCTAGGCCTTATATCTTATGAAGCGCTATCTCATACCTACTCATTGCCTACTAACACAGTCAATGTGCTTTTGGTTTGAAATTTGAAAATCATTATTTTAAAAGAGAACTGGGCAAGATATGGGAATGGAAGCGTAACTGATATGTAACTATAAACATTATTAATGTTCCGAAAGGATAGGTTGATGTAGGTTATTTAAATAACGGACTAAAAAACAACTAGCACAAATTGACTAGTTTCGGTAACTGCTCACTAGATGCCACTAACAGTATCATAATTTATATGTCGCAAGCTGATCGAAGGTCGCAAGGTTAAAATAAGACCATAGCTGCATAGGAAGGAACTAAATGTAAATTGTATGTAATCATGATTGATGCATCACAAGTTCATCAAAATACAAGTTTTATTTTAAGGTTACGATTTGAGTCTTCCAGGATGGCATCACTCGTGCACTCGAATGTACCTCAGATTTAGTGCTATAAGTAGTTTTTGAAGTAATTTTATCAATTTTTTTATATTAGGCTGTGTTAGTGCATTCCTACATATATAATGACAAATTCGATCAAAATTGAAACGACTCCGTGGCGCAACGGTAGCGCGTCTGACTCCAGATCAGAAGGTTGCGTGTTCAAATCACGTCGGGGTCAAAGTCTTGTTCTTTAGCTTTTTTACTTTTGAAATCTTGTTTTTCTTTTATCAAAACTTGGGTATAAGGAAAATTGGCTGAATTAAAAAAGGCATTGAAAAACTATAAATTTCTATTAAAACATCAAAAGTTTGGAGATGCCGGGGATCGAACCCGGGGCCTTTCACATGCAAAGCGAACGCTCTACCACTGAGCTACATCCCCTGACGATTAAATGTGTAAAAGTTATGAATACTTTAACAACCTGATACTAAGTACAGGCTTAACATATTTTGACGTCACATGAATGGTAGTCAATTAAATTGTTATTAAAATAAAGCCTCAAACGAGGTAAATACTAAAACTTTTAAAATGCATTTGGCCATTTTGAATCGTCTAGGCTAGAGGTCGAGACTTCGAGTAGATACTTCCCGCACAGTACACTGTGCTTCTCGTGACCTCTTTCTAGCACAGAGAATTGGCATTGCTATTCAACGTGGCAATGCTGCAAGTCTTCTGGGAACGCGTACCTACGTACGCTACCAGTAAGCGACGATGCGGATGAATTTTTTGAAAGCTTGAATAAAATATTGTAAACATTTTTCTCGTGTTCCATAACTTATTTTTTAATTAATTTTATTAACATATCCAAACATTAATGTATGTTTGTTTGTTCCTACGTAATGGGGTAGAATCTAAGGGCGCTGCGTAGGTTTTAAAAGAACCCTTGAGAAACCTACCTGACACACCTCATAGTTCACACTATTTTTTACTAGCCTTTAAGTATTAGAACATAAATATACCATTTCGGGTTTCTTCTTGTTTAATCTAGTGTGATGTAGATTTCTGCAACTAGGTGTTTTATAAAACTGTAGCGTAGTGTAAACAAATGAAACTAAACATATATAATAATTGCGAAGTATTACTCCATAACCAATTTTATTATAAATAATTTATAACAAGAGCTCTTCTTATAAAACTGACAAAAAGTCACTTATGTTCTAACTTCTTACCTAAGTATTATCGCATAGCCATTTTCGTGCGTTGGTCACTTAGTAACTTAGAGATGAAATCAAATGCAACGATCTCTCTCTGCCTTTGCGTTATAACTAGTTTTAAAATACGCAATTTACAGCTACATCGAGATGGTCAGGGTTGGATTCTTAATCACTCAATCGTTAGTAAATAATATAAGGCACTCGTTGTACTATACGAAAATTAATCAAAAACATTGAAGCTCATCCTACTGTAGTTTTTTTTAAATAATCCAATGTAAGTTTAAATTTTTAATCATTAACACTCATTAGTTTATCTTGTAATCAAGTAACGAATGCATTTTATCTATAGGAATCAACTTCTACAAAGTAAATCTTTTCCAAGGTTTGAATTATCTATCAGACACATCCGTAAATAAAGCCATCATCTGTAAATTTTGACTGGTTGCTAACATCAAAGATGGGTGATGTTATTAGTAGTAGATGGTTCACCGAGCCTCCGCCTCCATGATAAACTCTGCCAGCATGAGCTCCATGGTGGGTGCGATGTCCTTCTCGACGCACGAGGCCTTGAAACACTCGGCGGTATGCAGGATGCGCCAGCAGTGATCCTCCTCGTGGTCGAACTGCTTTTCGCAGAGGTGGATTAGTTCAATCATCTGACGCGCCAACACCTCACCTGCATCGTTCCGAGGAAGAACAGTAAATATTCAAGATTTTTTTTATTATGGAATAAGCGGACAAAGGAGCAGACGTATCGCCTGATGGTAAGCGATTACCGCCGCCCATGGACACCTGCAACACCAGAGGCGTCACAAGTGTGTTGCCCGCCTTTGGAGGGATGGGGGGGGAGATATGGGGAGGGGGGTTGGGGTATGGGCCCCCGGTTTCCTCACTCACACGGTGAAACACAGCGCAAGCACTATTTCACACCGGTTTTCTGTGAGGCCATGGTATCACTCCGGTCAAGCCGGCCCATTCATGCCGAAGCGTGACTCTCCCACAGTCCCGCGGTAAAGTTCTAAATAAATGTACAACTGCGATGAATATGGCGCGAACTATAGTGCTTTCAAAAGTGTTTGCGTGCTGCAAGATCTTAGAAGCGTACAGAACTAAAAAATGTGTGATTTGTATAGAAGTTGGCATAAGATGAGACGGTGGCAATTACTGTAAATTCTAATAATACTGTAGGCATATAGAGTTGCGTACCTACCGTTTGGGAAAGATTTAATGAATTTCTCAGTGTTTTCGTGGTGCATACGGCTGGAGTCGGTGAGCAGGCTGAAGTGTCGGCTCATGCACTGGATGGCGCAGCCCAGCTCGCGGTGCTCGAACTTGAAGTCATCTTTCCAAAAGTGGAAGAACTCTTCCATCTTGTCCTCTGTCAGTTGACTCTAGCAATCGTTCAAATTAAACGTAATTCAATGATTTCTAGACATACATATCTTATATTAGGTCTTTACCTATGAAATTGCCGTTATTCAGTACTGGTCATTTCAAATAAAAAAAAGTAAAGTAAAAATAACAGAAATAAAAAGTTTGAAAAAATAAGTACTTTCACTTATTGCATACAAAACGGCAATTTCATAGGTAAAGACCTATTATTTCTAATCAAATAAATTACAGCGTGTTTGGGACATAAAATGGTAAGATTCCACCAAATTTCGTGAAAAAAAAAGAAAATTGTAAAAGAGAAAAATAAAAAACCAAAAACTTGGTTTTTTGAATTTTTCACATAAATTTTGAGGTTATGTGATAAAAGTGTAAACACAAAAGTTTACATCTTTTTATTACCTACAACTTTGCCATTTGACTTTTTTCCATAGGACTTTTAGTTTTGCCGGAAATCGAGAAAAACCGTTTTTTAACCTTAAAACCTCCCCCCCATCCCCTTCCCGACCTCAGATCGCCCGTAAATTATCTTTCCTTTCACTTTTATAATATTCCCCTCCATTTCTAATGGGTTTCATTCTACCATTATTTTTTTTGGTTTTAAAACCTATCGACACTGGTCTAGTAAAAGACTTTACTTGCTTAGAACTAAGGTGTCTCGTGCGTCTGAACGCGTAAGTAACAACACCTTCGCTTGTTAGTTTTTTCGCAGGCGCTTATTGTACAATTAATATCAAATGACATTTTGGACTGTGTTAATCTCGTTTGTGATGTGCCAGGTAAGGTATTTGTCAATATAAGCTCACCTCCTGGCGGCACTTGTCTAGCACTTCCCCGAATCCCAGCGTGACATCCTTCATGACGTTGACATCGGCGCGCAGCACTCCCGCCGTCGCTAATACCACCAGCGCTAGCACTACCCTCCCCATGCTTACCACACTCGGTTATCACTGACCCACCGCTGCTTATCTGCATGGTTCATATACCGACACAAATGACGCACCGAGGTCAACAAGTTGGTCGTAATATGCGGTGTTTAGAGATATGGGTGGTGCAGATCGCGCGGGGCCTCTATTAGCTTTGTTTGTTTTTTTCACAGTGTAATGTAATTTAATAACTTTGTATGATTAGTTAATTAAAGTACCAATAACGTCGAGAATAGAAACTGTTCGTTTTAATTTTAAAATAGTCTACCCACATGATGAAGGAACAAGTTTCTACCTTTTTTAGTAGTAATAGTAACAGATGGAGTAGTGAAAACTTGATGTTGGTTAGCTACCTACATCATTTTTTTAAACCCAATCCGTTCTGCACTACTGATTGACCTCAAAGTTCGACACAACAAACAAACCGCTTTATGGATGGTCTTGTCTGTTATTTATTAGAGTCCGTTATGTACCTCTTTCCTTGTCAATGCAATCACAAGTGTAACGTCGCAAGGTTTATATAGTTTTAAATGGATAGGTACGTAAATTTACGATTTTTTAGGATTTCTCGTGCAATCTTATCATGAATTCTTGAAGACTCCTGCGTAAATATTGCGGCAACTTGTTGCTCTGCGTTTGATAATTTAAACTAAACAAAACGTAGTATGGTATTCATCAACAGCATATAATGGTCCATCGCTGGACATAAGTCTGTTTTACGAAAGAAGGTTTTGGCATATTATGGCTGTCCAGACGTTTTAGTATATGGTTTATTCTAAATTTTCCTTCTGTTTGGAACTTTTTCTTCTTCAGTTTGTTACTTTCTGCAATCACCACATGGATGGTTAAAAGATGGTAAAAATAATAATAATAAATATTTCGGACATCTAACACACAACACCATCTAGTCCCAAGCTAAGCAGAGCTTATGTTATGGGTACTAAACAACTGATATAAATACATATATACTTTTTTTTTGTAAATACATACATATTATACAAAGAAAACACCCAAACTCCGAAACAAATATTAGCAGATCATACAAACATTTGGTCCGACCCAGGAATCGAACCCGAGACCTCAAGCACAGCAGTCGCATACGCTACCACTGCGTAAGGAAATAATAGGAATAATAATCAGGTAATAGGAACGAAAGTTAAAAGAGAAACATGCGAGATAGTTAATTAAAGGCGTGACACTCATTACTTGTGTAGTGTGACCTTTGTATCGGCAGGATGTCATTACGTGTGTAGGTATGTTTGTTCTGAAGGAACAACATGACGGGTGGGCCGGGTGTAATTATCCTGCACCACAGTGGCACGCACCGTGACCAAACAAGTGGTTGCACATTTTTTCTGATCATATGTCATTAATGTAAAACTTCATTAAGGTATTGCAGTTGACGTCATACTGTTTACTTATAGTGGAACAGTATTTAATCGTTTGCTTCTCTGAATGGACGGGTGCGTAGTTCACGGTTTAGCTGGATGGGTTAGTAACCTACTATTTATAAATAATATTGTTAGGGAATTTTAATAAGCCCGTATATAACGTCGTATTGTGTATTAACGTTATTTTTATGTGTGTAGCTATTACATTTAATTGGATTTACATTATTACATTTACACTCTTGGATTCTGCTTATGCTTTCCATCAGGCAGAGTAGAGTCATTTTGGCGGGCCAAACATAAAAAAAAAAAAAAAAAAAAAAACTCACTATACCTAAATCGCGAGACAAGCAAGTTATAGGATTTGAAAATCTAGGTTATATCCATGCTCTAAGAAAACATACAGGGTGTCCCAAAATTCAACGATAAGCGGGCGCCTAAAGGTAGACCTGCTAATGAGTACATACATAAGGAAAAAAAATAAAAAAAATATACCTCGTTTTTTTTTAGTTACAAGAAAAAATTAGAATTTCTTTGAAAATTTATACCTTTCATGATATTGCTACTATTCACCACAACTCTTAAAAACACCAAATTGCCCGCAGTTCTTACACAAAAAACGTTCAAAATAATTTTTTTCCCTACAATTTTGAAATATTTTCTCTTAGTGTACTTTGACTCATGGTCTTGTAAAAAAAAAGTATGGACACCACTACGTAATAAATAAATAAAAAAAAATGAAGGGTGTAAATTTTCAAAGAAATTCAAAATTTTTCTTATAACTAAAAAAAAAACTAGGTATATATATATTATTTTTCCTTATGTACTCATGAGCAGGTCTACCTTTTGGCGCCCGCTTATCGTTGAATTTTGGGACACATGGTATATTGTTACACCATCTTTTTATCAAACCTTACTGTATGTATTATAATTTTACGTTCAACTTTAAAAAACTAGAATTTTAAATAAAGTTCTTTTGCAATTAGTATGTAATTGAAATGGACACAAGTCTTTTCATACCAAGTAATTGTAGGAAAAGGAATGGAGATAGTATTACACTTCACACTAATATGTAAAGGCGAAAGTTTGTGTGTATGTTTGTTACCTCTTCACGCAAAAACTACTGCACGGATTTGGATGAAACTTTACAGTAATATAGCTTATACATCAGAATAAAACATAGGCTACTATTTATCGCGATAATCAACATACACGCGGGCGGAGCCGCGGGCAACAGTTAGTAGGTGTATAAAACTATGGTTATGTGATATTTGTATCTTAACAATGTAGGTCAAACGACCTACATTGTTAAGATACAGACCATACGACGAAAGTGAAGTCTCGTGGTTTTCCAATTAAGATGCGTTCACACTGTATCGAAATCAAAATGTTTCTCCGTAAAACATAATAAATCGTTACAAAACAGTGGAAAGGTGCCCTAACACATAATCAGTACGTACACACATCAAAAGTGTCTAGGGATCAACATATGTGTCTAGGGATCAACATATATTTTTGCAATAACTTTTCTCCTGATTGATATTAATTAAAATTTTCTTTAAGGATTCATCAAATAAAGTGTTTTCGTTTGTCACAGTAACGATAAACCAAGTCACCTTTGCATTAATAAAGAAATTTGCCATTTTCCTAATAAAAGGATTTTTGACATTTGAACCACTAACATTAAAGTTCGAAAAAAAGACTGAAATAACAGTTTTCTTTAAATTTTTATTAGGTAACTTAAACAATTAATAATGCGTGTTTCTACCGCGAACACTAACACAAGAACATCGGTTTGGCATACTCAAAATGAGTTCATCCAAATCACGCTGTGGAATGGCCGCCCATGTTCGTTGCAACAACAAAAAAAGGTCTTCTTGCGACTGGATACCCTCCATATTCGGCAGAGCTCTTCTCTGTAGCATATCCCATGCATGCTCAATCGGGTTCAAGTCTGGCGACTGAGCAGGCCAGGGCCAAAGCCACATCTCAATCTCAAGAAATCCGCATAAAAATGCTTGATCCCTAGACACTTTTGATGTGTGTAGTACGTAGAAGTCAGTAGCAATCATTAGAGGTTTAATGGTGCAAAGTGTAGCCTCATAACAAGTCCATAACAGGTTACTTCCAGGCGTCTGTGCCATCTGTGCTGCGTGTCGCGGCGGACACCTGCTCCTCAGATCCAAGTATATTCGCTAATCAATTGATTAGATCAAGTGTGGTTGACGCGCCGACTCTAACATGAGACAACGAAGCTTCCAAGTATCCGTTTGGAACCTGACAGTACGCTACTGACTTGCTTAGGAATATTTTGTACTTGATTTCAATGCGATTAAAAGAAGACAGAACAGATACTCAATACTCAATACTTTATTGCATCACATAGGTTTAACAAGGTCTTACAGTAATATTAAATTGTTCCACTATGAACCCTGTCGGGCACAGCAAAATTACAAATAAGAGATGACACAAACTTAAAACTAATACAATTCAAATCAATAATACGTTTTTTTTATATATAAAAATCTACTGCCGCTCGCCCGTCTCGCTACAACTCGAGAACGGCTGGGCCGATTTAGCCGATCTTGGCCCTGAAATGCCTTACGCAGTCTAGGGAAAGGTCCAAACGGTGAAAAATCAAAACAACCCGAAAACCCAAAAAAGTTGCGGGCACAGCCAGCTCAATATATATGTATGTATTTAATATTAAATATATGTATGTTTGTGTGTGTGCGTGTATGTACATTTGTATGAACATGAATCCATATATCACATTTAAAATTTTAAAATTTATTACTGCCAATGCCATACCATACGTATTCACTTTAATTGGTCATTTAAGTACTCATGAATACTATAGTAACACTTAGAAATTAGAAACTTCTTTAATTTTTTTGTAAAGTGATTAAATTTGCTTTCATTTTTTATTTCTGGCGGCAATCTATTGTATAGTTTGATGGACATGACGTAGGTGCTGGAGGAGTGAATTTTTAGTTTTGAACTTGGTAGATTTAGTCTTGATTTATGTCGTAGTGTGTATCTTTGTTGTTTTTCTTCTCTGGTTGTGTATAAATATTGATGTTTTTTTACAAATTTGCATATTTCTATTAAGGCGTATAGTAGCCTCAATGACCTTGAGCGTCTGGGCGGAGCTAAACGCATAGTATCATATCTGCACCGCACACATTCATATCTCCGTACCTTACGCGTTACTTCAAAACGATGATCAAAGACTAGGGAGCGAGACAGACATGCGCGCTTGTCTGACGTTTTTGCCTTAACTTCAAAACATAATTATAAATGGTTAAAATGTTAACATAAGAAAGGGGTATTTCTAAAAGTTTAGTAAGATTTAAAATTAACACATTTTATCATAGGTAGGTACTAAATACGAAAAAGTATGTTAAATTAGGTAAGAAATCTGATAAAATAAATTAATTCATTTTACCCTTTGTAGAAAAAAGTAAAAATTATCATATTTCTGAAAACTTCTAGCATGTTTAAATAAATTAACAAGTAAAATTTTAACAAAATAAAACCGACTTCAAGGTTCAACTCGATTTATCTTGGATGCCATAATCAGATCTTAGTGTCCTTATCATGGTACCACCGTTGGGATATCTCCTTTCCATTAAAAAAGGAATCATCAAAATCGTAGTTATCCCCGAACACACATAAAAAAAATAATATATACGGTCGAATTGAGAAACCTCCTTTTTTTAAGTCGGTTAAAAACAGGTAAATGCGTTACGTGTCAGGTCACCCATAGAATAAGGTTCCGAAGTCACCTGCAATGTCTACAAATTGAAATAAAATCGTGTCGAACAGATAATTATCATGAATTTATTTTTAACTAGCTGAACCCCGCGGTGTTACCCGCGGCTATCGTCTTGCCGCGGGTAACGACCTATCACTGAAAGTCCCGTCAAAATCGGTCCAGCCGTTGCAGAGATTACCCGTAACAAACAGTCAGACAAAAATTGTAAAAAAAAATATGGTACATGTATCGTGTATACATACATATGCTTTTATTAAAAGCGGTTTTTTTAATATTACAAACAGACACTCCATTTTTTTTATTTGTAGAGATTTTACATGTACGTTGGTGCAGTGATAGCTTACGCGACTATTGTCCATGAGGTCTCAGGTTCGTTTGGGTGTGCTCTATGTATGATATATTTGTATTTACAAATAAAAGCATATAATTGTTCTATCAGTCAATCTAGCTTTCATAGTACAAGCTCCACTTAGTTTGAAACTAATAGACGTTGTGTGTCAGATGTCCGAAATATATATTGATTATTATTTTCAAAGCTTTGAATGTGAGTGTGTGTATTTTACAAGTTAGACCTCTATACTCTTGTACCATCTTTAATATTATATCGCCAACAATTTTTAGCCAACCCACCCGGGTTGGCTAAAAATCCCTGTCTGAACTATTATAATATGTTTATATATCAAATATTTATATAATTATCATGTTTAAATATTAATATGTATATCCGTGTATGCATTTTATATAGCACTAGCGACCCGCCCCGGCTTCGCTCGGGTGGATTTCAGATGCCCCCGCCGACGACACGATTCGTGCATTTTAAATCTGTAATATCTTCGAATATATTCATTTAAATTAGATACTGTAAAGGGCTATTTTGATCTATATTAAATGCACAATGTATTTAATTTACTTAATTGTATAAGGATTCATTCTGTATTGCTTAAAATCGCTTCGTAAATAAGCCATTATTTCTCGTAAAAAGAAAGGAATAAAAAATGGTTGTTGTGGATTATCCCTAAGAGATAGACATATACCGTCGCGGACTTTTTTGTAGATCTTTTTAAGGTGTATAATACTGTAGTACATTATTTTGATCTATCTCGTAGGGTGCAACCAGCGTTTGCAATGTAAGCGCAAAAAAATGTGTTTATTTGCTACATCACATTAGAAACCTATAGGGACAGAGAAAGCGACTCTGTTTTATACTATGTAGTGATTAATATTATTATTGTTACTTATAAACCGATAAGTCCGCCTTTATAAGACTTATAGACTTTATGCCACATGGTATTATCTCTCAGTCAACCTTGAGTTGGTTCAGTAAGGGACAAGGCAGGTGCCTATCCTATCATACAATTGTAATAAGAAAAAGAGATAAGGGAAGAAAAACTTTAATTTATCGGTTTATAAGTAACAATAATAATATTAATGCTATGTAAAATGCATACACGGATACACGTATTAATATTTAAATATGATAATAAATAAATGATAATTATATAAATATTAGATATATAAACATATTATAATAGTTCAGACAGGGATTTTTAGCCAACCCACCCGCGATATAATATTAAATATGATATATTAAAATACTTTTCATCTAATAAACAGATGGGTGAAGGGCGTTCCTAATCGTATTCTCTACTAATATATTACTTTTTTGTAAATATGTAAGTAGATACATATTATGCATAGAAAACAGTCAAATACCGAAATAAATATTTTCAAATCATACAAATATTTAATCCGACCCGGGAATCGAACCCGAGACCTCAAGCATAGCCTGCAGTCGCATACGCTACCACTGCGCCATCGAGGCAGTCAAAACACCAAAAATCATCCAAGCGCACGATCACTTTGAGTCCTTTGCAGCGAGTTAGTCTCTAATGCACACTAACTCAGAAAGTACCTAAATACTTACACAAACACAAACGTCTAAGCATAGTTAGTCGTAAGCGTGAGCAGAGCAGCGAGCGACACAGCCTTCCCGTCTGAATGCCAACGCACGACTGCCGCCTGCGCCCGCACAGAGACCCGCTGTACTTTTAATTTTGGGAATCGCAATATTGATCATTTTCTTTACAAAATATTGATTGATTTAAATATGAGTATGCCTAGTTTATAGCTAATTCAACCACCAATATTTCTGTGTAAAAATATTTTTTTGCTTCAAAGCCGTTTAAAAGCTTTAGGCAAAAAAGCGAACAAAATAGAGTGTTGTTAAATTTTTTTTTATGGCAATACTATTTATCGTATGTAAAAAATTAAATCTACATATTCTTGCACATGAATCTGCAGTAAACATATATTTTTTTCGAATCTTTTGATGCAGCTGTTAAGGAGGAGTAGTCTTTAGAATGCAACCATTTTTACGCTAGGGAGAGTGAGTATTTCGTGTTCCCGAAAGTAAGGTTTGCAGCTTTATGTGTCGTCAATGTTTGCTAGGATTCTAATAAGTTTCTTTTGCATTGTGAACAGTGTTGGCGCATCCGTGCTTTCACCCCATAGTATTATACCGTAGCTGAGCCACGCATAAGCATAGGCATAGTATGTAGCGAGGGCAGTCTTAAAATTTGTGGTTTTTTTTATTTCACGGAGGTCATATATAAATTTGGATAGTTTTGACTTTATTTTAGCGATGTGAGATTTCCAGTTGATGTTTGTGATATGTGTGAGATACAAGACACTATACTGAAGAACTATAAATTTGCACTAGCCATCGTTCTTTTTTCACTGTTATAAGTTTTCTGTTCAAGCTAAGAGTTAATTCATATCCATACTAGTGCTAAAAATTAGAAAGTGACTCTGTCTGTCTGTCAAGCTTTCACGACTAAACCGGTGCACCGAGTTTAATGAAATTTGTCATGGAGATACTTTGATTCCTGAGGAAGGGTATAGGCTACTCTTTAACGCGATAACCGACAAGGACGCGGGCGGAGGCGTTGGCAAAAGATAGTTGTTTATAAACTGCATTTTAACATACATATTATTATTTTCAGACACATTAGTCTTATAGAAATTGTAGAATACTATTAATAGTATGTCAGAATCACAAAGGTGTTTTATAAAAGAGCTAAATAATTTCAAACGATACCAATAAAGTTTGATTTTGTTAGTCGGAAACTGATAGTCTAATAAGTTTTTATTTAAACAATTAAAAATCATGCTTCTGATACTTGAAACATGAATGAGCTGTTTGAGATTGCTGTGGCGGTTAGTAAACTTGACTGTTCGGTACTGTATGGTACTTACCTCAACTACCTACTGCAGTAATACAGTTTTAAATAGATAATATACGTATTTAGAAGTTGTTTCGTCGAATCAGCAACATAATTACCAATCTAAGATCACGTATGCGACGCCCTATGCATCATCTCGTCTTGGTTGCATGCCGTAATGTCTACCTATTACCTAAGCAACTTGTTTTGTTTTCTCGTGAATACAATAATTACCGCCAGTTGTTCGGGTAGGTTCGTGTGAAGGCGGTCACGTCGGTGCGCCGGCGCAGGCGCTACACTCGCCAATCTGCTGTAACTCTGTAACAGAATAATGGATATAATCACCCACCGGCTAATTGTAGGTACGATGTGCGCTACGGTAAGATACGGCACGAAACGCCTATACGTTATTGGTGCTGACGAAATTATACTGTAAAAGTAAGTAACCTTATTATAAATACTTGCCTATAGTTCTTCTGTGTGATTTACTATTGTGGTGCCAGCAAACCAGATCGTGTTTCAACTGCTCTTCAAATGGATTTTTTAGGTACGCAGTATTCAAAACTCCAATAGCCATGATGATTGCTAATCTTCGGAATGATGGTAGGACTTGAAGAAGCAGACTACTAAGGGCATTCGAGGACGAAGACTGTTCAATTAATTAGTTTATTTGAGTCAATCTTATTCTGCCTAGCTGTTCCCACTTCCCACTTTAGGCAAGGTCGGGTTCTCTCCTTGTTTCATGATGCAAGACATTCTGTTAAGGGTTGTCGGTCGAGTAAATTTTGTTTTTTTAACCGACTTCCAAAAAGGAGGAAATTCTATGTTCCACTGTATGTCTACTAAGCCAAAAAGAATACAAACGAACAATTACACAAGTCTAAGCGATAGTCACTTGGCACCGACTTCAAACAGATTCTAGGTACCTAGCACACATTATAATACTACTATTTAAATGAATAAAGAATTAGGTATAGGCAATTTATGAAGAACCAGTTTATTTTACGCTTTTAAGTGTTTTTTTGGCAGAGAGTTTTCGTTGGATGTTTTTTGGAAGTCGGTTTTTTTTTTTATAAAAGGTTTTTTTTTTGGTAGTCTTAGAACCGTCCGCACGAAGCGGACGTGCTGCTCTGACTTTCTATGATATGTCCATACCACCTCAATCTCCTTTCCTGTAACTTGCTCTGAATTGTAGGCACCTTAAAAACAGTACTTAGTTAGACACTCGTTGCGAACCCTGTCCATCCTCGTCACTGTCAATCCTCCTGCATCCTGTACGTAGGTACTCCTCAGTTTAATTCAATAAATACTATAATTGCTCTTGAGATCAAGGCAACGACTAATTAGCATTCAATGTGCAAATGTGTGTTAGGTGAAGAATGCAGGTAGGCACCGATACAAACTGGAAATAATTAAGTTCCAAAGATATGACGAGAATGTGTGACAAAGTGGACGACACTCCGTACACTGTCACAATTAACATTCCGTACAAGCCTGTTTTCTCACTTTTGGCACTAATTGAAAGTAGAAATTGCCCGGTGCGGATGAAATTCGTAATATTACAATATTTTTTAGTGAAAATTTCTCTAGGCTTATATATCTATATAAAACCATTTCGGCATAATATTTACAGAGATGGGCCATTTTGTGGCCCATGTCTGTATCTGTTTTTAAATTTGGATAACCTTTCAGTTTTATGAGTAGAGCTCTCGGAAACCTTAAAAAATCAAACCTCTAAGTTAATGTAGTTGAAAGATACGGCCTTTTAAACATTGACTTCGATTCAAATAACTAATATAATTATTTGCTTCACAACGTTGCGTTGTACTCAACATTATACTTTAGACTATGAGGGTAAATAATGGAGATAATGGCACGCGTACTTTCAGGAAACATCGATGATCAACAAAACACTGGTGCAAATTCTACATATTACAAAACATTTTCGTTTGGAATTTAGTAAGATATGACTGCTGGGTTACAAGCGTTTAAACCATCTGACAACATTGAACCACAGCGGTTTACTGTTTACGTCCAGTTGTTTTGTGATAGCCGCATAAGATTTTATAGCATTCTATTTGGAGGGGAACACCATGGAAGCACTGTCTAGCCATCCGTCGTAAATATACGTAACTCAACGTCAAGGTATGCCTCAGATCTACAAGGGTATAATCGTACTATGTTTGCGATACATCCTGTGATTTACAATAAATACAATTTAGAACTTGTCAAAAAATCACTCAGTCTTACGTATTTGAAATTTGAAACAACACCGTATTTAAATGTTTTACTAATAAAGACTTTAGAAAATGTTTAAACTACTTTAAAAATACCAACCGGGGATACCAAAAAGTGAAAAACAAGTAGATACAAACTCGATATATGTAATTATGTTATGAATGATACCTGTCCGAATTAAACAATATTAAATTTTTTAATAGAAATTTTAAAGACTTGCAGTCGTTTCAATTAAGTTTGTGACACATGTCACATTTTTACTGTAATAGATAGGTAGATATTTTCGGGAAGGAATCACCTTTAGATCTGGCCATGGTGATAAAGGGACCGCCTTTAGAGCATGCAAACAATTTTAAAATTATTGATATAGAATTTAGGAGAATTTTAGTACTAAATAACGCTTGTATACACAGAAAATTTAGACAAAACATAAGTGATTAATAACGGAGCAGTCGTTGTGGTACTATAGTACCATTTCTTCAGTCCAATTAACGAGGTATGCAACCCATTATCGAATAGATAATAATAATAATACAGTTTCTAAATGTGCATTGCAAAAAAAAAAAAACCGACTTCAAAAACTAAAAAGTATAAAATAACTTCATTTGTATGTGCTACCTATTCATAGGTTTGAAGTCAGTGCCAAGCCAATGGAATAGTAGGTACCACACTCGCTATATTTCGAGACGAACGTCAACGACGCTTCGGTTGTTTTGTTCAACGCGAAGAGCAGTTATCCCGCTCAAGGTCACGCACGGCGACTGCGGTACCTACTATTACATTTTGGCTTGGCACCGACTTCAAACCTATGAATAGGTTGCAGATACAAATGAAGTTATTTTATACTTTTTAGTTTTTGAAGTCGGTTTTTTTAAACGAAGTTTTTTTTTTATTTTTCGCTTTTTAGTTTTTCTCTCATCATCATTTCATTTAAAATTTAATGATGTCTACAGAATATGAAGGTATGTAGACAATTGCTCGTAACTTCATTGCAGGCGCTCACGTAAATTTGAGGGTTTCCTTAGATTTCCTTAGGATCCCATCATCAGTTCCTGATATGGTGGCCATGGGACCACATGAGGAGCATACCCTTTCGAATACAAAAATAATTTTCAAAATCGGTCCACAATTGACGTACATACGTAAAAAAAAAAAAAACCGATGAAATTGAGAACCTCCTCCTTTTGGAAGTCGGTTAAAAATAATAGGTATGTCTAATTGTCATGTCATCGTATCCGTCCATAAGTTATCAGAATAAATCTATCATTGTGTCATTAGCTTGTCAATTGGTGAGTGAAGCATGCAGAGCTGCAGCCTGCAGGTAAGGTCGTATTTGAGCCGCAGCGCGGGTGGTCCGCGACCGGCAACTTCACTGCATACAGACAATAACATAAATAACATTTTAAACGTTCGATAACAGCCGATCTGAGGACTTCAAAACTCTCCACGACTAATAAGGGACAAATGTGAACTAAAATTTGTAATAAAATTACATTAATGGACTCGAAAGTAAAGTTAAACAGTCACCAAAATATTGCACTCAGTACCGGGCTGGTAGTAAACACCTTATTTAATTCGATAAAACTTAAATTGTTAAAAATCTTTAGTAAATTGACTTCATCGTTGCTTTTATTGAACCCAATTTTATGAGTTTTGCGCGAATTTCTGCGGTTGCATCACACTGCAGTGATGCTTCTTAAAAGCACTGCTTTTAAAAAGAAACATTCAAAATTGATAATTGGTAAAAGTGTTGTCAATGAATATTGTGTAATTTTTTTGGTAATATAATCAGCTGACTACTTTTATTTAATTAATACCCGGCTCGTAACAATACATTAACGCTTTGAGTTGTTAAGGCGAGAAAAGATGTCATCATTACTAAAAGATTGATTGATTACAGGAATATTGGAAGGATTTACCAGTTCTCTCCACATTCGACGACAAGGTTCACACTGCTGCTGGTAGGAGGACGGAGAAAACAGTCTTAAGATATCGTTTAACAGCCATTAAAAGATATTTATCATAATACTGGTGCATATTTCGGCGCTGCAGCATCAATTTTTTTTCATTCATTTGCCAGCACCACAATTCTGATGAATTCAACACACTTGTATGTTAAATACCGTCCAAACATTAAGGATATTCCTTTGTGGTGAATGAAATGCGTCGTGAACGAAATGTATAAAAAATTTTTTTTGAATATTTGCGAAATCATGCATCAAAATAGATAAAAGTGAAATCTTAAGTCTTGTGACCATTCCTATACAAATCCGGAGTCACATACAAACATAAAAAACAATTAATCTAGATGCATAAAAAATTCAAACTAAATTTACGTTATATTGACGTTTATCATTTAAAAACATAAGTTCCTACAACTTATCTATTATCTTAGAATTTTCCTAAAACGACCATTTAAAAAAACACTCCAAAACATTAATGTATTACTTTGTACTTTGACTCGGAATAGATTTGAACCATTTGGGAGCATAAAAGACCGTGAGATCGGTGCAATCTGTGCAAAGCGACTACAATGCTCGTATAATTTAATTGCTCATACAGATAAAAGGTTATAAAATCAATTAGAGGAGATTATCGACGGTCGCTTCTTGTTCCTTGCACGTTGATCAACGGCCACCGTAAATGGTAATTAAAATATTTCGTGTACATACACGTGTGTGTGCGTATGTGTAGACACACGTGAATATGGGCGTGTGCGTGTGCGCGGGCGCAGCTTTTTGTAATTAAGTATATAATTAGCGTTAATCATATCGTTTGATGTCGCCGCGGCGCTGTGTGTGGGTATATAATAATATGCTATTCTAGAATCGCATCGTATGTTCGTATCCCTACAATTATCGTTAACATACTCCTTGTGACTAATATGCAAGATGTTATCAATAGCTAAAAGGTTCCATATTTTAGCGTGTTATAGTAAGACAACGGGCTATAATTTACACACTTCACCTGCTTTACCAAGGTAATTTGTATCTGTTGTAATTAGTGAATAGAAGTTAACTTTTTTGCAGGTGTAAGACCCTAATATGAAAAGTTACATTTCTAAAATGGGAAAAGGAAAATTTCTAAACTTCACAGTGACACCATTACGTAACACGAGTTGAGTGGAACTAGTGGAAGGACCCTTCATGGCATGAGAATGAAGTCTATTATTTGACGACTGCGACGTCTTTAAGGTCACTGCTGCCAAATACAAAAATGTTAAACTCGTGTAGTTATGTAAATGAAAATAAATGACATTTGTTGGTCCTACTCACCCTACGCCTCGACGCTTAAGACAGATTTCCCGGTCGTGATTGCTTTGGGAAGTATCTCTTTCTGCTAGCAACCACCACTTATAACAGCAATCATCTTGATATTCAAACACAGAGTAAATTACAAAACAACATACTGGTAAGTACAGTCAGGATTCAACAATTAAATGAAACATACTATTACTCATAGAATTTGACACTCTAAGAGAATTATTCTGAAGAATCATTTATACAGTACTAGCTTACCGAACTAATAAGCTAACAATACAATACTAACAACGGATTTCCAGCACAAAACAGGTATTTTAACAAGGATCTCATTTCATTTTACGCAAAGGCATATACGTCTGAACCTACACATTCTCTTTCGTCTGACAGTTCACTTTTCTAGACGAGGATCATTTGCTCATTGGTTCACAAATAATTGGAACCTCTATATCTCTGACGTATTCATTCTCTACTAGTACATTTTTAAAACTACTTTATCTAGCTATAGTAGTTTAGTTAGGCAGTATTTATTGGTAAGTTAATTATTTGTTACAGACACAAGTTGAGGAAGAATAGAAAGTATTTATAGGCAAACTGGTTCGGTTGACTCCAGGAGTAGTGCTGCTGGTTAATTGATAAACTGACCAAAGCAAATTCTGAAATTTTAAACGGTACACCATGTATTAAAGATGCTGATGTTTGGCGCTATTCTACAATTGGACACGGTTTTTAAGTAAATTGCTTAGAGCTTAAACAAGCGGCTCCACCGTTTAAATTAAAATATATCTTACTAGCACACCATCAATTATTAAGTTGATATTAATTGATGCTATCAGGATAAGAGAGTGTTGTGAAACGACCGAAACGTGTATTGGACGTATATAAATTACATAATTATCTTAATCCAGAGGTATAACATACGCGCCAGGATCACTTCGTGCTGGCGCATGATCATGGGATTTTTCTGTGGTACATGATGCTGCACCTGGTAAGCTGGTTATATTCTTAGAAAATTTAATTTACGTTGTCATCATTTTTGTGGTGATTAACTTGGAAGCAGGTGGAGGACATTGTATTTAAGTTGGTCGTTGTGATTTGCTTCATAAATGTTTAGAGATTACTATTAATGTGAAATCAAAAGTATATTTCTATTTATTAGTTGAACTACATACAGTAGGCAGTAACAAATTAAGGGAAGCAAGCGATTAGTTAAGAATTATCTTTTGATTAAAGTGCTATGTTTGTGGCGTTAAATTTGTCTTTGAAACTGTACACTTCCCAAAAGTATAACGAAATAAAGTGTAATAAGCTAGGTGGTGAATACTTTGAAAAACAATAAAAAGTACTATTAGGTTCTAGTTGTGTTTTTTTCTTCAAACGACAAAACTTAAAAGGCTATAAAAATTGACTGTGCTCTGTGCTCTAGTTTTCATAGATTTTTCTAGCGCAAATTCACAATTAAATGATCTGACGACATTACAAACATTCCTTAGAAAGCGACCGAACTTGTTTGTTGTGATAGAGGAAACACTAATTTGTTACGTACCCGAATCGTATTTAGACCAGCTGGTCATAGCACACCATACAACCACAATCAAAGTGTGACCTAGTTACCTGAATTATCAGGAACTTGTATACACTGAGTTGATGTCCAAACTTCTACACTTAGTTCTTCTTCAGTAGACTGAAATTGCATCGTCATCAACAGCCCTTATTCGTTTATTACTGGTCTTAGAAAAAAGGTTTTGGCCTACGATATCACGCTGACTGCATATACCCTATGTAAAATTAACAGACAACCACTCCGCTATATATATTGTGCAGTAAATAGTAGTCATAGAACACTGCGTTTGTACTTCAGTAATGAGAGACGCAATAAAGATGTCGCAGGAAGTGACGTCATAAACACAGCCTCACTCGAACGAGCTATTTAATATATTTGATTGAGAGCCGGTTGTTCTTCATTAACCGACTTCCAAAAAGGAGGAGGTTCTATGTTCCACTGTATGTATTTTTTTTTTTTTTTTTTTTTATGTATGTTACCTGATTACTCCGTCAGTTGTGGACCGATTTTGAATTTTTTTTTGTATTCGACAGGGTATGCTTCCGTGGTGGTCCCATTGCCAGCATATCAGGATCTGATGATGGGATCCCAGGGAAATCGAGGGAAACCCTAATTTTTTATAGGCACATACCATGTTTTTCGTATATTTTCTGAAGTTACACCGGTATTTGCGTCTGGTAGTCATCAGGTTATGATGATGAGCTGATGATGTAAGGTACCACTCCTTAACGGTTAGGAGTTGGAGGTTAAATCTTTAAATATCATATGTATATAAGTTACCTTTAGTCGTATTCTTACAAATTATTTAGGTAAGCTGATGATGGAAGGTGGAAGGTACAACTCCTCAACGGTTAGGAGTTGGAGAATAATTCTTTCAATTTCATACGTATCTAAAGACCTTCAGTCGTATACTTTCAAGCTATTTAGGTGAGCTGATGATAGAAGATTAAACTCTTCAACAGTTAGGGATTAGAGGATGATTTTAACATTACACGTACCTTAATTTGTATTCTTGATGATGAAATTTGATGAAATAATTCAACTTACTACTTACCTACGATTGTTTGCACTAAAAACTGTAAAATAAAAACTTTTTATAAAAAAAAAAAAAAACCGACTTCCAAAAACATCCAACGAAAACTCTCTGTCAAAAAACACTTAAAAGCGTAAAATAAACTGGTTCTTCATAAATTGCCTATACCTAATTCTTTATTCATTTAAATAGTAGTATTATAATGGGTGCTAGGTACCTAAAATCTGTTTGAAGTCGGTGCTAAGCCAAAAAGAATACAAACGAACAATTACAGAAGTCTAAGCGATAGTCACTTGGCACCGACTTCAAACAGACTTTAGGTACCTAGCACCCATTATAATACTACTATTTAAATGAATAAAGAATTAGGTATAGGCAATTTATGAAGAACCAGTTTATTTTACGCTTTTAAGTGTTTTTTGACAGAGAGTTTTCGTTGGATGTTTTTGGAAGTCGGTTTTTTTTTTTTTTTATAATTTAATTGTTACTAATTAACAAAAACTCTAACTTTTATGGACAGATTGAATTGCAAATGATTGTTGGTATAAGACGAATGCTAGAAAAAGTAGAAAAGTGTATAGCTATTGACAGGATACAATATAACATTCCATTGTAATTGTTGTTTACAGATTGTTTTATGAATATTTATTTAGTTCACAATAAATTCGTTGAACCTGTAGTAGAACTGAATCAGAATTGATCCCTTGCACGAGTTAGTGACATACTCCATCCGCTTCATCAATTTTAAGAGTACATCTCGATTAGTGGCATATTCTTAAGTGTATTAAAAGATAAATGAGTCTTGTGGTGTCGTTGTCCTGCAATTACCTCGCGAGGAAGCATCAGGTCGGCTGACCGTCTTACGTGGGCGGCGCGGCGGCGGCGGCTGGTGACATTCGTGTAATGTAAACTTTTCACGGTACTTACTGTACAATGCAGTAGAATAAAGAGTGCGGTCGGGTGTCGTGTGAACGATAAATCGTCGCTCGTTATGTTATTACGACCTGTTATTATAGTGAGTTTAGCTTAGAAGCTCCGCATGCTTGTGCAGTAGCTCGTTGGGTAATTATGGGATGTTATTTACGTCGATTGTTATATAAATGACGAGTATATTAACTAACTGATGTGTGCGAGTTGCGCCGGACGTTATTAGCTCTCTAAAGTGCAACTTTTTGAAGTTTTTTTTTCTTTATTTTACCAACAATTGTAGAATGTGTGTAAAAAAAGATTTCGTTATTTTACCAACAACAATTGTTGGTAAAAGAATGTGTGTAAAAAAGGTTAACGAGTTACATTTATGATATTATAATTCACGTCATTTTCTAAGATTATTTATAAGTATGTATGTGTGTAACAGGAAGCCGTTTTATTATAAATGGAAATAGGGACCAGGTATTTGTGCCGCTTATCTCATATAGGTAGGCATTGATGTTGGTAGGTCTATTTAGGCTTTATTGAATTCATAACATAACGTCACTAACAGACAAAAAAAGAAGCTTGAAGAAAGTGAGTTATACGTTGCGGCTGGTCTCTTGCTCATACTATTTTACTGTAATGTAATCATTGTGTACATAATCATTGTAAGTGTTCATAAGAGATATCAATTACTACATAGGAGATACATAGAAGATGAATATCCGCCCATTAACATGACCGGCATTACCACTGATGCGATTGTTTTCACTGACTGCTCGCCTTCCGTTGATCTTAGCGGAATAGTCTGTAACGACCTATAACATTACTGTTTAAGAAATGAGCAATTTTAATTCAGCGTTGTCATGGAATACAAACTTTGTAGTAGAATATTATAAATTTATTCTATTGATGCTGTAATTACCGGCGGTTGCAATGGCGGCTGTGAGGGGTGTAGCCTAGTCGTTGACAAATGGAGGCAATGTCTCGCTATTTACAGGTTGCGTGCGCGCATACCATGCATTATGCCAGAGTTACATTATCATAACTTCATGTAATTTAATTCAATGAGGGCTAGCCGTCAATCTGCGGTATAATTCTGTTTTGGATTGATCTCGTCTCTCGTCCTCACTGTGATCAGAGCGTTTCTGTGCAATTACAGCGCAAGTGCTTCGACATCAGGAAAATAAAGGTATTTATTTTAGATACATAGTGTTGTCCTTAATTTTGTATATGATTAAGTTTTTCTTCATGTTCAGACCCACTTGTAATGTGTTTTCTATTAGTTTCTATTATGTTAAATAAGTGTATGTAAGTAACTGACTAAATTTTCATTACTTTTCCTCAAACGAGTGAGGTTCTCGAAGTCCAAATATCTCCCCAATGATTAAGTGAGGAGAGACTTTTAAGGTCATCACCGCATTGGCGACTCTTAAATTGCAGGTGTCCATAGCCGACGCACTCACTTATCATCACCTGTCTGTCTGTCCTATGCAATTTTTCTTTTTAATTTTTGCGAAAATATTCAGGAAGGGTAGAATAGAAATAGGGTGAAAATGTTCAGGAATGTTCAGGAAGTTAGGGGCTAGTTTTTTTGTAGATAGGGATGACGTAGGCTTTACGCTAATACCATTATGCTCCACAGCATTATAGCGGATAGCTAGGATCATCTTTTTGATGGCCTCAAAAAACAATTAAGAAAATTCAAATGAGTGAATAACAGGTCAGTTTGAAGACCCAGCATAGTTGTGGATAAGAAATGACAATTGATTAAAACTAATAGTGTTTTTGAACTCGATTCTTCGGAGAAGTAGTTAATAGCAGAAGGGCAGCAGACTACACCTAGAATAACGCTAACTCTCTTGACCAACCCACACTTAGTAGAGATGAACGAGACAAAACGCCTCCCTCGTGCGTTCGCGTAATTAACATCTGTGTACCAAGTATTTTTCTAAAGGCCATCTATTTAGGTGGTTTGTGGGATAATCTTGTTTTGCCAAGGCACTCCAACAGATCATCAAGGCACAACAGTGTGCCGCAGCACACACTTTACGGAATACTGTCATATGCCATAAAAATCTGTAGTTACCGTGGGAGAGCCACGCTTCGGCATGAATGGGCCGGCTCGACCGGAGTGATACTACGGCCTCACAGAAAACCGGTGTGAAACAGCGCTCGCGATGTGTTTCACCGAGTGAGTGAGGATACCGGAGGCCCATAACGCAACCCCTCGCCCCATCCCCCTCTCTTCCCCATCCCCTAAAGGTCGGCAACACACTTGTGACGCCTCTGGTGTTGCGGGTGTCCATGGGCGGTGGTAATCGCTTACCATCAGGCGATACGTCTGCTCGTTTGCCCACTATTCTATAAAAAAAATGGTACAAACTGATGACACAATCAATATAGGAATTAAATGCACGACCTTCAGTATAGTTTAAGGGTCGATAACCACTGGACCACCACCCGTCATAATGTCTTTTGTAAAGGCATATTGTTCCTGTTTATTTAAATTTTCGGGTTCGGTCTTCAAATGATTTTTTTTCAAACTAATTTATGTAGGTAGATATCACACACGAAAGAGTTGATTGGAATTCAGAACCTTCGTCTTTTTGAAGTCTGTTTAGATAAAATAGATAAGTGCTTCTTGTGTTTCTGATGAATGGTGTTGGAAATTTTGAGCATTCATTCATTTAACCGATTCTTACAATATTAAAGGTATACCTACTTACTTTTTTCCATTGACACACAATGGCGTTTAATGAATATTTTAAATATGAAAGTACTTTACTGTCTTTTTGTCTGTTACTTTTCACACCACTGAATCGATTTTATTGTTATTTGACATGAAACTATTTCAATTCTTGAGGAAATGGGCTATTTTTTACTACGATAACCGACACACAATAACTTGGTTAACTTAAAAGTCAATTAGCAGTAGCACTAACATATTTTTGTATAAAATAATATATGCAGTTAGCATTACAAATTATTTAACATTAACTTCTGCACTTACAATAATTGCAGTTTTTCTTCTATTTGATGTGCACCAAGCTCAGTGCGGGTCAATTATGATTCCCTCCCGCACCGCAGCAGGTAAATTTAATTTTCTGAAATGTTAACGTTTTGTTAATGTACATCCTGCGTGTGTAGTAGCAGTTAGTGTTCAAACAGACAAACGTCCTCTGGCCGCCTGGTAAGAAAATCAATCAAATGATAGAGCTCAAGTTAACTGTGAAATAAAAAAGATATAGGCAGAATGTAATAGGTACCTATAAGTACAACATTTTCCAGTTGAGTCCCGTTTTCAAGATACCTATTGATTCCCACCGGCCGCGTTCTGATATTCAGTGCTGTTTTCTAGATAAATGGATAATATCGGTGCCTAAGTAATATCATTTACCCGAGTCGAAAATTAAAATCATGCTCAGGTATGAGCGCCCGCGCGCTTATATCACGCGACTAAGGCTAAGACCAACAGTTTTTTATTTGGCAAATCATTTAGGTACGTTTACATTTTAACTATTATATCCACCGCTCGTCCAACTGGCGGCAGGGCAGGACATGAGGAGTTTTTGGAACAGCATCCAAATTGAACCAGACTATCTACTATTAGGGTTTCTTTTCAGGATTTAAGAGACCTATGGGTAGGGAACCCTGTGGGTCGGACCCTGTGCGGTCGACAACGCTTTAATGTGGGTGATTGACGCGTGTTACTGCGTTGTGTTTTAGTGTTGTCATTGGTTTCCAGCTACCAATAACTGTACCTATAACGGTTGTATCTATACTAATATATAAAGCTGAAGTGTTTGTTTGTTAGTTTGAATTTGAACGCGCTAATCTAAGGAACCGCTGGCCCGATTTGAAAAATTCTTTCAATGTTGGATAGTACATTTATCGAGGAAGGCTACATATCATCACGCTAAGACCAATAGGAGCCGAGCACCAATGAAGAATGTTACAAAAACGGGGGATTTTTTTTACGCTACGGGCCATAGGAGATGTAAACGACGCGTGGGTCAGCTAGTAATTAATATATGAGGTCAAAATACACTAGTTCGATAGCTTATGACTTAAGTAAATGGGGAAAATACTGTATACCTGCATGCTATACTCGCTCTTGCAACTTATATTGTAAATATTTGGTAAAACTTGAAAATATATGTATTTGTAAGACATTAATGGACAATGGGCAGTAGTAATTAGAGCAACAAAGGCGTGGGCTCGGCAGCGCTCGGCGACACTCGGACACGCTCGGACACGCGAATTTACCTGGCGCCGCCCAGTATACAATACCCTGTCAACTACTACTTCACACTTTTTGTGTGTTCAGGGTTAGTCAAGACCTCACGACTTACCAAACGATAATCTTGTGTAAATCACGGCTCTACGTGTGCGATTACTACACGGTAGCGAGTTTCTAAATTAGGAATCGATTCGGTGATCTCATTCAAGCATTCATTTAATTCGTACCCAAACACATGACTAATATTATTTCCAATGTTAAATGTGTGTTTGGTTAAAATATTTCACAAAATTCGTTTGTAAATAACTATGTTAATTTATTGCTGTTATTCAATTGTAACTTTTCAATATACGGTACATAATTACTCGAGGTAATTATTCTTTAAAAAGATAAGTTTCATTACCATCATCAATAGGCTACAATGCTGGACATAAGCATCTCCTTAGATAGACATAATTATCATCTTATCTATCACAGGCACCAGTCTCATAACCTGGGGTGATTCATCAACAACCCATAACGTCCCACTGCTGGGCTCGGGTCTCCTCTCAGGAGAGGGTTAAGGCCATACGTCCCTACGCTAGCCAAGTGCGGGTTGGGGACTGGCAAGACAAACGTTGTGGCTACGTTATCTTGCCGTTGGATGTTTTTAAGCCGCCCAAAGGCCTCCAACTGAGCTTCACGACTGTTATCTTGCGATAACAACTGGGACCGACTGCTTAACGTGACCTCCGAATCACGGAGACGCTCATGGTATCATGCCACCAACGGTCACCCATCCAGGTACTGACCGTGACGTCGTTGCTTACCCTCGGTGATTGTTTCTAATCACCGAGTGCAACTGGGCTATGAGCGCCCCCCATGGGGTGACTGAACTGAATGTATTTAGGCTCAAATAGTATTATTGTAAAAACCATTTGTGCAGAGAAAAACTTTTAACTATTTATTCAAGGAGTTTTTGGCCTATAACACGCCAACCAAACGGGTTGTTATAGATAGGTATAGTTTTACATCTTGAATTTGATAAATTCTTCTTGCATATGTAGATAAGCTCTTAGGAAAGTTATGTTTAACCTAGCTACGTAACATCACGCTACGATTTTTAGGGACGGAGCAATGGCCGTAAATGCATGTAAAAGCACAGAATAACTAATAGTACTAACGTGTAAAAAACAAATACTTTGCCTTACATCATTCATGTGATAGTGTGATGGCGACGGTATCGCGCTTCCTGCCTCACGCCGGCTACTTAACTGGCCGTAGCTGCCCCAGGGCTAGCTCTAATGACTGCTGTGCATGTAAATACACCATTCACCTTATTTATGACGTCCACTAATCACCAAGATCGGGAAATCAATCGTTGTGTTCATGTTCCACGTCTATATCTATATATATAAAAGAGGAAGGTGACTGACTGACTGACTGACATACCCAGAGATCAACGCACAGCCCAAACCGCTGTACCTAGAATCCTGAAATTTTGCATGTAGGTTCTTTATATAACGTAAGTGAGCACTAAGAAAAGATTTTTTGAAATTCCACCCCTACAGGGGTGAATTAGGGGATGTAAGTCTGCGTGAGCGAAGCCGCGTGCAAAAGCTAGTATATTATAAGCAGTTTGATGACAGCAACTTGCTTAAAATGGTGCACTAATTTATTCAAAGTGAAATAATAATCCTTCACAAAAGCCATTATGACGGGTGGGGGTCTAGTGGTTATCGACCCTTACTGCTAAACCGAAGGTCGTGCATTCAATTCCCAAATATTGATTGTGTCATCAGTTTGTTAATATGAGTGTAATAGTGTGTATGTGTGTAATTTATACATCTATACTTATAATAAAAATGTAACAGGTCCAATTCTGTACATTAAAGATATTTTGAAAAAATTTCTCTAATCGATACTGAAGCCAAAACTGTATTTCTTTAAATTTTGCCTGTCTGTCTTTCTGTATCTTGGTCGCGCATCACGCTGAAACTACTGAATGGATTCAAATGAAACATGGCATGATTTGAATTCATACTACGAAGTAGGACATGGGATACTTTTTATCTCGAAATTCAGCACGGTTTCTTGGAGAGAGGGGATGAAAGTCAACATATGTACTTATTTGTAATTCAATAACACATAGTCCGATTTCTTGCATTCTTTTTTTTTCTTTTTTTCTTTTATTCTTTTTTTAATTCTTCTATTGTCATTATTTAAAAATATTTTTTTGCTAGAATGAAAAAAAATAAAAGGTAACGGGAAAAGTCTTTTTTTTTGTCCGCGACTGTACACAGCCTGTGGGAAGCTGAGACAGATATGTAAATATGACGGTACGAAGTTCGCCGGGCCAAAGGCAAAAGACGGAACCCTCATAGATTCGTCATGTCTGTCTGTCTGTCTGTCCGTCTGTCCGTCCGTATGTCACAGCCACTTTTTTCCGAATCTATAAGACCTATAATGTTGAAACTTGGTAAGTAGATGTATTCTGTGAACCGCATTAAGATTTTCACACAAAAATAAGAAAAAAACAATAAATTTTGGGGGTCCCCATACATAGAACTAAAACTCAACAATTTTTTTTTTCATCAAACCCATGCGTGTGGGATATCTATGGATAGGTCTTCAAAAATGATATTGAGGTTTCTAATTTTTTTTTTTCTAAACTGAATAGATTGCGCGAGAGACACTTCCAAAGTGGTAAAATGTGTGTCCCCCCCCCCCTGTAACTTCTAAAATAAGAGCATGATAAATCTAAAAAAAAAATATGATGTACATTACCATGCAAAATTCCACCGAAAATTGGTTTGAACGAAATCTAGTAAGTAGTTTTTTTTTAATACGTCATAAATCGTAAACTGCAAAGAAAGATAGACTACAAAGGTCGTACTCCATCCATAAACGTAATAGTCGATGACTTCGTAAAAGACATTGACAAGGTAGACCAACAGCCAATTAGTAACGTAAAAAAAGCTTGGATTTACGACAACTACTTAACATCACGTCTCAACTGGCCGTTTCTAGTACATGATATAAACCAGAACCACATAAGAACACTGGACGCGAAAGTCACTAAGACATTGAAGTTGTGGCTCGGGCTAGCACCATCTGCAGACCCGTCAACGTTATACAGGGGCTCGAATAATTTTGGAATGAAATTAAAAAAACCTTCGGAACTCTACAAACACCTAAGAGTTACCAAAATGCATGTCTTGTCAAAATCCCAAGACGAAATCGTTAGATCCCTTCCAAAAGACAAAATTTCATCAGAGCTAGAGTCACGGCTCCATTCCACAAAAAAATCATGGTGGGTACACAGTCCAGTAGAGTTGGATTGGGAAATACTAGAAGACAGACCGACAAAGAGATAACAAAATCTTTCATACAACAAGATGAAAACGAGACCTACAAGGTGCACGCAATGAACCTAGAAATGCAGAATGAAGGGTTAACTCTAGGAGAATTTTGTATCCCACCAGCTTTGAAATGGCGCACACTTTTATATGATTGGTCACCCGCCCTGTTAAAATTCTTCCTCAACGCCTTTCAATTAACTCTCCCCGATCAAAGCAACCTAGTAAGGTGGGGAAAAGCTACAGAAAAGGCTTGTACGATGTGCAATGCGGCAATAGGTACAGCCAGGCACTTACTGACAGGTTGTAAGGCCCTATTAGACCGGGGTCATTATTCACGTCGCCATGATAGGGTATTACACATCATACGCGAAGCTATGAGTTTATCACTGGCGAGAGCGAAAAAAGGAATAACAACAAACATAAAATCTAACATCGCGTTTGTAAAGGAAGGCTCAACAAAAAAGACTTCACTCACACAAAAGCCGTACTCAATTATAAATACCGCCAGTGACTGGACATTATTAGTGGACACGTATGAAAATCACTACAGAATACCGGAGGATATCTGTGCCTTGGCGTCCAGACCGGACATATTTATTTATGCAATGTCAATTAAGCGTGTAGTACTAGTAGAACTCACGGTGCCGTGGGAAACGAACATCCCTAAAGACCACGCTTTAAAAAGAAACAAGTACTTTGACTTAACCAACGAAATAACTAAAAATGGTTATGTCGTTGCGCTGTATGCCGTGGAAGTGAGTGCGAGGGGTATACCAGCCAAATCCCTCTATAACCTGCTTAAAGACCTTGGATTGCCATGAGCTTCAGTAAGCTCTTTTCTTGAACAAATATCCAAAGTGGCTTTGCTAGGCTCATTTCAAATATGGTTAGGTAGAGGGGGCAACACGGCGGACAGTGGAGGTGAGCGTTGACGCGTCGTAAGTAGTGCTCCTTAAACCTAAACCTGGGTCGCAATCCCCAGGCACTGTCGAAGTTCCATGTGTTGCCCCCATCTATCACGCGATGGACCCGGCACCCGCACGGTGAATCCATGGAACGCTAAGAAATAGGCCTACCTTTCATTCAATCAAAACAAATATAAAAAAAAAATGTTACTTGCTGCTGCGGAACCCTTCATGGGTGAGTCCGACTCGCACTTGGCCGCTTTTTTTTATTATAAGTTATAGATAGGTACTCTGTATTTTATTTTTAACCGATTTTAAAAATAAGTTTTTAATTTACTTGTATTTGATTTATTTTTGTGTGCTCAGAATATAGAGCTTCAATATGAAGAAAAATCTGCTTGGGCCATCATTATTTTGAATGTTACATATCTAATAACCAACATTTTAAAATTGACAGAAATTAATATCTCTTTATACCAGTTACTTAGCGTTTATTATAAAAGTATAGAGTTAGAAAATACCAGCCATACCAAGACTCTTACAAGTTGTAGCAAGTCTCAATGGAGTCGGAATATCAGATCCACAGTTTGCATCCACCACGCCCAACGTGCTTGTGATTTCTAATACTTTCACACGCATATTATATTGTAGTCATTATTTTATATTGCGTACACCATAATATTACCCAACATCGATATCTTACAACTGATAACAAAACGGTCGCGCTGATAGCAGCAAAATATTAACACGACACGATCATGCCGATTTATTCACCTAGCGAGTACATGCACAATTGAACCTCAAGTGTAGGGTTATAAGAACTATATGTACGTAGGTGTAAATGAATGCGTATGATAATAAGGTGGTGTGGAAAGTAATGCGATACATTGTCCGGTCATTGCGAAATATTACCAGCGACAGCCTCTAATTATTCACTTTGTACAGGCAAGTTGTTGCCAACGTTTCAGCAACATAATGAACTACAATTTACGAAATTGCATTTACCAAACGCGATGTGCTTTTAAATACGGAACCGTCGCGACTTGATTCATATAAAATGTAGCACCGATACTGCGACTTTATATTCCACACGCGTTAAACCTGTACATTATATAATTATCCCAGTGACTGAAACCACACGACGCCTCCGATGTAGTATTAATAATAAATAAGGTACTTGCCTGTAGTACTAAAAAAATACGATGTTTTGCATATAGCTAGTTTAGATGCCAGGAAATTTTAATAACATTTTTATTTCTAAAAATAATTACATATTTTCGATATTTTCATAAAATAAAAATCATGATTTTTAATCTATATGTCACGTGACCGCAAATGCCAATCATAAAGTGTGACATCAGTTTTCTCAAACGTATCGACTTGTGAATAACCTAATAAAAAATTTATGCTAAAATAAGTTATTAACTACATTATTTCGGCATAAATATTATAAAAGGCGAAGGTCTAACAATGCAGAAAAAATTCACGAAAGCTAATAGTTTAAATTTGCTACGGATAGACACGATTATGGTGGCAAGATATTTCGCCGATAATCCCGAACAATTTTGTAGATGTTCCTTTTGTGGTATTTTCACAAAAAGGCACTACGCAATACTGGTAATATAATTTTAAATTCATATTGAAATGAAAGAAAGACGACATAAATTTTAACCTTCTGAGAAAAATGACGTCATACGACCACTTGACGGCGATTGTGTTTTGGGCGGGAAAATATTTAATTTGAATTATGTTTTTAAGTTTTACTATTGTTAGCCGTTTTTTTTATGCAAATTTTTTTTTTGTAGCTTAAAATTGATCATTAATTAAATTGAAACACTTTTTGAAAAATAGGCAAATACCCTATTATCAGTAACACGCTTTCTAGAACTAAAGTAAGAATAGCCAGCACTATGAGATCTCGAATGTTGAAATTACATACGTCTACATACAGTACTCAAATATTTGTATTTTGTAATACGCAATATCAACCAGCAACTCCTGACTTTGAATAAGAATGCATGAATGGATGGAGCCAAACCGTGCCAAATGGTTTTCAATAACAATGCTCCCTTACACTTCTTAACTATATCCTCTGCAAAAGGTCAGTGAAGACTCAAACTTTCAGTCTCAAATTGGTAAAATATTCGCGATTCGAGATTGCTATCGGTGGATGTAGACTATGCAGAGACAGAAATTATAAAGTTGAGTTGAGATCGGTATAAGCCGGAGTTCTTCATTATTGGCCTGCCTTTCATAAACAAATTTAGCTATGCCTATTATTAATACATGCGTTTATGAAAATTGTAATTGTTTATGAGCTTTCGACACAATACAAGCCATTACAATTCCGTCGTGGACGTCGCTCGGACGTTAAACAATTAGTACCTTGTCTGTTCTCTATGTGATAAATAACTTATTGACATCATTAAAATATTTTCATGTCAAATAGCAATGCCTTACGACCCTTAATTCTTGCTAAATCTATACTAGTCTATACTAATATTATAAAGCTGCAGAGTTTGTTTGTTTTTTGTTTGTTTGTTTGTTTGAACGCGCTAATCTCAGGAACTACTGGTCCGATTTGAAAAATTCTTTCAGTGTTGGACAGTCCATTTATCGAGGGATCCGTAAGAAAATTGCTATTTCGTAACCCAAGGTGTGAAATCGAAAACCTATTTTTGCGTGCGCTGCAAAAACAATTGACAATAGAACAAAATAATGTATTACGGGTTTGTAGGTCCCATTAAGATCTACAAAAAAGTCCGCGAGAGCATATATCTAACTATCATGGTTTAGTCACAATAACCGCTTTTGTGTTCAAAAAATTTATTAAATCGTCTCAAGAAAGAAACTATGTTAAATGTGTATCGTAATATTAAACCTTATCCAAATTAAGCACTATGTTATTAAGGGTATTTATGTAGAAGTAAAATACTTTTTGTTTCATCATCCCAATCGGACATTTCGTTTAGAAGTTATCACGAGTATAAGACGCTAACAGTTGGTACCTAATAATGAGTTATTTGCCAAAGAGTTTTTATCAACATAATACCTAATATTAATCTTTATCTAAATAAATGTGTTGTTGATTATGAGTATTAAATCTTAGAAGAGTATAATAAATACATCTATACTAATATATAAAGTTGAAGAGTTTGTTTGTTTGTTTGAATGTGCTAATCTCAGGAACTTTATCGTTTACCGAGGACGGCTATAGGCTATATATCATCACACTAAGACCAATAGGGGCGGAGCACCAATGAAGAATGTTTCAAAAACGGGGGAAAATTATCACGCTACGGGCCATAGGAGACGCAAACGAAGTTGCGGGGGTCAGCTAGTTGATAATAATTAGAGATAACTTCTTGGCTGTGTATTCAGTATTTTAAATTAGAATTGGACTTTATTTACATAAAATGTTCGATTTTTTTATGTTCCATACTTGTTGACTAAACTAAAAGATGCAGCAGCATCACTAGGCCGCCATGGTGTGGGTCGCCATACTGCATTGTCTGCATTCGCAGTGAGTATGGCGACCAATCCTCTTGGATTCTGCTTATGCTTTCCATCAGGCAGAGTAGAGTCATTTTGGCGGGCCATACATAAAAAAAAGAAAAAAAAAGCAATTATTTTTTTCCTTTATGAACATCAAATTTACAGGAAATTTGATGTTCATAAACGATATTCTCGTTCAGTTTAATATTATTGAGAAAATAAACTGCTGTTTTATACTGAACCATGAACATAAATTCAGTCTTGATTACACTGGTATCATAATATAGTAATTTGTAATTGTCCGATAGTTCCTTAACTTAATGCGCTATTACTAACAAATATGATTAAACTGCGAGACTTCCAGTGCTTCATGCTTGTAAACCTATCAGCTTTATTACTTAGCCGTCTCTTCAATAATAGTCATTATCTAAACAGACTATTTGTTTAAATTACACAACATAGTAAGTTGTACTAGATTAAGTAATCAGCATTATTGTACCAACTAGCAATCGGAAGTAATTTGATGACGGTAATTCAGATTAAAAACACGTTACAACAATGACACGCCCACGGTTATATTATACAGTTATTATATACGTTATTATTCTTATTGTTATATATTTACATTCTTCTTGTTACATGTATCCTAATTGAGCCATTTTCCTTGAGCTTTTTATATTAACCAGACAAAAATATTGGTGCAGCAACTAGGTCTTGAAAATATTGCTATAGTATAGTGAACTATAGTGTCATCAGAATTAGTCCCTTTATTAATCAATGGATAAATGAGAACAATTATGGGTTAACAGTGCTTTTTTATACCCTTGATACATTCAAACAGCGGAATATGTGTTAAAATGCAGCATCTATAGATTCACAGATAGGACGACGGACGCAGAGATGAAAATAAAATTGATTATTCAGGCTGTACGCGGAGCGAACGCCCGCGCCTCCCGTCCAGAATATTCGCTGTAAAACGATATTGTAGCGTCTCAGATATCTCGGCTCCAGGAGCCCGTACAGGTCTCCATTACAGCTGTGGAACCTGTATGGTGTATTTCCTTTTATTAGAGCGATTGAATATCAAAGTCTGGCAATATCGACAAAGTAAACGATTAATAAAAAATATTAAATAGGTAAGTTTACCTAAACCACTTTCTGAAAAATAAACAAATACTAACCGCTCTGCTTTAAAATTGCTACTAGTCACAGCGTTAGATAGTATAGTTTCTTTTCATTTAAAATATCTTTCATAAGAAAATTACACGATTTATTGGTTTTATGGCGCTTAATGTAAGTTTAACTTTTATATGTCGTGGTTTATGACAGAACCGTTTGCTAAATCTAGGCATAAACAGGTTTGATGGCAAGTCTTCTTTTAGTTTTAACTTTGTGAATGCTATCTTGTATCTTCCTAGCCTTTCCCAATCATATCTGGGGTCGGCTACTTGTAGTATTTTACTTTGCCAGGTTTAGGTAGGTGTGTATATTTTTTAAGCTACAGTACAGACTGTATCCTATACCGTTTTGCTGGTGCACATTGTGGTTTTATTGATGTACAAGTAAAAATTATTAAAAATAAAAAACCCGACTGCGTCAATATTTAACAATAAAAACATATAAGTTTTATATATAAATTCGTAATCACCGTAGAAAAATCTTTATTTTGACACCACACAGGATGTATTTTGAAATTTTTTTTTTTTTACTTTTTGGCGCCAAAAATCCTTATTTTTTTAGGGTTCCGTGCCAACGGCAAAAAACGGAACCCTTATAGATTCGTCATGTCTGTCTGTCTGTCCGTCTGTCTGTCCGTCCGTATGTCACAACCACCTTTTTCCGAAACTATTAGACCTATAATGTTGAAACTTGGTAAGTAGATGTATTCTGTGAACCGCTTTAAGATTTTTATACAAAAAGAAAAAAAAAACAATAAATTTTGGGGGTCCCCATACTTAGAACTGAAACTAAAAAATTTTTTTTCATCAAACCCATACGTGTGGGGTATATATGGGTAGGTCTTCAAAAATGATATTGAGGTTTTTAATCTCATTTTTTTCTAAACTGAATGAGACACTTCCAAAGTGGTAAAATGAGGGTCCCCCTTTAACTTCTAAAATAAGAGAAAAAAAAAAAATGATGTACATTACCATGTAAACTTCCAACGAAAATTGGTTTGAACGAAATCTAGTAAGTAGTTTTTTTTTAATACGTCATAAATCGTAAACTGCAATTTACCTTTCATTCAATCAACACAAATATCAAAATAAAACAAAAATTATATTATGTTACTTGCTGCTGCGGAACCCTTCATGGGCGAGTCCGACTCGCACTTGGCCACTTTTTTTATTATTTGTATATGTTTTTTTTTTTTTTAATGTTTGGCCCGCCAAAATGACTCTACTCTGCCTGATGGAAAGCATAAGCAGAATCCAAGAGTGGTGGTCACCATACTCACTGCGAATGCAGACAATGCAGTATGGCGACCCACACTATGGCGGCCTAGTGATGCTGCTGCATCTTTTAGTCTAGTCAACAAGTATGGAACTTGTTGACTAGACTATTTGGGCCTCCGGTCTCGCACTCACCAACGAAACACGACAGCACGAACGTGGTCATTTTACGTTGATCTTCTGTGCGAGGGTAGTACCGCCCCGGTCGAGCCGGCCCATTCGTGCTGAAATCAGCGTGGCTCTACTACCTACCTACCCAGTGTCACACTCACCACTAAGACGAATCCATTAACACCACTCACATAAAATACGACAAGCCGCTTCGGCTCTAGGGCGTGCCAAAGAAATATACATACATACATACACTGGAAAAACATAACCCTCCTTTCGCATTCGGGTAATAATGAGGAATTAAACTCACTCAACAACTATCTTTAAAGATTTTTTGTAAATCGTGTAAAATTAGAGCTTCACCGGTGCAGAATTATTTGGGTATAGGCAAGTGGTAAATCAATGATAGGCATACACAAATCAACCAAGAACTTGCTTATTTAATTAATAAACGTTAATGTATTTTTAACCATGAATATTATGAAGCGAGCAGCGGGCCGTTATTCCTTAGACATATCTTTTTAATAAATATCTGCATCTATAAGATAGACAGTCGAGAGCCCAAATATTGGGTATCACCGGAAATATCAGCGATTTGTCTGCACTATCGGTCTATCTCGGCGCATTTGTCTTTCTATACGAGAAACACTGTTTTTAGTGAAACAACACTTCAAGACACACGACAGGAAGAAATTTGTCAGACATTCCTGTGACCACTGCGGGGTGAGTTTATACTTACTTGTGAAATTGATAGAGGGAAACAATAGGATGTTAGGGGTTGTAGATTGTAGATGATATGAGCTTTGATTAGTTACTGATATTTAGTTGACCATTTTGAGTTTATATTTACGTTAATTTTGTTTTGGTCAAAACATCAAAATAGGGTCGCAAGTGTGTTTGCCTGTTCAAATATTGAAATACGAAGGAAAGAAAGGATTTTTTTAATAAAATAAGAAAATTAACTGCAACTATATTGTGAGACAAATTGTGACGTACCTAACTCACTTATAATTCATAGAGTTAGTTACAAAGATTTTAAAATATACAGAATTTGAAAGTAATTTAGTATGTAAAAATATAGTAACTAGATGACCCACGCAATTTCGTCTGCGTCTCTTTTCAATGAAGTTCTTTTTTTTATGTATGGCCCGCCAAAATCACTCTACACTGACTGATGGAAAGCATAAGCAGAATCCAAGAGTGGCGGCTACCACACTCATTGCGAATGCAGACAATGCAGTATGGCGACCCACACCATGGCGACCTAGTGATGCTTCTGCACCTTTTAGTCTAGTCAACAAGTATGGAACTTGTCGACTAGACTATTTGGGCCTCCGGTCTCGCACTCACCAACGAAACACGACAGCACGAACGCTGTCATTTTACGTTGATTTTCTGTGTGAGGGTAGTACCGCCCCGGTCGAGCCCGTTCGTGCTGAAATCAGCGTGGCTCTACTACCTTAAAAATCAGTTTGGCTCCTATTCGTCTATGTCACTATCCTATCTTAGGCACGCCTGCAAAACACACATTAAAATAACCGTGAAAATCAGTTTCGGAGTTTATTGTGAGCAACAACGCAACGTGACACGAGAATTTTATGTAATAGATTCTACCAAGTCTCAGGAACTACCGAGCAAAAATGTAAAGGTGTTCGAATAAAATATTGTTAAAATATTCGCATACAATATGTTATTGCAACACTCAAGTTTATTTCTGATTAAGATCATGCCAGTAGAAACTGATGTGATTATGAATATTACATTTCCTTCTACAAAGTACATATATAATTAAGTTTGTCCTGTCGCAAGCACGCACAACCACACTGGGGCGGACGCTCGGTTAGCTCGGTAACTAAGGATCTTGATTCAATTTTCTACATTACACATGGGTACTAATTTTACACATATATATCATACCTCTTTTAATGTTTTAGCTGCTAAAATGACTCTGCCTGATGGAAAGTATGAGTAGAACCCAAGATTGAAATTAAATTCCATATATATATTTATAAAATTAAATTGTCACAACGACCATAGGTGACATAAGCCTATTCTTCACAATGTCGTAAAGCGAGTAATGCAGGAGACGAGTGCCACATTATGTTACAAGATGAGGAGGCTGGGCTGGACCATAAAAGCCAATGTTAGTACATAATCAATATAATCATATTCACGGCTACTGCTATTTCTATTGTAGTGTAGTGTGATGGCTTTTACCATGACATTGTTGTTGCTAGAGACGTCAACGGAGGAACTGAAAATTATTCTAGAATATCTTTAAAATAATATCAATTTGATGTAATCAAAAAGTGTGAAAATTAATAATTTAATTATTAATTATTGAATTACAACTAAGTACATATTTTGACTTTCATCCCTCTCTCCAGGAAACCGTCCTGAATTTCGGGATACGTAGTATGAACTCAAATCATACCAAGTTTCATTTGAATCCATTCAGTAGTTTCGGCGTGATTCGCGGCCAAGATACAGACAGACAAAAATGAAAAAAAAATACAGTTTTGGCTTCAGTATCGATAATAGAGAGCACTCCAAAAAAATTTTTGGAAATATCTTTAATGTACAGAATTGGACCTATTACATTTTTATAATAAGTATAGATATAGATAGATATATAGATATCTTAAATAGATAATTCTCTGACAGAATATGATGTACAGAATATGGTGATTAGTAAATTGTATGCTAAAGTGAGGTATGTAACTATTATATAGATATTAAATTATACGGAGATGTTCGCTGTATGTGCCGCCTCACGCGTGGTGCATCCTTCGTGATACAGACAGAACTCGACACGCTATGCAGTAATTATATTAATCTAATATTTTATAGAATAATTTCAGCGTCCATATTCTTAATTAGTTATAGACATGTGTACATGTCGTGGCAATGTACCTATAGAGTTTATCACTTCATGACTTCAGGAAATGATTATATTTCACAGTTATGCGATGCGCCAATAACTTTTGTTTGTGTTTCGTTATGACGGCATATATTTATACAGTTTCTAAAGTGCAATGTAATATCGTCACACAAAAGACCGATATATACATTTATTCTTATTTATGATTTTTATGGCATAGGTAATGAAGGCTTCATAAATGATATGTGGTAAAGGTGGACCACCCATTTCTTCAAGTTTTAAACCGACTTAGCAGTTTCATTCCATAATTAACGATGTTTAAAACTTTGTAATACATTTTATGTCATCACGACTTTAATTTTATCTCGATGAAATGACGATTTATGGGGTTATATTCCCCTAACCCATATATTGTTAAGGTCTAAGTACAAGTTTACAAATATGTATGTAAGAATGCGACTGCTAATACAGCATTTTACATCGCCGCATATTCCTCATATTTAAATGAAATAAGATTAGGAATGCGGATAACCTTACTTCGTTTAAAATATTCTAGCCATTACATACTAGATCGCATACGTTAGATAAATCAATATACCTACTTAATAAACATACATTATTTAAAGTATCCGAGTAGTACAAGACCTCATCTATTAACGGATGTTATGCGCACAGAGAGTCACTTGGATAAGCGTAAATAGTAATCATTTTATACGCTATTAACATCGTCCCTGTTGAAACATTCCCGATGTCTTGAGATAACATTCTATAGCCAGATAGCTGGATTATTGGAGCCATTAATATTCACCAGCTCGTCCCGTGTGTACCTGTCGCGACACTTCAACGACCTTTCAACGTCCTGTGGTTGGCAAGTCTCTGCAATGCAATCCCGAGCCCTTAGGTGGGAGTTAACTCTAAGGGTGGGAGTCGTGAATTGTCAGGTATACCGTTTTTTTGGCGGGACCGTGAAACCCTAACTAGGTTGTCTGTCGGGAATATTATTTGCACGCGCAAGGGCTGACAGCAAAATAAACCGATATTTTACTAAAACCCGTGTGACATTTTATAATGTCTAAATTAGTCGTACTTATTAAATATTTCTCCATAGCGGTGTCAGGATTGATTAATATTTTCACATTTCGTTGATTTTTTTTTGCAAGGCTAGAAGACTTTGTAGCACGGTGTGGGCAACCTCCCTAGATGATAAGAGAGCTTGCTATTAACCTGGCGGAAATACGTTGATAGCAAGCCATATCTAGGACCACATAAGAATGCAAATTAATGCCACCGAACAACTAGACCTTCTTCCCACACAAAAACAAAATTATAAACATGTAGTACAATGTTCTTATAAAAAATAGACAGGCAAGATGCAACCCTAGCTCTTCAAAGGTTCGACGGCGAGCGGCCGAGGGCCGAGGCAGTGTCAGTATGCGTTAACGCAACGACATAATACAACATCGTCTCCCCGCGGTGTCGGGTTACCCGGGCCCAAGAGTACGCAACACGTACCACATTTACAAATATAAATATGCAATTATATAGGTATATAATTTTTATAAAAATAACTTGAATCATTTCCAATTCATCACTACCGCACTGACAATTAATTCGTAAACCCAATGGAGCAGTCCTCCGGACATGAACATGAATTAAAGTGACATGCTTTATAGCATTTATTATTTCCAAAGACTGAGGAGAGAATAATTTCCAAATCTCTATATGGAAGCACAGAATACCTGGAGCTAGGAACAAATATCCATGAGCCACCGTATAAATACATTGTATATTGACATTGAGTTGTAAGATTGAGTTATGCGATGAGATAGAAATCTACATACACTTTGCTTTCTTGTACTTGTCGTGTTCCGTGTCACTCGGACATTGAAAAGCTTTGAGGTAAAGCATTTCTGCAATCGGATAAATATATGTTTTACGATATATCTAAATTCAAAGACATTAATGATACTGGATTTATGTTCTTTCTTACTTCCTGCCATTACGAGGACAACGTAAAACACGAACAATTGTGTATAGTTACTTTACTCTTTATACCTTAGGGGCTATAAATAGGCACAGTAAGCATCCATATTTTGACTATTACCTTATTTTAACCCACTTACATAAAAGGGGCAATGCTGTCAATCAGACACATACATTTCTAAACAAACAAACAAACATACACGGCTTACCAGTGAGAATTAACTAACCATGAGAACCAATATACCACGTAAAGTACCCTGCCTGTAACATTAGTTTTAAAGAAAGAGGAGCTCGTCAACACGCGGGGGCAGACACATTCTCTTAAAAAGAACATCGTTGTTTGTTCGGTTTAGAGGGTTATGAGTTTTTGGATCTTTATCTTTAAAAGACTTGTATGTAGTCATTTGGAATTTAAGGAGCCGCTATTTGCACAAGCTCTCATTCAACGCTACAGTAATATCGATTGATGTCGTGAAATGTACAAGTGAGGTTAATTCCAAGTGACGACATTGTGGAACCTCTTAATGAGATAACTTACTGAATAGATGAGTATTGACATGTCGGCGCGCGACCAACACCTGACCACGTGAACCCGTGTCACGATGAACGGCGCGGCGGCGGCGCGGCGGTGTGGTCACCCCGCCACAGCCACACAAAGCGCTCGACTGATTACTAGAGCGTTGCGCGTGCGTACCTCGATAATAACTCATCTCTTTGTGCTTTGAAGTGACATCATTTAATTTATCATCACTGGCCAGTGGGCCGCAATGAGTTACCTATGTATTTTTAAATGTCAAGCCTTATCGCTACGATCAAGTCCGTGATATGCCTGCAATGTCACATGAAAGTGGTAATTAACTGTTTTGGAATAAAAGGTTAGACAGTACTGTAGATTGTATTACTAGGTGTAGAGCAGTAACAGGATTGAGCCTGTACAAGCTGATCTGAAGCTCGATCTGAAGCTGTTCTTGGGAATCAAAAGTCCGGAAGACTGTGAAGCGCTCCAGCGGGACATAGATAGTGTTGTAGCCTGGGGTTATTAACAACCGGTTAGAATTTAATGTATCTAAATGCAAAACGATGACATTTAGTCGATCTCACTCTCCGTACACCCATAGTTACAAAATATCGGGTGTCCCGTTGGATCGAGTCTCAGAAATACGCGATTTAGGCTTGACTCTGGACTCGCGTCTGACCTTCAATACACATATCACCAAGTGAGGTAAAAAAAGTTTTAAATCCTTAGGGTTCGTGATGAAGATGTCTTCGCCTTTTCGATGCAGGAACACTATCCTATCATCGTGTTGTACTTCTCTTTTGTTCGAAGTACTTTGGAGTATAACTCCATAATCTGGGACCCGCACGAGGCGAGGTACAATACGATACTAGAAAGCGTCCAACGGAAATTCGCGCGATTTTTATACCAAAAGCTATATGGGTTCTACCCATATTTATACCCATTGTTGGATTTCGAATGTCATTGTAATGGCAACATTTTTCGATTGTCATTTTTTTTCGTGTTTGACGTTTGAGGTTAAGAGTACGAAAAAAAGACGCGTGTTGTGAACGGTCGACGATTGTTGTTTTGAGAACCGAAATTTAATTGATATTAAGCTAATTAAGCATCGACCCGGTCCCTTTAGTGATTTACCGTTTTGTTAGGTCTGGTTGGACTAGCGAGTTTTGTAGGCGCGTTCCGCGATAGCTCTTGCGAGTGAGTTGTAATTCGAATATCCGTGATAGCTGATACGAGTTTATTGTAATTCGTATACCTTGAAAGATATACAGCACTTGGAGCAAGTTTGTGTGACGACGCAGAGAAGAAACTACCCAAGAGATCTCTTGGAACGCTGAGAACACTGAAGCCACACAACTCCAGTAAGTGCTTGATGATTTTAGTTTAGATTAAGAACACGGTGGAGCGCCGTGGTTCATTCTTCTCGCCAATGGACTAGTAGCGAGTTAATGCTTATACTCATGGGTCCTATAGGTATTACAAGTATCACAAAGTGATCGCTCCATTGGTGGGAGGACTGAACACCCATCGCTCTTCGCTCTTCGTTCTCGGCTTGGTAGATCTGGATACACTTACAATGCGTCGTAAGTGTGCTCTAATTATACACTATTATTTGTTACTAAATAATAAAATAGAAAATCCAAATACGCTGTCTCGTTGCATGTTCTGGGTACCAAACCAGTATACACGGCTGCGATTTTGCCGTCTCCTAACTGCCCCGCAGGTACGAACGTGTACGGCACAATATGCTCCCACGAGCCAGGCAGTTGGTCTGCTCAACGCTCTAATTGCTCAGTACCCGGATATCAACTTATTCCATACCAATTTAAGTACATTTTTAAATTCTGTGTACTTTTCCTTAGTAGTAGGCTTTAATATTAGTATTGATAAGCATCAATTATGCTATTGTTAACATTATATAAATATTATTGTACTGGCTCACTGTACGTGTTGGGTAAACTGTAAGTGCAGTGATTAGCTGATTGTATAAATAAATAAATAAAATAAATAAACTCAAGATACTTGAATGGCAGTAAAGCAAATAGGTCAGGAAGCTGAGATTAAAGGATAGCCTAAGTCTCGCATAGGGAAAGAGGACTGGGAGAGCTCGAGCGTGAAAAGTGGGGTCGTATATTAATGAGTCTGGAATTAATTTGTTGTTAGGAAAAAGCTTAAACTGGTACAACGCGTATTTATTTATTGAAATGTTTCCTGTTCTCATCTTAGCAACTATCTTGATACAAAGGGATCGAAATTTTTTTCAAGATTTTTCATCGACTTCTTCATAACATATATCTAGGTAAAGTTCTCATGTACCCTACGATAAAGTGTTGCAATCTCTGCACATCCTAGACACCAAATTAGGACTTTAGCTTATGCATAGTTTCTTCAACGAAATAGTTGACTACTTTCTTTTAGTTGAGTTACTGAAATTGAATTGGGTTTAGTTGAATTGGGATCAGACTAAAGTGTATGGTGTTGGATTTCGAACGTCATTGTAATGGCAACATTTTCGATTGTCATTTTTCTTGTTTGACGTTTTGACAGACAGTAGTACTTTGAGACGCTTGTGATGGGTCGAGCAAGAGCTTCGTATTTGACTGCCGGTTTAAGTTAATTTAATTGTTATTTAGCTAATTGTCAATTCAACCCGGTTCCTTTAGTGGTTTACCGTTATGATTGGTCTGATTTGGACTCGCGAGTTTTGTAGTCACGTCATAGGCGCGATCCGTGATAGCTGAATCGGGTTTCTTGTAATTACGAGATTTCGGGAGCCCGCAAGCTTTTTAGGAGGATGTATGTGTGACGACGCAGACAGGAAACTACCCAAGAGATCTCTTGGAACGCCGATATCAAGGAATTCACACATCTCCGGTAAGTGCTTGATTACATTAGTTTAGAATAGGAACACGGTGGAACGCCGTGGTTCATTGCTCTCGCTAGTGAATTAGGTTAGCGATTTAATGCCTGTACAAATGGGCCCTACTAGCATTATAAACTTCCCATTTTTTTTTTTTTAACGTGTGGAAATCCCCTCGGACCTTCACCCGCGCCGGGGCTTGCGGCGGGGCGGTGTGTCGGACTCGAACCGACTAAAACCACACGGTGTGCCACTCTGCGCCTGTGAAGGGAGGAATCCGGGAACTGCAGTTATTAACACGTCCGGACCCCTCCCAGCGCTTGCCCGCACTGAAGCGGGCACCGTCTGCTGTTAAAACTCTCTATTTAGGCGACGTACGGCACACGCGTACGTCGCCCCCTCGCGGGTGGCCACTAGAGCGGATGGAGGGGAAAGCCCGTCCCGACCATCCGCGGCCACACTCAGGGCGGCATGAGGCGCTGATAGGCGCGCCTCCGCCGCCCGGTTCGCCGACGGCGGATTGGGTCCGAGTGGATATCATCATATCAAGGCCCGGGCCTTCTCCGCCACCTCCTTCTGCGAGATGACTTCGTCGCAGAAGGTTGCGACCGCGGTAAAACTGCTATCGCTACCGGCCATGGAGCGTATGACGGCCGGTAGCGAGAGATCTCCTCCGATGACTGCAGTGAGGGCCCGGCGCTGCGACGCCCATGCAGGGCAGATCGCCAGCGTATGCTGGGCCGAGTCCTCACTGCAGTCGTAGTGGTGGCAGGCGGGACTCAATTCCCTCCTAGCGACCGAGTGCAGGTACTTCCCGAAGCATCCCGAAACTTCCCAAGGTGAACGTTGCATTGGCGAGAGGACTGAACATATGGTATATAACCAAACCAACGACAATTATGGAAATCGAGTTTTACCTACTTAACACGACTCTGTAATTGTTAATTATTGATTCTCTGAGTGATGCGATAGTTGATATATGCAAAACAGGTGTTAGCTGAAAGATGGACATCAATCACTAATCATTGTCAGATCTTGCGAGTCACATTATTCATTTGAGAGAGTTAGATGGTGCGTCAGCGCGGGAGCTGAGCTAGCTTATCAGTCGGATTCATCTCGAATGTTCGGCCGTCGGTGATAAGTAAGAGTAATGGAGGCGCCTGTTTGATTCACAGATACATTTCATTAAATTGAATTTTACTGTCGCTTTATTGTACACAATTCATTACAACACTATAAACACACTTATTCTCATGTATCCTTAAGGACACAACAATTTTTTAATTGTCATAGAAATTTATTAAATTACTTAATTAATTGTAATAGAAAGCTCCTTCTAGGAATATTGTGAAAGGCGGCCACAACAACCCCAATCCCGAACAATACTCAATAAATGGATAATTCGTTTAGTTAGTGTGTCTAGCACACTAACATTTTCATTTTTATATAAGTAGCTTTCTTTTGTAATCTGAGAGTAGGCCTTATATATATATTATAATATAGTAGGCCTTATATTATAATATATATTAAATCAAATCCATATAAATCAAACCTGTACTGTTCTCATCTTTGCGATTGTGTCGCACAGTAGGTACCTGTTTGACGCTCTCGACCGGTTGCAGCGGCGAGCAATCCGCATTGTGAACTGTCCCGAAGCCACCGAGTCCCTTGAGTCTCTGCAGTTGCGTAGAGATATCGCCTCCATGGCAATCCTCTATCGCTTTTATCATGGAGAGTGTTCTGAAGAGCTCTTCCAACTGGTCCCTCCCTCTCCAGGACAACACATGAATTGGAAGTCACCGCTTCGGGGTAGTAAACATACGTTCTCGTACTCATCGCTTCGGTTCTTCCTTCTTGTGCCGAACGGTCAAAACCTGGAACTCACTACCAGCATGCGTTGTTCGTTGTCCAGCGTGTTTCCTTCCCACTATGATCCCGGGTCTATTAAGCGGGGCGTGAAAAAACATCTCACCAGGCTGCCATAGTGTGGGTCACCATGCTGCATTGTCCTTATTCGCAATGAGGATGGTGACCACCACTCTTAGATTCTGCTCATGCTATCCATCAGGCAGGGCAGAGTCATTTTGGTGGCTGAATATAAAAAAAAACCCTCTTGCCTCGCCAAAGAAGGGTGTACACCGACTCGATTAATTTAACCAAGGGTAGTGGGTTGCAGGTCGTGGTGCACTCGGGCAGTGAGGTATAATATAGTGACAAGAAATCAACAGCAATTTTAAGTTGTGTTAAAAAAGTAACATTAACGATAAACTATTTAGTGGTAAAATCTGTGTACCTAGTGTTCGTGTTGTAGTGACGATATGTAGAATAACTGTGAGAATTTTATTTGTGTTAACAAACTCCTTCGCTCAGTTGTGCGATATACGGTACAGTCCGGATATTACAGTTTTATAGTAAAGGATACTGTTACACACTTTATGTGTTTTGTGCTGTAACGAAGAAGCCAGGCGCTTTTTTAGGCGCTCATACCCCAGTTGCACTCGGTGATTAGAAACAATCACAGAGGGTAAGCAACGACGACGCGGTCAGTACCTGGATGGATGACCGCTAGTGGCATGTTACCATGAGCGTCTCCGTAATTCGGATACGGATCACGTTAAGCAGGCGGTCCCGGTTATTATCATAAGATAACAGTCGTGAAGCTGAGTTGGAGGCCTTTGGGCGGCTTAAAAACATCCAACGCTAAGATTACGTAGCCACAACGTTGTCTTGCCAGTCCCCAACCCGCACTCGGCCAGCGTGGGGACGTATGGCCTTAACCCTCTCCTGAGAGGAGACCCGAGCCCAGCAGTGGGACGTTATGGGTTGTTGATGATTGATGATGATACCACGCTGATGGGTTGGTATAGGGTTTGTTTTAAGTTTTGATTGCTATGGTATTCTGAATCCATCACCACACGGACATTAATGTAGTGATCTAATCTACATATATATAAAACTGAATCGCCAAAATGTATGTAGGTACGCGCATAACTTCCGATCGGCTGCACCAAAATAAATAATTCTTTTTTTAACCGATTTCAAAAAAAGGAGGAGGTTCTCAATTCGACCGTATATATATATATATATTTTTATGTGTGTTCGCGGATAATGTCGTAGTTTTGATGATTCATTTTTAATGAAGATATCGCAACGGTGGTACCATGATAAGGACACTAAGATGTGATGATGGTATCCAAGGGAAATCGAGTCGAACCTTGAAGTCGGTTTTATTGTTGTTAAAATTTTACTTGTTTATGTGTTCCTTATTGTTAGGACAAGGTTTATGTACAAGAAAAAATATTAAAAGATAACGGGAAAGTCTTTTTTTTTTCGTCTGCAACTGTACACTGCCTGTGGGAAGCTGAGACAGATATGTTAAATGGCGGTACGAAGATCGCCGGGTCAGCTAGTAAACTAGAATTACACCACACAGACAGAATACCGAACGTAGATTTAATTAAACGGTCCGTGGGCTGATCCTTCACTAACCTGTGATCTGCCTCTATCATACAAGAGGAAGGCGTTCATCATACCAGAGGCATTTCACTAAATAATATCAATTCTGTGATCTGAATAATATTTACAAAGCAGTAGATCATAAGTGTCGCCATTTTGTAATGGATGGATCCAGTGGTCTAATGAAATACCCTAGTAAGTGGAATGCCTTCAAGTTGCAAGTATTTATATCTACAAATCGTATTTACATTTTGGCATGGACGTACCTGCAGCATGTAGGCGCTTTTAATATTTGGCCCACAACTGTCGGTAATGTTTCCGTAAAGACATCGAAGCAGAGAAAGTACAAAATACCTTCTAAAGATATGTGGAGACTCTTTTTCCTAGCATTTCCCACTTTAGGTGGGGTCGGCTCTTCCTGCTTCATGGCGCCAAGACATTCTGTCAAGGGATGTCGGGTCCGGTAAATCCCTTCATCTGAAGCTTGGTCATATTGGTTCACCATGACAACGGAGGTTGTCCCCGGCTTCTTTTGCCTTTCGGGTAGTTTATAGATTTATGGAGACAAAAGAAAGAAATGTCTAATCATTAAAGATTATTTCTTTCTACAGAGTAATACCCGTTGGGCATCCCTGCAATACGCGCCAAAAAGCTAAGCACAACTAAGAAAAAAAGCCCTGCAAACTTAATCAGGATAAGCTAAACTCTAGCTTTTTAGAGTTTGATTAGTTGAGCGTTTAATGTAAGGCGCAATTAAACACTTTCGGAGCCACCTATTAGCTGTGGAGTTAATAGGGCTTGAGCTGTAATCTTTTCGGCCTCGGGGTATCAAGAGATAAATGCAAAGCTTTACCTATTAATTGCATCTCAGTATGCGGCCGGTTGTATATGCGTCGTGGGAGCGCAATCATTTTACTTTTATCTGTGGAGCTTTTAACGCAAAAAGCTCGGAGCAGGTTGTGTGCGGGGCGGGAGGGGCGCGGGGCGAGGCCGGCCAGTGCGCGCGCGCCGCTTGCTTACGTGTGACGTGTGTTTGTGCCGAGTAACCGGGCGCAGTTTGAACCGCAACTGTCGAAGTTCGCACCCGCGAGTGTCCAATCCACCTGTGTGCTTGTGGCCAACAAAGACGAGGTGTATTTGTGCAGTGTCAAGTGTAAGTGCTGTAACAGACGGGCGCGGCACGTGTAGGCAGACGGGGGCTGTTGCACCCCACACTGCAGCCTGCTGCAGGATGAAGAGATAACTGCCAGACCGTTGACCGGGGGCAGTTCGATGCCCCAGTATTTATGTCGTGGAATAAACGGTAACTATTCTATTAGATCAGTTCAACTAGCGCTAAGGGTAGCTATGTCTAGGTATGGACCTACGTACCAGTCGTTGGACAGGAATCCGGTTCGTTCTGTTAAGATTCCAATTGAATCAGATTTGCTCTGGTTTATGTTGTGAAATGAGTAGTTTGTGGGGGAGCTCTAAAGCAACGTAGTATTTAGTTTTAGGTACTTGTGTGTGCTTGTAAACGTGTGTGCGATCTATTAAGTCTGAGAGTGCGCGGCGCTCGTTTTAGCAAAAAGCAGCCTGTGTAACAGAATGTCTGTAATTATCCCACACAAGGATGCACGCATATTGTGTTTATGGGTTCTCAGAACAAGATGTGCCTTTTGGCAGGGTTGAATATACACGAGCTTTTTACTTGGAGATTCTTGATATTAAGTGGTACGATATGGGATTTATTTGCCTTGAAAACTGAATGTACGAGTCAAGGAAATTTACTTGCATGAAATTTGTTTGGTCTATACTACTGAATTACATGATAGCGATTTCAAATCATTAACACCTAAGATTATTCAACATTTATTGATTTAATTTTCCATGGAATAGAAAGCGTCAATAACTTAATTTTAAAATACACATTTTTTTTTTTTTTTTTTTTATGTATGGCCCGCCATAATGACTCTACTCTGCCTGATGGAAAGCCTAAGCAGAATCCAAGAGTGGTGGTCACCATACTCACTGCGAATGCAGACAATGCAGTATGGCGACCCACACCATGGCGGCCTAGTGATGCTGCTGCATCTTTTAGTCTAGTCAACAAGTATGGAACTTGTTGACTAGACTAATTGGGCCTCCGGTCTCGCACTCACCAACGAAACACGACAGCACGAATGCTGTCATTTTACGTTGATTTTCTGTGCGAGGGTAGTACCGCCCCGGTCGAGCCGGCCCGTTCGTGCTGAAATCAGCGTGGCTCTACTACCTAGTATTTCATATTTACTTAAAGATTTACTTAAACCTAAGCAACGTGATTGACCGACTCTGACACACACACATTCTAATAAAATAAGATACCTAGTAAAAATATTTTCCTTAAGTTTCTTCGTTATTTTGTACAATATAAAATATTTGCTTAAGAACTTAAATACCTAATATCGTATTAAGCGAAACGTCAAAACAATTTACCTGTGAAATCTAAAATATATAATATATGTATAGATTTAGGTACATACAGGCATCAATGTAAATGATATCTCGCGACCGCATCTATCATGCAGGTTAAGCACAAATATTATTATGCTTTCAGAGAAAACTTAATGGAATCAGTTAATTATTATATGAAAATACAACTCCAACCCCTTCAAGTAAAATTAGTAAATCACACAAAGTTTTGTCACATGTAGGATTCGAACCCAGAAACTTTACGTAATCCACAAATTGTTGTTCTTTGCGTCCATTTCATGTAAGTCCTTCGCTACACAGGATGTACTATTTATTACTGGTGCAGGAGTTCTCAATTTGCATAGATAAAAAAGGAAAAAAGGTTTCTGTTTTATATTTAGAGTTTTGTCTGTCGATTGTTTGAATAATCCAACAACAACCAGTTAGAATTACGGGTGTTGTTATATGTTTGAGCCTACCTAAGTGACTTTACTCTGGCTGATGGAAAGCATGAGCAGAATTCAAAGGGTCATACTCATTGCGAATGCAGACAATGCAATGGTGACCTACACTATGGCGGCCTATTGAGATGGACATCATTGGTCATCCGGTCTCGCACTCACCAACGAAACACGACAGCACAAATTCTGTCATTTTAGGTTGGCCTTCTGAAAGAGGGTAGTCCGATCCGGTTCGGTCGTGCTGAATTCAGCGTGGCTCTACTATCTTGAATATGCGACCGCGATCTGCTCGAACTGTTGCCTTTCCTCAGATATCCATGTCCTACTACTGCAACTCCTTCTTGTCCACCTTCCTTTCGACATACTCTAAATTAGGCCATTGAATTATTGACATCTTTGGTTGCTTCTAACTAAAACGTAAGTGGAATTAAAACACCACAAGCCACCGTGACCCTACACATAGGCACGCTAACAACTTAGTTGATACTAAGAGAGACTTATATAGAAAATTCGAAATGGTTAGACATTTGACTGAAGACCGTTATTGTGAACAATATGACATAACTCTAAATGGCACTAAATGAGTGGCAGAGTGGCACTTTGTAGTCCCGCTGCTCATCTAACACCATTACCGATGGTGCTACGTCATTTGCCGATGACCGGCGCTTGCGCTCCATTTGACTAGATTATAGAGGAAACACCGATGTCCGGAGTGTACCTGATAGTGACGGGCATACTTTCTTATTGGTCAATTTATGAACTTCGTGAGATGGTAGTGTTGTAACTGTTGCAGAATCATGCTCATTACTTATACGTACATAAAAACCCATATTACAAATTTTGATATTTGAATTTTTTTTTTAATACTATGGGCTTTCTTAATAAGTAGAGTAACAATTTTTAACTAACATTTTAATGGCATCGTTAGTATTTTTGGTAGTGATTGATAGATTTAATGATAAAATATAATAATATGTTAAATCAAAGGGAAGCCGAGGGAAAAGGTTTTAAATATTCAAATCATTAAAGCATAACCTCAACAAAATTTGCAACCAGGAGTGATGATATATATTTATTAATTATGTCTATCTTGCTTGTATCTGTGTTGTTGTGTGAATGTGTATTTCTATTTATTTCCACTTACTTGTTCTGCTATCTGTGAAAACTTTTAATTGGCCTTCTTGTTTTGTATAAAGTTTGTATAATGGAATAATATAGCTGTAAGTTTTCCTATAGTTGTAAAATAAAATAGAAAAAGAATTGAAATTCATTGAAAAAAAAAACTACGAGACAAATTCTAGAGAAAGTAACCGACCAAAGAGTGCAACCAAAGTTAATTTTGCAAACAACTATACAAACTACCAGAATGCAAGGAGTTCCAGTGGCTTATGGCTCTGGCCAATACAGGGGAACTCCCTAGTGAAACTTCCCTTAATCGTTAATTATGAGGCTTGTTTTGGATTCCACCTGAATCCAAAGACTTAAATCATCGAATAACGTGCGCTATAATTACTGTAATGACATATCATTTCTCGTCTGCTTCGGACTCCGGGAGGGAATTTCTGGTATCTATATTAAAACTTGAAGCAAAAACTTTGTACTGGTACGGGTGAAATTTGGCACAGTTATATTCATATTTGGAGGGATTGAGGAGTGCAGAGAGCAAAAAAATACTACTAACACTAGTTGTACAAAAAGAATGTCCACCTATATTAATTTCAAGATGGTTTCTAGAAGATTAATTCTTTGTTATTTTCTTCTCTCTTAACCGCAGCCAAGACTTAGCTCTTAAAAATGTCTCGGTTTGGTGCCTCGTATAAATCAGGCTGATATAGGAAGAAGCGATATGGATGTACCAAGATACTAAATCGTAAAGTCGATATTACATCTTTTAAAATTTGACTGTGAGGGAAAGTGCTATTTGGATTTTATTTTCCATAAGTGGACCTCACAATATAAAAATCTTGCAGCTTTCAGTAAGAACGGCGCATGATTGGTTAGCTCATGGCTGTGCAGCAATGACTTCAAACCTTTTTAAACGACTTCAAAAAAGGAGGAGGTTTCTCAATTCGACCGTATATTTTTTTATTTTTTTTATGTGTGTTCGCGGATAACTTCGTCATTTATGAACCGATTTTGATGATTCTTCTTTTGTTGGAAAGGAGATGTTCCGACGGTGGTACCATGACAAGGAAACTCGGATCTGATGATGGCATCCCAGAGAAATCGAGGGGAACCCTCATTTTCTGTGTTCTCAGTTCCTGAAAGTGAATATGAAATATTGTGTCATCCGGAGCGATGGCCTGTTAACACTGAATTTTGTGAGTGGCTGTGGTTTCGTCGATCAAATGACAAACAGTTACCAAACCAGACGATATATTGAAATAATATATTTAGAGTAGTAGAGCCACGCTGATTTCAGCATGAATGGGCCGGCTCGACCGGGGCGGTACTACCCTCGCACAGAAAATCAACGTAAAATGACAGCGTTCGTGCTGTCGTGTTTCGTTGGTGAGTGCGAGACCGGAGGCCCAATTAGTCTAGTCAACAAGTTCCATACTTGTTGACTAGACTAAAAGATGCAGCAGCATCACTAGGCCGCCATGGTGCGGGTCGCCATACTGCATTGTCTGTATTCGCAGTGAGTATGGTGACCGTCACTCTTGGATTCTGCTTATGCTTTCCATCAGGCAGAGCAGAGTCATTTTGGCGGACCATACATAAAAAAAAAAAAAAAAAAAAAGAATGTAAGAGGACTTCGCACAAAATTAGAAGACTGTTGTTTCGGTGTTACTACATCAAGCGCTGACCTATTTGCTATCACTGAAACAGGCTGCAATGAATCCATAAAGGACTCAGAATTTATTCCTCCGGGCTACACAGTTCTACGGTGTGACCGGGCAGATGGGCGAAAACAGGGTGGCGCGTGTCTCGTGGCCACACCGCGCTTCGAGCTGCGGCGAGTTAAGACGATCGACGACGTAAACATTGACAGCCATATATTCGAATTAGTTTGTGCGACTGTTTACCGTCATAGTAGGTTTTTATTCTTGTTATGTGTGGTTTACATCCCACCGCATAGTAGCGAAGGTGAATACTTGCTGTTATTTAGATTGATTGAGCAGTATTGTGACAGGTACAGTGAAGTACTTGTAATCGGTGACTTTAATTTGTATTCTTGTTCTAACTACATAAATCATTATTACGAATACTTTGTAACGTATTGTGGATTCACTCAGTGCAATGATATAGTTAATAGTAATGGTCGTTGTCTGGACCTAGTGCTTAGTACCTTCGCAGCGTGTGAGAGTGTAGTGGTGCGGGCGGCGGAGGAACCGCTGGTACCGATGGATATACAACATCCACCGCTGGAGGTTATGGTTTGCCTGCCCGGCAGTGCCCGCGCGGGCGTCGGGCCGGCGGCGCCGTCGCATCAACACCCGTATAGCTCTGGTGAGTACATGCACGAGGCATTTCCGAGGTGGAACTTTAATAAAGCAGATTTTCATTATATGTATTCACAAATAGGGGCCATTGACTGGTCTCCTCTATATCTTTTAAATGCAGAATTGAGTTTAAATTTTTTTTATGATAAAATATATTCTGTTATCGAAGATTGCGTTCCCAGAAAAAAGCGTAGTAGCGTAAGCTCCAAGTATACTTACCCCGAGTGGTACACTGTTGAAATAATTCGCGACATAAAATTGAAATCGGTACTTCATAAGCGATATAAAACGAGTAGACAAAATAGTGATTACGAGGCCTTCGCTCAGTGTAGGGCAATGATAAAACATAAAATGAGACTGGCTAAACGAGAATATCAAGACCGCATTCAGAACGAATTTCAGGAAGACCCTAAATCTTTCTGGAACTATATCAAATCAATGAGAAGTTCAAGGAATCCACAAGCGATTTTAAAAGATGAGGTAGTGCTTGCAGGTGATGAGTGCGTTGAAGAGTTCGCGGATTACTTCCATTCCATATATAGCACCGAGATACCGAAGCTGGATGTGCAAGCGGCAATAGCGGAGGCGGGTAGCGATAATGCTGGAGCGAGAATACACCTGGACCGACTGCAGTTGCCGGAGGTAAGACGCGCGTTACAGAAATTGAAACCAAAGCGGTCAGTGGGACCTGATGGCATCCCGCCCTACATCTTTAGGGATTGTCGGTCGGTGTTAGCTGGGCCATTGCTTCATATTTACAATGGGTGCTTAAGCGCAACGATGTTCCCAAACAGGTGGAAGTTGACTCGCGTCATACCAGTACCAAAAACCGGATCGTGTTCAAGGGTTGATGAATACAGGCCTGTTGCGGTACTGTCGACACCAGCGAAGATTTTCGAGTCTGCTATCCATAACAGTATTCTGTTGCAAGTGAGCCCGCAGCTTACAGATGCTCAGCATGGATTTCGACCCCAAAGGAGCACCACTAGTAACCTACTCGCTTACATAACAGAGGTGGTCCCCGTGGTGGATCGAGGAGGTCAAGTTGATGCTGCATACTTCGACTACCGGAAAGCATTTGACCTGGTCAATAATGACGTGCTACTGAAGAAGCTAGCTGGCGTAGGTTGCACTCCACACTTGCTTAAATTTTTTGCCAGCTATATGCAAGATAGGCAGCAGTACGTGGAGTACGGAGGGCATGTATCGGACCCATATTTCACCAGGTCCGGCGTAAGTCAGGGTAGCAACCTTGGACCGCTGGAATTCATCATAATGATTAATGATCTACCGGGAGTGGTCCAAGATGCGAAATGCTTACTGTTTGCAGACGATCTCAAGCTCTCCCTCCCAATAAATAACTTGGAGGACTGCAAGAGGCTTCAGACGGATATTGATAGGGTGATAACCTGGAGTAAAGACAATCTCTTGCAGTTTAACACCTTAAAGTGCCTGACAATCACCTTCGCTCGCTTACGCTCACCCATCTCATACAACTATACGGTGGACGGGACGCCGATGGGAAGGGTCGCAGAAGTTAGGGATTTGGGGGTTTCTTTTAATACTGAGCTAAGATTTCGTGATCACATTGTAAAGTGTTGTAAAAAAGCTTATAGGAACTTAGGTTTTGTTTTGCGAACGGTAAAGGACTTCAGCAACATAAATACAATTATAGCACTATATAACGCACTAGTAAGAAGTCAGTTAGAGAGTAACGCAGTTATCTGGGCCCCACATGAAGCTAAATATGGCCGCATGTTGGAACGAGTGCAAAATAAATTTGTTAGATTTTTGTACCTGAGATACTATGGAATATATCCATTTTATCCATTGATGTATCCCACGTTATTTGTTCTGGGTATGGTGGGATACAACGAACTGAGGGTTAGAAGGGAACTCACACTCGTCTCGTACCTGTTTAGGGTACTTAGGGGTAACCTACGATGGTTTGCACTAAAAATGGAAAAATAAAAACTTTTTATAAAAAAAAAACCGACTTCCGAAAACCATCCAACGAAAACTCTCTGCCAAAAACACTAAAAAGCGTAAAATAAACTGGCTCTTCATAAATTGCTATGTGCCAATTCTTGTATATACCTAATTCTTTATTCATTTAAATAGTAGTATTATTATGTGTGCTAGGTACCTAAAATCTGTTTGAAGTCGGCGCCAAGCCAAAATGTAATCTTACTTTAAAGTATTCAACCAATTCATTATTAAAAATATATAGTTTCCAAAAAAAAAGTAAAAAAAAAAATTTTTCTGTAAATCTAGAGCGCACCCCCTAAAATCTCTCGATCTCATAAACTTGTCCTGGTTAGGAAGGAAATAAGGAAATTGTTCTCTGACTACTTGTTGATACACACCCAGACACAAGCACACTGCTCCAATAAGACAGAATATTAACAAAAAGAACACACAAAAACATAATCTGTAGCCACCAAACAGATATTCTTTAATAGCTTTCTGATATACTAGTTGATGGACCACAGGGTTACTCGGACTGGGTGATATCACGTCATCATCTTCGAGTGAAACTCAAACTTTTAGTGGGCTCTTCACGATTGCTTCATCTGGCTCTTATGGCCTTCCGAGACAATTTTACTGTCCTTATACTCTATACTCGAGGAAAAATCAGTGATCTTTTATCTTTAGCATTGCAAGAAAACACAAAAGAAAGATGTGTATATGTTTTAAAGACCTTTGAAAGTATGTTTGATGCGGACGCATTAACAATCAACAAATTCATAAAATGTTGGATCGTTTTGTTCTTTTTCTATGAATAACGGTTAGTAACCGTATTTCTTGTTATGATCCGTGAAACAAGGTATTTTAATCTATAATAGGAGTCAACGTTCCTCCTCTGTGGAGAGGGTTTCGTAAGAGTTCTTACAGAGGCTCCTTCGAAGGTCGAAACAATTATCCGATTACGAACGCTATTGTGATGCTACGAACATTCAATATAATTGAAATCACAAAATAGTCTGTCGCGAATCGGCCTTTTTACTATTCAAGTTTTTTGCCACTTCATGTTAGCGAGTAATCGATTGGACTATATGAAATGTGGAAAAAATCAGCCATGCGCTCGTAAAAAATAGTGGATGACTTCAGAAGGCAGTCACTTGATCACGAATCACGAAGGTACGTGATTTTATGTCGCGTCGTAACGAACTGAACGGCTTTGCTCTTTCCATTTACATATAAAGTAACATATATATATACTAGCTGATCCGGCAAACGTTGTTTTGCTTTTTTTTTAGACACAAAAAATTTCATCAAAATCGGTCCAGTCGTTTTTGTGAATCTAAACCATTCCCAGATCCCCTTGAACACACACAAAAAATTTCATCAAAATTGGTCCAGTCATTTAGGAGGAGTTCAGTCACATACACACGCACACAAGAAATATATATATTAAGATACGTATTTATATCATGTACATACATGTGTAATTGGTAGAGGTACGTTTTTTACGTGTTAAAAACATAAATTTTGTGGCCATTGACGCTTTAACGTGCTTATTCCGTCCCTAGAAAAACTTTATGTAGGTATAGTCTAAATAAGTTACTTGCCAAAAAGCGTGCGTCGTATTATGTTTGTATACAACCAGCCCGAATAGAAGTGTATCGCCTCCTTCCAGTGCCCTTAAATATTCCGAAAGGGCCGCGCTCGCGCAAGGTGCAAGGTCGTCGTTCGCGCAAACAGGTGCTTCTGCGCCGCCTTCCCGACCTCCTTCCTCCACGGCTCACTCGCATGACACTAACTGTACCGTCTGATTTCACTAACCGATAGTAAATTTTAATATTAATGGCTATGACAAACTTCGACAGTGATGGCCACAGAATCTTTAACAGAGGAAATTATAGCCGGTTAAACAATATTTGACTGCACGAATAGACTTTTGTGAAATGTTTAGGACTCCCGAAAAGTGAAGTAAAATAGATAGATACAAATCTTATAAAAGTTTTTTCAACAAAAGGCCACCTCAATTTTTCACAAATAATCGTATCCATTTCTTATATATATCACCATTACCAAGCAGTGAAGGTGTTTAGCGGTATTGTGGCCATGTGTTGTGGCCGAGGGTGTCCCTTCCCGGAGAGGGCGCAGTGTTTACAGTGGAGGCGCGAGAGCGCGACACGGCCCGCTAATGGGACGGCAAACGTCCCGCGCCGCGCCGCCGGCAGGCTTCCACCGTCTCCTTACTGTTTGTACAGTAAACATATTATATTACACTGTTTTTAAGTCAAACGACCCGGCTGATATAACTAGGACCCTTGTTTTTTTATATTTGGTTAAAATGTCTTGAGCAATGCTATTTGTTTTGGTTTTAACATGAAATTGTTTCGGTGTATAGCTAGTTTTGTTCAATAAATATTTAAGACGTCTATGAGATATTATTTTTGTCAAGTGTAGAAGAGATACTTCTCTTCTACACTTGCTTACTAGCATAATATTTATAGTAAGTAGTAAATCAACTCAACTAAACCCATTAACTCTTAAAGTATATTAATTATATTATTTGACAGTATAACGTAAGTAATATCATAGAATTTTCTGTAAAATATAAATATCTTATCTATCGTTAGACGTTTAATAAAAAGATTCTGATAAGGCTTCATCATGGTGATCTACCCTATTATCTGTAAAACATTATAATTTATACCCTATCATATTCATTTCAATGTACTTTATGTATAGCCTCCTAATAGCTACAGTTGTTGATTTAAATTACGAGTATAAGTCCGACTTGTACAACAACACACAACAACACTTGTCATGTCATAATTACGTGTGGTGGCGCTAGTGTCGCCGCAGGAGAGCTGCGCCGCAATATAATTAAAATTTATAGTGAGCACGTAACTCTACAGCAAACAGGCAACACCAGTATTAATTTCTAACTTATTTGTAATATTTAGGGAAGCAAACGTCCGAATAAAAAGTTATGAATGTTAATTTAAAAGATGTTCAGATCTTAAGTATTTTATGCTTATTTGACGAGAGAAATAAAAAACATCACAAACCTTAAATGAATTATATATATTTGTTTTGTATTTACATACATCACATAACTTTTATTTACCATTATGATGTACTGACTGTACTACATTAGAGTGTGCTGGTGACTGATGCAAACAACCGTTTACCTCCTGACCTGACTACTTACCGTCTTAGGTGTCCTAACCACCAGTTTTTTTTTTGGACATCTTACACACATAGCCATCTAGTCCCAAGCTAAGCCGAGCTTGTGTTATAGTACTAGACAACTGATACACATACATATACTTTTTTTTGTACTTGAATACATACATATTTTACATAGAAAACACAATTTATTATAATTACGCAGATCATACAAACACTTGGTTCGAACCGGGAATCGAACCTGACCTCAAGCACAGCAGTCGCACACGCTACCACTACGCCACCGAGGCTGTGTATCTAGGTTGTCTTTTTGATATTTAAGTAATATTCAAGAATAAATAAAAAGCTATTTAATAAAACTTAATCTATCTACATGTAGTTTCTCATTTTATTTACAAATATATAGTTTTTGATTCTTTTACTGTCCCTGAATAACACAGAACTACAATAGTCTTTATTAAATTCGTGATCACTTTCTTCTAGACCACACTAGTCTACGTGATTTTATCCGGTTTATTCTTTTGTTCCGTAAGTAGAGGGGACTGTGACTTCGGCGTTCGTCCTATTCGTTCGGCCTCGTCTACGGTGTCCGGCAGCTCAGTGTTGGCCGTCTCCGGCATAAGCAGGGTTAAGAAGCCTGATAGGATGGATGTCACGCCGAACAGGAATGTCGGCAATCCATACCAATATGACATCTGAGGAAGAGAAAAAATCAAGATGTTAGTTATGTCAAGTAAAAGAGAATTTGATTCCAGTCTGATCTAACTGAGGCTGTAGTCCTGGAGTTTAAGAACTAAATAGTCACAGTTCTATTATGTTCTCGAACCAGAATAACTTCGATACTACTTTCCTACTTAAAAATCTATTTTGTAAAAGTATGAGTGTTTAGACTAAGTGGGAATCAAACCCGTGATCCCCGTAAACCAGGCAAATGTGTTCACGTATATTAACCATGTATGGTAGGTAATTAAATGAATATTAGATTTGAAACTGTCTAGTATATTAATACTTACTAGCAGAGGTGTCTGCGGCGCGAGGAGCGATCCCACCCGTCCCACTGCTGAGCATATGGCGTGCATGGAGTTGCGTGTGTAGGTGGGGAACAGCTCCGAGGTGTACATGTACACGATGTTGTAGGAGAACGTGGCCAGCATCTCGAACGCCATGAACAGCGCCACGCCCAGCCAAGCGTAACCTTCAGTGGAGCGGAGGACCGCGTTAGATATTAGGTTTCAGGTCATATAATCAGGTATACCTGATATTTCCATTCACTCAATAATAAATGTAAAAGATTTAAAATATTCTTGCAAGGATGTAATCAGTTGATAGACTAATATGCATTTAATAATAAAGTTATTTTATTTCTTTCAAACAACTGCTATTAAGCTTATGTGGCTATTAAGCTTTTAAGCTACTTATATGGACAGCAAGTCAATATTCACCTATGGTAGATAAGTACTTATTAATTAACAAGGACAAGGGTCTAAAATTTTAAATCAAGTCAAGAAAACCATCAAGATACGTTCCAAAATTGTATCTTGCGAATCAATATAGATTGGATAAAAAAAAAAACCTTTGGGAACAAACGGCTGTGAAATACAAAACACTCCTCCGACGAAGAATGCTATCAACAGCGGTAATTTCCTCTTGTACTTGGAGAGAACCAGCCAGTAGAACACGTTGGAGGGGATGTCCATCAGCATGAGCAACGCAAAGTTCACGTACTTGTTACCAGCGATCAGCACCGAGCTGATCATCATACCGTAGTTGATTAACGTGATCGTAAACCACCACACCATGCACACGACAAACCTGGAAAGAGATTAACTTGATCATGGAAATATTGACGTTCGACTTTGAAGGTTTGTACCTTGGAAGTGTCACCCACCTTTTCATCATAATCCTCGATTTAAATGTCTTCAGTAATACCAGCTTGTCGCTGACTTCGCCACTCTTAGTCTCTTCATCAAAGTAGTCCAGTTTATCCAGCTTTCTCTTGTCCAGTTCCACATTATTTCTTTTAGCAATTTTCTGTATTAGCTTTATAGCTCTATCCTTCTTCCCCTTGCTGTACAGCCATCTAATGCTCTCATCAAGAAAGAAAGCGTATGCTAAGATTAGAAGGGTCGGTGCGTAGATGACTCGGAGGAAGCTCCTCCAGTACGGCACCATGTACGCTATTAAGGGCATTACGATTAGCCCGCATGTGTAGCAGTTCAGGAGTATCATCTGGAAGAGTACTACCCGCTTCTTCTCTACTATTTCTATACCTGGAATGGGAGTAATTAAATGTTATGAACTTCTGAAATTGCCAAAGTGCAACGATTCAAGTGTTTCCTGCCTAATTGGTTTCCCAGCACAATAAAATCATAAATAAGCTTTATTTCAATGCAAAACTCTACATTTACTTCCTAAAAATTACAGTTATACTTATTCTATTATTTTGTATTAGTATGTAGTATTTGTATGACACGTGCTTGAAGCAGTTAATAAGTTTCACAAATTAATAATTATTTAAAATCTATATTTGGAATTCATTGTATAATGCAATTGAGTGTGATCATTAAAAGAAAGCACAAGATAATGTAAACACGAACAAAATATGTAATTCCAGTCACAGATTATGTTTACATTGTTACATTGTAACGTAAAAGTGATGTTAGACCATAGAGGTATTATAGATAGAGCAGGGGAGCCAGGCCTCCAGCCGTCTCTCGGTTAGAAAGAGAGAGAGCGATCGCGGTACATATCTGTCTCTCTCTACACGTGTATGTGCAGTTAGCGTGGCAAAGCAGCATAGCAGAACGATTCGACGGTTAATTGTTGTGATTGGATTACCATTATTAGTCCTTTATTGCGCATGCGTCAGTAGAGAAAGACAGATGGGTTGCCACGATGTTCTCTCTCTTTTTAACTGTTGGACGTTTCCGCTTACAGGCAGCCGTATGTCTTTTCTACTCTATCTATAATAGCTCTATGTGTTAGACAGCACTCAGTGTGTACAACATATCGGACAAGTAACAAAAAGACACATCGGACGTGCGTCGATTTCAGCTTACGATATGTCATTGAGTTGTCTGTGCCCACGACTTACGGAATACCAGAATTTGTATCGTGTAGTGACATTGTACACACAATGTACTCTACTATAAATGTAGCCTTTTAAATGGCAGTAAACTCATAATTGCACTGGATTTTAATGAAGTTATGTCGTGTTATACTGAGCTACCGGTCTTCGTAACATGATATGTAATTATGTCGAATCATATCAGTAGATAAATGAACTGTGTGACTATCATTGTTTAGGTGTAAAGTAATATCTTATTTAAAAAATATACTTGCAAAACAAAGTTTTGCAAGTCACAGTTCTTCTCATACAAAAAGTTATGAGATCTAATTGTTAGTTTGTTATCTAACAGCAGTACAGGAGACTTGTCAATGCTAGACATGTTTATTTGTTTAATGAATGCTATATAGTGGCGTCTAATTATCTTGACTAGTAAATCATTCAATTTATTATCTTGTTAGTGGTTTCGTTTTATTGACTCGATATAATTTTTTTACAACCAATAAGTGTGTGTATTCGATTGCCAGGTTAATCTTGCAATTTTAGCAAAAAGCGACAAAACGAATCATACAAAATGCTTTTCTAATGAAAGCTTCATATTTTTGGCTACCTTTGGCAGAAACTCTTACGTACTCAACATGAACATAGGCGAGAGAGCGTCTCCGATGGCTGCTTCTAGCGCCTCCAGGCACACGTAGCACCAGAAGTTGGTGGCGAAGCTCTTGGTGAGCCCCAGCACAGCGCCCATCGTGCCCGCGAATACCGCTGCCGTCTTGCGTCCAAACCTTTGCGTATATCAATTTATTAATTAGTTTATTATTTCTTTCCTTATTAAAACGTCTTACGTAAACCACAAATAACAGCGCCTAGGTGTTTGGTCTACAATGTATGGAAAACAGGAAATCGTGTTGAAAAGAGAAGGACCGACTTCAATTTGCTAGCGTCTTTGTTGTGTACTCCATAACAGTATACAACGCTACATAGTTGGGATTTATCGAAACTTACCACGAATGCATAATTATATGTACTACGGATGTCCTTTTAAAATTAAATTATTTACCCGAAAATGATTTTGTTAGACGGAGTTACTTCCTTTATAAAATTAGCAGGTATCAACACATGAAATAAAAAGAAAACATACAATATTTGAACATGCCTTTATAGCTAGAGGGCGGGTAGGAAATTAATAAAAATATAATTAAGCCGTTCGTGCCGCCTGAACGAGTTGTAGAGGGTGGAGTTATGCTCGTAGAGGTGGTCATCGCTCGAGCGAAATTAAGACATGTTAGTACTGGGCAAACTCTATATAACGATGCAGCTCACTACATGAAGGCGTCTGAACTTGACCTGCGTTTTTAAGTTTAAAAAACTTAAATGTAATGGTATTAAAATTTACCGGCATCTCAATACTAGATACGCTTCAAAGACGCTTTGTTTTGCTCAGTTATATGAACTATTCCTATGATGGAAAGAAAACAATAGAGCAATAGAAAATCAACGAGAAGAAGTTCTAACAAAAAACTTATCTAAGCTAATTGAATAGTTATATCAAAATCATGTTTTTGATAAATAAATGTGTTCATTAAGTATACAACAGCGTAAAGCATAGAATAAGTAAGTTTGACACTATCAGACACATTCTTTTTGCCAAGTGTGTTATTTATGCAACTTTTTATCGACCACGCTTTCAATCACCTGCAAGGGGTTATTAAGACACAATGATCGGTTGGACGTAACTCATGGGACAGAGTTGCGAGTCGACTAATAGCCGGGGCGCGCCACTTATATACGTGTACGCCACTTAATTTGAAGCGGACTCCATTATGAAGACTTATGTCCCGGCGTACATGTCTAATTGAATATGAATAACATTAACAGAGCTATTAAGGTGCAGAATTGCGAAGTTTCTCACCATTAATATTTGAAAAGGAATGATTGTGTTTATACAGGCATGTGTGTTGCAAGAACATTCCTTTTTAACCGACTTCCAAAAAGGAGGAGGTTCTATGTTCCACTGTATGTATTTTTTTTTTTATTTTTTTATTTATGTATGTTACCCGATTACTCCGTCAGTTGTGGCCCGATTTTGATTTTTTTTTTGTATTCGACAGGGTATGCTTCCGTGGTGGTCCCATTGCCAGCATATCAGGACCTGATGATGGGATCCTAGGGAAATCGAGGGAAACCCTCATTTTTTATAGGCACATACTATGTTTTTCGTATATTTTCTGAAGTTACACCGGTATTTGCGTCTGGTAGTCATCATTTTATGATGATGAGCTGATGATGTAAGGTACCACTCCTTAACGGTTAGGAGTTGGAGGATAAATCTTTAAATATCATATGTATATAAGTTACCTTTAGTCGTATTCTTACAAATTATTTAGGTAAGCTGATGATGGAAGGTGGAAGGTACAACTCCTCAACGGTTAGGAGTTGGAGAATAATTCTTTCAATTTCATACGTATCTAAAGACCTTCAGTCGTATACTTTCAAGCTATTTAGGTGAGCTGATGATAGAAGATTAAACTCTTCAACAGTTAGGGATTAGAGGATGATTTTAATATTACACGTACCTTAATTTGTATTCTTGATGATGAAATTTGATGAAATAGTTCAACTTACTACTTACCTACGATTGTTTGCACTAAAAACTGTAAAATAAAAACTTTTTATAAAAAAAAAAAACCGACTTCCAAAAACATCCAACGAAAATTCTCTGTCAAAAAACACTTAAAAGCGTAAAATAAACTGGTTCTTCATAAATTGCCTATACCTAATTCTTTGTTCATTTAAATAGTAGTATTATAATGGGTGCTAGGTACCTAAAATCTGTTTGAAGTCGGTGCTAAGCCAAAAAAAATACAAACAAACAATTACAAAAGTCTAAGCGACAGTCACTTGGCACCGACTTCAAACAGATTTTAGGTACCTAGCACCCATTATAATACTACTATTTAAATGAATAAAGAATTAGGTATAGGCAATTTATGAAGAACCAGTTTATTTTACGCTTTTAAGTGTTTTTTGACAGAGAGTTTTCGTTGGATGTTTTTGGAAGTCGGTTTTTTTTTGTATGCAAAAGTGTAAGTGTGTCATGTGTGGTGGACTATGAATATAATCATAACGTAAGTAAAATAATATGAAGAACTCTCGATTTCTTTAGTCGGACATTGTTATTTCATAAACTGATTAAAAATGGTTTGAGGTCTTTTACATACAAAATAGAAATTAGCTTAGGTATTTATTTTTATATAAATACTAGCTTTTCCCCTCGGCTCTACACGCGTAGATGTATGTCGATTATCACGACTAAAAGTAACCCAAGTCCTTCTCCAAAGTTCAATCTATCTAAATATAGAAATTCATTCAAATCAGTTTAGTGGTTTAGACGGGACACCAACGACAAATAGTTTATTCAATATAGGTACAAGGTTCTGTGGTATACTTGTAGGAGTTATTGTTGTATTTATTTAGCTGCTAATATCATCGCAGACGACTCATAGTTGACGTACCTGTCCGAGATCTGCCCTTGTACGAGTAGGCCCAGCATGCTTCCGAAGCTATGCGCGGTGCCCACCAGAGTCGGCTTCCAGTCCTCGCAGGCTAGCCCGAACTACAATATATTTTACACATTTACATACATGTTTATAAGTACTTCAAGTACCTTTAAAAATTTTGAAAAGTTTAACGTTTATATATCCTAGTTAGTTAACATCAGGTGATACGTCTGCTTGTTTGAAACCATACTTTAAAAATAACTATTGATAAATTGGAAGACAACGCTGTGGCTACGTAATCTTGCCGTTGGACGTTTTCAAGCCGCCCAAAGGCCTCCAACTAAGCTTCTCGAATCACGGAGACGCTCATGGTATCATGCCACCAGCGGTCACCCATCCAGGTATTGACCGCGCCGTCGTTGCTTACCTCCGGTGATTGTTTCTAATCACCGAGTGCAACTGGGCTATGAGCGCCTCTGTGTATTGGAGAACATCAGTTCACAAGTGCAGAGCGTATGTATGGATGGGGAGGTCGTTCGCCGGCGCTTGAGCAAAAACTATGCAAATAACAACTTACCTCCGTCCTCCGAGGACCGTTACACGCTCGTACCTGTTCCCGATTGTCCAAATACGCTCTGAGTGTCGTTTATATAGTGTTGTACACTTCATGTTAACTATACTTCTATAAAGCGTCTTAGTAACTATTTCCATTGTTTATCCCCTAATCTTATAACCTACTACTAATCAGTACGTGACAATTTATATTTGGTTTGCGATGAAAACAAAGTTTTTGAAGTATATCTATATACGTGATTATATTTAATTAAACACGTATATATAAAACTGGCGACCCGCTCCGGCTTCGCACGGGTGGATTTCAGATGCCCCCGCCGATGACACGAAACGTGCATTTTAAATCTGTAATATCTTCGAAAATATTCATTTAAATTAGATACTGTAAAGGGCCATTTTGATCTATATTAAATGCACAATGTATTTAATTTACTTAATTGTATAAGGATTCATTCTGTATATTGCTTAAAATCACTTCGTAAATAAGCCATTATTTCTCGTTAAAAGAAAGGAATAAAAAATGGTTGTTGTGGGTTATCCCTAAGAGATTTTTCAAACAAACAAACAGTCAAACAGATTCTAGGTACCTAGCACACATTATAATACTACTATTTAAATGAATAAAGAATTAGGCATAGGCAATTTCTGAAGAACCAGTTTATTTTACGCTTTTAAGTGTTTTTTTGGCAGAGAGTTTTCGTTGGATGTTTTTTGAAAGTCGGTTTTTTTTTATAAAAAGTTTTTATTCTTAAACATTAGGTAATTTATTAGCAGTCACATCGTATACGACATAACAAGAATATGAAATTATACGTAGGTAATATTTTTATATCGGTAAACAGACGTATTGGCAGTTGGTGAGCCTTTTTCAGCTTTTGATCGAAACTTTCTTATTTGACCGTTTCTAAACACAAAGGTAAGAAGTTATTTTAATTACAATGCCGTGACAATCTTCCATACACCTGTTATGAACTGTGACTGAGCAGTATTGGTCACAGATGCGTTCTTTATACCACTTTTCGTTCCCGTGACTAAATAGGGATGTTAATGGACATTCAAATTGGAGAAACATCTGGTTATATTGTCAGGGATAATCGCTAATAAGTAATAACTTTTATATACCTGTGTTTTGCCCCTTTGGGAGCAGTGAGTACGTGGCATAATATTTGTATGTAGCACATTTTAAACACAAATTGATGTTACTTGTGATTTCAACATCATTTAAGATGTTGTCGTATTGATCTCATTCGCCTTTAAATCGCTAAACCGATTTGGATGAAATTTACAATGAAGATCCTTTAATGCTTGAGGAATTACATAGACTCCTCGATAATTGACATACACGCAGACGAAACTGCGGGCAAAAAGTAGTTGTTCAAAATTATTCGAAAACATTTAATTAAAGAAACTAACAAGGTTCTAACAACGTTCTAATACACTTCCGACTGCTTAATCTTAGTTATTTCTTGTTATTTATGTTATCTGTCGACAACATGGCGCCACTGACATTCTTCAACTGTCACATTGTTTGCTGCTGTCAAATTAAAATAGTAAATATAATTGAATTATGTACGTTTACCCTGACATTAGTGAGATGGAGGTCAGAGATATCTAGGTACACATCTATTTTAATTTAAAACATTTTTACAAATATGTTATTACGAATAAGGAAAACCTATGTATATTTAATTTGTAACTTAAATGGCAGCAGGTGTTTTAATAACGTATATTCTGTGCTAGATAATTGTTAAAATATAAGAACCCATTTACGAAAAAAATACCTTATGACTGCGACTACAAGCGGAGTCGCATAGTCACACTCTCTTTTCAACCGACAAACGGGATTTTTAAGCTTATAAGATCTACTGATATCGTCTGCGACTTTTACTCGAGTCTTTTTTTTTATGTATGGCCCGCCAAAATGACTCTACTCTGCCTGATGGAAAGCATAAGCAAAATCCAAGAGTGGTGGTCACCATACTCATTGCGAATGCAGGCAATGCAGCATGGTGACCCACACCGTGGCGACCAAGTGATGCTTCTGCATCTTTTAGTCTATTATCTAGACTATTTGGGCCTACGGTCTCCTACTCACCAACGAAACACGACAGCACGAACGCTGTCATTTTACGAGGGTAGTACCGGCCCGGTCGAGCCGGCCCGTTCGTGCTGAAATCAGCGTGGCTCTACTACCTTTGTCGTTGTAGATTTTATCAATTAGGTAGTTTAATTTCATCTCGTCCAGAACGGAAACATCATGTTTTTGGCGTAACGTGCACGCTAGATTCTCTTGCGTGAATATCATAAAAAAAAAAAAGTGAATTAGAAACATTGTTCAAGGGTTGCCTTTGAAAATTAACTTAAAACTTTTTTTTTTAAAAGACAACTCCCGCATTTGTAATAAATATCCTGTGTCGCGGAGGCCTTTACAAACATACAAGAAACGGACACAAAGAACGCCCAGACTCAGGACAACAATTTGTGGATCACACAAAGTTTTGTACCGCTTGGGATTTGAACCCACGACACTTGGCGCAATAGCAAGGGGCGTGGCGACCGCTGAAACCACTAGACCAACCGTGCAGTAAAATGTCTGCTAATTGTAAAATTTATAGCTTTTTAATAGTTCTGTAGGCAATCCTAGTATGTACGTAAGTACATAGCTTCAAACATTTTTTTTTAACTTGCTCCCACTTATAACAGCGCTGAATAAATTAATTAACGGACGCTATTAGATTCTTAATTATTAATTAGTGAAATGCATTTTCATGTATTTCGAGTTATTCATATCGATTAACCTCATTAGGCACACATCGAATCGATAGTGATAGCTTTCATCCTCTCGTCTTTAGACTGCAATATAAAAAAAACGCCAATTAACTGATGGGTTGTCCGCCTTGCTTACCTTATTTATAAATTATTTTAATGAAAACCAAATAAAACTAAGTGCACAAGCGCTTTAAAATAATCACACAGTAATTATATAGAAGAGTCAATTAAGGAGTGAATGAGGCACATTAATACGTGTCCGCGCAAGTCTCACAGCTTTTGAGCTTTGAATGCGTTTTATAACGATATTAATGACGCTTTCTGGTGGCGGGACAGTGGTGGTCGTTAGTTGGCCTTACAGGTGTAATTAAACAGGCGCCCAAGCTACTTAATGCGCCCTTCACTCACTTTATATGCTTTGTTTTGTAGCAGTTTGATTAAACAGTACTGGATGATTTTGTGTCATATTGTTGGCAGTTATGTATGTGTATAACAACCCTTCTGGACAGTAGTGAACAATAGGCCAACGCCTCCTTTCAACGTGCGGTCTATGTCCATTAGTGCACTGTTAAAGACTGTTCATGATGATGATATTGGATGACGACCGCCAAACTTATTGGATTTGAAAAGACATAAATAGAAAAATAATTAAAGGTGGTTTCTGTTGGAAAAGGAACCAGGCTAATGGAGAATTACCTCCTATCTATTCGAAGACCTTAATATGTTCTTCTAACATTAAGTAGGATCGTGGGAACTGATTATAGAGAGTTAGGGAAGACTGAGGGACGAGATTTTAGTAGTGCAAATGTGTTCCGAGTTCATAATACGTTGCTATCAATTTTTTACTGTAAAGAGTTGGGTCACTTGACGGCAAATGATTACGCTTACTCTGGACTCCTACAGCTTTTTCAACAGACTCAGGTTACCGTACTTACTAGATTATAAGCAACATAAGAATTGGTTACCTCGGGCCCAAACCATCTACCATGCTAAAGTACACGTTCGTCAGCACGTGACATCTTATCACGTCAGATCGTGTTCGTTAATGTAATATAAACATACCTCAGCTACAAAGCTGTCGGGAATTTCATACACCCACTCTACACACTGTTCATCTCCATAATGATACGTCTGGCAGTTTGACGTGGTGATAGGAAGCGAGCATTGTTTGATAGGCTCATCCCATTGCTGGGACCTGTTCAGCCACGGAGCGTAGAAAGTTGAGTTTGCGGTTTCACACGCTGGGATCTTGCATCTGGGAAAATACAATTATTTGTTTGTACTAACAGCTTTAGCTAATACAGTCTGCTGTCGTTGATATACATCTCGGTACACGGGAATTGGTCCCTGTTTGAACCACTAAGTCCTCTTGAGTCACCTGTATTTGTTCAATACGGATCTTCTCTAAATATAAAAACGTCCTATTGCCCAAATTTACAGATAATTTGACCTATTTGTGTTGAATATTACAATTACGGTTATTATAAGTAAAAAGCTACCATTTAAATTTCGTCTACTAAAATTGACTAATTTTGACATGTGCGAAAGTTTACAATATTGCGTTAAAGTTGTAACAATAGGAAATTAAACAACCTAATTATGATTGGAGTGGCAATTAACATTAATGTCACAAACTCAAAACACATAATTAGTGGCTCGCCTTATTAATATTTATTGTTTGAAAGAATTCCTCAAACGGCTATTGCTATTGTTAGCACACATAAATATATTTTTCCTTTTATTATAGTTTTATTAATTCTAACTAACCTAGGAGGGACAAATAATGATATAATGAGCGCGAACATAATTTGCACATAGTTATGTTTATCAGTAGTTTGATTATTAGGTAAACTAACTTAGGCCATTTATCTACATACATATACATCTTCTATACAATACAAATAAATAAAATTGGAGTGTCTGTTTGTAATAATAATAACCGCTTTTTACTAAATGCATATGTATGCATGTATTGACAGTGCATATACCAAAATATTTTTTTTACAATTTTTGTCTGTCTTTCTGTCGGTCTGTCTGTCTGTTTGTTCCGACTAATCTCTAGAATGGCTAGACGAATTTTGACGGGACTTTCACTGATAGGTAGCTGATGATATAAGGAGTAACTTACATTTTTAGACTAGTTTCGCCCCGCGGCCTTATCCGCGGTGCGACAATAAACGCGGGTAGCACCGCGGGGTTCAGTTAGTCTTGTTTAAGATAAGAAAGTCACACTGTCAGTTAGGTATCTTAAATAATAACATAATATTGATTGAGGGCATAACTTCTGACTTGTAAATCATGCTTAATATGTGCGCCATCATGATGCCTACTTGTTTATATTTTAGTGTATGTGAAAGACAAATACATGTGACGGACAGACAGACTTCAGTTATACGAGAATAAATGTTACTTGCTGTTAAGGCCCGTATGTACTTTGATTAGTGCGAGTGCAGGTGTGAAGTGAGGTGATCAATGATTGGTAGAAAATACGCGTGGATGGCGAATTCGCGGTCCACACGTACTTTCCACCAATCACAGATCACCCGCACTATGCACCTACACTCGCACTATACAATGCTTAGTGCGAGTGCAGGTGTGAAGCGCAGGCGATCGATCAACGATTGGTAGAAAATACGTGTGGACTACGAATTCGCTGTCCACACGTACTTTCCACCAATCACCCGCACTAAGCAAACTGAATACAGGCCTTAACTGCGAGTTAAAAACTTATACATATAAGATGATATGTTTACTTTTCTCTTATTTCCCAGATAGAAGATAACGTCGTATTGAGATGATATACGACAGCACGAATGCTGTCCTTTTAGGTTGATCTTCTGTGCGTGGATAGTACCGCGTGGTACCGCCCCGGTCGAACCGGCCTGTTCGTACTGAAATCAGCGTCAAGCGTGGCTCTCTACTACCTTGAGAATGATTTTGCTTGTATGGATGAATATATTTTAAGGTTGAAAATTAGACATTAAAACTGTTATTTTTTGCGTGATTATTTAGCACAAGGCTACTTTGAGGTTGTATTTATGAGGTTCGAATAGGTATGAACTGGATCGCAACGACTACAGTTGTAATGCTGTTAAATCGTGTAAGAAATTCGTTCAAGAAATTGTTGTGCTTAGTCCTATGTTCAGCAGTGTACTGTAATAGACTAATGATAATGATAAGTGTTCTATTAAATTAATCTGATTTAAAAAACACCTTAATGGATTGTCAACCCGGTATTAATATGGAATCAACATCAACTTCATTTGTTAACTTGGTCTTAAAACTATAATTTATCAGCTATTGTTTATATACTAGACTAGCTTTTACACAGACACGCGGCTTCGCTCACGCAGACTTTCATCCCCTGATTTACCCCCTTAGGGGTGGAATTTAAAAAAATCCTTTCTTAGTGCTCACTTACGTTATATAAAGAACCTACATGCAAAATATCAGGATTATAGCTTCAGCGCTTTGGGCTGTGCGTTGATCTCTGGGTATGTCAGTCAGTCACCTTCCTCTTTTATAATATACTAGCTTTTACACGCGGCTTCGCTCACGCAGACTTTCATCCCCTGATTTACTCCCTTAGGGGTGGAATTTAAAAAAATCCTTTCTTAGTGCTCACGTATGTTATATAAAGAACCTACATGCAAAATTTCAGGATTCTAGCTTCAGCGGTTTGGGCTGTGCGTTGATCTCTGGGTATGGGTATACATACTTGGATAATGTAAATGAATACATTATGGTACCTTGGTACTTATCTAACAATGTTTCCCAATTTATTAAATACGCACTTGTTATTGTATGAGCACCTTGTCGACTATGATTATTATTAATTATTAATTTCTTTGATATTGACCTGATGATTTGCCGTGCGGCCTGAGTACGCAGCTCAACTATGGTTGAATAGGTCGATGGCTGATCCATGCGCCTTACTCTATTTTACATTTGTGACATTTATTGATTATTTTATATTTGGACATATTACATCTTTTTAAATTTGACTGTGAGTGAAAGTGCTATTTGGATTTTATTTTCCATAAGTGGACCTCACAATATAACAATACAATGTCACAATATAACAATGTAAAAATCTTGCAGCTATCAGTAAGAACGGCGCATGATTGGTTAGCTCATGGCTGTGCAGCAATGACTCCAAACCTTTTATTTTGTTTTCTTTGGTCGACTTCGTTCTCATTCAAGTCTCTTAGTGAAAAAAATATTGTAAACCTTATTATTATTTTTTAAAAGGAGCAACAATGGAGTTTCTTGCCAGATTCTTCTCCATGAAGGGTAGGCTGCACTTGGAACTGGCGACTAGAATCACTCGATTTTTTAATAAGTATTACATATTGACTATTCATAAGTGCCTGTAAAATAAGTGCCTACATGAATAAAATATTTTTGAGTTTGAGTTTGAGTTATGTCAGTCAGTCAGTCACCTTCCTCTTTTATATATATAGATTATATAGATAAACTCAGTGCCCTTTTCTGTACCCAATACAACGAGTATGAAACATTGTATTACGAGTATATCGTTAAAGTACTTACAGTGTGAAAGCCTAACCAACTAACAGGCACGTTTATAATATAGACTAGCCGACCCACGCAACGTCGTTTACGTCTCCTATTGCCCGTAGTGAAAAAAAAATCCGCGTTTTTGTAACATTCTTCATTGGTGCTCCGCTCCTATTGGTCTTAGCATGATGATATATAGCCTATAGCCATCCTCGATTAATGTACTATCCAACACTGAAATAATTTTTCATATCGGACCAGCGGTTCCTGAGATTAGCGCGTTCAAACAAACTCTTCAGCTTTATAATATTAGTATAGACTATTGTACACATTGGTGTTTCTTGAACGAGACAATCCTGAGAATTATACTAGGTACCACTTAAATTTACTGGATACGCTCAAGTTATGATTTCTTAAAGGTTTGGTGTTATCTGGGTACCAAAACAATAGATCAATAATTTGTTTAAATACAATCGGACTGTAAAAGTAATTACAGAAGATGAGTCTAGTACTAACATTTGTTCTCTATCGTTATAAATCTGCGCAAGCGCATCCTCTCATTATGCTAATGAGCCGATTTACGTTTAGTTCATGTGTGAATGTAAATAACTTTACATCCTACAAAGAAGGTCACCTACCTTTATCTTTTGTGTTGGTTATATTTTGATCATTAACTAGCATAATACAGATGTAGGCAAGTTTATCAGATATTTTTCATCTAAACTGTTTGATAGTGCACTTTCGTAAGTTGATGATGCTTGTTGTTACATATCCAAAGAATGAAATTACGCAGATTCAGTTTAACTTTCTGAGTTCTGAGCTCTTCCCAGTGACCTCCTAATGTATCCGTTATCTGTACCTGAAGCTTATCTTTTTCCCTTGATCCGTCTAAGTGCGATTACTTTGCAGCATCTGTAGGTTACTGGGAATAAAAGTTATTTTGAAAGTAGCTAATTCTAGAGATAAAAAAATAGCCAACTGTATTCTAATCATCACCACCAGCCTTTCGCAGTCCACTGCTGGAGATAGGCCTTCCCAATTGCACGCCGCTTGGTTCGATCCTGGGTTTCTCGCATCCAGCTCCTGCCAGCCATTTTGCATAAATCAAAAAATGCACAGAAAATCAACGTAAAATGATAGCGTTTGTGCTGTCGTGTTTCGTTGGTGAGTGCGAGACCGGAGGCCCAATTAGTCTAGTCAACAAGTTCTATACTTGTTGACTAGACTAAAAGATGCACAAGCATCACTAGGCCGCCATAGTGTGGGCCGCCATGCTGCATTGTTGTATTCGCAATGAGTATGGTGGCCACCACTCGTGGATTCTGCTTATGCTTTCCATCAGGCAGAGTATAGTCATTTTGGCGGGCCAAACATAAAAAAAAAAAAAAAAAAAAATAGTAGGAGAGCTGGTGCCATTTTTTGGGTAGGTATTTGAGGCAAGCTGAAAACTTGTCACACACCTCTCCTAATATACCCCAACACGAAATTGCAGACCTGGCTGGTGAGTAGCGGGGCAAATTTTTGACAACCAGCGATAGTGATGATGACGTAGGCTTGTGTCTCCCACGTGAGCACTGTTTCTCAGAGTGCTATAACTGGCGAAGTATATCGTTATACCATGGCTATTGTAAGTCACGTGACCTCGCCAGAGGGAGGGGGGGTTATTTAGCCCCGCTACTCACCAGCCAGGTCTGCAGTTCCGTGTTGGGGTATAATAGGAGAGGTCTGTGACAAGTTTTCAGCTACATCAAATACCTACTCAAAAAATGATACCAGCTCTCGGACCAGTAGATCAGTTCTACACTAAGTTAGCCCAGATGCGGTCCCCACTCAAGAACACATTTGTCCCCACCGGTCATATTCTACACCAGAGGTGATTTTAAACAATTTTTATTTTTATTATGTTAATTCTTACACAGTTCTGTATTTGTATGTATAATAGATTTCAACTCTCCGTTTGAAAGAACCCGATTACTTGTGTTTACATTGTGTTTATTATAGTTTAAGAGAAATTTATACAATCGTGATATCATTTAAATGTAAATGTGGTGTGTAGCACTGCTTATTTACGATAATTTAATACAATACCTCCTCAACAGTTCAAGATAAATAACGATAAAAGAAAGACATTTAACATTTGAGTACATTTGACGAAACATCATAAGTACATTCGATGTAATAAATTAAAACCGCTCCTCATTTGGTAGCTTAGAAATATGTTATCTCGTTTGCAAAAGCTCAATAGACTATGGAATGATATTATATATACCGGTTCTTGTGATTTTCATCGATCATATTGCTTAGGGTCGCCGCACACAGGCCACCGGCCACAGCCACAAAACGCTGCCACCGGCATATTTCCTGTAATTTTCATATACATTATGTGTCGACCACCGGCCACAAGTGGCGGCCACAAGTGGCCCGTGTGCGGCGACGCTTAGTGATTGGCATGAAGGGAATTTATATGAGACATCTTACATATGTAATGTGAAAACTATTTATACGACTATGATACGAGTAGATGAAGTAAACCTGTGAGTAGTACGTCGGTACAGGGTCGGGGGCCGCGACGAGCAGCACATCGCGGGGGAGGCGGAAGAGGACGTTCACTGTTTACACAAGGACTCTTAGGCGGGACATGGATGACACCGCATCTAGTACACAACACATCATCTAGTACAGTAGTAGAATTGAATACGATTGAACTTCGGTTTTGATAACCTGTTGCTTAACAGATTCAAGAAATTGACATAAATATGATATTTTACGCGTACGTATTGTGTTTGCACCCAGCATGCGTTGTCATATTAAGAAAATGCTGTGTCTACTATTTTATCTATTGTTAACAATGCAATTCATAAAATAGGCAGCTCTCTATGTTTTATCTCTTTTAAAAGCGAGAAAAAACAAGCAGCGACATTTTTTTAACCCCCTACCAAAAAGAGGGGTGTTATAAGTTTGACGTGTCTGTCTGTCTGTGGCACCGTAGCTCGCGAACGGATGAAGCGATTTCAAATATTTTTTTTTTTGTATGAAAGGTGAGTTACGTGCGAGTGTTCTTAGACATGTTTCATGAGAATCGGTTGAGTCGTTTAAAAGTTATGGGGGTAAAAGTGGGGAAGAATAACCGAATGTCTGCAAAAATATCATCGAGTGGGGTCTCAAATGAAAGCGCATAACGTGCACATTACAAAATAAATGTAATTGATAACTTCGACCTGATGCTGCATAAGGGGTTTTTTAAATTTTAAATTTATAGTTATGTACTTCTGTGACGGAATATTTTATGAAACATGTTCATTTATCTATCAAGATTAATCCCGTTCACTTGTCTGCATACGAGAATTGGATAATACAACGATATCTTAAATTATAAAGTTATCAGGACTGCCATGGTTATGTAATAATAAAAACAAATACACGTATTTAGTAACATTGAATATCGTGATCAAATTAACCAACTTTATTTTAATGTAACGTTAGATTATTTTATTATGCTCGAGTCTTATCATACGTGTTAAAAAGAGAAATAAATGTCGAAATTCCTTTTGTGTTAGCATCTATGGGACGCCTAAAGTCACAGTTTTAGACATTGTTAGTCATGCAGCCAAATTACATAAATGTTCGTAATGATTGTTCAACGATCAATTTACTACTACAGGTACCCACTGTAACGTTAACTGGGCCACTGTAGGAGATAACATCATCATCACCTTCCAACCTTCTAAATTTCATTTGGAGTCAAAGATTTTGGATGATTTCTTTTATAGCCAGAAACCGCGACAGCCCTTCTTGTGTTCAACCTAGCGGTTGGTTCTATATCCAACTTTTCAAGCGACAAAATTGCAGTTTGGATGAGAGACTACTGTTAGTCACAAAACACTTGAGTAGCTCGAAGAGGTCAACGTTACGTATTTGTTTGTTTTTTTTGGGTTCAATCGGGGTCCGTCTTGTGATTTGAGAGGCTACTAGGCAAGGACTTCAAGCCCACGCCCACTAGAGTAGGGCGCCTAATTGTCAGTATTTGTAATATTAAGTCAGTTTATTTGTACCAAAAGTCTTTCGAGGATACAGAGAAATATTCAATTTGTCACAAGTGTATCTACATTAGTACATTTGGGTGGACTCTTGGTAGCGGAAGATATTTTCTGACGACTTTACATGGTAACTTGAATATAAGTATGCTTTTTGTAAAACAAATATAGTGGTAATGGATCTTGCTTCTCCAAGCTATCAGAGGTATACACTATAACTGCTTTGCAGAGGTGGTAATACCTGTAGGTCGTAATGACAAAAATAATGTTAACACTATTCTGACCTGTATCCCACATCTTCGACTGCGAAGACATAGTTGACGTTGTACATGGAGTTGGTGGCGTACACTAGCGCCAGCATAGCCATCGTCACCAGCTGGTAGGGGCCGAACGCGCCCAGCTCGCCCAGCACTTCGTCCAGGTGGACCCGCTTACCGTCTGAACTTAAATCTTCCATTTCGAATTAAGTACGACGTTAAATGTCGCTTGTAATGTAAAATGTAACGTCACTTAAAACAGTTTCAAACTCATACAAAAAAGGTAAAAGAAATTTAAATTATTTGCGTTCACACATTTTTTGTTCTATTTTATAATTTATCTGAACTGGTTTTATGCATTTTTTCTTTTTTTTTTAGTGTTACAAACACTAATAAATCTTTTAGTCCGATAAATATTTTTTTAACTTAAGATCACATCTACATAATACACTTTTAAAAAACGTTTGAATTTTAAATGAAAGTGTCTCTCCTTCGGTGAAGAGGCGCGCGCGCGGGTACCATAATGACAGCGGTGCGTACGAGCATCAGCTGTACCGCAGCCATGCGCCCTGCCCCATATATACAGACGTACATTCAATATTGACTATGTGGAGTGCGCAGAGCTGTGCTGATACTGATAAGCAGCTAAGTTGAAGCCCAACTTTATAACTTGTCTTGAGGTGTTGGTCAACTACGTGTATAACATATGCTTACAATGTAGGTATATAATAATAATATAATAATTCCTTTGTGGCGACTATAATATTTCTCTTCTCACAATCACCAATCCGTGCAATATTATTTTTATTCACAATACAAAATAGCTCAACAAAACAGCAATTGAAAGAGGGCTGGTGTCTCAATTAAACGTGAGTTTGTAGCTCAGATCACCAGGCACTCACCCCGCTGACACATAGCTTTGCTACTTCATAAAGTTACACTATAGTTTGTTGGATAAGATATAGAATTATGGCATGTAATTTAAAATAACAATGATAAAATTGTACAAACAAAATTCTAATCAAAATCTTAGTAATTAATCATTTCTTTTTACCCGACTACGGCAAAGCCAAAGGGTTATGATTTTGACAGGCTATGTATGTATGTACATCTGTTCCCTCATAGCTCCTTAACTACTTATTAGAACTAGACAAATGAGGTATCTTTAGTTCGCTAGATGCGTCTTGATCGTCCGCTGGTTATAGGATATATGACGTGTCACTGAATCTAATGTGACGCCCTCTAGCCAACATAAAGTACTGTATTAAAAAATTGATTTGAGATAATTTTTTTTTTTTTTTTTTTTTATTTTTTATGTTTGGCCTGCCAAAATGACTCTACTCTGCCTGATGGAAAGCATAAGTAGAATCCACGAGTGGTGGCCACCATACTCATTGCGAATACAACAATGCAGTATGGCGACCCACACTATGGCGGCCTAGTGATGCTTGTGCATCTTTTAGTCTAGTCAACAAGTATGGAACTTGTTGACTAGACTAATTGGGCCTCCGGTCTCGCACTCACCAACGAAACACGACAGCACAAACGCTGTCATTTTACGTTGATTTTCTGTGCGAGGGTAGTACCGCCCCGGTCGAGCCGGCCCGTTCGTGCTGAAATCAGTGTGGCTCTACTACCTATTAAGCCGTGTTTGGTATCATTGGAAAGGACGTTACTTGTACATTTCAAAAATATATATAATATTAGCATTTGCTCGTGACTTTGTCCGTATTTATTCGATAAGTGTGATATTTCTATGGTATTGTCTGTTCCCTCATTATTTCTAAACTACTAGTCAGAATAAGACAAATGATGTATCGTTAGAAGCGTCTTGATCATCCGCTAGTTATAGGCTATATGACGTGTCACTGAATCTAATGTGGCGCTCTCTAGCCGACATAAAGTACTGTATTAAAAAAAAATTGAGATAAATATGCCGTGTTTGGTATTATTTCTATGGTACCTATTTAAAATATACTTTGCAAAGAAATTACTATTATAAAGGCACCAAAACATTTTAAGTAAAAAAAATAATAAATAAACCCAACGACGCGACGACAAAAAACGACGCTGACAAAGTATGAAACAAGTTTCAAAAGCCGTAGTCACGCGTTGTTAAAGAGTTATGGACTACGGTACATTACTAAGTTTCAAAAGCTGTAGTCTATGTAGTTTAATGTACCATAGTCCATAATACTTTAACAACGCGTGACTACGGCTTTTGAAACTTGTTTCATACTTTTTCAGCGTCGCTTTTTGTCGTAGTTGGGTTTTAGTTATTACTTTTATTTTAAACTACAAAAAATGAAAAATCAGAAACTAAGCTACGACGAATAATTATTTTTTGGCCTCGATTAGCTATCCTTGTCGCACTTACGATATTATTGATAGCAAATTAGGTTCCTCTAGATATTTAACCAGCCTCATAATTAACAATCGTTCCAACATTTTTGATAATGTCGGTAAGATGGAAATAGGTCTGTAGTTATTGACACAGCCTCTCACCCCATTACCCTTGCACAACGGATGAATGCGTAACTTTTTTAATGCTGTTGGGAATATTCCAATTAAAAAGGTAGGTTGCAGATGTGCGTGATAGATAATTTGAAGATGTCATTATATAACTTTAGAATGTTTGTTGAAAAAATTTCTAATCCCACTACACTGTCACTTTTTAAATTATTTAATTCTCTTTTAATCTCAAAATAGTCAGTTGGCAAGAGTACAAAAGAGTGCGAATACGTCTTAGGTTTAACAAAGCTAGTGTGATTTGGGCCAATTATTATTTTTTCAGTCAAGACTCTCCCAATATTGCCGAAAGACTTGTTAACTAAATTTACGTCCCCCAAGTCGTTACCAGAACTTAGTAATTCATGTGTGAATCTTTTACTTGAGAAGCTATTTAAAAGTTGTCAATATCAGTAATATGTGTAGAGGTTGCCGGTTTTACAATATTTTGGTCACAAAAATAAACTAGAAAATAATTAATTAGGTGTATAAGAAAAGCCACACGTGTAAAAAAAATTCTTAAACCTTGGAATAAAATATCTTGAATTAGGGAAAGAGACATTAAAAGTGAGGTATTTAACAAAACACTGTTTCTGGTTTCAAACTACTGATTACATGCGACTGTTTATTTATTTATTTATTTCGGTGTGGAAAACCAACAGCTACATAAATGAATATAGTTAGTTTGATAAGCAACATCAAGCCAATTACAGGTTTGCACGAATTGCAACATAATAATTTAACAAAAGTTCTGGAACACTAACCAATACACTAGACCATCACAATAAACAATAATAAAAAATATCATCATAGAAAAAACTTAAGATTTAGCAAACCGCGAACAACATTAATGTTAGTGTTAAAGGGATCAATACCGTACTCCTTGCACAATCTATTGAAGTCGCCGCTCGCTCTAACGATAAATGATTTTTTTCTGTAGTTGGAAGAAGAAAAGGGGACACAAATGGGTGGATTAAATCTAACTGACCTACGGGGGACATTAAATTTTAGTTTTTGCAACAGGTGTGGACAATCTACCTCATTAGAAATAATTTTCAAAAGGAAACAACAATCTGCTAATTGACGTCGAAAGTGGCTGGATATGAAATCTTCTGCACAGACCAATGGAATTATCTGCGCTATATGGAATATACAGACGAAAACAAAGAAATTTCAAAAAACGTTTCTGAATATTCTGAATACGATCGATGTATTTTTTTTTTTTTTTTTTTTTTTTTTATGTTTGGCCCGCCAAAATGACTCTACTCTGCCTGATGGAAAGCATAAGCAGAATCCAAGAGTGGTGGTCACCATGCTGACTGCGAATGCAGACAATGCAGCATGGCGACCCACACCATGGCGGCCTAGTGATGCTACTGCATCTTTTAGTCTAGTCAACAAGTATGGAACTTGTTGACTAGACTAATTGGGCCTCCGGTCTCGCACTCACCAACGAAACACGACAGCACGAACGCTGTCATTTTACGTTGATTTTCTGGGCGAGGGTAGTACCGCCCCGGTCGAGCCGGCCCGTTCGTGCTGAAATCAGCGTGGCTCTACTACCTTTGTAGTATTTTTGTTTGTTATTTGTAATAACAAGGGCTCACAATTTGCGAGGCATATTCTAGGTGGCTCCTAACAAAAGAATAGTAGAGAATTTTAAGCGTTTTAGCCTTTACAAAGCATTTGGCGATTCTCATCACAAATCCCAATGCTTTCGAAGCCTTTACAATAATTTGTGCGATATGCACGTCAAACAGCAGCTTTGAATCGTGGTATCTATCAACAGTATATACAGGGTGGATATGACAACACGACATTAATTTGAACCAGACCTAAGTACCTGCACAGGTTACAATTCCACCTACAACATTTCCAAAAAAAAATAGTTCAGTAATTTAGCCATAGGACACTATTAGGTCTTTACCTATGAAATTGCCTTTCTTCAGTACTGGTCATTTCAAATAAAAAAAAGTTTGTAATGGCTCTGTATTCTAAATTCAAATTAATTTTGTTTTGAAACCATGACATTCTATTTACAAACTCAGTCTTTTGTTTTCTGATTAGCGTTGTATTTTCATTACATTTGAACATTTTTCGTCATAATGGATACTTTAAAAATTCGTGCTATTATGGAATATGAGTTCCGTCGTTGCACCAACGCGACACAAACGGCACGTAACATCAAAAACGTTTACGGAGAGAACTGTACAAACGAACGCACAACCCGCTATTGGTTTTCCCGGTTCCGTTCTGGAAATTTTGACTTGAAAAATGAAGCTCGTGGTCATCCGGAGACTTTGGTTAACAATAATGAATTAAAGGCGATTGTGGAAGCTGACGAAACTCTATCTACAGCTGAGCTAGCAGCAGCTTTTAATGTAAGCATCAAAACAATATTGATCCATTTGCGACAAAGTGGCAAGGTAAAAAAGCTTGATAGATGGGTGCCCCACGTCCTTAACGATCGCCAGCGCAACTTACGCGTCGAGACCTGCCTTGCGCTGCTCAACAGGCAAAGAAATGAAGGAATTTTGAAACGAATTGTTACGTGCGACGAAAAATGGATTCTGTTTGACAATCGAAAGCCCTCAGCAAGTTGTTTAGACCCTGGTTCAGCACCAAAGCAATGCCCTAAACCAAAAATGACCCCTAAAAAGGTGATGGTCACTGTTTGGTGGTCTAGTGCAGGTATGATTCACCACAGCTTTTTACAAAACGGCATGAGCATTAATGCAGATGTGTACTGTGAAGAACTGGAGAGAATGATGGAGAAGCTTGCACATCTGCAACCAGCTTTGGTCAATCGGTCGTCCCCACTGCTCCTTCACGACAACGCGCAACCCCATACTGTGCAACAGACAGTCTACAAGCTGCAAGAGCTGGGGTTGGAAGCTCTCCCTCATCCGCCATACTCACCAGACCTTGCACCTACCGACTATTACTTTTTCCAAAATTTTTACAACTTTTTACTGGGTAAAAATTCAATTCCCGAGAGGTAGTACAAAATGCCTTTGAAGAGTTTGTGGCCTCCCGTCCAGCTGATTTTTACAAGAAGGGCATCAATAAACTGCCAATGCGTTGGCAAAGATGCGTCGATTGCATGGGTGATTACTTCGAATAACAGAAATAAAAAAGTTTGAAAAAATAAGTACTTTCACTTATTGCATACAAAACGGCAATTTCATAGGTAAAGACCTATTATTTTCCGTTTTTGAATTTTACTACACGATGTTGTTGGGTTAGTGACCGATGTTACCTATCGTCGCCGGGTCGCGCCATCGCACGCGCTCCCTTTGAACCAGCCGCCGCCGCCGCGGATACGGCGATATATTTAGTTTGTTTGAAAATTTTGAAAGTTTTCGGATAATTTAAACAATCACAAAGTAAACCAATACATTTAAATAACCCATGGTTTTGTTTAATGTCGCATTGTCATATCCACCCATGAATAATAAATAATTAGTGTATTTAAAGTCGTTTTGTAAAAAGTCAACTGCCGTAATTTTGTAAGAGCTGAATAATAATTTAAAAGAATTCTTTCTAAAATGACATAAACTTTTGGGTAATATTATTTTCATCGCCCCATCTTGGAAAGAGCATTTTTGTCCTACGATATCCGAGTGCAAAAGCCGTTTTTATCCGCTATAGGATAAAGTAAATTGAATTTAGAACATCATTAAACCTATTTACTTCTACCTCCATGGTGCCGAATTTATCATACAACCTTGTTTAATTTGTTAATAACTCAGACTCTGAACCTTCTTGGTGTATTTACTTTTTTTACTTACTTTGCTTTGCATGCGCCGTTTTCCTTTTTGCATTAAGTCATTTCCTCGCTGAGGTGGGATGAAATGATACGCGTTGCACTCGAGTGCAAAGATGTTTCACCTCGTGCTCTTTTGATTCCATCGCTGACGCTCAGGATTCTAATTTTTAGAATCTATTATATTCTATTATCTATTTATTATAATCTGTTATTATATAGCAAATAACTACTATATAGGTAGGTACTATATTATTAATATACTAGTTGTTGCCCGCGGCTCCGCCCGCGTATATGTCGGTTATCGCGGCAAATAGAAGCCTATGCGTTATTCTGACGTATAAGCTATATTACTGTAAAGTTTCATCCAAATCCGTTCAGTAGTTTTTGCGTGAAAGAGTAACAAACATCCATTCATCCATCCATCCTACTTACAAACTTTCGCGTTTATAATATGTATTAGTATAGATATAGATTTTTAGGAAATTTTATTATAAGCCTGCCTAAGTGATATACATCCTGTGGCGCGGGGGACTTAACAAACATACACAAAGAACACCCAGACTCGGGACAACAATTTGTGGATCACACAAAGTGTTGTCCCGTGTGTGGTTTGAACCCACGACACTTAACGCAGCAGAAAGCGGCGTGGCGACCGCTTAAACCACTAGGTCAACCGTGTAGTCGGATGCAATGCAGCATGGATATGGATATTTAGAATATTTAATGTTTTACGCACAAAGTTAAGTTTTTGCAATAACACGTGCTCCAAAGTTAAAGCACGATATAATATTAATCTATCATGGTACAAAAGCCTCAATATGGCAATTCAAGTTATATTGATCAATTATGTAAAACAAGACGTTCATAAAGATCAACACGATCTGTAGCTAACATGATTACACGCCTAAGAACCGATTTTTTCTATTACAATTATAATACAAGTTTCAAAACACATAATTTAGTCTTTAAATATATTGAGATCTAGCTGCCCCTTGGTGTTACGTTACCCATGCCATGGTTATTGTTGTAGCTTTACATCAACAACTGCGAGTAACACCGTGGGGCGCAGCTTGTCTGTGTGTCTTGCAAGTGAAAGTCTCGTCAAGTTGGGTTCAGTCGTTTCAGAGATTAGCCAGAACAAACACACAGACAAACCGATATAATGTTTAAAAATTGCATTTTTGGTGTATATATACCTACAATATACTTTTATAATATGCATTTAGTGAAAAACGGTTAATTTAAAATTACAAACAAACACTCCAATTTTATTTATTTGCATAGATAAGACTAAGACGTACAACACATACAGTATTTTTACGGTCATGGCCCACCTACGAGTATGTACTGATATTCAAAGCCAACAGTGCGTTTAAGTAGATATCTGAAAGGGCCGTGAAGTGAAAAGTAACGATCAAGTTCGTGGTGTTTTTCTTGAATGGTAGTTAGATTTCGTAAATGGCGCCCGGTTGCTGTACAGCTTGTTACTTCAAGACGTTGCATCAATCTGTGCTGTTGTACGAGCCAATCAATTAGCATAAATATCTCTCTAGCCTTACTTTGTTTATGATGTGTTTACTGTTAGCGATAGTCTCTATGTCCAATGGAGATGGTTAAAATGAACTGTGTGTCATTGGTCATTACTTAGACAAAGTAATCTGAGACAAAGTATTAGCCAATGACACACGAGAATTTAGGCGTTAACGATTGCAGAAAGAAGAACGCTTGCAACTTGGCTAAGGAGGCTGGTGACAATGTTCATTGCTTACATTATATTTCTATAAGAAATCGAATCTAGAACCACAAACCAAGAAGACTCAAGTTATTTTAACCATCTGCATTGGATATAGAGACTATCGCTAACAGTAAACACATCATAAACAAAGTAAGGCAGATATCTTTACGACCATTGTGATGATTTGTGATGCATTAAATGGTTACTAACGAGATAAACTTCCTTGAAAACACTATGGTATGTGACTATTTTGGCATTCTGTGTGATAATAAATGAGGTTACAGGACACCTAGCATAAGAACACAATCTTCTGAATAGGAGCCACTGAACAATGTAATCTTAAGTATCACCGATATTTGTTTTCCTTTTTAAAGGAGGTTGTACCTGTTTGGCTAAAAGCCAAATATGCTTGTGTAAAATTACAATTTACACGAAAATGTAGTTAACATAGAAATAAATGTTGTAGTTCAAGTGATTAAATGTTTCAAAGTAGTTAAAACTATTAAATACAAAATAGCAACAGGTACACTTATCATGCCTTAGTTTACAGCTACGGGGCGATTGTGACAATCTTGGATTGTCACACCGTTTGTTCAACAATTGTATCTTCTGCATACTACTATGGTTGGTTGTATGCTATGCGCTGACAGATTCACTACTTTCCTATGGATATGAGGTCTCCTATGAAATAAAGACGCCGCTTGCCAATTCGCCAAGTGTTGTGGGTTCAAATCCTACACGGGACAACACTTAGTGTGATCCAAAAATTGTGGTTCTGAGTTTGGGTGTTAATTGTGTCCGTTTCATGTATGTCTGTAAAAGTCCCCCGCGACACAGGATGTTTATTCCTAATGCGGGAGATGTCTTTTTTAAAAGAAAGAGAAAAAAAAAGAAAAACATGCCAGATATTGTAGAGGCTCTTTAAAAACATCCTTAGAAAAGATTAAATCCTGACAAATGTATCTTATATGAATTACAGTAGCATACTTATTTTTTGTTCGTAAATGTGTAAATGCAACACATTCGCTTACATAAACACAGGACCTAACGGACGTAATATAGTTACTACACCATAGTGATATAATATAGCTATTTACACAATTTAATGTCGTCACAAACGGTATTCTATTGTAGGGAAATACTGTACATACATACACACACTAGTTATTGCCTGCGGCTTCATCCTATTTCATGTTACCAAGCCTCTTTTACAGGCTGTTATCTATTAGGTACTGTGTAAAATTTTATCAAAATCTATTCAACAGTGTGACATGGAATATGACAGCCTGAACCAAAGGTATAAAAAATAATTTAAAAAGTATAAGGCTAAGAGTATAATTTATCAAATGAATTACTTCAGTTAATCATGCAGCATAACCCTGCAACAAATTAGCAAGCTGCACCTTGAAGCTGTAATCACTAGTTCAGTATTAACCCTTAATCACCGCTGCACATCACAGCGACTGCTGTGATAAATGAACAGGCAGCTCGGTGAACATCTTCATCATCCATTAATAGGCGCTTGATTACGCTACAATTAGGGTTTGATTGATCTTCGTGGAGTAATATCTCGGATGCTGTTCCAGTTATCTTAGGTTTATACCTTAATTGTAATCTTGAAGTGTATGATGATAGATCGATATATTTTCATTATGTTTAATAAGATTGTCTGTAAGTTAATGAGTATGGTGACCACTACTCTAGGATTCTGTATATGCTTTCCATCAGGCAGAGTAGAGTCACTTTGTCAGGCTCATATATCCCTATAAAAAAACTGAATTTTACTCGAGCTATATAATATACCTAATGCACAACATTATAAGACTCACTATGAATTAGTACTTATATTATACTCGGCCGAGGCTTCGCTCGCGTATGTAATAAGAAAAGTGTGCAGTACCTTGTTCTTTTGCTGAAAAGATGACATACGATACTCCTTACACCGCACCGTTGTCAGACAGCCATTTAAATTATTTCCATAGGTTCGTACTGTCTGAGACACAAAATAACGTTGCAATATTTTCATCTCGTACTTTAATTCGAACATCAGACTAGAAGTTTAAGCGAAAATTACTTACTTTTGCAATCTTATATTAGCAGTGCTACAAAGGCAAAGAAAAATATAAAATATTTGTAAACATCTGTTTTTTGTTATTTAGTCATTGTTGTTTTTGTTATCAGTCGCACAAACATACTGACAGATATGTGGTGTAGTATTTACGCAGCGCAAAGTAAGCGCACGCGCATGCGTGTGGCTCGTGCGTCGGGCACAAATATTCTGTACAGTGGAAGGTGGAAGACAGCTGTCACGTATCCTATCCTACTTAATATTATAAATGTGAATGTAAGTTTGTTTGTTACGCTTTCACGCGAAAACTACTTAATCGATCATCATGAAACTTTGTACACATATTCTTGAAGTTATTAGAAGTAACATATGATATGAAAACGTTTTATTGAATGCGAGCGAAAGCTAGTATGATATATATTTATCTTATAATAACAGACTAACATAATCACTGTATAAATTAGGGTTCGAGGATATATATCAATGGATATATATCAAGATATATATCCTAATTATATCTGATGTATATCAAACTGGTTTCGTTGATATATATCAATGCTAGCTAAAATTAGATTGGATATCGGATCCTTCTCATGATGATAGCGGATGATATGATTCAAAATGTCGTTTATGTCATATAATCCAGTCCAAAATCAGAATCGAAAGATGACCTACCTTTATCTAGTCAGTAAGTCAAACTAAAGCACTACGAGTATTATGAATACTGCATTTTTTGATGATTTTATTAATTATTTGATAATAATTTACAGTTTATCACGAATGACTGATGACTGATTTATGATATGATGATGGTAACTAAAAGACTTATGATTATATTATAAAGTTATTATTATTATTTGTAATGTTTTAAAACATAAAAATCAAATTCGTTTTTTTTTTTATAATTTTAGTATGTTTATGTAACACATATGCAAATAGTATTCATAGATAATACAATACAATGATAATATGGCTTACAAAATTGATATATGTATATCAAACTTGATTTATATCGGATATATATCATAAATATCCGATATTTTGATATTTATTATAAATATTGGATATTTTCGAACCCATAAATAGCTATTATAAAGGTTTGTATAACTAGGCTTGGAAACACTAACTTTTAAACTTTCGCGTTCCATGATATAATAATCCCACCAAAAACATAAATGTAAAAAAGGAGAGCCAAGTTCAATACAAAAATTATGCTTGGCTGTGGGCTTCGTCGCAAAAAGAATGGAGATCTAAATGAGTGCCAAGTTCTATGCAAAATCCAAATATGTATTTAAAGAAACAAAATAAAATGATGAACAAGTATTAAACTGTATTTCTTTGCTTTATTGGATACCTATAACAATTGCTGTTATTGAAAAATGTGAGAGCTTAAAGTAGGTTAGATTTGACTTAGCCAGTTTTCATAACATCAGTCATTTTATAAAGTTATTCAACATATATATATTTTAATTCTGATTAAAACTGGCCAAGTCAGTTAAATAACAAACACATCACTAGGTATATAAAGTAAAATCGTTAGTATCTTGTATTCATAGCAAACTTAGCCATGAGTAAATATCTTCCAAGCATTAAAAACCACTTATCGGATCTTCCATAAGTGATTACCACACCGAGCGGCGACGTTGCGCTTGCGCAGAGAAGCGGTTTACTTGACTTGACACTGGCCGTGAAACACGTCCGGTACAATATTTAGTAAAGACTTGTCGCTATCGCACACAGATTATAATAAAATAAATATATTATACATAAGAAAGAAGTTTATTTAGTTTAAAGTTTATGAATCTTTAAATCAAATCGTTTCAAGTCAAATTAGAAAATCAGATTATCATTTAAAAAAAATCATAGAAGTGCGCACACCGAGGATTCTGTAGATGCAAACTTTTAAGAAGACAGTTCGTCCATCTTCAGAATTGAAATTGAAGATAATAATTAAAATAATGAAATAAACTTTATCATTCTAAAAAAACTCCCCTATACCAAACTTTATTTCTCAAGTGCTGAATATAAGTTTATAATCGTAACACTATTTATTCGTACACATGTACCGTATATATAAATAACTTTTATTTTTGGTCTTGATACCTTAACAGATCTCTCTTCATTAAAGAAACATAAAAATCAGATGTTACACAAAGCGGTCTTGCAAGAGTTACTTCAAGAGTTGCTTCAAGAAACGAAACCCATGAAAATAGACTCATGAATCTTATGACCTTATGATTTCAACTACACTTCGTCAGGACTCGCCTTTATTTTGAATTAAACATCAAATATTGTTTCTTGAACACTCTGATTGGAGTTGATTGCTTTTACTGCTCCGTAATGCTCTGTTGTGTGTTTAGCACACAGGTGGCAAATATCACGGGTAGGTGTTAGCGAGGCGTAGTGATAAGTGTGAGTACGACACAAGTGTAGTATTGGGTACCTATATCAAATATATGCGACAACCGGGACGTGAAACGGTGACGTTTTCTCGACGTAAAGAAGGTTGTGCCACAAGTTAAATGTATGTACGTACTTTTGTCGGTGAAATCATAACTCCTACATATATTGCTTTAGTGTATGTACTCTCTCTGTATTTTTTATATCAAAACTAGCACACCCGCACAGCTTCGTCTTTTTTCTTTGAAAAATCGGCACCTATTGGTTGAAGCGTTAAGTTATACAGCCTTTAGCCATCCTCAATAAATGGGGTAAATAACACTGAAATAATTTTCAGATAAAAACCATTAGATAATAATTGTATTCCGAGATTGTAAATTCTTATCTCGCAGTAAAAGCGTACAGTACTTTTAGTCGTGTTGTTATTTCCCAAATTTCAGGTACATTAGTCCTCTGGCTACAGAAATCCCCTGGACTCATACTTGAGAAGGTACGAGTACTACATATTGTTGCCGAGATTAGTGCGTTCTATTAAACAAACAAATTACAAACTATTAATATTTATAATAATGGTTTAGTTAGTAAAAAATCTTAACATTGCAAAAAGCAAATAAATATCAGTACTTTCAAAATAAGTGTTAGGACATAAAATCAAATTTGAATGACTTTTATTTAAATACTACTCTTCAAAAGAAATGTTGAAATACATGAACACTATGTGTCAAACAATGACGCAACACCACTACAACGTGATGCAGCATCTCAACCGATGTTTAAAGTCCCAACCTAACACTCACACCACAGCGAGTGAGCGTTAAATGTCCACACCGAATCCACAAGTCATTTAGCCGGTATAAAGCACTTTCACATTGGGTAACGATGCGGCTGCGTTACCGTCACACATATACGAAGATTGTTATGAGCAGTTTGTTCTACATACTTTATGTTACTAGGTGTGACAGGAACTATAAAATACTTGTGAGAATTTTGCCAAATTACTTTTGCAAATGTTTGAGCTTTTTGATCGCGTACCTAAAACTCCTGGTATGATGTTACTGGTTATAAAATGTCAAAATAATTAATGTGGTTGTAAATGTTATAAACATGAAGTGTGCTTTTATTTTTTGACTAAACATTAGCTGCTTTTCTATTTCTTATTAAATTAATAACCTAATTTATTGATGTTTGCAATTCATTACAGTGTTTAATTATGAAGACTGGATGTTATGTCGCTATGAACAAAACTCATCATTAAAAATTTAGTTTTTTATAGAGTTGTAACTTTTAAATGAGTATTGTTTTGTCATTGGTACTTAATACGAGTAACATTTTAAAGTTCATTAGCCATCTTAAAGCATTTGTAAAACTGTGTGGCAAGATTCCGAAATATAAAAAGAGAAATAGTTCGCTCGAGGGCCGCGCGGGTCAAGCCTTTTTTTATATATAATATCATTGGTCAAGCCTGTATTGAACTTGAAATAAAGAAGATACAATCACAGTTATTTCATCTTTAAAGGTAAATCGGTGAAAGATAAACTGCGAGTCGGATGCTGAGGGTTTCGTACCAACCAGTATGTACATAGACTATCTCATCTTAGGAATTAATTGTAGAAGGTAATAGTTAGGTACCCCAAATTTACTATTAGGTATATGACATGGCAACATATGAACAACTTTCGGATTTTTGTTGCCTGTGTAATCTCGATTGTCCACTAAAATACTTTATCATCAACTCAGCCGAAAGACTTTAACTGTTTGACATTGACCTCCAAAAGGTTTTTCACGATGCCCTTAAAATACCGAAATAAATAACTTTTAATTTTATACGTAGGTATTAGTATTAATTACTTACCTTTTCATTAAATTTGTATACAAAGCACGGCCATAGCTTTTGAAGCTTCAACTTGTCGTGGACATAAGCATTCCATGTAAATGCGTATGTCCACGATGAAAAAGTCTTGAGAGGAAAATAGCGAGGTAGTTATAATGACGTTTATTTTCACCATTATTCCAGGAAACCCAAAAGAAAGAAACTAGAAATAGATAAGATTATTTTACCAACGCAAGTGTAAGTGCACCGTTGTTTTTCCGCAGAGCGCGCTGAAACTTTTCATTTTGTCGTGAATCGCAGTCACTAACTCATTATAAGTTGGAGCTCCCTCAGACCTGCAAATTTTAAATTTGAATTCACAAAGTGTCACCATGAATCATGCAAAAGAACTTCTAAATCTACTTTGAGCATTTAAAAAGAACGCATTTTTCATTGCTACTCGCCATTTACGGCTTTGAAAGTTAAAATATAGGACTTTTTACTTTTGCAATAAGAATAATACATTTGTTAGATCTTTTAGTATATGTTTTCCTAAGACCTATATCCTGACTTATTATCCTGAGTTTACAAATTTCAATATTATTTAAACAGACGCAAGGAAAACCTGGACTATGAACAACATTTTGTGGATCTATATACTAAAGCACAAATTTTGCCTAGTTTTGGGATCAGAACTCGCCATATGTGAGACGTGCTAAGTAGCTATAATTATATTCCTAATATTATTATGTTTGGGGATCAATTACAACCTACTTCTTATTATTTTTGGTACTGATGGGGTGATGGACCCTAGAGCTACTAACTATTCAGTGCCCGTAAACACCTTAACTTGGTTAGGGTTATATAACTCAACACATCTCACACACGACACGATTACCAGACTCCTACAAATACCACACGTATATTACACACTAAATTCATAGATATTATAAGTAAATTCCAACCAGCCATAGAAGAAATGGTCGTACTTATACTTTAACAAAGATCAAAGTTAATGATGATGAAGCCGGGACGTGAATAGTAAAGTCTACATTGACAGATGTCGTTTAGTTATTTTACAATGCGTTTTGTGATAAACTCAAGCTTGTTTAACCTAGCTTAAGAATTTGATTATCTCAAAAAACGCATCAACTAGGAAGTTCAAGCGTTTCCTAACGGCATCTGAAAACCTTCGTTAGAATTACCAGTGTTCCCTATATTATATCAAGACCAGCAAAGGATATGTATATTATGACTTGGGTGTCACATTTCCTAATGTTGGTTTACAAACCTGTCACAAAAGATAACTCATTTTCTCAAAAAAAGTTTATCAATTTATTTCATGACAGTCGTTGAAATAGAGTAGTTATGAATATTTAATATTATTACAATAAATATACTAACAGACTGCGTCTTTTGTTCTCAGTAGCGTGAAATCTGTGCAACTTTCTTATGGACCATAAACTAGAAAGTAGCTCGTCCATAAATCATTATTTACGTTCAGAGGCGAACAGTTCCTCGAGTCTATAATATAGTGCAACTTGTACCACGAACTGGACGTAGGAAACCAAGTTAGTTTCATAAGCGATCACTTACAGCTTTCCATAAAACGTATCGCTTTCCAAAAAGCTTCAATTGTACGTGTGCGTGCGCAGGTTTTAAGTACTTGAACTAAATAGTGTAAATTTTATCGTTTTGTTTCTGAACATTAGACTACGATCAAAGTTAAAAATATATAAAAACTGATAATAATGAAAAACAACAACGTTTTTTTGGATTAAAGATTTTTATTATATAAACGGAATTTCTAGTTTGCTGCCTCAATAGCTTTGGCTCGGTGTAGACGATTTTGTTTGTCACTTCGGCCAAGTAATTTTGTATGTATAGGTTCTTTGAGCAAATGAGTAGAAGCTGGTGACAAGTTAATACAGCTACACAAGCACACTTGTTACTTGAGAGAATTTTGTGGTTGGACCTCCATTGACTCCACTAACTCGATAAAAAAGCGGCCAAGTGCGAGTCGGACTTGCCCATGAAGGGTTCCGAAGCAGCAAGTAACATAATATAAAAGTTCTTGTAGTTCGATGTAACTTTGATCGACGTTTCATTAATAGTGTTTTTTTTTTGCGGTTTACGATTTATGGCGTATTAAAATAAACTACTTACTAGATCTCGTTCAAACCAATTTTCAGCGGAAGTTTGCATGGTAATGTACATCATATTTTTTTTAGTTATATCATTCTCTTATTTTAGAAGTTACAGGGACACACACACCACCACTTTGGAAGTGTCTAAACTATTCAGTTTAGAAAAAAATGATATTGGAAACCTCAATATCATTTTCAAAGACCTATCCATAGATACCCCACACGTATGGGATTGATGATAGAAAATTTTTGAGTTTCAGTTATAAGTATGGGGTATATACCCCAAAATTTATTGTTTTTTTTATTTTTGTGTGAAAATCTTAATACGGTTCACAGAATACATCTACTTACCAAGTTTCAACAGTTTAGTTTCGGAAAAAAGTGAAAGACGGACAGACAGACAGACGGGCACACAGACAGACATAACGAATCTATAAGGGTTCCGTTTTTTGCCTTTGGCACGGAACCCTAAAAAGAAATGAATAATTGTTAAAAATAAAACACCGGCTTTCTTTGAAGTCTTGATACCACTCTGCTTGAGCTGGCCCATATGCGATTCTCCCACGGACCATATATATATATTAGAATTGTTGAAAGTAGATAAATTAGAAAAGATGAACACGACATTAAAACTAAAATCTTAGTTAATTAAAACCTGGCAACACTATTACCGCAGCAATTGACCGAAATCTCCAACCTACACCTTCATCTGACATAATTCGGTATTAATATTTAAAAGAACTGGTCCAAAAATGGAATCATTTGTTATCTACAAAACGATTTACACCGGCCCAATGTCTCCATCAGCGCGTGCGTGGGCGCACTAGTCCGACACACGACTCTATACAACTCATTAATATGTTAATTCAATATACTGATATTTCTTGGCGATTCTGTTTACATTTTTTTTATGGCATAGGGCGCAAACGAGCAGACGTATTACCTGATGGTAAGCGATTACCGCCGCCCATGGATACTCGCAACATCAGCGGCGTCACAAGTATGTTGCCAGCCTTTAGGGGATCAGTAGAGGGATGTGGGGAGGAGTAAGGGTATGCGCCTCCGGTATCCTCACTCACTCGGTGAAACACAGCGGTTTTCTGAGAGGCCGTGGTAACACTCCGGTCGAGCCGGCCCATTCATGCTGAAGCGTGGCTCTCCCACGATAATTGTTTTTTGCGTCTTAGACCACACCCTAAAAATTACTTAATAAATCCTTATTAGAGTTTAATGTTTTATCGTTAATCTATTAAAAGCACCTTTCCTTATATTGATTTTTATGTCTAGCGATTTACATTCGTAGTATATTTACTTCGATAGATAATCTACCAACATTTATTCCCAAACAAAAAAAAACATTTAACTGGTTTGCGTGTTAAAAAACGTAACTGATAATCCATAGTAATAAAATATTGCTAATTGGAATTAAAATCACACTTTTAATGTAAGTACCTATAGTAATAATAAATTTAGGAGTTATAAAATCCCACACAAGCGGCCCAATCGTTGACATTATCTCTTTAAACATCCGGTCTTAAAAACACACCCTGTCGCAGAAATTTCATAAACACATACTTAAATTGTTGCTATATAAAGACGTACATAAAATAATCAAGATGTGTGCTTGAGTATCCAAGATAGTGATCTAATCAAACTAAATAATTAAACTCGCTCAATTTATTTAAATACCTTTTTTGTTGACATCTCACACTAAAACGTTTTGGCTTGAGGAGCCAGGCATATACTTCATTTTATATTTCATTCATTATTTGATCATATAAGTTTGTTTCTTTTTTAACCGACTACAAAAAAGAAGAAAGTTACTCAATCCGACTGTATATACATATATTATATAGAATATATTTTTCCATACTAAGTTTGAACTTAAAACTGTAGAGAAAAAAATCACTATGGCAAAGCTCTGTCTGCTAGTGGTTCTGTTTCTCATTTTTTTGTTATCACTATTCGTTACGGATCATTGAAGTTTTAAAACCCAAGATGATGAATTGATTCCCTCAACCACTATTTTGTAATGAGATTTACCGAAACTGCATTGACTTTCAAAAGCATGTGTAACAGAAAGTCACGATTTTAAGTCACCTTAAATATAAAAGGTACCTTACTTTTTTCACACGATGTGTGTGTAAAATGGAATAAAGAAAAGGAGGTTCTCAATTTGGTGTATATGATGATCCATTTAAAGGGAGAGGCTCATGTCCATTAGTCGCCCATTAAAAGCTGTTGATGATAAGAATCCGTGAATAAACCATTTAGGAATGGGCAATACAGTTTATAATAATATATAACATAGTCATTATTTGAAGGCAAATTATATTAATTTAACATTTGACATTCTTAATAGTTCTAGAGAAGTTAAAAAAATTCACACCACGAAATATGTATGTCTTGTATATTTACAGTGCCTTCACTAATAGAAATTATTTTCTTGGGAGTTATTAAATAAACTTGTGACATTTTTAAGCGCTCCTGATAACATCAACACTTACGTTACTGTTCCGTAACAAAATAAATGATGCTTGTCTAAACATTCTTAAGGCTATGGTATTTGTCTGCGGCAGGTGTGGCTACGTCCTAAAGTTTATGATTACCACACGTTTACACAGCGCACGCACAAACGTTTAATTTAAACATGTTCAAAAATGTCTTCCGTCCATACATAATTTTATTATACTTGTTAAAATAAACATAATTTAACAATTAAAAATGACGTTAATTTTAGAATTGACGATTGGTTAAAAAAAGTTAAGTGATAATTAATTACTTCTGGTAACCATTTATTATTTTGTGTTCAATACCCACTTTGTATTTTGGAAAGAACACTGTATATCATTTATGAACTTTAACACTACTAGCTTAAAACTGCAGCATCACTCGTAATTTGTTCTGGATGACAGGACTTTTTGTACCCTTGTCAACGTGTATGCAGATTTCATGAAAAATGACCGAGAATATTCCTTTTTTAAGACCCACGCCCGCACTACAAGTATACTCTGTATCGCGGGGTATATTACAAACCTAGAAGAAGCGGACACAAAGAACACCCAGCTATAAAACAACAATTTGTGAATCACACAAAGTGTTGTCCCAATGTTAGGTTCGCATACTACCATAGAGGACAGCGGCAGTCATGGCAGAAATAGATTAAGTTGAGGGGTGTGACTCTGATTACTTTCCTCATTCGGTGAAAAGCAATTGCTTAGCACCAGTTTTATGAGAGACAGCGATAGAGGACCCTCTGACGTCTAATGTTATGTGAATAGTAAAAAATACACATTTTCTTGAAGAAAATGTAGTATTATTTATACTTACTTGAAATTTAAACGATTTAACACCATTGATTAAATATATGACACAATTATATCTGTATGATTTAGTTTGCGATAACTCTATGTCAACATTCGCAACTTGACGAAACTGTAAGAACATTTCTATAGAACTAAGAAAGGTCTTAGATATGACATATTAAAAGATTTTATCGTAGTACCAAGTCGGTAATAGCTAGCAATCTGAGACTTTTACTTACATACTTACTCATACTTTATATTGTTTTTTCCCTTGATAAAAGTCTTAATAAACATTATATTTGAATAGAATTTTAAGTTTGTCAAATAGCACAATAGATTTTATGTGTTTTGTTTTGTGTGTAATTCGCTGCGTTTTTCTCGATGCCTTTATCTGTGATATAAATAAGGTAAATATTTGCTAAAAAAAATTGTGGCAACACCTATGTTTAATGTCTTCCGACATTGATATTATTCTGATTTCATTGCCATTCTACCATTCTATTCTTACGGTAATATTCCTATTAAAAAATATTACAGCACTCGTGAGTGTGCCAAAGTCGATAAGAATGGCGTGCTATGGGAGAGCCATAAATATGTAAAGCAATAGGCGGGTGATGTTTTTTTTTGGAATAGGGGGGCAAACAAGCAGGCGTATCTCCTGATGGTAAGCGATTACCGCCGCCTATGGAAACCCTCAACACCAGAGGCGTCACGAGTGCGTTGCCGGCCTTTGGGGGATGGGGAGGGTTATGGGCCTCCGGTATCCTCACTCACTCGGTGAAATACAGCGCAAGCGCTGTTTCACACCAGCTTTCTGTGAGGCCGTGGTATCACTCCGGTCGAGCCGGCCCATCGAGCTGGACCCGTGACTGTAAAAGAAAACATATATTTGTGTAAACAGACGCGAGCAACTCTTTACTTATAAACTGTTACTATGTTGTCCACCTATTACGTACAATCCGCAACTTAAAAGTGACTTGACTCCCTTTCTACTGAATTTATTATTCTGGGTTATTTTCTATACAAATAAATATCTTAAATGTTTGTCAAAATAACCGTACACCATATTTAATAGAATGATGCCATAAAGCAGTGTTCCGCAAAGGGTGTGCCGCGGCACACTGGTGTGCCGTGGGCATCTGTTGATGTGCCTCGGAAAAATAAGGTTATCCCACAAACCTAAATAGACGGCCTGAAGAAAAATACTTAGGTACACAGATGTTAACTACGCAAAAGCACTAGCGCCTCCCTAGTTGTAGCCCTGTTTCTATTCTATCCTTCCTGAATATTTTCGCTCATTTCTATTCTTCCCTTCTTGAACATTTTCGCCCTATTTCCTTTCTACGCTAACTGAATTTTTAAATATTTCAGTATCGCATAAAATATTTTTTCTGCAATTTAAGTTTAGGTTTGTTGATAAATAATAAATATAGTTTTGTTAACTAATTAGAAGTACATTGTTTTGTTGATTAATAATAAATGTGGATTAATATTACTTTTAAAAACTATTTTTTAATTTATGATGTACCTCCTCAAAAAAAATATTTTCCTTGATGTACATTGAACCCAAAAAGTTTGCGGAACACTTCCTTATAGTATACTAACTTTTAAGACAGTAAAGTTACGCTGATTTCGAACCGTTTCCGGCTCAACCGGGGCGTGCCACCCTCTCACAGAAGACCAATCGTAATTAACGGCATTCGCGCTGTCGTGTTTCATCGGCGAGTGCTAGACCGGAGATTCAATGATGCAGAACAGCTCAATAGGCCATAGTGTGGGTCAACATTCCGCACTGTAGCATTGTCTGCATTCGCAATAAGTACATATAGTGACAACTACTCTTGCATTCTGCTCATGCTTTCCATCAGGCAGAGTAGAATCACTCTGGCAGGCTCATTAGTAGTAGTGGAATTAAGTTCTGGACCAACAATACGAACAAGGATGCTGTAGGCACAATATGTAGTAGAAATATGATTAAGAACCGCACCATTATGTAGTCTTCTTTGATCATTAAACTATTTTTTTTTCTGTTACAGGTACTCATCGCAATACAAGATTAATCATCACGCTCACCAAACTCTCCGTAACTAACTCCACAAACAGTCCGTAGCGCGTCCAGGTGTGGCGTGTCCCCACCTTTTGTGTCGGGTTGTTCCGATTAATCAGTAACGTTATTATGTTGTGTAACCAAGTGTGCGCTGTACCAACTTGTTTGGTCTGTGTGACTGATTAAGACACAATAGAAATAGGAATTCATTTGATTGAGTTAATTTCAATATATTTCAACAACATACGGTAAAGGGTCAGTAATTGAAGGTTCTATACTTTTACCACATTATATCATAATTTTATACCAGGCAAAGATATATTAAACCGATTTAATGACGTCAAAAAAAAACGCAGATGATCAGATCATCATAATTTATCGAATCTTCTTTCGTAATGTAGTCTCTCTTTTTGACGTTCGTCAAAAGAAGAAATCTACTGTTATAGGATAGCTATATTTTATCAAAGTTATTGCCCAGAGATCTGCAGTTTAGGGAATTTTAGAAATCGTGAAGCCCTTCACTTGGGTAAGGTTCTACCAAAACCAACTAGAAACTGAAAGCTTTAATTTGAATGTATACAATTAATGTATCAACTTCTAATTTATTTAATGGTCGAAATAAGTAAATATTACTACCTACACTGTTGCAATGATAAAAAGATTTATAGCAATGCTAAATTGCATTTTTGCTTCTACTACATAGTAATCCAGAGGCACTTCACAAGTGCAGTAGACGAACATCCAACTCTATAATTATGAAGTATTTTTCTTCATTACAAACGCATGTAGCTGTCAAAAGGCTCCAAGTTATTTTCCAATACTCGCGTAAGCACACAAAAACTTGTATTACCTACTAATATTAACAGGTAGACGTAAATTGTAGTGTTCACAGTGAGGTGTGCTCTCGCGTACCGAACTCTAAGTGAGCAACCAGTTATAGAACACCTCTCAAACGTCCATCCAGCGTTTGAAGGCAATTTTCTTCGATGAGAATACAAAACGCTACTTCACACAATTCTATACAATTATAAACCTTATTTGTTTAAAGAAAGCGTTAAAATTTGTAGCGTCATATTGATGTAAAAGATTTTAATGAGTGGAAATTAATTGATATTTTGACGGTCGTTGAAGCTTTACGTATACGTGTCGAAACAAACTAATAAGGAGGCTATTGGAACTCTTTGTGGAGGGGCGACGGGTAGTTTGGTGAGCATATCAATGAATGGTTAAAATTCTTACGAAACTCTTTACAGTAATTACAATTACGAATAAAAAAGTGTGTACCTGCCTGCTTACAGTAAAAATATTGTGAAAGTGTAGTGCCAGTTTAAAAGTGTTCTACCAGTAAATGTGTTTTTAAAATTCACTTATCTATTTTAACCTTCTCAAATATAAGTGCAACTTTGAAAAAAGAACCATGTAAATATTGATGTCAAGGTAACACGATTGTTTAGTGGTGCTGTTGTTATGACGTCAACAATCAGTGTTGTTGAGTGTTGATGGGTTGCTGTCATGAAGCGCAGCAAGTCGTACACGTGGCTGTCAGGGCTACTGCGGCCCAAGGCCGAGGAGCGTGAGGAGCAGGACCACGAGGAGTGGGGCGCCGTGCCCTGGGTGCGGGCTGACGTCATGCATCATGACAGGTAGGTGGTATTGAACATTTTTGATTTCACAATTTTACATATTGTGCTATTTTCCTTGTCTTTCTTTCACTTTTGACACTTGTCTCTATGCCAGAATGAATATTAATATTAATAATATAAACGCAAAAAATGCCCAAATTACCTCACACTTACTACTAACAGCACTCACCTAGGGTCTTGGTAAGTTCTTACAGTGATTTTTGAGCCTATGTTAATACATTGAACAAGTTTTAAAGTGTGACAAGTTCGTATTTCCTATTTATCGTAATGATAATTTTTAACGTGTCACACTATGCCATCTGATCCCCAATTCAGCAGAGCACTATGATATGAATCTGGAGTGTGGTGACCATACGATGTATTACACCTGGAGTTAGAAATAAATATGGATATTACGGTTGCTCATCATACAATAATTTGTCTTGCGTGAAATCGTACCTGCCACCTGTCAGTCACGAGCCGTAATTCCTAGAACAATATGCTCAAACGTTCGTAAAATAGAAATCAAATAATTCAAACTATCGGCCCAATGGTAAAATCAATGTGGGTTAACAATATTTAAGCCCAAACTAAAATGTCGACATGAAATTCAATGATTACGAATAGTAATACTAATTAGTGTAATATAACATTTGTATTGTATCAGAATAAAATACATATAATATTTTATGTATTATCAGAAAATAAATTCTTAGAACTGGCTAAACGACTTATGTCATATCATTAAAGTCTAAATGTTTGAATAAACTTACTGTTATGAGAACATTTCGTAATTATAATATTTGCAGTAGTATTCGCGCAGATACCTGTTTTATTTGCTTATGTCTTCAATTATTTTGATAGTAACATATTATGGGAAGTCTACTTGATTTATTTGTTTAGAAGATAATTACTGCTGCGGCACTTCACGCAGAATGAAAGACTTCCTCATTAGTAAACAGTTTTCATAAATAATTAGGGCAGTGTGGTTGTAAGATCCAGTTGAAATCAAATCTCAAATCTAACATTAATATAAACTATCTTCTGTAGGTTTTTTTTATGTATGGCCTTGCCAAAATTACTCTGCCTGATAGAAAGCATAAGCAGAATCTAAGAGTGGTGGTCACCATACTCATTGCGAATACAGACAATGCCACAATGCTGCATGTGACCCACACTGTGGCGGCCTAGTGATGCTTCTGCACCATTAGATCTCCGTGGATCAATAGTGCGTTACTCCCTGTTCTAAATAAATATATTCATTTATTTCTAAACACGTAGAGATTTGTGTATAAATAAAAATAATTCATATACAAAATAAATATCATCGCATCACATCAACAGCCTTTTACAGTCCACTGTTGGATATAGGTCTCTCGTTTAAAAGAAAGTATTCGTTTACTATACCACGCTGCCCATTATGGTTTGATAAAGGATTTGTTTTGAGTTTTCCTGCTATTTGCAGTGAATGTTGCCTTGCGTAGTTTAGGTTAAATGATAACACATAATATTTATCCTGGCTTTGATTGAGCATAACACTGGCCGGCTAGATAAATAAGTCAGTCCCCTACCGATTCCAGATAAGTTCCCGAAGATAAAATGAAAAGATAAAAAGCATCTCTTCTTATCTCTCTTCGCGACAGATCGAGACGAGAGCCTGTCAGTCGATTCTATCTTTGCATATGATACGAGCTATCGTAAGTAATATTAAGTCAGTTTTGGGTACATGAGAACGTCAACAATTTGATCAGAGTATGTTCTCCTTGGGTCTACATTGATAATTATATAGATAGCATCTAAAATCTAAAACATTATAGGTTTGTATATCTCAGCGGTAATCGCCGATTGAGTATTGCGTCTCACACAAGTATTTTTTTGCAATCATCACCAATTGCAGAGGCGGATTTAAGTAGATCCGAAAGATAAATTTAAATTATTTTCGGATCGAAATTCTAAATTAAAATCTAAGCGATATATGTATAGTAGTAGGAAAGACGTAATGAAGAAATAGTGTAGATATAATAATCTTAGCATAATAATTTAACAGTAGTGTACTGTACTATGTGGTGGATCCAATCAAGACATAGGGCATTTACCTTTTCCGAGATTTTTGAACTACCTAAGTACTTTTAATAACTCAATATTAGGTAAGATACTGCCGTTGCCCGTGAACACTTGCAACTCATCATCACGTGTATTTTATTGCTTTATTAAACCGACACAATCTAAATCCGTCTACATATAATAAAGTCTGAGGCTCTAGTATAACCAAACATAAATACTATGTACAACTTAATCAGTACAACATAAAATCTAGACCAGTTATATCATTAAATACTAGTACACATTTATCGCTGCTTTATCTCAAGTAGGTCATAAATCTCCGCACTCACATTAAAATATTATAGCCGATAGAAGTTAGAGCGAATTTAAAAATATTGTCAAAAGCCCGTCTAGCGTCCGCTTGGTAATTTAAGATGAAATGATTATAGGCCACGGTGTTGCCATGTCTGTAAAATATTTTCCCTAGCATTTTAATATAAACTTTGTTTTTAACTCTCTTTTGCTAATAACCCACTGCTCAACTGGCTGGAGTTAACCAATAATCTTGAAATTTGCTAAATCTAAATGTGGTCATCATTACAGAAAAAGATAAAAAAGACGTATGTCACTCGGGGACTGCCGCCGTAAAGCTATTGCATAGCATTTTTTATCAACTTATGCAAATATAATTATTTATTTAGTTTTTATTTATGCAATAGTGTATGGCTACCATGAATAATTTTATTCATTATATGACATAAAAAATCTTCGTGCCCAAGGCAACGAATCTTCCTTGACGTATTTCAATACGCCTGCGCGGCCGGCTGTTGACATATTCATGGTCTAAGAAAACAAGACCCCACCAAAAACATGTTCATGTAAAATGTTGCCAAGACGACTGCATAGGGCTTACCTGTGAAAAAGATATCAGATCTCATGTAGAGCCAAGGATCCGAATCTACACGCCCTTACTCTACAAACCCTAACTTCGTAAACTCTACATCTCAGTAAAAATGTATGGCTTCGCCGTTTCGCTACCATACCATCACGAAGGGGAAACGAACGCCTTTTGTGTTTGCAAATACAATGTATCTAGTTTCTGAAGTAATGTGTTATACGAATATTTCGTTTCTGAAGTAACGAAACAGCCAAGCCATAAATTTTTACTGAGATGTAGAGTTTACGAAGTTAGGATTGGTAGAGTTAGGGCGTGTAGATTCGGAACCTTGGCTCTACATGAGATCTGATATCTTTTTTACAGGGTAAGCCATATGCAGTCGTCTTGGCAACATTTTACATGAAAATGTTTTTGGTGGGATTTCATTTCTTTTTTAACCGACTTCCAAAAAGGAGGAGGTTCTATGTTCCACTGTATGTATCTTTTTTTTTTTTTTTTTTATGTATGTTACCTGATTACTCCGTCAGTTGTGGACCGATTTTGAAATTTTTTTTTGTATTCGACAGGGTATGCTTCCGTGGTGGTCCCATAGCCAGCATATCAGGATCTGATGATGGGATCCCAGGGAAATCGAGGGAAACTTATAGGCACATACTATGTTTTTCGTATATTTTCTGAAGTAACACCGGTATTTGCGTCTAGTAGTTATCATTTTATGATGATGAGCTGATGATGTAAGGTACCACTCCTTAACGGTTAGGAGTTGGAGGATAAATCTTTAAATATCATATGTATATAAGTTACCTTTAGTCGTATTCTTACAAATTATTTAGGTAAGCTGATGATGGAAGGTGGAAGGTACAACTCCTCAACGGTTAGGAGTTGGAGAATAATTCTTTCAATTTCATACGTATCTAAAGACCTTCAGTCGTATACTTTTAAGCTATTTAGGTGAGCTGCTGATAGAAGATTAAACTTCTTCTTTAAATTAAAGAAGAAGAAAGAAGATTAAACTCTTCAACAGTTAGGCCGCGTTTTCGAACTCAGCGGGCAGCGGAGCGGGAGCGGAGCGGCAGCGGGAGCGGAGCGGGGCCGCTAACCCGTTTTCGAAACAAGCGGGCTAGGAGCGGGCGCTAGAGCGGTTTAGTGATGTGTTATAAGAAACAATACCTCGTAAAATTAACTTGATACGGATGACAGATTTCACAAAAAAAATGATTAGTGATTTTAAATAATTAGTGAAAACGATTAATGTTTGATAATATTTTATATAATCATAATATCTACATATGTAATAGCGTCATAAATTAGTATATTAAATTTATTTTTCTAAAATCGTACAACCCAACCTTAAAAAAATCTTGATTAGTCGTATTTGTAAACACAATAATTTACATTGACAAGTTAGAGGGGTATTAGGTTACTATACTCGATCATTATAGAAAATAACAGGGGGTACAATGAAAAAAAAATAACATCAAAAAAGCGAACAAATTAACAAGTTACAAAGATGATTAAAATGTTTTAATAACAACAAATAAATAAAATATAAAATATTAATAACTAAATGAACTTGCAAAAATCACAACATTGACAAAATTAAAATCATTAATCACGGGTGATTGCTATTTTATTACATCCCTATATGACACCGCTACATTCGTGCCTTAGACAAAGTATTACGTAGACTTGACATATGCGTACACCCGTAAGGAATAGAAACCAAGTACATCAAATATTAACGTTGCCAGGTTAAAGCCCACAGGTTACAATTTGGTCGGTTAATTACAAAATTGTGTCAAGTCTATGTAATACTTTGTCTAAGATTGATGCGCCCGCTCGTATGCCGCTCGTCACACGCTCGTCGCTCGCTCGTCAAATAAAAATATAAATATTTTCGGACATCTAACACACAACGCCATCTAGTCCGAAGCTAAGCAGAGCTTGTGTTATGGGTACTAGATAACTAATATAAATACATAAATACTTTTTTTTGTAAATACATAAATATTATACATAGAATTTAAATATATTTTTTGTAATATTTGCGTTCCTATCAAAATAAAATTAAAAACAAAAAAAAACAACCATTCGAACAATATTGCAAGTAATAAAGATGGATAAAATGTTTATTTAATTAACTATTAAAATTGTTATTTTAATAAGTAAATAAATTTGGGAAAATCACAAACTTGACAAAATTAAAAATCAATAATCACAGGTGATTGCTATTTTATTCCATCCCTAGCTGACACCGCGACACTGGTGCGCACCGCCATAGAGATATTATAGATAGAGCAGAGGAGCCGTGCGAGTCATAATATATGTTCGATGAATGGAAAGTCGTCTGAACGTTACTTCGAATACTTTTTACCGATAAGCTCTTCTTCTACTGAACGATTTATCGAATATTTTTGAATCGAATTAATGCTTTTCCGAATAAGTTTAAAATGAAAATAAAAGTATAAAGAAAACATGTGTGGTGTATTATTTCATACATAATCGAGGAAGTCTAATAACTTTGAGATATCATACGTTCCTTCCGTACTTTAAAATTTAGAAGAATGAAACATTTCAATATAACTTTATTTAACCTACTAATTAAATATTATAAATTATAATGAGTATAATATAATATTATCATATAGTTAAATAACTGAAATAAAAATGTATAGAAAAAATGGGGCGTGCGAACAGTTTTAAAAAAAAACCTACGTTCCTTCCGTTCTAAACTTTAGTGTACGGAACATTAAAATTTAGAAACATGAAATTTGGCTATAACACTTTTTTGATTGCATTTAGTATTTCTAATATTTATCTAACGTTGACAAGTAACCTAGGTGCTTCTCATTATTATATTTTACTAGCAGGTTATTGTCATATTTCATGTTTTTAAATTTTAATGTACGGAAGGAACGTATGATATCTAAAAGTTATTAGATTTTCTTGATTTTGTATTAAAGAATACACCACACATGTTTTCTTTATACTTTTATTTTCATTTTAAACTTATTCGAATAAACATTAATTCGATTCAAAAATATTCGATGAATCATCGTTCAGTAGAAGAGTTTATTTTTTTTTATGTATGGCGAGTTTATTGGTAAAATGTATCCGAAGTAACGCTCAGACGACTTTCCATTCATCGAACATGTGACTTTCGCAGTAAAATTACGGACCCAGGGAGGGGAACCAGGCCTTCAGCTGTTCCTCGGTTAGAAAGAGAGAGACGATCGCGGTACCTACCTGTCTGTGTGTACCTATATTTTACTACTTCAAACAACTTTATAAGGTACTAGCTTTTACACACAGCTTCGCTCACACAGACTTTCATCCCCTGATTTACCCCCTTAGGGGTGGAATTTCAAAAATTCCTTTCTTATTGCTCACTTATGTTGCATTAAGAACCTACACGCAAAATTTCAGGATTCTAGGTTCAGCGGTTTGAGCTGTGCGTTGATCTCTCTCTATATCAGTCACCTTCCTCTTTTATATATTTAGAAGATTTTCGAGTTAATTTTATTTTATTATTCGAGGTTATCATAATAACAAGCAGTCCTTTACTGCGCATGCGTCAGTAGGGAAAGACAGATGGGGTACCGCGATCTTCTCTCTCTTTCTAATCGTCGGACGTTTCCGCTTACCGGCAGTCATATGTCTTCCCTACTCTATCTATAATACCTCTATACGCACCGCTCATCCGCCGCTCGTCACCCGCTCGTCGCCCGCTCCCGCTCCGCTGTGTTCGAAAACACTCCCATATAAATCCATACATTTGAACGTGCCGCTGCCGCTCCGCGCCCGCTCCGCTCCCGCGCCCGCCCCGCTCCCGCTGAGTTCGTGTACGCGGCCTTAGGGATTAGAGGATGATTTTAATATTACACGTACCTTAATTTGTATTCTTGATGATGAAATTTGATGAAATAATTCAACTTACTACTTACCTACGATTGTTTGCACTAAAAACTGTAAAATAAAAACTTTTTATAAAAAAAAAAAAAAACCGACTTCCAAAAACATCCAACGAAAACTCTCTGTCAAAAAACACTTAAAAGCGTAAAATAAACTGGTTCTTCATAAATTGCCTATACCTAATTCTTTATTCATTTAAATAGTAGTATTATAATGGGTGCTAGGTACCTAAAATCTGTTTGAAGTCGGTGCTAAGCCAAAAAGAATACAAACGAACAATTACAAACGAACAATTACAAAAGTCTAAGCGATAGTCACTTGGCACCGACTTCAAACAGATTTTAGGTACCTAGCACCCATTGTAATACTACTATTTAAATGAATAAAGAATTAGGTATAGGCAATTTATGAAGAACCAGTTTATTTTACGCTTTTAAGTGTTTTTTGACAGAGAGTTTTCGTTGGATGTTTTTGGAAGTCGGTTTTTTTTTTTAATGTAAGTTGCTTGAGGCAGTTTTTTTTTTCTATTTTGGGCTGTATTTCTTGTACATCTTCTTTCTTCTTTCGAAAAAGTCAAAAAATAAAAACTCTAGCATAAACATTTGTGAAAGTCTCATACAAACTTCCACCCCCCAAATTTGGGGGATGGGGGGCAAAAGTAATAGATTTATGAATTTTTCTGTTGTTTTTGTACTAAACCTAGATTACATACCAAATTTTAGCTTTCTAGCACTTCAGGAAGTACCCTAACAGTTTTGATGATCATCAGTGTGTCAGTGACGAAATCGGTGTTTTTTAGGTATCAATAAAATCTAAAGTATCAGAGCTATACAATTGAAACTTTGTACGTTTCATTAGTCTATTGGTAACATCATATCCTGAGAATTTGAACGGTCTGGTATATCGGGAACCAAAGTTATGAGGGTTCAAAAAAACGACGAAACACTTCGAGAAAAGGTAGGTAGTGCCCTTCCGCTTCGCTTGGCTCGTCTTGGCGGGGGCACGGCCGTGCCCCCAGATCTCGCATTCCGAGAGTTTCTCGATTTGCCGTCACTATCCAGTTACCACTTTTTAGCATCATAACACGAAATGAACCAACCACAATGATATTACATAATATCATTGACCAACCACAACCAGCGATAGTGATGAAGACATCATCTCGATCTCTCTGTCTCATCACTGTATCTCGGAAAGCCACAGAGACAGATAGATTTCGGAGCAGCTCGTCTCGATCCGTGCGAGCTTCCGGTGTCAGGTTTTATTTTCGTTGCGTTACGTTTCGTTACGTTACGTAATTTCTTGATTTGGTCACCTCGCTCAAAAGCCTCAAAGCCCGCGATAAAAGCTATGCAATAGCTTAAAAAAACAATAGTTGGTACTTTGTTTCTTCTACAAAAATGTGTCTTCACGTAATTTGACTAAACTTTTAATACGTGGTGAGAACTATTGATAATACTAAAAAAATAACGAAATAAAAATCGTTTCATAAACGACGAAGTTATCCGCAAACACACATAAAAAAACATTATACGGTCTAATTGAGAACCTCCTTCTTTTTTGAAGTCGGTTAAAAAAACTTTATCATTCTTATAAATAAACAGACACAGAAAATTGTTTCCCAATTTTGAAACAGTTCCCTAAATGTTTGAAAAATTACGATAGCAACACTGACTGGTCACCAGTGCAGGAGAAATGCGTTCTACGTAAACCAGGCTCTGTCGTTGCGAGGAATTTGAGCAAAAACTGGCTCCGGCCCCGTCTGTAGGCTGACACCGCAACTAACGACAAGAACTCTCCGAGCCCCTGTCCTAAGCGGTCACCTACCATCCTGGGATGTTCAACAACGTGTCGTTAATATTTATATACGTTGTAAATCTTGTAACGCGATCTAATTGCTTTTTGTGGAACATTTCTTCTTATATCTTAGATCTCCTTAAACGATTAAACAGGTGGTTCGCTTTTTTACCTTGTACTTTGATAGAAACCTACGCAAACAAGTGTTGATAGAGTAAGTCATATTTCAGATTACAAGTTGAACTGTTGTCATAATATTATGTTATTATTACTATTATTATTAATGTGTAAGATAATTATTAAGACAGAGAATTAAGACTATCATGTAATTCATACCATATCGATCAGGTTGCACTAGCTGTGGTACTAGGTAATTACTGTTTTATGTTGTGGAATGAAGTTCTTTTTGTGATATACATCGTTATTTGAAAATTTTCATTTTGAAAACAACAATTTATGATAAGGTTAGACAACTCAGATTTTCTGGCAATGGAAAATACTTTACCGAAATATATCTTCCTTGCAATATACTCCAAATCCATTTAACAGTCCACTGCTGGACATAGTCGTCTCCTTACAAAGGAGGTTTTATCGTACTATACCAGGTTGCACGGCTGGTATTCGGTATAGGGTTTGTCTCAAGTTACAACTCTACGACATCATCTCAAGTGGTGACACTCCATATTGTCAATCCGTCACCACACGGTACTTCAACCAACATTTCCAATTTAACCACGTGTAAGATATATGCAGTTTATGTAAATGTACATTTTATTCCAATGCAACATATGATTAGATAATTAGGTAACATTGATCAGACATCATGGAACCTGCTGGTTGTTCTGATATAATTAAATATACAACGACAGTAAAATATATGGCCTGCATTTACATGTTTAATAGAAATAGCGTTCATTACGAACCTGTAGTAAACGGAAAACATATCTTAATATTGTGACGGCAGCGGTATGCAGTTATTATGTACGTATATCTGTTGGATTTTTTAAAAGTATTATTAACGTTCCCATTGGTGTTTAAATACTACACAGGAAGAGACTTTGAAACGGCAATATTTTAGTACTGCTTAAGTAATAGAGAACAACTGGACAGGGAATCAAATTGGAAAATTGAACGTATGAATAAACCTAATATTTCTATTAAATGAAGTGAAGCCGCGGGAAAAAGCTAGTAGGTAGTAAAAAGGTTTTCACTTACACCTTGGAGCTATATTCTACAGTAGTAGTAGTTAGTACTTTTCCTGGTACATTGTCTAGTTTTTGCACAAGCCCTCAAGATTTTATTTTTAAACTACATAGTTTCAACTTAATTACTACGGACTAGAGACTAGAGTCATGATTTAATCTATACTAATATACGTGTATACTAATATACGTGTATACTAATATATAAAGCTGAAGAGTTTCCTGGTCCGATTTGAAAAATTCTTTCAGTGTTGGATAGTACATTTATCGAGGAAGGCTATAGGCTATATCACGCTACGATCAATAGGAGCAAAGCACCAATGAAAAATGTTTCAAAAACGGGGAAAAATTATCACGCTACGGACAATAGGAGACGCAAACGAGGTTGCGTGGGTCCGCTAGTTAAATAATATCCTTAACGAGTGAGCTTTCTGTTTAGAAGTACTATTGTCTGCCCTAAAGACACTATCCCGTAGTACATTATGTTCCAAAACATTGGTATCTTATGGTTAAAAAAGGTTTCTTCCATCTCTCCTTCTCCATCTTACGTCATTTCACTGTTTATTTGACTTATTTTATCATGAAGAACAGTTATAAAGACTAGTTTAACATTCATAAAAAAACATAAATTAGTAGCTGACCCACGCAACGTCGCCATCGTCTGGGTCTCCTATTGCCGGTGGCGAGATGTTATAACAGCGTAAATAAATTTGTTCACCATAAAAAAGACATTGTAAGCCAACCTTAAAAGATAGCCAAATGCTGTGGCGGGCGTTTTTATTTTAAATTTTTTAAAGGGAACAATTCCTTCAACCTTGGTTTGTGTGTTATTTTCAACGTTTAAGCAGGGCACGCAATGCAAGCTCTCAAAAGGGATAATTTTCCCCCGTTTTTACAAAAATGTTCATAGCGTGATGATATATATAGCCTTCTTCGATAACTGGGCTATCTAACATTGAACGAATTTTTTAAATTGGACCAGTACTTCCTGAGATTAGCGCGTTTAACCAAACAAACAAACTCTTCAGCTTTATAATATTAGTATAGATATTGTATAGATAAAAGAACATTTGTTTTGTGAAAGGTTTATAAAACCACTATACAATCGTGTAGATGGAATGCGATACCGCATAATGTCGTGTATTGAACATCTTTTTCTTATTTAAACATGGTAATATACTCGATGTATTTGTGACCATTAACTGATAGTAAAATGTGTCGTTTTATGACATAATCTGTTTGTGTTCGTGGGAATTTGAGTAAAGACATCCCATTGTTGTCACATAATAGGGCCTCGTGCTCTTCGGCACTTTGTCCCGAGGGCTTCTGTGGGATTTGAGATGTTTGTAAACATTCACCGCCTCTATACAGAACTAACGAAAGTAAGAGGTGTAGGAACCTATTTATTACAAGCTTTTTATTAACTTGCAATGTATGGATGTATGCTTGTATGTGCGGGTGGAATCTTGCAACTCCATTTTGAGGCAGATATCTTCAACCGATTTTGCTGAAATTTTGCAAGCATGTGTATACAGCGTGACAATACAATATTATAATGACATGGAGCTGATCTGATGCTGGAGCTGGAAGGTGGCCATAGAAACGTCGCAACATCATCGAGTTTGGACTCGTTTGATTGGTCTCGAGGCATTTCACTAAAAGCTTGTTTTTAAAAAGCTTTTTAATTTATGTTTTGTTGATTTACGTTTTGTTGCCTGTGAAAGTATTACAGTGGCATACAGTGTTAAAATAGAAAAAGCCAAGATAAAAACGTGTTTTTTTTTTCTGTAATTCTACCTATAGGTACTTAAATACATTTGCAAATCCAATAAAAAAGGCACTGCTGCCTTTTGACTAGTTGTTGCCCGCGGCTCCGCCCGCGTGTATGTCGGTTATCGCTGCAAATAGTAGCCTATGTGTTATTCTGATGTATAAGCTATATTACTGTAAAGTTTCATCCAAATCCGTTCAGTAGTTTTTGCGTGAAAGAGTGACAATCATCCATCCATCCATCCATACTTACAAACTTTCGCGTTTATAATATTAAGTATTATAGATGGCAGAAGCATAACACTATTAGGCCTTTCTTGGAGTATAGATACCTTGTTCTAAGATATCTTTTGTATTTTACTTTCGTATGCCTTCGTGCCTGTTGTGCATTTCCCGATTCATTAAGTGTATTCTTTCAGTTTCCTTGCTCATTTTTTTGCTAACATTGCTTGCTTTTGCGTGTTACTTTGATTAGCATAAAATTAACAATACATCCTTGAGCCAATAATCGATTAGCTATTGTTACTCATAGCGTTCAATTCGATAATTCGCATACAATCTCCTTTTGCAAGGAGCAAATCGAGCCTAGATAAAGAGACTAAACCTAATTGATTAAACTAAAACTATAATTGAGTAATACCACCTGGATACGCCGCTGCTCAGTGCTCAACTGCGAGTACAATAGCGGCACGACGCGTTGCCTGCGCACCTAACAAGCCTATCATCATTACATATTTCATTGTTATTGATTACTACCTCACTCTGTATAGCTTTGTGAACTTTGTTAACGATTAACTATTTGTAGTAGACAAGTAACACATTTTAAAGGGGATTTTAATAGCGAAAGTGGTTTGAAAATTGTCTGTTAAGGTGAATATTTTATATGGCAGAGATATTTTTGAAAATATCTAAACCTAGCAGATCAACTCAGCGTTGTCGTCAAGCGGTATCTATATCTATGAGTAACTACTTGTCCTGTAATGTTCTTGACAATTATGTTTTGAAAACCGTAACAAAGTCTTTTCTTCAAAGTTATCAACAGCCCTTAGTAATTCACTGTCCGAGATAGGCTAGTCCTTGCTGGCAATAGAGAATACTTACTGCACGGGATAGTTAAGGGACTTATGGGTTAGTCCTTCTAACTCACTCGATGAAATGGAACGGAATAGCTTTACATCGGTGTGCTGTGATGTCATATCACTACCTCGTACTCGTACCTCGTATTACCCGAAGGAAGCAGTGACTTCACTTCACACATTAGAATATATTATTTGTCTGAAGCTATGTAAGTACCGCACAAGTATTTTATCCCAAACAACATTTCTAAACCAAGTGCGTTTGTTCAACCATATCTGGAAAGTGGTAATGAAAAGTGATCTGCTGGGACCACATAACATGTTCTGCGGTCGGCTGTACAGATCTGCAAAGGTTTTGTGGTTACATTGAATCGTGAAACGGGCACTTGGTAACGAATACTGTGGGCCGTATTAAATTTTTGCTTTGGTGCAGAGGTTTTGGTATACCACACGAAAGTTATTTGTAATAAACAAAAATTTAAACTCAAATTCTTCTAAAGGAACTTAAAAAGCGTTAGCGTTTGGGAAGAAATTGATCAATTGTACATAATTCATTCGACCTTGAAAAGGTACTTTCAACCAAACAGGCTTTAATCAAAGCCAATGAAACTATTTTTCATTAAAAATTTAGGGAGGGACCTTATAGAAATATCTTAATTCATCAGTTTTAATTTTGTAGTATGTGATCATCAATTTGCTGTAGTAGTGATGGGACTCCTAAACCCATAGCGCCAAGTTTCCACGACAATTAACATATATCTTGAGTGCAGTGCAACACCATGTAAGAATCGTGTCCACCGAGCGACTCCATCAATCAAACCTCTCTCGCGCTCTCTAAACACAAGACAAATAAACCACACTCGTATCCGCCTGTCTATCCGTCTGTAAATCTCATCGGCTGTCTGTTGCCGTATCCGTTTCTGCGGTCAGGTGTAAATTGAAAACTTGACCGCAACGGGACCATAGCGCTGATTGAATGCCCCTTACCTGTGAAGCTTATGACTTACAATAATTTATACATTTCTGTCACAAAGGTTCACGAGAGTTAAGATTGAATACAGTAAATGTGGAGCCATGTTTGTATCTTAAACGTACAGTCATGCACTACGAGTTTAATAAATTGTAGTTCGGAAAAGACCCTTTAATTGTTATTTTTCATTGTGACTGCACAGTTGGCCTAGTGGTTTAAGCGGTCGCCATGCTGTTTTCTACCGCCAAGTGTTGTGGGTTCAAATCACACATGGGACAGAACTTTGTGTGATCCCCAAATTGTTGTTCTGAGTCTGGATGTTCTTTGTGTCCGTTTCATGTATGTTTGTAAAGTCCCCTGCGACACAGGATGTAGGTATATTCCTAATGCGAAGTTGTCATAAAAACAAAGTAATAACCAGCTTAACTGTCGTCTAGTTCTTAGCTCCGTCATGAGATCAATTTCAAAATTTCACACCCAAAATTTCATTAAGAGACATTAAGAAGATTTTTTTTTGTAACTACAAGTGTAGATTATAAAAAAACGTTTTGAAAAGTGTTAATTCAGACACCCTTGGATTATACTTACGCTTTCCATCAGACAGTAGAATCACGCACTATGCAGGCTCTTTTTTACAAAATATTAAGTGTGACATTGCTAATTTACTCTGTGGAGAGTAAATTATCCCGATAATATTAAGTGACTAGTTTGGGTTAACTTAAATCATTCGATAAAAACCTTTTTAAAGGCTATTTACAATTTGTCACTTGATTTGTCCTTGATTCAAATGCTTTATTCTAACAATAAATGATTAGATTGTCTTGATCTTAATGAACTCGTAAAAGAGCTTATTACATTAGAGCGGAAGACACAAATTTAATTTCCCGTGTTCATATTTGCTTACAAGTCGGTAAATTAGTAATTTAGCGGCGTACAGACCTCCCAAACTTTAGATACTTATATTAATTTGCCCATAGGTATTAGAAGAAATCATAGGAAAGGATAAGGGCAACTATTACCCTTCGCCGTAGTCGGGAGGAAAGGAATACTGAGGTCTGTACAAAACAAATACATTAATTATAGAAGTATGTATTGAGCCGGTATCGAACCCGTGATATAGAAATTCTGTTAACGCCGCGCTGCATCGAATATCTGCAAAATACCGTTAACATGTATTGTTTAAAATCGTAAAATACCAGTTTTAAGTGTCAGACGTGTTATGACAAGTCCGACATAACAGAATATGTATTTGTGGGCGTGCAATAGCTGGCTATTTAATATTATACCATTACTAGCTGACCCACGCAACAAAAAAAGCAAAAAAAATCCCCCGTTTTTGTAACATTCTTCATTGGTGCTCCGGTCTTAGCGTTTTTTTTTTATGTACTAGGCGGGCAAACGAGCAGACTTGTCGTCTGATGGTAAGCGATTACCGCCGCCCATGGACACTTGCAACACCAGAGGCGTCACAAGTGCGTTGTCGGCCTTTGGGGGATAGGGAGGGGGAGGGGAAGGGGTATGGATAGTGGGATGAGGAGAGTATGGGGACTGGTTGGGGTATGGGCCTCCGGTATCCTCACTCACTCGGTGAAACACAGCGCAAGCGCTATTTCACACCGGTTTTCTGTGAGGCCGTGGTATCACTCCGGCCGAGCCGGCCCATTTATGCCGAATGATGATGATGATATATAGCCTATAGCCCTCCTCGAAAAATTTACTATCCAACACTGAATAAATTTTTCAAATCCGACCAGCGGTTTCTGAGATTAGCGCGTTCAAATAAACAAACAAACTCTTCAGCTTTATAGGTAATATTAGTATAGATAGAAGCAGACAATTCGTCGAAGAGCTTTCTGTGGATCAGTTACGATACTCTATTAATGCCTGCACCCTACACTATAAAGACACAAGTCTAAGTAGGACTGTAACCGCTAGCTGTAAGCGACACTAGATTTCTGTGACTACCTTTTTCATTCTCGCATATCTAAAAGTAATTTAAAGATCTCTTTAAGATTCTGATCAGTATCAATAACACCAACACGAAAATGAAGTTTTCGTTGTGCAAAATTGTGGTTCTAATATAAACAAAATATTCAACACCCTGTCCTAAGTATTTATTTCCTTATTTTACCTAATATGTACACTTTTATCGGTCGTTCTTCACACATAGTACTTAATTTGCATTCAGTTCTTCCCCCAATAATCTTAAAAGTCTGTATATCAAGTGCACGCCCCTCGCCGCCAATGCTCTAAGATTTTAAAGAACCCATAAAGCTTTCCCATCCAGTAAACCATCGTAAGTGGCAGTTTCCATACGCTCCATAAAAACGCAGTTAACTCACTTTTTACAACATCCTGTTTTCCTGAAGTGAACTTTATTTAAAACCTGTTAAAGTGTACTTTTGTGGTAGCAAATTTAAAAAATCTTGGTAAGACAACATTATTCATATAAATGGCTTTTGACAGTTTTATTCTTTAATAATACTGTCGAATACGGGAAGGGTACGTTTATTCTCAAGTGCTCTGATGCTTCAACTCTTCCAAAGCAAAGGAATGCAACTATTTGCAGCATAAAAACAAAAGAAAATGCTTTAGGTACATTTAGGTACTTGAACATTTCTCAGACATTAAAAATAATGGCGGATACGAATGTCTGTTATCCGCGTGTAGAACCGCGAATACGGATTTTCTTACCAAGGTGGTTGGTTGCGAGAGAGTGGACTGTATCTGCGGTTTCTAAAAAACTGACTATGAATGCGACAATAAGGGAGATGAACTGCCTTAGGGAAAATCAGGGTTATGACAAGACAGTTCTACATATAGGTAAGGACTAACCTCTGCTTGGTCTTCCCTTGTGGATGTGGACTGCTGATGCGAGTAGCGGCGGGTGGATCCACGGAATCCTCGATAATCGCCACGGCGGTTAGCGACAAAGTTCGTTCCTGCGGGTGCGGTGAAGTCTTTGCGGGATAGGGTTACGAAAACAACCTTTTCCTTCCGTGGTTCGCGTCGGACTTCTTCGACACTTGTCAAATCACAAGTGTCATTGTATGCGTCGAATGCTTCTCCTTCTCGCTCTCACAATCACAGCTTGAGGTATGAGGGAAAAGGATAGGAGAGGATGGCGCATTCATCAATCAATTATAGATATATTAAATAAATGACAATATGGCGTAACCATTTCCCCCCGGCTTGAAGGAATTGATTCCTTCAAAGTATGAAAGAAAAAAAGAGAAAACACCAAATAAGCGAAAACACGAGCGAAAACTACGTGCGAAAAACTATATATGCGAAAATGACGAGCTCAACTATATGGGCGAAAATATATCTTAAAACTATAACCTAACCTAAGACGCTATTCGCGATAACACTTATTGGCTAGGTAAAGGGCACAGACGTGCAACCGGGCGCAAATACGATCCGGTAGCAGTTCTAACTCTTGCGATACGAACCACTCCATCAATGGCCGGAAATACTTCTTCAATAACCCCTAAAGGCCAGTGAAGAGGCGGCGCGTTTTCAGTATTTAAAATAACGACGGTCCCTACGGTTATCGGGTTATGCGGTGTATTCCATTTATTCCGAGACTGCAAAGTATGCAAGTATTCTGCTCTCCATCGCCTCCAAAAGGATTGCACTAATCCATCCAGTAAGTCATGTCGAGACAGAATAGTAAGTCTGTCATCTTCGATGTCGCGAGCAGGTAAATAACGTAAGGGTGTCGTATTTAGAAAGTGTGCGGGCGTTAATGCGAGATCCTCCGAGGGATCGCTAGAGATGGTGCGACATAAGGGACGTGTGTTCATAACTGCCTCAACTTGAGCCAGTACGGTGGTCATCTCTTCAAACGATAAAATTTGCTCACCAATAACGCGAAATAAATGAGTCTTAAGGCTCTTAATGTTAGCCTCCCAGTTACCTCCAAAGTGACTAGCGGCGGGCGTGTTTAGTAACCAGGTTATGCGATTCTCAGCTAATATGTGAGCATATTCACTATTGAAATCTTTGGACTTCAGAAGCCCATAAAGCTCTGAAAGGGTGCGTTTAGCGCCGACATAGTTCGTCCCGTTGTCCGAACAAATACGACCCACAGGACCTCTACGCGCTAAAAACCGTTTGAAGGCTGACATAAAATTTGCTGTACTAAGATCACCAGCTAGTTCTATATGAACAGCACGTGTTGTCAAACAGACAAACAAGCAGACATAAGCCTTTACAGACCGTATACCACGGCCTCGCGAAATCGTCACCATAAAGGGGCCAGCATAATCTGTACCCGTGTGTACGAAAGGCTTAGCGGATTGTACGACACGACAAGACCTGTGTTCCGACATTTCAGGAAATACAGGCTTAGGCCGTACTCGAAAGCAAGAGATACACTTATGTATCCTACTACGAATCAAATTGCGTGCGGACAAGATCCAGTATTTCTGTCGGAGAATTGACATAAGTAAATCTGGACCTGCGTGGCAGTTTAACTTGTGATAATAGTCCACAAGCAAACACAAAACATGATGTTTTTTAGGCAAAACAATCGGATGTTTCTGATCGAAATATGCAACAGCCCCATAGGCCTTCTCACTAGCATCAGAGAACCCTATGATAGTCACTTCGCTACCACTAGTGATGTCCACATGGCGTGGTATATTGATTTGTTCGAGCAGCGGGAGCTCCTGCCGGAACCGTACCCACAAGGAGACAATGTTGTCCGGAGGTGTGTCATCCCAGTCACAATTACAAAGCCAAAGCTCTTTAATTAGAAGCTTGGCATATAATATCACGGGAGCCACGAAGCCCATTATATCCCATAATCTTGCCACGCAAGATAAAATGGTGCGTTTTGTACATTTTTGAGCGGGTGTACTAATTTTCAAACTGAAAAGATCTGATGAATGTGACCAGTTCAAGCCTAGCACTTTATGAGAGTCTGATTCATCAAACTCCTTAACAGATAAAAGGCGATGCGATGGCGGAATAGTGTTTATAACATCTTGCGAGTTGCTAGTCCACTTTACTAGATCAAACTGCCCAGCTTTCATAAGAGAGATAACCTCAGCAGTAGTGGAGATAGCTTCGCTTTTGTTCTCTACACTGAAAACAAAATCGTCCATATATCCAGAATGTTGAACGATTTCTTGCGCCTTAGGGTACGTGTTACCCTCGTCAGACGCTAACTGCTTCACTGTACGCAGTGCGTGAAATGGACTCGACTTGAGACCGAAACATACGCGATTAAATTCGTAAACCTTAAGCGGTTTATCAGGTGAAAAGCGGTATAATATGCGTTGAAATCTGCGATCACATTCGCGAACTTCAATGTTTAGATACATTTGCCGAACGTCGGCCGAGAGTGCGATTGGAAATAAGCGAAAATTAACGATTATATTGAACAAATTGCCTTGTAAGTTCTGCCCATTATGTAGAATATCATTGAGGGACACAGTCTTAGCGCTAGCATTTAGCACTACGCGGAGCTTCGTTGTAAGTTTATCCTCTCGGATAACCCCATGATGCGGTATGATATATGAAGACAACTGGCTGCCCTTCTCGCTCTCAAGAGGAGAGGGTGCGATATACTCCTTCTGCAAATATTCTCTGATGACGTCATCATAAGCTTGCTTTAGCTTTGGCGAGGCTTGCATTTTTCTCTCAAGACAGAGAAAGCACCTCTCAGCTAGGCGTCGGGAGTCGCCGAGCGTACATGGGTCGCCCTTAAAAGGAAGCGCGACACAGTAACGACCATCAGCGGTGCGAGTCGTAGTACGACTATACATTTCCTCGCAGTCCTTGTCATCTGGACTCAAGATTGGTGGGACATTTACTTCTTCGAGTTGCCAGAACTTAGTGACGATCGAATCCAAAGGAGGTTCGACTGAGCAACAGTACGAAACTGGCGAATAAGTAATCCACTTTGCGGGAGCACAACCTACAACAACATAACCCAACACGGTCTCTAAAGCGTGTGGTGCGGTGAGGGTGGAATTACCTTGAACCTTGGAACCCAAAATGAGATGTGGAAAAATAGAGGCGCCTATCAAAATATCAATATCAGCCGGCGTGTGATATGAATCATCAGCTAAAGGCAGATTTTCAAAATTAACAAGCGACGACGTATCAACAGTGACAGTCGGTAAGCGTTCAGTAATTTTATCGACGACTAGTGACTCCATATCAAACTTAACATTTTTATTAAAGCGCGAATAAAAGTTTAATTGTACGGAACCCAGTGTCGTTTTAGTAGAACCCCCAATTCCCTTCACTATAGAAGATGACGATCTTTGGTTCAAGTTTAATCCCAAGCGGTTACAGCATTGGCGCGTTACGAAATTACTCTGAGACGCACTGTCTAACAGAGCGCGGAAACTATGTTCCTTGCCATGCCTATCTATTAGTATAACCCGTGCGGTTGCAAGCAAAACCGTAGTCACGGGTGCGTGCGAAATATTTTTATTATTGCCTGATAATGAGCACAATGCAACATCATCAGCGCTGCGGGTATCATAGGATGACGGAGCGGGCGCCGGACCCAGCTGCCGTCCTCCTCCCACGTCACTGCAAGCGCGCGGCGGCGGGGGGGCGAGCGGTGCGACTACTGCGTTAGATGCAGTATGTTTATTTTCAAAATGTAACATCGTGTGATGTTTCTGTTGACATTTTTTACAACGCGAATCCGAATTACAATCAGAAGCATGATGCTTTTTACTTAAGCAATTTATACAGTACGACTGCGATTTAATAAATTTAAAGCGTTCGTTAGGTGTAAATTTTTTAAATGATTGACATTGATACAAATGCTCATGCTGCGATTTGCACAGCGGACACCCAGTTTGATACGATTGAGTTTGATCGGTGTTAACGTAAGTATTCGTAGACTTGCGTTGCGGCGGCGACCTTGGCGTCGTATAGTCTACGCGGTTACGAGGTTCAGTTTTCGATGTGCGGTTTATGATCTTTGCTTGATCGCGAACAAATGAAACCAAACTATTAAAAGATGGAATCTCAGAACCACGACTGTCCAACTCAAATGCGCGAGCGGTTTCAGGATCTAACTTTTTTAATGATAAGTATAAAAACAATAAATCGGAGAGGTCATTGACCTTAAGATTTTTAAGCGCAGCGACTGAAGTTGCGAATTTATCTAAAAACATCTCGAGGCCAGCTACACTGGGAGCACTCAAAGCCTTAAGTTCGAAAATCTGATCCAAATAGGAACATGACAGCGCGCGTTTATCTTCATACCTATTTATTAAAGTGTCTAAAATAACTTTATAATTTTCGGCACACGGAGTAATGCCTGCGAAAACAGTTTGAACCTTACTATTTAACTTACCAATCAAGTAATGCAATTTTTCTGAGTCAGTGAGCCCCGGGTTCTCATGAACGGTGTTTTTATAAGCCGCGTAAAACAATGGCCAAGTCTTAATATCACCATTGAACTGTGGTAATTCGATCGGCGGTAGCCTAGGTCTGTCACATCTTTTGTGTTCCAGGCGAGGCTCAACTAAAGCAATTAACTTTGCCGCGCGTTTTATTCGACCGTAAAGATCGTCGAACGAAAGAAGCGATTGATAATTAATAATATATTTAGGATTCAATTTTAACTCAATCGAATTTATTTGGTCTAAGATTAACTCAAAATCTATGCGTAATTTATCTATAGTTTCAATATCACACAAAAAACTTTCTTTTGCAAATTCATTCGAAAGATTCTTACATCTATCTGAGATAGCCTGTATGCGCGAGAACATAAGGTCTCTCTTTGCGTGTAGAAGCGACAACTTATTCTCGTCCGACATGACGATATCTAACAGCTGTTATAAATGATAACAGTGTATAATACGTAAATATTAGCAATAGATACTTAATTATTTTAATATGTGCCGTGTTCTTATTTGTATATGCGACGAACAGATAACTTGCAAACCTATACAGCTATTTAGTGAAACGTGATGCGATGCGAAATAAATGTAATTACTTATAATTAATAAGTAGTTAATAAGATATCCGAATAACATCTATCTACTTTCACGAATTTACTAAGTTGCAAGTCTGTGCAATATTAAATTAACGAAAATTGGGTACGACCGATATTTATAATTATTGTACTACCTACGAATTTGAGATATGAACAAAGTTATAGAAATTTAATTTTTATTACATGCGACAACAAACAAGGAATGCGATAATCCTAACTATTAGTAATGTATTGTATGATTGATCGAATTAGATGCCTAATACCTATAGCGGTGCGGTAAATGCGAGAATTAAAGTAGCGTACTGCTACTAAAAGGGTAGGTACTAGCTAATCTAACCCTACAAACAGCACGAAAACGATACGTTTGGATTAGAATAATTAGTTATAATCCGGTTCGTATGGACCAAAAAATAATGGTTGCGAGAGAGTGGACTGTATCTGCGGTTTCTAAAAAACTGACTATGAATGCGACAATAAGGGAGATGAACTGCCTTAGGGAAAATCAGGGTTATGACAAGACAGTTCTACATATAGGTAAGGACTAACCTCTGCTTGGTCTTCCCTTGTGGATGTGGACTGCTGATGCGAGTAGCGGCGGGTGGATCCACGGAATCCTCGATAATCGCCACGGCGGTTAGCGACAAAGGTTCGTTCCTGCGGGTGCGGTGAAGTCTTTGCGGGATAGGGTTACGAAAACAACCTTTTCCTTCCGTGGTTCGCGTCGGACTTCTTCGACACTTGTCAAATCACAAGTGTCATTGTATGCGTCGAATGCTTCTCCTTCTCGCTCTCACAATCACAGCTTGAGGTATGAGGGAAAAGGATAGGAGAGGATGGCGCATTCATCAATCAATTATAGATATATTAAATAAATGACAATATGGCGTAACCAGTGGTAAGACCTTGAAAAGACCTTTGAATTAAAACATTTGTGAAACGAGTTGTTTCGAGTGGCACTGCGCGTGTTTTTTTTATTTATTGATTGTTTTAATATGCATATCAAAAATATTGAATTATCATAAAGCTAGTATAATCAAATAAAACAAAGTTATAACCTATGAAATATTTGTTATTCACTACGGTACATCCTAATATTCTAGTAGTTGTATAGAAAAACAAGCAGCCGCTCGTAACATATACCTATACTAGTTGTTGTCCGCGGCTCTGCCCGCGTATATGTCAGTTATCGTGGCAAATAGTAGCCTATGTGTTATTCTGATGTATAAGCTATATTACTGTAAAGTTTCATCAAAATCCGTTCAGTAGTTTTTGCGTGAAAGACTAACAAACATTCATCCATCCTTCCATACTTACAAACTTTCGCGTTTATAATATTAGTATAGATTGTTACTGTCCAAGAACATTTTAAACATTGAATCAACAACTTTTCGTTCAGTACATAATCTGTAGCAATGTTTTAAGATATCAACATAAAATAAAAGTTAAACAAAATTAAAAGCGAAGGAATACTTCGCTTTCTTATTATCTGCCTGAGCTCTTAGTGCGATATCAGACGCGATAGTGTCCGGCAGCTGTCCGACCAGGCCGCCTGTCCGGACACGGTGATAACCGGGGCCTCATTGACTAGATAACGCTAAATCAACGCCTATTATTCAGGCCCAAGTATGAATAATGAATATTAATTAAACATCCAATTACAAGTGTATGTAAGTATGATTGGTCACTTAATAAAACATCACTCTTCAATTACACCATAGATAACGAGCAACAAAAAAGGGAAAAAAAAATAAAAGAGATAATAGATATTTAAATAGTAATGCACAAAAAGTTCTGTTCAAAATATGGGTAGCTCAAATTCTGGGTGATGAGCTATTCTTTCTCGTACTGCTCACTGAGCAAGTAAGCTTACTGGAGTACAAAACATACACGGTTACAAAAAGATGGCCTTCGTACATCTGTGACCCCCTGGAGTTACCGTAATACAAAACATAGCGCACCTACTTCATACTGTAACACACACATTACATATCATTGTAACACTAGCTACGTTTGCATTACAGAAGAAGATCTTTAATTACATAAAAACTTTAGCACATTTCGATATTACTTTCGAATTTATCCATTAAGGGGCGCGTCCCTAAAAACGCGCGAAAAGGCACTTGCAGTTTTGCAAAACACAAACAACTCAATTCATATTTGACACTAAAAAAAATATCTCAGTAGTTTAATAAATCAGTCTACCAATCTACCGAGTGACATTTATGAAATAATTCTTTATTTTTGTGAAAAAAAGCCGTAACAAAGATCAAAATCATCGAAATCGACCTTTTTAATTAGCACACTCTGCCCTATTTCGTGCTCTATTTTAAATGTTTTTTTTGTTATTTCGCGAGAAAAAACTATGGAGAAAAGATTTACCGGTTTAGTTTTTTATTAATTCTCACCAAAAAGCCATAATCTAAGGCTAAACATCATTCATTTTTAGCGACAAAAGTTCCATACATTTTAGTACGTAGATATCGTCTCCCGTAAATTGCAATAAATAAGTTTTATCGCGCTCAAAAAATTCAGTGCCCGCCGAATATTCAAGGTGACACCACGTCCGTTTGTAGTTCGCACTGAGCTCCATAATACGTAAATGACAAGTTTTAGGGTGGGTTGCCAGTGAGTGTCGAATTGTAACTGTTAATTTGTATTCTTGAATTTAATTTAATTTTTTTAAAGAATAATTTCAAAGAAAAATATTAGTATTTTTTATTAACACAGAACTTATTTTTATGTTTTTTTTAACTTGCTATGTATGTATATATCTAACTATATTTGTTAAGACGGAATCTTGCAACTCAATTTTGCAGATATCTTCAACCGATTGTGTTGAATTTTTGTAGGCATATGTATATAGCGTGACAATGCTTTAATATGATGACATGGAGCTGATTTAATGTTGAAGCTGGAAGGTGGTCATTGGAACTTTGTAACGACGGAACCAATCGAGTTTGGAGTCGTTTGATTTGTCTTGACGAGTACTTTGAATGCACTTTGACAGACCGAGACACTTTGAGAAATTGTTTTTAAAAAAGTAAAAAAAAATTTTTTTTAATGATTTCTGTTCGAATTGAATAACTACTACTGAAATAATGAAAGACCTTAAAATTACAGTTTCATTTTTGACTGCATGGTTGGTCTAGTGGTTTAAGCGGTTGCCTCGCCGCTTCCTACTGTATCAGGTGTTGTGGTTTCAAATCCCACATGGGACAACACTGTGTGATCCACGAATTGTTGTTCTGAGTCTGGGTGTCCATTGTGTCCGTTTCATGTATGTTTGTAAAGTCCCCCGCGACACAGGATTTATTGGATATATACGGAAGTTGTCTTTTTTGAAAAAAAAACTAGCTGAGCCCCACGGTCTTACCCGCGATACTACACCAACCGCAGTTACTCCTTATATCATCAGCTACCTATCAGTAAAAATCCCGTCAAAATCGCTCCAGCCGTTCCAGAGATTAGCCGGCACAAACAAACAGACAGACAGACAAAAATTGTAAAAAAGGGTCCCATCTACATTTCATTCATACATGTCATTTCCATTATTATTCATCCCTTAAGTTCGAATTTAATCAATTGGTGAATTGTAAAATAATAGATGCCCTATCCCTTATATTATCTGATATCTGTAATCTGTAAAATCTGTAAAAAAAAAGTACGTAAGTAAGATTTATGTAGTAAAATTTAGTCAATATGAGCAATAAAAGCGTTCAAAATTTATAATTTTAAGAAACATTATGTTCCATTAATATAACATATATCATACAAATTTTATTTCATAACATAGCATTAAAATCCGTTGATTACTGTAAAAGATCTAAGCTGACAGATAGCGCGAGCGACTTGTCCATGAAATGAATTAAAAATGAATAGGTACACTTGAACCCCATTCTCGGCCGTTGACGAGTTACTTAAAGCCCGCGGGCTTTCCGATATGACTAAGATACATTGCGTGCTTTGTAGGACATTCTAAACATTCTTCAAAGGCGAACAGTTAATGAATATGTAACTAGAAGAAAAAACCGAAAGTAAATTTATTAGTTGCCAGGGTTAGTATGCAACAGTGGCCGATGCGTTTGTGTGCATGTAAAATATGAATGTGGGAGTTCAATCACAAATTCCCACGCTCAAGGACTACAGTCTTAAGTGTATTCATCTACTTTAGTATGACCATCTAAGTAACTGAACTTACATTGAAGTATGTGTTGCTTATTTTTTTATTTGGCCAAAACTAGTTATTTAATAATGACTATATCCTTTTGCCATTAAAATAGAAACAAACAAGAATAAAGAAAAAGTAGGTATCTAATTTAAAAGTAATTAAACCTGAATGTGAAGAAATAAAATAATTTTACAATAAAAATGTCACAGCCGAAATAACCGGCTAGACATGTAAAATTAAGAATATTGACACTCAATTTGTATTTTGTGGTTAATATACACTGGTAGAGTTGTACTTTGTGGTTAATAAAGCGTGTCTGCTGTCTATATCCAGAGCATAGACTATAAAGTTCTGATAATATTGAGTTATCCGTACATCCGGACATTTATCTCAGCAAATGCCTCGTTATACGATCCTATAAACGTTAAGTAATCAGTAAGTCTGATCATAACTAAACATGAAAATCCTTCTGTAATTTAAGTCGTAAAATTGATAAAGATTTAAGAAATAGGGAAGTTAATAAATGTTGTGTGTCCTGTTCCAACATATACGAGCTGAAGTAATTTAATACAACCCGAGACGAGACATTCGAGTATATAGGCCCTGTTCTGTCTTGACTTTCCTATAGGTATGCCTAAAGATTTAGATTTGAGGATAATGAGACACTTTACACATTGTGCAAAATGATCAAATAGAATCTCATCTTTTTATTATTGTTTTCCTTGTGGCGGCCTCCACATACAGCGCAACAACAACATAACATACTACAGCGCCATCTACCAAAGATACGTCGAACTACGGAGTAACGAAGGAAACTAAGAAACTACCAATCCTGAATCGCGCAGTGAAAGTTCTCGCGCACATTAACATATATACAACATCCCAACATCAACCGTTGGGCAGTTGGCCCGCCAGGCTTGATCACCTCGCCTGGTCGGAGGATCCTCCCTTTGTGTTGGAGGCATATTACACCCGTCCCTCCACATCCTCTTTTATCACTTATCTATTTCTAACCATAACTTCCTTACGTCTTCTTCTTATATGACCTTTCTAACGCCAACCCTCATTGGGTATATAATATGATAATCCTATCCTACTATGATTATAAACGCGAAATTTTGTAAGTATGGATGGATGTTTGTTACTCTTTCACGTAAAAACTTCTGAACGAATTGGGATGAAACTTTACAGTAATATAGCTTATACATCAGAATAACACATAACACGCGATTACCGACATACACGCGGGCGTAGCCGCGGGCAACAACTAATATGACATACATAAATAAAAACAATAAGCAGGTTCTTTCAGTTTGCTGTGCCCTCAAATGACTGATAATTACTAGTAACGTAATTATCCAATTACATTCGCTTATAATTTAACGCAAAAAGATAAAATTTACTTTTAACTTAACTCCAAGATTTTAATGAAGCCAGACTTCATTCACCTGCTTCTCCACATTATAACTAAGGCTTCATGGCTAGGCTTCAACTACGGAAACTATGAGAAAACCTATAAACATTTATGGAGCAGTAAACCTTGGTCATTACAAAACTTAATCCCTGTGTACATCTTCCGCTTAGATATTTTTGAATAGAAATTCTTTGTCCTGTTTTCACTCGTAATTAAAAAAAAAAATTATAAAAATGATTTTTAAAATTATAAAATGACTAATTTTAAAGGCTCCGCCCACGTGTATGTCGGTTATCGAGGCAAGGTCTATGTGTTATTCTGATGTATAAGCTATATTACTGTAAAGTTTCATCCAAATCCGTTTAGTAGTTTTAGCGTGAAAGATTAACAAACATCCATCCATCCATCCATACTTACAAACTTACGCGTTTATAATATTAGTAGGGTTTTGTTATGCATAATCATCACCACGTTCAACAGCCTCTAATAGTCCAATGCTGGACATTAACCTCTCTTTGGACAGGAGGTTTCGACCTGCCATACCTCTCGGGCCAGACGGTTCAGTATAGAGTTTGCTTTTTTAACCGACTACCAAAAAGGAGGAGGTTCTATGTTCCACTGTTTTTTTTTGTTTTCCTTCTTTTGGCAGTGCGGTTGTCCTGTTTATTGAGTATTGTAGTGAGCTCGGCTTTTACAATACTCACGGCATGAATAGAGCTAGAGACACAGATGGTGAATTTGTTATAGTATACGTATAATCATCATTGTGGTCTTTCAACTGTTTATTATGATACTTAGTTACATGTTAGTTAGACTCCAAAAATAACAATAATTGTAGACACAAGAATATGTAATATGCGTCATTCTTTTTCCTGTCTCTAGTGCATTTTTTATTTTACTATATTTTGTTTAAGGTCGGTTTTTTTTTGGTAAAATCCTGTTTGGCCAGTAATTTTAATATAACGAGTTCGAATTCTATAAGCAGAAGATAGTTTAAGATATTTTATACCATTTCAGTGCGTAAGAGATCTACAAAGAGCGATAAACTTAACAACAGACAATTAACAGACACTGGCAGTCGTTTGTGTCCATTCCTAGCACGCGGCTCACTTCCACAGAAGAAGGGTATTCCGTCGCGAAGTACCACTAGGGATACCATGTACTATCAACTTACCGCTTGTTTTTTATAATTTGTATAAGGGCTATAATCTTCTCTACAAGTAAGTACTAGAGACAAGCAGATACAATTAATTAGCGAAGACTTTTACTTTATGAGTACGGAGATTCAGATTCAGGTAAAACAAAATATGTAAACTTCAATATAATCTAACGAAGACACGTCGAACTGCTGAGAAACTGTCAATCCTGAATTGTGCAATGAAAGATCTCACTCTAACGCATGATCACCAAGCCTGGTTGGATACATGTTTTAGCGACTTTTCAGTACTAATATTGATCCATTAATGTAATGAAGCTACTACGATCGTACGTCTAGCAAAAATGGAACATTGGAAAAGAAAGCATTAGTCCATTAAGTTATGGAGTAACTTCAATTAGGCACAAAAAATACCCACACTTCTTTGTATAGTATATATAGTATTTCGATATGTCAGTTTGAAAGCTTTGCAAGTCGGAAAAGCGTCAGATTAACCCAAAATGTCCTTAATATTCGTAAAGCCTGGCTTCCCTACGGTAGCCGTTTATCGCAGCGCCTTTAAAGCCACTTTACATAGGGCTATGGGGCAGGGGTCGTAAGCTGGCCGTCAGCGCAGAACCCTGCACAGCGTCAGATTTATGCCACGATAAGTGCCTCGTAAAAATGAGTATTATTTGTCTTGGAACGAGGTGAATGTTCCACTTGTATTTTATTTTCTGTTCATAAATTTTAATAATTCTTCTTTATTAAGTTATAAGAGAGAAATAAATTAAAACACGTTTTCTGATGATATGACTATATGCAGGTGGCAAAACATGACACTAATATATAAAAGGGAAAGTTTGAGAGTGTGTATGTTTGTTACTTCTTCACGCAAAACCTACTAAACGGATTTGGATGAAACTTTACAGTAAAATAGCTAATGCTTCAGAATAACACATAGGCTACTATTTGCCGCGATATCACACTCACACTAATATATAAAGGCGAAAGTTTGTGAGTGTGTATGTTTGTTACTTCTTTACGCAAAAACGACTGAACGGATTTGGATAAAAATTTACAGTAATATAGCTTATACATCAGAATAACACATATGCTACTTTTTGCCACGATAATCGACATACACGCGGGCGCAGTCGCGGGCAACAGCTAGTTGATTAAATAAGATCAACTTCTCTCTTTGAAGGTGATTATCATATTATCTTCTAATTAATATCTCTGTTATCAAAAACTACTATCATAAACCATATTATGAATGGGCAAATTGCCCTCTTCACTAAACTTCAGGCTCTGGTGTGCTTTTGTATTAGTATTGTGTAACTCAGAGCATAATGTCAGTGAGACGTTGATATACTAAACAATAAAATCTTGGCGGAACAACCCTTCACTTCAAACCAACATGAGTTATCTTCGCCATTTGTCTCTGCAGCAGCCGCCAGTCTTTGCCCGCTGATCAGTCCTCTTGCCAAGGCAGTGATCACCTTGTGAAGTTTATAATACCCATGGGCCCATAGATGGATATACAATCACTACTAATACCACTAAACCTCAAACGTCAAAACGTCAAACACGAACCAGAGACAATCAAAATGTTGCCAGTACAATGACGTTCGAAATCCAACACCCGCCCTTACCGTTTCAGGTCGATTGTCCTCCGGCTTTCTCACTACACGTACCTATAACTGCTGACTGACCTTAATTTTACTTTAATATTATGTCCACAACTTGTAACCGCTATAAAGTAGTCAGGTTGCAATACTTTATTTAGTGAATAGCACAGATTTTTCAGTCTTTATTCAAACCTATTAATCTATGTAAGAACACCAGAGTATTCCAATCTTAAGCTCACTCTTATTATATTATATTTATTACTTATATATACAGTGTTTCAGTTATTCACACACACAGTGGATTACCTATCCACTGTGTGTGTGTGAATAACTCACTGAATAACTGACTCAGATCATAAAAACAGAACAAACACTGGAAACAGATGGAAAGTAATGTTACCTGTTAACAAGTTTCCGCTGTTAAACCATAATACACTTCAAATTAATTTATTAACCGACTTCAAAAAAAGGAGGAGGTTTTCAATTCGCCTTTTTATGTTTGTTACCTCAAAATTTTCGACTGGGTGAACCGATTTTGATGATCTTTTTTTTATTTGTAAGCTGATGCTTCCCATGTGGTCCAGTTCTGACATGTCATTCATAAGAAAATCATATAAATCTTCAATTTGCATTAAGTATGTGTGCGACAAATTGACGAATAACTAAATATCACGCCGACTGATTTCGATGATTCTTTTTTATATGAAAACTGGTGCTTCCCGTGTGGACCCAATTCAATTTGGTCGTTCTTGAAAGGTTTTTTTGTTAAAATTTTGTTTTTATATTTACATTTACAAAAAGTTATCAACGAACGGCATTGATAACAAGCAAATGACGGCGTCGCTTTAGATTCTGCCAATGGCGTGCCTTTCAACACGTGGTCTAACATAAATAGTTCGATTGTTTTTTGCTGAAAGTTTTAGCTTCAGCGGTTAATCTTCAACATACTTATGTTAAAAGTTTGTTTTATAACCTAGTCTTATAAACTGGAAATGAAAATTAAATAAAAGTGTCAGATTGGAGGTAGCCCAACCTCAGCTCTTATTCTCATAAGTAAAACACTAAACCGTTCACAACGACATAAAATTAAACGACAAGATATGGGTACAGAAACACGTCGCCCAAACAACAAGTGTGTGGGCATAGCCAAGTACCGTCTTTTTAGAGGTTCACTCTGCATAATTTATCGGTAAAGTAGGGGTAAATCTAAAACTAGTTTTATTAAATCACGATTGTGGGGCCCACGGTATTTCAATTTATGCATCTAATGTTGACTTTACGAGTATATTGGAGTTAGCAATGCATTTACACGCGAACAGACACCGAGACGTAGGTTAAGTTAAGACTGCGAGCTGAAGCTACCTACTATATACAGTTTGATTACCGAGAAAAGAGCTTAATGAGAAGCAACACACATTCTCAGAGAGTACTCTATGCAGGGTAGCCGGAGACAGTAGCCTTCCTTTCGAACCTCTATTTATATCATTAGACAGTTCGTACTACCAGAAAGCCTTGTGTACATCAGGATCTCGGAACCCAGGTTTTTCTTACTTAAACATTGTTCAAACTAAGTTTAAAGATGTATTAAATCGTTTAAAATCCTCATGACTCAACCATTTGAAGCGGCCCCCGTCGGATGAGTGCCGCTGACGATAAATGACTTTACTTTTAAACAAGGATTACCATTCTTTTCCTCGAGGGGCTAAATGTACTGCCACTGTGAAAAATAGGGAATGGACTTCGGGCGCGAGGGAACACCGCTGCAAATACTAGGGATGTGGCTTTCAGTATTTATCCGGACACCGGAGGCCTCCGACTGGTTAATAAATAGTGAACCGTACATATTTCCAAAAAAAGTTCGCAGTTTTTGTTGTTTAGAAAATCTTCTTACAAAAGAATTAAAAGCCAAATTGCATAAGAAACTTAAAATAAGGAAAGGAAATTTATTCTGATTTCAATGTGATAAATAGTGATGTAGATGTATGTATATGTAAACACATGTGAGTGATTTTCAATGTAATAACTTAAATTTGAACTAACAAATATATTTATGAACGTTATTACTAACTTAATAAGCGTGTGACTAGCTAATTGAATTACCTTTAATATTATTTCTACACACAACATCCGGAAATCGGATAACCGGCTACCGGACGGAGCAGGGCCACTCGCGTTCAAGGGGCGGAGGGTAGGACGTATTCAAACGAGAGCTTTTATTGGCGGTTAGTTGACGGCTCTCTAACTCAAGTGTGAGGGGAAACTGTTTAAAAGATTTCCTTGATAGTGAGCAGCGGAGGAAATTGTCTCGTAAATAACAAACCTACTTGAATACTACATTTATTATTTTACTCGACTGACAAAAAAGGGAGTTTTTTTTATTTTTACTGTAGAACACTTTCTAAGGGCTTAAAAGAATTCTTGTTGTCATTAGAATCTTTCTGTTCTTTAAATTCTTTAAGGTTATAACTTAGAGTCCATAGACAACTATAATAAGGTTATAACTTAGAAATAAAATAATATGGACGAAAACGTCTCTCTATAATCGATACTGAAGCCAAAACTGTAATTTTTTAAATTTTTGTCTGTGTCTGTCTGTATCTTGGCCGCGCATCACGCCGAAACTACTGAATGGAATCAAATGAAACTTGACATGATTTCATACTACGAGGTAAGACATAGGATACTTTTTATCCCAAAATTCAGCACGGTTTCCTGGAGAGAGGGGATGAAAGTCAAAATATGTGCTTAGTTGATTCAATAAAACATAATCCGATTTTGTTCATTCTTTTTTTGTTAGAAAGAAAAAAAATAAAAGATAACGGGAAAAGTCTTTTATTTTTGTCCGCGACTGTACACTGCGTGTGGGAAGCTGAGACAGATCTGTAAATATGGCGGTACGAAGTTCGGCGGGTCAGCTACTTTAAATAAAACAATATGGCTTCCCTGCTTAATCTGACGTCAGTGTTATCTATATTTAAAAACGTGTCTACAAATTATTATCACTAATCTACCATACGTGTAGGTATAGTAGCTTAGCGATTTTGTCGAAACATTGTTATCTTAAGTATCATGTTATAAATATCTTACAAGAAAGTTTACTTTTTTCGAACGATATGTATTTGTTATGAAAACCAGTCCAACACCCATCATTTTAGGTAATTGTACTCGGTTCACATGTGAAAACTACACGCAAATACACTCAGTTATTTCAGAGCCATGCGAACCAAAAACAAATAGAAAGGTCACTAGAAATTGCTTCTATTTGGGTTATACATAACATGTATTATGATTTTTTATTTTATTTTTTATTTTTTGTTACCTTTCTTTCAATGGGTATACTTTATCATAATTATTACGCATCTGTTGATATCATGATTAGTAGATAGCACAACCATTAAGATTATATGCCCATAATTTCACCATTTAGATAAAACATTACACCAGTCAAAGGTTTTCGAGGTGAACCGAAAGTCGCCATCAATATCTTTGGGCACTTTACATGCTAATTTAATTAGACGGATCCACTTTTAAGATACCTAATTATGTATGTTAATGTATATCATTAGTGATATCTCGTAAGTTAATGGTATCTGTGCGTTTATTACGAAACTGTATCCAAACTTTATACATATAAATGTAAACAGTCAAGGTCGTCTGCGAAGTTTTACATAAACACTTTCTTTACGTCACTAGATGACGTCAATGTCATAAGTAGATCAAGATGCGCTATTTGGAAAGGTTTAGTATCGACTCCGTGGCGCAACGGTAGCGCGTCTGACTCCAGATCAGAAGGTTGCGTGTTCAAATCACGTCGGGGTCAAAGTGTCTTTTTGGTTTTATTTTGCGTTTTTTGTTTGAACATTATATCAATATTATATCATAATCATTACATAGGGAAGAACGTATATAAATTATAAGTAGTAATTTAAAAAAAATATGTTTAATTCAGTCAATTTATCCAACAGAAAAAAAAACAAAACTGTGTTTCATGCTATAAAACGAACTGTTTATTTGTTTCATAATTTGTTCATTCTTATTTAAACATCACCAAGTTCAGCGGTTATCACAATCGCACGTTGCTATTCTTCCTATTGTTACAACCTGTTAATTAAATAGCACTAAACAGAGCTGGCCTTCCGGTCCATGGATGGGTATACATATAAACATACTGGTACTATTGTCTGTTCTATCATGTACATTGTTTTTAACCGACTTCAAAAAAGGGTGGGATGGCAGTAAGCGCAGTTAGCAGTCCAGCAGTGGCCTCAAACGGGCTGGTGATAATGATGATATTTATTGAGACGCGACACTGCCCCTTTGGTTCAGAATTAAATTTAAAGAAAAAATACCTAAACTTGAAAATTTTAAGACCAATAGAGGCATAAATGCAATTCAGTCATTAAATACTTTAATTTGTATTTAATGAATGAGCTTAGATTAGATAACTTTTTGTTCCCTGATCACGTCAGAACATATCTGAACGAGAGTTAGCACAGTGGTTTATAACAGTCTGGAATAGCACATAAAGACTAGAAGCCTGGAAGAAAATGAACACGCTCATAGACACAGACCCATTGGTAGTATAATCTCCTAGCCGATTGATCTGAATGGTGTTTTAAAAGTAAACATGATCCTTTTATTGTACAGGTTTATTCTATTTACGATATAATTGCACCATCATCCAATACCTATCATTGAGGTACTCAGTGGTGGTCTGAGTCCACTGGTAGCTATCTCAATTTCCCACGGAATAACACCAGTGGATCATTTCACGCTCTATGGCGTCACGCTGTTAAGGCCTGTACACATTTCGCTAGACGTGTCAGATTCACACGCGTTTATTGATCGACTCTGATGTATTATATTATTGGATTAAAATTATTTATTGTAGAAGTGACAAAATACATCATTTTTTGAGCATTGACAAAATAATTTCAAATTGTAATACAGTTTTGATATTTTCATAATTGCAGAAGTTTGAGTGTACCTTGGTTACTCAATTACATTAAAACAGATAAATAGAAAAAAAAATAGAAATTAACAATAACAACAGTAGAGTCACAGAAAAAACTATTATGTAGTAAAAAAAATATCACAATAACCAAAAACATCCTGATCTTCGTTTTACTAAAACTTTCTTACAAAAGAAAACTTAAGGCAAGTTTCAAACAAATAAACCTACATGAGATAAAACGCAACACCCAACAGGCAATAAAACTAAATGTCCAGTCATAAACGTTGCTTGAATACAAAAGATACCAACTATCAATAAATTGCACAACTTGACCATAAAACTGTAAATACATCACGGAACTTAGACATTATTTAAACATGTACGTAGAACCCTGTCACATAGAGTATAGGAGACATCTTCAAAATGGCAGTACAACCTGATTAAGCCTGGCTAAGAACCAGTTAAGTAAACCAGATGAGACAGCACTCTAATAACAGAAGGTCTACTTACGAGATCTGTTCTTACGTTTATTGTTTGTAATCAACGAAATATTGTAAAGAATTGATCTAAAGCACTTGCATTTAAAGTAGATCGAGCTAGTTCGACGCAGCTTAACAGAAAACAATTTTTTGTTGTAATTTTAAACAGTCCAATATATAAATTGTTAGTAATTTTAAATAACATTTTTTTAATCAGCAACATTAATTACTTAACTAAAACAAATAAATTATTTTATAAAGATTCTGTTAAAACGTTTGAGTTTTAAAATGGATCAGTTTAAAAGCATGTTTAAAGTCAAGAAAAATATGTTTTTATGTAGTACAAAGTAATAATTATAGAAAAATAGTTTATCTATACTTAATCACAAACCTGATATTGGAATAATCAGATTTTTTGCAGGAAAGAAACATGAAACTGGAAACGTGCCGCGACACAGAAATATTCCTATGTGTTAAATAAGTACGGAATTTGTTAAAAAGCGTTACTCCCTAGAGTATATATATGTACATATCTTATTGAGTTACGCACTATCAAATTATTTCTGCCAGTAAATATCAAGTGCAATCGATCCTTTACAAGTCTATCTATACTAATACTAATATATAAAGCTGAAGAGTTTGTTTGTTTGTTTGTTTGTTTGTTTGTTTGAACGCGCTAATCTCAGGATCTACGGGTCCGATTTGAAAAATTCTTTCAGTGTTGGATAGTCCATTTATCGAGGAAGGCTATAGGCTATATTTTATTTTCAAAAAAATTAGAGATCCGTAAGAAAATTGCTACTTTGTAACCCAAGGTGTGAAATCGAAAACCTATTTTTGCGTGCGCTGCCAAAAGTATTGACAATAGAACAAAATCATGTATTACGGGTTCGTAGGTCCCATTAAGATCTACAAAAAAGTCCGCGAGAGCATATATCTAACTATCATGGTTTAGACACAATAAGCGCTTTTTTGTTCAAAAAAATTATTAAATCGTCTGAAGAAAGAAACTACGTTAAATGTGTATCGTAATATTAATCCTTATGCAAATAAAGCATTATGTTATCAAGGGTATTTATGTAGAAGTAAAATACTTTTTGTTTCACCCCATTCGGACATTTCGTTTAGAAGTTATCACGAGTATAAGACGCTAAGAGTTGGTACCTATTATTGAGTTATTTGTCAAAGAGTTTTTATCAACATAATACCTAATATTAGTCTTTATCCAAATAAATGTGTTGTTGATTATGAGAAGAGTATAATAAATACATCTATACTAATATATAAAGCTGAAGAGTTTTTGTTTGTTTGAACGCGCTAATCTCAGGAACTACTGGTCCAATTTGAAAAAATATTTCAGTGTTAGATAGCCCGTTTATCGAGGAAGGCTACAGGCTATATATCATCACGCCAAGACCAATAGGAGCGGAGCACCAATGAAGAATGTTTCAAAAACGGGGGTAATTTATCACGCTACGGGCAATATGAGACACAAACGACGTTGCGTGGGTCAGCTAATATATATATATATATCTATACTAATATTATAAAGCTGCAGAGTTTGTTTGTTTGTTTGTTTGAACGCGCTAATCTCAGGAACTACTGGTCCAATTGGAAAAATTCTTTCAGTGTTATGCAAGGTTTTTGAAAATGCTTCATAAGTTTGCGACAGGAGACAAAATATTAGAGCTATTCTGATGTAACATTTACTAAGTTATCACAATATGCCTGAGTGTGCTTACCCGAACGGGCAGACACGTGAGGGCAGACGACTGTGCCGCATGCGGATGTTGAATTTTGCCACTACAAATTCGTTATTATTCACTGCGATTAGATTTGTTTACATGATATTTTCTTTATTCAGTTAATGTTCTTCGTGAAAAAATCCGACAGAAAAGGATCGAGGGGGATTTATGCACAAAAAAAAAGAAAAGGGGTACGCCGCAAGATGAAATAAATGCCTGTATGAAACATATGTACTATGGGTACATGTTACAAAGTTTTGTCTTATTACAATTATGCGAGTACAACTTCACAATTATTTATGAGCAGTGTCAATATGCAAATGCTCTTCAAAAAATTGGAGAAGATTGTATGCCAACTGACAGTATCGACATGATTACACTAAGACGTGAGTTCTGGTATATGATGGCACAGATGATCTAAAAATAATAACTATTCTGATCCGCCGACTAATGAGACATTTATCAAATAAACGAACGGATCATGTCAGACGTGGAGGAAGATGTTATCGAATACCTCTTAAGAAATGCAAGGGACACTGAACCAGTCATATCATAGCTTATGCATAGAGTTTCTCAACTCTTTAGAATTATCAGGAGCGCCTTACCATAAGTTGAGACTGAAACTTAATGTTCCAGTTCTATTAATGGGAAATCTTGAGCGCCAAAGCTATAAAAATACACATCTGGGGTATAACATTATAAAAGCTACAATCATGATGCATGGAATGGTAAAAGGAGAAAATGTTTTAAGTACACTTATTCCAATAATTCAAACTTATTTGCAATTTCAATTTAAAAGAATGTAGTTTCCACTGAAAACAAAATTTGCAATAACAATTATCAAAGCCCAAAGACAGACGCTTAAAGTTGCAGTTCATTTAGAAAAAAAAAACATGTTTTTCCCATGGGCAGCATAATCACGTGTATCAAATCCGCTAAATCTCTATATTTTGGCAAAAGATGGCAAATCAAAAAACGTAGTTGATAAAATTGAAAAAATTGAGAATCTGCTCAGCCTGAGGGAAAACTCAAGCAGAATCCAACAGTGGAGGCAGCCGTACTCGCTGCGAAACCAGACAATGCAGAACCAAACCGTTTGGTTCGAGAGCGTATTTCTAAGACTGAGGCGGTGACTTCCAAGGCCAGCACGTGTTGTTTTGTAGAGTAAGGGAGGAGGTGGGATCAGTTGGAAGAACTCTTCAGAACACTCTCCATGGTAAAGCGGTAGAGGATTGCCATAGAGGCGATGTCTCTCCGCAACTGCAGAGGCCCAAGGGACTCTGTGGTATCAGGACTGTTGATCATGCGGACTGCTCGCCGCTGCAACCGATCGAGAACATCAAGCAAATACTGCGTGGATCCATCACAAAGATGAGAACAGTACGGACGAGCGAACCAGGGTCTTATAAAGGAGACACATATGCTCGGGCGGGAAGAATCGTCTCACCCTGTTCAGGCCGCCTTAGTGGTGCCCTCGATGTACTTCCGTGGGTTGAGGTCTCGGCAAATATCCATGCTCAGGACACCGAGCTTATCCCGTAGTGGCAGTTGAGTGCTCTGAAGAGTGGGGAGGGGAAGAAACGGAGACTTTTTGTAGAGAAAGGGCACACCTATGTTTTCTTAACGTTGAACTCGACCAAATTCTCATCACCCTATTGTGAAATGCGGTTCAAACCCCGGTCGAGCTCAGCGACGAGCTCCTGTCGATTTCCCTCAACGTCTACCAGCTTGGCTGCAGGGTATCCATAATATCGCCCATGCACTGTGCTATCGTCTGCATAGCAATGTATATTGCCAAGGGCTAATATGTCATTGACATGCAGAAGAAACATCTTGGGCGACAGGACCGAATTCTGAGGTACGCTAGCGTTTACCTCCAGAAAAACAGAGGCCGCGCCGTCCGTCGCAAAGAACCCGAATGCGAAGGCGCTGATGAAGAGAAGAGTCAATCTAGAGACGACTCTAAGAGGCAGACCGAATGCTTAGAGCTCGGAGAGAAGCGAACGGTGCAAGAACAGGTTGAAAGCCTTGGCCATGTCGAATGTCGAAATAAGCTCATACAAAATACTTTTTATTTTATGTACTTATATAAATACTTAAATATGTTTTTAACAGTGAAAAGTGTGTCTTATTTAAAAAATAATATTAGCCTTAATAATTAAATCTGCTACCCAAAGTCACTGTTCCACGCGGACGAAGTCGCGGGCTCAGCTAGTATTCAAATATTTTCATAATGGCGTCGAGACCGAGAGTGAGAACATGATCAACTAATCGTTCATTGTGTTCATTCATCATTCATTCGTAATAACCGGCGGGTTGAGTCTGTGAGAACTATCTGCTGCGTTAATTGTTCCCTCAGATTAACTATTGGGAAATAAATTACGAGTTTGATTGGCTACTGCTGTGTACACATTCCTTTATAAATTACGGTGGAATAAATGATTAATTTTATTGGGAATATATTCACAGTACAATTAATTATTTATATTGTGAGAAGCTTTAAAATTACTGTTAAAGTGATAAACACCTAGGACATGGTATAGTTTCTGTAAATTATTGTGACTCAAACAGAAGAGAGATTTTAAAACAGTGCCAGTTTTATAAGGTAATCCTTGTTTGGAAATAAATTTTCCTCGACACACAGCTTGGCTTGAGATAAAGAAATCTAAGAAAGATTTCAAAACTTATCTAAAACGTTTCCATTAAAACTCTAGTTTTTCTATAAGATAGAATCGCCTCATAATAAATCTAAAATAATTGTACAGTGCTAAACACTAACGAACGTGGTACAATTATATTAATTAACGCGATAGGCAACACCGAATAACTCGATTAATATCCGATCAAGGTTCGATTAATTATCATTAATCAATTAATGGAAAAGGTAACAAATAAGCTTTATATAGTATTGATATATGATTATATTTTCTTAGTATTTCTTTACGTTTGAATAATTACAATCATTACGGTTATAAATTACGAAATTAAATTAATGATTAAATGAAGAATTAATTAATGACTAGCTGAGTCCCGTCGTGTTAAACGCGGTTGTTTTTGTAACTTTACGACAACAGCCGCAGGTAGCGCTAGTTTAAAAAAGTAGCCTAAAGTCTCCTTATATCATCAGCTTTCTAACAGTGGAAGTCCAGTGAAAATCGGTCCTGCCATTCCAGAAGCTTTTGGTGTATACCTTACATATGTAATTTCATATGCATTTAGTGAAAAGTTGTTAATTTTAAATTACCAATAGACACTTCAATTTTATTTATTTGTATGTGCATAATAGCAATATAATGATGGTCAAGGAGGCTGCTGGTTCTGACAGAAATCAGTGAAAAAACTTTTTATAAAAAAAAAAAACCGACTTCCAAAAAACATCCAACGAAAACTCTCTGCCAAAAAAACACTTAAAAGCGTAAAATAAACTGGTTCTTCATAAATTGCCTATACCTAATTCTTTATTCATTTAAATAGTAGTATTATAATGTGTGCTAGGTACCTAGAATCTGTTTGAAGTCGGTGCCAAGTGACTATCGCTTAGACTTTTGTAATTGTTCGTTTGTATTCTTTTTGGCTTAGCACCGACTTCAAACAGATTTTAGGTACCTAGCACACTAGTTTGCACATAGTTTGATGAAAAAAAAATTTTTGAGTTTCAGTTCCAAGTATGGGGACCCCCAAAAGTTATTGTTTTTTTTTCTATTTTAGTGTTAAATTATTAATGCGGTTAACAGAATACATCTACTTACCAAGTTTCAACAGTATAGTTCTAATAGTTTCGTCAGCTTCCACAATCGCCTTAAATTCAGTATTGTTAACCAAAGTCTCCGGACGACCACGAGCTATATTTTTCAAGTCAAAATTTCCAGAACGGAACCGGGAAAACCAATAACGGATTGTGCGTTCGTTTATACAGTTCTCTCCGTAAACGTTTTTGATGTTACGTGCTGTTTGTGTCGCGTTGGTGCCACGACGGAACTCATATTCCATAATTACACGAATTTTCAAAGTATCCATTATGACGAAAAATGTTCAAATGTAATGAAAATACAACGCTAATCAGAAAACAAAAGACTAAGTTTGTAACTAGAATGTCATGGTTTTAAAACAAAATTCATTTGAATTTAGAATACAGAGCCATTACAAACTTTTTTTAATTTGAAATGACCAGTACTGAAGAACGGCAATTTCATAGGTAAAGACCTAATATTTTTTTTAATGGACAAAAACAACTACACGAACTTTTATATTATGTTACTTGCTGCTTCGGAACCCTTCATGGGCGAGTCCGACTCGCACTTGGCCGCTTTTTTGCCTCTGGCACGGAACCCTAAAAAACAATTTGAACATAAATATTCATAATGCGAATTTAACAAAATTTCTTTCAAAAATAAAATAAAAGCAAAAGTAAAAACAACAATGAAATTAAAAGTAAATCAAATTTTCACAGGAGATAACCAGATCTAGCACAGCATTATCTTTCGTTTAAATACTTTGAAGAAAACGTGAAAAATTTAAGAATTATCTAACCTTTACTTCGACATTACTTCACAGCATGACATCACATAGTGTCAATGTTAGGTAGGTATTTGCCTTTGAAGCACACTCTACCTAATGTAGGGCAATCTTGGAGAGCATCTTTTAAGAAACCAGCAATAAGGCGAAGTGGCTGATGGAGTGTCTTCCTAGGCTGCCATACATTACTGGTATCACTATACTCATTGCAAGGCTAGCTCAGGTTTTAGGGTAATAGATGTCTTGGGTGCTGGCAGTCTTTTCGTGTGCACAGTACTAAGGAATTACTTTTGTTATTGTTTGTACAGTAAAAACGAAGGATTTTAAGGGTAATAATAATAATTTCTTTATTTAATCAAATATATGACACAGATACAAGGTTTTTAGGCTTAAAAGTATGCACCAATTAGTAATTATTGTCTAGTGGAACTAGTTGTAAGCGATCCTGACAGCAACAAACGGGCTCCAACGTGTTACTGCCTTGTTAGTTGGTCCTTAGGTGTTTATCTAACTGTGTACGCCTTAGTGGACACAACGAACACACAAAACCTATCATATTGATTGATTATAATTCTAAACTGAGCATTCCTTGTCATAAAACAGGTTGTAGAACAGTCAGCGGAAGCTCGAACCTATAATAATTTGCCAAACTAATAGCTGGTAACCAAATACATTAATATATCGAAACCTGTTAATATTGGTGAATTAATTTAAAAGAAGCCGTCAAATGTTGATTTATTTCTATAGTTTTTATACAAGCTTTATGTTATTCCACCAGCGCAGGAAGTCGCCCTCCTCCTCCTTGAAATAAATCAATGATCGAGTAATAATTATTTTTTAATTATTTCTCGGCTTGCTATTCACGTTTTTGATTATTTCATACTATATTTATTGCGCTAACTTGTGAAAAAAAAAAATTTATGGTCTACGTGGAACCTTTCTTTTAATTTCTAGTCTATAATAGTCTAGGTATTTGAAGACAGATTTCTTAGCGATTTATATTTGTATTTGCAACATTATAGTTAGCGAGTACTCGTAATGTCTAAGCCATAAGCTGACGAACAGATACATACAGGCCCATAGTTCATCTATAGGTACGTTTTCCTTGTTAGAACAACGGAATTCTAAAAATACAATAATTAAAAAGTAAATATCGTGTGCAGCCCCTTATTGGTCCTCTTAGATATAGAAGTCTCATTAGAAAAACTTTTTATAAAAAAAAAACCGACCTTCAAAAAACATCCAACGAAAACTCTCTGCCAAAAAAACACTTAAAAGCGTAAAATAAACTGGTTCTTCATAAATTGCCTATACCTGATTCTTTATTCATTTAAATAGTAGTATTATAATGTGTGCTAGGTACCTAGAATCTGTTTGAAGTATCGCTTTTAAGTATTTTTTTGGCAGAGAGTTTTCGTTGGATGTTTTTTGGAAGTCGGTTTTTTTTTATAAAAAGTTTTTATTTTTCAGTTTTTAGTGCAAACAATCGTAGGTAAGTAGTAAGTTGAACTATTTCATCAAGTTTCATCATCAAGAATACAAATGAAGGTCTAAACTTACGTGTAATATTGAAATCATCCTCTAATTCCTAACTGTTGAAGAGTTTAACCTTCTATCATCAGTTCACCTAAATAACTTGAAAGTATACGACTGAAGGTCTTTAGATACGTATGAAATTGAAAGAATTATCCTCCAACTCCTAACCGTTGAGGAGTTGTACCTTCCACCTTCCATCATCAGCTTACCTAAATAATTTGAAAGAATACGACTAAAGGTAACATATATACATCTGATATTTAAAGATTTATCCTCCAACTCCTAACCGTTAAGGAGTTGTATCTTACATCATCAGCTCATCATCATAAAATGATGACTACCAGACACAAATACGGGTGTGACTTCAGAAAATATACGAAAAACATAGTATGTGCCTATAAAAAATGAGAGTTTCCCCCGATTTCCCTGGGATCCCATCATCAGATCCTGATATGCAATGGGACCACCTCGGAAGCATACCCTTTCGAATACAATTTTTTTTTTAATAGGTCCACAACTGACGGAGTAATCGGGTAACATACATAAAAAAAATACATACAGTGGAACATAGAACCTCCTCCTTTTTGGAAGTCGGTTAAAAAGAAACCTTTTTATATAGTGTTTGTGACGAATTTTCTCTTTGCAATACTACCTTGTTTGCTTCCTCAGTTAGTTTCTATGATACCAACGGGATGATAAATATAAGCGCTTCTTCGCACAACCTCTTACATGATTAGATTAATTCCTTCAGTCAATTTGTCTGAGACTTCTATCCCTACATGTGTACTACAGTATGTTTGCATATTTCTTAAGTTTTTTTACTCGTTTGAGTTAATTTTGTTTTAACAATTAAGTCAAGTGAGCAGTGGTTGTAGAACTGACAGCTGTCACTTACATAAGTGGTTTTATACAACCCAGGTAGCGTTAGTACCTACCTGACGTGCGATGATGAGCCGCGGCGGCCGCGCGGTAGGTACTGCCTGGGGCGGTTGCCCCGAGGCGACAGTCGAACAGACGAGGTGTAAAGCTGTGAACTAACAGGTCTTCTTGTTCGACTAGTTATCACGCTGTTGGTAGTGACCTTATTTCGTTATTATGATATCTACATGTTGAATGAGTTTGTCCATTTGTGCAGAAGGACCATTTTCTTTTAAATTTGTAAAAATTTTAATCCAGGTCTTTAAATTATTGTCCAGAAGAGCGAATTTCGAGATTCCAAAGAAAGTGAATTCCGTTGTCTTCAATTTAGGAAATGAGAAGAAACAAAATAAATCGAACTACAGCTCTTTTGTTTAAATTACCGGATTCGATATATTAAAACCTGATTGTATAAAAAACTGGTCGACTGATTTTAATTTAACATAATCCAATCTATCCGCTTTTTGTGTTATTATAATAAAGCCAGAACGACCTTGCACCGAGTCATCGGCCGCGTGTCACCGCTCATTTGTAAGGCCCGCGCGTGTCACGCTCTTGTCAGCGACATTCCGACATGGGTGTAGCCTTGTCATCCACTATCACACCATCTGATGACCAACACCATGGGTTCTTTCAAACATTACCTTTAACCACTTCCTGTTTCATCAATGGGAAAATATTTGATTGCTCATGACAATTTTGTCATCATAATAGCGTGTATTCTTCCTGGGGAATTTTGTGATATACGCTGATGATAAGTCGCGCCAGATTCAGAAAGGAATGAAATTAATGTATGTATATTTTTGTCCAGAAACTTGTTCAAAATTTATGTAAATTGTTCATTTATTTAAACAACTTTTAAGTACACATGTGTATATCAGTCCTGGGCATTCTCTACCAGCCAACCTTTGGATGGTGTAGGAATCTATGCTCTTTGCGCTGTAGCATGGTGCGGGTGACAGTTGCCTGTACGGACGTTGAATAGAACATTCTGGTTGGTTTAATTTAATTTACTACAGTTATTAATGATTTAATACATTGCGAATGTGGTACAGCTGAAATACTAAGTCATAATTTGTAAATCGCGGCAACTTTCAAGAGTGAAACGAAATGTTACTGAAACTGTCACCCGCACCACGCACCATGCTACAGCGCAAAGAGTATAGTAAGGTTGGTCTACAGAGGTTACAGTCGTGGTCAATGGTTATAACTTTTTGTGATCTATAAATATATAAAATTGACAAACTTTTATTGACAATGATTGATTGATTTATTTGATTATGTTTGGTAAAATATAGTTAAGACCTTCCAGCATGTAATATGAAAATTAAACTGTGAAATATAAATTAAAGGAAACTAATAGGTTGTAATCATTTTAATTTGGAAGAAATTATTTGAATTCTCTATAGGCCTTTAGACTAATAAATTAAATCGAGGAATTCTCATTGAATTAGCATTAATCACAGTAAAGTATTTATGCAGAGCTACGAAAAGCCTCTTATTCAAATATTTAATGAAGTAAAGTTCAAAAGCATAAATTGGTTTTTTGATTTGTGACTCTTTAGCACGAATCGACGATAAAGTATACGGGTTTGTTTGAAATTTGGCACAAAAATGGCTTATGACCTGGATAGACGTCTAGAATATTAATTTTATTATGTTCTTTTTGTCATTCTGCTAGTGGTTGTGTTATGACTCAACTCTGTCTTAAATTGAATTGAACTGATATGTGGCAATACGTCTATAAAAATGTTAGAATATTTATTTTAAGCATACATCAAACGCTCATAACTTGTTTTCTCAACAAGTTTATTACGAATGCATACGATTTATTTCTGCAAGAGCTTATTTTTTTTTGGAATATTGAGTAATACGTGATGGAAGTCTTGAGCCAACCGGGTAAAGCTGATCGCTGAATGTTTATGTGTATGTTGTGAAACTTCAATACTTTGGGTGAGGTTTTTATTCGGCAGACGTCGACGTTGACAGACACTGTGTAGACATGTGGTTTTTGTGCGGCCATTTATGGCGTGGTATGGTTTTGTGCCTCGTACGTGTAACAAATTTAAAATAATTTCCTTTACCATTTATAAAGATAGAAACTTGTTATAAATTTACCACAAATATGAAGTCTTAAGGAATGTATAACATGAATTTAGCCATTTATTTGGTGCAGATTATAATTATTTTGATTTTCATTGATTATTATTAGCAATGAAATTTTTGTAGTTTTGTGACGCATCTACGCGGTACAAAGCACTGGTACAAAAGACCCTAAGCCATTAACATACCGATGCAGTTACGTATGTCTCTAATGTCGGTTTATGATGAAATCACGAACTGTCGATCAAACCATCATCTCCTCAATTTCTCAGTACCAACGTATCTCGGTCTGTGGTTTCTGCGGTCTAACACCGGTAGTGAGTTGTCGTCAACCACTACGACCCGTGGGAACTGTACCAGAGTCCGCATGTGACACGGGACCGTGTGATGTAACGGACTTTATCTTAAGCGGGCTATTGTCTGTGTTGTAATATTGTTGTTGAGATTACCTGTAATGAATATACCATACGTAATCTATAAATTAGTATCAACATAATTGACTACTCGTTAACTGCAGTTTAACCTGCGTTTATAATCATGCTATGCTGTATCAAAGATTTGTAGGTTGATGTTATATAGAATAAAATGTTCTTCAATAAGTATGTTTACAAGAATTTTGCGTATCTGACAATTTGTACTTAGTTTCAGAGCTCAGCGCCTTTAAAAATCATCAAATAAAAACGGTAAAGCGAGACGTAGTGGTTTCAGCTCCACGTGGGACAGACAAACTGTATGTCTGAGCCTCTTTTATCTGTAATATGTACCTGTATATATATATAGAAATACGTAAGATTACTTTACCACCAGTTTGGTTATCTTAGACCAAGCTCTGCCTAGATTCTAATCAGACGGCAATGTGTGATATGTGTCAGGTTATACCTACCGAACCGATAGTTCTGAATATCGATATAATAATTAAACTAAAGGTTTTTAGAGACTTCTACCAATTTATATAAACTAAAAACATTAAATTTTATTCGTTGTCAAAGTTAGTAAGAATCATCGCTCGTAGATTAATAGTTGAATGATGATTGATTTATTTTAAATGATCGGTGCAATCGACGCTTTGATAATAATCGATCGACTGTGGTGCCTCTTAAAATTTTTTAATACCTTAACTTACTTTTCCCTAGACAGTAATTAATTAGAAGTCAAGAAAATAAAACTAGTCAACTTTAACGATTTTGTCTTTTCATTTCAGGTACGGATCCAAAAAGCAAACAACACATTGCGTTAAAACGTAAGTTACATAAAGAAATCGTTCTGAAACGACACACATGCCTTATTTTACAATTAATCACAAACACATATAAACAGGTAAGATTTTGACGTCAAAATAAAATACAAAAAGATACAAGAGTCGACGACAATGGGAGACTGATTACTGTACAATACAAGCAAATGAAATTCATATTAAATTATCACCTCGCATGCCTCGACCCATACTTTCACTACAGACGGCCTATACAGTGTAAGTTCATTTCACGATAGACACGGTGAGCGCGTTCGGCGATGCGATTGGCTCGCGCTGATCTCTTCACAAATCACAGCACCGAACGCGCTCGATGTCGAGAGCAAGTTGATATGAAATAAGCTCGCACTACGGCCTTAGAACCGTTAGCTGCAAAGACAGCACTTGTCCAACACAAGCTGACGTGTCGGTGTACTAATTGACGCCCTGTATTGCGACATCACATAAAGACATGTTCAGACGACAAACGTCGAACGTGCGTTTTGATAATGATCAGTGACTCTCTTTGGAGGGTTGTTCTGTTTCACGAAAATATTTAGCCTCATTTTCCTCCCCCTGATTATAGGGATTCAAACCTGAGTTTTCCTTCAGCAAACCCAATAGTGAATGGATAACATGAAATATTAAAATGAGAGTCATGTGTAAAATATAGAGTCACTAGCTTGGTAAACTACTCTTTTTGCTTATAAATTCGACGGTAACTCTGTTTTTCTGTCTGTTATGCGGAACCGCTTCACCGATTTTAATGAAATAATTTAGCATGCGTTATTTTGATTCTTGAGGACATCGGCTACGTTTGAACTAGAGATGCCACGAATAGTTATTTGGCCGAATACCGAATATTCGGCGAGGCTCTTGGCCGAAGCGCCGAATATTCGGCAACACTTAGTACTTTCCGTGGGTGACAAGTCACAACTAGTCAGGACTCGTATGTTACGAGTTTAAACTTGCATCGCTGAAGTAGTATGTAGGCGCGGGCAGTTTTGTTTCATTGGTGATTAGGTCGCGGTCGTGTCACAACACGCTTTATTTGTTTATGTTGGTGCATCATACTGCACGTACTGTGTACTAAATATTACTTTCAAAGTGATTGATTACCTTGAGAAATTTCAATATTTGTTTGACAAAAGCAAAATGATGCCATTTAATAATAAATCACAATCGGTTGCAAATGAACTTGATTTTTATATGGCATATGTTCGCTTAGATCGTACAGCAGACCCTTACAAGTGGTGGTCAGCAAACGCAAAACAATATCCAACCCTTTCACAATTTGCTTAGATTTATTTATCATCTCCTGGTAGCAGTGTATATAGTGAGCGGCTGTTTTCAGAAGCAGGAATAATTTATGAGGAAAAACGCAATCGTCTGCTCTGTTTTTTTATTCATCATAACTTACAACTCGTAGATTTTAAATATTACTATGTTAATTTGTCTGTTAAATAAACATCTTTGTGAGTTATATTTTGAATTTTTCTTTTCATGATTTGATATTCGCCACTATTTACCGCTATTCGGTATTTGGCCGAATATAGTAAACTATTCGGCTGAATACCGAATAGCGATAAAAAGTGGCCGAATAGCCGAATACCGAATAGTTGCCGAATATTCGTGGCATCTCTAGTTTGAACATACCTTTGTACATAAAAGAACATATAATTATGTTCTGTCATGTGTGCACTCTTAGCCCACATTTATTATTATTTTATGTATTAAGGTGTAAGGCTGGAAATAACTCTATTATAATCCCACTCTTGGCACTAAACCTGGCGAACAACATGCCTTGTCAGTGTTAACGCGCCTCATTACTTTGAAGACGATTCAATTATAATACTAACTCCCTGAGAACACGAACAGGTCGACTGTCGCGACACAAAAGCTTGTGTAAGAGCAGTAATACGACGTGTAGCAGATAGACACTTCTTAGGGTTCCGTACTAAAAGGGTGCCACTGGAATCCTGTTGTGGAGCTTTCGCTGTGCGATCTATGCATGCGCTGGTGGCATAGGTATACGGCAGATATAACAAACAATAAAAATTAAAAACGATTAGACTAGAAACGTCATAGGTACTTTGCATCGGTTTTGTCACCCAACTAGTAGCAATACAGTAGCTCTATGACATGATCTTAGAAACTACCATTTATCACAAATCTTAACTGCTTTTTTTAAAGTCCTTTTAGAACTAAACGTGACGAAGGTTCTGTAAAAAAATATCTGAGCACACATACTTAAAGTCAATATGCTTTTAACTGCTACTGAGTGCTAGTATTTTATTCACGGATTATTGAGTCGTTTATGCTACAACAATGTTTTTACTGTTCAGTTACAGATTATTAAATATTTAAAGCCTGTTGTACAATGTAAAACAGTCGTAATAAAGTCCGGCATGCGGGGCTGCGGCCGGCTGCCGACCGGTTGCGGTCTGAACCAGTAATGAGCAAAAAATGAGTCCCCATCTACCTTGTAGGGTTGTCCCTTTGTACTTGTCAATAACGGCAAAAAAATAATTAGACTATACTGTGGAGAAAAGGTATAAACTAGAATGTTTGTGAGGTGAGGGCCTCTTTTGTGTAATGGTTAGCCGTAATACTAAGTTGTATAAATGCGTTGAATTCTTTTTTGTTTTATACATATTGTAGATGAGTTCAGGAACTTCGTAACTGTGACCGACATTATTAGATATCAAAAATCTATTAAGTGAAGCAAAATCTTTACACCCCTTTTTTGACGAAAATAACGCGAATTAAGGAGTATGTAATTTCTCACAGTTAAAGTTTATACGGAGAACTGCAAAAAGCTAAAAAAATAAATGAATTATGGTCGAAATTCGTCCACTAGGCGACCACTAGTAAAAACCTATACGACATCTTCCATTAACCACTCTAATTAATGTAATTACTAATACTTGAAGATCAGTATATCAGTGCTACCCACGAACCTTCAAGAAAAGTTCACCCTTAAAGGTCGGTAACACGCTTGTGAAGTTGTGAGGCATAAATTAAGGCTAAGGTAGTCCCTTGCCAAAGATCTGCTCTTCGTTTCTAACATAAAACCAATCTCTTCACTTTTGCTAACTGCATTACTGATACTCCTTGTGAGAACCAAGAATAACATCGTTCAATCTTATGATATTACAAATCTTATAACTTAACATTAAATAAAAATCATCTCTGTAGGCCTTTCATGTTATTTTTATAACATGATGTGTATGTATGTGTGTCAACGTGCCAAGCGTGTTGTCGACATCTTGTCAAGGAGCGTGACGCGGCAGATTTCACGAAGCCTCAAGAGAGAGGCTCCCACACTGATTGTATTTTTATATATCGATTGTATTTCAATAATAAATTCTTCATTGGTAGTATGTAGAGTACTGTTATTTTATGTAGTGTCTTAAAAAAAACGAAAAGCATCCATATACTCCCCCATAAGTTATATCTGGAGGTAGAACTAAATTTTTGTTTTTAGTTTTCCTAAGCTTTCACAATCCTATGACCATACGTTCTTAAAGTATTCTTATATGGATTTATCGCTAATTTACGACTTCTTTAAGCTTAGCTTACTTTAACAATGTGTAATGTCCTTCTTAGTTTTTACTCAGTTTATCTAAGGAGAAAACTTATAAGTCTACACGGTACTGTCTGTGTGGCTTGTGGGCGTAGAACGTGTGCTTGCATTTATATTGAATCTTCTCATTCTAGAAATCTTCATTGAAAAATACAATATACCATCAAATCGTCACATCACTGAACTCCATCGTTTGTCTCTATATGTTTTTATGACTTGGGGGAAAACTAGCAGACGGGGTCAAGTGTTGGCGATTGACACCTGGAACTCAAGAATCATATTTACATTAACATCCTTTTAGCCTGGAAAGTGGAGGCTGAGCTCATATTCGGTGAAAACAACGAAACAATTGCCTAATACCGGGTTTTTTCTACGGTAAATAAAAAGTTACGTTGTATTATTGTGTCACGGAATTAAAAGTAAAAAAATAAAATAAAGTAAGTCAATGTGAGAGATTATTAAATTGAATACTATTGTCACTTGCACTAGAGGATCACCATGCTGCATTGTTGCATTGTCTGCATTCGCAATGAGTATGGTAACCACCACTCTTGGATTCTGCTCATGTTTTCTATCAGGCAGAGTAAAGTCACTTTGGCAGGCTCACACATTAAAAAAAACAGTGTTCTATGATTTTAATTTAAAGCTTTTTAATTTAAATTTCATCTAAATTTAAGTATTAAAACTGTCTTAGTTATTTAAAAATTAAAACACTTCTTAGTTTTTGATTGACAACGAACATGACGTTGTATCTATATTGGAATGGATTATATTGCCGTGTTTAATGGAGTGGTTAGAACGACAAGTTCTATCTAGTTTCACGCGCATGCCTCAGTATCAATATCACTTACTTCTCCGAGCTTGATATATTAATTGGTAGTTAAGGTACGAACCTAACACATATTTAGGTTGTAGCTGCATTTTGAAAACAATCAGTGGTTTACTAATTACAAATATCTGTGCACCAAGAAGTCATCTACGCGTACTATTAGGAATGAGGGACTCGCAGATCCAGGTAGATTCAGAACCTGATGGTGTATGAGTTTATATACCCATAACAAAAGACGTTATCTAAACCAATACCGCAAAGACTCTGGAGTCCTGCAGATCCTATTAAAGGGAAAATATCATAACAAAACTGTAATCGATGTATGGACTTGGTTTTGACTGAATAAATATTTATTCAGTCAAAATTTCTTCAGAAGCATTTGTACCCCACAAAGGCTTTTAAAGAACTTAGAACTAAAATAAGTAAAAACTAGAACTAACGAATTATGCTAAAATTATTTAGATCCAAGACATTTCCAAGCGTGACAGATTTAAACCAAAGATCAAAGACCACATATCTAGCTTAATAAGACAGAGATGGAAGTTCATCTGGTGGATAAAAGTCAACTTCAAGAAATGTCACAAGTAGTTGTATTAATCAGCTTGAGACCTAGAGTGACTTACACCAAGAGTGTAGACGCGGCCGTAGGTGCTCGTAATATCCGTGGCGTCGGTCATGGCGTTGATTTCTCCTAACACTTTGTATATAAATTGGAAGTACCTACCATAGTGCTACTGCTAGCTCGTTCATACTATTTATCTATTGATGCCAAGACATAAATGGACGAGATTGATCTAATTTATTAGACTTTGGTGGAATTTATTCTCTGCGACGTGTCGCTATTGTTACTAGACCAAGGGATCATTCGTAAGTTTTTTGAAGTCACAAATATGAAAACCAATAAACCATTCCCGTATCGATCTTAAACTTACAGGAATAGCCTGAAACACACGGGGCCTTCTATTTTTACCCGACTGCGAAAGGAGGGTTATGTTTTTCGAGTGTATGTATGTATGTATATTTCTTTGGCACGCCCTAGAGCCTAAACGGCTTGTCGTATTTTTATGTGTGTGGTGTCAATAGATTCGTTTTAGTCGTGAGAGTGACACTGGGTAATAAGTAATATAAAAAGAAAAGTTTTCAAAATATATCGAGTGTGGTATCAAAATAAATATTTTTACGGTGATTACGAACATATAAAACTTAGTATGTTTTAATTGGTAAATATTGACGCAGTCGGGTTTTTTATTTTTAATAATTTGTACTTGTTACAAGCTTTTTATTAACTTGCAATGCAAGTATGTATGTATGCTTGTATGTTCGGGTGGAATCTTGCAACTCAATTTTGAAGCAGATATCTTCAACCGATTTTGCTGAAATTTTGCAAGCTTATGTATACAGTATAATATTATAATGACATGGAGTTGATCTGATGCCGGAGCTTTAAGGTGGCCATAGGACCTCTGTAAAGAAACCTCGCAACAACATCGAGTTTGGACTCGTTTGATTCGTCTCGAGGCATTCCAGTAAAAGCTTTTTTAAAAAAAGCTTTTTAATTTAATTTATTATCTTTTATTAATAACACAAACACATTCAGTATATATTAGGTATCTGTATTTCTGCACAATCAAGAAAAAATACCTATTATTTCAAATCGTTGTACCGTGTACGTATTCTTAGTAATTTTATTTTTGCTGCAAAATAACAAAATCACGTTTCGTGTGTATCCAGTATACTTAAGCTTGTCCAATTAAAATGCCATGACTTTGTATCAAAAGAAAGAAGGCAATTTTGAGAAAGACCGCTTAAATATAGGCTAAGAATTTAAAGCCCCATAGTGTTCGAATGTCAAGCAGTCATTATCCACCATAAAGTTAGACTGGGACGAACTGCAGATTTATAAAAGCTAGAACTTACCGACTGCCAGTCGAAGTCCGACCGTTTTTAATGCCTTTTGTTATTTCATTAACTAATGAAACTTAAACTATCTATCTCCTGTTTTAACTAGAGATAGGTTATTGAAAACGGTCTGAATTTACCTTAAAAACGGTGTTTGTTCCTTTTTTGACCGACTTCAAAAAAAGGAGGAGGTTTCTCAATTCGACCGTATATATATATTTTTTTTTTATGTGTGTTCGGGGATAACTTCGTCGTTTATGAACCGAATTTGATGATTCTTTTTTTAATGGAAAGTAGATGTCCCGACGGTGGTACCATGATAAGGAAACTAGGATCTGATGATGGCATCCCAGAGAAATCGAGGGTAACCCTCATTTTTTTCAGGCACGTACTATGTTTTTCGTATATTTTCTGAAGCTACGCCGGTATTTGCGTCTGGCAGTCATCATTTAATGATGATGAGCTGATGATGAAAGGTAAAACTCCTTAACGGTTACGAGTTGGAGGATAAATCTTTAAATGTCATATGTATATATGTTACCTTAAGTCGTATTCTTTCAAGTTATTTAGGTAAGCTGATGATGGAAGGTACAACTCCTCAACGGTTAGGAGTTGGAGGATAATTCTTTCAATTTCATACGTATGTATAGACCTTTAGTTGTATACTTTTAAGATATTTAGGTAAGCTGATGTCACAGACGCTATGATGACTAACCCCTTTATGTATTTTGCTTTAAGTAACTCGCCTGCTTCTATTTCATCACGAAATTTAAGCTTGGACACGATTCCTATTGCCCGGTAGACCACGTTCTCGGTAACAGAAATCTTGCACCTCAGCATAATTTTGGAAACTGATCATACTCAGTTTCAATACGTGTTCAAACCACTTAAGTTATTTGCATCAGCAGAAATTATATGAAATAGTTCAACTTACTGATAACCTATGATTGTTTGCACTAAAAATTGAAAAATAAAAACTTTTTATAAAAAAAAAACCGACTTCCAAAAAACCATCCGATGAAAACTCCCTGCCAAAAAACACTAAAAAGCGTAAAATAAACTGGCTCTTCATAAATTGCTATGTGCCAATTCTTGTCTATACCTAATTCTTTATTCATTTAAATAGTAGTATTATTGTGTATGCTAGGTACCTAAAATCTGTTTGAAGTCGGCGCCAAGCCAAAATGTAATAGGAGGTACCGCACTTGCCGCTGCCGGATAGCTAGCATAAAACAAACAAGCGAGCAGACGCGCGCGGGCTAACGCGACGTCGTTGATGGTCGTCTTGAAATAAAGCGTGTAGAGTGTGGTAACTACTATTACATTTGGCTTGGCGCCGACTTCAAACAGATTTTAGGTACCTAGCACACACAATAATACTACTATTTAAATGAATAAAGAATTAGGTATAGATAAGAATTGGCACATAGCAATTTATGAAGAGCCAGTTTATTTTACGCTTTTTAGTGTTTTTTGGCAGGGAGTTTTCGTCGGATGGTTTTTTGGAAGTCGGTTTTTTTTTTATAAAAAGTTTTTTGTTAACTTAAACTTGATAAAAAAAGCTCACCTGTATATCAATGAAAGTATTAAATCAATTATATTGAAAAGAACTATAAAAATATATCGTTTTTCTCCACTTTTAACTAGGGATAGGTTATAGAAAACGGCTGTGAAAGGATATGGTTAACTTTGTAGCGTTCTGCATTGTTACTACATAGAAACTGTAACGGTGCTAAATGTCGTACTACTCTGTGTGCGTTATTTTCTTTAAAAAAGGGTATTTTTACATTTTATTGATTTATTTATTAATTTCTGTGCATATCATATAACAGGAGAATAGCTTGTTTCGAAGTGCTAATCTCTAGAACTGCCAGTTACATTTCAGTAAATCCTTTTGTATTTATTAAAGATTGTTATAATAGGTCTTTACCTATGAAATTGCCGTTTTGTATGCAATAAGTGAAAGTACTTATTTTTTTAAACTTTTTATTTCTGTTATTTGAAGTAATCACCCATGCAATCGACGCATCTTTGCCAACGCATTGGCATTTTTTTTAATGCCCTTCTTGTAAAAATCAGCTGGACGGGAGGCAACAAACTCTTCAAAGGCATTTTGTACTGCCTCTCGGGAATTGAATTTTTTACCCACTAAAAAGTTGTCTAAATTTTGGAAAAAGTAATAGTCGGTAGGTGCAAGGTCTGGTGAGTATGGCGGATGAGGGAGAGCTTCCAACCCCAGCTCTTGCAGCTTGGAGACTGTCTGAGTGGGGACGACCGATTGACCAAAGCTGGTTGCAGATGTGCAAGCTTCTGCATCATTCTCTCCAGTTCTTCACAGTACACATCTGCATTAATGCTCATGCCGTTTTGTAAAAAGCTGTGGTGAATCACACCCGCACTAGACCACCAAACAGTGACCATCACCTTTTTTGGTTTAGGGCATTGCTTTGGTGCTGAACCAGGGTCTAACCAACTTGCTGAACGCTTTCGATTGTCGAACAGAATCCATATTTCGTCGCACGTAAGAATTCGTTTCAAAATTCCTTAATTTATTTGCCTGTTGAGCAGCGCAAGGCAAGTCTCGACGCGTACGTTGCGCTGGCGATCGTTAAGGTCGTGGGGCACCCATCTATCAAGCTTTTTTACCTTGCCAATTTGTCGCAAATGGATCAATATTCTTTTGATGCTTACATTAAAAGCTGCTTCTAACTCAGCTGTAGATTGAGTTTCGTCAGCTTCCACAATCGCCTTTAATTCATTATTGTTAACCAAAGTCTCCGGACGACCACGAGCTTCATTATTCAAGTCAAAATTTCCAGAACGGAACCGGGAAAACCAATAACGGGTTGTGCGTTCGTTTGTACAGTTCTCTCCGTAAACGTTTTTGATGTTACGTGCCGTTTGTGTCGCGTTGGTGCCGCGACGGAACTCATATTCCATAATTACACGAATTTTTAAAGTATCCATTATGACGAAAAATGTTCAAATGTAATGAAAATACAACGCTAATCAGAAAACAAAAGACTGAATTTGTAAATAGAATGTCATGGTTTTAAAACAAAATTAATTTGAATTTAGAATACAGAGCCATTACAAACTTTTTTTTATTTGAAATGACCAGTACTGAAGAACGGCAATTTCATAGGTAAAGACCAAATATTATTAGTAATTCATAAAGATGATCATATTACATCTAGCAGCAACTGTTAAGAGTAGACCATGGAAAAGCTGAGCGAGACTGCTAGTATGTGATCTGCCAATCTTTCAGCAGGTTCTGGGAAGCGCTCCGAATGTAATAAGGAGTTGATCCGTTGGCCGATATGTCGAAGTGGATAGTACATATTTATGAGGTTGTTTCTCGTAACTGTTTATACATCGAGAGAGAATGTTAACATAATTTTACATCGACTTGGGTTACGTTTGAAATGGATCACGCATAAGGATGTTCTCGTCTACTTCACCTATTGCCATGTCCAATAGATGGTACTAGAACATGTGTTAAATAAGCATGTTACGTATAAACTAGAATAAAACATGTCAGGTATTATTTTTTTTGCGAAATGAAGAAAATGTTGATTGCAAAAAGAATCAAATTGTTTGTAAATATCACTCCCACGAACAAAGCATTAAATCTCCAACAGTGAGACTTCCATCATTGCACGAACGAAGATAACGAGGTTGTATATAATTGAGTGAATGAGAGTTTATTATCATTGCTACCCTGCTATGCTGATTCTCGTTACGGGAAAGTGGGCAAATAAACTTATAAAACGATACTTATACAATCCAATTGCATTGTATAAAACTATCAAACTGGCCACAATTGTTTTACAATTTAATTGATAACAGCAGCTTTATCAGTAAAACTACTAGAAAATAAACTCTACAATTTAATTGTATGCAATTAGGGGCCCAATAGAGTAGGTGAAAGTTGTTTTAGAGCCATTGCATGATCTCCTCGAGTTCCCCTGGAAACTGCATTGCCATTCACTGTAATATAAAGCGTAGCCGTGAAGTTATAAAACGTATTTTACGGTGATAATATATGGGTCCTGGACGTGTTCGGTAGAAAATGTAGGGTTGGCACAAATTAGTTTGTTGTATTGTCCTTGAGGATCATCTAATAAAATAATTTCGGGATATATATATGACTGCACAGTTGGCCTAGTGGTTTAGGCGGTCGCCACGCCGCTTGCCAATTCGCCAAGTGTTGTGGGTTCATGTCCTACACGGGACAACATTTTGTGTGATCCACAAATTGTTGTTCTGAGTTTGGGTGTTAATTGTGTCCGTTTCATGTATGTCTGTAAGGGTCCCCCGCGACACAGGATGTTTATTCCTAATGCGGGAGTTGTCTTTTTCAAAAAAAAAAAACTTTTATAATATAGCACTATGTTTATATAGTTAAATGTTATAATATTATCGCTACGGGCCATAGGACCCTCATTCATGAGTAAAGTAGGTATGGGTAGGGTTGCCAAGTAAAATTTAATTATATTTTACTTGGTATCATATTTTTTCTTTAATTTTACCAGTTTTAAAAGATTTTTTGTAGAAAATAATAAAAAGGGCTTGAATTTCACAAGTTTAAGTTTTTGTTATTTTTCTTTTCATCATCAATCAAACGCCTATCACTTAACTAATACATGACTACAGATATGCAGTTACTTAGCTATGTTACAATAAAAAACAACAACCTACGGAGATAAGACGTCTGTCCATTTTGTTATCTTAATAAGATATTATATTACCTGGCTAAAACCCAGATAGGTATACTCGTATTGACACAGCTGACATAATACTATATCCTACTATTACCTTATTTATAGTTTTTGATTAACGTAAGACACGGCAGACATGCGGATCCCATTGAATTAAGGCCCGTATTCACTTTGATTAGTGCGAGTGCAGGTGTGAAGTGAGGTGATCAATGATTGGTAGAAATTACGCGTGGATGGCTAATTCGCGGTCCACACGTACTTTCCACCAATCAACGATCACCCGCACTAAGCACCTGCACTCGCACTAAGCAAAGTGAATACAGGCCTTTAGTCGAAGCTCTCACGTAGATTAACACCTGCAGTAGCTACAGACAAACCCGGCATAATAGGTATATGTTATAAGTATGATCTTATAGAAAGAAGTACTACCTCACCCACGTAACTTCGTCTCTTAACAATCATGCCCGGCTCCTTCTAAATGAGTTGTCTTTTAAAAAGAGCTCCTATGGGTTATAGGTCCTTTAAGCGTGATGTTAACTATCCTATCTCAGACACGCCAGCTAAATGCACATTTTAAAATAAAAACGTAAAAATCGGTTAGATAGTTTCGGAGTTCATCGTAACAACGTGACACGACAATTGTATATAATAGATAATCCAGCAAAACCACTTCAGCAATAATAAAAACTGCAAAAATCACACAGAATCTAGTTAACTTATTACTCTATACCAGACCATTTATACTCTATATCAGAAATGTAAGTAGTTTACAGCCATTTTAAATTCCATTTCCATAATGCTGGACTTTACGCAGTCATTACAGCTAGGTTATAATAACTACCTAGATCTTCATATTTCATTTACAATCATTACTGACAGTCTTCATACAGTCACTACCCGTGTCGACTAATGAACCATATTTATGTACCACTCAGGTGTAAAATATATAAAATTATAACAATTTACCATAACTAGTAATTGATACTAATAGCATTTGTTGATAACGGGATTCTAAGATAGGTATTTTTCATATCCATCAAAGAATTCTTCATTTTACTATTCTGCAACAAGTAAAAGTCGGTTTGGAGATGATATTATGCATATACACATAGCGTGTTCTCCACTCTAAAGTTGAACCAATTAATTTGAATTTGATTTTGATTGATTGATTGATTGATTTGAATTTTTAAAATTTTTAATTACTCTTTGAGAGGAATATCCTCTCAAAGAGTAATTAAATTTCATTAGGCATTTAGTCCATTAAGTTTATTTTATTACAAGCTTTTTATTAACTAGCAATGTATGTATAATACATGTATGTTTAGGTGGAATCTTGCAACTCAATTTTGAAGCAGTTATCTTCAACTGATTTTGCAAGCATAATTATGTATACAGCGTGACAATACAATATTATGATGACATGGAGCTGATCTTTTGCTGGAGTTGGAAGGTGGCCATAGGAACTATGTGAAGAAACGTCGCAACATCATCGAGTTTGGACTCGTTTGATTCGTCTTGAAGCATTCCAGTAAAAGCTTGTTTTTAAACAGATTTTAATTTAATTTATTAAGTTTTGTTTCTCGTTGCAGTGCTCTTATACTGCTTAGTTTGCTCCCCTAACACACCCCCCTTACGACACCCATGCTATGAAACTCCGTATTCTTACTCCCGTCATGCCGTCATTACACGGATATACATACATAAATACTTTACACAACTGAATTGAGAACTTCCTTTATTTTAAAGTCGGTTAAAAGTTATTAATCATGTTTGTAGTCTGTCTCGTCTGTCTCACATGTCAGCTACATTTCAATAACGCCAATTAGGTTTTGGAAGGTGTCAAGACAATTATCACGTTAGTTAGCCGACCCAACTAGGAAAGTATAAGTTAAATCAAACAGACCATAAAAGTTTTTGCTGGGGTTCTTGTACTTAATTTTGAACGTGGGATTTGGTAATTGGATGATAATGAGAGCTGGCCCATCGCCAGACCTCTGCGATTAACCAGGGTGACCATTATTTACACGGCAGACGAGACAAAGTTACGGTAACTGACTGTCCTTTACGTCCGTTGACAACTTGTTACATGGCGTAACAATGCCTTTTTTGTGTATTTTGCTGTATTTCCTTTCAAGTTAATACAGTTAGAAATACGTTATCCTGCTTTGCCGTTACTGCATGAAAAATACGTTTATAATACAAAGACTTGTAACATTGTAACACTGAAAAAAAAAACGATTTTTAAGTACACCTTTAGAGTAAAAAAGCTCAAATTAAAAAAGAAAATAACAAGTACGAGTTTAAGATTTAAACATCGTTCATATCAACTTTTTCAGGATTATTCATTACGATTTGTTTAAGCCTTTTACTAACTTTCAAACTTCCGCGTTCAATGATATAATAAATAATTATTTTTACGGTCATTAACGCGTTCACTTTTTTAAAGGTATTACATATACCTCTGATTTGCTTGACGTTTCGACCAGGTTGCACTGGCCGTGGTCACAGGCTGACTGCTGTCAGGCATGTAATCACATCACGGCGATCACCTATTTAAAGGTATGTAATACCTTTGTAATACCTTTGACTGCCTCGTTGGTCTCGCGGTTGGTGTGTGCGACTGCTGATCATGAGGTCTCGGGTTCGATTCCCGGGTCGGACCAAATGTTTGTATGATCTACAAATATTTGTTTCGGAGTTTGGGTGTTTTCTATGTATAATATGTATGTATTTACAAAAAAAAAAGTATACATGTATTTGTATCAGTTGTCTAGTACCCATAACACAAGCTATGCTTAGCTTGGGACTAGATGGCGTTGTGTGTTAGATGTCCGAAATATTTATTTATTTTATATTTATATTTATAAATACCTTTAAATAAGTGATCGCGTTAATTCCCGTAAAAATAATAATTGTTAAAGCCTGTAGCACCGTCCTAAGACTATCCACAAATGTGCCGTCACCCTATTCGTCCCGGTGCGTCTGCGCACCACTTAATGCACTGATAAAAACTTGCCCGCCGATTACCGCCGGCGGAAGTTTTTTCTGCCAAACCCCGACGTTGCAACTTTGGTGTCGTTTTTGCGGCTTTCTCAAATGTTTATTTATTTTTCAAAGGCTTAGTTACATCAACATATTTTACCCGACTGCGACATAAACTATTATGTTTCTAGAGGATATGTTTATGAATGTACATTTTCAATTCACTCAGTCCGACTATTTTTAACCCCCGACCAAAAAGAGGGGTGTTATAAGTTTCACGTGTCTGTCTGTCTGTGGCACCGTAGCGCCCGAACGGATGAAGCAATTTCAATTTAATTTTTTTTGTATGAAAGGTGAGTTACGTGCGAGTGTTCTTAGACATGTTTCATGAAAATCGGTTGAGCCGTTTAAAAGTTATGGGGGTGACAGTGGGGAAGAGTGACCGAATGTCTGCAAAAATATCATCGAGTGGGGTCTCAAATGAAAGCGCATAACGTGTTTTTCACTTTTTAAAGGGAATTCAGATTATTATGTCGGGGGCTTTTTTAAATTTTGAGAAATTATAGTTATTCAATAATTAGTATGCTTATAATATACACACATCAAAAGTGTCTAGGGATCAAGCATTTTTATGCGGATTTCTTGAGATTGAGATGTGGCTTTGGCCCTGGCCTGCTCAGTCGCCAGACTTGAACCCGATTGAGCATGCATGGGATATGCTACAGAGAAGAGCTCTGCCGAATATGGAGGGTATCCAGTCGCAAGAAGACCTTTTTTTGTTGTTGCAACGAACATGGGCGGCCATTCCACAGCGTGATTTGGATGAACTCATTTTGAGTATGCCAAACCGATGTTCTTGTGTTAGTGTTCGCGGTAGAAACACGGATTATTAATTGTTTAAGTTACCTAATAAAATTTTAAAGAAAACTGTTATTTCAGTCTTTTTTTCGAACTTTAATGTTAGTGGTTCAAATGTCAAAAATCCTTTTATTAGGAAAATGGCAAATTTCTTTATTAATGCAAAGGTGACTTGGTTTATCGTTACTGTGACAAACGAAAACACTTTATTTGATGAATCCTTAAAGAAAATTTTAATTAATATCAATCAGGAGAAAAGTTATTGCAAAAATATATGTTGATCCCTAGACACATATGTTGATCCCTAGACACTTTTGATGTGTGTAGTTATGGCTTTGAGGACATTGTGTAATTTTATTAATGACCGATAATAACCACAAATAAAATATGTTACGATAATAGTAAAACATTATTTGAAAAAAAAAGTATTGTTACATCAGTGAGAAGCACTGGTAAGTAGATTCAAATTTTGAATATTCTGTTTTAAATAACCTTCGAATATTCTCCGAATATTCCCCGATTTCAATGTCAAATACGGGATTTATAGTTAAATATTTACAGTCGGTTTATTCATGAATATTCAACGAGCCGAGAAATAAGCGCTGATTAGAGAATCTTCACTTCCATTTTTTTTTTATTTGCCTAAAATGTGAATATATCAATGATTTATAAATGTTAAACACGCATTTGTATATAAAAAATATATGAATAAATTAATAAGCATAACACTTTAGTTGAATGTTATACATATCATTGCAATGTCATGGTGGGTAAAACATTTTTTTGAATTCTGCAACTGACTGCTTTTTCGTTCATTCTTTAGTAAAATGACAAAAGCGGAACCCTTATACATATACCTATTCATGTCCGTCCGTCTCTCTGTGCACACTATCTCCTTACAAATTGATAATGCTAGAAATCTGTAATTTGCATGTGAATACTTAATAAATGAAAACTTGAAAAATATATTTTTTAAAGGTTTAGCCTTGGTACCTTTAAAGTGGATCTTGTTTTTAAAATGATTATTTTTATCCTAATTTGTTTCTAAAATGCGCCACTACGTTTTCAGTTAAATGATTCGAATAACTCGTTATGTTAATTGTATTAACATAAAAACTGTGCAAAAGATGACTTCTAAAATATATTTCCGACAAGTCTTGTGCGGTCTTTAGCGGCAGATGCTGGACGGCACTCTCCCGAGAAACAGTAAACGTTAAAATATCTTGGAACATAGCAACTGGGAGAGCGCGCATAGTTATGTTGGCACCGGCGCGGTTGTGTCGTAATTATACAAATATTTGTGTTGAAGTACGCACACAATTATACGAAGTTTTGTATGTAGGTACCTCCCGCACTGTTGCGCTAAATAAGAGCTTAATCGTTGTTATGCAGACCAAGAATACCGAGTTGCAGAATATGTTATAGTTACTTACCTCCTTTCCATCGTCAACAGCCTCCAGGAGGGTGTTGCCTCCTACGGAACTACTAGTTTCTACGGAAAGGAAGAAATTACAGCCTCAAAGTGGAAAATAACACAGTAGGTACTTCTCCTTAAAGTTAAATAACGTATATGAATGAGTAAGGGGGTTTATAAAAACTATACACGAACAGATTCTTCCTAAATAAATATATAGCAGTACGTAAGTGTTAGACGACTACAAAGTTTTCTAATTATAGTTGACTTTATATTAGTAAGCAGTAAAATGTTTAATTAATAATACCGACCAGGTATTAAAGCAATTAAAAGGTATTATAAGCTTTTGCCAGACTATTGTCTGATGTTTCGATCAGGATCAACTAGCCATTATCATCATGACCACGGTAAGGCAAAGATTAAATCCCATTAGTTATCAATCATGGGTCGTGAACTCGTGAAAGTTAGTCTATGTTGGCTGTTAGAACAACTACTATCAGGTCTTGGAGATCACTACCTAATTATAATTTGGATATCTAACTCTCCGCCAGCTAGCTTCAAACTAAGCAGAGGTTATACTGTGAAAGCTAGATTGACTGAGGGAATACTTATTTTATTTTTTTAATACCCACACACCACACATAAAAAACAACCAAACTCCCAAACAAATATTTGTAGATCATACAACCTTTCATCCGACCCGGGAATGGAACTCGAGAACTCAAGCACAGCATTAGCATACACTACCACTGCGCCACTGAGGCAGTTCAAAACACATTATTATTCTTGCCAAAATCTGTTCATCAGTTTAGGAGAGCTTAGTGCCACACACGTACAGAAAATTTACCAGTTATGAAATATACAATTCTTAATTTTTTGTACATTTAATCCATCAAATTGATGTGAAATGCGAGGCAACGCTTAATACAGTTAAGGCCTCTTAATCTAAATCCATACTTATTTGTAATTTTGTTTTTGTAGCTCCATAATAATAAGTGTAAAAGTGTTTGGGAATGGATTTTCATTAAGATAAGTTGGTTGCGCGCGCGCACGGACCCCGCCTACGCCATTACGTGCGCACGTGACCGACCCACTATGAAAAGTATATTATGTATGTTTATAGGCAATTTAATTTAAGAAAATAAATAATAAACTTAAGGTCTGATTGTGAACACGACTGTAGCCCACGACTGCAAATGGTTCTTTCAGTTTCTCTCTACTTTGGATCAGATAAAAGGTTCTTATGGGTTTCCTCTTGATTTTGATTTAGAGTTAGAAGAAGATAGTAATGGATTTCAAATTGAAGTTTTTTAACTACAGAAATTGATTTACTGTTTTAAATAAAGTGATCGATCTGTTATTTTAGTACAGTCTTGCATATTAGCTATAGTCGGCAACACTCAGTTACCTAATTAATATTGTGACTGGTAACGTTCTGGCAACCGTTTATTATCAATATTAACCGAGAAAAAAAATACGACTTCATTTAAATATACAACCTACTGTTTTTTTTATATAAAAATAGTTATTATGTAAAATAAACAGAAATGAAACTGCAGGAAGGTTCTTTTAGGTTTATTTTTGCTGACCTATGAGGCCGTAAGGATTGAACATACACACGTTCGTTTCAATATCCCGAAGGTATAAACAGAGGTGTATTAAACGCCTACATTTTGTCGACTACACATTTTAGTTTCACACGTTACAGAGGGCTAATCATATGTGGATCAACCGAACACACTTTTTGTATTACAGATAAATAACACCCACGTGCAGAATAACTGATCTCACTTACCCGTAGTATTTGTTCCGAGAGGGAATCAAACCTGCTAGTTCGGGCTTAACAGTCGGCATCGCTAACCACTAAGCCACCAGGTCAGTCAAACTGCACGTTTGGCCTAGTGCTTTAACGGTCACCACGCCGTGTCGTGTGTTCAAATCCCACGTAGGACAACACTGTGTGATCCACAAATTGTTGTTCTTAGTCTGGGTGTTCTTTGTGTCCGTTTCATGTATGTTTGTAAAGTCCCCCGCGACACAGGATTTATTCCCAGTGCGGGAGTTGTCTTTTTTAAAAAAGAAAAACATTCTTCGGCCGGGACGCCATAAAACCCTGCCGTAGGCGATTCTATACGGAACCTATATTTTACATTATCAATCTTTTTAGAATCTCGAAGTCTAAAATTAGTCCACCTCCCACCACTCCTAAAACTTAGATTTGTTAGTTCGATAGTCATTTGTGGTCAGAGAATGGTCGTAATTTACATCGGTAACACATTAGTGGTTAGGAAATAACACGGTGTGTAAATGGAAATTGAATTACATGCGCCGACCACACGGTCTCGAAATAAACCGAGAGATAAAAAAAACTCAACAAAACATCATAACAAACGAATTCCCATCACAGTGGTTTTTAGTGGTACTGTGCCAGTACTTTGTTTTGGTATCATATCAGAAAAATAAATTATAGTGCTATCCAACGCAGATAAATTGAAATAGAATAGTAGGTACTTAAACGTTAAGCCTACATCGCACTATCAAAGTTTGAAAGAATGTACCTCATTCTCATTCTCTCTCAGTCAAACTCAACACCATGCAGCTGATTAAGTGTAGTAATTTTTCAAATATCAATAAAATCTAAGCCACGTTTGATTTCATATTACATTTGTTTTTACATTGGTACAAGTAATATTTGTGTAAAGCGTTGACTTGAATAAGTCTGTAGTAAAAATATGTAGTAACGATGGTGAAAAGAGAACAACTTACCAAACCTCTTCAAACTCTCCTACTCAAAGCTTCTTTCAATTTGAACAGCAACCCCTTCTCCTCAACTATAACTCTAACATTATAGTTAATAAATAAAGTTGGTTATGACTTTCTGAAGAGTTATGGAGACGTGGTAAACAGCTCTCGGTCCATAAGTCCAAGAGCTTACAGACACTAAAATAGCTGTGATTTTACGACGCGCACACATGCTGCAGTGACGTGGCACAAACTTCGCAAACCCCAACAGTTAAGTATTTCAACATTTATACTTAGGTTTTATTGCCTAACTTAAGTATCTTCCAATATGTTACAACGACAAAATAGCACACACTTCGTTTTGCTATAAAGTTTAGTTATTCACAGAATTCATGAATCGAATCTTCACGTGAAGGCGTCAAATTGGGTTCGTTTGGAATTAAAATGAAAACTATGTAAATGTTGTAGAAATCAGTACAAACTTTAAAAGCGTCGTCACAATACCATGTAGATAATTTGACGGAAATATGTGAACAATGTATCATAGAAAAATGTATTTTAAAGCTATCTATGCACTTCAAACTCCTGCTAGTTTATTTAAATCGATACAGTAATTTCAGAGATTAGTTGAAACAAATAGACTGGTAGAGAGTCAGATGAAGAAAGAAATAGGGTGGATGCACCAGTAGCAAACCGATTAAGCGACATTTTGAAACAAATTTTTATTATGTGACTCAATAATTGCAACAATGGTTACAAAAAAAATTCAGCGTACTCCTTATTTACTCCAGAATCATGTAGCCTTATCCAATTTTTCCAATAGCTATTAAGTTAATTTATAAATAAAAATTAATGTGGCAAGTCGCAATGTGCCTAAAGTGGACCAGATTGTACCAGTAATAGACCAAACATTGTGCCAGTAGTGGACCAGTAATTCAAACGGATATTTTCATAGAAAAATTATTTTTATTTTATAATACTAATCAAATAATAAATAAGTTTTGTACTTGGTAATCATCACAACCTTAAATCAGGTTGGTTGTGTGGGGAATATTATATTTTTAGTATGATAGGTAAAAGCGCAAAAATCAGAGGATTGTCGCGCCTTTACTTTCCCTGTCTATCGCTTTTAGGACATCTGCCTCATTATATTTGAAAAAAAGAGTTTTTCGGCGGCATTGTAACTGTAAAAAAATTTTAGGTGGTTCATTACTGGAACCAACTCGTAGTATAGAAATTACCAGTAGTAAACCACTGGTCAACCACTGGACCGAAGTGAATTATTTAAGAGCTGATTATTATAAAATATTGAATTATGATAAGGGAATGTAAATGTAAAAGAAAAAATGAGAAACGTATCAAATAGTTTAATCACCAGTAGTTGACCAAATGGTATAATACTGGAAAATTATAGAATTCTGGTTCCATTAGTTTACCATTGACAGTATTTAATATAAATTGTTATTTTTTGATAAAATAAGACATAATATTATTGTTATATGCATTATATTATGTAATTATCCTGAAAATAGGTTACAATAATTGTTATTAAATGATATTTAAAAGGATTAAGATCACTCGCCGTCGTGCGCGTCCTAAGTAAAATGGCCGCACGGATTTATGGGAACGTTGTTTCGTATTGTAGTTTTTTAGGGATGTGGATGGAGTCTATACCCCTTTTTATGACTGCCTCTGTAGCGCAGTGGTAGCGTATGCGACTGCTGAGCTTGAGGTCTCGGGTTCGATTCCCGGGTCGGACCAAATGTTTGAATGATCTGCAAATATTTGCTTCGGAGTTTGGGTGTTTTCTATGTATAGTATGTATTTACAAAAAAAAAAGTATATATGTATTTATATCAGTTGTCTAGTACCCATAACACAAGCTCTGCTTAGCTTGGGACTAGATGGCGTTGTGTGTTAGATGTCTGAAATATTTACTGAAAAAAAAAAAAATTGGATTTAATGGTTGGTTAACGTACGGCAAGGCTATCAAACGTATAAAAAATAGCTGGAAATTCAAAAGAATGTTAATATTTAGGTTTGAAGATCGAAATGGTCTACTACTGGTTCCTGGTGTGGGACTGGTACACTCACCCTATATTTTGGTTTAACGAAACTTTACCTGTAAAAGAAGTACGCCGTAAGAAAGGAAGCTGGCAGGAATTGAAATTATAACACATATAAATGAAGAATGAATAAATAACTAATTAAGGGTATAACTGTTTAAAATAGAACACCAGTCTCCGTGTTAACATCACTTACCAACAACAATGTACTACACAAATGATTGAATTAAAATGAACATAATACAACAGAATCAACCTTTCTTTTTGTCATTTACTCGTCAAAGCAAAACCGATGAATCACACGACTTTGTACACTTAGACAGCTTAAATGGAGCTGATTCTAGGCGCTCCCTACCAATACTACAGACTTAACCCTTCAAACAGGGAACTTAACTTTTATTTCAACCAGTATTTTACTAATGTTTCATCTTGAACTTATTTGAAAAAGGCCACCAATAAACAAAGCCATCCATCAACAGACGGTATGGACCCTCTCGTTTAGCATGCCGAAACTCCTCACTCGATGTTCCCGAACAAATTCAGGCCTAAGTTGAATTATATTGGCGCACTGAGGCACGATGGCGCGTGCCTGCGCGTACGAGACAACACAGGAATAATAAATAATGTGATGTAGAATTGTGCATAAATACATACATTACTACCTAGTTTATTTATAAATTAAGACGTAAACTGGCTTGATGTAAGCCAACAGTTTAAATCTTCTATTAATAAAGATACGTGAAGAAAATTGTCCCCTTTTGAACAAATCTAACTCACAGAAGCGTGTTATCATATTATGAATACCACTGACGAAAGTTTCATTGTGAATACTTATGCTCTTTGCGCTGTAGCATGGTGCGTGACAGCACTGACGAAATATATACTAGACCAACACTCTACTAGGCGAGACCTGTACGCGGATTTATAGTAAGCTTAATGTTCCCTAGATGTCACTAAGTGCATCAAATCGTGAATTACAACGATATTTTCTGACCCCCAACACCAATACGAACCCAACAGTCAACTGTCAAGTTTATTGTCATTGTATTATTGCGAAATGTACCACTAGATGTCTTTTTTTAAATAATTAATTATCTTAGTACCTAAATAATTTATGTAATATTTTATCGTCAGAGAGATCTACACAAATAAATAAAATTGAAATGTCTGTTTTTAATTTTAAAATAACCGCTTTTCTCTTTACAATCTTTTTTTTTATTAATTGTTTGAAACTTTTTTTATTTTCAATGGATTCACTTTAAACTTTGTATGTATGTTTCTCAATTGACATAAGTAAGGAACTAAGGACTGACATTTTATTTTTTTAATGGATTCAAAAAACAAAATAAAAATTGATGAATTAATAAAATACAGTTGCATGTTGCAGTTGCAATTCCCGTCCTTAATGACACATGTCTAAAAACAGTTTTTGGCGTTTATAAATGTTATTGATAGTGAATGTATGCAAATAAAAAATTTGATAATTATGAGTTGATAATGTCGAGAATTGCTTGCACATATTAATTAACAACTGTAGATGACAAAAAGGTGTAATTAAGGATTTTCTTTCGGTTTGTGTCTTATAAATAATCCTAATGTTAAAAATGCGAACGTAAGTTCTTTTGTTATGCTTTCCGGCGAAAACTACTTAGCTGATCAATCTGATCATCATGAAACACATATTCTTTTTTTTTTTTTTTATGTATGGCCCGCCAAAATGACTCTACTCTGCCTGATGGAAAGCATAAGTAGAATCCAAGGGTGGCGATCACCATACTCACTGCGAATGCAGACAATGCAGTATGGCGACCCACACCATGGCGGCCTAGCGATGCTTCTGCATCTTTTAGTCTAGTCAACAAGTATGGAACTTGTTGACTAGACTATTTGGGCCTCCGGTCTCGCACTCACCAACGAAACACGACAGCACGAACGCTGTCATTTTACGTTGATTTTCTGTGCGAGGGTAGTACCGCCCCGGTCGAGCCGGCCCATTCGTGCTGAAATCAGCGTGGCTCTACTACCTATAAGAGGTATCGTACCTATCTTGTAGAGGTATTAGAAGTAACTTAAGATACTTTTTATTAAATGCGAACGAAGTCGCGGGCGAACGAAGTCGCAGGCGAAACCTAGTTATTAATAAAACAATCAGAAATGTTTTTGGAACGAAGTTCCGTAACGCGCTTTTCGCGCCAAAAGTTGTAGCGACACTTAACATTGAGTTGACGTCATAGTGCTGGATACTCAACGTTAAATATAACAAACTGATTGCCAACGTCCATACCGTGTTGAATGCACCGGTTCTCGTCCGATCACCGAAGTTAAGCCACATCGGGCGTGGTTAGTAATTGGATGGGGGTGACCGCCTGGGAACACCACGCGTGTTCAACAATATATTATTTTCTGTAAATAAATGCAAAAAGTCAACGCATTTATTTACAGAAAATAATATATTGTTTTATACTATATTTTGTAAAGTTTGATTATTTCTAAAATAATTTGACAAATGCGTTACCGGCCTTTGGGGCATAGTGGGATGGGGGGAGAGGTTGGGGTATGAGCCTCCGGTATCCTCACTCACTCGGTGAAACACAGCGCAAGCACTTTTTCACATCGGTTTTCTGTGAGGCCGTGGTATTACCAGGGGCAGGGGTCATATTACGTCGCGTCGCGCGTAACCAAGTAAAATAATATCCAGAAACGGTTAAATACGTATCTACTCATTTTTAATCAGTAGCCCAAAGTTAAAGTTTCATGTTTCTAACTTAAAAATGACGGACTTTCGTCCACACTTTCAACCCGTATTTCACCCCCTTAGGGGTAGAAATTCCAAAATACCTTCCTTGGTGGATGTCTACTCAATAAAACGATCCATATGAATAACTGAAAGAATACAACTTAAGGTATATACGTACGTGTAATATTAAAATCATCATCTTATCCCTAACTGTTGAAGAGTTTAACCTTCTATCATCAGCTCACCTAAATAACTTGAAAGTATACGACTAAAGGTCTATAGATACGTATGAAATTGAAAGAATTATCCTCTAACTCCTAACCGTTGAGGAGTTGTACCTTCGATCATCAGCTTACCTAAATAATTTGAAAGAATACGACTAAAGGTAACATACATACATATTATGATATTTAAAGATTTATCCTCCAACTCCTAACCGTTAAGGAGTTGTACCTTACACCATCAGCTCATCATCATAAAATGATGACTACCAGACGCAAATACCGGGTTAACTTCAGAAAATATACGAAAACATAATATGTGCCTAAAAAAATGAGGGTTTCCCTCGATTTCCCTGGAATCCCATCATCAGTTCCTGATATGGTGACAATGAGACCACCTCGGGAGCATACCCTTTCGAATACAAAAAGAATTTTCAAAATCGGTCCACAATTGACGCAGTAATCGGTGAACATACATAAAAAAAAACACAGTGGAACGGAACATAGAACCTCCTCCTTTTTGGAAGTCGGTTAAAAATAAAAATACAGTCGAATTGATAACTACCTTCTTTTTTTGAAGTCGGTTAAAATAAACATTAATATTAATTAAATTTTTGAACTGAGTACGCGGCTCAAGCGACGTTGCCGTTTCGTATTAACTACTGGAAGATATGAACGATTTTTGCAATGTTGCCATTCATGAGTGCATAGTTTCTCTGATTCAACCAAATAACTTATAAATGTGACATCTAGCGTAGTAAATAGGTCATTATTTTCAAGTTTATTTAAATCGATTGCAACGACATCTCCTAAACATAGGTGATAACTTTTAGTTATGCAATTGAAAATCATTTTTTTAAAGCAAGCAATACAAAGCAAGTTTTATATTTGAAAAATAATAATATAGTTACTAGAATTGAAGCACATCAATAATATACTGTTAAACTTTGTTAAACTGCTTTTTAGAGCTTATTTTGAGCGCCATCTAGATTTAGTTGAACTTTTCTAGCTTTTTACGGCGTACAGTATTGGCCAAGGGAGGGACGGTCTATAGTATATTGTGTCATTGGTGACAGTTTCAGTAACATTTCGTTTCACTCTTGAAAGTTGCCGCGATTTACAAATTATGACTTAGTATTTCAGCTGTACCAAATTCGCAATATATTAAATCATTCATAACTGAAGTAAATTAAACCAACCAGAATGTTCTAGTCTACAAATAAATGCCGCACCATGCTACAGCGCAAAGAGTATAAGTTGTTATGCAGAAGAAATGCTCAAAGTTCATATTTTCAAGTAATAGCTGTTATTGGCTGACCCAGGTGCCTTCGTATTTTAAGAGGAATAAGTTAATCATGGTTTTGATTGATTTTATTCCTTGTCACATACATTATTGTTCTATGACTGCGCATGGTGGCGCAGTGGTAGCGTCGCGACTGCTGTGTTTGAGGTCTCGGGTTCGATTCCCGGGTCGGACCAAATGTTTGTATGATCTACAAATATTGGTTTCGGAGTTTGGGTGTTTTCTATGTATAATATGTATGTACACACATCAAAAGTGTCTAGGGATCAAGCATTTTTATGCGGATTTCTTGAGATTGAGATGTGGCTTTGGCCCTGGCCTGCTCAGTCGCCAGACTTGAACCCGATTGAGCATGCATGGGATATGCTACAGAGAAGAGCTCTGCCGAATATGGAGGGTATCCAATCGCAAGAAGACCTTTTTTTGTTGTTGCAACGAACATGGGCGGCCATTCCACAGCGTGATTTGGATGAACTCATTTTGAGTATGCCAAACCGATGTTCTTGTGTTAGTGTTCGCGGTAGAAACACGGATTATTAATTGTTTAAGTTACCTAATAAAATTTTAAAGAAAACTGTTATTTCAGTCTTTTTTTCGAACTTTAATGTTAGTGGTTCAAATGTCAAAAATCCTTTTATTAGGAAAATGGCAAATTTCTTTATTAATGCAAAGGTGACTTGGTTTATCGTTACTGTGACAAACGAAAACACTTTATTTGATGAATCCTTAAAGAAAATTTGAGTTAATATCAATCAGGAGAAAAGTTATTGCAAAAATATATGTTGATCCCTAGACACATATGTTGATCCCTAGACACTTTTGATGTGTGTATTTACAAAAAAAATGTATTTATATCAGGTGTCTAGTACCCATAACACATGCTCTGCTTAGCTTGGGACTAGATGGCGTTGTGTGTTAGATGTCCTAAATATTTGTTTATTTTTATTTTATGAGACTAAAACACCAAAATACATCGTGTCGTACGACTACACGTGCCTACTATGAAAAGAAAACACAAATATCTTCTAAGCTCAAGTTACATCCGCACGCACCCATCTTAGTATTGTATTGTGAGGCACGCCCTACTGATCGTATCTGATGAGGATACCACTCTGTTCTCACGATAATTTAGATGTATCTAGGTATAGTGATATGGAGGATCAGTAGTTAGTTAAAACAACCATATTATTAAAATCGTAAATTCGAAAGTAACTCTGTCTGTGTGTCTGTGACGTTTTCACGGCTAATTCTTTGCATTAGTATTGTAATTTCAAATGAACAGTTTTTTCTCGTAAATGAATAAATAGTTATCACAAAATTTAACAAGAACCGACTTCAAGAACTGGACCAAATTGAAATGGGACCATACGGGAAGCACCAGCTTTCAAATAAAAAAAATAATCATCAAAATCGGTAGTCGAATTTTAAAATTTCTGTCAGTTTATTCCGGCTAATCTCTGGAACGGCTGGACCGATTTTGACGGGACTTTAACTGGCAGATAGCCGATGACATAAGGCGTAATTTAAGCTACTTTTTTTTAGACTAGCTTCACCGCGTTACCCGGAGGTTGATATTATATCACGGGGCTCAGATAGTTTTATTTTATATTTCTTGTTGATCTTGATACGATAATAATGAATAGTCGCTGGGCTAGCAAACGTGGTACCCGCTCCTAGTACGATCCCAGGTCAGCATTACGTCAGAGGACGTTGCTCAGATACCGTCACGTACAGAAGTCACGGCCCTCACCTCACGTCCGACATCCGCGGCTGGGCTGGTAACGTGATCACCCGTAGTAATAGTAATAATTATAAGTCGACCACACCAACGAAGTGCAAAACAACGAATATTTATAAATCAAAACTTACATATTTGTTACTACAAGGAAATCACAATAATATCTAATAACTAGCTGTGCCCGTTACTTCGTACACGTGATTTGGATTTTCACGTTATTTTTTTAGCGTTTAAACCTTCCTTAAATGTTTGTCGTAGTCCAGACTAAGACAAACATTTCAAAATCAAAATCTGCCAAGTCCGTCGAGCCGTTCTCGAGTTTTAGCGAGACAAACGAAAAGCAATTGATTTTTAAATATAAGATTTGGTGAAAAAGCTTTTTCATAAAATCTACAGTAAATTGCTGGATATATAGCTCTCCATAGAAAGGAGGTTTTGGTCTGGCCAAACGGATGAATGAATGGTTTTTCAGAACAAATATCTTATAAAGTCAATACAGATTTTGTAAAAAGTCGGTAGTGGAATCAAAATAATTTCCATTCAAACTGCTGGTTGGCTTCTGAGTAAAAATACGGCCAATTTTTTGTTTTGTTTTTTTTATGTTTGGCCCGCCAAAATGACTCTACTCTGCCTGATGGAAAGCATGCGCAGTATCCAAGAGTGGTGGTCACCATACTCATTGCGAATGCAGACAATGCAGTATGGTGACCCACACCATGGCGGGCTAGTGATGCTTCTGCACCTTTTAGTCTAGTCAACAAGTATGGAACTTGTTGACTAGACTATTTGGGCCTCCGATCTCGCACTCACCAACGAAACACGACAGCACGATCGCTGTCATTTTACGTAGATTTTCTGTGTGAGGGTAGTACCGCCCCGGTCGAGCCGGTCTGTTCGTGTTGAAAATCAGCCTGGCTCTACTACCTTTAAAATCCTACTAATCTTACTAATATTATAAACGCGAAAGTTTGTAAGTATGGATGGATGGATGGATGTTTGTTACTCTTTCACGCAAAAACTACTGAACGGATTTGGATGAAACTTTACCGTAATATAGCTTATACATCAGAATAACACTTAGGCTACTATTTGCCGTGATAACCGACGTACACGCGGGCGGAGCCGCGGGCAACAACTAGTATTAAATAAACATAAGAGAAAAATGGAGAAAGTAGTGTCACGTTGATAGATTTTTTCCCCAAATCACTCCATCATCCATCAAGTGTCAAAAGCCCTTAGCAATCTACCGCTAGGCGTAGGCCTATACTCCGAAAGGAGGTTTTGTCCTACCATACCACGCTGGGTTATTTCGAGTTTTCCAACTCTTTGCAGTGATTCTGTCTTGCGTAGTTAGTCCTTTTAGTTGTTTTGTTTGTTAACGATATCTTCAAAATAAAAAAAAGTAAAAACTAAAACCCAACTACGAAAAAAAAACGACGCTGAAAAAAAGCCGTAGCACAGAATAACTACACACATCAAAAGTGTCTAGGGATCAAGCATTTTTATGCGGATTTCTTGAGATTGAGATGTGGCTTTGGCCCTGGCCTGCTCAGTCGCCAGACTTGAACCCGATTGAGCATGCATGGGATATGCTACAGAGAAGAGCTCTGCCGAATATGGAGGGTATCCAGTCGCAAGAAGACCTTTTTTTGTTGTTGCAACGAACATGGGCGGCCATTCCACAGCGTGATTTGGATGAACTCATTTTGAGTATGCCAAACCGATGTTCTTGTGTTAGTGTTCGCGGTAGAAACACGGATTATTAATTGTTTAAGTTACCTAATAAAATTTTAAAGAAAACTGTTATTTCAGTCTTTTTTTCGAACTTTAATGTTAGTGGTAACATCTCCCAGTACGGCCGGTCACCGCGGGAGAGTTCGACCAATACTCTCTAAGAGCAACCACTTTAAAGAAGATTTTCAACACGTTTAATATCTGGACCTTCAATGCAAAATCATTATTTTCTAACTAAAACTTATATTATATATAATATTACACCACACAAAGTAAACTACAATACATCAAGCACGACGACATAGGATTGTGTGAAATGGTGTGAAGTCCGACGTCTTGGTGAAAAGTTAATAAATTGTAACAACGGCTGGTTGGGATTGGCTGAACACCGCCAAGAATAGAAATAAGAGGTGTGCCTTAGAGGAGGCTTTTACCCGTAAGGGGTCCATGCAGAAATAATTATGAATATTGTAATCATCTAATTATGTTATAATCTCAATAATATTTAATGCATGTTCAATTCCAAATAAGTTGTCATTTATATAATATTTCTATTTGATTTATTTTAAATGGGAAAAATATTAATTATTATTATTTTTCTGTATGGAATAAATAAAGCTTTATTATTATTATTATTCTCTTTATTAAACTTATTATACAACATATTATTTACATTTTTAAATATACATATAAAAACAAATACATTTAAAAATATAAAAAATAGTAGACCACCGACTTCGGGTACAGGGACCAAGAAACCGGTGGTTAGGGCTCCAGAGACAGGAACCTCCTCACAATTCGAGCCGTGTCAAGGAGGACTGCCTTCTGCATCAGACCCTTGATCCAGCTCCCTAACGTGAGCCTCCTAAGATGTTGGTCGAGGCTCTTGGCTATCAATCCGTGAGCAGATACGACTATCGGAACAATGATCACCGAATCCACATTCCACATATCGACAATCTCGTGAGATAAATCCAAATATTTTATTTGTTTTTCTTTTTCGACTTTCACGAGATTCTCGTCATGAGGAACGGCAATATCGACAATCATTGCACGGCGCTCTAATCGATCTATCACCACAATATCAGGCTTATTGGCAACAATAGTCCTGTCTGTGATAACAGATCGATCCCAATATAATGTAGCACGACCATTCTCGAGAACTGGGTCGGGCACATACCTGTAATATGGTACCTCTGAACTCACAAGTTTGTATTTCAGGGCAAGTTGCTGATGTACGATCCTGGCTACTTGGTTGTGCCTGTGTAAATATTCGCCGTTAGCAAGCCGAGAACAACCAGAAATAATATGCCTAATAGATTCTCCAGGACGGTGACATGCCCGACAGATGTCGACCGTACCATCCTTCAGGATATACTTCCGATAGTTATTCGTCATGATAACTTCATCCATAATCGCACAGACAAAACCTTCGGTTTCTCCGAAGAGATCACCATACCGTAGCCAGGACGTAGATGCTTTAAAATCTATATCAGGCCCATTTAGGGCCCGATAAAATCGACCATGAAGTTCTTTGCCCTTCCATACCTCCTTGCGATCATCAGTACCAAGTACTACAGGTTTGCGCCAATTCTCTTTAGCCAAAGCGAGCGGAGTCAGTCCGGTATCCATTGCAACTACATTGCGATGCACGCCCACATCAGTATGGAGAAAATATTCTCTAAGATTGTATATCTCGCGATTGTGTAGGGTCTTGATATTTAATAGACCACGACCCCCAAACTTTCGCGGGATATACAACCTCATAACCGATGAACGTGGGTGATGCATTCGGAATGCAGTCAGCAATGTAGGGACTCTCCTGTCAAGGGCATCTAATTCAGTCTGAGTCCATCTAAGTATACCAAAGGAATACATCAGAACCGGCATGACCCAACTATTGTAGGCCCGCACTTTGTTACCGCCTGATAAAAGACTTTTAATTACTTTTTTCAGGCGGCCAAAGAAACGTTCCCGCAACGTTTGTTTCACGTCAGATTCTGGTATTCCCAAGGCCTGCGAAAAACCTAGATACTTGTAGGTTTCGGTGGCAGAAAGAGATCGAAGTTTTGTGAAATCTGAAAGCTCTACTCCTTCAGATTCCACAATCACTCCCTTCTTTACATACATGACTGCACACTTGTCTACACCAAATTCCATCTTGATAGAATTACTAAAGTTTTCAGTAACCTTTAGTAACGCTGTCAATTGTAATTTAGTGGGGGCAAGCAGTTTCAAATCATCCATGTAAAGGAGGTGAGATATAACTTGATCATCTTTCTGCAACCTATAGCCTAACCCTGAACCCTCTAATAGAGTGCTGAGAGGGTTCAAAGCTAGACAAAACCACAAGGGACTCAGACTGTCACCTTGAAAGATGCCCCGCTCGATCTTTATAAGTACGTCGTTCATCGTAGACTGCCGACATCCTGGATAGCGAAGTACTGTTCTCCATTGCCCCATACACGACTTCAAGAAAGTGCACAGAGTTGTATCAATTTTATACAACTCCAGCACCCTTAAAAGCCATGTATGAGGAACGGAGTCATAAGCCTTCTTGTAATCTATCCAGCATGTCGCCAGGCTCTTACGATTACGACGTACCTGCTGGCTAATGGTCATGTCTATTATAAGGAGCTCTTTAGTGCCACGGGTCCCACATCTACATCCATTATGAGAAACGGAAATTATCGAATTTTTATTAATATGAGTAGTAATTTTGAGTCTCAGAATAGATGTTAGAAGTTTATATAAAGTTGGTAAACAAGTAATGGGCCTAAAGTTTTTGGGATCCATGGCACTACCAGATTTATAGAGTAAGTGGGTTATGCCAGTAGTTAAAAATTGTGGTAATGAACCCGAATCCAATGCTGTCTGGAATTGAGATGCCAAACAGGCATGTGAGCTACGGAACCATTTAAGCCAAAAGTTGTGCAGTCCGTCTGGACCAGGTGCTTTCCAATTCGGTAATGAACGGACCGCACAACTTACATCCTCCTTATCGATGCTAACTGGTTCCATAGATATTATTGACTCACATGAGCGCTCGACATCCCGACACCAATCACCTTCTGTATGAGCGACAGGCATTGACCAGATGTTACGCCAAAAAGAATTTGTGGCATTTTTATCTTGCAATTGCCCATCACTCATACACGGATTCGGTTTCTCCCACTTCCTGTACACCCACTTCTCATCTCTTTGGAACATGCGATTCTGACTATACCGATCTATTCGTTTTCTATAGCGCCTTATTCTATTTGCCCATGCATAAACTTTTTGCTTTAGAAAGTCTATGCGCTCTGTGACACATGACATGTACTGTTGAGAACTAACAGTAGTCCCCAAGAATGCCTGTTTCACAAAGCGCATCACTTTTGGTCGCGTATTACCCGATCGGAAGCTAATTAGCTTACTAATGAGTGTCCTGGTCTCAGCAATACGACGTTCAATTCTACACTGCCAAGCTGGCACAGAATGTTTTGTTCGAGTAGTGGTTTCATACTCTACAAATTTAACACCAGCTACTCGGCAAACTGCAATAGCCGCACAGTATAGAATGGAATGTGTATCACTGAGATCTTCGCTATTACTGAAATAATCCAGTAATAACGAATCCAAGGCACTCACCAGCGCTCACTTATTATTATTATTAATGTTAGTGGTTCAAATGTCAAAAATCCTTTTATTAGGAAAATGGCAAATTTCTTTATTAATGCAAAGGTGACTTGGTTTATCGTTACTGTGACAAACGAAAACACTTTATTTGATGAATCCTTAAAGAAAATTTTAATTAATATCAATCAGGAGAAAAGTTATTGCAAAAATATATGTTGATCCCTAGACACATATGTTGATCCCTAGACACTTTTGATGTGTGTAATAGTAGCCGTAGTCACAGGTTACGTAGAAATGTACCATAACGTCTATAACACATTAACAACGCGTGACTACGGCTACTATTAGTTATTCTGTGCTACGGCTTTTGAAACTTGTTTCATACTTTTTCAGCGTCGTTTTTTGTCGTAGTTGGGTTTTAGTTTTTACTTTTTTTATTTAAAATGTTTTGGGTGTCTCCTCTGTAATATAAATTTCTTTGCAAAGTATATTTTAAATAGCTACCATATAAATATCACAATTATCGAATAAATACGGACAAAGTCACAAGAAAATGCTACTAATATAAATATTTTTGAAATGTACAAGTAACGCTCTTTCGAATGATACCAAACACGGCATATTTATCTCAAATTTATTTTCTAATACAGTACTTTATGTCGGCTAGAGGGCGCCACATTAGATTCAGTGACACGTCATATAGCCTATAACCAGAGGACGATCAAGACGCTTCTAAAGATACCTCATTTGTCCAGTTCTAATAAGTAGTTAAGGAGCTATGAGGGAACAGATGAACATACATACATACATACATACTTACATACATACATACATACATAGCCTGTCAAAATCATAACCCTCCTTTGGCTTTGCCGTAGTCGGGTAATAACTGTCAGATAATCTTTTTAATACGTCAATAAGCCAGCCCATAAAATATGATAAATTTTAATATAAGATTTAACAACTTGCTTTTTTTTTTTCTACTAGTGATAATTCTGAGTAATTCGTGCATGAAGATTCAACAGCAACAATTTAGAATAACATTAGTACAATATGGCACTGGTGATTTAATGTGTATTTCATGTTGTATAACGGCTTGGTTCTCCGAGAGGATGGGTCGTGATCACGGGTCTTGAATTAAGATAATGTACAACTCTTGTTAGGTAGAAGCTGGAATAGCGGACTTTTAGGTTACCCCATCAGGTCACAGAATATAATTATAGTGAAGAAAGATATCGATAAAATTACTGTTCTTAGAAATTTATAAAACTGTTTTTGGTAAATCTCTCAAAAGACATGTGTTCTTAGATAAATGTTGTTGTTATGTTTCTGTAACAAAAGAAGGGGTATAATAAGATTAAAGTGTAGCTTAATTTTTAAAAAAAAATGTCTGCGCCAAATGATGGAAAGCATGAGAAGATTCCAAGAGTGGTGGTCACCATCCTCAATGCGAATAAGGACATTGCAATATGGTTACCCACACTATAGTGATTTTTACGCCCCGCTTAAAGGACCCAGGATCATAGTGAGAGGGAAACACTTGCGCTGGAAGTAAGTTCCAGGTTTTGAGCGCTCTGCACAGAAACGAAGCGATGAGTACGAGATCGTATGTCTACCACTCTGAAGCGGTGACTTCCAAGACGTGTTGTCCTGTAGAGGAAGGGGGAAGGGGGGAGCAGTTGGAAGAGCTCTCATGTCTCATAGACAGAGAAACCGATTTTGGTTGTTTTTTTTTGTCATGATAGAAACAAAACGGAAAGGACCTCTGAAGCAAGATTTTTTACAAAAATTAAGGTACGGCGCTTTTTTACAACGATAGTTGAAGACAGGGATTCTTTTTTTTTTCATGTTTCTTTGTGATATATGCATTATTCATATTCGATTCCACATAGTTATCTTTACCAGGATACGGCAACTTATATCTACCGACACGCAACCATTAAAAGCGCCTAATAGTGTCATTTATTATAAACAAACAAACACAAAACATACTCCCTAAATCTTACCTATCACCTTGTTCGAAGACATCTCTATTTAGTAACTAATAGTACCAATTTATCACTAGAATGTTCCACCGTCACTACGCTGTTCCACGCTCCAAGCGCCCCGCACTAATCTAATCAGTGCCCCATTAACTGAATTAATATTCTACTTGTGTATACTTATTTTATCTTATTTGTAAGTAGTAAAGAATAAATTAAAGACGAAATAGAAGAAATGTCACAAGTTTACTGCCTCGAAAAGTCATTTTTATTAGTTCTTAGGAGTTTGGTATTTAGTTTAACTTAGAAATAGAAAGCCTTTAATGTAAACGGGAGATAAAGGAAATAATTATCCTAAAATATATTTATCTTAAGTACATACATAATAAAGTAGGTAGATACTGGATATTTTGGTTAGAAACAAGGTTGTTAATACCTTACATGAATTGATATTTTAATCTTTAAACATAAATCCATAAATTGGTACTAAATTCTATAATTAATATGACGTTTGTATTCGTTCGGTTTTAATCTAACGTGTGGTTGTTATGGGTTTAGAAAATTGATTCTTAAATTAGGTGTTTTTATAAATTTAGTATTAAGAACATGAGTTAAGCTTTTTTTAAATACTAGCTCTGGCCGATGACATCGCTTATATTAAAATTACATTAAATCTAAATATACTACATTACTTGCCGTGATTTTCTGATTCATCACCATAGAGCCTAAACCGCTGGGGCCACGGACTTGAAATTTTGTCAGTCGTTGCTTTTTATATTGTAAATACCCACTATGGTAGGGTTATTGGAAATTTTACCAATAAGGAGGTAAAACAAGGGATGAAAGGTTATTTGCACGTTCGATATTTTCAAAGTTAGAAATATGAAATGAGAAGTAATCTAATAATAAAATTAGTTATTACAACAAGTTGTAAATAAGAGAACAATCTCATCTCGGTAGGTACTCTATCTCACAATTTGTGGCTAAAATTGTGTTTTTTGTTAACCAAGTGACATTCCTGCACGGCTTCATATTTGTGTGTTGTTGTGATTTCTAGTATTTATAAACAACTATAAAAATGCACAACATACACACATAACGTCAAACCTATTTCTCAGAGGGGTATGCACAATATAAAATTTAATTTTAAATTATGTTTATATTCTCGAAATTTAGTCCCATGGGATTAAATATAATTTAAATTTTTACGTGGTCGTTTTCTTTTTTTTGATTACGAATAAATGGCACCAAAAATCTTTTTTTACGTTTACAAAATGTTCCATAATGTTCCTACACCGACTTTTTTTAAATTTACACGTGCTATACATTATGAAGTGGCTCGTCTATTTCTAATGAGGCCTATCATTTTCTCTGATTCCATTACGAATGGTGAATGTTGATGTGTGCCGCGGTCGTAAATAATCCTCGGTTTAATTACTACATATAGGTCATAAAATTAAAACTTATAGAGTGTTTATAAAGTGAGGCATTGCGAGTTTAATTGAAAAGTTATCATTGATCTATTCTAGGTATCCACAGGGCTTTATTAGAAAAAGCATCATTTACTCTTGATATTCACAGGACAGCATATAATTAAAACAATGAAAATAAAAAAGCGGCCAAGTGCGTAACATAATATAAAAGTTCTAACTTTGATCGATAAATTGCGGTTTACGATTTATGGCGTATTAAAAAAACTACTACTACTACTGCGACTAATACTACTTACTAGATCTCGTTCAAACCATGTCACGCGTCATCGCTCGGCGCTCGCCTCCCACCGCTGAGCCGCTGTCCCTACCACCGCAGGGACACATAAAAGGACGAGCGCACTACAGCTCGACCTCTTTCGCCCGGCGTCTACCACGCCGGACGGCTGCGCTGCCCTCTACGGGGGGTCGGCCTCTAAAGCCGCCCCCAGCACTGCACTTTTTCGCCCGGCGTCTACCACGCCTGGTGGCTGGGCCGCCCGGCCTACGCCGGAGCCCCAGCACTGCACCTCTCTCGGCCGGCGTCTACCACGCCAGTCGCCTGCGACGCCTCTACGGCGGTCGGCCTCTAAAGCCGACCCAGGACTACACCTCTTCCTTTTCTCATCGCAGCAAACCAAGTTAAGTGCCTTTAACTTGGAGGACGACCGCTTGATCGAATCTCTCAAACCCACACCCTGACTGTACATCTATCTGTTTGTGTTATACTTCAGTAAATAAATTCTTTAAATTGTTGTTGTGAAGCGTCTAATTTAATCATCATCAGAACCTCGTGGCTTCACCACAACCTTCTAGGCTCCTAAAGCCGCTACGTGACACATGGCGCCCGACTGAACTGAGAGATTCGATCACGGTTTACCTCATATTCTTTTTATTGTGTATATTTTGTGTGTATTACTTGTTTTATGTTGAATCCCATCCAGGAAAGTGTTTTTTTCTATTATTTCGCTGTGAACACGTGCCAATCAGAACCGCGTGTACATTCATGTGCTTCTAATTGCTTTTCTATATATTCTTTTTCATTAAAACACGTGCCAGTCGAAACCGCGTGTATATTCACGCACTTTTATTTGCTTTTTCATATTTTTTCGCTAGAACCGCGTGTGCAAAAAATACTGTTAATTACTTTCGCTTAAATTTTGTTCGCTTGTGGCTTATATAAACCGCAATTTAAATGCAAGTCGCTGGAATGCGTTTGAGTCGCAAACGAAAACCGGTTTCGCACGCGCAGAACCACGCCACGCCCTACGGCTCGCTTAATCATATTGTAACAACCTGGATGAAATTCGATACATTCTAATTTTCTTTCAAACACACCTTAATGGGTTCGATAGCTATATCTAACTTAATTAATTCTGTTCAAATATCTAACTAGACCAAACTTGGCTTCATTACTAAAAACTTAATTATTACTTTGAGTCATTATTAAACTTATCTAAACTTAAACTACATACTCGTATTATTCATCTAACGCGTAATTTTTTTCTTTCAACTTCTATATACATCTGCGGCTATGGTCATTTCATTTAGTATCTAAACTCAAAAATGGTACATGTTGAACCTCTCTAAAACTCATTCCTATAACTTGTTTTTCTGGTAGGTACAATGGATGCGATTTGTTTTCTAAATGAGGTTACTAACATTAAACTATACTTTTCTAAACTATATTAAATATGTGTTTAATAATATCTAACACAGTTGTTCTTAGTCTTGTCGTTTCTCGTTCATTTGTTGCTTGATATTTTCTTAAAAATTAGCTATAAATGATGTCGATCGGTGTAGCATCGATTACATATTACATATATATATATTTGACAAAACACCTTGAGTCTTGTCGTTTCTTGCCCGTCTATTGTTTACGTATTCTCTTAAAAATGCATTCTAACAATGATAGAAGCGTAAACCTATAAAATAAAATCTACAAATATTTCTAGCCACTAAATAAATCTAAAATTTTTGTAAAGTGTGGGCGATCATCATATTAAACTAAAACAATTAATTTGATGACTAAGTAGCTGTTAATAGTATCGTCGTCGATCTTCCACTCTAAATTGTTCTGGGCTAATTTAAAGCCTCGTGGCGACATAACCTCAAAAGGTACTTAACCATATGGCTACTATTTAAACAAAATGGCTACCATAGTTTTGATGCACAATGTGGTCATCTCGGATCCTTGTTCTAGATTTTGTAGTTTTAAATACTACTTTATAATATTTTCGTGTACTTTTAGTACCTACCTGTTTTTCTATTCTATGTGTTGTTTCGCGAAATATCGAAACGCATTTCTAAATGTCTACTTATAATACCTATATACTGTTGACCGCTGCAACTTGCTACAATATCATATACTATAGCTACAATCTACAATATAATTATTCCATCGACCTTTGAAATTCACTATACAGATGTTCCACTATAGCTACTTATAAAATATACCTATAAACATGTTGTTCTTACAACATTCTTGCACTATTCTCAACTTGAGACAATTTTAACTAGTGATGCTTGAGATTTAGGTGGATTTATATAAAGTTGCAATACGACTACATAAAAATAATCACATAATGTGGGTATCGTATTGGCATGTATGTTTCTAGTCTGTATGTTCGTTTGTGTATATTTTGGTCTAAACCAATATACCTACTTATTTAATCTCTTTCTATCTCTAACCGACTATACTGCCACTTTAACTAATTAACTCTTAAAGGTTTACTGACAATTTTGATTGGAATTTAAGCTTTGACTGTTCGCCTCTATCGGTGGCAGGTATCGCTCTGTGCTAAGCACTTGATCATCCACCAAAATGTCGTGAACTCTGTTCCTCTAACCCTAATGACGCCCGACATCATGTCTTCTGAAAGACACTCAAGGCCCTACCCCTTGATAGTTACTACTTGTAACCTTTATGATGTTGTGACATCATGTCTTCTGAAAGACACTCAAGGCCCTAACCCTTGATAGTTACTACTTGTAACCTTTATGATGTTGTGACATCATGTCTTCTGAAAGACTCAAGGCCCTACCCCTTGATAGATTACTACTTGTAACTCTTATGATGTTGCGTCATCATGTCTTCTAAAAGACCTTCAAGGTTCTAACCCTTGAAATCTTTATACTTTTAACCTGTCGTTTCGATTTTGATTGAAAATGACCAAATATTACTACATGAAAACTTATTATTATTATTGGGGATTTATTTATTTATAACTGAGGGGTCGGTAACTCTCTAAATAAGCCTTAAAGCCACATATATATATATATATTTAATTTACTACAAACAGTAATTTTGTTCCCTTATTCTCCTAAACAGTCGTTTCAATTTCATTGAAAATGACCACATAAACTTATCTAAATACCCTAATCGACACACCGCTGTATACACCCTAAACTATACTCGGTGAAACGATACATCTAAACTACAATTACCTACTTATATCTACTAAAAACTACTAAAAGCTACTAAAAACTACCAAAACCTACTAAACAACTTTTTCTACTTGATAACTCGCGACCAGAGAATCTATCATCAATTTAAATACTAAAATCATTCTTTTCTCTAAAGTACTAAATCTAATACTACAATGTATATTAAAATTTAAGTCGTCACTGTGGTCGCATCTATATTGCTACCATCGAGATATTACGTACTACGTACTAGAGGAGCCACTCAAAACCAATTATATGTTCCGATTATATTTGAATTAAAACTAAAAAGCGCTGCAGCACAGCCAAACAATAATTAGTAGTCTAATCCAACAGTATTAACAAGCAGCGCTCTATCGCATTCGAGCTGTAGTTTCCTCGCGAGCGAAATGTCATAAGCGCCGTGATTTTCATGGCGCTTACGCGTTTTGGCCAACGAACTGTTGCAAAGATTCGCTTTTATAGAGTAAGCGCCAAACAAGAAAGCAGAACGGATAAATAGCTTTATACCTACGAAGCTTTATTAGGAAATTCACTTTGAGTAAATAGTACTTCAATAGCTTTACCAGTTTCAGTTTTTTTGTAGAATTCATCGAGGTATAAAATATAAAAGCCGAATATTCAATTTTTAAATTATACTTTAATGATAATTTAAATATAATTATTGCAAAAAAAATGTTATGGGTTATTTACGAAGCTATTTTTAACAACATATTATTTTTCCTTATCCAATTAAATAATTTAATACGTTGTGCATTTAACGTCAGTTAATTCTACCTAAATATCACTTCTGTATGTTTTACTCTAAGTACTCTATGTCGAATGAGGCAACAATGGCGTCTTAAAATATTTTGTTCGTATTTAATTTTAAAACAATTATATCTAGTTAATTACTGGTGAAAAGTTATTCCTTTGTTTTTCTCCGTATTCCTTGTATTATTAGTGCAATATCTCAAGACACAAAATGGCATAATTCACGAGTTTTAGAACGTTTTTAAATGTAAACAATCACACGCTTAAGCCACCGCTTCATCAGAGTGTAGCTAGCAAGCGACTGAAGGAAGTGCGGCGCATGCGCCGCAATTGCATGGAACACCGCACTAATGAGTGGCGTCTTCTCTATACATTATATCTCGATGATTGCTACGGATTTTGATCCCAATATAGTTGATGAACCACGAGATGTATGTATACACCAAGACTTTAGACTATCAACCTTCTATCTTTGAGAAGGTACTGGCAGCTCGATAATTTTATTTTCTCAGTGACGAACACAAATATTTTATAAAAATTGGCCCCTAAATAAGTCAAATCTAATATCGTTTCTAAAAGGTCTCGTTTGATTGGCAAATATTAGCCAATGTTAGTTAAATCAATTAATAAACAGTGATTTTGTTTACTCATTCCATAACTAACATTTTTTACAGATGGGTTTCTGTTTTATTTATCTCTAAAAAATATTTCCTGCGTCGTGAATCAACTTTATCTTTTTTGTTCTTAAATAATAATTCATTCTTGCTTACTACAAAAAAAATAAAAACAAAATAAATATCGCACTATAAAATCATAATCTACAAAAACTTTTAACCTTTGGCTCAGTAGTTAAAAAGTCGAGTCAAACCCGACTTACAGGTTCGATTCTCGGTTGTTGTTGTCGATCTGGTTGTTTATTTTTCTCTTTCGCACATGTGTTAGCTAGCATACCTACTTATAACTACAATTTTCTACTACTGCATCTACCTAAACAGTTAAACAAGTTTGCAACTATTATACTAAATTCTTTAAACATTTCTAACGGAGCATCAGAATGTATGACTCACTTTGTTTATGTTCTCGCTTGAACTTTTTATTTGAAATTTTATTTCAAACCTTTAAAGTTTTAACTTCACTATATTTTTGCTATTGAACTAAGCTGATATGACCTTAGCCTGTTAGTTTGTCTTTTCCCTCTTATCTCTTTAAACTTTTTTTTGTCTCTAAAAAAATTCTGATCCTGCTTTAATCTTGTTCCCAGGGTACCAGCGAGGAGCTGCCGACAGTGGCGACCCCGAGGTCAGCGAATTTCCCCTAGGAAAAATTCTCGCCTAATGAGGGGGGTGTCACGCGTCATCGGCGCTCGCCTCCCACCGCTGAGCCGCTGTCCCTACCACCGCAGGGACACATAAAAGGACGAGCGCACTACAGCTCGACCTCTTTCGCCCGGCGTCTACCACGCCGGACGGCTGCGCTGCCCTCTACGGGGGGTCGGCCTCTAAAGCCGCCCCCAGCACTGCACTTTTTCGCCCGGCGTCTACCACGCCTGGTGGCTGGGCCGCCCGGCCTACGCCGGAGCCCCAGCACTGCACCTCTCTCGGCCGGCGTCTACCACGCCAGTCGCCTGCGACGCCTCTACGGCGGTCGGCCTCTAAAGCCGACCCAGGACTACACCTCTTCCTTTTCTCATCGCAGCAAACCAAGTTAAGTGCCTTTAACTTGGAGGACGACCGCTTGATCGAATCTCTCAAACCCACACCCTGACTGTACATCTATCTGTTTGTGTTATACTTCAGTAAATAAATTCTTTAAATTGTTGTTGTGAAGCGTCTAATTTAATCATCATCAGAACCTCGTGGCTTCACCACAACCTTCTAGGCTCCTAAAGCCGCTACGTGACAACCAATTTTCGGTCGAAGCTTGCATGGTAATGTACATCATATATATTTTTTAGTTTTATTATTCTCTTATTTTAGAAGTTACAGGACACACATTTTACCACTTTGGAAGTGTCTCTCGCGCAAACTATTCAGTTTAGGAAAAAATGATATTAGAAACCTCAATATCATTTTTGGAGACCTATCCATAGATACCTCACACATGTGGGTTTGTTGAAAAAAAGAATTTTGAGTTTCAGTTCTAAGTATTTATTGTTTTTTTTTTATTTTTGTGTGAAAATCCTAATGCCGTTCACAGAATACATTTACTTACCAAGTTGCAACAGTATAGTTCTTATAGTTTCGGAAAAAAGTTACTGTGACATACGGACGGACAGACAGACAGACATGACGAATCTATAGGGGTTCCGTTTTTTGCCTTTGGCACGGAACCCTAAAAAACAAATATAATATATTGCCTTGCGCAATACCATGTCGTTGGATCTGGGCAGCACAAGACTGGTTGTAGTATAGAGCTTTAGGGAAGGCCTGTGTCCAGCAGTGGGTGTCCTACGGCTGAGATGATGAAGATGGCAGAAAAGCCACCTATTTTTGGCATATTTCTAAAACTTCTGAGTATTATAATAGTGCCCACATCTGGTGTACATACGACCCAGGCTAACTCAAGTATTACACAAGGGGAAAATAGAAGTATAATTTGAAAGTTAAAAATGTGCTAATTATAATTTGGTTTCACTACGGTTATACGGAGTGATAATGCCCTCACAAAACCGGTTTTTTGTGAGGGCATTATCACTCCGATCAAATCGAACGCATTTGTGCTGAAGTCTAGACTCTAATTATTGCTTACTTAAATCCAATTTTCACAGAACTGACCTAGATATATACACATCTTACTTCTATTGAATTAGTCATACAATATTATGTATTTTATTGCCTGGGTGGTCGACTGACACCAAGACCACACAGTTGGCAATTTATGAGTTTGATAACAAAGTACATCAACAGTCGCATCTGTTGATAAGATCAGAGATCATCGATATCATCTCGATAGCCTACAGAATCAAGCGCCGCGGAGGTATTCTTCGAATTTAATCATCATAACTCACATGATGCTAATTACTAAAACTTTAATTAATTATCTCTTTTGATATTTAACACACGCGAATATAATCTTTTCTGTTATAGACTTAAAGATTATAATGGAAGGATTAGGTATATCTTAGGCGGTGTAAGATGGAGTCATTCCGTTGTCATGGCAACGGCAGCACGAGTTCTGAATTCGGAGTTTGAAATTCAGAACGTGCTTTGAGCAGTACGGTACAGTACCAGTAGTACCAACAATATTTGATACTTGCAAAATATTTTATTAAGATATAGTATATAAGTATGTATTACAAAACCATCATAGTTAATATATTGTAACGGTCGATTAGCACCAAGTAGAACGTTCGGGATATGAATGCGTGCAATTACTCGAACGAAGGTATTTTTATAGTATTTGACAGGCTTGACCCAATTCAATACTAAATTCACATATTTAGTAGATAATATCAAATATTGTTTACCATAAATATTTTAATGATTATTAGCATACAATTATTATTTGATAATACAGGATTGTGTAACATTAAAGATTTGATATGAAATATAAGTCGCGCCGGAAGCTGACAAGCGGAAGGCGCCAAGATATTAATATGAATCAACTATTTACTTGTTTATAAAATCACCAATTGAATTATAAGTTTATAATATATTTTATTGTATGCCTAGTAATTATTAAGATTTAAACAAATGAGGCATTTATACGAGGTTGGAATCGTTACTTATAACATTCGGCCATCCTGTGCATGCCGTGTCCCACGGCGATCAGAGCTGCCACTAATTTAATTAAATCTGGTACTGACCAATTTATTTATTTTTCCTAGATCACAGCTTTTATTTGCCATACGTCACACAGTTTCGTATTTGTTTGTAATACGTCACACAGCTTTTATTTCAACCTGCATCACACAGCTTTTATTTTTAATACGTCACACAGCTTTTGTTTTTACTACATCACACAGCTTTTGTTTTTACTACATCACACAGATTACTACATCACACAGATTTTGTTTTTACTACATCACACAGATTTTGTTTTTACTACATCACACAGATTTTGTTTTTACTACATCACACAGATTGTTTTTACTACATCACACAGATTTTGTTTTTACTACATCACACAGATTTTGTTTTTACTACATCACACAGATTTTGTTTTTACTACATCACACAGATTTTGTTTTTACTACATCGCACATATTTTGTTTTTACTACATCACACAGATTTTGTTTTTACTACATCACACAGATTTTGTTTTTACTACATCACACAGATTTTGTTTTTACTACATCACACAGATTTTGTTTTTACTACATCACACAGATTTTATTTTGTACTACATCTATAGTTGTTACACGGACTTGATCACATAGCCGCCCGTATTCACATGTAGTACTTGAATTTGGAAACATAGCTTAATTTAAGTAAATAGACTTGATCACACAGCCGTCATTACAGGTAAGATTTAACACACAGCGGTAAATAACTGTTTACTTAATATTATCACACAGTGTAGGTACTATATAATTGCAGACAAGTATAGGTAAATGGAAATCATGAACTTTTGTTTACACTTTTAAATTTCATTATAAATAAACTGGAACATACTCACCAGATGTACAGATAGATATACTTTACTGCACCTTCACCAATTACTCGAACGAAAACGAGAAAATTTCGTACGGTATCCAAATAAAGATTTCGTTAACTTTTAAATGTTTTCAAAACAGGACGCGCGAGAATGCTAGATCCCACTTCTGAAATGTAACGGTCGATTAGCACCAAGTAGAACGTTGGGGATATGAATGCGTGCAATTACTCGAACGAAGGTATTTTTATAGTATTTGACAGGCTTGACCCAATTCAATACTAAATTCACATATTTAGTAGATAATATCAAATATTGTTTACCATAAATATTTTAATGATTATTAGCATACAATTATTATTTGATAATACAGGATTGTGTAACATTAAAGATTTGATATGAAATATAAGTCGCGCCGGAAGCTGACAAGCGGAAGGCGCCAAGATATTAATATGAATCAACTATTTACTTGTTTATAAAATCACCAATTGAATTATAAGTTTATAATATATTTTATTGTATGCCTAGTAATTATTAAGATTTAAACAAATGAGGCATTTATACGAGGTTGGAATCGTTACTTATAACAATATATTTCAAGAAGTATTACAGTGTAGATTATACAGTATCGAATAAAGAAGAAAGGTGAACATTACACTAGTAGATAGAAAAACAATAACTATAAATTCTCAAAATTTAAATAAACCCCCGAAATAGTAACCTGAGTTCCCTTTAAAAAGTAAAAAAAACGTTATGCGCTTTCATTTGGGACCCCACTCGATGATATTTTTGCAGACATTCGGTTATTCTTCCCCACTTTTACCCCCATAAATTTTAAACGACTCAACCGATTTTCATGAAACTTTTTTTTTTTGTTTTTTTTTTTAATACTAGCACCTCCAATATTCGTTGGAGCCTACTTCTATCTGTTTCCATTCATACCAGTTCTCGCTTTTGCTACTGCTCGTACTTTCATGCTTCATACTATTTCTTTCTTGCATACAACCTTGCATACTTTTCAGGTGGGATGCCTGATACTCTACTCTGATACTTTATTCTTTATTTATTTTCTTTCAGGGGGTAGTGAGTATAACACAGTATTTATTTACATTTATAAATCCTTACTTACTATTCAAAATTTTACATGTTACAATTAAATCTAGATGTTTTAAATTATAATATTATACAGTTTACTTATCTAATTATTTATGCTATATTACACCTTATGATAAACATTAATAATATCACATTATTATGGTATCATAGTTTAGTTTGTTTTATTTCTCTTATTAACTACTTTTTAACCGACTTCCAAAAATATGGGATGATGGGATCCCAGAGAAATCGAGGGAAACTCTCATATTTTATAGGCACATACTATGTTTTTCGTATATTTTCTGAAGTTACACCCGTATTTGCGTCTGGTAGTCATCATTTTATGATGATGAGCTGATGATGTAAGGTACAACTCCTTAACGGTTAGGAGTTGGAGGATAAATCTTTAAATATCAGATGTATATATGTTACCTTTAGTCGTATTCTTTCAAATTATTTAGGTAAGCTGATGATGGAAGGTGGAAGGTACAACTCCTCAACGGTTAGGAGTTGGAGGATAATTCTTTCAATTTCATACGTATCTAAAGACCTTCAGTCGTATACTTTCAAGTTATTTAGGTGAAATGATGATAGAAGGTTAAACTCTTCAACAGTTAGGAATTAGAGGATGATTTGAATATTACACGTACGTTTAGACCTTCATTTGTATTCTTGATGTTGAAATTTAATGAAATAGTTCAACTTACTACTTACCTACGATTGTTTGCACTAAAAACTGAAAAATAAAAACTTTTTATAAAAAAAAAAAAGCGACTTCCAAAAACATCCAACGAAAACTCTCTGCCAAAAAAACACTTAAAAGCGTAAAATAAACTGGTTCTTCATAAATTGCCTATACCTAATTCTTTATTCATTTAAATAGTAGTATTATAATGTGTGATAGGTACCTAAAATCTGTTTGAAGTCGGTGCTAAGCCAAAAAGAATACAAACGAACAATTACAAAAGTCTAAGCGATAGTCACTTGGCACCGACTTCAAACAGATTTTAGGTACCTTGCACACATTATAATACTACTATTTAAATGAATAAAGAATTAGGTATAGGCAATTTATGAAGAACCAGTTTATTTACGCTTTTAAGTGTTTTTTTGGCAGAGAGTTTTCGTTGGATGTTTTTTGGAAGTCGGTTTTTTTTTTATAATATCTGTACAATAATCCAAAAACATATTTCTGTTTTCACTTTTAATAATATCACTTAAATTTGTTATTGTAATTTTCTTGTCCATTTTTTGTTCGGTTTCGTATCTTTGCCTGTCATTTACTGGGCATTCAGTAACTATGTGAGGAACAGTTTCCGCTACGTCCGGGTCACATATGCAGGATGGGTTCTCCTTACACTTGAATCTTGTCAAGTATTTATTTATTTATTTTATTTATTTATTCTTTATTGTACACAAATGGAAAAAAAAACATTAAGCTACAAGGAAATAACATGTACAAGGGCGAGCTTAACTCAAACATGAGTTATCTTCCAGCTAACCTTAGAGTGAATAGAGGATAGTGAAGAATGTTAGGGCGAAGTCATGTGTACTAATAAATAGACAGAAGAAATAACACTTCATTTGGACTACAAAAATATTATTTCGACAGCAGAAATATAATATATAGATATACAGATAGATACATAACATATTTAGGGCCTGATCATTCAAGTATTCGGAGAACCCACCATGCCCCGTAAACAGTTGTGTTGTTCTGCCGGCTATCTCTACTTTGCGAATGATACTATATGCGGCCAGCGCGCAGGGGAAAAAGAGCTTGGTGACGGAGGCGGTCTCGCCCTCTCTGTACCTCCTGTTCCATTCGGCAAGCGAGGCCTATCGAAGGCCTCGCTTTACAAAAGAAACAGGGCACAGACCGTAGTCCGGTGCTTTCTTTAACCTCAGAGCCGCCTCCTTCGTGAGCTGGTCTGCTCGCTCGTTGCCACTCAACCCTGCGTGGGCCTTGACCCAGAATAAGGATATCTCCTTACCCTGAATCATACCTTTCCGAATGGCGACTCTGGCCTCCACGGCAAGGGGATGAAGGGCATGACGATTGGTGACCGTTTGGAGTGCGGCTCTGCTATCGCTAAAGATACCGAACGTAGTTTCGCCTCGCCTGAGGATCTCACTGGTCGCTTTGCATAGGGCCAGAAGCTCGGCCTGATAGACGGTGCAGTAGGGCGACAGAGCAAGTTTGATGGCCCTGGTTTCGGCTTCGTTATGCCATATGGACAACGCTGCGCCGACCCGGCCCTCAATCTTGCTTCCGTCCGTGAAAATGCGCACCTGGATGTTATCGGTGCGCTGTAATTGTTCCTCGTCCACCAGACTTTTGAACTCGAGGGCCCCATGCTCGGCGGGGTGGGGTACCTCTATAGCTGGAGACATTCGTTCGATCTCTATGTCTCCCAACCATGACTGGCACACGCCTCTCTTGGCCTCGTACAACGAGGCCACCTCACGAATTCTAAGGTCTAGACGGAGCATACCAGCCAAGATCAGCGCTGAGTGCAGAGAGACCGTCCGATAGCTCTTACACAGCTTCTGGGCGAATCCGCGCTGTACCACGTTCAGTTGTTTTCGGACGCCAAGCACCAACTGCTAGCACCATATAAAATTTTAGGTTCGACTGCTGCGACATAGATGTTCCGGATCACCTCGGGGTGTAACCCCCAGTTGATCCGAGCCATCCTCGCCAGTTTGTTGTAAATTCCGATGGCCTTTTTGCATACGTTGGTTACGTGTGTGAAAAGTGAGCTTGTGGTCGATGGTGAGCCCCAGGATTTTAATTTCGTTGGACAATCCAATGTCTATCCCGCCCATGCTGAGGCGTGGGAGATCGTACTTCAGCCTCCGCGTGATTACCATCGCACATGTTTTGTGCGGTGCGAATTTCAGCTTCATACCAATCCCCCACTCCCGCACATGCTCGAGAGAGGCATTGGCTTGTCTCTCGATCTCTAGTGCCGTATCCCCATCGAACACCAACACCACGTCATCCGCGAAAGCCTGTACATACACTGCCTTAGTCTCTAATTGATGTAGAAGGGGATCTAGTAGGAGGTTCCAGAGTAGGGGTACTCCTATTGACCCTTGGACGCATCCTTTCTCAGTCGAGCGGCAGCACTCCTCGCCCGCGTATCGTACCCTAACTCTTCTTTCGCTGAGGTAATTAGCGATCGCTCGCCTCAAATTTACCGGACACTTTTCCTCAGCCAGACGTACCTTAATTGCCGGCCACCAGGCGCTGTCGAAGGCGCCCTCTATGTCCAAGGAAACCATAGTAACTATTCTCTTCATATCGAGTCTAGCTCTTATGTGCCTCATCAGGTCATAGAGTGCGTCTTCGGTTCTCCTTTGCGGCATAAAGCCGTACTGGCGAGTACTCATCCTCGGTAATAAGTAGAATTTGAGGCGAGCGACTAGCATCCTCTCGTAAAGCTTCCCCAGTACAGGCAAGAGACCAATCGGCCTGTAAGATTTGGGGACATCATAAGATTCCTTTCCTGGCTTCTTCAGTACCACCACCACGGCCTCCTTCCATATCTTGGGAAAGTAGCCGTTGTGAAGGCACTGATTAAGCAATCTCAAAAACAGCACCGGGTCGGCATCTATCGCGTGGGAGCAGATATCCGCTGTGAAGCCATCTGCTCCGGGAGACTTCGTCGGGTTAAATTTTTGCGCGGCGTCAAGCAGTTCGTCCATTTGAAAGGGTGGGTCATCATTATGATGACCATTTATTTCATCCTCTTTCTGTGCCGTTACTCGAATGCAGCGATGCCAGACCTTGCGTCGGGGTTAAAAATGAGTAAGGAGAAAGTTAAAAGCATTTTCAAGCTTTTGCATCTAATCCATACGTCCATACTATAATTATACGCGGGGAAAAGCCAGTAGCCAGCATATTTGTATAAAAAAAGGATGGGGAGCAGGGTGGGGGGACGGGTTGGTGTATAATCCTCCGGTATCCTCACTCACTCGGTAAAACACAACGCAAGCGCTGCTTTACACCGGTTTTCTGTGAGACCGTGGTATCACTCCGGTCGAGCCGGCCCATTAATGCCGAATGCTCTCAATGCTCTCCCACGGGTAAATTTTATAAAAAATCCAAGAAAAACTGAAGTGCTGGCGCTATCAAGTTTGGTAATGAGTTTTAATAAAATAACATTCATTTCGGGTTTAATATACGTTCATAAAATAGATATGTTTAAGTGATGTAAGTTAATAAGACGTTTTAAATTATAAAATATCGTGTGACATATATTTGACGCTCTCGTGATAGGTATTAAGTACATACCTTTCAAAAGTCTGACGATTCGACCAGGTTCGAGTGGCCGTGGTCATATATGACTGCTTGTGAACATAGCCGTTAATTCATGAACGCTTAAATTCCCGTCAACATTTTGAACTCAAGTATCAAAACATTTCGTTCCCCATTGCATGGATGATGGAACTGGGTATACGCTCACAAGTCACGTCTTCTGCTTTCAATATGTCGCTGAAGACGTCTTCCCTGATGGACTTGCCATGAAATAAGATGCACGCTTTATAATGTTATACCAACTGATGGAATTTCGGGTATGGAGACAACACGACGTCTTGGCATTCTCGTTATACTTCTTTGACCTTATTTGTGTGTGTGTTCAAAGGAAAGAAGACAAAAATAATTTACAATGGGCAGCTTATTTATGAAGGGAGCTTGAGAGTGTCTTTATTTTCCCTCAATCTCACGTTATTTTCTTATCTATATCTATACTTCTATACTATAAGTTAGTTAAAGTTTGTCAGTATGGATGGATGTATGGATGTTTGTTACTCTTTCACGCAAAAACTACTGAACGGATTTAGATGAAACTTTACAGTAATATAGCTTATACATCAGAATAACACATAGGCTACTATTTGCAGCGATAAGCGACATAAACGCGGGCGGAGCTGCGGGCAACCACTAGTAATGAATAAACAACATCATCAACACAAATAGGTTAAACACATTTGAAGTATCCTTCAATAAGACGCATTTAGAGGATGATCATGAATGAGGAGTTATCGAGAAAAAAATTGATTCACAAATCGATAAAGCTAACTCGAAAAAGCAAATCTTTTATATATTTTTATAGATAATCCCATCTACGCTTTGCTATAGTTTAAAGTGCTGCTACTATCGAGGGTTAAGCTTTTTAAACCTGTATCTCTTGAGTTCTTGCCACGCAAATTAAATTCTACGTTCATACCTCGCCAAGAATGTAATTAAAAAACTATTCCACGGGCCGAACCTTTTAAACATAACTTTAAATAGACTAATGAACCAAATGTAATTGCTTGAACATACATTAACTTAAATTGATTAATAATGATCTGTTAATTTAATCGATAGAAAACACACCATCATTGCGATTTTATGACCAGTTATATCTTAAAAGGACCACTTAACCCATGGAACAAGTATTTGTAAAGAAGTAACTATTTAGCCAATTTAGATTTTTTTAATCATCACATAAGTGTGAGATGAACTAAACAAGGAGGTTGCCATACATTCTTTCTTATTTTTATGGAGACTTAGGTTATATATTATGGAAGTCGGCTTCAGTGAAAACCTTTTAAATATACATTTAAACAAAAATTCTCCATTTTCTGAATTTGAAAGTCAGATGTTCAAAAATGTTATAAACATTTATGTTTTTGGATATTTCTGTTAATTATCCGTGGGAGAGCCACGCTTCGGCATGAATGGGCCGGCTCGACCGGATTGATACCACGGCCTCACAGAAAACCGGTGTTAAATAGTGCTTGCGCTGTGTCAGTGAATGAGGATAAACGCGGCGGTAAACGCTTACCATCAGGTGATACGTGTGCTCGTTTGCCCGCCTATTCAATAAAAAAATATGGAGCTCTACTTAACCTTCTTGCTGCTTCTTCTGCAAAGACTTCTTAACCATCCTGAGACGATGGCGAGGCGTGTTTAACGTTCTTTAGGAGTTCTCAAAAGCTTTTATTTATAACATCTCATTATAGACATATCATATTTTACTATAGGTACTTTATTTGCTCAGGTTAATGTTAAGATTTAGCCGAAAACACTTAGAAAGAAAACTAAAATAAGGACATACTTAATTAATCCTTTTGCTGGATATAACCACATAAAATGTTCAATATTTACCGATATTCTTCCATAACGGGTTTACAGTTGAAATTGTTTGATCCACAGAGATAAAAAGAGAAAAAAATGTTAAAGTATTAAATAGGTTCTGTAGAAACCCAAAAAGAATGTTTCAACGGATGCAGGTGCTACCCAATCACGATCTCCGTATTGTATCGGTAACCGAATCGTGATACACCGCAAATTCGTAACATTTTATATACGTATATACTGGTATATACCTATGTAAGTTACCGTAAACTACGTTCTTGACCATTGTGAATATGGATTACACTTCCTATACTTGAACCCTAATGCTTTTTAGGGTTCCGTGCCAAAGGCAAAAGACGGAACCCTTATAGATTCGTCATGTCTGTCTGTCTTTCTGTCCGTCCGTATGTCACAGCCACCTTTTTCCGAAACTATAAGACCCATAATGTTGAAACTTGGTAAGTAGATGTATTCTGTGAACCGCATGAAGATTTTCACACAAAAATAAGAAAAAACAATAAATTTTGGGGGTCCCCATACATAGCACTGAAACTCAAAATATTTTTTTCATGAAACCCATGCGTGTACGGACATCACGGACAAGATGACCCACCCATGTGGTATCTATGGATAGGTCTTCAAAAATGAAATTGAGGTTTCTAATATCATTTTTTTTTAAACTGAATAGATTGCGCGAGAGACACTTCCAAAGTGGTAAAATGTGTGTCCCCCCGCATGTAACTTCTAAAATAAGAGCATGATAAATAAAAAAAAAAAAATGATGTACATTACCATGCAAACTTCCACCGAAAATTGGTTTGAACGAAATCTAGTAAGTAGTTTTTTTTTTTAATACGTCATAAATCGTAAACTGCAATTTACCCTTCTTTCAATCAAAACAAATATAAAAAAAAAATGTTACCTGCTGCTGCGGAACCCTTCATGGGCGAGTCCGACTCGCACTTGGCCGCTTTTTTTTAAATATATATAGCTGCCAAAATGGCTCTACTCAGCTTGATGGAAAGCATGCCTATAATCCACTAGCTGACCCACGCCAACGTGGCCGTCGTTTAGGTCTCCTATTGCCAGTAGCGTAAAAAAAATCTCCCGTTTTTGTAACATTCTTCATTGGTGCTCCGCTCCTATTGGTCTTAGCGTGATGATATATAGCCTATAGCCTTCCTCGATAAATGTGATATATCGATTATATATATCCTCAACAAATGTACTATCCAACACTGAAATAATTTTTCAAATCGGACCAGCGGTTCCTGAGATTAGCGCGTTCAAACAAACTCTTCAGCTTTATAATATTAGTGTAGATGACTGGTAGTGGCTACTGAGAGAATAGTGGCCATTCCCATTGCGGTAGTAGACAATGCAGCATGGTGATCCACACTTTTCACGCCTCGTTTAAAGGACCCAGGATCATAGAGGGACGGAAACACGTGCGCTGGTAGTAAGTTCCAGGTTTAAACAGCTCGTCACAGGAAGCAAGAGTAGGATGGTGAAATATTAAAAAAATGGTTCTTAAACTTTGCCTTTCAGAACAAACCCCATCCCGATGTTTTTTACTTAGGACAAGGCTGCTGTCAGATTTCAAACACACAATTAAAAGCTTTAGGTTGATAGTTAGTATTTAAAAGATAAGAACGGCTAGGTTACGTAGCCACAACGTTGTCTTGCCAGTCACCAACCCGCACTTGGCCAGCGTGGGGACGTATGGCCTTAACCCTCTCCTGAGAGGAGACCCGAGCCCAGCAGTGGGACATTATGGGTTGTTGATGATATAAAAGATACAAATATAAAAACTTTTTATAAAAAAAAAACCGACTTCCAAAAAACCATCCGACGAAAACTGCCTGCCAAAAAACACTAAAAAGCGTAAAATAAACTGGCTCTTCATAAATTGCTATGTGCCAATTCTTGTCTATACCTAATTCTTTATTCATTTAAATAGTAGTATTATTGTGTATGCTAGGTACCTAAAATCTGTTTGAAGTCGGTGCCAAGCCAAATGTAATAGTAGTTACCACACTCGCTTTATTTCGAGACGACCATCAACGACGTCGCGTCAGCCCGTGCGTGTCTGCTCGCTTGGGTTGTTTTATGCTAGCTATCCGGCAGCGGCGAGTGCAGTACCTCCTATTACATTTTGGCTTGGCGCCGACTTCAAACAGATTTTAGGTACCTAGCATACACAATAATACTACTATTTAAATGAATAAAGAATTAGGTATAGACAAGAATTGACACATAGCAATTTATGAAGAGCCAGTTTATTTTACACATAAAAAAAAAATACGGTCGAATTGGAAACCTCCTCCTTTTTTTGAAGTCGGTTAAAAATAAATAGCATTTCAATCATGATTGAAATTCTATTTCCTTTCGTAGTGTATCATGATAAATTGTGATAATTAATTATAGTATATTTTGGAAGAGAAAAAATTGAGGTACGGAGAAATCTCTCATTAAATTCTAATAACACTTATCTTGCCAACGTTTGAGAAAACCGATAAAGTTGTATAAGTTTCTTCCTAGGACATTGATATATGTTTTGTTGCGAGAAATTACAAATTTGTCATGTGTACCGCTCGGGTATTGATGTATGGCACACAACGAGTGTGTATCGCGATTCCATAATTAATTGAGATCGAACAGGTTATCGCAGTCATCTTGAAGATACAAGTAACTCCATTTTACTGTGTATCATTTTTTTTTTCAATTCAATATGTAAAAAGGATGCCGTACATTTTTCTTGTCGTTGAATGGTTGTACGGGAAGAAGAAACGGAACGGGTTCTTACGATTTCCAGAAATCGCAATAAAAGATTTGAATAATGGATCGCTTCTAATAAAATATGTATATAAAATTAATTGAAAGATTTGACTTCTTCATACGTTTGAAACACCTCATCATATTTATGATTTATTGACGATTAAATGTTGTAAGTGATTATGTAAATCTCTTAAAGGCTACCGTGTTGTGGCGATCGTTTGATGTCCTATTGTTCGATAACGATTTACTATATGGGAGAGATTTATTTGCTTTTTTATTACTATTAGCTGTTATTTGTCATGACTTTTCTAATATTAGGTTTAAGAAATAGAGAATAGGATCATTCAAAGATAATGGTAAACTAACCTTTCCCGTGTGATCAGCGTGGTATATATATTAGGCTAAAACCTCCTTTCTAACCTCTATTTGCAGCTGTTGATGTGATGTGAACCGTTTCCCTGTAACTTTTCCTAGCGCTGTGTATTATTATTACTTGTCTATGGACTCTGTCTCGCGTCTATAGCCAACGCAGAGATTCTGCCAATGTCAAGTGTTTCGATTAATAACCGCGAACTGAACTGTCAAAAAAAGTAAAAACTAAAACCCAAATACGACAAAAAACGACGCTGAAAAAGTATGAAACAAGTTTCAAAAGCCGTAGTCACGCGTTGTTAATGTGTTATGGTTTCTACGTAACGTGTGACTACGGCTTTTGAAACTTGTTTCATACTTTTTCGGCGTCGTTTTTTGTCGTAGTTGGGTTTTAGTTTTTACTTTTTTTTATTTGAAATGTTTTGGTGCCTCTATAATATTAATTTCTTTGCTAAGTACATTTTAAAAAGGTCCATAGAAATATCATAATTATCGAATAAATACGGACAAAGTCACAAGAAAATGCCAACAATATATATATATATATTTGAAATGTACAAGTAACGCCCTTTCTAATGATACCAAACACGGCATATTTATCTCAAATTATTTTTTAATACAGTACTTTACGTTGGCTAGAGGCTTTGATTGACAACATGACAACTATCTCGATAATACTTAGTTTTGTTTGATAACAATATCGAAAATTTCAGGAATTTGGTTTAACAAACGATAACCTAAGTTCTTTTTCATTTATGCCACGTTGTGGACGTGATTAGTTCGAAGTATACAGTCAACCTTAATAACCCATACACTATCTATGATGATTGAGAAGAAATAAGAACTAAATGTGTGGGCCTTCCAAAGTGACTTTACTCAGCCTGATTGAAAGCATAAGCAGAATCCAAGAGTAGTGGTCACCATACTCATTGGGAATAAGACAATGCAACAATGCAGCATGGTGACCCATACCATGGCGTCCTCTTGAGATGCTTTTGCATCATTGGGCATTTAATCTTGGTATATATTTTTTTCATGGAGTAGGGTCAATCGAGCAGACGTATCACCTGATGGTAAATGATTACTCCAGATGCGTCACAAGTGCGTTGCCAGTCATTGGGGGATGGGGAGGAGGATGAGGGGAGGGGTTGTTGGTATGGGCCTCCGGTATCCTCACTCACTCGATGAAACACAGCGCAAACGCTATTTCACACCGGTTTTCTGTGAGGCCGTGGTATCACTCCGGTCGAGCCGGCTCATTCATGCCGAAGCGTGGCTCCCGCTCAATTCTACGTTCACTATTGTTTTAAAACTGATCGTCTTTGAACAAAACACTTATATTTAGTGAAATGACTTTCAGAGGTTTGGGGACAAGCGGCATTTTGTTAAATCACTAACCATTAACAAATAAATTTACGAGTAATAAAAACGACTCCAAATTGTTCCACATTTAGCTAACACCGCAGTTACATTAACGGGTTGTTGTGGTTCATTTTATTTACGACTATTACGAGTTATATTAACTACTAAGTAGTTTGTTTATAGGTGTGCATACTAATTTTTATTCATAATTTTACATCTTCGAGTTGAACAACGTGTAATGTAATATCATAACTCTCGCCATAAAACGTCGATTTGTTGTTAAATTTATGTAAATGTGTAAAAAGATCATTAAACTCAGTAACAAATAATTTGTTTAATGTACTCGTATCATAAATAGCATGGGTAATGAAATCTTTTATTACTTATTTAAATATATCGTGTGATTGTCAAACTTCGTTGTTACTTATAGTTTTAAAGTATTTAGAACCCACTTCTTCACACTGGACTGCTGTTGCTTATTAACTTTTTACAGTAAATGAAGAAGAAATAGATTTTGCTATATTCACATAGGGGAAAAGTCGAAGAAGGATTTATATGGGTCTTAGATTTGAGAACTGTTATGGGATGAAGTAAGGTCAGAGTCGCTCTTTCTACTTATCGAATGGACAGACGGTTAACCCATAAACTAGTTTCTACTTAACAAGAGAGCCTACTGCTAGTTCTGCTCCTTTCTGCATGTCTTGCATGAATCTTCAGACTTGAATACACGCTGTTATTTTCGTGTCTTCGTCTCCACTGGTATTGAGACCTTATGAAAACCGCCTTTGGCAGATTATAATCAGACAGGACATATTATTTAAGCCATTTCGATTTCTATAGTAAGTAATGTTTTCGGAGCGAAAATTGTCTATTGTTTTGCTCGAATCCCACAATCCTACCATTTACCGCTGCGAAATTTCACTATCGCTCCATCTGTTACGGAGCCTGCGGCGCAAGATGTGAGATGCTCCGCACAGATACGCTTAACGTAAGAGGCTCTTCAAGATGGGGGGGGTCATCACAATATCACCACGTACGAAACGTTTACGTTAATAGATGCTTTGTCATCTCGATAACCGTCTCTGAATGTAATTTGGGCAAACTGGGCAGATTTCAATGGAAATAAACTTCATTGTACGCTATTTAAATATCGCTACTTGAATACACAAAGTCCTTATTTATAGATAGGAGCATTTTGTAGGTGATGTTGAAATACATAAAAAGGCAATAAATAAAACAGGAAAAGAAATCTTATATTGAATGATTCATCAACGGCAGCAATACGATACGATTATGAAATAATTTAGAATATCTGTTATAAATATAACTACCTAACAAGTTTCTGTAAAATGTCTAACATTTTGATAATTATACGTAAGGGTAACTAATTTTTTTATGGTATCCTATTAAATGGTTTCTCTTAAATTCAGTTACAACTATGCGTAAACTGTGGGATAGGATAATTTAAGTGAGATAGGTGCTGTTTTCATTAAAAGGAAAGGAGAGAAAAAACTATAAACTATTGTTATTCATCTATGTATATTTTTAAACATAATTATTTATCTTTTATTTATTGATTTATTGTCAATAAATAATTGTGATGATCTGCGCAAGACGACTGGCAGGAGCTAGATGCGAGAAGCCGAGGATCGAACTAAGTGGCGTGCAATTGAGAGGCAGCAGACTGAGATAGGCTCATGATGTTGATAATGATGATTGGTAATAGCTTCTGTTCACTATACACGTGCACCTGCGATGTCCCTTACTGAACCATCCAAAGGTTGACTGGTAGAAGATGCCATTAAGCATTAAGTCGGCCTCATGGAAAATGTTATGCCGGAAGTGATAATAAATAAGTAAAAATAAAATATTTTTAAAGCTTTTAAAGGAGACTGTAATTTGCCATACATACTAGTGATAAAAATCGAGCAACCCCTGAGCTTAGTCAACTTGTATATACAATCTTTAAGTATCGTATTTTGCCATAAATACCTATACAGTCTTCAAAAAAACCTTGGTTCCACAAAATTCAAGAGGCAAGCGGCAACTCCTGTGCTAAATATAACTTTTAATTAAAGGTACTTCAAGAAACTTAAAGTGGACGCCGCCGTGTCTAAACAAACTTCAATTCAAAAATTACAAACACTCAAATCACTCAACAAATATCAGAAAATCACGAATAAACACTAAGTTGCTTTGTATTCGCAAAAAAGTGTTAAAGGCTACATTTTTTATCACACATCCATTAAGAGTATCTTGTATTACCCTCAGTTAAAGTATATAGGTAACTCTATCATGTAAAGAGTTTAATTTTGTATGTTTTTGTTCAATATTTTTAGTCGTGAGATATTTCCTCAACAAGTAATTGGTGGCAGTGCGCTCAGGCTTGCCTCAAAACATTCTGACATTGACAGTCTCAACGATTGATGGTTTTAAAAGAGGGAACTTAATTGATTGTTGTTTTCGCTTGGGACTACTCGGTAGCTTGTACTGGTTTACAATACTTGTGTGTTTCAATAATTAAGACGTTGCCTTACAGTAAATCTTTACGATTCTACTCAATTCTGTCTGAGGAAAACCATTACTGACCGCATTTTCATTACCTGCATTCCTTATTTTTTCTACTTTTTGCTGTTAGTGGAATTATTAGTGTCCTTGTAAATACCAACTAATAGTTATTACGAGTATACTGACCAACTGTAGAACATTGAAAGTCAAAGTGCTTCCCTTACAGCGATAATCACATCTTACAATAGTTACAATCCCAATTCTAATACAACCTCCTATTTTCTTTTAGTAAACAATAAAAGTAACCACAACAATTTAATATTCGTCCAATGTATCGAGGCTTACCAGCTTTTCTATATTATCTGTAATCTAATACGGAAAACAAAAGGAATATGGCACAGATGACGCGGCACGTGACTCTCCTACCAAGTTGGGGAGGCGTGCCCTCCCTTTTATTGCGCACTTAGATAAAGACTTCTGGTTATAGCCGGATTAAGATGCGATCAGTTTAAAATTCGAACGCAGATTGGATCTATCGCCATTTTGTTAACATGCAGGTGAAATGGCTAAAAATTCGAAAAGGTTTTTGTGCTGAACTTTGTTGTAGACCTGGAATAGCTGTATTATGTTAATACGATATTAAGAAGTGTAAAATGAGTTTAATAAGCAAAATGAGTCTGAAGTCAGTTTGTATAAAAGCTAAGTTTAAAATTTTGTACAGTTTTGTTCGCGAACTTAGTATATGCACTACCTGAGGAAAATATAGTGTTTATTTTTAAGATAGTCATATTTCATCAGGTGACTCGTCTGCACCTTTAATGCTTAATCATCAAATGTAACATTAGTTAGTTATATACTAAACGAAAGCTCAGATGGACTAATACTTTAGATAAACGGATTTCCATTATCGAAACCCGTTCCTTCTCCCCGTGTCGATATCGTTTATCATCGAAGTCGTTTAAACAGATTTGTAACCCACTCTGCGACGTTTTATATCTCCATATTGGTCCTTTGGTCGCCTCACTCATCTGACGACACAGTAGGGTGTCCCCCCGTTTAAGAAAATGTGTTTTTTTTTTACTTTTAAATTAACAGTTGTAAAATATTAATGTGTATATGTGTAATATGAGTAGTAATTTCCTTAATATAATTAAGTGACGATAGAGTTTTACAGCTGTGATAGGTTCGAATTTAAAGAAACTGTTACGCAATATCATTTTGAACAGCTTCAAATTAGGAACGTAGTCTCACAGTTCTCAGGGTAGTAAGACAGGTCCCGATATTTCTGTGTCGTGTATCAATAACAATTTATTTAGTTAACACATAAAATGTTGTCCTATGTAAGGTTTGAACCAGCGTTGGACGTCCCACTTTTTGAATCAAAATTGTAATGTCCGCGCGGGACAGGTTTTGTCCCGCTTTTTGGGGATAGTTGGCAAAACGCTCAAGGTTAAGTTAGTTAGCCGTAGTGGTGTATCGCCAATAAAATTGGCAGGCAATAAGAAAATAAAAATTCCACCATTACATTAGAAATTGGCACTAGTTCTTTCATGAACTAGGGCTGATGTAGCAAAAACAAAAATCCTTTTTTTGGTCACTTACTTTGTCACTGAAAATTCTCGAAATCCCGATTTGACTAAAAAAAAATCTGGCAAACGCTAAAATGACGGATTAAAGTACTACGCCGTCAGTGCGGTTGCACCTAAACGTCATGCCGAATATATAAAACATCACGTTTCGCACGCCGAATCTCATTAATTTCTAAACACCTAAGAAAAAATTCTCAGAAAAATAAAAGAACTTTATTTTTATTGATAAAATCACAGTGACCCTAGTCACAAGACTCACAGTGACCCTAGTCACGCGTACACAAGACGTGCATTTGACAAGCCGGTCACGTACAGCGCCCTCTGTGATCCAGTTCTGTAACTACGTCATACTTTTTTATTCCTAACGTTTAAGTTCCCCCTTCCGATGCTATTGGCATCTTGTATTGTTTCGGTTAAAGAATAATTTAAAGATGGTGGATCATTGCGGTGATTTGAGGAAATGGGTTCTTCTGCCTAGGTATAATAACTAAAAATAAGAATTGAAAATATTTACCTTCCTATCGTTTCTATTCCCATATACTCTCTGTGTTAGCCAATAAATATTGTACCTACCTGTTGGTAGACTTCTAGGTTTAAGCACTGTAGGTTACAGCTCTAATCGGAGCCACCCAACTAGCAAACTTGGCATCGCATAAGAATTTTAATCTTTCCCTTTTTAACCCCCAACGCAAAAAGGAGTGTTATAAGTTTGACGTCGATGGCTGTCTGTCTGTGGCATCGTAGCTCTCAAGAGAATGGACCGATTTCGAAGTGATTTTCATTTCATTTGAAAATCAGTTTCCTTGCAATGGTTCCTAGCTATGTTTGGTTAATATCGGTCCAGTAGTGTAAGAGTATCAGCTCTTTTCCAAAATGATGTAAGGCAATTTTGGCGTATGATTACTCGATTAAGTGCTTCACGTAGTAAGCTTCAGTATATCGTTAAATGACAATTAATTGATAACTTCGACCTGATGCTGCGTAGGGGGTTTTAAAATTTTTAATTTATGATTATAAATAAAATGGCAATGAGTATGTCCATAATGGTGACGGACCACATGAGAGTTAGCAAATTGATGGTTTTATTTAATACTGTTCTGCTTCTCGATCTGAAATATATCTGTGAGTTCATGCAATGAGTTACTGATATTAAAAATGTCGCAGTGCTTAATGACTATATGGAAAACTTGCCCCGTAAAGTCATGGGTGAACGAACTATTTAGTTAATTTACAACTTTAATTGTGTCGAAATAATCCCTCCAAATGGATAATTAAATATAAATATGGTTTTAAATGAAATCGTGGGAGGTCTCACGTTACATTTTATGTAACTTTTATGTTGGTTTACATAAATTAAATGTGATAATTATTGGCGGAATCTGTTGAAGGAAATGAATTAAATCAAGGCAAAGGAAATTGGTTATAAAAAGGTAATAATTATAGTTGAACATAATACTCATGTTACAATAACGAGCAAATCCGGTGCATTATAATACAAATAATCGTTTTTATACAGAAATACTTAAATATGCAGAAATAACGGGTCGGTTGTTGAGTTATCAAAACTGATAAATCAGAGGGTCCAGAGGTCATGGGTTTGGTTTACAAGTAGGACAAATGACTGTAATCATTAAGGGTAGTTTTAGCCCTAAAAAGTCCGATAAGTCTCCAAGTCTCTCTCCTACCTACGGAGTTGCCTAGCACATTTGGGTTGTAGTCTGAATTTATTTACTCCACGTAAAGAATCGGAGCCCAGCCGTATCTTAGTAAACTTAAAGCGGACCTCAACCAAGTCTGAAAGAGACTCCAGGAAGAAAGAGGAATGTAGATATATAATTTATTTATGTTGTACATGTTAAACGTTAGGAGACAGGAACATATAAGTCTAGACAGTGGTCCAAATTTAGCATACACAACATGAGTAAAGGTGAAATACAAACATTTCCTACGCCTCATCTACAAAAAAATTATTGTTTATTAAAGAATATAAAATATTAAAAAAAGAAAGAACCATCTCAAAATAGAAATAAAGGTACTGTAAATGTACTGTAATTTGAATTATTTAACTTTTCTATGTTTGTCAGCTGTCTGAAAACTTTCAGGATCAGACCTCCGTGTATAAGCTGTCTAGTTGTATTAACAGTCAAAATAATAAAAATAACAGGATCAATGAGTGTGTCTAAGATGAATACTAATAATAGAAGCGAAAAAGGAATGACTCTTATTAGCTGAGCACTTGACTTGAGAGCACTGACCTCAAATTGATCACATCACTTAGTACACATATCTGAAGCAGGATCTGCTCACGGCTTTACTACATTTAATTATTGTAATTATATACGTCTTTGATGGATTATGATTCAATGATCAATAGCAGAAGTGTAGTTACTATAACTTGTATTAGATTATATAGACGATTCATATTTAATATATAATCTAATTATATAATAGACAGATGGATGCCGACGGTCTAAAACCGAGATATGTAGCGCTTTGCTATCTTTGATTAGGCATTATCGGCGAGGCGATAGCCTGACAATGATGAATACAAATCATCATCATCATGCTCATCTTACTAAGCTTCCTTAAATATCATCCTAATAAATACAATGTTGGAAAATACAATATTGCCTTTTTTGGAAGACCGCAGACCCCGTCTGACGTTAATCTACTAACTGGGAATGTAGTCATTTTAGACGGGAGAAGGGAAGAAGATGAATTAAAGGTAAAGTAAATAGATACAGTAAAGAAGCTGAGATAAGGTGTGTTAAGTTTTGGATGGGAAAAAGGACTGCGGCCAGCCCTAGACATTAATGTGTAATTGAAGATCATAATTAGTTACATCACTATGTATAAAGCACATGCTGCTACTTTTTTACTCATGCTGCTACTTTTTAACCGACTTCCAAAAAGGAGGAGGTTCTATGTTCCACTGTATGTATTTTTTTTTTTTTTTTTTTTTTTTTTTTTTTTTTTTTTATGTATGTTACCTGATTACTCCGTCAGTTGTGGACCGATTTTGATTTTTTTTTTGTATTCGACAGGGTATGCTTCCGTGGTGGTCCCATTGCCAGCATATCAGGATCTGATGATGGGATCCCAGGGAAATCGAGGGAAACCCTAATTTTTTATAGGCACATACTATGTTTTTCGTATATTTTCTGAAGTTACACCGGTATTTGCGTCTGGTAGTCATCATTTTACGATGATGAGCTGATGATGTAAGGTACCACTCCTTAACGGTTAGGAGTTGGAGGGTAAATCTTTAAATATCATATAAATATAAGTTACCTTTAGTCGTATTCTTACAAATTATTTAGGTAAGCTGATGATGGAAGGTGGAAGGTACAACTCCTCAACGGTTAGGAGTTGGAGAATAATTCTTTGAATTTCATACGTATCTAAAGACCTTCAGTCGTATACTTTCAAGCTATTTAGGTGAGCTGATGATAGAAGATTAAACTCTTCAACAGTTAGGGATTAGAGGATGATTTTAATATTACACGTACCTTAATTTGTATTCTTGATGATGAAATTTGATGAAATAATTCAACTTACTACTTACCTACGATTGTTTGCACTAAAAACTGTAAAATAAAAACTTTTTATAAAAAAAAAAAAAACCGACTTCCAAAAACATCCAACGAAAACTCTCTGTCAAAAAACACTTAAAAGCGTAAAATAAACTGATTCTTCATAAATTGCCTATACCTAATTCTTTATTCATTTAAATAGTAGTATTATAATGGGTGCTAGGTACCTAAAATCTGTTTGAAGTCGGTGCTAAGCCAAAAAGAATACAAACGAACAATTACAAAAGTCTAAGCGATAGTCACTTGGCACCGACTTCTGACACTTTTGATGTGTGTAGTAGTATTATAATGTGTGCTAGGTACCTAGAATCTGTTTGAAGTCGGTGCCAAGTGACTATCGCTTAGACTTTTGTAATTGTTCGTTTGTATTTTTTGGCTTAGCACCGACTTCAAACAGATTTTAGGTACCTAGCACACATTATAATACTACTATTTAAATGAATAAAGAATTAGGTATAGGCAATTTATGAAGAACCAGTTTATTTTACGCTTTTAAGTGTTTTTTGACAGAGAGTTTTCGTTGGATGTTTTTGGAAGTCGGTTTTTTTTTTTTTATAAAAAGTTTTTTTACTTTATAAATAAACCAGTTGTGATAAATCGACACCACTACAAAACGAAATACATGTTACGCTTCACAAGAATTGTGAACTGATTCGGAATGGAAATATTTCTTTGGTGACAAGTGGTACAAAAGTTCAATACGCATCCATTTGTGGACACACACATGCTCTATTAGTACACACGGATGTGGCATGGCATTCAGTCGAACCGGTTACCTCAGCATCGCTAATCGATGTCAGGTACATAGACCCATATAACTGCTCATAAACTCATAACAAATACACATGAAACAGCGCAATAAACTACACGCCGATAACATTAAATTCAATTTAGAATGTCTGCTTTATTACACGGAATTGACTAAAGCATTCGACTGCGTTGATCACAAAAGAAAGTTGCGAAACCTTCGACAATAAGTCGATCAACATTGATCTGTCGTAGTCTTGAAATAAAAGTCATTTTATTGAGTGATCCGCGGCCGTTGTCACGATTAACAAAAACCCATAACCCGTTATGGTAATGGATTTACGCTTAGTTTCCTTCTCAGGCTACTATATATCTTAATCTGTGGGGTCAAAGTTCGATATTAAATGCGATAATTGTGTCCCTTGCATCGTTTTGTAGTTGTGTAGTGAGTGCAACAAGCCGGAATGCCCGCTCCGGGAGAACCTGTCTGCGATCTGAGAAATTCACTTCAGGTCTGGATTATAAAATTCACATGTGGAACGCGTTTACTACGTCGATCATTCACATTTATGGTTGTGTTATTGCTGTTGAGATTAAAAAAAGGTCTGGTTCGTATCCTCGTCAACTATGATGAAGATGTTACTGGAACGAACTAGTACATGTTTTATTGATATGCTTAAATCATGGTTGAGAATTTTGTAACTTGATTAGTACATCTGAACAAGATGTGTATCGTGTCTGTGCTCGTGTACGAAGTCAGAATCAACAATTTAGTGGTTAAATGGTTAATAAAGTTGCCAATAACATAAATTTTATCTCATCTTTTAATAAATTATGTTTGAATAAAACTTTTATAGAATAATGTAAACAAATTTATGATAATGAATAGTCATATTTCTCGCAGACGGCCGTCTGTTCCAAAATAAGCTGTGAATGTACAACGACCAACCATAACGTTCTTGATAAATACTTAAGTTATGAAATTATAGTGTTTATAACACTATCATTTGATTTAAACGGGCATCGAAGCCACAACCTCTTGGTAATTAACTACTAACGGCCGTTTTACAAAAAAAAAAAATGTTTGGCCAGCCAAAATGACTCTACTCTGCCTGATGGAAAGCATAAGAAGAATCCAAGAGTGGTGGTCACCATGCTCACTGCAAATGCAGACAATGCAGCATGGCGACCTACACCATGGCGGCCTAGTGATGCTTCTGCATCTTTTAATCTAGTCAACAAGTACGGAACTTGTTGACCACACTAGTTGGGCCTCCGGTCTCGCACTCACCAACGGAACACGACAGCACTATCGAACGCTGTCATTTTACGTTGATTTTCTGTGCGAGGGTAGTACCGCTCCGGTCGAGCCGGCCCGTTGGTGTTGAAATCAGCGTGGCTCTACTACCTTGTGTACATAACCTATCTCCAGTTTTAACTTAACATAGATTATTGAAAACGATCTGAGTTTACCTTGAAAACAGTATTTGTTATTTTTTGACAACAAAAATTGACAAAAAAAGAAAAATGTTGAAATCGAATATCAATAATAACGAAAACAATTGAAAGAAATATACAGACTCTCCAGGTTTAACTAGAGAGTATGTTATGGAAAACGGCAATAATTCAACGGAGCGGACTATTCTTGTTATATTTGCAATGATTTTTAAAGTAAATTGTATAAAATGATGTCTACCCCGTGGAAGAGCTATGTTTTGGCACGTATAAAATACAGTAGCGCCATCTATACACAATAAAAGTTATTTAAATTATATGATATTAACGGTATAAGTAAAAATACCTGTGCAGTTATATGTATAAAACACGTTAGAAGTACATTCAGGAAAAACGGACAGCCGTCACTCAAAGAACGCGGTGTTAACGAGGTGCTAACAGTATGCAAATATGCAAACCGCGCGACCATTCAAACTGGTATTTGCACCGAGCTTGTCAAACTCAATGTTTAGCACGGTGTTGAAACTTAACACGGCACTGATTTATTTGTACAAATATAATTATAGAGATAAGTAAAGGCACAGACACAGTTCCGTGTAGCGAGGCATTAAAAATACGGAGTGTCATTCCTAATCATTCCGTGGGTGTCGTAAGGGACAACTGAAAGGAGCTAACTAGTCACGCAGGACAACAGCATTGCAAAGAGAAGTAAATACTTAAAACAAATTCTAAACCAATCCTTCTGGCCAACGCTGTAGAAGTTCAAAACCTCCTATCTGAGGAGAGATCTGTGTTTCGCAGTAGACTATACTCTTTGCGCTGTAGCATGGTGCGTGGTGGTTTAATTCAATTTACTACAGTTTGTGGTTTAATTTACTACAGTTATTATTGATTTAATATATATTGCGAATCTAAATCGCGGCAACTTTCAAGAGTGAAACAAAATTTTACTGAAACTGTCACCCGCACCATGCTACAGCGCAAATAGTATAATAAAGAATGATGACAATTAGTAAGAGGCAGAAAGGTGCTCGTAGACAAATTCATTTGCAGTTTTGTTTCGTTTCTAAAACTTCTTTCCCCAGCTTCAGAAAAAGTTTTTTTTATATCGAAGATATCGAAGGGCAAAAAGTATTTTTGCCCTTCGATATCTGAGTGCAAAAGCCGTGTTTATTCGCTAGACGATAAAGTAAAATTTAATTTAGAACATCGTGTGCACTAAGCTTGTGAAGTCAAAACATCATTAAACCTATTTACTTCTACCTCCATGGTGTCGAATTTATTATACAATTTTTTTTATTTGTTAAAAACTCAGACTCGGAATCTTCTTGGTGTACTTTTTTTGATTTGCTTTGCCAGCGCAGCGCCATTTTCTTTTCACGTCATTCAGTCAATTCCTCGCTGAGGTGGAATGAAAAGTTACGTGTTGCACTCGAGTGCAATTTCTTTTTCCTAGTGCTCTTTTGATTCTCTCGCTGACGCTCAGGATTCTAATTTTTTAAAAAACCTTCGCTTGCTCGGTCATCAAAATTGAGCACGCGGTTAAAAAGCAACTTTGCACTCTTGTATAACAAATAACTATTGAACCATAGATATATGTAGAATAGGAAAATAAAATATCCTAAGTTGAATATGTACATGTACCTAATTAAAAAATTTATAACTAATGCACATAAAGAACAAAACATACATTAAAAGTTATTTTTAACATTAAAAATCTTCATAATTAGTGTTGCTTACTTCAAATATCATTTAAAAATACACGGGTTAGATACATCCTTCAAAACTTAACAGATATTAATAAAAAATCATATTATCCCAACACACTTTTTTTTATAAATATGTAAATGAAACCCTTTGCAGCCCCAAAAGTAAGATCTTCGGAATAACAATATAACGAAAATTAATTTAACAAAACAACAGCGCCGACCCGGAATCGACCGCGGTCCCCAGCGGCCACTTGAATCCATTACTAATTCAGAATACGATCCCACTGAATTAAAATAGCCATACATAATCCAGAGGCCACTTTACTCGATACAAAAATAGCCTTTACGGTAATAAATTTTTTAGTAGGTTACAACTTGGTTTATAAGTAAAAACTGTAGGGTGAAAATGGCTTAAACGGTTTTATGGTCGTTGTGACATTATGGTTAATTGTGGGTGATATCTAGATGGGTCGCGAAGACTTTTTAATCCGTAATGGTCGAGCTGATAACGGCTACTATGATATACAGTCGTGGTGGAAATATTTTGGGAAACATACTGGTATAGGTATATGGAGAAGACTTATTGTGAAACGGAACCTTTTATTTACGTAGTCGATCAACCATAATTCCGTTTCATTTAATAATTAGTTAGCTAAAATTATTTTAACCATAAGGCAATTTAAAAGAGAGATGATTGCCATCTAATTTCATAGCTCTGTAGATTGGTTTTGCAAGTCAATACTAGATGGCGTTAGACGTCTTTCTATAGCACTATCTGCCATTCCATTCTGCCAATGCTTGTTACAACCATAATTGAAACGAACAGAAGAAAAATGAAAAAGTATGGTCGTATATACACATTTTTTTTTACTACGTCTTTTGCATGTATGTAGGAATTACTAGGAATATTATTTCAGTGGGTAATATTAGTAATAAATCATAAATTTCAATCATAATCTGTCAATAATTGTGATTTATGTTTAGATTGACTGCACGGATGGTAGGAATAGCGGTATAATTGGTCGCCTCTCGCCTCGCCATCTCGTCGCTTCCTACTTCGCTAAGTTTTGTAGGCTTGATTACCACATGGGATAATTGCTCAACACTTTGTGTGATCCAGAAATAGTTGTTCTGAGTTTGACACGGTTTCCCACAACATTCATTGCAGTCAGATTACTGCAGATCTGCCTAACAGAACTCTTTCCTTGGCTTCCGACTCATGCATCATAATTTTATTTCTACCACTTACAACACACTAAGTCCTTTGCCATACTATGCTAGCAGGTTGTCCGAACAGCCCGCAGTCCGGTAGTAGTGCGATAATTAATAGCTTCAGTGCACGGAGCCGAACCCGCGACCCTCCCGCTGCGTGCTTTATTGCGTGCCAGCGAATGTCAATAGTTCACTTTGTTTAACTGTTATCCACAAATTTCTGTTTGGAAAGCTTAAATATGTTATGAAGCACCCAGATACGTACTTTTTATTGATACGAATAAACATAGCTAGTTGTTGAATAATTTAACAACAATTATTGTTTAAACAACTACTCATTTGTTCAATACTAGCTCGCTCGCTTGTTTTCAATAACCTACAGGGTATTAATAATTTCAATTAAAAAGCTTTTTAAAAACAAGCTTTTACTGGAACGCCTCGAAACGAATCAAACGAGTCCAAACTCGATGATTTTGCGACGTTTCTTTAGAGAGTTCCTACGGCCACCTTCCAGCTCCAGCATCAGATCAGCTCCATGTCATTATAATGTATGTATTGTCACGCTGTATACATACGTTTGCGAAATTTCAGCAAAATCGGTTGAAGATATCTGCTTCAAAATTGAGTTGCAAGATTCCACCCGAACTTACAAGCATACACACATAAATACATTGCATACATTGCAAGATAATAAAAAGCTTGTAAAATGGTCAGAATTTACCTTCAAAAGAGAATTTTATCTTTTTTTGACAACTGTTGACAGACCAATAACAATGATACAGAAGCATCTCAATCGGAGATCGTTTTTTGATTTTTCGGAAGACGGTCCCCATTTCATCTCATCCACATTTTTTATATTTTTCCTCATTAATTTCATCACGACGAAGACTTAAAGACTTGAAGACATATGATATGAAGACTATAAACACTTGACATTGGCAGAAATAGCTGATCCGAGAGATCCGGCTGGTTGCCATTTCATCAAAAGAAGAAGAAGCATCTCAATCACATAGGTATTATAGATAGAGCAGGGGTGTCAGGCCTCCAGCCGTCCCTCGGTTAGAAAGAGAGAGACGGTCATGGTACCTCTGTCTCTCTCTTCTCGCGTATGCGCAGTTAGCACGGAAATGTCATAATAACAAGCAGTCCTATAATGCGCATGCGTCAGTAGAGAAAGACAGATGGGGTACCGCGATCGTCTCTCTCTTTCTAACCGTTGGACGTTTCCGCTTACAGGCAGCCGTATGTCTTCCCTACTCTATCTATAAAAGCTCTATGATCTCAATATTCTCAATAGGCCGCCACAGTGTGGGTCACCATGCTGCATTGTTGCATTTTCTACATTCACAATGAGTATGTTGACCAACATCTTTTGGATTCTGCTCATGCTTTCCATCAGGCAGAGTAGAGTCACTTTGGCAGGCTCATACATAAACTAAAAAAAACTAAAATAAAATATCAAAAAAAAATCCGTATGGGAATGAAAGTATTAGACCAATAATATTGAAAAGAAGACTATCTCCAGTTTTGACTAGAGAAAACGGCCATAAGTCGAGTTTTTAGTTGATCATAAAAACACTTATAAAGTATCTCGAGAAAGTTGACGAGCATTTGCCCCCATGATTCCTGCTTCCAAATCCATGGGATCCTATTACCAATTCGCTGTAAGTTTATACTCCCACTTTGGCGTTGAAGTCACCCATAACAACGTTGTAGTGGGTCTTTGTAGTGAAGTGGTGAGCCCTCGATGTGACATCGATCATATCCTCCACTTCATCGTCTGAGTGGGCCGAGGTCGGTACGTACACTTGTACTACCTTGAGGCTATACCTCTCAGTAAGTTTGATAATGAGGTACGCTACCCTGTTCGACACACTGAAAGAAAGAAGAAAGAAAGAAAGACATTTCCACCACGTTGTCAGAAAGGGACATGTTTACCAGAAACCCCACGCCACTTTGGGATTGTTGGTCTCCCTCGCGGCAGTAGGTACATCAGGTAGCCTGAGTCGAGGGTTAAGGGAACCCCCCCCCCTCTCTCTTCGGACTTCACATAACCCTAGGATATGCCACCATCTATTTTTTTTCTATGCGTGAGTTCGCCAAAGTGGCTCTACTCTGGCTGATGGAAAGCATGAGAAGAATCGAAGAGTGGTGGTTACCATACTCACATACAACAATGCTGCAACGCAGCATGGTGACCCACACTATGGCAGCCTATTACAATAATGCTGACATTTTACGTTGGTCTTTCACGTCCATTTAACAGATCTCAGAACAATACAATTAAAACTTGAATAATTTTATGCTTATAACACACGACCCAAAAATGAATAACATTAGAGATTTTATCTTAAAGAGAGATGTCCCACATTAATGCGAGTTGTAACATTAACTTAATTACTTTACGACTGTCATACCTAATACCGTTTATATAAAGCACATACACCCATTAAAGCCATTGTTACCGGAACTAAGCGCCAATAACTAGCCACCTTTATACCACTTACAATCACAGATAAGGCTAACTGTGCATGAGGGCGCGATACTCGCTGTCAACAGCGGCTTGACACGACACCTATATCACTCGTTTGTAGCCGCCTAACGTGCTTCAATGCGGTATTTCATAATTTTTGATTAATCGCAGGGGTGGCTTAATGAACTGAGCTGTTAATTTACATGAATAGGTGGACAATAGTTCTATTAATAGTACATTATTGTTATAGAACCTTGTGGGTGTGGTGGTGAATTAAGAATGCGGAGTGTCACCACCCCTTCTCATCAGATAAGTGTCGTAAGAGGCGACTAAGCGTTGTCTACGCTTACTACTACTACTACTACGCTTACCTTAATACAAACCCTTTACCAACCCTTAGGACCAGTGTGGTACAGTAGGTCAAAATGTCCTTGCCAAGAAAAGGCATATGTCCGGGATACTTTGTAAACTACGGAACCAAACGTGCATGGCCGTCACTCTTTTACACCCCATGCTAAACAAAAGATAGTGTAAATTTATTCTAAATTTAATACAATATTATGGCATATTTTATAACTTAATCAAAAGCAGTAAAATTCTCGCGTCGGCGACCATTCAAAGGCATATAAAGTATTTTGAATAAAACATAGGTGAGTTCGCAGTGACTATCGAATTAGCGAAAAGCTGGCATTATCGAACTAGTGCTGAATAATTTTATATCATACCATTTCTACCCGCCATTGTATTGAAATGTGGCAACACCGACCAGCGAGATATTGTTTGACAGTTGAAAACTGTCACCTAGACGCCATGAAAGAAACACTGAATATTCCTGGGTTTTTATTGAATTGAAAGTAGTTTAAATATAACTTTGTATGAAAACTATTCGCGTTTTTCATCCTGAGTTGTTTATTGAAGAGTAGGAAACTATGTGTTATTAAAATTCATAGAAGTTCTACACTTCTGAAGTCGTTTTTATATTCCTGAATCTGCACCTGCAGAGTACAGGTAGAGAAAGTTCTTCTCTAAAATTCTTTTACTTACTCTTCACTCCTCTTTGCTGGTGTGTTATTTTTCTTCAAATTTACCACCAGACTGGGAGTACACCTGTAAAGAAACATGTCAATATCGCAATCTATCGTAACGCATTCACACTAATGCACCCTGACTAATGACTACCAATGCACTCTGACTGTAAAAGAATATTTTCCCTTCTTCGTGTTTAATACACTCTGTTTATCTTAATTATTCAAATTAGATAATTTATCAACAGCTTAGAAAGGAAATTCAATCAGCTAATAGGAGTGATATTTTTGTTTCAGGTGAGCATCGATCGCGTATACCGGCGCAATCAGAGCGGCAAGCGATCCCTTCGGAGGGCGAGGTGGGAGGGCACGATGTATTGCAATGCAAATAAGATGATCGCAGAGATTTAACGGAACCTGACCCTATTGATAGGTAGGAAATATACGGGCGCCTTTTTTGTACAGAAACGACAGTAATAAATATTTCTAAAGAGTGCATTTTTTTTTAAATTTTACGAATAGTTTGCTGTTAGTTTGTTTCTGGTGTGGTGGTGACGTCTTATTAGATGCTTCTTATCGTACTTTTTTGTAACAAAAATCCTGTCAAAGTGTCGATCTACTCTCAATTTCACAATTGAAATGTTAAATAAAATATTCTAGTACTAAAATAATAGTATATTACTGAAACTAGCAGAATACCGATTAAATTTGGCTGCACGGATAGCGTGGTCGTCGTTTTCTACTGCCCTAGGTGCTGTGAATTCAAACTCCACAGCTCCTGATACTTTATATGATCCACAAATTGTTCTGAGTCGTGGTGTATTTTTTTTTGTCCGTTTCATCATCTGTATGTTTATAAAATCTATTTTCAGAAGGATTTATTTTTAGTGCAAGAGTTGTCTTTAAAACAAGATGAACAAATTAAAAAAAAAAAGAAACGACTTCAAGAATTGAACCAAATTGAAATGGGACCACACGGGAAGCACCAGTTTTCAAAAAAAAAAGAATCATCAAAATCGGTTCACCCAGTCCAAAGTTATGAGGTAACAAACATAAAAAAAAACAGTCGAATTGATAACCTCCTCCTTTTTTGAAGTTAGTTAAAACTAGGTCACTGTACGATAGCTGTTATTTTATTACAGTAAATTTTGAATGTTTTATACTTAACTACAATGTCAGTGGATAGGAACAACTTAATAGATACAACTACTAGCGTTGACTATCCTTAATCCCATAAATCTTTATATTTTATTTTTTTTTTCTCAATTTTGTAGACGTTCTCGTACAAAATATCGTCTCGTGTGTTTCTACCAGCCGCGTCTCTCAAGTAAAAGCCTCGAAGGGCACCAGCTTCGCCCCAATCGCGATAATTCCGACATCTCGCGCAAGATTTGTGCTCCATTGTCATCCACCCGAGACATTGTTAACGATTACCGCTCAAAACATTATCTAGAAGAGACTATCACTATTCTAGAATATTGTCTTGGGAATTTACCAGTAAAGGCACGACTTCTGACTGCACCAAACAAATGACGACTCACAATCGCTCATCAATATGTCTATATATATAATAACTAGTTTTTGCTCGCGGTTATCGCCTATGTGTTATTCTGATGTATAAGCTACTAGTTGTCGCCCGCGGCTCCGCCCGCGTATATGTCGTTTAACGCGGCAAATAGTAGCCTATGTGTGTATAAGCTACATTACTGTAAAGTTTCATCCAAATCCGTTCAGTAGTTTTTGCGTGAAAGAGTAACAAACATCTATCCATCTATCTATCCATCCATCCATCCATACTTACAAACTTTCGCGTTTACAATATTAGTATAGATATTACTGTAAAGTTTCATCCAAATCCGTTCAGTAGTTTTTGCGTGAAAGAGTAACAAACATCCATCCATCCATACTTACAAACTTTCGCGTTTATAATATTAGTAGTATAACAATCATAGCTATTGAAATGCCAAGAATATATTGCCAGGGAGTGTAGAACACTCGTCAGTCATCACATAGGTATGACTAGTTGATACAGACAACGGATGAACCGGGACCGCTTAAATCGCCTACACCACGCCTGTCACCGAGCACCAGCTGAGTGTGACTGCTTTCATATTAAACTAAACATTGTTCGTGTGTTAACAGATTAAGAATATAGAGTGTCACCTGTTCATCCCATGGGTTGTCGTAGGAGTAAGGGAGCAAAACTACGTAGGACAACATTACTGCAAAGAGAAAGACAGAAAGAAAGAAGTCTTTCTTTCTGTCTTTCTTAAAGAGAAGGAAAACTTGAAACGAATCCTATAAGTAACAACCCGTCTGGGCAATGTGGTAGGATGCAGAAGCATCACTAGGCCGCCATGGTATGGGTCACCATGCTGCATTGTCTGCATTCGCAATGAGTATGGTGACCACCACTCTTGGATTCTGCTTATGCTTTCCATCAGGCAGAGTACGGTCACTTTGGCAGGCCAAAAAAAGGTCAAACGTCCTTTCAAAGGAGAGGCTTATGTCTTGCAGAGGATAGTTGAAAACTGTTAATGAAAGTAAACTAACTAAACATTGCAACACGTTGAGACGATGCTGACAGGTGAGAGATTTTGATAAACGTCGACTCCATGACTAGATGGTTTGCCCAGCGACGGTTTCCAAAAAGAGCTATTCAACATGAATAGTTGCATGTACGAGACAATGATAAATTGCTAGACCGTTTTACTCATTGTCACAATCTTGAGTCCTGAGACTTTAGCTTATTTAACTTCAGTTTGCTCAACCCCGAGTGATCTAGCGTCATATTCGATAAGTAACATATAACATTATTCGACTGTAAATCGGGACTTAATCGGGTAGACTCTACCCGTGACCACGATCGTTGCAATTCGATCGAAACGTCGGGAAACCAAAAAAAGTATTGTACTTTATAGATATTATCGCGATTAAGTCCCGATTTACAGTCGAATAATATGTATAGTCACGAAAGTTTAAAAACAACATATAACATGTTACATTGCAAGAGAAGTCCGTGGCAGCCTGAGAGCCTCCCTATTAAGTAATGCGCATACGCAAAATATATGTTTGCAATAGTAACAAATATGTCCACGACACTTGCAGCGCATTCCCGCGGATGCAAATTGAGCGAGCGCGCCCCTTATCTGATGTAGGGTGACCAAATTACTACTATTGCTTAACTTGATCTGGTTTACTAACCTTTAAACTTTTATGTCCTTACTATTATTGTAGATGCGGAAGTTACGCCTTTACTGCTAAACTGTTGAACCGATTTTAATCAAATTTTAAAATGGAGATACTTTGAATCTTGGAAAACAAGAGGAAGGGGGAGAGCCACGTTTTGTCATGAATGGGCCGGCTCGACCAGACTGATACCACGGCCTCACAGAAAACCGGTGTGAAATAGCGCTGTGTTTTACCGAGTGAGTGAGGATACCGGAGGCCCATACCCCAATCCCTCCCCCCATCCCCCAAAGGCCGGCAACTAACTTGTGACGGCTCTGGTTTTGCGGGTGTCCATGGGCGGCTGTAATCGCTTAGCATCAGGTGATACGTCTGCTCGTTTGCAGCCTATTCCATACTATTTTTTACCGAGATTTCTACCGAACAGGGCAATGATTAGAAGCTTTTGTATGTTGTGCTTACTGGTTGTCAGATGTCAATCTATTTCGTCTTTTTCATTGAAAACTGGTTTTTATGCATACCATAATACTGTTAAGGAGGAAAGTTTAAATTAAATTTAGATCTTTATTGATTGTGAAGGAGGTTTTTGATACGAGAAATGAAAAGTGGTCGAATAGAACTTGGCCCTGCGAGGCCATGTGAGAATCTTATTTTCAAAATTCATTACGCAGGTGAGGTGCACACAGATACACACGTAGAACTTATAAATCATCTTTGATTACATATTTCGTTAACAAGCTAAAATTTTAAAAAAACCCGTACTCTAGCGCTTAATCCAGTAATCATACGCCAAAAATGCCTTACATCATTTTGGAAAATAGCTGATACTCTTACACTGCTGGACCGATATTAACCAAACATAGCAACCAAACAAACAAGCTTAGAACCACCCCAACGAAACTGGCTTTCAAATCGCATCGAAATCGGTCCATCCATTTGAGAGCTACGATGCCACAAACACACACACACACACAGCCAGCCGTCGACGTCAAAATTATAACACCCCTTTGTTTGCATCGGGGGCTTAAAAACATACAGCTTAAACTAAACATCTAATACTTTCATACTAATTAATGTTAAATTCATTGGTCGACCGAAATTGCTGCATTCTGAAATAACAACAAAAAATCCTAAAATATTTCAAACCGATGGTGTCCCTACCGGCATCGTATCCATGCGCCTGCGCCGATTTACATACAAGCGGTTAATGCTATTGCCTCGTATTGGTTATTGTACTCACTCTGAGCTTAATCGTTGCTCCGACAACACGCAAGAACGCGCCTGGGAAAATGTTCCCGTAGCCATTGAATAATATATAAGCACTTATTGGCTTTCGTAAAATAAGTCACCGCCTGTGAAACTCTTCTAAGTTATTCAATCGCACTTCTATTTCACTTTATTTAACATCAGCATTGACGGAGCATTGCCTTTTTGTCTTATTGAAATTTCATGAGAACGATGATTCCGGAGTAGTCTGTGACTCTGGCTGCTCAGTAGTCAGTCACGCTGTCGAGAACGTGGATACCGATACTGCCATACAGGTCAAAATTATTATGTTTATCAGCACTTTGGTTATCATAGCACAGGCTCTGCATACACAGCCGTGTTTGGGATTGTCAAATACAGCAAACTAAAATATGGCACACAAGCATACACGACATTTCAGTTACTTTAAACCATTATTTATAAACAAAACAGTTATTTAATTTCTATATACATATATTAAAATAGAGATCCATTCGCAATATGCTTCCATATCTATTCGTTTTCTACAAGAAAACACTATAAGTCTATCAGCTTTCAGTGTCCCGTGTCACGATGTTGTCTGTCCGACGGCCGATATGCTACTGACACTCGCGGGTGTCGGCTCATAGATTATGTCACGGCCACGGCCACTAGATGGCGCGACACTGTCGTTACACATCACTTCCGGTCATGATATATTTTATCTGACAGTTCCCAGACTACACAGGGAATGAAAATTTATTTCATTTTCATGTTATTGTACCCTTATAACTTACATTGATTTGAATTAATTTTCGAGTAGGATGTGTATAGCTGTGCCATATACGAATGCCTGTATCTCTACGAATATTTGAGAGTAAACCTATTCATAAGTGGGCACGTTGAGAATAATGGTAGGGAAAAGTAGGTTTTAAGACTAGGTAGTATGTAGTTTGTGGGTTAGAGAATTTATGTCTCGAGCTGGTCGGTGGAGCATACTTGTGTTCCGATTTGGCTATTTTAAAAATGTTTTAGACACGCTATTTATACTGTTTCCAAATCAACGAGAAATAAGATTATACAAACCAAATACTTGGCCCTGGTAGAAGCTTAAAACTCCTCTTATGGAAGATTTGGGGCTGCGGTAACCAAACTCCTTCGGTGAAAACCAAGGAAAGTATTACTTGACAATGGTTTTCTTGGAGGCTGTGGAATCACTCCGATAGAACGGTTCCATATGTGTTGGCATGGGGTGAGTTGCATACTCGTTTAAAACCTTATTAACATTAGTGAAAACTACTAACAAATATATAGCATACAGGGCTCAGCACCTAACACCGTTAGGTCTCAATGAAATCTAGGTTCGTAACGGTAGCGGCAAGTGGTCGGATGGATCGCAGGTTCGAGCTCGGCGCATTAATTGAACGCATTATCTGCAACATAACTGATAATCTACAGTTCAGTGTTGGATGCTGAGATAAAGCATTGAAACACATTGTTCTTTGTTATACGTCACCAAGTATGCTTCTCTTGCCAAGGAAAGGTTTAGCGATCACCACGCCGTTTCCTACTTCGCCAAGTGTTGTGGGTTCAAATCCCACATGGACAACACTTTGTGTGATCCACAAATTGTCATGGTATTCTGTCCCCCGCGACACAGGATTAATTCCTAGTTCGGGAGTTGTCTCCTTAAAAAAAAAGGTTTATGGCCAGCAGTGGACTACTTAGCCTCTCTCTTTCTAAAATGTATAGTGATATGAAGTCTTTGCAATATCTGTGTATAAAGTTTAAATAAATTACTTTTCCTAATATACATAATTTTCATATACTTCAAATCGCACGAATTTTTACAGAAATTAATATTTAAATAACCACTTATTTTAAAAACTATTAACAGAGGTACCTATATGTTAAGTTGGAATCTTCAATGTAACCTTCAACCACCTTGCTGCATTTCCACCCACCGTGCCTTTTTATAGTGGTTAAGTTAGCCCCAGCATCGGCTAAAAGTGTAGCCGATATTCTCCGGAAGCAATGACCTGTGTACAATTTGCTTCGGCATACTTCTGATGGGATTTTTTCCAATAACTTGTTTGTGCCTTAGTGGAAGTACTTAAAAAAAAATTGGTTGGTGTTTACATTTTTAGAACGACGATTTCTGTATTTTTGTACGAATTCAGAGAATTCTTGAGGAACTACAAATATTCGGTCAATTTTAGTTTTTGTGTTCGGTAGTTTAATTACTAACAACTCACCCTGTTGTTCTATGTTCTCCATTGTTATAGTCGTCAATTCAATACCTCGGCATGCGCCAGTTATACCGAAGATAAGAACTACCTAAAACAAGCGAAATATAAAAATAAGTATGTTTTATAGGATTGTAAGAGTATAAAAAATTAATTATGAAGTATTACCATTATATTATTATTATTTTACATAGCTTTACAGCTAAATATATGTCATCAGGGGCTTGATTTATGAATGTTTTCACGTCTTGCGCTGTAAAAACCTTTGACTTTTTACTTTTGTGCCGAGCAGATTGTCTTTTTAGAAACGATGATAATTTTGAATAGTTATTGATATTGATGTATGTTTAGTACTCATAGTTGCTTTTAACATTGAATAAATGCACCATAAACCAGATGGCTGCAGCTTTTTTGATAGCTCACTAAAGTATGTTAAGAATGCAGTCTCGGATAAAGACTTACTCGTTTTTCCGTTCGCCACTTTATGAACTCGTCGTAAGTTTTCAAATATCTCTCTTTAGAAGTTTCAGGTAAAATATTGCTAATTGCTGCTTCAGCTTCCATTTCCATTGAATCGGGAGTGCAGCTTATATCGTCATTACTTGAAGAACTCATGTGTTTTTTCTAATTAACGCGTAATTATAAAAAAAACCCCAAAACAAACAATATTAAAAGTAAAAGTTTTCTATTCCCTGCCTTTTTTCATTAAAAAGAATAAATTAAAGAACTTTTTTTTTTTTCAAGAATGAAATTGAGCTTCGCCGTTCGATATTTAAAAGTGATGACTATTATACTCACACGAAGACAAGGCTGAATAGCAAAGCGACCTCTTTAATCATTTGGCTGAATGCATGATGTCTATTGCCAGTATGATGGTTAGATGTACGCGTACTTTTTGAAAGAAAGAGGTGTTTTTTTTATTACTTACCGCCCTAGGGCTTTTCCAGCTACATTATTACCCTAGAGCGCTAATTAGTCACCTACAAGTCCCATTTGGAGGTAATAAGAACCTACTTACCGAACATGAGAGATGTAATAGTAGATTAGTAGCCAAGGGCTGTAGGCATCAATTGCAGCCCGAGATATTTATATTATTATTATTTACCTATAGTTCGAGGGTGCAATTGGTGCTTACACCCGAGCTAACTATTCTGCTTTACATCTCGATTGTGAGGTAAGTAGAAAAAAACCGGCATTATAAGAAGTCTATTAAAGTTTTCTATTCCCGCCTTTTTTCATTAAAAATATCCAAGCAAAGAACTTTTACATATTTTTTTTCACGAACGAAATTGAGCTTCGCCGTTTGATATTCGAAATTGATGACTATTATACTCACATGAAGACAAGGCTGAATAGCAAAGCGACCTCTTTGGCCATTGGGCTGAATGCATGATGTCTATTGCCAGTATGATGATGAACTTTTTGAAAGAAAGAAGTGTTATTTTTTTATTACTTACCGCCCTAGGGCTTTTCGAGCTACATTATTACCCTAAAGCGCTAATTAGTCACCCACAAGCCCCATTTGCAGGTAATAAGAACCTACTTACCGAACGTGAGAGATGTAAAAGTTATTAATAACTGAACAGAAGTACATTCATCTATGAGTTTCTAGACCTTTAATAAAACTGGGTAAAATTATAAATACTATGAAAATTGTCTAAATCTGATTTATCTTACTACTGTTTTAAATGAGTGAGTTTGAATGGGTAGTTATTATTACTTAACGACCGAAGGAGACCTGGACAGTTGTCACACAGATTCATTGGCAAAAACACAGGTGAAAACACAGGCAGAAGTTAATACTATTTTGGTAACAATAAAACATGTTAAATAAATAAAATAAATATTTCGGACATCTAACACACAACGCCATCTAGTCTCAAGCTAAGCAGAGTTCCCCATACTTAGAACAGAGACTCAAATTTTTTTTCATCAAACCCATACGTGAGGGGTATCTATGGATAGGTCTTCAAAAATGGTATTGAGTTTTCTAATTTTTTTTTCTAAACTGAATAGTTTGCGAGAGATACACTTCCCATGTGGTAAAATGTGTGTGTCCCTGTAACTTCTAAAATAAGAGAATGACAAAACTAAAAAAAATATATGATGTACATTACCATGTAAACTTTCACCGAAAATTGGTTTGAACGAGATCTAGTAAGTAGTTTTTTTAATACGTCATAAATTGTAAACCGCAATTTACCTTTCATTCAATCTAGTCTAATATAAAAAAAAAACATTTAATTTCATAAACACCTTATGCATAAACCGTGAACCAATTTTATAATAATAAATCTGTAATAGGTGCTGTAAATAATAATTATAATTCGCGCGGGGCATGGCCTGATCGGTAGCGGGTGCGGAGTTCGCGGGGGGCAGGTTCCCGACTTACGAGCGTGCAAAGTTACAACGAACTACAAGAACTTTTATATTATGTTACTTGCTGCTACGGAACCCTTCATGGGCGAGTCCGACACGCACTTGGCGGCTTTTTATTAAATAGTCTGAGCAATAAAGTGATAGAAACTCACCTGATGTCAGTATCGATGTAGTGTCAAATGAAGCTATCGGCGTCCACTGCCGTACTAAGTTAAATATGGTATAATACAAATGAATTGCCGGGAATTGTGCAATAAAATTTGTAAATTTTCAATTGTACTTTACATACTGTAAATGTTAGCAATACTTGTTGACGAAAATGGAACTCCGACCACATCCTGCAAAAAATAGCAGCTTAAAACAATATTATAATGTTACCTAGTATGCTATGGACCCTTCATTAATTAATTTATTTGCGCTACGGGCAATAGGAGGCGTAAACGACGTTGCGTGGGTCAGCTAGTATATTTATAAAAGAGTGTTTGTTTAGTTTTTTAAAACTATTTTATTTAAACTATTATTTTTTAGTATTCTTTTTCAAATTATTGTATTGTCATCGGCCCCTGAACCCTGTGCAAATTTTCAAGTTAATCAGACTCCTAGAAGTAGGTGAAAATTAAGTTAAAAGATTCCGTTACATACCATAAAAGCGTGTTAATTAAAAATGAATCGCCGAAATGTACGTGCGCGCTTATCTTTAAATCGACTGCACCAAATTGGATAATTCTTTATTTATATTATGTTCGTTATTGTTAGGACAAGCTTTGTGTAGAAGAAAATTAAAAGATTTGTTTTTGTCCGCGACTTGACATGAGGCTGCTGCAGGCTGAGGCATAATTACTAAAAGATTTTTTCAAAATATTGGAAATGTTTACGAAAGAAAAATATGGCGGTACGAAGTTTGCCGGGTCAGCTAGTAGCTTACATATATTGATGGGCTGAGGAATGGAATGGTTTAACAATTAGTTGTTAATGGAGGCTTAGATTTTTGTTACAATCTAAGGTGACCTAGCTTTCTCATCAGTAAAGAAATTAAATGCATTCACAATAATACGCCTTATCAAATATACCTAGACCGCTAACAAAAATACCCGTGATATATTAAGTACGTTATCATTTTGTGGCAGATTCACATTGCAATTATTCCAGGATGCGGTTAGAGTACTACCTCGGTAGCAATGTGCATTCTCACCAACCTCGGTATATAAAGTGGATGATGCAGAATGCACTACAGTTCAGCTGACACTGCGTTGTGACTGACATCAGGTAAGTTTTAAACTTTCAGTTACTGTATTACTCGTATATTTATAGTCATATTTTGAATTTTATTTTAGAATACTTAAATTATACCACATATGTTACATATGTAGTTATTGCTTGTGAGTGAATTTCCCCAAACCAAATGTAATTTTTTTTTATTGGTCAGATGAGTTTCGTCAATGATATAATTTAGCTTCTCATGTCCGTATTTTTGACTAATGTTCTCTTGTGTTTTCGCTCGTGTTGTTACTGATGTAACTATATTTCTATTGGCCTCAGCATATTTATAACTACTTTCTGCCCGCGATTTCACTTGATATAACCATATTTTTTAAGTTACACTCGCTGCGGGTTTGCTCGCGTTTTATTAATTGAGTCATATTTCTGTATGTACCATTGTATTTCTAACTAATTTTATCCTGCGGCTTCGCTCGTACTGATACCGATGTAAATTTATTTCTATTCACACCACCATGTCGTACTAACTTTTTTCTGCGGGCGAACTCGCATTGATATTGATTTAACCATATTTTTGGAACTGTAATCTAAACCTGTGTAAAAATTTGCTTGCCTGTGTGTTCTGTGTTAAAATGAACGAATTTAGTTCGATCTGAAGGAAATAAAAGACGTGTGGCACTCGGGGTCTGCCGCGCTAAAGCTATTGCATAGCATTTTTTATCAACTTATGCAATTATATTTTTTTATTTTTTTTTAATTAATGCAGTACTAGTTGTTGCTCTCGGCTCCGCCCGCGTATATGTGGATTATCGCTACAAATAGTAGCCTATATGTTATTCTGATGTATAAGCTATATTACTGTAAAGTTTCATCTAAATCCTTTCAATAGTTTTTGCGAGAAAGAGTAACAAACATCCATCCATCCATCCTTACTTACAAACTTTCGCGTTTATAATATTAAGTATAGATGTTTAATATAGTGAATGAAAAATACTAAACTATTAAATTAGTACCAACGTCGTCACTAGATGGCGTTGATTACTTTTTTAAGTAGCGAAATGGTTTCGTTACACAGCATACTATAAAAGGTTTAAACTATTCCTAATAAATGTCTTCGTCATTGAACGGGTTGTTTTATTCACAGTATTATTATTTTCTTTGAACATGTAATCTTACGGGGCGCACATGCGGTGAGTGTGGCATTATACAGATATAATAGATACTTATACACCTATATACTTTCTCACAAACAGCTGCTTAAGCCGGATATACACATTATTTATTTATTATTATTTATATTGTCATTCATGGCACCTTTCGGCGTATTTTATAGAGACCATAGATACGAATACACTTTTGTTTAATGTATGTACCTCTTTAAGTTTTTGTTACATCTTTTAACTATAACGTTTAATTTATTCACAGTTAGCAAGAAGCAAGATGCATTCCCTATCGGTTTGGAAGCTCGCCCGTGCACCTAACTATAACACCAACGTCGATAAAGGGTACCCGTACTCGGAAGTCCCATACCTCGGCGAGTACAACTTGGTCAAGATCCCTTACTCCCTCAGCGAACTACTAGATCATGTAGACTACTGGGGGGAAGGTAAAATAGTTACCAGCAATGGCAACAGCGGCTTTCCAAACTGTTACAATGTCAATCACACCTTCCAACTCGTGAGTAGCGGTGAAGACCGCGACAGGAAGATCCCGAACAGGATCCCGGTACTCAGCTTCACTAACTGCGATACCAGTGCTTACATCAGAGGCAATTCTGTCAGGACAGTCACTCTTATGGGAGCCCCTATCAACAAAAGCTGCGCTTCGGACATCGCTCGCATGGTCAACACTGATGCTGGTAAAGTAGTCGTGTTTGGTTTCAACAGCGGCTCTCAGGAGATTGCCAATCTCGTCGAGGCACTAAAGACCAAAGATTTGTACGAATGTCCTAACTACGACTTACCTGAAGAACTCAAAGGTTTGACGTTGTTTGATAGCCACATAGCCTTTCTGAACGTCACTATGCTCAAAGACCGACTCTTTAAGTTAGTTACCGATGCTAAATACGATGATGCTGTCTCTATGGCCAGCAAGTTAGACAAGAATGGAGCACGCGATGTGCTTACCGCTACTGTTCAGAAACTGTTGCAATCTAACTCTGCAGACAACACCAAACTGATGGCATTTGCTTACAAGCTGTGGAATGGCGAAGCGAAAGATGTCGTCCGTAATAACTTCCCTCCAGTTTTTAAACTCATCTTTGGTCAAGCCAATGTGGCTATACTGAATACTGGATATCTCATGACAATTAAGCTTGACAGTAATACAGACAGCTACAACGACAGGCTCGCGTGGGGAGACAGCAACGACAAGACCAGCACCAGGGTGAGCTGGCGGCTCATACCCGTGTGGGACAACAACGAGGTCACGTTCAAGCTGTTCAATGCTCATTACGACATGTACATGAAACTGGATGCTAACACTGACGACATGGGCGACAGACAAGCCTGGGGCTCGAAGAACTCCGGAGAGGAGAGGCACAGGTTCTATCTGGAGCCAAGCTCGAAGACTGGAAGTTTAGTGTTCTACATCATAAACTTCCAATATCGGCAAGGGTTGAAGCTGGTCGTTCAGAAGGATTCCCTTGGCGACAGACTACTGATGGGACATAAGGGCGATATCTACGCGGATGAAGCACGCTTCCGGTGGACTTTTGCGCTGTGGGGAGGTGATACTACCAAGTAATGAACAAGGCTTCGATTAACATCATTCAAAACGGACGTATGCGCTATTCTTTATGTCGATCTATTGCTTTAATTTTATTATTTTTACAGTCTAAATTTTCTATGATTTTGTATTTTTGTACTGCACTTTTTAAAATCTTAACAATTAAACCTTATACGTGTATTGTGTCAAACTTTTTGTAAAGGTACACCTTTTGGTCGTTCCTAAAACATACATACGTTTATACAAGCACGTGTATACCTACATAATGTATATATTTATATAATAAAGCCACAGTATATATATTTAAGTTTTTGCTTGTCCAATCCCTAAGACTTAAAAGAGTAGTCTAAGTTACTCCTTATATCATGAACTATCTGCCAGTGAAAGTCCTGTCCAAATCGGTCCAGCCGTTCCAGAGATTAGCCGGAACAATCAGACAAAAGCGTGTAAAAAAAATTATTTTGGTATAATATGTACTTACCTTAAATACATACATATGCATTTAGTAAAAAGCGATTATTTTAACGTATTATTTATGTGTAGGTATATATTTGTATCTATGTATAGTTATTTATATAGATAAGGGTTATTGTTATTACAAAGCTGAAATGATTTTGGAATTTAGTTTTACATCACTACCTTTAAATATTTAACTAATGAATTCACTGCTCGACATAGGCCTCAACAATTGATATGTCATTTGGCTAGATGGAAAGGGAATACTGTTGCTTATTGGAATAGAACCTGTGACTGTGACACAAGGTGGCTATTTGAGGAAAATATTATGTACTAGCTGACCCACGCAACCTCGTTTGCGTCTCCTCTTACCCGTAGCGTGATAATTTTCCTCCGTTTTTAAAACCTTTTTCATTGGTGCTCCTCTCCTATTAGTCTTAGCGTGATGATATATAGCCTTCCTCGATAGACGGGCTATCTAACACTGAAAGAATTTTTAAAATCGGACCAGCGGTTCCTGAGATTAGCGCGTTCAAACAAACAAACTCTTCAGCTTTATAATATTAGTATAGATTTTTTTCACACTACGGAAATTTAGACGGGCCGAAAACAACTGTCTCTCTATCAATGAACTTAGGAACTCTGTTATAGGGATTGTAATGTACAAATGCGCTGTAAATCTGGCCGGCACAGGGCGGTACTGTCGGCGGTTACGAGAGGAGGCTAGTTGGCGCCCAGACGCCGCGCCGTCTGCCCGCCTAACGCGCACGCCGCCCGCCCAAACACGAACGTGAAATCTATCGCGACTATGTTGACGAGTTCGAAACACTGTTTTGAAAGTTTAGTATTTTGTTATTTGATGTTTAATAATTTAGTAGTTATCTTTGGAGTCGTATTTTCTATTCGTACCTGATTGTACTTGTGAAAGTGTGTTTATAATTATTATTTGTTTTGGTGTTAAATAATTGTGAGAAAATAACTGATGGTGTAGAAACGTGCCAGGAAGTTAACAGGTACTGTACTCTTGTATTTATTAAAGATGTTTGAAAAAATATATCGAAGTTTTTAACATAATTTACAAATAGACATTTAGGTCCTAAAACCCATTTCTCTCGTTTAGTCATTAGATCACCTTACTCCATTTTATTATGTAAATAATATGTTATACACTCTCAAAAATATTTATTTAATAATCCACATTTTGCCTGAGTTTCACATTATATTTAATATATGCTACTTTAATTTATACTTCTTATATACTCTTTAAAACACCAGACACAACCCTCTACTTTTTCCTACCTTGATTTCTCTCCATCCTATGGTTGCCTGTAAGAGATTGCCTCCGGCCGATAAGGCCGCCAATTGTACCTACTTTTCTTGTATTAATACCCTTCGTAATTTACCTGATATACAATAAAGACATTATTAATATAATTTCAATTACTTGTAAAGTTCATTTAAATATTTGTTTAATACGTGTAATTCATTCTTATATTGATTTTTGATGTAAAAATTATTTAAGAAATATAATACAATGCGTTGAAATAATTTGCTCTTCATCATCATCGACAACATTTAACAGTCCCCTGTTGGACACACGCCTCGCCTTAGAAAAGAGGTTTGTTAATGGTATTCAATTATAGTAAATTAACATTAAGATAATCACTTAAACTTAACACACTTACATTTTACTTAACTTCAAGCGACAAATACGATTATTAGTGGAACATACAGCTTCTACACAACTGAGATGTAACTTGAAGAAAAACAAGTAAAACGGGTCATATTCACAATTTTTTGAATTTGTTTTATTGAGAACAAACAGTCAGGCTAAACATCATTTTATGTACTTACTAGTTTTCGCTCGCGGCTCCGCTCGCGCGTATGTCGGTTATCGCGGCAAATAATAGCCTATGTGTTAATCTGATGTATAAGCTATATTACTGTAAACTATCATCCAAATCCGTTCAGTAGTTTTTGCGTGAAAGAGTAACAAACATTCATCCATCCATACTTACAAACTTTCGCGTTTATAATATTAGTATAGATAGATATATAGTAGGATATACCTAATAGTTCCCGTATTTAATATTGATCAAATTTTGAATTAAAGTACTAAAACCTTTTACATCATATTACTACGATTATTAGCATAGAGACATCAAAAAACTGTTTAAATTTTAAAGAGTAGGTATCTGCGATAAATTAAAAAGTTATGTGAAAACAATGATCAAATTATAAATAACTAGTTGTTGCCCGCGGCTCCGCACGCGTATGTGTCGGTTATCGCGGCAAATAGTAGCCTATGTGTTATTCTGATGTACAAGCTATATTACTGTAAAGTCTTGTTTAAATCCGTTAAGTAGTTTTTGCGTGAAAGAGTAACAAACATCCATCCATCCATCGATACTTACAAACTTTCGCGTTTATAATATTAGTGGGATATTATCTCAGATAATGTATATATATTAATAATCTAAGGATATTATATTATATATGACTAGCTGATCCGGCAAACGTTGTTTTGCCATTCAAAAAATGGTAGAAAAAATAGATGTTGGTCGATTCTCAGACCTACCCGATATGCACACCAAATTTGATAAAAATCGGTGCAGCCGTTTCAGAGGAGTATGGTAACTAACATTGTGACACTAGAATTTTATATCTATACTAATATTATAAAGCTGCAGAGTTTGTTTGTTTGAACGCGCTAATCTCAGGAACTACGGGTTCGATTTGAAAAATTATTTCAGTGTTGGATAGTCTATTTATCGAGGAAGGCTATAGGCTATATTTTATTTTCAAAAAAATTAGGGATCCGTAAGAAAATTGCTATTTTGTAACCCAAGGTGTGAAATCGAAAACCTATTTTTGCGTGCGCTGCAATAGCTATTGACAATAGAACAAAATAATGTATTACGGGTTTGTAGGTCCCATTAAGATCTACAAAAAAGTCCGCGAGAGCATATATCTAACTGTCATGGTTTAGTCACAATAACCGCTTTTGCGTTCAAAAAAATTATTAAATCGTCTGAAGAAAGAAACTACGTTAAATGTGTGTCGTAATATTGAACCTTATCCAAATTAAGCATTTTATTATCAAGGGTATTTATGTAGAAGTAAAATATTTTTTGTTTCATCCCAATCGGACATTTCGTTTAGAAGTTATCACGAGTATAAGACGCTAAGAGTTGGTACCTAATAATGAGTTTTTTGCCAAAGAGTTTTATCAACATAATACCTAATATTAATCTATATCCAAATAAATGTGTTGTTGATTATGAGTATTAGATCTTAGAAGAGTATAATAAATACATCTTTACTAATATATAAAGCTGAAGAGTTAGTTTGTTTGTTTGAACGCGCTAATCTCAGGAACTACTGGCCCAATTTGAAAAATTCTTTCAGTGTTAGATAGCCCATTTATCGGGGAAGGCTATAGGCTCTATATCATCACGCTAAGACCAATAGGAGCGGAGCACCAATGAAGAATGTTTCAAAAACGGGTGAAAATTATCACGCTACGGGCAATAGGAGACGCAAACGACGTTGCGTGGGTCAGCTAGTCTAGTATAAGATAAGTAGGGTAACTTTGTGTCGTATTGTATGTACCGTTAATAAAAACAATGTGTTTTCTGCGTTGGTCCCTTATCAGCTAGGATTGCCATGGGACCAACGAATGAATATATTGACAAGCCGCGAGGTAAACCTATTAGTTCCTAAACTAAATTAGGTAATTAGAACAGATCATAGTATCCGTAGACAATCCCGTCTGTAAAGACCCTTAGCAAACTGAATGTTAGCAAAAATAAGCTATTAATCATCAAGGTATTCGTTGCTTTTTGTTGAGAACACTTTGGAGCCAATTAAAGCTGATGCAGGATGTATTAGGCGTTTTATAGCTCAGCAAGTGGTAATATAATGCTAAGTATGGCTGCCTTCAATGTTGGTATATCATTTATTCTTAAGTACCTAATTGATTTATAACTTTAATGGGTTATGTGTACAGAGCGTACAGTTAGAAGCAAAGAGTAAAACTATCGTTACAATAAGCTACTAAGTTGGGTGTTTCTTTTACCTAGTTACTTTTCAACTGGCGATCTGATCCCAAAGTATTCAGACCCTGTAAAATGTAATTAACAGACTGTTGCTGAAGATACACATATTAAAATTGACCCAGCAAATGATAGCGCTTATGGCAGAATTATTTGTTAATTGTAATCGATAAGAATCGAACCTATGACCCCTAGCGTAGTCCTTAGTATCGCTAACTTGGCCAGTCTATAGAAACGATACATTTATAAAAATCTTCCTCACTTCGGTCACAGACAATAGCAGAGTATACGTTAATTTCATAATAATTTGACTCCACGGTTGGGCTAGTGGTTTAAGCGATCGCCACCGCGCCGCTTTTTTACTGCGCCAAGTATTGTTTGTTCAAATCCCACTTGGGACAATACCTTGTGTGATCTACAAATTGTTGTTCTAAGTCTGGGTATTCTTTGTGTACGTTTCATGTATATTTGTAAAGTCCCCCGCGACACAGGATTACTTCCTAATGCGGGAGTTTTCATTAAAAAAATGTCTGCTCATTAAATACTATTGTGGATGTGAATGACATAAGTAATATTTCTTTATTTAATTAAAAGCACTATCGCAACAAACTCGGAATTATTTAAATGTGTAAAACCTCAAAATAATCAGATTTAAGGACCGAAGATCTGCTGCGAACTTTACGCCTCATACACACTAATTCCTATGAGTGGATTTGCAATACATCTTCATTTAATTAAAAAAACTGAGAAGTGAGTGCATTAAAGGCAGCCCGATCGGGCACGACCGCACTACATTAAGTTCTCAGCCATATCAGCTCATGAATAAAACATACGCCGTCAAGGTGTATGTGATAGCTAGTCGTATTTATTCACGCATACACAAATCCCAGTGGCTCAGCGTTCTCTTTCTTCTGTGAGGTGGGACTTCTGGTGGTAACTTAAGAGACTGACTGACTGACTATCCATGACATCTGCTACTCAAGAATCACGAGTTCATGGCCTGCCTTCGAGGTGGAAGTAGAGTACCTCTAATCTTGAGGGTTTGAAGGCCGTATTGATCGGGAGACATTTTTTTAGAAGAAAAGTATCCAAGCTTCTTGTGCCCCCAGGGCAGTAGTGCTAATTGACAAAGTGATGGTTGTCAAAGCAGAAATATATTTATTTATGAGTTTTAGGCCCTGTCCGCACTGCGAATTTTCACCGCGCGGATTTTTTCTCGGGATTCTGTAACACATTAAATATTATATGAGTATCCGGACTGGCGATTAAAAATTAGCGCGGAAAAATAATCTGTGATCTGATGCAAATTGAAACGGATTTATTTCCGCGCGAAAATTTTGTGCAATATGAAGTAGTATGACTATGGCCGCACGGCGAAATAAAATTCTCGCCGTATTCGCTTAGTCGTGCACTGACAACGGTATTGACAAGATGTCGCGCGCTTCGTCTCTTACTCATTCTATAATATCTTAAAAACTTTTCACTGTATTTTCGTAGCTCTTGATGTTTTAAGTAGAAAAATCTTTTCATAGGTCTCAAGGCCGTGATTAGTCCCCCGAGTACGAGGGGTAGCAGGGGCGTTACATCGCTTGCTGCCCAATCTCGGAGGATCACGGGAAGAAGTTCGCTGCCTCTACATGGGCATCGTACGATCTATTGTCCTCTTTGGGGCACCCGTCTGGTCGAAAGACTTGGCAGGTTCCTCCCGCTGCAAGGCTCAACTTAGGAGTTTGCAGTGGCTGATGGCCATACGGATCCGTGGATCAGCGGCGGTCCTGGCGCGGTATCCTCCCTTCGACATTCTAGCCGACATGGACACGATGGTCTACGACCAAATTCGTTCTGTCGGTCGGAATGACGAAAGAACAACGCCGGCCCATGAGCCCAGAATGCTACGGCGGAACGCGCATACGCTAGCTCTGCGCGCTTGGCGGATGTAATTGTATGTTTTTTGTATGAAGTGAAAGTTCTTCGTGATTAATTAAACTCTTTATTATATTTGTACTTATTACAATATACGTTTCCGCAGCCATTCACCGTGGCGTCACGCAAGCAAGAGAGAGGGTTGCCAACCTCTATAACTAAACACTTCTAATTGCCAGTGTGGCAATTACAAATCTAAACAAACTACTGACATCCCTTTCTTTTTTTGTAATGTCTAAATATAACAAGTTTTACGCAATCTGCTTTACAATCACTATACTATAAAAGTTTACTAAATTACACTTAACATTTATACTAAAAAATAAGTGCTTAACTACTTTATGAACTTGTACTACACTCATTAAAATACTTTGGTCTTCTGACCCTTCTGCCATATCTTGTGGTTCTTTCGGAATCAGTGTCTTGATTATCAAGATTAAATCTTACACTCTTTTGTTTATTACTTAGTAAACTTGCTTTTACACTCTTATCCTCTTCACTTATATTATCTTTACAAACATAGCTTTCTAAATCTTCATCATCATAATCATATGTATTTTTTACATAAAATTTTCTATATTTAGATCCTCTAAATATGTGATATCTATTTCTAGTTACTGTATGGCCATTTTCCAACAAAACTTCATAAGATCTATCTTTATCTCCCTCTTTTACAATTTTACCTGGTATTAACTTATTATATTTATCTTTAATGAACACATTTTGACCATTATACAATTTTATTTCTTTACCCTTATATTTTCTATCATGATACTTCTTATAATTATCATTATTCTTTTGTACATATCTTTTTATTTTATTGAACTTCATTTCAAAATTATTACTGTATCTGTTTACAGGTAACAATGAAGATGTTTGTCTACCAATCATCATCTCATTTGGTGACTTTAGTTGGCTATCAACTGACATATTTCTATATTCTAACAAAGCTAAATCTATATCTTTATTTTCTAATAAACATTTTTTTAACATTTTCTTAATCGTTTGAATGTGGCGTTCAGCCATTCCGTTAGACCTGGCATAATATGGTGTAGAAGTTTTATGTTTAAAACAATATTGCTGATATAAATCTATAAATGCAGAGCTTCTATATTGAGCTCCATCATCTGTATACAATAACTCAGGTATTCCCCATCTAGAGAATGTTGACTTTAATGCTTTTACATGTTCTTCCGCTGATTGATTTTTTAGTTCACAAAGTTCTACATATTTTGTTAGATAATCAACAACCAGTAAATATATTTTATTATTAAAGAAAAACATATCCGCTCCTACTGTACTCCACGGTTTATCAGGAACTTCTCTTAATTTTAGTGGTTCAAAACTATGACTTTTTTGAAATTGTAAACAAGTGTCACAATTTTTTATTCTATCTAGTATCTCTTTATTCATATGAGGCCAATATAACTATCCTTTAATTCTATCTTTACATTTTTCATACCCCATATGATTATAATGAATTTGATTTAACATATCAGACCGTAACGTTTTTGGTACAAGTACAGCAGAATCCTTAAATATTAATCCATTTGCTACATATAAGTCTTCTTTAATGGAATTATAAAATTTTAATTGTAATGGAATATCCGAATAATTAGGCCATCCATTCTGTATATAATTAATTAATAGTACTAAATTTTTATCTTTAGCTGTTTCCTCCTGAAATAATTTCAATTTTTGCTCACGAATACTTAAGTTTTCTATAATCATGCATACATGCATTTCTATCTTTTCATCTATATCCTGATTACAAATGTTATCTTGAACATAAGCCCTAGATAATGCATCAGCTACTAAAAGTTCTTTACCTGGTCTATATTTTATATTTAAATCATAACCTTGTATACGCATTCTTAATTTCTGTAATCTTAAAGGAGTCTCATTCATTGACTTTTTAAATATCTGTTCAAGAGGTTTATGATCTGTCTCTACTGTAATTTGTTTCCATAAATGTACTGATGAAATTTTTCACAAGCGTACACAATAGCGAGTAACTCTTTTTCTATCTGAGCCCAAGTTTTTTGCGACTCAGTTAATGCTTTAGAAGCATAAGCTACTGGTGTATCATTCTGTAATAACACCGCTCCTAATCCCGTACTACTACTATCAACTGATAAGGTAACAGGACTATTTATCTCATAAAACTTTAAAACTGGCTCTGTGCTTAAAGTTTGTTTTAATTTATTAAAATCAGCCTTTTGTTTTTCACCCCATACAAAAACAGAATCTTTTTTCACTAGTTCTCTTAATGAATTTGTAATATCTGACAGGTTGTGTATGAATTTAGATACATAGGTTATTATTCCTAAAAATGTCTGAACCTCTTTTTTATTACTAGGCTCTTTCATGTTAACAATGGCTCTAATTTTTTCTGGGTCAGGTCTTATACCTTTACTACTTAAAATATGTCCTACATATTTAACCTCAGTTACACCAAATTGACATTTATCTTTGTTAAATTTTACACCTGCTTCTCTAGCTCTTTCTAAAACCTGTTTTAATCTCTGATTATGTGATTCTATACACTCTCCCCACACCACAATTTCATCAACATACTGTTCTACTCCCTGTATGTCACTAAATGTATCATGAAAACATTTACTAAAAACTTCCGGTGATGAATTTAAACCAAAAGGTAATCTTTTGTAACAATATCTACCAAATTCACCAGCATTAAATGTAGTATATAACTGACTATTTTCTGACAATTTAATCATGTAAAATCCTTTTGATGCATCTAAAACGGAGAAATATTTGGCATTAGGCATTCTAGCAAATAATTCCTCAAAGGTACTCATTTTATATCTTTCCCTAATTATACATTTGTTTAAATTCTGTGGATCTAGACATATTCTAATAGAACCATCACCTTTTTTTGCTATAACCATGGAATTCACCCATTCTGTAGGTTCATTGACCTTTCTAATTACTCCCAGCTGTTCAAGTTTATCTAATTCTAATTTAATTTGTTCCTGTAATTTAAATGGTATTTTTCTAGGTCGTTCCACAACTGGATCATAATTTTCTTTTAATTTAATGTTATATGTATAATTTAAATTACCTAAACCAGTAAATAATTCACTGTATTCAGATATAATATCACTTTTGTTCACTGAGCTTACATTACCAATGATACCTAGTTTAACCGCAGTTGAATAACTCAGAATACAAGGTGTGTTAAAATTAACTACATAGAAATTACTTACACAAAAACAAGATTTGTATGTTAATTGTGCACTACAAAAACCTAATATTTTAATGTCAGATCCATCAAAGTTAGTTAATCTTATATTTGAACATGAATTCAACTTTAATTTTAATTGAATTAGTGTATTTTTATTTATAATATCAACATGAGAACCAGTATCAATTTTAAACTTTATTTGTGAGTTATTTAATTTAATATTTATGTACCATTCTTTACTTACTGTGTTTACATTGTATATGGAATCTATTTTATGATTTTCCAATGAACTTTTTATATTTACTACAGAACATTTAGTTTGACAACATACAGAAAAATGATTTAATTTATTACATTTTAAGCATTTCTTACCAAAAGCTGGACACTGTGCAAACCCATGTACTCGGTTACACTTCCTGCACGGTTTAGGTGAATTTGTGACGCTCTGATTCCTGTATCGCTGACTGTTGTATTGTCCTCTAGCCCGACTTGGAGTTCTGCTGCGACCCCTGGCTGAAGACTCTGCTGCTGGCTCTCTTGACCATTGTTGTCTGCTCACAGCTCCTATTTCATTGTTAGTTAATTCTTTTAACTGAATCTTTGTCACCTGTGCCGTTTTACATATATTTATACATTTTTCCAAGTCAAGGTCAGTGATTCTCAGTAACCTTTCTCTCAAATTGTTGTCCAACATACCAATTATGATTTGATCCTTAATTAGACTATCTTTCAGATCATGAAAATTGCATTCTAAACTCAGATGCTTTAATGCATTTAACAATTCATCATATGGTTCATCTATTTTCTGTTTACGAGAAAAAAATAGGTACCTGTTGTATGTTATGTTGACAGGTGGACTGCAGTGCGCTTTAATTATTTCCAGCGTTTTTTCATACGTGAGATTTTCTTTATTTTCTATTACATTATAAATTTGTAGGCCTTCATCACCAACATAATGCAGCAATAACGCCTTTTTCTGTTCATCTTTTAATCTCGACTCTGCTCCGCTTGCTAAGAAATATAAGTCGAACTTCTGTCGCCATTTTTCAAATGATTTCTTTTTAGACTCGCCTACACCGAATGTCAATGGCGGCAGCGGTTGGAGTTGTTCCATTATTATACTTTAATGATTCTTGATTTCTTCTATTTTTCGATTCCGATGTCCTCAGCGCCATGTAATTGTATGTTTTTTGTATGAAGTGAAAGTTCTTCGTGATTAATTAAACTCTTTATTATATTTGTACTTATTATAATATACGTTTCCGCAGCCATTCACCGTGGCGTCACGCAAGCAAGAGAGAGGGTTGCCAACCTCTATAACTAAACACTTCTAATTGCCAGTGTGGCAATTACAAATCTAAACAAACTACTGACAGCGGACATGGCTCGAAATTCAGGGCTGTGCCAGCCAACGCGCTGTCGGAGCCGTTCTGCCGAGCTTCGAAGCTTGCATAGAGAGGACCGACTGTGTCACCTACCGATTCACTCAGATACTCACCGGGCACACTGCCAGGGCAGTCCTCTAGCGGACTCGGACTCCCACGCTGGTGTGGGAGTCCGAGCTTCGAGTTCTGGTCGGACAGATCGGACGAAACCTTTCACCACCAGCATTGATCGCGGCAACGCTGGTGAGTAGTGCGGTATGGGAGGCTGCGATCCCCTTCTGTGAAGACGTTATGCTTCAGAAGGAGTCCGCAGAGCGGGATCGGGAAAGGGCCGATCCCGCTCGCAGGAGGCAACGCAGGGGACGCGGTAGAGACGGGTATGGTGCACAATGCATTCACCGCGTAAAAAAAAAGGTCTCAAGGCCGTAAATGGGTGAATCCAGTATTCATGACATCTTTTTATACATCTGTTACGTCGCCGCCGTAGTATCAGGTAAATCTAAATTTTTCTGATATCCATTTTACACGTTCGTCTCAGCCGGGAACTGCATAGAACTGACAAAAATCGCGCGAAATTTTTCTCGTGTTGCGTACTAGGCTTAATTTCGAGCACGGAATATAATTCGCGAGGATAAATATCGCGCGGTGAAAATTAACAGTGCGGATAGGGCCTTAATTAATATACCAACCAGCTGCGCCTTGCGTTGTTGTTAAAATCGCGAGGTGAAGCTAGTCTAAAATAACACTAGCCTAAGTTACTCTTTATATCATCAGCTATATGGTAGTGAAAGTCTCGTCAATATCGACCTAGCTGTTTCAGAGATGAGCCGGAACAAATAGACAGACAGAAAAAAGTAGAAAATTTGTTTGCTCTAAGTATTATTATTATTTATTTACTTTACATACATGCATTTAGTAAAATTTGAAATTAAAGTGTAATTTTGTGTAAATTTGAAATAAAAACAAACATTGTAGTTGATAAGTTGATTGTTTTCATATAACAAGTAAGGTCATTCAACTTATTTTAAACTTTGTTGCGTAGGAAGACGTTTTCATTTAGAACCGGAAACAGGAAGTTGAACGCTGAAATGGCACGTTCATACTGTGACTATGCTTTCTCATTACGAGATATATATGTAAATATCATAAATAACCCAAAATATATTGTTATTCTGGCTTATAAAATGGACCAATAATATAAGAATTTAATAGATCGCCCTTAATGGTCGAGCCTACAAAATTAAGGAGGCACACTTACATACCATAACCAATGGCCTAAAACGGAAAGTATTGTAAATTTCATTTGCCTTCTTCTTTTACAATGTAATAAGTTATTTAATATCACGCTACGACTACAGGAGGAGAGTAGTATTCAGAGAAGCACTATTAAAAGTAGTGGACGGTTAGTTTTAAATACAATATGAGATGGAACAGATGAAATACACAGCGCAAACTCAGTGACCAGAAATAACCGCGGGTGAACTGTAAGTAATAAACAAAGCTAAGTTAAATCTGTCGCGCACTGCACGCCAGCACACCGGGGCGCGTTCACTATACTCGAAATCGACACAGATAAACACAGGAGTTTACTTGAGGCAGTTACTAGCGCCAGAAAGTTAATCGAGCTACCGCTCTTAAAAGAAATTATTATTAAGTGATTTAAAACGTAAATAAGTAAGTTACATTCCTTTAGTTCAATTCGAAATAACTTTAAAGATACAGTCAAAATACTTAATAAATTTTATTATATGGACGTGCATATCGCCGTGGTCACCTGCGCAGGTAGGTAAATCAACGTAGTAGAGCCACGCTGATTTCAGCACGAACGTGCCAGTTCGACCAGGACGGTACTACCCTCTCACAGTAGAAAAACCTAATTTGCCAGCATTCCTGCTGTCGTGTTTCGTTGGTGATTGCGTGACCGAAAGCCCAATCATGCAAAAGCATTTCAATAGGCCGCCATAGTGTGGGTCACCATGCTGCATTGTTGAATTGTCTACATTCGCAATCAGTATGATGACCACCACTCTTGTATTCTGCTCATGCTTTCCAGAGCAAAGTTTTTTGCAGGCCCTTATATAAAAAATGTGAAATAAACACGCACGAGAACCCCTTTCAAGCACACTCTCCTGTTAGAACGCTCGCTTCGGCACGTGTCTCACCGGATACATGACATACAAACTACTATATAGCCACTGTCTCAGGTATGTCGGTACACACATTCATATTTTAGTTTAATTAATATGATTAATTGAAGTGAAAACTTCTTTGAACGCGTTGAGCACTTTTTGGTCGAGGATAATCTTATGGGTACGCGTCACCGACATACTAATGCTAATTTTATATCTATATATATACATATCTACAGCAAGTACTGCTCTGATACCAGACTGGCGCATGTTGATAATTTTAATTTAAATATTATTAGATTTCAAATTTTTAACTAAAATGTTGTTATAAGTTTTCACTTCTATCGGAAGTCCCAATTCTTTTTCATTAAATAATGTCCAACTAAGTGTCGAGCTTCGCCCTGTCATTTAATGATTGCAAAAAAATATATAAACGATTTTTAAATGTGTTGTAAATAGAACTTAACACCAAAAAGAGTTTAAAACTATACCCTAACATCGTAAAACTTTTGTTTAGATATAAGAGGGGACACTAGGCATTATAGATAACTTATTGACACTTTATTAATTAAAATCGGTTCATTAGTTTACGTACCACAGTGGAACATAAAAACATACATTATTAATTTATATATTTAATTATAATAATATATATTATTTTTTTAATATTATTATTTTTAAATATTAATATCATTATTATTATTTATTTAATATTTATTATTATATTATAATTATATATTTAAATATATAATTATAATAATTATATATTTAAATATGTTAGTACGATGGTCCAACGTTCCATGACACTAGTACCGGGATGTGCCATCTCGATAGGGTTCCATACTGTATCATTTATAATAATTTTAAGCTGTTCCATGATATTATGTATTTATAGTTCACTCACTTTTAATGTCTTCTAATAGTATCGTTATGTATTATCAGAACTGTGGAGGCATTCGCACAAAGTTACAAACTTTATACATGAACATAATGGCAAATTCATATGACGTAGTGATTCTAACTGAAACTTGGCTCACACCGGATATTCTAAATAATCAGTTTATTGATAATCGCTACATAGTTTTCCGATGTGATCGCGACAGGTCTGCCACCTGTAAAGCCGAGGGTGGTGGAGTCCTGGTGGCAGTTCGACGTGAACTACGTCCAAATAAATTAATTACACAGTTCGATACTTCAGCTATTGAGCAGATTATTTTAGAGCTTCCAGCATCTCAACCAAATACTCGCCACATTATTAGTGCTGTATACATTCCACCACGGTCTAGCGACGCAGTGTATATTGAATATTTAAATATGTTACAAAATGTTGTCAATGACCCATCTGTAGAATCTTATTTTATTACTGGAGACTTTAATCGCCCCGACATTGACTGGCAATTTCAAGATAATCATGTTTTTCCCAATTTAGTTTCGTCGACATTTAGCTCACCTAGACAAACATTAATTAATTTTTTGTCAATGATAAATGGTACCCAGTACAACACATTTAAAAACAATTTAGACCGAATACTTGATCTGTATATCTCGAATATCGATTGTGAGGCCGTAACTTGTAGTGCCATTCTGAACACTGTCCCTCATCATCCACCTTTTTCTATCTATACTAGTTTGAATGCTGAGTTTGTAGCTATGAAACGTCAGATATTGTTCACTCATAAATATTTCAAAGCTAATTACGACCACATTAATGAGGCACTTGCTAAAATGGACTGGAAAGCAACACTATCACATCTTGCTGCTGAACAAGCCGTTGATACATTTTATGAAATCCTGTATAGTGTGATTAGAATGCATGTTCCTTTGACTCAGTCAAAGAGTTCACGTTTTCCTATTTGGTTCTCTCCCAATCTAATTCGAATATTTAAAAAAAAAGATCGCGCCTGGAATAAATGGAAAATATACAGAAATACTTTTGACTATGAACACTTTTCCAACTACCGCAAGCTATTTCATAGAGAAATGGTCAATTGTTTTCGTGCATACATAAAAACAGTAGAAGAGAGCATACCTAGTAATATAAAATATTTTTGGTCTTACATTTCGAATAAAAATAATAAAGCTAACTTTCCTAATACAATGTATTATAATAATGTTTCATCAGACAATCCTACAGATATTTGCAACCTGTTTTCTTCTTTCTTTTGTTCTGTCTATGAGCATTCTACTCTCGACCCACTAAATTGGCAACCTTCTGATCAATGTACTGAGCTTTCCTCGTGTTTATCCGATGTATATCTGTCAGAGACCTCTATTCAGAAAGCTCTCAAATCGTTAGACTCCTCCAAAGGTGCCGGTCCTGATGGGATACCACCATACTTCTTTTTAAGAACGGTAAACACTATTTCTCAAGCCTTGGAAATTATATTCAATAAATGCCTACTTGAGTCTGTATTTCCATCCGTGTGGAAACAAGCATTTATAACACCAATTTACAAGAACGGGGATAAGAATAACGTGGAGAATTATCGACCGATCTCAATTTTATCTATACTGTCAAAGGTCTTTGAGAGACTCATTCACGATGCAGTTTATCCTCATATCCATCAACTAATTTTACCTGAGCAACATGGTTTTGTCAAGCGGCGCTCTACTTGTACCAACCTTATGACCTTTGTTGGATATATATTTTCAAACATGGACAAGCAAGTACAAGTTGACGCCGTTTACACGGATTTTAAGAAGGCATTTGATAAAGTGGATCATTCACTGTTATTAGAAAAAATTGCTTTTAATGGTATACGTGGGAATTTGCTTCGCTGGTTTATGTCATATATTTTTAACCGAACACAAAGAGTTGTTATTAATGGACACTATTCGGACTCCATTGTGGCCAGTTCTGGAGTTCCCCAGGGGTCGATTTTGGGCCCATTGCTTTTTATAATTTTTGTCAATGACATAAAAGTATGTTTTGAGCACTCTAATTTTTTGATGTACGCGGACGATATTAAAATTTACAAGTCATGCAAAGATATACAAGATTGTCAGCTTCTTCAGCAAGACCTGTGTAGATTACATAATTACTGTATCCGGAATAAGCTATTTCTTAGTCTCCCTAAATGCCACACTATTTCATTTACCAAAAAAAAACATAAACTTGACTTCTTATATTCAATTAATAATACCCCATTAAACAAGGTGGATTTGGTTCGCGATCTGGGGGTCTTATTGGATCCCTGTCTGCACTTTGACAAGCACATTGATAATATAATAAACAAAGCTTATCGTATGTATGGCTTTGTCGTACGATCCTCCGCTGACTTTGTGCGACCCTCCACACAATTGTTGTTGTATAAAACACTCATACGTTCTCAACTGGAATTTGCCATACCTGTTTGGAACCCTATCTACGCGAAATATTCTTACAGACTAGAATTAGTGCAAAAAAAATTCTTACGCTCGGCTTATTACAAAGGTACGGGATCTAGACTACCTTATTCTGAGTTGTTAAATTATTTTAATCTTTTTAGCTTGGCGTCTAGACGTCTACTTCTCGATGCCATGATGTTGCACGGTCTATGCAATAATAGATTTGATTGCTCTGTTATCACAAATGAAATTTGTTATATTGTACCAAGAACAGTCTATCGGCGAAAGGCACATCAATACCAACTTTTTCACACACCATCTTGTAGGACTAATGCTGGTGTCCGCATACCTCTACGACGCCTTGTGGATACATATAACAAATATTTCAGTGATGTTGACATATTTGCTTTATCTAATAGCCTCTACAAGAGTTATGTCATTAAATTATTATCCGCTTTGCCAACAGAATAAGTTATTCGTTATTCTTTATAATTTTGTATCATTTACTTGCATGCTTTTATATTTGTGTATCACTGTAACAATATGACCTGTTTCGTCTCAATTTTATTATTGTTAATCTGTGAACAATAGTGTGGGTTACATGTTTATTACCTCGAATATTAAATTGTATTTAGTTAAAATTTTAGCATGTAACTGTTTTTTGTTCCAAATAAAGAAAATAAAAAATAAAATACATAAGTACATATTCTACCAAACGTATTACCCTTCCTTTGGCCTTCTCCGTAGTCGGGTTAAGAACCTGTAATCACATCTGGTTTCCTAGCTTCCTTTCATTTTAACCGCATTGTAGCTGCAGGTGACCGCTGATAATATCTGATGTCAATAATAAGGACGTGTCAATAACTATCACATAGGTATATATTTGTTTCTAATAAGTAATGTCACACATAAATAAAATGATTTTTTTGTAAATTTATTTGTGTGTATGTTAACTTGAAAAGCCTTGTCACTTCTCGAATCCTTATCACCAGTCTATTGCATGCCGTGCTGCGTTGTTGCATTGTCTGCTTTCGCAATTAGATTCAGCTTGCTTTTCATCAGGAATAATTGAGTCATTTTGGCAGGGCCACATAAAAAAAATGTCTTTATTTTAGATGTAGTCATAATAATTGTATTTTAAGTATTATTGAGGAACATAAAAGCAGTCAGCTTAAAAGTTTAATACAAAAAAAAATGGTATAAAAAAAACCAAGAAGCTGCAATGGCTGCTATTTTCTTTTTAAATCATTTCAATATGATGCGGAAACATTTTCTTTTATTCATTTTGAAAAGGTTTTGAAAAAAATAAACAGAAACAACCCGCTGGCGCAACGGGTAGTTACCCTATCGGGCACGTTTAACCGGCATTATGACCAAAGGGCAGCACAGTTCCTGCCACCATTGAAATCCTATTTAAACTAACTTCCAACCAATATCCACTTCAACCCTCGTTGAACAACGTGCTGACTAAGCGAATAAGAAAAACTATTTCGTTTAAAGGGTGCGGAACTCAAAAATGAAATGGCACATTCTTCGGGAGCCCTTGGATGCAAATCACGGGGCTGGGGGCCCCAGCCGGGTCCCCGGTGGTGTAAAACCGTTCGATATTCTATTAAGATAGCCGGCGAAGTTGCCCTTTTTATTATTGTGACTCGTGCCATATTTTCGTCATCCCGAAAATCTGTCAAGCTAAGATATGGCGGACAGAGTTATGAACGTATAGAGGAGGCGTTAGAAAATGTGAAACAGCTCCCGAGACTTGATGCCGACAAGAAAATTGTTTAATATTGGAAAAGGTGTGATTGGTTGCAACTGGTTTCTTTGTCGCATGTCATATTTTACATGTAAACGTGCGTTGTAGAGAATCTTACCCATATTTTAAATGTAAAAGGTTGGAGGAAAGTATTTATTCAATCACACCATAACTTCTAAAACTAATTTGGAATCCCGCGGGATAATAAAATGATAAACAATATCGATAGTTAAAAATCAGTTACTGAGTAACTGTAATAGATCAAACAGATTGTACGCAAGAATCGGTGTGATAAACCTTATAGCATACAGTTTTTTTACGTACAAGTACCAGTACAAACAGTCAATGCCAGTTCTATTATTTTCAAGGCCTGTGCTGTCTCCCTTCGTGGCATCTTGCGCGAAAATATTTTGATATTATTCAAAGTGATTTGTCGTAAATTGAACGACGCCGTTACGAGAACGGAAACTGTCCTGTCATCGACGTACTATATTTTGACAGGTTGCCGAGAGTTGATGGGGTGCAGCTTCTCGCATGCTTTAATAGATACTATATTAGATAAGTTTTAATTAGAATTGACTATAGTTAGTCAGATGTTCGATTTCGCTCGGAGGAACTTGTGGCAAAATGGCAACCGAGTAGTTTAGCACGTTGTAAAGTTATGTAATCCTAGCCAGGTCAGTCTATGGACAGAAAGACTCTGGTCCAGATTGTCATAGAAAAAAAGAAAAAGAAAATACAGTTATATGTCACGCGAAATAAAAAAAACATATCATCATTGCAGGTAGTTAAACTTCCAGTTTGCGTAAGGGTTTTTTTAAACAAATATACAATTTTAACAAAAAAAAACTGACTTAAAGTTTCGACTCGATTTCTCTTGAATGCCATCATCAGATCTTAGTGTCCTTATCATGGTTCCACCGTTGGGATATCTCCTATCCATAATCAAATTCGGTTCATAAACGACGAAGTTATCTATAAACATACATAAAAAACACATATATATATACGGTCGAATTGAGAACCTCCTCCTTTTTTGAAGTCGGTTAAAAATACAACTTAACTATATAGTGTGGTGCCGATTTGAAGGCTACAATATTAAATGTCTAAAGAATCGTCAAAACAACTCCGAGAATCGTTATCTAATTCTAAGAGACACATCCGATGGCAATGCTGAGCCAGCGGAGTAAGTACTTAATTTACAAGTAAAATTTTTACAAAATAAAAACCGACTTTAATGTTCGACTCGATTTCTCTTGGATGCCATCATCACATCTTAGTGTCCTTATCATGGTACCACCGTTGGGATATTTCCTTTCCATTAAAAAAAGAATCATCAAAATCGGTTCATAAACGACGAAGTCATCCCCGAACACACATAAAAAAAGTATATATAAATACGGTCGAATTGAGAAACCTCCTCCTTTTTGAAGTCGGTTAAAAACAGAGGGTACAGGGGGGTACATAATTAGGTACAACATAAAAGAGGAAAAATAAAAAGATTTAACCAAAATAAACAACAAAACAATCAAAATTACGAAACAATAAATAAATCTAGTTGTGTGGCTAAAGGGCCACAGCTCAGCCTACAGTCCAGAAAGAACTCTCAACTGAAGCCCAAAATATATCTCACAGACATGTGCACAGCTTAAGAACTTTAAACATACATGTAATAATTATAAACATAGATGATCTACATAACAATTATCTTGCAAATATTATACACAAAACAAATTGCTAGGACAATCTTTGGCAATCGTTACTACTAGTCGGAGCCGCAAAAAGTCCCTACAACTTCAGTTGTGAACGACTGTTTTCCCTCGCTCCATTCAAAAAATTCATCGAACTTATTTACTTACAACTGTATATTTATATACAGTACTAACATAAAAAAATCTTTTTTTTGTCTTTCTGTTTTGCTGGCGAACGGCTGGACGAATTTGAGAGGATTTTCACTGGCACATAGCTGATGACATAAGGAAGGCTACTTTTTTTTGACTAGCTTAGCCCCGCTTAGACTCAGCTAGTGAAAAATATTATATTTAAAGAAAATACATAAAAAAAAACGAAAAAAAAACTCCAGCGACAAACTTAGATAAGACACGTTGCAATACCGTATAAGAACTTTTCACTAATTAATGTTTTTTGTTTCAGGTAAACTTCGTCCTTAATTAATTCTGCGTCAGCCCTGAGCAGCAGCCCCCTCTGTGTTAATTTATGCGTGGACATGTGTCGACCACCACTGGTACGTGCAAGGGAGATGTGTGACTGGTGAGTCTGTGTTTAGGCATTTAGCTTTATAACGAATGTTTCATTAGCAGGAATCGATAAATGAGTCTAGATTTTCCAAGGTTATTAGTGTTTTGGGTAATAAGCCTGACAGCAAGAAAACCAGGTAAAAATCTGTCCAATCTCTTCCTAGACTGGCTTTTCTCTGAATATATAAATGAGCGTTATTCTATCACGTGTTATTATAGTGCGAGTATACAAGAAGAGAGAGATTCAGGATAGAATAGAATAATCTATATTGTACACGGAGCTTACATTAAAAAAGCATATCAATTTGCTGAATTGCATACAATTTGAATGTATAAATGGATAATTTTGTTTAACATAAAATACCACCAAACAGACAAACTCTGCAGCCTTATCTATACATCTATACAAATAAATAAAATTGAAGTGTCTGTTTATTAAAATAGCCACTTTTTACTAAATACCAATGACACAATATACTATAGACCGTCCCTCCCTTGGCCAGTACTGTACGCCGTAAAAAGCTAGAAAAGTTCAACTAAATCTAGATGGCGCTCAAAATAAGCTCTAAAAAGCAGTTTAACAAAGTTTAACAGTATTTTATTGATGTGCTTCAATTCTAGTAACTATATTATTATTTTTCAAATATAAAACTTGCTTTGTATTGCTTGCTTTAAAAAAATGATTTTCAATTTCATAACTAAAAGTTATCACCTATGTTTAGGAGATGTCGTTGCAATCGATTTAAATAAACTTGAAAATAATGACCTATTTACTACGCTAGATGTCACATTTATAAGTTATTTGGTTGAATCAGAGAAACAATGCACTCATGAATGGCAACATTGCAAAAATCGTTCATATCTTCCAGTAGTTAATACGGAACGGCAACGTCGCTTGAGCCGCGTACTCAGTTCAAAAATTTAATTAATATGAATGTTTATTTTAACCGACTTCAAAAAAAGAAGGTAGTTATCAATTCGACTGTATTTTTATTTTTAACCGACTTCCAAAAAGGAGGAGGTTCTATGTTCCACTGTGTTTTTTTTATGTATGTTCACCGATTACTGCGTCAATTGTGGACCGATTTTGAAAATTCTTTTTGTATTCGAAAGGGTATGCTCCCGAGGTGGTCTCATTGTCACCATATCAGGAACTGATGATGGGATCCCAGGGAAACCGAGGGAAACCCTCATTTTTTTAGGCACATATTATGTTTTCGTATATTTTCTGAAGTTAACCCGGTATTTGCGTCTGGTAGTCATCATTTTATGATGATGAGCTGATGGTGTAAGGTACAACTCCTTAACGATTAGGAGTTGGAGTATAAATCTTTAAATATCATATGTATGTATGTTACCTTTAGTCGTATTCTTTCAAATTATTTAGGTAAGCTGATGATCGAAGGTACAACTCCTCAACGGTTAGGAGTTGGAGGATAATTCTTTCAATTTCATACGTATCTAAAGACCTTCAGTCGTATACTTTCAAGTTATTTAGGTGAGCTGATGATAGAAGGTTAAACTCTTCAACGGTTAGGGATAATATGATGATTTTAATATTACACGTACGTATATACCTTAAGTTGTATTCTTTCAGTTATTCATATGGATCGTTTTATTGAGTAGACATCCACTAAGGAAGGTATTTTGGAATCTACCCCTAAGGGGGTGAAATACGGGTTGAAAGTGTGGACGAAAGTCCGTCATTTTTAAGTTAGAAACATGAAACTTTAACTTTGGGCTACTGATTAAAAATGAGTAGATACGTATTTAACCGTTTCTGGATATTATTTTACTTGGTTACACGCGACGGGACGTAATATGACCCCTGCCTCTGGTAATACCACGGCCTCACAGAAAACCGATGTGAAAAAGTGCTTGCGCTGTGTTATACCGAGTGAGTGAGGATACCGGAGGCTCATACCCCAACCTCTCCCCCCATCCCACTCCACTATGCCCCAAAGGCCGGTAACGCATTTGTCAAATTATTTTAGAAATAATCAAACTTTACAAAATATACTATAAAACAATATATTATTTTCTGTAAATAAATGCAAAAAGTCAACAACACGCGTGGTATTCCCAGGCGGTCACCCATCCAAGTACTACCCACGCCCGATGTTTCTTAACTTGGCTGATCGGACGAGAACCGGTGCATTCAACACGGTATGGACGTTGGCAATCAGTTTGTTATATTTAACGTTGAGTATCCAGCACTATGACGTCAACTCAATGTTAAGTGTCGCTACAACTTTTGGCGCGAAAAGTGCGTTAGGGAACTTCGTTCCAAAAACATTTCTGATTGTTTTATTAATAACTAGGTTTCGCCTGCGACTTCGTTCGCCCGCGACTTCGTTCGCCCGCGACTTCGTTCGCATTTAATAAAAAGTATCCTATGTTACTTCTAATACCTCTACAAGAATATGTGTTTCATGATGATCAGATTGATCAGCTAAGTAGTTTTCGCCGGAAAGCGTAACAAAGGAACTTACGTTCGCATTTTTAACATTAGGATTATTTTTAAGACACAAACCGAAAGAAAATCCTTAATTACACCTTTTTGTCATCTACAGTTGTTAATTAATATGTGCAAGCAATTCTCGACATTATCAACTCATAATTATCAAATTTTATATTTGCATACATTCACATCACGATCAACAACATTTATAAACGCCAAAAACTGTTTTTAGACATGTGTCATTAAGGACGGGAATTGCAACTGCAACATGCAACTGTATTTTATTAATTCATCAATTTTTATTTTGTTTTTTGAATCCATTAAAAAATAAAATGTCAGTCCTTAGTTCCTTACCTATGTCAATTGAGAAACATACATACAAAGTTTAAAGTGAATCCATTGAAAATAAAAAAAGTTTCAAACAATTAATAAAAAAAAAGATTGTAAAGAGAAAAGCGGTTATTTTAAAATTAAAAACAGACATTTCAATTTTATTTATTTGTGTAGATCTCTCTGACGATAAAATATTACATAAATTATGTAGGTACTAAGATAATTAATTATTTAAAAAACGACATCTAGTGGTACATTTCGCAATAATACAATGACAATAAACTTGACAGTTGACTGTTGGGTTCGTATTGGTGTTGGGGGTCAGAAAATATCGTTGTAATTCACGATTTGATGCACTTAGTGACATCTAGGGAACATTAAGCTTACTATAAATCCGCGTACAGGTCTCGCCTAGTAGAGTGTTGGTCTAGTATATATTTCGTCAGTGCTAAATACATATGAACAAAATGTAATTTTTACTACACGGTACCAATTTTTTTTTTTTTACAATTTTTGTCTCTGTCATCAACAACCCATAACGTCCCACTGCTGGGCTCGGGTCTCCTCTCGGGAGAGGATTAAGGCCATACGTCCCCACGTTGGCCAAGTGCGGGTTGGGGACTGGTAAGACAATGTCGTTGTGGCTACGTAATCCGTTGGATGTTTTTAAGCCGCCCAAAGGCCTTCCACTAAGCTTCACGACTGTTATCCTACGATAACAACCGGAACCGACTGCTTAATGTGACCTCCGAATCACGGAGATGCTCATGGTATCATGGTATCATGCCACCAGCGGTAACCCATCCAGGTACTGACCACGCCGTCGTTGCGTATCCTCCGGGATTGTTTATAATCACCGAGTGCAACTGAGCTATGCGCGCCTCACCACGGGTAACACCGAGGCGCGAGGGGCTCAGCTTAATAATATTATATTATTAATAAATAAAAATAAATATATATTTTCGGACATCTAACACATAACTATCTAATCCTACTAATATTATAAACGCGAAAGTTTGTAAGTATGGATGGATGGATGTTTGTTACTCTTTCACGCAAAAACTACTGAACGAATTTGGATCAAACTTTACAGTAATATAGCTTATACATCAGAATAACACATGGGCTACTATTTACCGCGATAAACGACATACACGCGGGCGGAGCCGCGAGCTCATCCGCTCATCCGATGAGCCCATCCGATGAGCCCATCCGATGAGCCCTTCTAGCGGGACAACCCCTATACTTACCACGAAAAATGTTTAGTTTTACTGAAGTATCTGGTGGCACGGACGTGCCCCCGCCAAGACGAGCCAAGCGAAGCGCAAGGGCACTACCTACCTTTTCTCGAAGTGTTTCGTCGTTTTTTTAACCCTCATAACTTTGGTTCCCGATGTACCAGATCGTTCAAATTCTCAGGATATGATGTTACCAATAGACTAATGAAACATACAAAGTTTCAATTGCATAGCTCTAATACTTTAGATTTTATTGATACCTAAAAAACACCGATTTCGTCACTGACACACTGATGATCATCAAAACTGTTAGGGTACTCTCTTGAAATGCTAGAAAGTTGAAATTTGGTATGTAAACTAAGTTTAGTATACAAACAACAATAAAATTCATAAACCTATTACTTTTGCCCCCCAACCCCCAAATTTGGGGGGTGGAAGTTTGTATGAGACTTTCACAATTTTTTATGCTAGAGGTTTTATTTTTAGTACACGGACTTTTTCGAGAGAAGAAAGAAGATGTACGACAAATAAACCCCAAAAAAAGAAAAAAAACTGCCTTAAGCAACTTACAAAAAAAAATGAAATCCCACCAAAAACATTTTCATGTAAAATGTTGCCAAGACGACTGCATATGGCTTACCCTGTGAAAAAGATATCAGATCTCATGTTCATGTGAGCCAAGGTTCTGAATCTACACGCCCTAACTCTACCAACCCTAACTTCACAAACTCTACATCTCAGTAAAAATGTATGGCTTCGCCGTTTCGCTACCATACCATCACGAAGGGGAAACGAATGCCTTTTTTGTTTGCAAATATCTAGTTTCTGAAGTAATGTGTTATACGAATATTTAGTTTCTGAAGTAACGAAACAGCCAATAAAAAGAGATATTATTTTGTAACACCAATCTCAAATCAATTAATGCAACAACTTTAAACTCTTTTATAAAATTAACAATTAAAAACCGACTTCCAAAAACATCCAACGAAAACTCTCTATCAAAAAACACTTAAAAGCGTAAAATAAACTGGTTCTTCATAAATTGCCTATACCTAATTCTTTATTCATTTAAATAGTAGTATTATAATGGGTGCTAGGTACCTAAAATCTGTTTGAAGTCGGTGCTAAGCCAAAAAGAATACAAACGAACAATTACAAAAGTGTAAGCGATAGTCACTTGGCACCGACTTCAAACAGATTTTAGGTACCTAGCACCCATTATAATACTACTATTTAAATGAATAAAGAATTAGGTATAGGCAATTTATGAAGAACCAGTTTATTTTACGCTTTTAAGTGTTTTTTGATAGAGAGTTTTCGTTGGATGTTTTTGGAAGTCGGTTTTTTTTTTTTTATAAAAAGTTTCTATTTTACAGTTTTTAGTGCAAACAATCGTAGGTAAGTAGTAAGTTGAATTATTTCATCAAATTTCATCATCAAGAATACAAATTAAGGTACGTGTAATATTAAAATCATCCTCTAATCCCTAACTGTTGAAGAGTTTAATCTTCTATCATCAGCTCACCTAAATAGCTTGAAAGTATACGACAGAAGGTCTTTAGATACGTATGAAATTGAAAGAATTATTCTGCAACTCCTAACCGTTGAGGAGTTGTACCTTCCACCTTCCATCATCAGCTTACCTAAATAATTTGTAAGAATACGACTAAAGGTAACTTATATACATATGATATTTAAAGATTTATCCTCCAACTCCTAACCGTTAAGGAGTGGTACCTTACATCATCAGCTCATCATCATAAAATGATGACTACCAGACGCAAATACCGGTGTAACTTCAGAAAATATACGAAAAACATAGTATGTGCCTATAAAAAATGAGGGTTTCCCTCGATTTCCCTGGGATCCCATCATCAGATCCTGATATGCTGGCAATGGGACCACCACGGAAGCATACCCTGTCGAATACAAAAAAAAATTTCAAAATCGGTCCACAACTGACGGAATAATCAGGTAACATACATAAAAAAAAAAAAAAAAAATACATACAGTGGAACATAGAACCTCCTCCTTTTTGGAAGTCGGTTAAAAAGCGAGTCCTTGCAACCCGTGGTGCTATTCGCAGCATCCTTGTAAGCTCGTGAGCGATTGAGATAACTGTACCACTGAACATTCTGCCGCTCGCCGCTCTAATACGGCAGTCGTGCGCACGAGTCGATTAACTAAATAAAATTAAACTGGCAATACTAGCTAATATTAAAACTGGCAACCAGGCGGCTTCTCACGGTTAGAACGACACATATATACTAACATTTTATGTTATTGTTTCATACAAAGTAGAATTAGCAATAAATACATCGTTTGTCGTCGGGAACAAACTTATAGAGAAGCCTCGAAATACTCAGGTATGTAAATCAAAATGAATCCATCAATCCATGCTTCCTTATCTATACTAATGTTATAAATTCAAAAGTAAATCTGTCTGTCTGTCTATTACTCTTTCACGTCCAAACCGCTGCACCGATTTCAATGAAATTCCGAATAGCGATACTCTGAATCTCGAGAAAGGATATAAGCTACTCTGTAGATCCGTACAGCAATATGCAACATATTCGCACCCGGAGCCGCGGACAAAACCTGGTCCTTTATAAAAGAAACCCCCGCAATATTTAATTAGATTTACACCGTTTATTTGCCTGTAATCTATTTATTTAATCTTTTAAAAGCATTTTCTGCTGAAACTCTTCAAATTATTTACTAACAACATAATAATTAAGGTGGTGAATTCCACAAGATGTTTGCTGTGACGGGTGCAGAGATAAGGTCTCGGCCACGCTCCAGGCCGGCCGCATTTGCATGCTTAATTGAACTGGGAAAGTTGGGAAGTAACTTGTTGAACATTTTTTTTTGCTTTTTCATTTGAGCCCTCCAAAGTGACTCTACTCTGCTTGATGAAAAGCATGAGCAGAATCTAAGAGTGAGAAAGAAAGAAAGAATACATTTATTAGTCACACATAATAAACATGTAGAAGAGAAAAATAAGACATTTAACTTAGATTAAATAACAAACTAAATAAAAGCAGTGAAATGTCTAGCTGTGTGACTAAAAGGTCACAGCTCAGCTTATGCTGCGGTCCTAAAAGTGACCGCAGCACTGATTTTCAGCTGATGCCCAACATAACACCTCACGGACGCGTGCACAGTTTCACAATAAAACATATAGGAAATACATAATTTACAAATACATTAAACACATAAGATATATAAGATTGACATACACAGGTAAAAACTATAGTAATAGAAACGCATTTAAGACTACAAACATTACAAAGCACTGGATTTTTGCAATGTCAAAAACAAAACTGTCACTTTTGCCTTAAAATAATTATGACTAACTAGGTTGCGAAGTGGCGGTGGCAAATTATTCCAGCACTTTGTTGCACTATATTGGAATCCCCCTCTAAAATCTGTAGTTCTGTGTCTGGGAATGTGCAGTGGAACAGACCCATCCCTGCCATTGTGCCTTGCGTGCCATCCAGTCTAATTTCTTAAACAAATATTCTGGCGTTTTGTATCTAACAACGCCAAACAAAAGTGTAGCCAAATGATGCTCCCGCCACTGCCGCATTTTTAGAATACCAGCTGCATTCAGGAAAGGTGTAACATGGGCTCGTCTTGGTATATTAAAGCAGTAACGCGAACACGCATTCTGCACCCTTTGAACCAAACCAGCCGTTTTAGCGAGTAGCCTAGGACCATATACTACATCGACATAGCCGCTGTGGTCACAAACTTTAAATGTTGGCTTCAAATGCTTTTATGTTGTAAGAAACTAAGAAAGGGTTTTTGGAAGTTATATCTCTAAGAGGGTAAAATAAGGGATGAGTCGTTGAATGGAAGTTTGTCATTTTTAGTTAGTAACACGAAATAACAAATAGTGAAGCAAGCGAAGCCGTGAATCATAACTACAGTCGTCAATAATTACTGTAAATTAAATACCGTAAAATAGCTTTTTATTAAATACGAAATTTCTTTTATTATTAAGCACAAGTGCAAATAAAAACTATCCAATTTCAATATTACGCGTGACGCGTGCCGATAAGGGTGCATACACGCTGCACCTGCACTATGTAACAGTTGAAATAAAACTAAAATTTCCAACTAACATTCCATTGATGATTTTCTTTGAAGTATTTCCAAACTGTAGACTTCTAAAGCGCAATGAATTGAATGAAAAGTGAAATCATGTACACAATAGATATAGTGACATTAGGGGTGGTTAGACTGGGGAAACTAGACACCAATGTTTAATGTTTATGCGTTCTGTCGCCGCGAGGGGGAGCGCGGGAGAAAATTGTAGGTACGCATAAGTGTATTGTGATTGGGAATCATTTGATGTTCTGTTGAGACGTTTTTTTATTTAATCTTTGTCAACAGTACACTACTTCATTAAATTGATTGCAGCCAAAAGCAATGGTTATAAATATTATTATTTGAATTTTAAATATTACATAATAGTATACATCTTAATAATACAATAAAGAATTAATATTTCCTACTATTTTTTAGTTGCCATGACTTTAATAACATGATTGCTTTTATATTTTCGAGAGCTTTAAAATATCAAACAAACATAGGAATTTGATTAGTATAGAAGACATTTTCCATTACATTTTAGGAATTTTTATATCTTAAGAATTAAGTATACTTATATTATTATTTTTCACACATCTTTCACAAAACAACAACAATGTACATAGCTTTAAATATGTACACATATTATGTAAAACCCGTTATAGAATACTTGCGCTTTACAAGGTCACCGCTCCACCCCACCCCTACGCCTAGTCGCGTACTACGACAAATGAATGAACGAAGGGTGCGCTGGACATACGGGGTAGATCATACGCCGACAGCCTTCACTTGATACTTGGTGTCTCTTACTGATTCAAAAGAAGACGATATTGATGTCTAGAAAGGTAGTAAATAAACATTTTATGAAAATAATAAATAAATTTCGTAAATAATGTTTTTGCTGAAGGAAAAAGAAGTTATCGTCGCTATTCCTAAGTTTACGTAGATCATGTCCAACAGTGGGCCTGTACATAAAAATCATTGTGTATAAAAATCAATAAACTGTTATAGCGATTAATTTAAGTATTCTTATTAGTTAAACAAGTATATGTAAAGTGAGTATGTAATAATTTTATTGTTCCTCTCAGTTTTATTGATCATCTTACAACACACTCAACAGATATTGAGTTTACGATATGTGTATATGTATAATGTTATGCCAAAGCACGTTGCTGATAGCAAAGATCAAGAATGTTTTAGAAGTTATATAAATTTTACGATCGCGCCCCGCGTGCACTCGGCAAGGTTAGGTTAGTTCGCAACGTGGCCGCCTGGCCGCGCCACCTCCCGTTCGCCAAATATTCAAAAATTACATTCCATATTTCGAGTAATTTAAAAAATAAATATGCGAATATTTGACGCGAATTTTGCGGACCGATACAGTGTGTGTGTGTCTTAAAGTTATGGGTCATTGTGAGTGTTTGAGTTCGTAGTGATTGAATTTTTGTTTTACTTCTTATACCAAACAAAAAAGTGCGTTATTTAGTCTAAAAGTCTAAATTTCCAGAAAATACCACTTGTTGATTGCTTTAATTAAATACACATATTTTTTATTCTTTATTTTTATTTTATATGTAAGTGCGATATATTATAACTTTTGTGCAAAGTGCAAGTGTTTACAAACAGGGTTGCATCGATTTCACATAAAGTGCCGCCCGACATTATGCGGGGGGCTGAGGTGCGCGGTAGCGGGCGCGGGGCGCACAGCTGTGTTTTTTAAATTTATACAAAAACATAGCTTTAGTTTATTGACCTCTGGTAATATGTGTTCTGTTACACTGTGACAAAGATTTTTTTTAAAGGCTTTTATGTCATTTTTAAATTGGGATGTATTTTATTAACCGACTTCAAAAAAGGAGGAGGTTCTATGTTCCACTGTATGTATTGTTACGTACCTACACACATCAAAAGTGTCTAGGGATCAAGCATTTTTATGCGGATTTCTTGAGATTGAGATGTGGCTTTGGCTCTGGCCTGCTCAGTCGCCAGACTTGAACCCGATTGAGCATGCATTGGATATGCTACAGAGAAGAGCTCTGCCGAATATGGAGGGTATCCAGTCGCAAGAAGACCTTTTTTTGTTGTTGCAACGAACATGGGCGGCCATTCCACAGCGTGATTTGGATGACCTCATTTTGAGTATGCCAAACCGATGTTCTTGTGTTAGTGTTCGCGGTAGAAACACGGATTATTAATTGTTTAAGTTACCTAATAAAATTTTAAAGAAAACTGTTATTTCAGTCTTTTTTTCGAACTTTAATGTTAGTGGTTCAAATGTCAAAAATCCTTTTATTAGGAAAATGGCAAATTTCTTTATTAATGCAAAGGTGACTTGGTTTATTGTTACTGTGACAAACGAAAACACTTTATTTGATGAATCCTTAAAGAAAATTTTAATTAATATCAATCAGGAGAAAAGTTATTGCAAAAATATATGTTGATCCCTAGACACATATGTTGATCCCTAGACACTTTTGATGTGTGTATTTGGGAAATGGAGCGGAAATCTTCTGTGCTCTTCTCTAACCTCCTTCACTTTGTTAATCAAATACGATATTTCTATTCACGTCATTTAACCACGTGGTGGTGAAATTTGGTAAACCTGGGTAATAAACTTTGTAATCAATACTGCAGTTGAAACCCTCTTTGCAAAACATATTATATTTTATTGATACACAAAATATATCAATCAAATATGATTCTTATTAGAATACTACAATAATGTATGATACATATTTTTTTCTCATTAACCCATTGTACAAAGCGAATGTGAAGCGAAAAAAATTCCTTAATTTTGTAAAAGACAAAATAAGTAATTAAGTTAATGTTAGCAACCGATATCACTAAGCATCAAAACTAAAATAATTATAATTCGTTCTCGTTCGTTGCAAAACAGTTATCCTAAATAAAGTTGCTATCACTAGAACCACGTCCTAAAACGCACACAAAAGCACTTCATATACAGCTTGGCGCCTGTGAGAGTTGGGACTTCACTATGAGTCACACTGCGGGGTGTTGCCGACACTAAACTGGCAGGCGCCTACACGGCTCTCGGTTAAAGATCGGCTCTCATAATTTATCGTGAATTAATTATATTATTATCTAATGATATTATTGGTATAAAACGTATAATTAAATAAAATAAATTATGATTGACAGATATAAAATATGTACAGCAATATGCGCGTCGACTGTCTGAATATCTTGTAGAATTTTACTAATTTTTTCTTTGATTTCACTTATTGTTTTATACGAATTAAATGTTATTGATTTATTATTTACAAAAGTTACGTACGTTTTATAAGTATTAATATAATTTGATTAAATTAAAATAGTAACAACCATGAAATTCATGCAAATGCGTGCATTTAATTTCATCTGAACGAAAACGCAGACTGTCTAAGCGGGGGTGTCTTCCCCTCCTACCAAAATTCAAGACGAATTGGACCTAATTGAATTAAAGTTAAAGTTCAAATTGGCTATATAGACATCTTTGTTTTGATTGTAGCCGCGGTAATACAGTGAAATGTACAAAAGTGGATTTAAATACAGGCAAAGCAGGGAACAAGAACATGTATAGCTTGTGTACGTTAATGGAGGAGTTTAAGAGGACTCAGAGGTAAATTAATTGAATATGAGGGCTTGATGGTTATTTGGATATGAATATTTTCAGGTAGGTATGGAAGCCCTTTGTTGCTCACGTGGTCAATGATTAAGTAGGAATGTATTTAGGTATGTTGTTGTGGTTATAAGGACGATATAAGCCTAAAAAGCAAGTGAATGAATATTTTCTTTTATTTTTCCATTGTGTAATGAGCACTTCAATGAGCACTGTAATGAATACTTCACCCAGACACAACAAATTCCATTTATTGTGTCTAGGTGAAGTAGCTTGTTAATGAAATTCTTACCATATTACTTTAAAATCTTTAAAAGACAACTCCCGCATTAGGAATATACATCCTGTGTCGCGAGGGACTTTACAAACATACAAGAAACCGACATTAAGAACATCCAGACTCAGAACAACAATTTGTGGATCACACAAAGTGTTGTCCCATGTGGGGTTTGAATCCACATGTTGTACTTGGCGCAGTAGGAAGCGGCGTGGAGACCACTTAAACCACTAGGCCAAACGTGCAGATAATGGCCGTGCAGGTCAAATATTACTATTTAATCAAAATTACTGAAAAAACTTAAACAATTTTACTTTTGTCCCCGGCTTAGTATTAAGAAGTTGTTATCTTCGAACCGCCACTCGTGGCACTCAATACTCCGTAGTTCCCATAAATCAGTTGGTGCAATAAAGGGCGCATTCCCTCTCACAGTTTGAGGTTGCACCCTCTCGCCCTCCGGGTAGAATTAACCAATCTGTTATTTGAAAACTAACGTGTTTTGAGCAGACAGCTTCGCACTTAGCGAGTTTCAAACTTAACTCAGAAATTACTTACTAGTAAAGTTCTAAATAGTGTATATAATATATTATGAATATAATTCTTACAAGAAACTATCTGGCTTTTGTCTGTCTGAAAATTGACTCCTGTAATCTAATTCACGTCTTTATCCTTGAAAAGACACAGACCTGATAGGTAGTAGAGCCACGCTGATTTCAGCACGAACGGGCCGACTCCACCGGGGCGGTACTACCCTCGCACAGAATATCAACGTAAAATGACAGCGTTCGTGCTGTCGTGTTTCGTTGGTGAGTGCAAGACCGGAGGCCCAATGATGCAGAAGCCTCACTAGGCCGCCATGGTGTGGTTCACCATGCTGCATTGTTGCATTGTCTGCATTCGCAATGGTGAACACCGCTCTTGGATTCTGCTTATGCTTTCCATCAGGCAGAGTAGAGTAATTTTGGCAGGCCCATACATAAAAAAAAGACCTATTGTACCTAAAGGGCCCAGATATTGTCGTATATTTCCGTACAAATATCTGGAAACATACATAATTATGGATAAACACACAATAGTATTTGTCCTAACCTGAAATCGCACCCATGGCCTCTGGTGTAAGAATCACTAGATCACGCGGCTTGTCCTGATAGCTATTTAATTTAAATTAACAGACAATTCAAAACTTTAAATACTTTTTTTAAATATATATAGCCTATGTCACCCGGTCCATCATTATGAATCTATTCACAACTCTTCTTAACCCCCGACGGAAAAAGAGGGGTGTTATAAGTTTGAAGTGTCTGTCTGTCTGGGGCACCGTAGCTCGCGAACGGATGAAGCGATTTCAATTTAGTTTGTTTTTGCACGAAAGGTGAGTTACGTGCGAGTGTTCTTAGACATGTTTCATGAAAATCGGTTGAGTCGTACTCGTTTAAACGTTATTTATGTGGGTGAAAGTGGGGAAGAATAACCGAATGTCTGCAAAAATATCATTGGCGTATGATTACTCGATTAAGTGCTTGAGTAGGGGGTTTTGTAAATTTTGAATTTTAGCTTGTATCGGAATCCATTCAGTCCATACTTTAGGCGCCATGACAAAACGTACAAATATTTTTGACTGCCTCGGTGGCGCAGTGGTAGCGTATGCGACTCCTGTGATTGGGGTCTCGGGTTCGATTACCGGATCCTTATAAAATGTTTGTATAATCTGCAAATATTTGTTTCGGAGTTTGGGTGTTTTCCATGATTAATATGTATGTATTTACAAAAAAAAGTATATATGTATTTATATCAGTTGTCTAGTACCCATAACACTAGCTCTGCTTAGTTTGGGACTAGATGGCGTTGTGTGTAAGATGTCCGAAATGTTTATTTATTTATAAACTGCCAAAACTATGACTTCGCCGTAAACGGGTAAAAATCAGACGATCTATTGATCTAATTAATAGATACAGTGTCTAAATACGACTGTATGTATGTATGTATGTATACATCCCCAGCATTCGTCTCTTCACATACATCATGAATACCAATCCCCTAATTACCACCTAATACTAATAAATCACTCCTAATCAACTCTAATCTTAATATCTCTGTTGATCCCTCCGTGCCTCCCGACCTCGCCCTCCCGCTGCAAGTGGGCGGTTCAGCGCCAACCCTCGCTGCATTGTGAGAACTTTAATCAGACTGAATGTATTGAAAGAGTACATTCGCTTTGGAGGTAACAAACAAGTTGATTGAATTCTACTTAAGTAATCAAGTTTACAGCATCGGGTTCAGAGGTGGATGTTCATTCTCTGCCAAATACTGGACACTTCTGCCTCATGTAACTTAAATTATTTACTAGCTATATCTTACCACATACCCGCCACTCATTGTATTTGTGGTGGTATAATTTTTTGTTACTTTCTAAATATGCGTTTTAATCTTCTTTGTTAATTTCTTTCTGCTTGGTCTGGTCTTCTGTTCGTGAAGGAGTACATAGGCATACCTAATACCCATTCAGTAATTTACTGTATAGTTGTGTATATCTTTTGTTGGAGATCCTAATTAAAAAAAATAATTCGTAATTACAATAAATCATCATCATACAGCTGTGTGTTTCAAAATAAGCAGATTCTATGTTATGGTGACCAAACTACTGATAAACACACTTATACTACTTGCATATTATACATACTTAAATATTTCCAAATACATTCATATTAAAAGCCTAGAAGCTGTCAGGGAAAATAATTTTAAGCGCTGGTTTCATACCGGTGACGCTAACCAACATATTCTACTAAACAACCTGAGGAGATTATACAACGGAAAAAACATTAAGGCAAAATATTAAGGCATTCGGGGCAGCGCTATGTATTTCGGTATCTTTATTTACAAACGATTTATGCAAAATGAAACATCTGCAGCTATAAACATAGAGCTAAAATTTAATTTCTAATCTTTACAATCAAGCCCCCCTAGCAAGCATTATAAATTGTGGCAAATCCCTCTGTATGCGGTAAATGCCGGCATGCACTAGCCTTACGCCGCGGGACAAATGCGACGCGTCACGCACCGCCGAGGTAGGCGACATTCCCGAATATGTCTACTGCATTAGGTTCTAATGTAATAATATATCGAAAGCTAACTTCAATAATTTAATTCCTCACAGAAAACCATGGGCTACGCGTGTCCAAGCACACAACACCTTCTTATAATGGGGGAGAGGACTCAAAGGGCGCACTTCTGGCTCTCGAGGCGTAGGGGTCCATGAGCGTCGGTCGTTACTTACCATCAGGTTTCCCGTCCGCTCGTTTGTAACCTATGCTACAAAAAACTTTATTCATAATTCAATTTTAATATCTTGAAAGTATTTACTTGTAAGTTATAATAATAATAATTTTAGGCCCACTTACTTAATAGTTGATATGCCTATTGCTGTCATCTGGGCACATACATACATTAGGTATAATTCCTCTAATCAGCGTAAACGAAATGTAGAATTAATTATGTATATCCGAACCTCGAAGTTGTAATGTTTTTAAACTTTCACTTATAATAAAAATCTAACTCGTTAAGCTTACCGAGATTGGTCCTTGTTATTCACAAATACATCAGTTATAAATGTTACCGCCACGGGCACTTGGGGCCTAACAGAAACACCCTTACACCCTTACAAACCGCCATAGGAAGTAACATGCGAATATCATAGACATGCTACTTATAGACCGAGGGTTAAAGGGATATTAATGAAAACTACAGTCATACCTGTCCTAAAAAGACGCCCATCGTTGATTAAAACTATACGGTGTTCTCTGAAGAAACCTATTGTCAAGTTTACAGTAGGTATCCGTATTCTCTTAAATGAAGTATAAGGGTTATTGAATTGTATTGTTGTCTCTTACACTAAACCCCACACTAGGACTCTGTAACGTAAATCTAGCCATTCCCGAGTTTTAGGAAGACTAACGAACAACAATTGGATTCATTTTTCTGTATGAAAAAGTAAAAACTTTACATACCACTTTAACAACGCGTGACTACGGCATTTGAAACTTGTTTCATACTTTTTCAACGTCGTTTTTTGTCGTAGTTGGGTTTTAGTTTTTACTTTTTTTCATTCAAAATGTTTTGGTGCCTCTATAATATTAATTTCTTTGCAAAGTATATTTTAAATACACACATCAAAAGTGTCTAGGGATCAACATATATTTTTGCAATAACTTTTCTCCTGATTGATATTAATTAAAATTTTATTTAAGGATTCATCAAATAAAGTGTTTTCGTTTGTCACAGTAACGATAAACCAAGTCACCTTTGCATTAATAAAGACATTTGCCATTTTCCTAATAAAGGGATTTTTGACATTTGAACCACTAACATTAAAGTTCGAAAAAAAGACTGAAATAACAGTTTTCTTTAAAATTTTATTAGGTAACTTAAACAATTAATAATCCGTGTTTCTACCGCGAACACTAACTACACAAGAACATCGGTTTGGCATACTCAAAATGAGTTCATCCAAATCACGCTGTGGAATGGCCGCCCATGTTCGTTGCAACAACAAAAAAAGGTCTTCTTGCGACTGGATACCCTCCATATTCGGCAGAGCTCTTCTCTGTAGCATATCCCATGCATGCTTAATCGGGTTCAAGTCTGGCGACTGAGCAGGCCAGGGCAGGACATTGATGTTAGCTGCGGCGAGAGTCTGTCTTACAACTCTTGCGGTGTGCGGTCGTGCATTATCATGCATTAACTGAAATAAGGGACCGATTTGCACTTGTAGAGGAACGATGACGTCTGATACAATCGTCTCAGCATAAATTTGAGCGTTGAGGTTGCCTCTGATCCAAATCAACTCAGTTCTTCCGCCGATCCAAATACCCGCCCATACCATGATGGTTCCACCACTATAAGGATGGACTTCCTGGCAGGATTTTAATCGCTGTTGGCGTCCAGGGGCTCTCCAGTGTCGTATACGTCTTGTATCCGGTCTCATACCAAAACGAGACTCATCAGAAAAGCACACGAAACGCCATTGTTCTTCTGCCCAATTTCTGTGTTCAAGAGCCCATTGATATCGAATCCTACGATTGTGCATTGCTATTGGTGGTACCCGTAGCGGTCTTCGGGAATGAAGGTTCACTTCATGCAAGCGGTTTCTGACTGTTTGGTCGCTAATTAAGTTCCCTGAAGAGTGATGAAGCCTCACGGCTAACATCATGGCGGTTATTGTTGGAGCTCTTCGAGTTAAGATTTGTATGTATCGGTCTTGTCTCCGTGTGGTGCAGCGATACCGTCCTCCATGGCGCTCAGCCACGGTACCAGTGCTTCGGTAACGTGTCCAAAGTCGACTGATAACACTCTGACTTGTATTCAGACCTAAAGCCACAGTACGTTGCCGGGAACCAGCTTCTATCATTCCCACGGCTCTGAGCATTTCTTCCCTGCTTAAATGACGTCGCCGCTCCATAATAACGTTGGTTTTAATCAGTAGTAGGGAAACAGTAGCACTAATAATGTCTTCAATGCGTTGTATGTTTTATAGGGAAAATATTGACAGCTGATTTTCATCTTTTACTCGAATTTGATTGACAGTTCCTGATTCAAATTATGAAATGCACCAAAAAGGATCCATATAAATTTATAAAATCATAAATTTATTACAAAGCCACATCTCAATCTCAAGAAATCCGCATAAAAATGCTTGATCCCTAGACACTTTTGATGTGTGTAGTTGCCATAGAAATATCACACTTATCGAATAAATACGGACAAAGTCACAAGCAAATGCTAATAATATATATATTTTTGAAATGTACAAGTAATGCCATTTCCAATGATACCAAACACGGCATATTTATCTCAAATTATTTTTTTAATACAGTACTTTATGTCGGCTAGAGGGCACCACATTACATTCAGTGACACGTCATATAGCCTATAACCAGCGGACGATCAAGACGCTTCTAACGATACCTCATTTGTCCAGTTGTAATAAGTAGTTAAGGAGCTATAAGGGAACAGATGAACATACATACATACATACTTACACACATGCATACACACATGCATACATAGCCTGTCAAAATCATAACCCTCCTTTGGCTTTGCCGTAGTCGGGTAAAAATTACTAATCTTCTTTTGATAGAACGCTTTTTACTTGTCAAATAACCTGTAGTGAGGTTTGAAGTACCTTATGCATTCTTACACGAGTAAGTTTATGACAGGGAACAATGTTATGTGTTGTATATTGTGGTAACGATTTTACTGCCTTTAACTTTAGTCGTAAACAGCCCCTGCAATTGTTGTAGATGTCTCAAGAAAGAAGAACTCAGAGAAAATAACTTTAAAGTCGCTAAACAGCCATTTTTAACCGACTTCCAAAAAGGAGAAGGTTCTATGTTCCACTGTATGTATTTTTTTTTGTATGTATGTTCACCGATTACTCCGTCAATTGTGGACCGATTTTGAATTTTTTTTTGTATTCGAAAGGGTATGCTCCCGAGGTAGACCCATTGCCACCATATCAGGTTGTGATGATGGTATCCCAGAGTAATCGAGGGAAACCCTCATTTTTTTTAGGCAAATACTATGTTTTTCGTATATTTTCTGAAGTTACACCGGTATTTGCGTCTGGTAGTCATCAATTCATGATGATGAGCTGATGATGTAAGGTACAACTCCTTAACGGTTAGGAGGTGGAGGATAAATCTTTAAATATCATATGTTATCTTTAGTCGTATTCTTTCAAATTATTTAGGTACGCTGATGATGGAAGGTGAAATGTACAACTCCTCAACGGTTAGAAGTTGGAGGGTAATTCTTTCAATTTTATACGTATCTAATGACCTTCAATCGTATACTTTCAAGTTACTTAGGTGAACTGATGATAGAAGGTTAAACTCTTCAAGAGTTACGGATTAGAAGATGATTTTAATATTAAACGTACGTATAGACCTTAATTTGTATTCTTGATGATGAAATTTGATGAAATAGTTCAACTTGTTTGTACTAAAAACCGAAAAATAAAAACTTTTTAAAAAAAAAACCGACTTCCAAAAAACATCCAACGAAAACTCTCTGCCAAAAAAACACTAAAAAACAAGATTCTAGGTACCTAGCACACATTATAATACAACTATTTAAATGAATAAAGAATTAGGTACAGGCAATTTATGAAGAACCAGTTTATTTTACGCTTTTAAGTGTTTTTTTGGCAGAGAGTTTTCGTTGATGTTTTTTGGATGTCGGTTTTTTTTTTATAATTTATTTTTGCTTCAAGAGAGTATTCGCAATTATAACAAATATATAATTCAGTGAATTATAATTATTGAAAAATACTAATTAAAGGAGAGTTAAAAGTAAACTATTTTAATCGCGTGTGTATTTGGTGGATCTCCGGGTGGTTTCCGACACAAACGGTGTCCTTTTGTCTGGAAGTAAATCGCTCTGCCGCCACATCACCAACGACACTTATACTACAAATGTTTTCCTCTACTCCTATAAGCATTAAGAATCTTAAGGTATTGGAGTTCGATGCCTATAACTTGGTCATTTTGGACCACTTTTACTATCAGCACTTTTCTCCCAACTCTATCACCCTATTGGAAACTGATGACTCATCACGAGAATTTCATTTCTGGAGCCGCATGACGTCACACGTAAGTGTCGCTATGAATTCTCAATATCCACCGCTCCCTATACACAAGATTTATCGCCTTACTTACCACTAGTGCTCGTATTAACCGTATCCTGCAATTCCAATCGGAACTCTCACTCGAATCTCATACTTCAGAAAGAAATAGATGAACCATTTCGAATTTTCATTCGTTCCTTTGAGAATTTGAAAAAGGAATATACGTGGTACGCGGAGCAACCCTAGTTCGGTATTACTTATTTATATTAATAAGACCTATTTCTATAAAGGTAAGGTTTATTTTAAGATTCACTGCAAGTTTTAAGGTTTGAAAAGTAAAACTATTTTAGCGTGAATTAGAAAATTGTAGCTTGAACTTTATGATTGTAAAAATAAGATCTGTTTTCCCGTATTTAAGAGAAATCTTGAGGAGGTGTTATTCCACTAATAGAAGTTGTTCTATCAATCATCGTTTAGGATTTAATAACATTGGAGATTGAAGGATGAGCGGCGTGAGAGGTTCTGAAACTTGCTGGTGATTTATGAGACCGATATCTCAAGGTATATAGTATTAGACATTCGAGAGAATAATGGTGGCCTTTATGTGAAATGAGATATAATTTTATCACTAGCGGAACAACCCTAGAAAGTCCTCCCCTACTGTAGGAGGAACCTATTTATTACATACCAGTAAAAAACTTATGCTAAACTGCATAGATAACCTTTCAAAAACGCCGTGCATAGTTTAAAAAACAAAAAAAAACAATTAACCTCAAATTAAAACTTATGTAAATAATGTCCTAGATAATTTGCTTTATTTAGTAATGAATTCATTTTATTTGACCTAATACTAAAAAGTCCAAATAAACATGTCGACGGTTCCTTTTTTGGTTCAAGTCACTATTGCGTTCGAGACAGGCAACAAATTCCGTTAAATTTCCAAACCTACATAATTCTGGAAAATATACCCAAACAACACCAAAAAAAACTAGAATAAGTGTCTTTTTTTAAATGGCAAAGCAATCACAAGTTGTATTTTAGCAGTATTTTAAGTCTCATAGTTTTAATCAAGTTTCCAAAAGTGGTTATAACCAAGTCTAAGTGAAGTGCAGCCCATCATGACAGAACATTGGTCGTGGTTGACGGGGTCTGGGGCGGCGGAGTACACGTACAGCCCCCCGACGAGGCCCAGCTGCCCTCCTCACAGACCGCTGGTGAAGCTGGCCACCAGCGCTCACCTCCATACTATAGCCAGGTAAGTGACCTTGGAAAAAAATAATAAGCTGGTTAATTTACAAGAGATGAGAAGAGTTTTGGTTGAATTTATGTTCTTTATTTTGTAAATATATATAGGACTGCACGTTTGGCCTAGTGGTTTAACGGTCACCACGCCGTTTCCTACTTCGCCAAGTCTCGTGGGTTCAAATCCCACATAGGACAACACTTTGTGTGATCCACAAATTGTTGTTCTAAGTCTGGGTGTTCTTTGTGTCCGTTTCATCGTTTCATGTATGTTTGTAAAGTCCCCCGCGACACAGGATTTATACCTAGTGCGGGTGTTGTCTTTAAAAACAAAATCTTAACTTGAATGCATGCAGTTTGTTAGACTTCTTACATTATGCCGAGTCCCGATTGACACAGAGTGTTAAAAAAATGACGGCGAAAGCTTTTGTTTTTATTGTTACTATCTTGTACTGCTGATGTTTGCGTTTCAAGTAGTAGGCATTTGCGTATTGCCAAATTATGAATACTAAGCCACGCAATAGATTTTCATGGTAGCCTAGCGCCGGTGCTGTGAAACCAGGACCCTTTCGACCTATAAAATACTATACTATAAAATACAATTTATCTGTGGGAGAGCCACGCTACGGCGTGAATGGGCCGGCTCGACTGCAGTGATACCACGGCCTCACAGAAAACTGGTGTTAAATAGCGCTTGCGCTGTGTTTCACCGAGTGAGTGAGGACACCGGAGGCATCCCTTTCCCTATCTCCCAAAGGTCGGCAACGCACTTGTGACGTCTCTGGTGTTGCGGGTGTTCATGGGCGGCGGTAATCGCTTACCATCAGGTGATACGTCTGCTCGTTTGCCACCTATACCATAAAAACATAAAATAAACAATAAACCTTCCTCTCTCTATCTATTGGTAAAAACTGCGTTAAAATTCCTTGAGTAGTTTACAAGATTTAAGCGAACAGACAGCGAAAACGTTTTTATTTTAAACTATGTAAAGATACTTGTACATTTTTAGTCAAAGCCATTGCCCATTGGCTTAGCTTGATTCAAATCATTGAACTTAATATTCTGAAGGGTTTGCATTACAATACTGTATCTAAAATCCCAACGTCAATGCGTAAATGTCTTCATTTTCTACTTTAACTTAATTTAAACATTGTGTTTATAAATGAAGTGCCTGTCGGGAATGTAAACTCGACTTTATTAGCTGTTCCGTTGAAGCACGCTTAGTATTCACTGTTGTTTTCAAGAAAAATGGCCAAATTCCCTGTGGAAACCAAGCCTTCTAGGAACCAACTTACCCTTTGCAGATACAAAATCACCCTACAGGCGAAACTCAACTAACCACAGTTATCATAAAGCACAATATTCTTTACTTTAACATGAACCTACAATTTGCCAAACTAGGCTTTTATTTTGACTGTTACTTACTACCTATTTGCATTCTGCATAGCATTTATTTCCTGGTGTCAAGAGTCATTTTTCTCTGTCACGACAGCAAAATCGTCTCGCTAATGGTGTTTAAAACCAGCTTCTATTTGCGGATAATGTGGAAAAATTTCCATTGCTTTTTATGTTATCAGGTGTATATGTAAGTTTGTGGAATGCAGACTGCAATGACAGCGTGATGGATTATTGCAGTACCTTAGTGAATTATATTAAAGTTGATGTATGGAGTTTTTTTTATGTATTTCTGACGATATATTTCTATAAATAATTAAGGAGTGCTTATATTTAAACCGGAATAAAAAAAGACGTGTGGCACTCGGGGACTGCCGCGGTAAAGCTATTGCATAGCCTTTTTTATCAACTTATGCAATTATAATTATTTATTTATTTTTTATTTATGCAATAGTGTATGGCTACCATGAATAATTTTATACATTATATGACATAACAAATCTTCGTGTCCAAGGCAACGAATCTTCCTTGACGTATTTCAATACGCCTGCGCGGTCGGCTGTCGACATATTCATGGTCTAAGAAAACAAGATCTCGCATTCCGAGAGTGGCTCGATTTGACGTCACTATCCAGTCACCACTTTATAGCAAGATAACACGAAATGAACCAACCACAATGATATTATATAATATCATTGACCAACCACAACCAGTGATAGTGATGATGACGTAATCTCGATCTCTCTGTCTTCTCGTCACTGTATCTCGGAAAGCCACAGAGACAGACAGATTCGTTGATTCGTCGTTCGAAGCAGCTCGTCTCGATCCGTGCTAGCTTCGGGTGTCAGGTTTTATTATCGTTACGTTACGTTACGGAATTTCTTGATTCGGTCGCCGCGCTCAAAGGCCTCAAAGCCCGCGATAAAAGCTATGCAATAGCTTAAAAAACTTGACATATATCACACCAGGTTTACTGATCCGTAAATAAGTAGAGCCTATGTGCTATGATAACAAGACTCGTGATAAGTATACTTGAATATTTCCTAAGACATGCATGTTATTGTAACCAGCATGTAGGTGACACCAGCGTGACACAGAGGTGGAAGAAATGATCGTAATCAACACTAAATTATTTGTTCTGAGTACGGATCGAACCCATAGCCTGGCTAGCAATTAACACGCTTTATTAATGATATTTATATGTTAGACTATGTACTACGATTGTTCTGATTGTCTTAAAAAATATAGAGAGACAGCGAAAGAAGGGCTACTCCTTTTCTTAGAGAGAACAAAATACATTTTCTTTCTTTATTAAAAAACGTTGTAAAGTTTAATTTAGACGCACAAATAATGTCCAGATTTATTTAAAAGACAACTCCCGCATCAGAAATCAATCCTTTGCCGCCGAGGACTTTACCAACATACATCGAATGGATACAACGAACACCCAGACTTAGAACAACAATTTGTATTTCACACAAAGTGTTGTCCTATGTAGGTGAACCCACAACAATCGGCGCAGTAAAACGGCGCGCGGCGTGGACTTTAACCACTACGCCATTAATGCAATGCATTAGTTTACAACAATTTTTGTCTATTTCAAACCGCACAATGTAAACGTAAATATTGATTACATTTAAATAAAGGTTTATGAATATTTTCATATACCGAACCTCCATAGGTTTTATCTTATACTGTATGTACAAGTTTTATGTTTGTCAATTTTATAGCTTATATTTTTACCGTTGTGTCATCCCACTTTTATTGTTGAACACCTGCCCCAATATTGTTAAATTATAAAACCACACACGACACAGTTTATTATATGGAAAAAATATAAAAAATTTACATATAAAGCAAGACGCGGATTTCTTGGGGAAATATTTATTTCTCCCCTGGCAACACTACGTGATAGGAATGGGGAGAGGTTGGCAACCCGCGACTATTACTCATTGTCTCTGCCCCCTTAGTTTATAGGTTGTTTTGTGATTGTATATGATTCTGAATAAAGAACACCTTCCTATGTGTTTTTTCAATAGTGACTGTAAGTATATAATATGGTTTATCTCCCCTTTATTTATTTGTCAGGACCACCTGGTGTCAGACAAGACTGCAATTTTATATGCCTTTACAGAGTCTATAGATTATAGAATATACTACGCCTTTTCCGTAAATTGTATTTACACAAAATTTTCCTTACTACAGCTTGTCACTGAAACATATGAAAGTATATACCTTACAAACATCAAAATCATATTATTATTTTTTTTGTCTGCCTGTTTGTTCTGGCTTACCCGCGGTTTTTGTTGTAATGGTATAACAACAACCGTGGGTAACACCGCAGGGCGCAACTAGTAAGTAAATAAAAAGGTCACACACCATCAGCAATTTAAAACTTACGATAGAAAAAAAACTGAAATATTGAGACTGAAGCTAGTAAGTAGACTTCAGCTTTAAAGTTAGAAAGTATTAGGTTGAGGTTTCAACTTCAATTTCATGTTTACGTGCATGTCGGCTACAGCTAAAATTCTTCTAAATTCTTAATCTTTTTTAAGTGTAAAATAATATTTCCGAGTAGTTTCTTTAGGAATAGTACGAGTACTATAAAATCAATATGGTACACCATGCAAAATCTATTTATCACAAACACACGTAAACAGAAAAACAATTTTAATTCCACCCCTCTCGAGCTGTCAGCGGTGCGCTTATTACTGTAGACAGATCACTGTTTCTGTTCAACCCCTAGACACCTATGATTGATAATAGAACTCTACTAAGAATAGTTAAGACGCTTCGACCAGAAAGGGCAAAGAATTTGTGGCAAAATGTATTGACGAAATAGTGCTGTGTAATGGAAACTGAAAAGAGCACACAGTCAGAAACTTTCTGCCTAATAAATAAATACCTACTATACCCTGTACAACTTAGCTTGATCTTTTTGTCCGATGTCAATTTTTCTGATCGGCATAACTTTGCAATGACGAACATATTGTTTTATTAATTTTATAATTTTAAATATTGTGAAAATAATAAAAAGTACATGTAACACAAAAGTCCCTAATGATTCAAGCGTTATCCGAAAATTTTAAGACTTTTTATTGCTTCAAAGTAAAATTTAAATAGGAACACTGAAAATAATAGACTCTTGTACAAAGTTACATCGGTCGGACGTGGTCGGACGGATGGGACACGAATAACAGGCAGAAAACTGTTACAAAAATCGATTACAAAAAATCATTATTAAAGATCATTGTTAAGTTATTGTTACAAACGGGGGTCCTTTTGGTTGGGGTCTCTTTGGCTAGTGGTTGGGGTCTCTTTAGCTGGTATAACTCTTTTTAGAAGAATAAGGTAAAAAATAATATAATTCTAATTTGAATTACGCATTCCATCGTTCCATCGACTGGTCATATACGCCGAACGAATATATATCTTGGCTGTGCTCCTCTTCCTTAATAAAAACGGTTTTAAAGATAAAACTATGTATTTTATTTTTCAACCTTAATTTTTACATACAGGGTTATTTTTGGGCATCCCGCTAAATTTATATAGGTGGTTCAGACCATGAAACTAAACAACTTTTCCAAAGAAACATGGGTCGAAAAGTAAAGAAAAAATTCGACCGTCCCATAGAAAACTGCTTGATCACGTTGTCGATTTCGTTATTACGTTATTTTTTGGTCTACTAGATATTTTCTGTTTCCCATCACTAGCCCGTCTGTCAAAAAGATAAAGCTATCTTGAACAGGGTATAAAATTTGCATTTTACATACGAGTACATTGAAAGGCGGATAAATCTTCAAATCTTTAAAACCAGTTAAGATCTTGGTAACATTAAGTGTATAGAGGATGATTGGCGGTTTATGAAAATTCTTCATGTATCGTATCGATCCACTAGCGTAGCGATAAATATAAAAAAAATAGTGGTAAACAGTATTTTAAATTTTCTATATTCTTAATTCTCGTACATGTCGATAAGTTCTTGACTTTTGTAAGGACATGGTCCAATGGGACATAAAGTTAGCGACAAACAGTTTGCTAAGTGTTATTGTGTAATCATTGTTCGTTTGGATCCATTTCTTAATGATAGCTAGAAGAAGTTAATGATACGTTCTATTCAATGTAAGGAGACACAAAAATAACGATCAGACATTAGTTAAATTGTTACTTAGATAACTTAATAATATCTTGTTATAAACATATATTTGTGTTATTTATTTTTACTGTCTCGTTGGTCTAGCAGTTAACGTATGTGACAGCCGATCGAGAGGTCTCGGATTCGATTCCCAGTTCGGCCAAAAAGTGTTATCGCGTTTTTCTCATAATAGAAATGCTTAACAACCCGGAGTTTGGCCGTTGGGGTCTTTTTCTTAACAGTCGTGATTTGGACAACACAAACCCGTCGCCCTTGCGCCTGATATCCTCCTGGTCGTTTCGGATAGATGTCTCAGCGGGTAGTTAAAGTGAGATAACAAGGAGTGCACCTGTGTTTACGGACACACTGCGTAATTGGCTATTCGTCGCTGAACGCCATGGCCGACATTGGCAAGTAGTACACTTAAACTTAGACTATTAAAAAAACATACAGACACAGTTATGTTTTAATATTTTGCATGTAACGTCTCTCTAGGGTCAGTCCATTGTCTGAAGATCATATTCAGCTTCAGTGATCTCCTTGGCTATGCTGCGGCATTCATGGGCTTGCTCGATCGGAGAAATACTACTGTCTCACAGAAATATTGTAGTTAAACGACTCTTTCATAGCTTTCTACACAATGAGTGACTAAGAAAGGGTCATTAGAAACGTCGACCTAAAGCGGCTTAAATGAGGAATACTCGGTTGCATGAAAGTTAATTATATTAAAAATTAGAAACACGAAATAGTCACGCGAACGAAACCGCGGGTAATAGGTAGTATTAGGATATACTTTAAACTATCACACAATTTCAACAATACCACTTCTACCCTTAAAAGGTAATTTTTCGTACCTCCACCCTCTATGCATCACGATTGCCGGACAGGGGTTGTTCACGTATGCAAGCGATTTGAACCAATGGCGCGTGAGATGGAATACGTGGCCGGAATAGAACCTGGTATTGTCGACTAATGTAGTTAGGTGTGTAGGCTTCGGAGATATTACTCTTGAAAATGTGACTTTAAGCAGCTAATATGTTTATTGTTTAATGTATGTTTCGGGAAATTCTACTCGATGGACTAAAGATTTACTTTAACCACAGCCTGTAGTAGTTCACAGATGGAGATAACCCTTGGAAAGGAGGTGTTAGTCTAGTATGCCACCCTGGCCAGATCACCAGATGGCGTGTTTTGTTGATTTGTGTCAAGTTTTCCTTTGCTTTGCAGTGCTGTTGTCGTGCGTTATTTACTTTACTTACATAACAACATTTAATGGCAAATAAATTATTCTATTCTATTCTATTCTAATTCCCACTTGCGTAAGAGTGCAAGTCTACTGTCGTTAAATGGGTACTTTAGTATCTAGATGGGTAATTTGTATTAAAGATTAAGGAGAAGGAAAATTGTTTTGAATTGAAATATAAGAAAAGGGGCCAAGTGCGAGTCGGACTCGCGCATGAAGGGTTCCGTAGCAGCAAGTAACATAATATAAAAAAGTACTTGTAGTTCGTAGTAACTTTGATCGATTAATTGCTGTTTACGGTTTATGACGTATTAAAAAAAAACTACTTACTAGATCTCGTTCAAACCAATTTTCGGTGGAAGTTTGCATGGTAATGTACATCATATATTTTTTTTAGTTTTATCATTCTCTTATTTTAGAAATTACAGGGGGGACACTTTTCACCACTTTGGAAGTGTCTCTCGCGCAAACTGTTCAGTTTACAAAAAAATTACATTAGGAACCTCAACATCATTTTTGAATACCTATCCATAGATACCCCAAACGTATGGGTTTGATGAAAAAAAATTTTTTGAGTTTCAGTTCTAAGTATGGGGACCCCCAAAATTTATAGTTTTTGATTTTATTTTTGTATTAAAATCTTAATGCGGTTCACAGAATACATCTATTAACCAAGTTTCAACAGTATAGTTCTTATAGTTTCGGATAAAAGTGGCTGTGACATACGGACGGATAGACAGACAGACAGACATGACAAATCTATAAGGGTTCCATTTTTTACCTATGGCACGGAACCCTAATAAAGCAAGAGAAAATATGGGAGTGTATAGTGTATTGAAAGAAAAAGTACAGAAGCGAATGTAAGAAACAAATATTGTTTGTACAGATTCATTGAGGCAATGTCAGGGATGCATACATGCAACACGATGACTTTGTCTGAGAATCCGTGTTCTCTAACATTACTCGTATAACGATTTCCTAAAATCTAAAAACAAAATCAAGTCTATAGTTAAAAGTAGTCAAAAACAAGCTTCAGAATTACAGAAAGTACAAAAATGTAAAGGAAATGTTTGTGCAGACAAATCTTGGCAACTGCAATATGTATTATTGAGATTAAAGCCTTAGAAAGATGCATCACAAACTCTACTTCAATATAAACAATTTGCAAAACAAATTGTGCAAAATATTTAATATCTAATACACGTCAATAATAACTAAATAATGGAAGGTTACAACATATATTTCCTGCCAATACAGACATGTAACTAAACACCGATGTTCCCTAACTATTCATTAGCCTAACAACCATATATATGACTGGCGACTTCAAAACCAATTACAACCAAACATTACATTATGTCCTTTGATAAAATCATCAGTTTCTATCTGACTAAGTTATTCTATACAATTTCAACAAGCGAAAATAAACCTTATGACGCTACAGTATGGGTTTTGGCAACACCAAGCAATCAAAGTATGTTTAATAATATACAATTCGATGAAACAAAAAAAGTTTAACTAATATATTAACGGTGGGTGGTAGCCGTGGGGTACAGTTGTGGGACGATGATGTCGAGGTATTGTTTGTTGCTGGCTGTGGCTGCCACCCTCGCCTCCTCGGTCAGAGGGACTGCAGAGGTGATGAGTCATGTCACCGCGCATTTTGGGAAGGCTCTTGATGAGTGCAGAGAAGAGGTACGTCATTTTAATAGTTAAAGGGCTCGTATTTTCCAAAAACGATTCCAATTTGAATAACAGATTTTGTTGTGGTCTATTCCTGACCTATCCGAGATTTTGCGTCTTATCCATTTCATCTTTCCATTTACCCTCAGTTTTCCACAAGAATGTGGGCGTTTATTAAGCGTCTGTTTACCCTTCGAGCTTACTCATTTTAAGAATACACTCATTGAAATGAAAATAAAGAATTTTCATGGTTCTTCACAAACTACTAGACAATTTCATCATAACCCATAACTTCCAATCGTTGATTTAACGTTAATTATGTCAATTTATTTAAAAATCTCCCTTCTGTATCATTTACTTGCTTATTATATGTACATACAAATCAGACTATGCTGGGTGTAAATGAATTCAGTCATTCTGAAGTTATGCCCTTACATACATGCTTGTTAAAGATAAATGATGATTACGATGATGAACTCCTAGCCTATTTTAGTCTCAATGGAGGAATGCAGGAAATATCATAGATAGAATGTACAAATTAACATAAGTAATTCTAGACCATAGTCATGTGTTAATCATGTGCTTCATCTGTATACCTCCAGTCTGGTCTGTCCTCGGAGATCATGGAGGAATTTAAGCACTTTTGGAGCGATAATTTCGAAGTAGTCCATCGAGAGCTGGGCTGTGCCATTATCTGTATGTCCAACAAGTTCAGCCTGATGCACGACGATGCCAGGATGCACCACGTCAACATGGACGACTACATCAAAGGCTTTCCTAACGGTACTTGTTTTTTTTATATAATATAAGCTTTATAAGTATGTGTGGTGTGTATAAAATTTGTGATAGAGACAGGAATGTAGTGATATGAAAACATTGCGGGTTTAAAGTTAAACGTTGGATGATAGAAGACTCACGAAAGGAATTTATAAAGCGAATGTATGTGGAAGTGTTGGAAGAGGTCGTCAACAGTGAACATTTACCGATCAAATTGGTGATGTTCTGAAAGAGGATAATGTGAAAAGTACCAGAAACTGACGAGCACGTATGCTGAAAGAGAGGTGTGTAGGACAGGACAGGACAGTAGTATACAATTGTCTCTGCCTATCCTTCTGGGAAACAGACGTGAATGTATGTATGTATAAGCGGTTACTGTTTACAGATTTGAATCCTGTCACTACACTTCTTATATCATTCAAACGGTTAAAAAGAATATCTAGGTACGCTCTTAGTCCAGTAATTCCTTTAACATTACATTAAAGTTCTCATAAATATCGGTTCACTCGTAGAATTCATCATGTTTTTATTTGATAAGTTATTAAAGGCGCCATAATCAAGTATGAATTCATCAGTCGGATGATTTCAGTGATCGTATACAATAGTGCCGACATATTGGAAATTAATTCTAGAAATAAATATGATAGATATCCCATTTCTAATAACTCATCAAGACGTACAAATAAACCAATCGCAATGTATCTCTTGCATCAGTATATACCATTGAATAACAAGTCAATACTATTCCATGAGTGCACATAATCACCTCACTGGCTATTGGAAAATATCCAGCTAACAAGTAGGTAATCAGCACTTGAGCGAGGTAAAAATAACATGTTTTAATTGAGTCGACTGTATAGTTTATTGTTCTTTCTGACTGTTATTCTATAGTTGCTATTTGTTGGTCGATTTATTTATAAAACTATAGATTTTTCTTTTAAGTATCAAATTAAGTATCCAATTGATCAAGAACTTTACGACAAACTCTAATTACGTTTTCATTTTTATTGCTGTAAATAATAAAGTTTGGTTAGAATCTTTACAAGACAAGACAAGTCTTTTTAGCAGGCGATGTAGTCTTAATTTCATAGTTACAAAGAAACTTCATTATTTCCTTTAGAATGTTTATATATTCTTTCCAATTTAAAATAAATGGATTTGATTCGTTTCTTATAGTACAGAGTTAACCACAGATTTTCGTTTTAGACAAGCACATGCTAGCGTTTAAATATGTAATCAATTACTTTCCTGCGTTAATAAGATACGAGAGGACACATACACAGGCCAATAGTACTACATGGGACAAGGAAAACTTAAAATAAATTCTATAGGTATCAATGTATCTTGCCAGCGTGGTAGAGTAGACCAATATTTTTTTTCTATGGAGAGAACTATGACCAGATAAGGACTGCAAGAGGTTGATGATAACAATTGATTATTGTTTATTTTCAATTGCTTACTAGCTGACCCGGCGAACTTCGTAACGTCATATTTTTCTTTCTTAAATATTTTCTACATTTCTGAAAAACTTGTTTTAGTAATTATGCCCCCTCAGCTTCCCTCAGGTAGTGTACAGTCACGAACAAAAAAATTATCGTTTCCGGTTATCTTTTAATTTCCTTCTATACGAACCTTGTAATAACAATAACGAAGACATACAAAAAATAATTATCCAATTTGGTGCAGTCGATCGGAAGTAATTCGCGTACATACATTTCGGAGATTTATTTTGTTTTATTGTATAGATTATTATGAAAAATTAGATAATAATAATATATTAATTAAATACTAGGCGAAGTCCTGTCCTCCAAGATGGTGGAGCTGATCCACAATTGTGAGAAGCAATACGATGACATGACAGATGACTGCGAACGAGTCGTCAAAGTTGCAGCCTGCTTCAAGTCCGACGCTACGAAGGAAGGCATAGCACCTGAAGTCGCTATGATCGAAGCTGTCATCGAAAAGTACTAGCCAATTGAACTTTCCATATCAACGCATATCAAACGACAACCACGGACTCGATTGACTCTTTTATTAGTTTTAATATTCAGCAAGCAAGAAAATGTAAAAAAAATATGTTCAGTATTATAATATTATTTGTTGAAGGAATATTAAGTGTTTTTTTTTAAATTTATTCTGACGAAATAACTTGTCAAAATCTCAAATCCACATTTGGCCTTATCGTTATAAAGCATCCATGATGTAGTTGGTTTACGGCTATTTTCAGTTACTTTTCTCTAGTATTATTGAGAAATAGGTTATTGAACACAGTCAGAATTTCCCTAGAAAGAGTACTAGATGTCCCTTTAAAAAGTGATCCTTCATATCAATGAAAGTATTGATATGAGATGATTGATATGAGAAGAAAAAAGATATATATACGGTCGAATTGAGAAACCTCCTCCTTTTTTTGAAGTCGGTTAAAAAATAGAAAAAAATGTATAGACCATTTTCAGTTTTAACTAGAGATAGGTTAATGAAAACAGTCATTAGTAAAAATACTTAACTAAGATAGAATTTATATTTCTCTATTTCGCTATGACCATTAGACAACACGGGCCGGCAGACCGGAGAGGAATAGCCATGGTGTCTTTTCGCGATAGAAAACAGTCTGTCAGTTTTTGCTTGGAAATCTTTCCACATACTCATTTTAGACTCTCATATAAAAACACTGTCTCTACGAACGCACACATAACAAAATAATTAACACAATATACAGAATTTCACACACATAAATACATTCTGTGTCATAACAGTGTGATGCGTAGGCCCATTTAGGCTTATACTTTGATAGAGGACAATTGTGTAGGGCTACTACTTACCGTGTTGCTCTTATATCGTGGTTATAACACAAGACATTTGACTGAACTTGTTTCTTTTTGAAATGGGGCAAACAAGCAGACGTATCGCCTGATGGTAAGCGATTACCGCCATGAGCCATGGACACCCGCAACACCAGAGGCGTCACAAATGCGTTTTCGGCTTATCAAGAACGAGTACGCTCTTTTCTTGAAGGTTCGAAGGTCGTATTGGCCCGGGAATACCGCGACAGTTCATTCCACAGTTGTGCGAGGAGGAAAGTTCTTAGAAAACCGCACAGTTGTGGACTGCCAACCATCTAAGTGATGGATGTGGCGACATCCGTGTGGCAGTGTGGTGTTGGGATGTTGTATATATGATAATCGGCGCGAGAACTTCTTTTGCGCGATTCAGGATTGGTAGTTACTCCGTGTTGTGCGTTAGTTCGTAGTTCAGTGTATCTTCGGTAGATGGCGCTGTAGTATGTTATGTTGTTGTTGCGCTGTATATGGAAGTCGCCACAATGGGGATAAAACTACTGTCGCGTAGGACTATGGCGGAAAGAGGTGGCAGGAATCAGTCCGAACAATTCTTTGGAGCACTACCAATAGTAAATGCGGTAGAAGATGCATAGCGAAGCCACATCTCTACGCAGCGCCAAAGAGTTCGGCCGAATTGAAACTTCTTAGCAGTCGACGATTCGAGTCGCTCTCCATTGAATTCAGTGCAGTGTGAGGAGCTGGTACTGGGGTGCTCCTGCCCATAGATGATGACAGTATTTCATATGAGGCCGAACCTGTGCCTTATAAAGCAAAAGGCGGTGAGCCAGAGTGAAAAAATGTCTCGATCTGTTGAGCACGCCAAGCTTCTTAGAGGCCAATTTTGCCTTATCCTCCAATCATCCTCATAGGTTTATAGATTAATTCAAAACCTGACATAAAATCCTAGCTGTATCATAAGTTATTATCGAATATTTTCTAAACCATTTTTCTATTAGGTATAGTATGAATACTAAAGTATGAATTAGGAGTGTTATGACGCTATTTATTTATTTATTTATAGGTTTACCTACAGTTGTTACACATTACATAAGAATAATACATGCATAATACATAAGATATACCTAGGTGTACAACATCAATCGGCAAACACAACATTCATGGAAAACATTCGGATTCTAGTATAAACAAATGTAAGACAATAGGTATTTTGATACAAACTTCGTTAAAATTGATAACCTGTTTATATAAAATAATAATAATAAAAAAAGTAACTACACAAAACAAAAACAAAAAAAGGAAACAAAGCCAAATAGACAGTAATATAACTGTGTCTTAATTTGATTGGACTACAGTTTACAAAATAAATATAATTGACACAGTTTAAATGAACTTGTTGCTAACTGTAGTTAGTTCTTCTATGAACTTGGTTATTTTTATAAAGGCTAGTGCTTAGCATATTGATTTGTTTATCGAACTTGTTATATAGTCTACTTAGTCTTGGCATTGGAGAGTTGAAACCGAGGACTGTTTTACTGGTGGGTAAAGTAGTTTGACCGGGTTTCGGGGGTATTTACGAGGGACATTAAATTGTATACCAGATAATAACTGAGGGCAGTCGACGAAATTATTAACTAGTTTATACAGAAAAAATCGGTACAATGATTCTCTTCGTGTTTCGAGCGATAATATCTTAAAAGTGTAACTTTGGTTCCTTTTTGCGATACCAGTGGAATAAGCCAGGTGACTCAGAAACCTTTTCTGGATGCGTTGTATTCTGAGAGTATGTGTTGCATAGTGTGGACGCCAAACAACCGAGCAGTATTCGAGAATGCTTCGAACAAAACAGTTGTATAATAATGTCTTAGTTCTGGGGTTGTGGAAGGGTTTAGCTGGGTTTAGCGTTGCGAATTACAAAACCAAGCCCTTTTGAAGTTTTTTTTTATCACTGTATCAATGTGAGGTATAAACGTTAGTTTTCTATCTAGAATAACTCCCAAATCCTTTATACTCTCATTTCTGCTCAAACAACAACCATTGCTAATTGAACTGTATTCATGACACAATATGATAATATATGAACACGATACAACTCCCCATGGAATGTTCTGACCGAGTCTGCTTCTAATTAAACCATTAATTGCCCATCATATTATCACAACGCATAATAAACTCATTATCATGTCAGTTTGTGATGTCCTAAACAAGTAATTAAAAGATGAATAAAATGAAAGTCAAGCTAGGATGCGAGGACAGAGGAGTTTTAGCCATAGACGAAAATGTTTGTCAAGCTAGCCATCCTAGTGGCCGCGTGTCTGGCTATAAGAGTAGAAACATCGCAGGATGTCATGAAGCAGATGGCTTTGAACTTTGTCAAGCCTTTGGAGGCTTGCAAGAAAGAGGTATGTAAGATCTTTGCTCTAAATATAAAACTGAAATTCCATTTGTGATGGTATTTTCAGTTTTAATAAATATACATTTACGAAGTGTTCATCTTCGTCATCATCAGCCGCTGCAGCTCACTGCTGGAAGTGGGCTTCTCCCAAGGCACACAACAGAGCCCGGTTTGGCTTACGAAGTGTTAGCTCACAAAATTCTGTTCTAAATTAGTGTAACAAGTGATGATCAATGAAATTAATTTCAATATTTAAGTCGGCTACAAATATCGTGATGGCAACACTAATGAAAATAAAAATATCTAGATGGATATCCCCGAGGCGGTGATCCAAGATTTCTACAACTTCTGGAAGGAAGGCTATGAACTTACAAACCGACAGATGGGTTGCACCATTCTGTGCTTGTCCGCCAAGCTGGAACTGCTCGATGCTGAAATGAACCTCCACCACGGCAATGCGCATGAGTTCGCCAAGAAACATGGGGCTGGTTAGTATGGTCTTTAAGATGTTATTTGTCAAAGACTCATCGTAATTTAGATAACTATTGAATCCTCATGGCCATCCTTGGCTTTGGCTTCCATGAAGTTAGTAGCAATTATATAAAAAAATTATGCCCGCAGTTTCGTTTACAATGAAGTAGGTTCTGTCCATCACGTAACCCTCAAAATCACAATTTCTAGATCTCGTTTACATTCTCCCTGTGTTCTCTTTACTAACCTTGATATCGTTAGAGTTATTTAAATGCTGCGTGTCCTTTTTAATCTATTTCATATTATACCCATAGTTTTAATCTTACAAATTATCTACAGATGATGCAATGGCAAAGCAATTGGTAGACATCATTCACAACTGTGTTCAAACCAGTCCCGCGGCCCTGGATGACCCTTGTCAGAAGACCCTGAACACAGCCATTTGCTTCAAGGCGGAGATACACAAGCTCAACTGGGCACCAGACCCTGAGCTCCTGGTTGGAGAACTGTTGGCTGAAACTAAATAAACTGGTTTATTGATCCTAAATAAATCTTCTCCATAGTTATTTTTCAGGTAGTAGGAATACTATTGTAGTTCGGCTAGACAGCATTCAGGACAATACATAATGCTTTCCGTCCCGTCTGTTATCTGTCCCAACCACTATTATTCTGTACTAATCTATGCATATTATGTTACCAAATGAAACTTTTAACGACGTGGCATGTCTAATGGTATCTTAGCTATATTTAAAAGTATTTAGAGTAGTAGTCTCCCTCGTCACACGGGATTAAGGGTAGAATTAGCAATTACTCCATATTAGTACGAGTACTTCAATAAATATACAATGCAATTTTTTCTTTGTTTCAATTAAAATCCTGAAATTTACTGCGAGCGCAAGTGTTTCGTGTGATCTCGGGTGCTTTAAGCGGGACGTGAAAAAGCGTCTGACTAGACGGCCATGCTGCATTTTTTGCAATGAGGGTGGTGACCACCACTCTTTCAATCAGGCAGAGTGGACTCATTTTGCTAGGCACATTTAAAAAAAATTAGAAAAACTACAGTGGCAAAAGCAAGGAGGTTGATTTATATCGGCATCTCACTAAAAATTACTGTAGTTGCCTATTTTGAAACCAATTGACTCTCGTCATACGAGTAATTCTGATCGTCACTGAATCAGAAAGATATCTATCACTCTAAACTCCCTCGCTCTAATCCTGGGGTTCCAAAAGATTAAATAAGTAAAGGTAAAGTAAGTTAATAGGTTAAATAAATGGCCTCTATTTCTTAGTTGCAAATAACCGTCAGCGATGGTAGTCACGTGATACTGAATGCTGTGATACTTTTTCTTCAGCAACCATGTTCAAACAGGTAACTTTTATTATATTCAGCTTGTTGGAATTCATTAGACTCTGTCTGTACCTAGAAAAAGTACTTTCCCAAGATATTATTTTAGCACTGTCAACGTCAAATGCTTATGTATAATTCTAACGGTCTTTGAGCTAGACGAACAAATGAACTCTGATAATAAATAATTAATAAATCTTTATTGTACCAAAAATAGATTACAAGACACTGTATAGTGTACAGCCCTGACTCCCAAAGTAGCGCTAGCTGTGTGTTGGGAGTCAGTTCCTATTCAGAGGCAAAAAGAACAAACCAATAGTTACAATAACACTACAAGTTCTTTCATCTGAAGGTAGTTTTAAAAGCGTAGACTTGCTATCTAACATGGTAGACGAATTTAATTAATTCTAGAGCGTTCACTGATTACTTTATTAACTGAACATTTACTCATTAAGAAACCATAAGTCAATTTTCCAGTAGTTACACCATGTCATTGAACAACTCGCTGTGTCGTGTTATAGTAGATTGCTTCTTGAACATGTTTTTGAACACAATTTTCTTCTGTATACTGGTTTTTCCTGTGTTCGGTTCTCAGGAGAGTAAAGTGATGGACTCAATCACAGAACATGTCGGCAATGTTGTTTTAGAGTGCCAGCGGGAGGTATGCAAAAACTAGTAGGCACATCATTTGTAACATTTGATATTTCACTCTGCAATCGGTTTGTGGTGCAACACTTGACTGCACGGTTGGCCTAGTGGTCGCCACGCCGCTTTCTACTGCGCCAAGTGTTATGGGTTTAAATCTTACACTGGACAACACTTTGTATGATTTACAAATTGTTGTTCTGAGTCTGGGTGTTCTTTGTGACCGTTACAAGTGTGTTTATTAAGTCCCCGTGACACAGGCTATATTCTTATGCTAAAAAAAAATATTTCTGTATATTCATGGGTCATTTTCATGCGGAATTCCATCTTAAAATAAGGCTATCACCGTATGGTAATACTTCTGAAAACTTCTCCTAGATGGGGTTTAGAAACGACGTTATTGAGGAGTTTTTCGCTTTCTGGAAGCCATCACATGAGCTCAGAAGCACAAACCAAGGCTGTGCCTTCGCATGTGTGTTAAAGAAACTAGATTTGCTGCAGCAGGGTGCCCAAGTCAAGAGGGAGAACACAATTGCTTTTTTTAAAGCGAACGGTGCTGGTAATGCTATTTGTTTTGAACTTAAGAGGGTTTTCTTACTACGCTTTATATGTTAATTAGCCTTATAAACTCTTAACTACCTATAAACGTAGTGAAATCCTTATTTTCTTTGAGAAATAATGTAAGCAAGCGGTCACTTTGATGATATTGGACCAGCGACTATTTCGTTATAAAATCTATATCTATACTAATATTATAAACGCGAAAGTTTGTAAGTATGGATGGATGGATGGATGGACGTATGGATGGATGGATGTTACTCTTTCACGCAAAAACTACGGAACGGATTTGGATGAAACTTTACAGTAATATAGCTTATACATCAGAATAACACATAGGCTACTATTTACTGCGATAACCGACATATACGCGGGCGGAGCCGCGGGCAACCACTAGTAAATAATAAAGTATTTAATGTATAAAATTTTAAGAACACACAATCGTCACCAATATTTGCGGACGAACGGACGGCTCTAGAGGTGCCCACGATCGCTGAAAGTCATCACCATTCAGTGCCCCTTCTGGAATTTTGTCCCTTACATAGAAATATCTAATACCTGTTAGGTCCTATCAACTGATTAGTCAATGAAGAGATGAAATGAAATCTCTAGTCTGCCAGTAAATTGATTGGTAATTCTTCTAACCTTTTCGTAGATCCTGAAATGTCATCCAAGATCATAGAATTGTCAAATTTATGCACTCGTGCAGCCATTACTAAAAAACCCGAAGACGGCTGTGTTCTTGGACTGGAAATCTTCAAATGCTTTCGTTATGGAATCTTTCGGTTACATTGGGCTCCTGCACCAGACGATAATAACCTGAATGAGATGGATGACATACCGGCTTAAGGATGTTACATCTGACTTGGAATTTTAAAGTTAAAATAAATAGATTTATTAGAATAAATGCTTTTTTATCGGTATTTGGTGAACTTCTCAACAATAAACATCACTGAATAGTACCTTTTTTTGTTGACGGTGTGGGAAATTCCTTTGATCTCCAGCTCCGCGGGGACTCAGGAGCCAGGCATGTGGTGATTTCATTAAAAACCACCCCAACGGCCGGTCTCAGGCGTCCTGCTCTGGGGAGGACCAGGACCATAATATTTCGGGTCCCGCCCAAGAACGACGCCACGTCTATCTGACCGTAGTTTTGCGACCAGGCCGCCCTCCTACCGCTGACCGCATCAAATATTTTGTAGTTGTATTGACTAATTGATATAAGGTAATCGAACAAACTATACCAGTTGTAACTATTTAAAAATTACAAATATACTTAGGTAGCAAAATCTGAATACTCGTTTGCTCTTTATTACGAAATAAAAAAAAAACTTCGTTTAAAAAAACCGACTTCAAAAACTAAAAAGTATAAAATAACTTAATTTGTATGTGCTACATATTCATAGGTTTGACGTCAGTGCCAAGCCAATGGAATAGTAGGTACCACACTCGCTATATTTTGAGACGAACGAGACGCTTCGGTTGTTTTGTTCAATGCGAAGAGCAGCTATCCCGCTCAAGGTCATGCGCGGCGAGTGCGGTACCTACTATTACATTTTGGCTAGGCACCGCTTCAAACCTATGAATAGGTAGCACACACCAATTAAGTTATTTTATACTTTTTAGTTTTTGAAGTCGGTTTTTTTAAACGAAGTTTTTTTTTTTGCTTTTTAGTCTTTCTCAAGTCTCTCATCATCATTTCATTTAAAACTTAGTGATATCTACAAAATATGAAGGCATGCAGACAATTGCTCGTAACTTCATTGCAGGCGCTCACGTAAATTTGAGGGTTTCCTTCGATTTCCTTAGGATCCCATCATCACATCCTGATATGGCCATGGGACCACATGGGGAGCATACCCTTTCGAATCCAAAAATAATTTTCAAAATCGGTCCACAATTGACGGAGTAATCGATGTACATACATAAAAAAAAAAAAAAAAATACCGATGAAATTGAGAACCTCCTCCTTTTGGAAGTCGGTTAAAAAAATATGCAATGATGTTCTTTCTTGAATAATTTATAAGCATTATTTAAAAACAGTAATGTGATTTAACAAATATTTAAAATTTATTTTTATCTTTACTTCTAAATTATCCTTAGACCTACATAAACGCGACAGTAGATTAAATAATTTCAGAAATGTGTTTATTGCTGAAATTATTTTGAAAATGCAGGAGCATCTCAATATTCCATGTCTCCTTTCGATTAAGCTACATTTTAACTAATATTACATGTCATGCAACTTAAGTTACTGGGAATTGCATCAGCTAGGTAATTAATTATCCACCGGTAATATTGCACCTCAAACCTTGTCATTACTTCCATTCACACATTCGCACATTAAAGTGCATATCACTATCTGTTGTTCATAATTAAACTCAATTACAAACGCACGCAGAAACGGCTTTATAAGTACTCAAGCATGGTTTCGTAATCGATTTCTCGTTTGAAATGGAAGCTAGTAAGATCTGCTTGTCTTTTATCTTATTGGCAATAAGCATAAGAAGGATAGAACCAAATGATGGCATGAAGTATATTAGTTCTGGATTTGTAAGGGTTTTGGAAGAGTGCAAACATGAGGTATGTAGTACAGGACCAGGCTTTTTTGATATCTTTTCCAAAATTGAAAAATAACTCGATAAACCTTCCAAAATGTCTTCCAGTTGAATTTACCTGACCACATCGTAGGAGATCTGTTTCATTTTTGGAAATTGGAGTATGACCATCTAAATAGAGACACTGGCTGCATCATCATCTGCATGTCGAAGAAGCTGGATCTGATAGACATCAGCGGGAAGTTACACCATGGGAATGCTAAAGAATTTGCTATGAAACATGGAGCTGGTAACCACACTTGACAATGTATATTTTAATAGCTAAAGAAAATTCCAAATTATTTCCGAAAAGTTTGACTCAGATAAGCTATATAATAATAGGTCTTTACCTATGAAATTGCCGTTTTGTATGCAATAAGTGAAAGTACTTAATTTTTCAAACTTTTTTATTTCTGTTATTCGAAGTAATCACCCATGCAATCAACGCATCTTTGCCAACGCTTTGGCAGTTTATTAATGCCCTTCTTGTAAAAATCAGCTGGACGGGAGGCAACAAACTCTTCAAAGGCATTTTGTACTGCCTCTCGGGAATTGAATTTTTTACCCACTAAAAAGTTGTCTAAATTTTGGAAAAAGTAATAGTCGGTAGGTGCAAGGTCTGGTGAGTATGGCGGATGAGAGAGAGCTTCCAACCCCAGCTCTTGCAGCTTGGAGACTGTCTGTTGCGCAGTATGGGGTCGCGCGTTGTCGTGAAGCAGCTGCAAACGCTGGGGTTGAAAGCTCTCCCTCATCCACCATACTCACCAGACCTTGCACCTACCGACTATTACTTTTTCCAAAATTTAGACAACTTTTTAGTGGGTAAAAAATTCAATTACCGAGAGGCAGTACAAAATGCCTTTGAAGAGTTTGTTGCCTCCCGTCCAGCTGATTTTTACAAGAAGGGCGTCAATAAACTGCCAATGCGTTGGCAAAGATGCGTCGATTGCATGGGTGATTACTTTGAATAACAGAAATAAAAAAGTTTGAAAAAATAAGTACTTTCACTTATTGCATACAAAACGGCAATTTCATAGGTAAAGACCTATTATATTATATCGTTTTTTTACTTAAATGATCTTTGGAATGGGGTTGAAACTGATACTGTAATATTTTTAATTTGTTTTTCAAGCATTTTAACCGACTTCAAAAAAGAAGGAGGGTCTCCATTCGACTGTTTTTTTTTATGTTTGTTACCTCAGAACTTTCGACTGGGTGAACCGATTTTGATGATTATATTTTTATTTGAAAGCTGGTGCTTCCTATGTGGTCCCATTTTAGTTTGGTCCAGTTCTTGAAGTAGTTTTTTTGTTATTTGCGTCAAAGTGGTTCCTGAAGACCACGCAAAATGACCGTTGATTCTTTTCATAAGCTGTTATTCATTAATCTGATACAATGAACGTCTTCATAGCCTGAGCCCTTTCAGATGAAGAAATAGCCTCGAAGTTGGTTTCTGCCCTCCATGGCTGCGAAACAAAGAATGAGGGAAACACCGACGATTGTCTGCGCGCTTTGGAAATGGCCAAATGCTTCCGAAGTCTCGTCCATGACCTGGACTGGTCTCCCAAAGTTGAATATATCGTTGAGGAAGTGCTTACAGAAGTTTAAAACGTAAATAAAAATATACAAAATATATATATATATATTGTAAAAAAATGAGTATTTTTTTCATCAAACCGTTTTTCCTTTTTTAACTCTACCATTTGAGAAACATTAAGAAGAATTACCTTGTCATCCTTACTTTTCTAAGTCCATTAACATTTAATACAACCAATACTATAATGTAATGAATACTACCCTGTTAGTATTCTGTACAATTATCTTATTTACTTTATGCTTAAACTGTTTAAAATAAAAAAAATAACAATACTAAGCTTAATGTGTAAAACTTTACGTATAAACTTTAGTTAAAACTTTTAGTACTTTACTCCAAAATTATAAAGTTATTTATATTGATTGTTAACTTTTACTTATAATAATTTTGTTCATATTTGTATGATACACATTAATATGTATATGCCATATGGTTAGGATGATCAGATAAACCACACTATAGGTTTAAGTATAGGTAATGGTGCGAGGTCATCTGGATTACCTGTTACTATGGGCGTTCCGCAGGGCTCTATACTGGGTCCTCTACTTTTTCTCATATATATAAATGACTTACCATATTATTTAAAAGATCTCTGTGATATAGTTCTATTTGCTGATGATACGTCACTTATTTTTAAAGTCGATCGTAAGAAAACAGTTTTTGACGATGTGAATAGGGCACTAAATGATGTATTGAATTGGTTTACAACGAATAATCTCCTACTAAATTCAAATAAAACAAAGTGTGTGAGATTTACTATGCCAAATGTAAAACAACTAGTCACTAATCTAACTATAAATAATGAAATCATAAGTATTGTAGACTCAACAGTATTCTTAGGAATTACATTAGATAGTAAACTTCAATGGGGAGCCCAGATAGATAGCCTTGCGGGTAGACTTAGTTCGGCAGCTTATGCAGTATGGAAGGTACGTCAGCTCACTGATACGGACACAGCTAGGTTAGTTTATTTTAGCTACTTTCATAGCGTCATGTCCTATGGTATACTACTTTGGGGCAAGGCGGCTGATATTGAAACGATTTTTATTCTACAAAAACGAGCCATCCGCTCAATGTACAATTTAGGTGCTAGAGTCTCTCTTCGGGAGTTGTTTAAAGATATAGGTATTTTAACTGTTGCATCACAGTATATATTTGCTAATATTATGTTTGTTAGACACAACATTAATGACTATAAGAAAAACAGTGATGTACACAATATTAATACTAGAAACAAATCTAAACTCATTGGTACCTATCATCGATTACATAAGGTACACAACTCGTTCGAAGGTCTTGGTGTACGTTTTTATAATAAAATTCCTATACATGTAATCGACCTTCCTGTAAATAAATTCAAGCTAACTGTAAAAAATCACCTTATTAGGAAAGCCTACTATACGATCAACGATTATCTAAATGACAAACAGTCATGGGCTTAAGGTGTCATTAGAATTTAAATAGATACACACAAACTTCTTTGTCTTCTAATAAAGCTAAATATTAACAAACCATTGTTAGTTGAAAGTAATGCGTGGCGATTATCATGGTAATTTAATTAGTAGTGATTTTTATCAGTATCTAGACTATGGTTTGTCATGCTCACTAAAATGTCATTGCTTGCGGTGTCGTCGTGGGGCGGGTCGTTTCCTTCCCTCTGATATGGCGAAGGAGATGATGGCTGGTCCATGCGTCATACTCGTGAACGGGTGCTGCTTGGGGTGACTGGTCGGCCTAGTCAGCGATTCTTTAGACAATACTATTATTCTGGTTCGTTCAACTGCAACCCTAGCCTCTTAATCCAGTCACGAATTATTTTCAACAGTAGATTTTGCAACTGAATGTAAGTGGATGTGCACCTTGTTTCTATTTTGTTCTATGTTTAATAGACTCAAGCCTTCAACGTTATCACTGAGTGTTTTTTGTTTGTTTGCGCGTTAGATTTTGGAGCTTTTTAATAAAAGGAATTTCAGGTGGCAACAGCTTGCATACTGTTTACCTTACATGTAATACTAGCACTATTGTACCTGAAAATCAGATTTTGAAAAAGAGTAGCCATGAGTTTCTTTGCCAGTATTCTTCTCATGAGCTCTACGCATTTTGGAAACTGGAAGTTATGGATCGACACAGGCAGGCAGTAGATTTTGGTGTTTTCGCCTAACTTACCTCGACAATACAGCACATGCTGTGGCCTCTGTTTGTGTCGATCTATGATTTTTAACTATAGCTTCAATTTGACGTTCATAAGTGTCACTTGGTGTCTTAGATGAATAAATGAGTTTGATTTGATTTGATTTGAATGCTAACTACCGCACCTACTGTTACGTTTCTTTTCAAAAATCAATGCCAATAAACAAGTTTACTTAACTAAACAGCTAATTGTGGTAAATCTACCTAAATTACGTTAACTGTTAGTACATAAGAGTTCGATAAAGGTTCTGGTTGGGTCGAGGGATGCGCTTGCGCAGGCTGCGCGCACGCCGCGATTGTCCTGTCTAAACGAGGCGCGATACTGCAAAATTATTGCGCAATTACTGCATGGTGCGATCTTGTTTTACGTATAGCAATGGAGGGTAAACTCGTGTGAGCAGATTTACAAAACGGGTCAGGAAATAACAAGTGCTTTTAATCCTATAAAGGTTATTCTGATTGTGATTTGAATGGTTTGGCTCTAAAAATCTCTAATACACCATGCTGTAGTATCATGTAGTTTTCTCTTTGAAATTTTCTAAGTAGAAGTATAGTAGTAGATATATAGATAGTAGAAATAGAGAAAAAAAACACTAGGCAACAAAATAGATGCAATTTAAAAAACACTTATTCTATCAGGTAGTAGAGCCACGCTGATTTCAGCACGAACGGGCCGGCTCGACCGGGGCGGTACTACCCTCGCACAGAAAATCAACGTAAAATGACAGCGTTCGTGCTGTCGTGTTTCGTCGGTGAGTGCGAGACCGGAGGCCCAATTAGTCTAGTCAACAAGTTCCATACTTGTTGACTAGACTAAAAGATGCAGCACAGCAGCATCACTAGGCCGCCATAGTGTGGGTCGCCATACTGCATTGTCTGCATTCGCAATGAGTATGGTGACCACCACTCTTGGATTCTGCTTATGCTTTCCATCAGGCAGAGTAGAGTAATTTTGGCGGGCCAAACATAAAAAAAAAAAAAAAAACAGTAAACTACACGTAATCCAATACAGTTGCCTCATGTCCTCATCTCAATGGCATCGCACTAGATGGCGTTGTGTGTTAAATGTCCGAAATATTTATTTATTTAATAGCTAAACAATAGCGCTAAGACAAACGGCGAATTATTGCTATAATACCATGTCCAAGTATGTTTTATAAATATTTAAAATGGTATACCTTGATACAATATTCTTCATTTTCATTCATCAAGTAGTCTTACATTAGACATACAATATTTGGGGATGCACCACTAACTTCAGTAAAACCAAACGGAAAACTTAATCAATTGGTGACGCAACTAAACACGTCGGTTTTAAATACACATTTAACTAAAACCGTTTTATTTTTAATCTTATTTATCGATCGTCAGTACTTAACAACTATTTTTAACCGACTTCCAAAGGAGGAGGTTCTCAATTTCATCGGTTTTTTTTTCTTTTTTTTTATGTATGTACATCGATTACTCCGTCAATTGTGGACCTATTTTGAAAATTATTTTTGTATTCGAAAGGGTATGCTCCCCATGTGGTCCCATGGCCACCATATCAGGATCTGATGATGGGATCCTAAGGAAATTGAAGGAAACCCTCAAATTTACGTGAGCGCCTGCAATGAAGTTACGAGCAATTGTCTGCATGCCTTCATATTCTGTAGATATAATTAAATTTTAAATGAAATGATGATGAGAGACTTGAGAAAGGCTAAAAAGCGAAAAATAAAACAAAACTTCGTTTAAAAAAACCGACTTCAAAAACTAAAAAGTATAAAATAACCTAATTTGTGTGTGCTATCTATTCATAGGTTTGAAGTCGGTGCCAAGCCAAAATGTAATAGTAGGTACCGCACTACACACGTAGGTATAGCGAACAAAGCGAATAATATTTATCAACATAAATTTAAAAAATGCAAAGGTGTCATACGAGATTGGCTTATGACCCTTGACTACACTCAGACAGAAAAAATTGTTCATAACAGAGACTCAATGTAAAATCTCATGTTTACATTCACACACAGACACGCACTTACACACTCACACCATCTCACACACTCACACCATCTCACACACACACCATCTCACACACATGCACACGCACCTACACACATATTTGTAGTCCTAATTATATAATTCTCAAGCAAGCACATTTTATACTCCTAGCTGGCAAACATATACGTCCGATTATATATTTTACTACTTCTACCTACATAATATAATTTTGTTATTATTTTTGTTTTGATTCTAGTTTACTTTAAAAAATGTACCTATTCTAAAGATCGAATCAGTCACGTTAACTGTATTGTAGAACATTTTAATCCTACATCTACATCTAACATCTAATTTTGAGTTCCCAGAGTGGAAGACGCTGGCAGCTATAGCACAGTTTAATACTATTATGGTTGCCGACGTTAACCTACAAATGTAAGGATTTGTAACATTTGCTTGTAATTTTGTAATAGCTATAAGAAAGAGTGAATAAATAAACTTATTATTATTATTATTATATTTATTGAACAAAATAACTATGTCCAGACCTGCACTTGAATGTGAAAGTCTTAATTCAACAAGTACCAATACAATGTCTTTATTTATACCATCATCCACGACGATATTCAAACCAGAAGAGTTTTCTTTTTAGAAGACTTTGAAAGCACCTGCAGAGTCGGGGTGATATAAAGGAGCAGAGACAAATAACGCGCAGTTAAATCTGTTTACGCGGCGTCGACACACCTGAGCCAGACGTGGGGTTATTTACTTTTATTGCGCATCCCTTATATGGCAGGTATACGACAGAAGTACCGGTGTAAAAAATGCTTGTTAAGGCCTGTGATTGGATTGAGGCATAAGTGTTTAATGTTAGGTGTTTGATAAAGAAAAATGAACAGAGGACAATTACAGATGGGTTAAAGATACTTAAGAAGGCCTTATGTATTTTATTGCAAATAAAAACTAACCTGTACTAACTTTAAACTTAGAAGTTTAATTATATTCGTTTGTATGTATTTTTATGAGTATGTATGAGAATTAACACTATTAATAAATAGGTTTTATTTTTCTTTGAATTGCCTGATGTTTAATCTGTCTGAGAATCATTAAGTTGTATTGTAAAAGTATAATAAAGATTTCCCATAAACGCGGTGTTTGTCGGCCCTTCTTTGTCTACGATAATAAAGCATTATAAAGCCAACGTCTGGGACGTTGTATGAGAATTATAATCAAGAATTGTATCCTAGTCAACTTATTTATTAGTAAGAGCTAGCTAGATCTTACTAATAAAATATTATCCATTTTCGTCACGAACGCCGCAGTAACTGTTCTCTTTCCAAACTCTGTACGATCTTAACCTTCTTCTCATGCGCTGTCGTTTGCCATATAAACGGGGGTGTGACTAGAATGCGATACTTTTATTTATATTATTATTCGAGCGAGTGTGTTGCGAATCCGCGTACAATTGATACGAAACAGGTGCAGCCTGGATTAAGCCCGATACGTGCCGCGTTTATTCAATCCAACCTGATTACACCAATAGATGGATGTTGTCCGATAGCGGGAAAATCAAGAAGAGAAAAAAATAAAGTACACTTTCATTTCAGAGTTGTGAAAGGTAATATAGTTTTTCTCTTAATGTAATACCTAGCTTTTTATTTAACCTCTCACGATCTTTTTATTGTAGGCACAAGTAGACCTAAACTTGTGAAATTAATATTGCCAAGTTTAGAAATAAGTCTAAATAAATACTAACTTTAACTGCATCGGTAGTACATTGGTAGCGAATGCCACTGCTGTGCTTGAGGTCTCGGGCTTGATCCCGGGTCGACCAAATGTTTGTATGATCTGCAAATATTTGTTTCGGAGTTTGGGATGTTTTCTAAGCATGATATTGTAATGTATTTCAAAATAAAGAAATATACCTACATGAATTTATATCAGTTGTCTAGTATGTGCTCAAGCATTACTTCGTTTGGATCTAGATGGCGTTGTGTAAAGAACTAGCAACTCTTTTAGTAGCTTACATCCATGAACGACGGTGGTCACTTAACATCACCTGACTTGTCTATTCGTTTGTCACCCTATACCATAAGTAAGAGATGTATTATCAATAATCTAAGGTATCGGCTGAATGGGAGTGTGACATAAATAAAACTATTGAATAAGACACGTACTTGGTTAATTAATAATTTAATTGAAAACACTTCCACCATATTGTTATAGGTATTTAAAGCTGACGAGTTCTTAAAGACGTTTGTTCATCAGGTAGTCCATTTTAATGCAATGTCTTTGTTTTCGTTACATTTTCTAGGTGATCATTGTTATTAGAACCTTTAGATCTAGAAGTAACAGAAATGACATTCTTCTTAAATCTTAAATTGTTTACATATTTTCATGGAGAGTAAGTGAGTTGTGGTATTTTATCAGTAAAACTTATGAAATACTACAAGTATTAACGGCTCATTTGTTAAAAAATATCATTAACTGTTTAACGTATAATTTTAAAATAAAACCAAAGCAATGACTATTAATATAAATGGAACTACAAGGCAGAATTAAATGAAATTTTAGTAAGCTAACTATAGAACTTTTTTACTGTCTATCTTCTAACGAATGATACAACAGAAGCCTATCAATTAATTATCTATATCATAAGCATTTTTTCTCGAAACTTAATCGCTCGATTTCTCACTCCTTTATATTAAATTCTATTAATTTGTGCTTATATACCTCCATCAGAATAAGAAATCAAGTACTACATAGTCTTATCTGTCTGGACAATTTTTTTTTGCAAATATTCAACTTCTATACTTCCTAACAAACAAGAAAAGCTCTTTTAATATCTACGGAATTAGAGAGTTCGATAAAATCTTTGTTCTAAACTTTCAAAGTTTCAAATAACTTGATCACCTAGACCTCTATATTCTCAAGATCTAAGTCTTGACGCCCGTCATGACCTCTTCGAGCACCACCTCCATGCTGGGAGCCCACTGGAGCTCGTGGATCCTCGAACGGAAACATTTGGAGAACTCAAGTGCTTGTAAGCAAGGATCGTCTTCGGTGCTTGGAGCTGACTCACACTCGTGGAGTATACTCACTAGTTGTTTTGCTGTATCGTCATCTGAAAATGGAAAGTAAAAAATAGTCTCAGTAAACAGTTGTTCCATGTTAATGCATTCAAGTAATCTATGGGAATTACCCCACCCGGGTTCGATCTCACTACCATTGATGTCTACCTGATGGCTTCGTTTTAATTTTATGGTTAAGTATACACATATGTGTCCCACTTTTTATAATATAAGAGGGAGAGCATTGACTTTGATTGATTGATGAGAGACAGGGAAGGGTTTGGGTTCCGGTAACCTCATTTGCAGTGAAAAGTAACGGCAGAATGCTCAAAAGTCTTACCAGCTCCGTGAGCTTTTGCGAATTCATGGGCATTGTTGTGGTGCATCTTCATTTCATCAGAAAGGAGGTCCAGCTTGGACGCCATGCAGATGACCATACAGCCCAGATCTCGGTTCACGAGCGCGTAGTCCTCGCGCCAGTAGTTGTAGAACTCTTGGACTATGCTGTCCCCAATACTTAGCTGGTGAGCAAGAATTTAAAAGACAAGAAAGAAAATTAAATTATGTACTTAAAACATTGTATAGGAAAGAATGTAACGTTTATAAATAAAAGGTTTCCGAGGTAAAAAACCTAAAAAAAATTTTTTCGCAAATACTATCTTACAACACAAAAATTAAGTGAATAATTGTATCACCTCATTTTTACACGACTCCAGGACCTTAGCGAATCCGCCCGTTATCTTCTTCATAACCTCCTGCGACCCCGTCACTTCCTTCAAACTAATTCCCGCGCAAATTAATAACACTGCCTGCCATTTTGTGTTGGTCGCCATCTCATGCGAGTGTCGGCATGCAGCATTGTTGCAACTTTATATACAATGTGTTACTTTTTGTTCGTTAATTGTTGCTAAATGGATAGGTGGAGTGATTACCACATGTCAAATTATAGGTCGAGGTATCGTTTTCTTAGATGTACTGCAATATAGTCAAGCTTACTGAGAACTCATGATCACAGTGCACTTGGATACTCATTTGGGTTAATTAGTCGTCCGTGCTTGTAAAGATTCTAAGAAATTGTAATTGTGAATTAAATATAACGTTACGTCCTCTTCTGCCATACTGTTTACTGCTTAAAACAGGTCATAGGTAGACTTCTACTGGCCAGTTCAGTCTTACAACACTTGTTCAACTCACCTAGAGGTTCCTGCCATCATGCTTTATTAGTGCTATCCTTACGCGCAAGAGGTGTAAGTAGCCTGACTGTATTCCTGCGGCAGGGGGCTTGTAATTAATAGGTACCTAATTTGAAATACATATTTCTGCAGCACTAGTTAAGTTTTAAAGTCGTCTTTAATTAGTGATAAATAATAAATTTTGGTGTTCATTCATCATCTTCCAAGTTTTAGTTGATTGTAATCTAACAGTATACCAATTTTAAGTTTTTCTTTCGATTACATTACCTTAAATATAGTAGGGCCAAGTTTAGTCTACCAATTGTCATGGTCAAGAACGTAGAGCTTTATTTTCTTCTTTTTTCCTAGTGGTGGACACTTCTTAATATGATGACATGCCTATTGTCTGCGGTAGTATCTGCGGCTATGCATCATGAACTCTTGAAAAATATGTTTTGATATTCAAATAACTATAAATAACTGTGTTTTCCCAATGGAAGAAGGTTATTAACGATGCATGCACGCTCCCTGATGGAATAGTGACGTCCTTTGTGTCGACGACTCGATCTTCTTAGAACAGCTATTTTAAGGAATAATGCACTATAGACGAGGTGATGCGATGTGACTTTTAAATATTACTATGGTAACGTAAAACGTGATCAAATAAATAAAATTGAAGTATCTGTTTGTAATTTCGAATTAACAGTTTTTCACTGAATGTATATAAAAGCGTATACGGTATTTACATCAAAAAAACATTTTTTTTTGTCTATCAGTCTGTATGTCTGTCTGTTTCGGCTAATCTCCACAGATTTGCCGTTCCAGAACGGCTGCACCGATTTTTACTTTACCGTCATTAGCAAATACATAGCTGATGATATAAGACGTAACATAGGCTACTTTTTTAGACTAGATGCGCCCCGCGGCGTTATTCGCAGTTATTGTTGAAAAAGTACAACAACAACCGCGGGCTCAGCCAGTAACCAATAAACCAAGTATTCTTTAACGAAGTTTAATTAAATTAATATTAACTAATTTAATGTTGCAGGTCAATTTGAGGCACCTAATTATCCTAATAATGAAGGTGACGATACGCTAGGTGGCAGTGGCGCGGGCAATACATCGCTAATTACTTGTCGTGCGCGACACGACTATGTGTTTAGAGTGGCATTAACTTGATAGCGACGGCTCACACCCCGCTATAGTGCGCGTAGTTCCATTGTCACACGACAATTAAAAAAAAGTATTCTGGTTAGAAAATCCAAATGTGACAAAAGTTTTTTTTTATTAATTGGATGTGTCTGTGGAATTAAAAGAATTAAGTCAGGTTGAAATCGTTTAGTTTAATCAGTAGTGAGTAGTATTCGTTTCATTTTCGAAAATTTTAACATTCCATCGAAGACTAGTGACTCGCCGCGCGTTGCAATCACTGGTACACATAGGGGTAGCAAAATTATACATCGTCAAGCACAGCATATTATAGCTTCAGACAATTATGGAATACAACGTTTGTAGTCGTTTGACGTATGCATTATCTGAAACAGTAGTTACTCCCATTTGTGTAACGTTATTTAACTTTAAGCAACGGTTCTGTGTTATTTTCATCTGTAAGGCTGTAAATTTAGTAACCAACTATGTCATTTTTTTTTTCATAATTGAGAACCTTTTGCCATCTCTACTTAATGTTTACAATGTTTAGTTAGCACTATACAATACCGCGCAGGATTCTCGTTACGATTGATACGTCCGTCAATCCCGTGCCGTACGACAATGGAGCCACTCACCACGCCTTCATAACTCAGTATGCTCTAATCTGGTCACATATAACTCTTCATTAGAAAGCTCCCCGAGCTCGAAGTATCATCTACATCACACGAGCTACTTATCCTTGGTATTGTAATGCTGTAAATGAGCAGGCATGGTAACATTATCAATAGTTATTTCTGAGATTTTTTTAAATTTATTTAATAAGTTCATTTTTATAAACGAGCAGATGGGTCATCTGGTGGTAAGTGAATACCTTCGCTCATGTACACTTGTAACTCTAGAGACTTTAGTGCGTTACTTCCTTTTAGAATTATCCCTATTCTTAGAGGGGGCAGGTAGGGGGGGGGGGGGTTATCTCAATAACAAGCAATGAAAGAAACGTGAGACGACATGGGTCGACGTGACTCTCCCTCGGTTCGAAAGACCAAATGTTGCGTACCATAGGTCAGAATACATCAATCAACGTTATATGGGGTCACGTTATTGACCCTTGTCTAATCAGTGTCAATAGCTTTATTGACACTCATGGTGTAGTAATTTGTCAGTTTTAAAATACGAAGAGAGTTGATACAATATGTCTCCTTTCTCTTCTTTTCACTGTGGCTGATAAGGTTTTCTATTTTGAAGCAGTTTATGGATCAACACCGACAAATACCGTATTATTTTTTCCACTGTTTTGGTGAATTGAATAATATTAAGATTTTTGTAGCACAGGGCAGGACACGGGTTAACTGATGATAGAATTATGACTGCAACAAGGGCGTTACTGTTTTCTTTAGTAAGAGGTATGAAATTTTAACCCCAATAATTGATTTTTAGTGCGCGTGTTTCGTGAAAACGCTAAAGTTATCCTTTTAATTTTGTATCCGTGGCTGTGGACCAGAGGATTGATTCTACAGACAGATTTATTTGTCGGGTTTGGGCTTTTGGCACACGCGTTGCGGTTGCGCCAGTGACGGACATAAATCTGCGCTGTCCACCGTCTGAATGCAATAGATAGTTTTTGTCTGCAGTATTTCATGGATTTAGGTATTGAACGACTATCATATATGTGAACGTGTAGTAGCTGCACTCAGGGCTAATTAGTTGAAGTGGTCACATTGCTGACTTGGCACGCCAAGTGTTGCGAATTCAATACAGATACAATATTTTTGTGGTTTATAGATTTAAATTTAAAATAAATGTTTTTTTTTATATATGAGCCTGTCAAAGAGTCTAGAGAGAGAATTTTTTTATTTTCCACTTGTATTTCTTAAATTATTACAACAGCGTGCGTACACCAGTCAAGCTAAGTAGGAAGAGAAGGGGTGGAGAGCCACACATAGAAACTTCAGTTTCAATCTGACAATTGTCAGTTGACCGACAGTTGCGTTCCATTACAGAAAGCATGAGCAAAATCCAAGAGTGGTGTTCACCATACTCATTGCAAATGCAGACAATGCAACAACGCAGCGTGGTGCCCATACTGTGGCGGTCTATTGTGGTGTAAAAAATAACAGTTCAAGCAAAACATGGTGCATCCGTGGTAGCCATGGGAGAGCCACGCTTCGGCATGAATGGGCTGGACCGGAGTGATACCACGGCCTCACAGAAAACCAGTGTGCGCTGTGTTTCACCGAGTGAGTGAGCATACCGGCCTCCCCTCTCTCCCCCCCCCAACCCCCAAAGGCCGGCAACGCACTTTTGGGAGGCGGTAATCGCTTACCATCAGGCGATACGTATCCTCATTTGCCAACAATTTTACATAAAAAAAAACACTACATCACAGAACTGGGATACTGATGTAGTCCTTCAAACAGCTTCAATATAGCGGACCGCATAGATTGCGTAGTGGTTAACGGTTATCTTTCCGCTTCCTATTGGGCTGAGTGTTTTAACATCGATCACCTTATGGGACAACACCTTGTATTATCCATAAACTATTATTCTAAGTCTGAGTGTTCTTTTTGATGATGTTGAGCGATACATTATTTTCGTATTGATTAATTAATGTTCTTTTATTTCATTTCAGGTACGTAACAAAGCTACTTCGTCGCAAGAGGATTATGGTACTGGTAGTATTTTAGGCACGTTTTTTAAAATTATGTATTTTGTTTTTTGTATGAACAAATTCTATAGCTAGTTTCGGTACGCTTTAAATTTCGAAAAGTTTTGTTGTCATGTCCCTCCAACACAAAGGGAGGATCTTCTGACCCGGCGAGGTGATCATGCCTGGCGAGCAACAACCCAACAGTTGATGTTGGGAATTTGTATTTATAGTAATCGGCGCTAGAATTCCTATATGGTATTTCCTTTTCCTATAGGGATTAGTTATTCCATAGCTCGGTATGTATACGGTAGATGGCACCGTACGTCTTAGTTTGCGCTGTATGTGGAAGGCGGCACCGGTGATTTTTTATCTACATTTCATCTTACGTATCATATTAGGTTGTAAATTATAAATATGTTATGTAAAATAGACTTCAATAGTTTTTAAAGGGAAAGAAAAAAAAACGTAAACATAGGTACATAATTAAAGCGCTAAAGTTTTATATTTTAGTAATGTAGGGAGGACCAATTTTTAAGTAGTATAGAGTGTTCATTTTAACGCATAAGTCGCATAACGTCTGCCGATTTACTCAATCGCTATTAAATCCTAATCCTATTACCATTTATATTCGTAAATCCCGCCATTAGTGAAGTAACGTCCACCTGGTGACGGTGGAGGGTTAATCTTAGGATATGCCGGTGTAACCCTGCGCGCGACAATCACAGCTGAGCGTAATGATGGCTATCTTGCGTTGATCGTCAGCGATTTGTCTCACTGACCCTTAAGAAGGTAGCGGATAGTACTATGAAAGTTTAGACGGGGCAAGAGTTTTATTTCGATGTTCCTTTATTCGTAATTTAATACCTTTAAATTAACAATTCCTGTATATATATTTATAATCTGAATCTCAGAAACGGCTCCAACGATTTTCATGAAATTTGGTATGCGGGGGCGACAATTTTTTTTGTTTTTTTTATGGACTAGGAGGCAAACGAGCAGGCGTATCACCTGATGGTAAGCGATTACCGCCGCCCATGGACACCCGCAACACCAGAGGCGTCACGAGTGCGTTGCCGGCCTTTGGATGAGGAGGGGTATGGGGGAGTGGTTGGGGTATGGGTCTCCGGTATCCTCACTTACTCGGTGAAACATAGCGCAAGCGCTGTTTTACACCGGCTTTCTGTAAGGCTGTCGAGCCGGCCCATTCATGCCGAAGCGTGGCTCTCCCACGGGTCTCGTCTCGAATCTCGATACAGGATTAATTTTTAGAAAATTTACCAAAAAAAAACACCGAGCAAAGCTCATCCATGTACTTATACTTAATAGTGGTGTATCGAAATTCGATCATGAAAACAATTAAATGAATATTTATTTTTATTTTATATTTATTTTAACTTTCTGCTCTCCTTCTTCATATAAACTTTAACGGTGCCAAATTTCTTCGATCGTATAATTTTAGTAAAAAGTATTACAAAGTATTTGCTTTACATTTAATTCGACTTACTTTTAAGCAAATGTTATTATCCTACTAACGAATTTCTAAGTGATAAAGATGTATTATTAAATGCTACTGTCTAGACCTAAAATAAATATAATTATACTGCTATTGTCTAGACCGAAGATTAGTTCATAAGATTTAAAATTTGTACACCAGAAATTATGGAATATAATGAACGTATTATAATGTGATAACATCTTTTGTACTATATTCTAACAAGTAAATCTTTCTTTCTTTCTTTCTCTCTAACCTAAAGAGTACATATATAAATGAGTCTTAATCGACCCACACTAATGATCTAATCCTACTTCCTACTAATATTATAAACGCGAAAGTTTGTATGGATGGATGTTTGTTACGTTTTCACGCAAAAACTACTGAACGGATTGGGATGAAACTTTACAGTAATATAGCTTATACATCAGAATAACACATAGGCTACTATTTGCAGTGATAACCGACATACACGAGGGCGGATCCGCGGGCAACAGCTAGTAAATACTGATGGTTTGTCTATTTGTATGGTTAAACACGCTAATTTCATAAACTATGTACTGGGATGTATTAGGAAATTCTTTTAGTGTTTAATAGCTCATCTGTCAAGGAAGGTTAAGGTTTTCTAACATCACGCTACGACGAATGTTAGTCGAGCATCAATAAAAAGTTGTAAGAACAGAAAAATGCATCGCTTTTGAGAGACTCAGAAGAAACAGCTAGGTTTTATTATGTGTCTATTCTAACAGTTTAAGCTCTACACAAACCCAAACGTAACTAAATACAAAGATGTCTCAAGAAGCTTATCTCCGGTTCGGACGCCGACGGATGCTGGCGACTCCCGGATTAGTGTCCGACTGCCCGGGGTTCGGACATAAAGTGATGTTATAGCCGTCTTGATGGGATACCCAGATTGTGTTTTAGGGTTAAATGATTTGTAGAAGTTGAATTAAATTATATTTAGGTGATTAGGTTCAGTCGCTTGCTACGTGTGTATCTATAAGCTAGTTTTTGTTGTGAGTTAAAATAACGTAAGTCCTCCAAGCCGATTTTATCAAAAATGGTTCAGCGCTATAGCCGCGTAAGCGTAACAGACAAAAGAATTTACTTTCGCATTTATAATGTTAGTATCGATTTGGAGTGTATTATTAGTTTTTATTAGTTTTATTCTTATTATTATTTATTTATTTTACACTTTATGCACTTTGTACATCGGCGGACTTTATGCCCAAGGCATTCTCTTCCAGTTAACCTTAGGGTGGTGTAGAAATCTTGTAGGGAGGTGCACAGGGTTACATAATAAGTGAAAAATACACTACCTACATAGACTTAAACATACATATTCAATGCACACGACTTAAATATTTACTTATAGACTTATATATATTTATATAAAGACATATGTATATATATACGAGTATATATATACATACACACACATATCTATATAATATTCGTACACTATGACAGCTTGATATAAGGTGTGCAAATTATCGATTTGGTAGTTCTACCATTTCGTTGAGAAGGAGATCATGTACCTTCATTTTGAACGTACAACGGTTTGTGGACATAAATATCAAACAAACAACCATATTTGATAGTTCTGAGGGGCTGATGCTATAGTAATAATAGTAGACAGTCTATAATTAATAGACTGCTGACGAATATGCCTATTGCTTAATCTAGAAATAAATTATCATGCTCTTGTCTACGATATTATATATCCAGGATCATTAAACACTCGCTCACCGACAAATTAGTCAAAACTTAACTAGCTTATCTAATGTAGCGATGATTTTTTACATGAAAAATGAAGATTGAACCTTACTGAATTGTATAATAAATAGTAACATAGAAATAGGTAGAGTAAACGGGTTTTTTATGAAAGTGATATACGTACTACGAGTATAATGTATATCTTTTACTTACGAAGTAGCTAAAAACGAAGTGTACCAATCTCTTTCTGTTAGTAATTTTTTTTTTCGTGTGTCCCTGCCCAAATTGACTCTACATTGCCTGATGGAAAGCATGAGCAGAATCCAAGAGTGGTTGTCACCAAACTCATTGCGAATGTAGACAATGCAACAATGCAGCATGGTGACCCACAATGTGGCGGCCTAGTGATGCTTCTGCATCATTGGGCCTCCGGTCTCGCACTCACCAACGAAACACGACAGCACGAACGCTGTCATTTTACGTTGATTTTGCGTGTTAACGTTGTAACGTGCTAACTAAAGGTGGTAAATTTAATAAAAAATAAATATGATAAATATTTAATCAATTACCTTATGTCACGGTGTTTGTCGTCGCATTCCTCTGAAACGGCAGGATCGATTTTAATGTTTTTATGGAATAGGTTCACGCCCCGCTTAAAGGACCCGAGATCATAATGGGAAGGGAACACGTGCGGTGGTAGTGAGTTCCATGTTTTGATCGCTCGGCACAAGAAGGAAGACCCGAAACGTTGCGTTCGAGAGCGTATGTCTTCCACTCTAAAAGGATGACTGCGAAGGCCAGCACGTGTTGTGTTATAGAGGAAGGGAGAAGGGGCGACCAGTTGAAAGACCTCTTCAGAACACTCCCCATGAAACAGGCGATAGAGGACTGCCATAGAGGCGATCTCTTCGCAGCTGCATAGGTTCAAGGAACTCGGTGGCTTCGGGACTAACGATGATGCGGACTGCTCGCCGCTGCAACCGATCGAGAGCGTCAAACAGATCCTGTGCTGCACCATCGCATAGATGAGAACAGCACTCCAGGCACGAGCGAACCTTTTTACCATCGGTACATTCTATACACGATCGAGATGCTGGCTCGCCGGGACAGCCAGGACATACACAATCTAATAACGCTGCAATTAACGGGACAAGTTATATAGCGGTCATAAACTGCATTTAATTGCATGAAAGCACTAAAACTTCATTATTGGTGCGCTGTTCGTACTAATGACGGGCCGTATCTTACGTTGAACGTGTACGAACATGTACATTCAATTCACATTCATCAACAAATTTGTCCACTGCTGGGCATAGGGCTCTCTTTAGGAAAGAGATTAGGGCTTACAATTGATTTTATTAGCCTTTGTTCAGCAGTGGACTGTTAAAGGAAGTTGATGTGATGTGACGGTATTGTGCTTCAAATACTGTGTGCTTATTTATTTCCTCTTCTTATTTAATTTCCTAGTTTTTTATGTGATTATTTAGCTAGTAGTATAAATAGTAAAATATTTCAATAAAACTTTTTTCATCAATTAGCAGTCAGTTTACAAAAGTCGTGAATGGTCTTTCGAGCCGAAACAAACTGAAGCCAATAACTTTCTTTTTACATATTTTTTTTCACGTTTGTCTGTCTGTCTGTCTGTATCTTGGCCGCGCATCAGGTCGAAACTACTGAACGGATTGAAATGAAACTTGGCATGATTTGAGTACATACTACGAGGTAGGACATAGGATAGATACTTTTAATCCCGAAATTCAGTACGGTTTCCTGGAGAGAGGGGATGAAAGTCAAAATATGTACTTGGTTGTAATTCAATAACACATAGTCCGATTTCATTCATTCTTTTTTTGCTAGAAAGAAAAAAAATAAAAGATAACGGGAAAAGTGTTTTTTTTTTGTTCGCGACTGTACACTGCCTGTGGTAAGCTGAGACAGATATGTGAATATGGCGGGACGAAGTTCGCCGGGTCAGCTAGTTTAAAATATAATTAACAAGTAAGATAAGAAGTGATTGTTAGTAAGCAAGTTATTTTACTTATAGGGATCATGTAAGCAATTTCCTGTTGCAATATCGACCAGGTTATGAGTAGATAAACGAACTGATACTGAAAAACCTTGGTAACCCTCAACTACTAAGCACATGGGTTTTATTCGTACCTTTTTAATAGAGCCTGTTGTTGCATTTCTTGATATGATAAAAAATAAAATACACACATCAAAAGTGTCTAGGGATCAACATATGTGTCTAGGGATCAACACATATTTTTGCAATAATTTTTCTCCTGATTGATATTAATTAAAATTTTCTTTAAGGATTCATCAAATAAAGTGTTTTCGTTTGTCACAGTAACGATAAACCAAGTCACCTTTGCATTAATAAAGAAATTTGCCATTTTCCTAATAAAGGGATTTTTGACATTTGAACCACTAACATTAAAGTTCGAAAAAAAGACTGAAATAACAGTTTTCTTTAAAATTTTATTAGGTAACTTAAACAATTAATAATCCGTGTTTCTACCGCGAACACTAACAACACAAGAATCGGTTTGGCATACTCAAAATGAGTTCATCCAAATCACGCTGTGGAATGGCCGCCCATGTTCGTTGCAACAACAAAAAAAGGTCTTCTTGCGACTGGATACCCTCCATATTCGGCAGAGCTCTTCTCTGTAGCATATCCCATGCATGCTCAATCGGGTTCAAGTCTGGCGACTGAGCAGGCCAGGGCCAAAGCCACATCTCAATCTCAAGAAATCCGCATAAAAATGCTTGATCCCTAGACACTTTTGATGTGTGTATATCTTGGTCTTACGAAATTATAATTTTCCTTAAACTTGTATTCGATTTGATTGACAGTTTCTGGTGGTTAGTGTACCTGATTATTAAGCCAGCTCAACCAGTCTTAGGTTCGTTCCCACCCAGAACAAACAAAATCTTCTATATGTAATTCTCTTGTCACGATGAACTCTGAAACTATGTAACCGATTTTCGCGTTCTTTTAAACGTGTTTAACTACCGTATTTAAGATAGGGTAATTAACATCACGCTTAGACCAATAGGAGCCGAGCATATTTGAAAACAGATGCAGACGAAGTAGCGTGGGCCAGCTAGTATAAATAAAGAAATATTGTCGGACATTTGACACGCAACGCTATCTAGTAGTAAGCAGAGCTTGTATTATGGGTACTACTAGACAACTGATATGAAACATGTTAACTTTTTTTTTGTAAATACATACATATTATCAATGATATTATATAAAAAAATCATTGCATATTATACATAGAAAACTCCGAAACAAATATTTGCAGATCATACAAACATTTGGTCCGACCCGGGAATCGAACCCAAGACCTCATGCACAGCAAACGCATGCTTACGCTACCACTGCGCCATCGAGGCAGTCAAATGCCTAATAAATATGTTTATAAGTAGTCTGGTTACCATGGCAAAGATTACGCTTAGTTTGGGCTCAGACGACCTTGCATGAGATGTGTTAAGACATGATGAGGATGTGGTAAATATACAAACATTATTATTATTCATTTATGAGAAACGGTATAGAACGGTAAAGTCCCGCACGAATAATTAACTTTCCGTCTCAACTGTCGCAGTCCTGAATAACCAAAGTTGCCGATAACAGTGACTTATTCATGAACTAACTTAGGAACAATTGTTTGGAAATAATGATGTCACTGGTTTTGCTATACTTGCTTTTGAAGGGTTTAAATTTAGTTCGAGTCTATGATTTACTGCTTAGAATATACTTTAGTTCATTTAAAGATCATTAAATGAACACTATGAAGTTACTTGACTAATAACGGACTTGTAGTTTAAAGGGGTGGTATACCGTGGGAGAGCCACGCTTCGGCATGAATGGGCCGGCTCGATCGGAGTTATACCACGGCATCAAAGAAAGTCGGTGTAAAACAGCGCTTGCGCTGTGTTTCACCTAGTGAGTGAGGATACCGAAGGCCCATACCCAACCCCTCCCCACATCCCCCTCCCCATCCCCTAAAAGCCGGCAATGCACTTGTGACGCCTCTGGTGTTGCGGGTGTCCATAGGCGGCGGTAATCGCTTACCATCAGGCGATAAGTCTGCTCGTTTGCTCCCTAGTCTATAAAAAAAATACAGCGGCTGTATACATATAAACTTTATGATCAACATTCTTGATAATAATTCAATGAATCAATGTGGTACATACATAGAAACTACTTGAAATGGGAAAAAAATCTTTTCCTTCTTTTTCTTTTTAAAAAGACAACTCCCGCACTAGGAATAGATCCTGTGTCGCGGGGGACTTTACAAACATACATGAAACGGACACAAAGAACACCCAGACTCAGAACAACAATTTGTGGATCACACAAAGTGTTGTCCTAAGTGTGATTTGAATCCACGACACTTGGCGAAGTAGGAAACGGCGTGGTGACCGTTAAACCACTAGGCCAAACGTGCAGTCAAATTCACAAGAATATGACTGATACCTTTTCACATCTTACATATGATGATCTTACATATGATCATCTTACAAATGAAATGATATATTTGTAAGTAAATCTTTTCAGATATTTTTACGAGACGGACTTTACAGCTAGAATGGCTAGACTAGGCTAAGACTCTCTCTGGAAAGAAATGCGGAAACAAAACACAGAGGTGTCCTTTTTTTTAAGCCCGTGAACATTGATTACATAAAAACAATAAAAAATCTATGCGAGTACAGTACAGGATCTGAATTGGCATTTTGAAGAAAGGATTATAGTTTTGAGTCGGCCTGTCCATACTCAATACTCAATACTCAATACTTTATTTCATCACATAGGTTTAACAAGGTCTTACAGTAATATTAAATTGTTCCACTATGAACCCTGTCGGGCACAGCAAAATTACAAATAAGAGATGACACAAACTTAAAACTAATACAATTGAAATCAATAATACATTTTTTTATATATAAAAATCTACTGCCGCTCGCCCGTCTCGCTACAACTCGAGAACGGCTGGGCCGATTTAGCCGATCTTGGCCCTGAAATGCCTGACGCAGTCTAGGGAAAGGTCCAAACGGTGAAAAATCAAAACAACCCGAAAACCCAAAAAAGTTGCGGGCACAGCCAGCTTAATATATATGTATGCATTTAATATTAAATATATGTATGTTTGTGTGTGTGCGTGTATGTGTATTTGTATGAACATGAATCCATATATCACATTTAAAATTTTAAAATTTATTACTGCCAATGCCATACCATACGTATTCACTTTAATTGGTCATTTAAGTACTCATGAATACTATAGTAACACTTAGAAATTAGAAACTTCTTTAATTTTTTTGTAAAGTGATTAAATTTGTTTTCATTTTTTATTTCTGGCGGCAATCTATTGTATACTTTGATGGACATGACGTAGGTGCTGGAGGAGTGAATTTTTAGTTTTGAACTTGGTAGATTTAGTCTTGATTTATGTCGTAGTGTGTATCTTTGTTGTTTTTCTTCTCTGGTTGTGTATAAATATTGATGTTTTTTTACAAATTTGCATATTTCTAATAAATAGATGCTAGGGAGAGTGAGTATTTCGTGTTCCCGAAAGTAAGGTTTGCAGCTATAAGTGTCGTCAATGTTTGCTAGGATTCTAATAAGTTTCTTTTGCATTGTGAACAGTGTTGGCGCATCCGTGCTTTCACCCCATAGTATTATACCGTAGCTGAGCCACGCATAAGCATAGGCATAGTATGTGGCGAGGGCAGTCTTAAAATTTGTGGTTTTTTTTATTTCACGGAGGGCATATATAAATTTTGATACAGGCGGCATACGAGCCCCATCACAGCGAGTGTTCAATGTAAACCGTCCGTTTTTAAACTACTGCAAGACAAACCTCCGTTAACATTCTTACGAACGCTCTCTACTACAGACTGAAAGAACAGAATAAAATTCTTATGTAAATGCTTCCTACTATACGACCTACTAACAACACACTTAACATATGAATATTGTATTCAATAACTTCATAATTTCAATGACGTTGCATAAATTGCTCCCACTTCAAATGTCGGCGCCAGCATGGCACTCGATTACGTCATGGGTGACGTCATTAATTCCAAATGTACTCCTCAATCGTGTACTCGTTCCTTTAAGTACTTTTTAGTACACAAAAGTATTGTTCCAAAAACAATTCAGAGCTTTAACCTTTTTTTGATTATAGTGCTATTTGTTGGCGAATAGTGTAGTTATTTGATCTTGAGTATTTCAAATGCTTATGCCTGTTCAGACACGGCGGAATCCGCTCGGATTCAAACCGCGCGGTTCAACCGCGCGGATCTAATTTCCATTAGCGCCTATCATTCGTTCAGACCTGTGCTACCGCCACTTGACCGCTATAAAATGATTACGCGCTGCCGCCGCGCGGTTCTATTTACTCGATATAACCTAGTCACCTAGAGGCGTTCAGTTGCTATGCGGAAGCCGCGCGTATTGGACGGTGACAATACATCGCTTACAGATAATTATCGACGAAGTTGAGAAACGACCAGCTTTGTGGACATGCACATGCAGTGCGCAGAGTATTAATAAAATTTCAAAAACGGTGCTTGGCAGGAGTTAGTGGACATTTTTTGGCGATAGCGAGGAATCGTTAGAAGAAAAGGCAAAGACAAAGTTGAAATGAAGCGGTTCTCACCCTACCCCACTCCTCACACTTACCGCGCGTGTCTGAACACTTTTCGATCCTCGCGGATTGGATCCGCGCGGTTCGCATCCGAGCGGATTCCGCCGTGTCTGAACAGGCACTTCATTACCGAATAGTTTAATTTACCTTACAGATTGATAAATGTCTTAATGGAATATATTAAAACATCTCAACGGCTATTTGATTTTAAACTATAGAGTATGGTTTAACTAAACTACATGAAATAAAATTAAATAGAGAAGAAAAAGTTAATGATACTGTACCCCGACTAAGTAAAAACTTTCGATAAAATTTGTATAGCCTGTTACAGGGGCCATTATTACACATTCATTGACACCGCATTCATAAAAATCGGTGTAATAATTTACGCGCTACGGCGCTGCAAACATTCATAGACTGCCAAAATTAAATCGAATAAAAAAGGATCTAATCTAATTAAATCACAAAAGAGGGCAGATACTTGAGTTGTACCTAACTGTCATTGTCACTGCAGGAGTGCGGCGGTTACCATCACCATGTAACTGAAACCCTGCTCGCTTAAACGCAGCACAAAAATCTTAGTTCTTCAAACATCCACTTAACTCGAGCACTTTAAAAACTCGCACCACCGACAGAGATATCCACTTGACTATATTATTTATTGACTTTATCTATGAAAATGGACACCCGATATAGATGGGGTGGGTTACGGTCGAATATAAACAACTCAACTAATTTCCGGGCTAACACCCTTCACTGAAGTTATGATGTTAAAGTTATGACCTTGTATATTATCGTTTTACGATAAGGCAAGTTTTTAAAATAATTGTTTTTAGACTTTCGCAACTTTACACATAATAATACAATATTTTCTGTAATATAGCGGAACTTATTCGCGATAAAACTATTTACGTAATCTTTGAATTATTTAAAAGTTAACGATACCATTAATTTCCCCATAAAGAGAAGTTATTAGTCCCGCTTTTTAACAAAAATGATTATAAATAACATGAGGTTAGTAAAAGTAGAACAAAATACATACAAGCATATAAAAATACAGATTATTTAGACAACATTAGGACCCGTACGTATGTAAACGTATCCAGCGTCCCAACATTGGGCAATCCCATCTATCACACAATACATTCATTTAGAATCCTCTGTATACTATTGCGTACTCCATGAAGTAAGGAGGTAGTTCTTTTTCGAATGACGGCATCAAAACCATCAACCCTCGCCTCCGTAAACATCCCGAAAGCACTGCAAAAACGCGGCAGCCTCAAATAATATTTATTAGATCGTTTGTAAACCGGAACCTAATTTTAAACTAATATTTGTTAAGAGAATTGACTGTCAAGTTGCATTCTCCAGGTTCGCAGGCTGGCGATTTTCCTCAAGTATTAATAAACAGATGCATATTTAGTAATAAACAGTGACTTATGATACATCTTATTTTCTTATATATTAGGTCTTTACCTATGAAATTGCCGTTTTGTATGCAATAAGTGAAAGTACCTACTTATTTTTTCAAACTTTTTTATTTCTGTTATTCGAAGTAATCACCCATGCAATCGACGCATCTTTGCCAACGCATTGGCAGTTTATTGATATATGATAAATTTTGGAAAAAGTAATAGTCGGTAGGTGCAAGGTCTGGTGAGTATGGCGGATGAGGGAGAGCTTCCAACCCCAGCTCTTGCAGCTTGGAGACTGTCTGTTGCGCAGTATGGGGTCGCGCGTTGTCGTGAAGCAGCTGCAAAAGCTGGGGTTGGAAGCTCTCTATAGCGAACTTATATAATGGTTTTTTGACACGGTGATATAAGTGGTAGGTCGACTTGTAGGTGAGACGAATAACACGAAGGTTGTAGCGACTGTAGTATATTTATTGTCAGGAGCTCAAGGCTCCTGAATATTCTTGGTGTTACATGGTAACACGTGTGGAGAGTAAGTGACTAGGTAAGTAAGTGCGTACATACTAACAGCATTTATATACAATACCATTTGTAGACGTGTAGTATTTTTGTGCTTGTTCTTGTGACTTGGATAAATAAAACACTTAAGCAAGTTGCGTCCATAAAGATTTCTATATTTCGACTAATACCATAGATAGAACACACTAGAATCTAGATGTATAGACCCGGAAATATCTATGGATCTTTGTTGGGTTGCCAACATGCTGGGGGCGGCAGGTTACAATAGGACATGAGTTTTTTTAAAATAAGTGAAAAAATTTGTATAGCATCAGCTTTATGTTAAATAACCATCCAGCATATTGGTATTACAATTATGATACATTATGTTAATTATACAGAATTACAATGTTTAATTTAGGAATGAGGCAGAAGCCTTCTTGTTATACATTTATTCTTAGGCTACTTCTGTAACCTGATACTTATTCTAATTTAATTTTTAACTTATATTACTTATTCTAAAGGCAATATACATATACCACTTAGCGAACGTTTGTAGATCTTTCTGTTGGGTGTGATTACATCAACAACACGAATTTTATTATCTAAACCTGGGTATGTTTTAACAACCCTGGCCATTGGCCATGTTAGTGGTGGGGAGTTAGGCTCCCGTAGTATAACTAAGTTTCCAACTTTGACATTGGGTACACTGTCACGCCACTTAGGGCGAGACTGCAGCCCATTCAAATAATATTTGTGCCAAATGTTCCAAAAATGTGATTTAACTTTTTTACATAGTTCCCAAAACTGCAACCTATTTGTAGGGATATCTACAACATCTCTTTCAGGAAAAGAAGTTAACGCAGTGCCTATTAACCAGTGACCTGGTGTAAGATAACTGAAATCGTTTACATCTTGAGCTACTACAGGTAACAAAGGTCTAGAGTTTAAGACAGCTTCTATCTGACATAAAATAGTATGTAATTACTCATATGTGAGTATATAGCTTTGTATTATGCGTTTCAGATGATACTTCATACTTTTTACCGCTGCCTCGGCAAGCCCAGCAAAAACAGGGCTGTAGCTTGGTACAAAATGATAAGTTATGCCTTGTTGCGCCACAAAGTTCAGCACTTGTGTTTGATGAGCTTGTGAAGCCTGAAGTGCATACAAGCGAACTAATTCGTTCCTTGCGCCCTTGAAGCAACTACCATTGTCGCAAAACACATCTGTGGGTAAGCCACGCCGTGCTATGAATCGTTTAAAACACGCAAGGAAACCGTTTGTACTTATATCTGATGATAGCTCTAGGTGGACTGCTTTTGTAACGAAACAGACGAATACGCAAATGTATCCCTTCGTCTGTATAGCCCGTCGTACTCGAGAATTTTTAACAGAAATGGGACCCGCGAAATCTATGCCTATCTTCTGAAACGGTCTACATGCCGTTACTCTTTCAGGCGGCAAGGAACCCATTAGTTGTTTTGCACAGTCGGCTTTCATTCTAAAACAAAGTATACACTTATGGATTAACTTTTTTACATATTTGTAGCCATTCACAATCCAGTATTTTTGATTTAGACTAGATAATAATAACCTGGGAGCAGCATGTAACAACCGAACATGTTCGTGATTCACAATAAGATCAGTGACGCGAGATTCTTTAGGTAGGACGATAGGGTGTTTTTGCGAGAATGACACAGCTGAGTTCCCAATTCTACCACCTACTCTAAGTATGCCATTTCCATCGATAAATGGGTGTAATGGTTTCAGTGAACCTTTGACATTTTCACTAATATTTAAACTAGTTATCTCATCTTTGAAATGAATGCTCTGTTCATGTTGAATGATTTTGTGTAATGCGTTTTGTAACTCAAGAGAGGATAGCGAGGCACCAGAAATTCGGGTATATTTATTTTTTATATTATGACAAAACCTAAGTATGTATGCCATAACTCGTGTAATTTTATTAAGATCCGAAAATTTTTCGTGAAAGAGACAGGGATCATCTTTCGTTTGAGCAACTAGAGATACCTTAGCAAGGGTGGGTGTCGGCTGCTCTTTCGTTTCGGGCAAGTCATCTGTGCGAAATGGAGGAGTGGTGTTTTTAAAATCGTACTTACAGCTCTGTAGAAACTGTGGACCCATCTACCACAACTCACAGTGAGTCAGCTCATCTGGATCAGAACCTCTACTTACATAATCAGCAGGGTTTTCTTTGGTGTTCACATACAGCCAGCGCCATTTAGATGTTTGGTCTTGAATTAACTTTACTCTGTTCGAAACATAAGCATTGAGCCTCATAGGCTCTGTTTCAATCCATGCAAGCGAAATTTGTGAATCAGAGAAGAGATAGACATCATTGATGTTTATTTTGAGGCTCAGAGTGTCATAGACTCTGTTCAAGAGCTTTGATAGCAGAAGCATTGCATTTAATTCCAATCTTGGTATGGTAAGTACCTTATTTCTGGGGTTAACTCGAGATTTAGAGCAAAGTAAAGAAATTGAAGCTTTATCTGAGTCATCCACCATTCGGAGATAAATACAGCACCCATAACCTGTTGTGCTTGAAGCATCTGCAAAGCCGATGAGTTGTACAGCAACAGCCCTTTTAGGAATGTGTATGTTTCTCTTTATAATAAAAGGTTGCATACTAGATAATTTTTTAGCAAAGGTAAGCCATTCACTTTGTAGTGCCTGAGGTAGAACTTCATTCCAATTAGTTTTTTCAGACCAAATCTTTTGCATGAAGGCCTTTGCTTTCATGATAACAGGGGACATGAAACCGAGAGGGTCATAAAACTTTGAGATATAGCTCAGTACTTGTCTCTTGGTTGGTGATTCAATTTCGAATGGTTCCGGACAGGAAAATACAAATTGATCTTTAGCAATGTTAAGTGTAAGTCCTAAGGTTTTTATGTAAAGGTTATTTTTTTGTAATTCTAGGTCATCAAATTGTTGTTTGTATAAGGGGATTTCATCTAATATGTTTTGATAGTTAGATGCCCATTTATGCGTACAGAAACTACCTTTACCCAGTAATTCATTTAGTTGCCGCTTTGCCTCAAGAACAATATTGATGTCAGAGTGAGAAAAGCAGGCATCATCCACATATGTACAATATTTTAATATATAAGAAGCTAATGGAAATTCTTTCTCATATTTTGAAGCAAGTTCATATAAGCAGCGTGTGGCAAGGAAGCTAGAACTTTTTTGACCGTAAGTCACAGTGTCTAACCGAATGCATTTTATTTTTTCGTTTGTATTGTTTCGCCACAGTATGTTTTGTAAGCTAGCATGTGCTGGATTTATTTTTACACACCTAAACATGCGGCGTATATCAGTGGAAATAGTATATTGTCCAAAGCGAAATAAAAGCATGATATCAAATAGTTCATTTTGCATAAGTGGTCCATTCAGTAAGAGATTGTTAAGTGAAAGTTTCTTATCAGTTAGCATAGATGCATCGAAAACCACTCGCGTTTTAGTGCTTTTGCTATTTTCGTTTGTTACAGCATGGTGTGGCATGAAATACAAAGGCTCTGTTTCAAAATTCAATGAATCAAATTCAATAAAATGTGCATGACCTAAGTCAACATACTCATTGATAAACTTTTTATATTCGGAAAACAAGTTGGGATTTTTTTGCAACTTTCTTTCAAGGCTAAGAAATCTATATAATGCAAGTTCGAATGAGTTACCAAGAGAATTATTTATTTCACTCAATGGTAACTTTAAGGGTAAATCAACTTGAAATTTGTTATTGTGAAGCACGGTTGTGCTTTGAAATATTTTTTCACATAAATCATGTTCTGATATGTTTTCAGTACATGTTTCAGGAACCTTTTCAGTTTCAAAAAACTGCTGCAAAGTATCATTAAGATCTGATTTACAATCAAGACATAAAAGTGAGACCTTACTTGAGTTCCCTCTTGTGGGCTGTGGCAGGGGCCCAGCGATTACATAACCAAACCTGGTGTTGACGAAGCATGGTTTTACATGTTGCTGCTCAGTAGATTGCAGAGAGGGCTGCCGTATAGCAGCTTGTTGCTCTGGGAGCAGTGCCTGGAAAAATATATCAGCTCCAATCAACATATTGATTTCTGACGGGATGTGAAAATCAACATCAGCTAAAGTTAATTGAGATGGAATGGCTAAAGACTTTGTATCTACCCTATATTGAGGGATTTTACATGTTATTTTTTCCAGAACATGACAATTTATGGTCACCCTATATGGTGTGGACATGGAAAAAACTTCTAAGGGAACAGAATATTTAGCAGCATTAATATTATTGCTGACCCCAACTATATTTGTATCATGTTTGTTCGGTGTGATGCCTAGAATATCTATTACCTTACTTGTTACTAATGATACCTGAGATGCAGAGTCCAAGATCGCCTTGATTTGTACTTCTTTGCCATTCTGAGAAAAAAGTTTAATTTTTACAGTAGGTAACAAAACTCTATCTGTTTGTGTGTTTGAAATTAGTGTTACCTGCTTTAGTGATGGCTCATCATCATGATGAAGCAATGTGTTGTGTGCCTGTTTGCAAACTTTGCACCTAAAATGAAATTTACATTTCCCCTGATGTGTGTTCACACACACAACGCACAGGTTTTCTTTATTTGCAAACTTTACTCTTTCCAAAGAAGGCAAGGTTATAAATTGATTACATGAAAATAATTTATGGTTACTGGACTTACAGTATGCACAAGATTTAACTCCAGATGTCGTACTAATGTTCACTACTGCTCTAGATGACTTGATTGATGTCTGCGACTCAGCATTCTCTAAAGCCAAGGCCCTCTTCTCCATGAACAGCAAAAACTCCAACACTGTAGGATCGGAGTCAGTGCTTCGCTCTAACTGATAGGCTCGGGATGTATAGGAATCTAATTTGCGAAACAAAATTGACAATATAATAGGATCCCATGTTTCAGTTTTTACCTGAAGATTTTTCAGACTGGCTAAACATTGCTTAACAAGAGACACAAAATCTCTCAAGTTACTCGGAGTAGATTTAATCAGAGCATTCATGTCGAGCAGTGAGTTTATGTGTTCATTTATAATTTTAAATTTATGATTGTACCTTTCATCAAGAAGTCTCAATGCTTCATCATAACTACCACATTCCAAGGGGAGATTTTTAATAATGTCATAAGGTTCTTTTTGTAAGAATGATCTAAGGTAATATAACTTTTGAATGTTGTCAATGGATCTATCTTTGTGAATGATTGCCCTAAAAAGATTTATAAAAGGAGTGTACTCACTATATTTACCATTGAAAGTTTGAATTTCGATTTTCGGCAACTTTGTACGAAAAACTTTGTTTCCCTCATCCGAATAAGAGTTCGAGTTGACCTTAATAGCCTCATTTATTACAGACAATATTGTAAAATATTTTGACTCGCAATCAGCAACGTCTTCGTTGTCATTTTCATCAAATGCCAAGATTTGCTTGTTGTACCCCTCGTACTCACTAAAGATCTCTGTAACTCGTGACCTTTTAGCTTGTAATGTAGTAATAGTACTCATTTGAACATCCTTTTCATTGTGCACAAACTGATACAATCTCGTGAGAGATGCCTTCGCGTAACCACGAGAAGCCCTTAATTGTTTTAAGGTTTTCTCGTCAGACATCTCGACAACACACTTAACTCACACTTAATACTATAATACAGTATACTTATATTATACTTTTATAGCGACTTTACGCTTATGATACTTAAAGTACAACAAATTTACAACAAAGACGTTCCGACAAACAGGACAGAAATGTGTATAAACTAAAATGGCCGATTGTTCTTATTTTTCCTTAGCCGTGGTACACCATAAAGTTTTGCTCTTCGCTGGTTGGTTATAACTTGACGGAAGTTTCGCGTCGTCCAATCGCGTTGCAGTGTTGACTGACAGGATGTTGCGCCAACACCGAGAAAGACGACGATTTTTTACTAACGTCGATATCTTGCGTCTCGTTCGGTATTTAGCTTGCTCTTATTATTTGTCTCTGTCACACATACACGAGAAAATGCTTGCGTGGTATGACGTGTGACTTTTAACTTGGAATAATATTCGACAAGAGATGAACTATGACGAATTGACGATAAATCGATGAAATCCTCTATGAATCCTATATTGCTTGCTTTATAGCTCGCGTGCTTGTTATTGCTGGAGAACAGTAAAATAAAATGGCTTCTACTCACTTGCAGCACGTGTCAAACCTGAGCCTCGTCGCGTGTCTGTAGCATAAAATTCTTGCCGTGTTGCAGACACGTATAGCGGGAGGCGTTTGCAGATCGTATAACTGACCGCCGTCAGCAGTAACACTCAGAGACTTGTCGCAGGATTAACTTTTGAACTTTTAACCTGAGCCTCGCCGCGCCACCGCCTGTTGCTGATATAAACGCCTTGTCGCTGTTGTTATTAGCTCCACCAAAACGTATCCAAATATTCTTTCCGATGCCGAAGGACCATATGTAGACGTGTAGTATTTTTGTGCTTGTTCTTGTGACTTGGATAAATAAAACACTTAAGCAAGTTGCGTCCATAAAGATTTCTATATTTCGACTAATACCATAGATAGAACACACTAGAATCTAGATGTATAGACCCGGAAATATCTATGGATCTTTGTTGGGTTGCCAACACCATTCATATACTCACGTCTCATCTCGACGCGATAAGGAATGTCTGAATCTACGTGATCGATAAATATATGCTGACATCTGCTGGTCAGGCTTATCTATGTATAATTTCTATTAATTAAACAATATGACTATATAGCAATCTATATAGGAATACTCTCCCTCACCCGCCATACTCACCAGACCTTGCACCTACCGACTATTACTTTTTCCAAAATTTAGACAACTTTTTAGTGGGTAAAAAATTCAATTCCCGAGAGGCAGTACAAAATGCCTTTGAAGAGTTTGTTGCCTCCTGTCCAGCTGATTTTTATAAGAAGGGCATCAATAAACTGCCAATGCGTTGGCAAAGATGCGTCGATTGCATGGGTGATTACTTCGAATAACAGAAATAAAAAAGTTTAAAAAAATAAGTACTTCTCTCTTACAAAACGGCAATTTCATAGGTAAAGACCTATTATATAACCTGTGACTAATAGTATAATAATATAATATTATTATAGAAACATTGGTAATGTTTTTCGGACTAATCCGAGAATCATCGATGCACTAAGCTAAGATCTCATAGATATATCGAATTTTCGATATAACAACTTAATACGATTGTTCATTCATAACCGACATATAAAAAAGAATAAGGTTCTTAGTTCGACTGTTTTTTTAGTATGTTACGCGATATCTCCGTAAATTGTGCACTGATTTTCAAAATTCTTTTGATATTCGAAATGATATGACGTAGGTAGTAGAGCCACGCTGATTTCAGCACGAACGGGCCGGCTCGACCGGGGCGGTACTACCCTCGCACAGAAAATCAACGTAAAATGACAGCGTTCGTGCTGTCGTGTTTCGTTGGTGAGTGCGAGACCGGAGGCCCAATTAGTCTAGTCAACAAGTCCCATACTTGTTGACTAGACTAAAAGATGCACAAGCATCACTAGGCCGCCATAGTGTGGGTCGCCATACTGCATTGTTGTATTCGCAATGAGTATGGTGGCCACCACTCGTGGATTCTGCTTATGCTTTCCATCAGGCAGAGTAGAGTCATTTTGGCAGGCCAAATATAAAAAAAAAAAAAAAAAAAAAATATGTTCCCACGGTGGTCCCATTACAACTATATCAGGATCAGATGATGAAATCTCAGAGAAATCAAGGTAACCAATTTTACAGTCCCGAAGACTTGATTAAGCTTGATTCCCTACTTATACAAGTATTTACGTTTGGTAGTCGTTATCTCATGTTGCAGAGCTGTTGATGAAAAGTTATTTGATCCTTAGAAGTAAAAAAAAAACTTCGTTTAAAAAACCGACTTCAAAAACTGAAAAGTATAAAATAACTTAATTTGTATGTGCTACCTATTCGTAGGTTTGAAGTCGGCGCCAAGCTAAATGTAATAGTAGGTACCACACTTCACCGACGCTTCGGTTGTTTTGTCCTACGCGAAGAGAAGCTATCCCGCTCAAGGTCACGCGCGGCGAGTGCGGTACCTACTATTACATTTTGGCTCGGCACCGACTTCAAACCTATGAATAGCTAGCACATACAAATTAAGTTATTTTATACTTTTCAGTTTTTGGAGTCAGTTTTTTTAAACGAAGTTTTTTTTTTTTCGCTTTTTAGTCTTTCTCAAGTCTCTCATCATCATTTCACCTAAATAACTTGAAAGAATACGACTAAAGGTAACATACAACATACTGTATAGAATAATAAATAAATATTTCGGACATGATGTCTACAGAATATGAAGGCATGCAGACAATTGCCTTAACTTTATTGCAGGCGCTCACGTAAATTTCAGGGTTTCCTTTGATTTCCTTGGGATTCCATCATCAGATCCTGATATGGTGGCCATGGGACCACATGGGGAGCATACCCTTTCGAATACAAAAATAATTTTCAAAATCGGTCCACAATTGACGGAGTAATCAATGTACATACATAGATGAAATAATTGAGAACCTCCTCCTTTTGGAAGTCGGTTAAAAAAATACTGCCTCTTTGGCGCAGTGTTAGCGTATGCGACTGCTGTGGTTGAGGTCTCGGGTTCGATTCCCGGGTCGGACCAAATGTTTGTATGATCTGCAAATATTTGTTTCGCAGTTTGGGTGTTTTTTTATCCACAATATGATTGTATGTATTTACAAAAAAAAGTATAACATGTATTTATATCAGTTGTCTAGTACCCATGACACAAGCTCTGCTTAGCTTGGGACTAGATGGCGTTGTGTGTTAGATGTCCGAAATATTTATGTATTTATTGAAAAAAAAAAGATAATACTTTCAGTAATATAATCATATTATTGACCTGTTTTTCCTTGTCATCTACTAGATGACCTACCGCATCTGCGTCTGTATTCCTCAAGAGGTATGGGTTTTCCCACAGGTTTTCCAACTACATTGACAGACAGACATATCTCATTCATAGTCGGCCATTACGGTAGGTAGCGTGAAGCTAATATCCTATAGGCTTCTTCAGTAAATGGGTTGTATTCTTGAGATTAGAGCTTTTAAACTAAATAAATAAACGCTTAAGCTCCACGTTGGTATGGACATCATAAAATGACCTAGCGTTTCCCTGTTTATTTCCTTAAGTTCTAATTATTCAGTCCCCTGGAAAGACCGTATCCCAACGGGAATACCTGCCAGAACCAATCATTAATGAAACAATGATTCACTAAATTGAACCGTTTCATTGTCTGACTGCTTGCATCACTAGCGGTCAATTCTACGAACTGGTCATTTTAAATGCATTTTGGAGATTTATTTTTAATGTATCACATCACACTAATATATAAAGGCGAAAGTTTGTGTGTATGTTTGTTACTTCTTCACGCAAAAACTGGTACTGGACGGATTTGGATGAAACTTTACAGTAATATAGCTTATACATCAGAATAACACATAGGCTACTATTTGCCGCGATAACCGACATATACGCGGGCGGAGCCGCGGGCAACAGCTAGTAACAAATAAATTGCAAATAACAGGAGTAGCGCGAAATCACTGGTGTTGCAATTTTATACATTTTACAACCATTTAACCATTTAACAATTTTACACCAAGCATATAGCAACACGGTAGGGAGTATTCATACGCAGGCGTTCCCCTCTGGAGTATAGCCCAAGTGGGCCTACACGCTCCTCTGTATGACACAGAATTTAATTGTGTGCGTGAAATGCTGAATGTTTTATTTAATTCTATACTAATATTATAAACGCGAAAGTTTGTAAGTATGGATGGATGGATGTTTGTTAGTCTTTCACGCAAAAACCACTGAACGGATTTGGATGAAACTTTACAGTAATATAGCTTATACATCAGAATAACATATAGGCTACTATTTGCCGCGATCCCCGACATACACGCGGGCGGAGCCGCGGGCAACAACTAGTTTAAACATAAATCTCCAAAATGCTTTTGATTATATTAAATACTTACTTAGATTAAACACAAATACATATATTAAATACTTTATTATACAAGTAATGAATTATTTTTAAAAAATCGACTACGTACCTATATATTTTTTGTTTTTTTTTTTTATTTTGATGTACCCAGTGTCACTCTTACGACTAAGACGAATGTATTGAAACCACTCACATAAAAGAAAATTGAAAAAGTACATACTGTGGAACATAGAACCTCCTCCTTTTTGAAGTCGGTTAAAAATACGACAAGCCGTTTAGGCACTAGGGGGTGTCAAAGAAATATACATACATACACTCGAAAAACATAACTCTCCTTCTTTCGCAGTCGAGTAAAAACTAGACATTTCTTAGTTCAATATTTTTACTCGATATTGATCATCATTAGCTGAGCCGAAATAGGTCCACTGCTGGACTCACGTCTCCCCCAAAACGCCCCACAGTAACCGGTCCTACGTTTTTATTATTATTTTATTTTATTATTTTAATTTGTGATTATTTTAATATTACAAACAGACACTTCAATTCAATTTATTTGTATGTATAGAAGATAACTTTGAAGTGAATGTACTTTAACCTTAAAAGCCAACAAAGCTTTGTAACTCCTGACTAAAAGCAATTCAAGGATAGCAGTTGTCATTTTCGATCAGTTGACCCGTCTGCTTATTTGCCCCTCAAAATAAACTTCCATTGCAATTTTCTTTTTTAAGGTTATGTAAACATAAACTATAAATAAAATGCAAATCTCTGTCAGGTCGTAACGATAATATTTATAAACCTTAATAACTATTTATTCAGTAAACGTCTGAATATACATCGAAATTATGAAAATACGATGCGTACCTATACCTACATATATGTCAAGTAATAAAAACAAAATGTCCGACAGCGCTCAGCACGCCTTTCAATTTATGATAAACTGTTAGCGACGGGGAAATGGTTATGTTATGACATTACCGAAGGCGCCTTTTATTTACATTCTGGCTGCTGTCTGGTATCAATGACACAATATACTATAGACCGTCCCTCCCTTGGCCAATACTGTACGCCGTAAAAAGCTAGAAAAGTTCAACTAAATCTAGATGGCGCTCAAAATAAGCTCTAAAAAGCAGTTTAACAAAGTTTAACAGTATTTTATTGATCTGCTTCAATTCTAGTAACTATATTATTATTTTTCAAATATAAAACTTGCTTTGTATTGCTTGCTTTAAAAAAATGATTTTCAATTGCATAACTAAAAGTTATCACCTATGTTTAGGAGATGTCGTTGCAATCGATTTAAATAAACTTGAAAATAATGACCTATTTATTACGCTAGATGTCACATTTATAAGTTATTTGGTTGAATCAGAGAAACAATGCACTCATGAATGGCAACATTGCAAAAATCGTTCATATCTTCCAGTAGTTAATACGGAACGGCAACGTCGCTTGAGCCGCGTACTCAGTTCAAAAATTTAATTAATATGAATGTTTATTTTAACCGACTTCAAAAAAAGAAGGTAGTTATCAATTCGACTGTATTTTTATTTTTAACCGACTTCCAAAAAGGAGGAGGTTCTATGTTCCACTGTGTTTTTTTTATGTATGTTCACCGATTACTGCGTCAATTGTGGACCGATTTTGAAAATTCTTTTTGTATTCGAAAGGGTATGCTCCCGAGGTGGTCTCATTGTCACCATATCAGGAACTGATGATGGGATCCCAGGGAAATCGAGGGAAACCCTCATTTTTTTAGGCACATATTATGTTTTCGTATATTTTCTGAAGTTAACCCGGTATTTGCGTCTGGTAGTCATCATTTTATGATGATGAGCTGATGGTGTAAGGTACAACTCCTTAACGGTTAGGAGTTGGAGGATAAATCTTTAAATATCATATGTATGTATGTTATCTTTAGTCGTATTCTTTCAAATTATTTAGGTAAGCTGATGATCGAAGGTACAACTCCTCAACGGTTAGGAGTTGGAGGATAATTCTTTCAATTTCATACGTATCTATAGACCTTTAGTCGTATACTTTCAAGTTATTTAGGTGAGCTGATGATAGAAGGTTAAACTCTTCAACAGTTAGGGATAAGATGATGATTTTAATATTACACGTACGTATATACCTTAAGTTGTATTCTTTCAGTTATTCATATGGATCGTTTTATTGAGTAGACATCCACTAAGGAAGGTATTTTGGAATTTCTACCCCTAAGGGGGTGAAATACGGGTTGAAACTGTGGACGAAAGTCCGTCATTTTTAAGTTAGAAACATGAAACTTTAACTTTGGGCTACTGATTAAAAATGAGTAGATACGTATTTAGCCGTTTCTGGATATTATTTTACTTGGTTACACGCGACGCGACGTAATATGACCCCTGCCCCTGGTAATACCACGGCCTCACAGAAAACCGATGTGAAAAAGTGCTTGCGCTGTGTTTCACCGAGTGAGTGAGGATACCGGAGGCTCATACCCCAACCTCTCCCCCCATCCCACTCCACTATGCCCCAAAGGCCGGTAACGCATTTGTCAAATTATTTTAGAAATAATCAAACTTTACAAAATATACTATAAAACAATATATTATTTTCTGTAAATAAATGCAAAAAGTCAAACACGCGTGGTATTCCCAGGCGGTCACCCATCCAATTACTAACCACGCCCGATGTGGCTTAACTTCGGTGATCGGACGAGAACCGGTGCATTCAACACGGTATGGACGTTGGCAATCAGTTTGTTATATTTAACGTTGAGTATCCAGCACTATGACGTCAACTCAATGTTAAGTGTCGCTACAACTTTTGGCGCGAAAAGCGCGTTAGGGAACTTCGTTCCAAAAACATTTCTGATTGTTTTATTAATAACTAGGTTTCGCCTGCGACTTCGTTCGTCCGCGACTTCGTTCGCATTTAATAAAAAGTATCCTATGTTACTTCTAATACCTCTACAAGAATATGTATTTCATGATGATCAGATTGATCAGCTAAGTAGTTTTCGCCGGAAAGCGTAACAAAGGAACTTACGTTCGCATTTTTAACATTAGGATTATTTATAAGACACAAACCGAAAGAAAATCCTTAATTACACCTTTTTGTCATCTACAGTTGTTAATTAATATGTGCAAGCAATTCTCGACATTATCAACTCATAATTATCAAGTTTTTTATTTGCATACATTCACGATCAACAACATTTATAAACGCCAAAAACTGTTTTTAGACATGTGTCATTAAGGACGGGAATTGCAACTGCAACATGCAACTGTATTAATATTATATATAATATTTAATAATATATTAATTCATCAATTTTTATTTTGTTTTTTGAATCCATTAAAAAAATAAAATGTCAGTCCTTAGTTCCTTACCTATGTCAATTGAGAAACATACATACAAAGTTTAAAGTGAATCCAATGAAAATAAATAAAGTTTCAAACAATTAATAATAAAAAAAGATTGTAAAGAGAAAAGCGGTTATTTTAAAATTAAAAACAGACATTTCAATTTTATTTATTTGTGTAGATCTCTCTGACGATAAAATATTACATAAATTATGTAGGTACTAAGATAATTAATTATTTAAAAAACGACATCTAGTGGTACATTTCGCAATAATACAATGACAATAAACTTGACAGTTGACTGTTGGGTTCGTATTGGTGTTCGGGGTCAGAAAATATCGTTGTAATTCACGATTTGATGCACTTAGTGACATCTAGGGAACATTAAGCTTACTATAAATCCGCGTACAGGTCTCGCCTAGTAGAGTGTTGGTCTAGTATATATTTCGTCAGTGCTGGTATGTAGGTTGAGACTGTTGTTTTTGGCATATCACTTGATAGACAAACTGATTGATAGTTTTCTATTCGTAATATAAATGATTAAGTAATTCTGAAAAACGGTTAAGTCGATATAACTTCGCTTTCCATTATCTTTACCCTTTTCCGAATTTTATTTGAGGTTGATGCGATTCATCAAAATTTCACTCCTAAGAGAGTAAAATAAAGAATGAAAGGTTGTATGAAAGTTCATCATTTTCCTAGTTAAGAAGATGAAATAAGAAATAATCTCGCAAAAAAATCTAAATTGAAATCGCTTCATCCGTTCGCAAACTACGGAGCCTCAGACAGACAGACAGACCGACAGACAAACAGACAGACACGTCAAACTTATAACACCTCTCTTTTTGCGCCGGGGTTAAAAACGCACAACAGTTATCTATCTATACAAATAGATAAAATTGAAGTGTCTTTTAAATTTTATCTATGTGTAGATAAGATATGATTTCAAATTATCAGCTTTTCAGAAAATTTAAATAAATGAAAGTGAGTATACATATACATACAGTACCTACCTACCTACTTACATCTTTTTTTAAATAATTTAGTCTCTGTTTGTTCCGGTTCATCTATACTCTATAAAACGGCTGGACTAATTTTGAGAAGACTTTCACTGGATGATATAGAAAAGATGCCTTAGTTACTGCAAAGCATCTTTTTTACACTAGCTTCGCCCGGCGGCGTCATCCGCAGTTTTATTGTAAAGGTACAAAATGAACCGCGGGTAACACCGCGTTGCTCAGCTAGTTAGAAAGAAGTAGGTAAGTATGTTATCGGATGTCTGGTAACCATAGCAAAGACTGTCTAGTTCGGGACCAGACAGCCTTGTGTGTACTAGATGACGTAACGATATGACGTCACATGTTGTTACATATTTCATACACGCTTGTACAGAAGGTACTGTTTTGAGGTAAATAACGAGACACGAATTTGAGTTCGTTAATTACTGTGTTACATGACAGCGTTAGTCGGGGTAGACTGGGTAATCCCATCAAAAACATAAATGTGAAATGAGAGCCAAGTTTAATATTAAGATATGTGTCTTGGTTGTTCCCTTCAACGACAAAAGAAGTGAGATCTAAATGAGTGCCAAGTTCAATGGTCAGTCCTGAAATTTATTTATAACAAGTTAATATTGAAGCCTAAAGTCTTACTTCGCCGGTTTTCATATTAAGGACATAATTAATTTACAATCGAATTGAGAACAACTTCCTTTTTTGAAGTCGGTTAAAAATCACGCTAAGTCGCCAATGAAAGAATTACCGTCATCAAAAGATAGAATAATTAGCATTCTTTTTTTTATCTGTTACCTGTGACTTCGGTTGAGCTGCTCAGTTTGACCGAAACATAATTCTCTAACAGCTATTTATCATCATCATCACCCTATTGCAGTCCACTGCTGGACATATGCCCCTCCTGGGATCGAACTAAGTGGTGTGCAATTAGAAAGGCCTGTGTCCAGCAGTGGCCATTTATCATGAGACGTAATACAACGAAAATACCAAACCTAGTTTTTATTCTGGATCGCAAATAAATTAAACAAATCTAAGTACTAATAATAAACAACAAGCTTAAATGAAAATTAAAAAAATTAAAATCCCCTACGCAAGCACCTAATCGAGTAATCATACGCCAAAAATGCCTTACATCATTTTGGAAAAGAGCTGATACTCTTACACTGCTGGACGGATATTAACCAAACATAGCTAAGAACCACCGCAAGAAAATGAATTGCAAATGAAAAAGAACACATCGAAATCGTGTGAGAGCTACAACGCCACAGACAGACAGACACACACACAGACAGGCAGACAGACGTCGACGTCAAACTTATAACACCCTTCTTTTTGCGTCGGGGGTTAAAAATACAATACCCCGTTGTAACTTAAACTAGGCGATAAATAATGAAATACCGCTTGATAAATCTAGTTCTCATGAACGAGCAGGATATAACGACTAATCGCGATAGGTACTGGTCTAGGAAATATCCACTTCCGCACCAGCGCGGGAGCACAGTCAGTTCTTTGTTCTTATTTCCTTTTAGTTAGTATTACATTGCATTCATGCTTATTTTAAAAGAACGGCTCCATTATTCTGGACAATATATTTATATATTGCAACTGTGTTGAGAAAAATTACACTAGTTTACATGACTTTTGTCCATAAAATGGAATACATACGGTTAAGTTACTTTAGGATACATTACATCTCGGAAAAATTATTTTAAAAAAATCCAGCACTTCAGTTTTTTGAAATATTTATTAACAAGATTTTTTACAAAAAACTACATATAAATAAACAACAGAAAGTTAAAAATGGGTAATTTTTGCTCTTTTTTTATAAACATTTTCATTGTATCTCTCACGACAGACCAACAATAGTCACCTAGCATATTTTGGTCCCAAAAACCTTGATAATTTTGCTCAAATGATTTTAAAATCTTGGTAAAATCGCTCATCGTGTTCATCACTCACACTACCAAGATTTTCTGGAAAAAAATCAAAATGGGAATATAAAAAATGAATTTTTAGTGACATATTTACACCCTACGCTCATAATTTTGCAATGGATTTTCAGCAATCTCTTTGTAATTATCACATTTTTATTGCCTGAAAAATTTTTAACGACACTTTTGAAAGAGTTCCAGGCCGCTCTTTCTACCTCGGTTAAAAGGCTCTTGAATTTTGTATCGTCCAATATTCTCCTGATTTGAGGACCCACAAATATTCCTTCCATTAATTTAGCCGCAGAAAGATTAGTAAATACAGAGCAGAGGTATTGAAATGCAGGCTTGGACTTATCCAAAGCCTTACATTTTTCACCAAGCCCATCTTAATGTGAAGAGGTGGTAATATTAATTTTTTTTGGATCAACTAAACATGTATTTTTTACGTTCATCTTACCTGGAACATATTCATTTCGTACAGGCCAAATTTTTCTTTTATAATGATCGTGTTTTGCTCTGGAGTCCCATAGGCATAAGAAACAACAGTACTTAGTGTTAGTTGGCTCCCTCCATATCATTGGTTTACCAGATTTCAGTGATCTATTTTTACCTGAATACCAGGAGCTAAGGACCAATCTGCAATTAGTGCAAATCACACGAGGAACCCAATTTTTATCTTGATTTGACGCCGAAAATCCAAAATAATGTAAATAGGCTTCTTGCTATGGTTTTGTTATAGGGAAACCACGATTTAACTGAACAATTTTCCCACAGTTTGCACACTCTAGATGACATTTTGATATTAAAAATAAGATTTTTCAGTCACACAGTTGTTAAAAAATCGAGCGATAAACGTATTTAAACGATTGCGCGTAGATAAAAACAAAGACCTCTATATCTCAGAATTGTGACATGCTACGAAAAATATTTTTTTTTTTTAATTACCGTCCATAGCCTGCATCAATTATACATGTTTCATATAATGAACAAGAAAATTTTTTTTTTGTAAACTCGTGTTATCAAGGACAGTTTGTATACAAGGTATTACAGGTAACCGTAGTATTATCTAAATGACTAGCTGACCCACGCAACCTCGCAAATCGGACCAGCGGTTCCTGAGATTAGCGCGTTCAAACAAACAAACAAACTCTTCAGCTTTATAATAATATACTAGCTGACCCACGCAACGTGTCGTTTACGTCTCCTAATGCCCGTAGCGTAATAATTTTCCCCCGTTTTTGTAACACTATTCATTGATGCGCTGCTCCTATTGGTCTTAACGTGATGATATATAGCCTATAGCCTTCCTCGATAAATGGGCTATCTAACACTGAAAGAATTTACAAATCGGATTCCTGAGATTAGCGTGTTCAAACAAACAAACTCTTCAGCTTTATAATATTACTAGCTGAGCCCCGCGGTGTTACCCGCGGTACAACACTTCTTTTATATATACCTATAGACATACTATATAGATATTTCGATTTTCAAACATAACTTGTATCTATTTCTTCAGTAGTTTTCACAATTCTTCTCATCGATGTAACCACAATGTGTCCCAGAGAAATGTAGCACTGCACAGAATATCTATAACTAGCTGACCCGCGCAACGTCGTTTGCGTCTCCTATTGCCCGTAGCGTGATAATTTTCCCCCGTTTTTGAAACATTCTTCATTAGTGCTCCGCTCCTATTGGTCTTAGCGTGATGATATATTATAGCCTTTCTCGATAAATAGGCTATCGAACACTGAAATCATTTTTCAAGTTGGACCGAAAGGGATGAAACAAAAAGTATTTTACTTCTACATAAATACCCTTGATAACAGAATTCTTTATTTGGATAAGGATTAATACGAATACGATACACATTTAACGTAGTTTCTTTCTTCAGACGATTTAATATATTTTTTTTGAACTTTTTGAACACAAAAGCGGTTATTGTGACTAAACCATGATAGTTAGATATATGCTCTCGCGGACTTTTTTGTAGATCTTAATAGGACCTACAAACCCGTAATACATGATTTTGTTCTTGTTCAATCCTTTTGCCAATGCAGCGTTCACAGTGTGAAGTTTGCAATGTCTATAGGGCCCATGGTATAGGCATTCAATCGCTAACTATGTCACTGGCAAGAGCATCAAACCAGGGCGTTTCACCCTGTTCTTATTCTAAGTTAATGTAATATCAAGCACTTACTGGAGATGTGTGGATTCCTTGATATCGGCGTTCCAAGGGATCCTTTGGTAGTCTCCTCTCTGCGTCGTCACACATTCATACTCCTAAGTGGCTGTACAGGCTCCCAAGTATCGTAATTATAATACACCCGTTTTAACTGTCGCGGATCGCGCCTATTTGACGGGACTACTAAACTCGCGTGTCCAAACCAGACCAATCATAACGGTAAACAACGAAAAGAACCGAGTCTGAGGACAATCAGCAAAATTTCTTATTGAACGGCACCCAAACGACACCTTGTTCGACCAATTTTCCAAGCGTCTCCTTAGTACTATATTTTAACCTCAAAACGTCAAACAAAAAATATGACAATCAAAAAATGTTGCCATTATAATGACGTTCGAAATCTAACAGTTCTATTGTCAATACTTTTTGCAGCGCACTCAAAAATAGGTTTTCGAAATCACACCTTGGGTTACAAAATAGCAATTTTCTTACGGATCCCTAATGTTTTGAAAACAAAACTTTTTATAAAAAAAAAACCGACTTCCAAAAAACATCCAACGAAAACTCTCTGCCAAAAACACACTTAAAAGCGTAAAATAAACTGGTTCTTCATAAATTTCCTATACCTAATTCTTTATTCATTTAAATAGTAGTATTGTAATGTGTGCTAGGTACCTAGAATCTGTTTGAAGTCGGAAATCGTAATCGGAAATCTCTCTCCAGGAAATCGTGCTGAATTTTGGGATAAAAAACCGACTTCCAAAAACCATATACACACATAAATACTACTATTTAAATGAATAAAGAATTAGGTATAGACAAGAATTGGCACATAGCAATTTATGAAGAGCCAGTTTATTTTACGCTTTTTAGTGTTTTTTGGCAGGGAGTTTTCGTCGGATGGTTTTCGGAAGTCGGTTTTTTTTTTATAAAAAGTTTTTATTTTTCCATTTTTAGTGCAAACAATCATAGGTTATCAGTAAGTTGAACTATTTCATATAATTTCTGCTGATGCGAATAACTTTAGTGGTTTGAACACGTATTAAAACTGAGTATGCTCAGTTTCCAAAATTATGATGAGATGCAAGATTTCTGTTACCGAGAACGTGGTCTATGGGGCAATAGGAATCGTGTCCAAGCTTAAATGTCGTGATGAAATAGAAGCAGGCGAGTTACTTAAAGCAAAATACATTAAGGGGTTAGTCATCATAGCGTCTGTGACATCAGCTTACCTAAATATCTTAAAAGTATACAACTAAAGGTCTATACATACGTATGAAATTGAAAGAATTATCCTCCAACTCCTAACCGTTGAGGAGTTGTACCTTCCATCATCAGCTTACCTAAATAACTTGAAAGAATACTACTAAAGATAACATACATACATATGACATTTAAAGATTTATCCTACAACTCCTAACCGTTAAGAAGTTGTACCTTCCATCGTCAGCTCATCATCAGCTCATCATCATGAAACGATGACTACCAGACGCAAATACCGGAGTAGCTTCAAAAAATAAACGAAAATCATAGTACGTGCCTGAAAGAAATGAGGGTTCCCCTCGATTTCTCTGGGATGCCATCATTAGATCCTAGTTTTCTTGTCATGGTACCACCGTCGGAATATCTACTTTCCATTAAAAAAAGAATCATCAAAATCGGTTCATAAACGACGAAGTTATCCGCGAACACACATAAAAAAAAAACATACGCATTGAGAAACCTCCTCTTTTTTTTGAAGTCGGTTAAAAAGTAGTCTTTGTCCTACCTCGTAGTATGAACTCAAATCGTGCCAAGTTTCATTTGAATCCGTTCAATAGTTTCGGCGTGATTCGCGGACAGACAGACGGACAGACAGACTAAAATGAAAAAAATTACAGTTTTGGCTTCAGTATCGATTATAGAGAGCCCTCCAAAAAAAAAATTTCTAAATATCTTAAATGTACAGAATTGGACATGTTACATATTTAAGCGACTTCAAAAAATGGAGGAGGTTTCTCAATTCGACCGTATATATGTTTTTTTTTTTTTATTTGTGTTCGCGTATAACTTCGTCGTTTATGAACCGATTTTGGTGATTCTTTTTTAATGGAAAGGAGATATCGCAACGGTGGTACCATGATAAAGACACTAAGATCTGATGATGGAATCCAAGAGAAATCGAGTCGAACCTTGAAGTCGGTTTTTATTTTGTTATTTATTTTTTATTATAAGTATAGATTTTCATCAAATGTCACACGACTCCAAGGGCGGAGCTTAAGATTGTTTGTATTCATTCGTTTCTTACTTTTCAGCAGAGTAACAAGTGTAATATAAAGATTGTAAATAATGATTGTATATAATGATTGTATTGAAAAGGTCTGCTAAAGTATATAATACAAGGCTGTATCTTGACATTGTTTTCATTGAATTGTTTTATCCTGACTGTACCCAACAATACATATGTATTAATGTATATATGTATAATAAGTGCACATTAACATATAATAGTAAATTCTTAGAAAAACCCAGACCAACGCAAATTTGTTGTTTCCCTTTGGAATATATTTAAATATTTGTATGACATTGTTTGTAGTCAAATGTTCGAGCGCTACGTCAACCAGGTCCTCACCATAATCGTTACAAAACAGAATAGAACCTCCATACTTACTCCATAGATAATCATCAAGGAGATAATTTAAACACTGAGCACAATATTCGATACATAATCGATTTACAGATTTATCGATTATCGAAATCATGTCATAGGTTAAATTGTCTTCATTGACTTATATTATGTAGTAACGAACAATTACAGTACCAAATGGATGGGTAGATATATGAAATGCAGACGTCACTGCGGTACATACACTATCATTGAACACACGCGGCAATATAAAACACATTCCAGAAACAATCTTATCATCCAGACAATAAAGTATAAAATAATTTTGATCCAAAAACGCAGACACAACGCGTCGTAGTTGTACCATGTGACAAACTTAATACACTGTTGATGTAAATTAAACTTTATAAGAGGCGTGTAAAGTCGATATTACGCGGTGGTTTGTTAGGGGTGGTCTAAACGCGGGGTATCGAGCGTGCAGACGGCGTTCACAAGTACTGGAGCGCGCGGCCATGCTCCACGCGTCACTCGGACGATGCTACGGGCCGCGATGTGCTGGAAAAGGGTATCAAAGTCACAAAAAATTCTACTCGTCCTACTTCTGTACCTGACATTGTATTTAGTAGTATCGTACGCCTTAACTCCGGAAGCTAAAATCACATTTCTCAGTGAAGAGTTCCGCTTTGGAGACAAATACGTGATAATGTTCCTCGAGGCGCCAAAAACACCTGTTTTTTTAGACACAGAAGGGGCTGAAGTGTTCAGTTCGCGACAGTGTGGAAAGTGTTTCATAACAAATAATGTAGGATTTCTACCGATGAGTGAGTACGATGCTATTCTAGTCTACGGGGAACAAACTCTTCTATCACAGACTGAAGCTTTTATGGATCCAGAGAAGAGATACTTCATTGAGACCAAACCGCGGTGTCTTTGGAGGAAGTTTAAGGGCTGTGTACATCAACCGAAAGTGACTTCATATAGTACTAGAGAGACTTTTGACTTGTGTGGACTGTGCAAGAGGTTACAGGCCAAGAGGGCCTTGTGGACTTTGTGAGGGGATTGGAAATGCCTTGTTAGGTTAAGTTACTATGTACCTGCTAAGCCAAATGTGGTATTTGTAATGTTGGTGCTTTAGCGCAAAGCCATTACCTAATTGTTGTGTTTTCAGGTTTTTATGTAGTGTTTGTATTTGAATAGAAGTTTATGAATATGAAAAAATCTCTAATAAATAACATTCCATGCCACAGAGCTCTAATTGGAAATATTTTTGAAAAATAAATTGAATAATGGTTTCAAACGAATATTATGTAAAATTTTAGGAAAAACAGATTGCTCCTGCATGCATTTGCATTATTGCATGATTTATTTGTTTTTTTTTTTTAATATTAAACACACTTTATATACGTATGAAAAGATCTATCAGTTTTATTCAACAACAACCAGTTATTTTGCTATGTGTTCATTTAAAAAACAGGCTTGTTAAAATTACATTTTTATTTACATCTAAATGAAACAATATTTGAGTTGAGTTTAATAACGTAAAGGTATTATGATAGTAGTCGTGAATTTGAGAGTTGTCGTGTTTTGAGCTCAGTCAATTTTGATTACATTTTTTAACTTTTTGTAAGGTGATTTTTTCGTTGCAATTAATCGAATTCAGAAGAGCTGTGTGTCACAACCCTTCCCTCTTCTTCCCCTTGATTTGAAGGCACTCGGAGGTTGATAACGCACTTATGTCTCTTGAATCAGATGTCCATGGGCGTCAATAGTCACCATCAAGGACTGTTTGTTTGCCCAAAAGATAACCCGTAAACAGTGATCGGTTCCCTATATGTATACTTTATTCAGAAATACCTTGTCAGCATCAGCAGTATTTTTGAATTGTTTGGTCCCTCATACCGACTCCTGAAATCCGACATCATCATCATACAAGCAGCGTACCTATTGGTGTTTAAAATACATTACATATAATATCTTTGAACCGATATTGTGGAGATTTCTTGCATTTTTTTAACAGTAATCTTGGTAATAAGGATTAGAGCATACTTAAAATTATAGATCTGTTATTTTTGACAGTTTCCTTGGTTAATCCTAACTGATAAGTACTCGGGTTCAATTCTAACCAAAGACAAATAAGTATGTGATGAGCTAGGTCATTTAATTATGGGTGTAAATTCATCTGTAATTTAAATGCATTCATCAACTGCATGGTTAGTGTGGATTTTTAGTTTGGAATAACACGGTCGTATGGGAAATAAGTCAAGCTGTTATTTTACCCGACAATGGCGAAGCCTAAAGCAAGGGTATCTATAAGTTGTGGCATGTATGTTCCACCGTAGCGCCTAAACTACTAAACCGTTTTTAATGAACGAGGCGTCAATAGATTCAGATGACATAGGATATTTTTTTAAACTGTTACTTGTTATTTGTAAAATTAAACTAATGATTTGACATCGTTGGATGATATTTTGACGTTTAATGAATCAATGGAAATAATTTTTATTAAACTAGTGGTTGCCCGCGGCTCCGCCCGCGTATATGTCGGTTATCGCGGTAAATAGTAGCCTATGTGTTATTCTGATGTATAAGCTATATTACTGTAAAGTTTCATCCAAATCCGTTCAGTAGTTTTTGCGTGAAAGAGTAACAAACATCCATCCATCCATCCATCCATCTAACCATCCATCCATCCATACTTACAAACTTTCGCGTTTATAATATTAGTATAGATAGATTTAAAACAGATTAATTATCAAGTGGTAAGTGAAGATTAAATAATTTAAAATTTGTTTTTCTCAAAACAACAGTTTGAAGCGATAGTAATCGGGAGATCGCATTGTAAACATTACCAGAATCTGCTATTTTTAACACATTACAAGTGGTATATTTTTGTACCGTACCGACATGTTTTTTCTCTTTGTATTAAAGCCAATGTAATGTTACCATCGAGAATTAAAAATAGAATTCCCTGGGTTTCTGATTATTAAGCCATTTTGTTTTGTCTGGTTGTAGTAACGTAATTAACCTACATTATTGTATTGTGAATATGAATGTATTTCTAAATACGTAAATATAATAGGCGGTCCACACTACAACGATATATCGTAGCGATTTAACTGTGCAGTTCGTTTGTACAGTTTTATCGTACGTGTGGACGGAAATTGGCTCAGATATTTAATATCTGAGCCAATTTCGATATATCGTTGTAGTGTGGACCGCCTATAAGAAAATTACACACACGTGTCGGTCACCATGCTGCATTGTCCTTATTCGCAATGAGGATGGTGACCGCCACTCTTGGATTCTGCTCATGCTTACCGTCAGGCAGGGCAAAGTCATTTTGGCAGCAGACTATAAAAAAAAAAAAAAAAAAAACCTATCGAAGAAGCGATATTCACAACTTCTGGTTACCAACAAACAGATTTTATCTACATACATATGTAGGTACTTACTGTGACTCACCGAACGTTGTTTTCATAAATTAGTTGTAGAATAGGGGTTAGTTGTAGCAGGGTGAAATTTAAGCGTTGTATGTTTTTTAATCATCAGCCCATTGTAGTCCACTGTTGGACATAGGTCGCTCTCATTGTATTTTAATGATTAATTATAAAAAAAACCAAAAAAAATATTTTAAGGTATAAAATCACTATCACTTAGGGGTGTTATTGGTTGCTACATACACAAAAAATGAAAAAAATCGGTCAAGTCGTTTTGGCAGAATTTAGTTACAAACACTGTGAGAATTTTACATCAATACATTCACTACATGTTAAAAAAAAAATACATGCAGTGGAACATAGAACCTCCTCCTTTTGTAAACTCAGAAGCTACTGCAGGGATTTTTATGCGGTTTTTACTTATAGATAGAGTGATTCTTGAGGAAGGCTTTCGATAATTTGTAAAAATTTTGAATATATTGCCCAAAATCACTGACGAAATATATACTAGACCAACACTCTACTAGGCGAGACCTGTACGCGGATTTATAGTAAGCTTAATGTTCCCTAGATGTCACTAAGTGCATCAAATCGTGAATTACAACGATATTTTCTGACCCCGAACACCAATACGAACCCAACAGTCAACTGTCAAGTTTATTGTCATTGTATTATTGCGAAATGTACCACTAGATGTCGTTTTTTAAATAATTAATTATCTTAGTACCTACATAATTTATGTAATATTTTATCGTCAGAGAGATCTACACAAATAAATAAAATTGAAATGTCTGTTTTTAATTTTAAAATAACCGCTTTTCTCTTTACAATCTTTTTTTATTATTAATTGTTTGAAACTTTATTTATTTTCATTGGATTCACTTTAAACTTTGTATGTATGTTTCTCAATTGACATAGGTAAGGAACTAAGGACTGACATTTTATTTTTTTAATGGATTCAAAAAACAAAATAAAAATTGATGAATTAATATATTATTAAATATTATATATAATATTAATACAGTTGCATGTTGCAGTTGCAATTCCCGTCCTTAATGACACATGTCTAAAAACAGTTTTTGGCGTTTATAAATGTTGTTGATCGTGAATGTATGCAAATAAAAAACTTGATAATTATGAGTTGATAATGTCGAGAATTGCTTGCACATATTAATTAACAACTGTAGATGACAAAAAGGTGTAATTAAGGATTTTCTTTCGGTTTGTGTCTTATAAATAATCCTAATGTTAAAAATGCGAACGTAAGTTCCTTTGTTACGCTTTCCGGCGAAAACTACTTAGCTGATCAATCTGATCATCATGAAATACATATTCTTGTAGAGGTATTAGAAGTAACATAGGATACTTTTTATTAAATGCGAACGAAGTCGCGGACGAACGAAGTCGCAGGCGAAACCTAGTTATTAATAAAACAATCAGAAATGTTTTTGGAACGAAGTTCCCTAACGCGCTTTTCGCGCCAAAAGTTGTAGCGACACTTAACATTGAGTTGACGTCATAGTGCTGGATACTCAACGTTAAATATAACAAACTGATTGCCAACGTCCATACCGTGTTGAATGCACCGGTTCTCGTCCGATCACCGAAGTTAAGCCACATCGGGCGTGGTTAGTAATTGGATGGGTGACCGCCTGGGAATACCACGCGTGTTTGACTTTTTGCATTTATTTACAGAAAATAATATATTGTTTTATAGTATATTTTGTAAAGTTTGATTATTTCTAAAATAATTTGACAAATGCGTTACCGGCCTTTGGGGCATAGTGGAGTGGGATGGGGGGAGAGGTTGGGGTATGAGCCTCCGGTATCCTCACTCACTCGGTGAAACACAGCGCAAGCACTTTTTCACATCGGTTTTCTGTGAGGCCGTGGTATTACCAGGGGCAGGGGTCATATTACGTCGCGTCGCGTGTAACCAAGTAAAATAATATCCAGAAACGGCTAAATACGTATCTACTCATTTTTAATCAGTAGCCCAAAGTTAAAGTTTCATGTTTCTAACTTAAAAATGACGGACTTTCGTCCACAGTTTCAACCCGTATTTCACCCCCTTAGGGGTAGAAATTCCAAAATACCTTCCTTAGTGGATGTCTACTCAATAAAACGATCCATATGAATAACTGAAAGAATACAACTTAAGGTATATACGTACGTGTAATATTAAAATCATCATCTTATCCCTAACTGTTGAAGAGTTTAACCTTCTATCATCAGCTCACCTAAATAACTTGAAAGTATACGACTAAAGGTCTATAGATACGTATGAAATTGAAAGAATTATCCTCCAACTCCTAACCGTTGAGGAGTTGTACCTTCGATCATCAGCTTACCTAAATAATTTGAAAGAATACGACTAAAGGTAACATACATACATATGATATTTAAAGATTTATCCTCCAACTCCTAACCGTTAAGGAGTTGTACCTTACACCATCAGCTCATCATCATAAAATGATGACTACCAGACGCAAATACCGGGTTAACTTCAGAAAATATACGAAAACATAATATGTGCCTAAAAAAATGAGGGTTTCCCTCGATTTCCCTGGGATCCCATCATCAGTTCCTGATATGGTGACAATGAGACCACCTCGGGAGCATACCCTTTCGAATACAAAAAGAATTTTCAAAATCGGTCCACAATTGACGCAGTAATCGGTGAACATACATAAAAAAAACACAGTGGAACATAGAACCTCCTCCTTTTTGGAAGTCGGTTAAAAATAAAAATACAGTCGAATTGATAACTACCTTCTTTTTTTGAAGTCGGTTAAAATAAACATTCATATTAATTAAATTTTTGAACTGAGTACGCGGCTCAAGCGACGTTGCCGTTCCGTATTAACTACTGGAAGATATGAACGATTTTTGCAATGTTGCCATTCATGAGTGCATTGTTTCTCTGATTCAACCAAATAACTTATAAATGTGACATCTAGCGTAATAAATAGGTCATTATTTTCAAGTTTATTTAAATCGATTGCAACGACATCTCCTAAACATAGGTGATAACTTTTAGTTATGCAATTGAAAATCATTTTTTTAAAGCAAGCAATACAAAGCAAGTTTTATATTTGAAAAATAATAATATAGTTACTAGAATTGAAGCAGATCAATAAAATACTGTTAAACTTTGTTAAACTGCTTTTTAGAGCTTATTTTGAGCGCCATCTAGATTTAGTTGAACTTTTCTAGCTTTTTACGGCGTACAGTATTGGCCAAGGGAGGGACGGTCTATAGTATATTGTGTCATTGCCAAAATATAATGATATTTGTTGAAGACGTCGCGTCGTCGGAAAAAATTAAGCCGCACACCTCCGAGAAACATAGCTTTATGTATCAATAGTAGTTGCCCGCGGCTCCGCCCGCGAAGTCGGTTATCGCTGCAAATAGTAGCCTATGTGTTATTCTAATGTATAAGCTATATTACTGTAAAGTTTCATCCAAATCCGTTCAGTAGTTTTTGCGTGAAAGAGTAACAAACATCCATCCATACAAACTTTCGCGTTTATAATATTAGTAGGATATTTTCCGTAATGAACCCAAGCGAAGCCGGGCGGGTTGCTAGTATAAAGATAGATATATAAGAATACACTCGTAGTCAACCATGCGGACCGGCCCACGTGGGGCACGTTTGTTATCGGTCTCATTCAATGGGGCGTCAAAATTCCTTGTCAATTACGACAATCATTTGTGGCCCAAACTAATTGAACTTTGCACTTGAAGATTTTTCGTTCTTTATTGAAGCCCATTATTGGGTGTACGGTAGAAGAATATTCGGTATTTTTCTGTGGTATGGGGACAAAGAGTTAGATGGATCACGTGATGGTCAACGACGACAAAATTGGTCCAGCATTTGCAAAGATCAGCCTGAACAAACAGACAGACAGACATAAACATTTTAAAAAAATGATTTTTTGATGTAAGTATTGTAATATTTTCATGTGCATTATTAAGTGAAAAGCTGTTAATTAAAATTACACACAGACACTTCGATTTATTTATTTGTGTAGATTAACTGTATTTATACATAACCGCTTAGAGTAACAATTAATTTTTTACATCTCTTTAAGGGAACTATATTAGTTGCTAGCTGTTCAATAGTTAGAGTATTATTTACTAAACGACTATTTATTCCGTATAATAATATTCGTAGCAATAAGGAAAATACCGATAAAGGAAAGGATTTTTTTTTGCATATAAATTTGCGCCATGCTACGGGAAAATATGGTCACGCTATAGGGACGCGCCTGCCCTTGTTTGAGTACTGTTATTATGTCGAGTACCTACATTAATTAATAGCGAAATACTGGCATGTATGTTATCGTATATGTAATTTACAAAGGATAATAAACACACTTAATGAACATATTTCAGTTGTTGTAATTAATATTTTAATTTAATTGGCACATTTAACAAGAAAAGGTAAAAAAAAACAACATAATTCGACTGCTTAAAAAGTTTAGATATTTTTTAACCGACTTCAAAAAAAGGAGGAGGTTCTTAATTCGACCGTATATATGTCTTTTTTTTAATGTGTGTTCGCGGATAACTTCGTCGTTAATGAACTGATTTTGATGATTCTTTTTTTATTGGAAAGGAGATATCCCAACGGTGGTACCATGATTAGGACACTAGGATCTGATGATGGCATGCAAGAGAAATCGAGTCGAACATTGAAGTCTGTTTTATTTTTGTTAAAATTTTACTTGTTTCATTATAATTACAGTATTGCGAATCTATTGACACCTTATTCATTAAAAGTGGTTCAGCAGTGTAGACGCTATTGTAGAACATATGAACATACATACTGAAAAACTATCACCCTTAAAAGTATCACTCATGATTTCGTCGTAGTTGTAATTAAAAACTGTTTTACATAGGAAATTCAACAATTTACTTATTAGATTCTTTCCCCATTTACATAATATTAGGCATTCCTATTGCTGTATCATATTGCACACAGCATTGCTCGCTTTATGATTTCTCATTTCGTGTTTGAAAATGACGAACTTCCATTAACCGTTCATCCCCTATTTTACCCCTTAGGGCTGAAATTATCAGAATACTTTCTCATACCTTACAACAAAAAAGCTTTAGCTGCTATAATGTCAGGTTTGTAGCTCCAGCAGTTTGGGTCCTGATTTGATGAATTTGTCAGTCAGGCAAGTGGATATTCATGTTGGACTTATTTCATACGAATCTGTCTGACCCTTCTGGGATAAAGGACGTGTGGTCAGTGAACCTCACTTCTAAGACACAGGCCGTGGCTTTCGTGCCTACTCTTCCACATCTGTCAAGTTACTTTGAATGTCACGCTCTTTGGGTTCCATTTTTTTACGTTCATGCCAATTTAAATGCTTTTCTAGATTAGAAAAGTATTTAAATCTCTTCATCTTGAAGTCCTTGAGTCTTTTTTATCTGATTTATAGCTTTTGACCACAAATGGCTTAATAACCTTACACGGGTGGGCGCCGACTTTCAAGAGTTGCCCTGACATTACCATAAAGAACTGAAGTTATTGTTTTTTTTGTCGCAGTTCAAATGGGGTAAATGTGACCTAACATTCAAGTGTGTTGTTTTTTACCTCATTAGGGATAAGTGGATCAATGGTTCTGTGAATATTATACGCAGTTTCAAAATAACTTGAGTTTCTTGGTATTTTGAGAAGTTGTTTTTTCTTACCCAACCCATTATTTAATATCCATAACGTACTAAGTATTATCTAATATGTAAATATTATAAATGTGAATGTAAGTTTGTTTGTTACGCTTTCACGCGAAAACTACTGGAGGTATTAGAAGTAACATATTTTTTTTTTATTAAATCTGGGCGCAGCCGCGGGCGAAAGCTAGTATAGTAATATATGAATATATAGTCACCCGGACGATTATTATGAAACAACTCATTCATTATAATGTGCTCAGTAGTTTAGGCACTGCGGTTGAATATACAAACAAAGACTACGAAAATAATAACCCTTCCTTTGGCTTCGCCATAGTCGGGTAAAAATCACATAATGAAATCGTTATCGTCGAATTTTGTAGTATATTTATAGCGATTAAGTGGTCTAATATAAATATTGTAAACATCTGAATGTTATTATGAAAGTAATGAGGTCACCACCCACTGCATCGTTCCTGAAACTGTCAAGGTTTAACACATACAAGCAGTGTGTCAGTGGCTTTATCGCTTAGTCTGTGGTCTAACAATTATAACAGTAATACCATTGACATGATATTCACATGTTTCGATTCTTGTTTCAATATTAAAAAAGAAAACAACGGTTTATTTTTATTTTAAATCTTATTTATTCCTGCAGGAGTAATTTGTTCACAGCGAAATAATAATATTATGTAGATGCATTTTAAACTAAGTACTAACGTAAAAAGAATTAGAGTAATTCTCAGCAAAGAATGTCGACTATGATCTTGAATGTTTTTGTTTTTTTCGTATTGTTTCTGGCAAACATATTTCGCTCGACTTGGCAAACATTTTAAACAAAAATTAAAACGTGTGTAAACAACACCAGCGAAATTAGTCCATAAGATTCATTAAAACTAATAAAATAAAAGTCAATGACAGGTCAATGTCAAATATTTGTATGATTTAATTTAGAGTTATCTGTGGCAGTATGGAATGTATCAAATACGTCATCCTGTTTATGTAATAGCTATGGAGTGTAGAGATAAGGAGTACAATCTAGAAGTTAAAAAAATGTCCGCCAAAATGCACTAATTAGGTGACGCCACTGTGCAAAGTGTGTAAATTTAAAGAATTAGAAAAGAAAATCAAATGAACTATTATTTGTTTATGTTTGTCGGACAGGATACTACGCAAAGTTTTTAATATTTAAACTACAATTTATTATTTTTTTATGTTTTCGGACACTTACTACGCAAAGTTTTTAATTTTTAAACCACAATTTAATAAAAAGAATTAAAACGATATTACACCCTCTTCTCACTCCAGCGCCTACGTGGTCGGTTCTCGAACTATTATTTAGTTATGTTTGATGGACAATTTTCCCCTTATGAGCCCATCAAAGATTGTACTCCTTATACTCCATGGTAATAGTTTTAATAGAAAAGAACCAAAAATGCTTGTTATTAAATTAATTTTAATTGAACTAATAGACAAGATTGAAGACTGTTTTTCCCACCATTGAGACGAAGAAGACCGCAAGACGTCACTACTTTTTATAGAAGGAGAAAAATCTGTCTATGGTTTGTTTTAAATTGTTTTCATAAGAAATTAGGTAACAGTATAATAATACTTAGAGAAGTATAGATATATATCGTTCTTATTACTTCAATATTGTTGAATTAAAACGATTGTGAGAAAAAAACATTATTTATATTTTGTACGTAAAACACTCGTATTTCAATAAAATGCATTTAATAAATTGTTTTTCCTGTTTTTAAAAACCCTTATGACATATTTAATATTGTTAATGCGTGTTAATTTAGATTTGCTTATCAATATTTCGAGGATAAAAACAGTTAATATCATTTCCAGACCACAATCTATCACTGTGTATGATCTGTTCAACCGTTCTGGGGTGCTTGAGTAACAAACGTCCATACAAATTTTCGCATTTATACTTCTATACGTATTATAAAATTTACCAATTTACGTATTATAAAAGGGATGTCTTGGGATGTCTCCTTTCCAATGAAAAAAGAATCATCAAAATCGGTTCATAAACGACGAAGTTATCCACGAACATACTTTTTTTTGAAGTCTATTAAAAACCAGATTGCCATTAATACACACGGTAGTAGCGGTAGGCAGAGACAATTGATATCTACTTACTAATGTCCTGACACAGATGTTTTACACATTCCTGGCTGGCCATGACTGGCCTGTCGGTCTAGTAGTGGTTAGTGCTAAGCCAGAGATCATGGGTTCGATTCCCAATCAGGACAAATTATTAAGTGATGATACGGTTATTTGTGCTGCAACCGGGTGTCCTTCTTCTTGTATCGTTATCCTCAATTCTGGGGGTGGTGACTCCTATTTGGAGCTATTCTGCGAATGATAACTCGCCACCTGTTTCTATCTTGAGCAGCGTGTAGGGCAGTATGGATAATAGAGCAAATAAGTGCCGAGAATAGGACAAATTTGGTCTTCCCAGCGCAATGGGCCACGGCCCCTGGGGGTCTTTTCGTCTGGGTATAATTTATATATATACTAGCTGACCCGGCGAACTTCGTACCGCCATATTTACATATCTGTCTCAGCTTCCCACAGGCAGTGTACAGTCGTGGACAAAAAAAAATAATTCCCGTTATCTTTTAATTTCTCTTGCACACAAACTTTGTCATAACAATAAGGAACACAGAAAAAAAAAATGTGCAGCCGATCGGAATTTATGCGCGTACGGCGTAGGTACATACCTACATTTCGGCGATTCATTTTTATACATAGATTCAGCGGTCTGTTTGCCCATAGTACAGGGTCTGTCTAGTTTCGGATCAGTACCACTACTATTTATCAATCGATGCATGCATGCTCGTTGGTTCCTGCCGTTTCTGGTGTTTTTCACGCGGCCCACTTTAAACATTGCCATTAATGTATCGGAAAAATGTATTTCGGTCTCTAATGTAGCAACTACTAACACTGTTGCTATTTTAACGCGCTACATACCTACTAATATCGATCGGTTTGCGTAATCGCGCTTTAAGCTGCTCCAAAACAACGCACACCTAGAATATACTTCAAATGAAGTACGGCTATTAACTACATTGCCACTATACTCAGCTGTTCCAATAAACTGGGTTGTTTACTTGAAATGGAGGCATTGAGCAATATGGGCCACCGAACGAGGGGTAGTAGCCATAGGGTCTTTTTCCTACACAAAACAGTCAGTCATTTTTGCGTGGGGAAATTTTCACACATACACTTTCTAGACTCACATACTATAACAATCGTCTGCACCTACGAACTCAGACATAACAATTAAAACAAAACATTCAAAATTTCGTGCACACATTTTCGCCGTGGGAGAGCCACGCTTCGGCATGAATGGGCCGTATCGACGGGAATGATACCACGGCCTCACAGAAAACCGGTGTGAAATAGCGCTTGCGTTGTGTTTCACCAAGTGAGTGAGGATACCTGAGGCCCATACCCAAACCCCTTCCCCCAACCCCTTCCCCCACCCCCTTCCCCACCCCCAAAAGGCCGGCAACGCACTTGTGACGCCTCTGGTATTGCGGGTGTCCATGGGCGACGGTAATCCCTTACCATCAGGTGATACGCCTGCTCGTTTGCCCCTATACCATAAAAAAAATACATGCTTATATAGATACTGTGTCATAACAGTGTGTAACGTGTAGGCCCAATCGGGCTTAAACTCTGACACAGGAGAACGCCTACGTATGGCTCCCTACTGTGTTATTCTGTGACCTGGTAATCATAACAGCATACGTGTTGGTGGAGCAATCCGAACCATAAACGAAATAGTTGAGCTATTTAACGGGAAGGAAAACCTATGTGAATAACGGGATGAATGAGAACTCAATCGAGTTAAAAATCTAGGTATATATAAATGGTATTGGTGTATGTACGCTTCAAGAACTCAAAAGTCCTGGATCTCAGATTTTTATGACCTGAATTCTGCACCGATTGAGATGATATTTTGACACGACCTCCAACTTGCTTTAAAAATTGTTTTTATCTATTTTTTGTGTCAGTTTTGTATATAATTTCTCATTGTAATAACCACAATGTAGCCTAATGAAGCGTGGTAAGGTGCAGTTGGTGTATAATACTGCTTTTAAGCTTCAATCTACAATAATAAGAACTGTCAAGTGTGAAATAATTTTGACGATTATTGCGTTATAAAGGCCAATATTGCCAAGTTTGAGTTAATATGAGATATATTTCTTATTCTATTTATTTATATAAATTTAGCTTTTTGACAATCGCTTGAACACGAACAACCATATTGCAACAACGAGTATCTGGATTACCTGGTTTATTTTTTGGTAAATTCGGAGCAATTTGTGAAACGTAAAGAAAGAAGCATTTTTAAACCAGTATAATAATTTAACGTTTTTTTATATGACTATTGTTTTTATAATGCTGCTAACTTATAATTCATCATTGATCGCTTTGTTTGCTATTGTAACTATTGTGTATCAAAACCTTATCGTTTTATTTAATGAACGTAGGGAACAATGTGGGTTTTTAAACGACTTCAAAAGAGGAGGAGGTTATCAATTCGACTGACTTTTACCTCATAACTTTCGACTGGTGAACCGATTTTGATGATTCTTTTTGTATTTTAAATTTGGTGCTTCCCGTGTGGTCCCATTTCCATATGTTCCAGTTCTGTTTTTTTGTTATTTTTGCTTTATTACCTCCGTTGAATACCTGGTGTGTTATTTTCTTCGCCCTTCTAATGTGTGCCATAAATCCTGTCCTCTGCCTGTCGATCTGAGTAATGCAAGAAGAAAATCTTTTGTTTCTGTGTTTGTTTTCGACTTTTGTAGGTATGTTTTTAGTTTTTTAAACTATTTTTATATAATTTCGTGACAAAATATTTTACATTTTGCACGGATTGCGTAGTGGCTTAAATGATCGCCACGCCGATTTCTACTGAACTGAGTGTTGAGGGTTCAAATCCCACATGGACCAACACTTTGTTTGATCCACAAATTGTAGTTCTGAGTCTGGGTACCTTTTGTGTCCGTTTCATGTTTTTTTTTAATGTACCTACTAGGCGGGCAAACGAGCAGACGTATCGCCTGATGGTAAGCGATTACCGCCGCCCATGGGCATGGTCATGGTGGTATGGGCCTCCGGTATCCTCAGTCACTCGGTAAAACATAGCGCTATTTCACACCGGTTTTATGTGAGGCCGTGGTATCACTCCGGACGAGCCGGCCCATTCACGCCGAAGTGTGGCTCTCCCACGGTATATTTGTAAAGTTGTAGTAGACTTAACACCGGATTTATTCGTAATGCGGGAGATGCCTTTTATTATGTTTAGTTTCTTCATTTTTTACTATTTGCTGTTACTATAGTTATTTATTGATTATTCTATATGGAATTGTGAGTTATCCAGTGTCAATAAATGTGACATTTTGTATACAGTACTAACACTTAGTGCAGACAAACACCTGAAGATACAGTTAAATCATTAAATAAATAAGTTTATCGTACAATAACTGCGTTTGGTGGGCTTTATCGGATTATTATTATTCATCCGTGGGCAATGGGCAATATTTGCAGGATAATTTTATCTCTGTGTGGTTATGGACTGAGAATACAGAGAGTCGCCCCCTCTTCATCTCATGGGTGTCGTAAGAGGCGAGCAAAGGACAAATTACGCAAAACAACATGACTGCAAAGAGAAAGCAAACTTGACGCAAACCTTATACCAACCCGTCTGGTCAGCGTGGTATTGTAGGCCAAACCTCCTTTTTAGGGAGAGGCCTATGTCCAGCAGTAGACTGTTAGGGGGCTCGCCCACGGCGACTTTTTGCAGCGCTGCTGTCGCGCTGTAGTCGCGTTTGCAACGCGCTACTAACGCGCTGCAGCATCGCGACCTTCGATCAAATATATTATAGATGCACAGTTCCATACAAAAGTAAACAAAATACTGTCCACGCTTCTATACGTACTTAGGTATATGTATACCACTTGAGATATAGCGAAAAAAGTCCTGAACTGGTATACACCTTAACCTAATTTAGACTTTAAGCAATTGACGTACGGACGGAAATAAATCCATATTAAATTCACTAAATATTACCTTTTAGTTTGATGTCAGGATAGGACAATAAAATTTTATGACTCTTTCAAAAATCAGAAATAAAACAGCACATGCCCAAAAACAAGTGTATTGAAAAATTAAACATAACGTATTACAATAAAGCACATAATAGTACAAAGAATAACGAGAGTTACATTCCACTGACATTAAATAGTGTGTTCGCGTCTTATCGCTTCTATTTGGAACATGGACAAAATGGAGTTGCTTTTTGATTTAAAAAATATACGGTAGTTGGATGGACCAACAAATAATTAATTTTTCATACAATTTTTATTTCTTCTTTTGATTCTGATAGCTAAAAGTTTGAATAGAATTTTATTATAAATTATAATAAGTATTAATTTAATATTGATTATTCCACTCAGATATTAGACCTTCTATACCTACGTGCCTGTATTTATACATATTATATTGCACTATTCCATAAGTTGGACTATACCTAAACTATAATCATCAAATATATTTTATATTCCAACTTAAATGTTTTTCAGATATTTACGAACGTACGGATAATTTTGAATTTTGGTATTCACGTTTAGAATCTGGTATAGACCAACATTTATAAACAGTTTGCAATTTTGTCAAAAATACATACATGCAGATCGAATTAATAACCTCCTTTTTTTAAGTCGGTTAAATATTCTTAGTAGAATATAATACCTACCTGTGAAGTTGGTAAGGCTGTCTTTTTTATTCTCCTGAATATGTAAATTTCAAAAAACTAAAACAAAAACAAATCTTCAATTAACCTAAAAACATTGTAACGGCGACTCCATCATTATCCTACTGACTTTGTTCGCTAGCACTAGGCTTGTCTTTTTTTCTCTTATGAACATCGCGCGTGAGTGTGAAAGGGATGGATGCGTACATTAGAAGCCGTTCTAAATCACAAATTTTATCAAAATATTAATAAAATTAGCTTTAAAGCATAACGAAAGTACACCAATATGTTAGATTAAAGATAGACTTACTGAAAATATGATATTCCATCCTTCTTTTGCACTTTTAGAGTGTAATTTTTAATTTTTTTTTGTGTGTAAACACGAGCACGGCCACCAAGCGAATGAGAGCAAAACAAGGCATATTGTTGTTTTATGCCTTGTTTTACCGGTGCCACTTTTTAAGCGGCAACAGTGCATCTATGATATATTTGATCGAAGATCGCGACTATATTATCCGTGGGAGAGCCACGCTTCGGCATGAATGGGCCGGCTCGACCGCAGTGATATCAAGGTCTCACAAAAAACAGGTTAGTGCTTGCGCTGTGTTTCATCGAGTTAATGAGGATACAGGAGGCCCATACCCAAACCCCTCCCTCAATCTCCCCCCCCCCCATCCCCCAAAGGCCGGCAACGCACTTGTCACGCCTCTGGTGTTGCAGGTGTCCATGGGCGGCGGTAATCGCTTACCATTAGGCGATACGTCTGCTCGTTTGCCCGCCTATTACAGAAAATAAATAATATAGATGCAAAGCGCGAGCGTGTCGGACGACATGGGGGAAGAATGGAGGGTGGTTGGCGTTTGCAGCGCGACTGAATCGTGGTTATGTGGGCGAGGGCACACAGCTTGCGACCGCATCGCGACCGCGACTGTATTGCGGCGCTGCAAAAAGTCGCCGTGGGAGAGCGCCCTAAAGGCTGTTGATGATGTGTTGATGATTAATTATATTGTAAACATGTTAAACTACCCGAAAACATTACTGAAGATCTGGTACGAATCGATCAGAGTGGCGTTCAATTGTAGAGGCCTAAATATGTCAAGCAGTGGACTGTGATAATATAATGATGATGTAGTGTGTCTTATGTGCATAAAACCAAAATTCACATTTTTTTAAGGACACTGTGTTAAAACGGTGAACATAAAATTAAGTAGGACGCGCCTTTTATCAACGACCTTAAACTTATTATGGCATTGTCTCTAACATAAGTTAAATACTTAAATAATAAAAAAGTGCATTGTATTTTGACTGTTATGCTATATTAATCTATACATATATTATACTTTATACTCGTACTATACCTACATACAAATAAATAAAATTAGAGTGTCTGCTGGTAACAATAAAATAACCGCTTTTTAGGGTTCCGTGCCAAAGGCAAAAAACGGAACCCTTATAGATTCGTCATGTCTGTATGTCCGTTTGTCTGTCTGTCCGTCCGTATGTCACAGCCACTTTTTTCCGAAACTGTAAGAGCTATACTGTTGAAACTTGGTAAGTAGATGTATTCTGTGAACCGCATTAAGATTTAAAAAGAAAACAAAATGGGGGGTTCCCATACTTACAACTGAAACTCAAAAATATTTTTTTCATCCAACCCATGCGTGTATAGGTATCTATGGATAGGTCTTCAAAAATGATATTGAGGTTTCTAAGATCATTTTTTTCCAAAGTGGTAAATAGTGTCCCCCCCCCCCCCCTGTAACTTCTAAAATAAGAGAATGATAAAACTAAAAAAAATATATGATGTACATTGCCATGCAAACTTCCACCGATAATTGGTTTGAACGTGATCTAGTAAGTAGTTTTTTTTAATACGTCATAAATCGTAAACCGCAATTTATCGATCAAAGTTACAACGAACAACAAGAACTTTTATATTATGTTACTTGTTGCTTCGGAACCCTTCATGGGCGAGTCCGACTCGCACTTGGCCGCTTTTTGCTAAATGCGTATGTATGTATACACGGTACATATACCAAATTATCATTCTTTGTCTTTCTGTCTGTTTGTTTGGGCTTCAGCTAGTAATATACATATTTGTATTAAACTACTTCCTGTGTATGTTGATATCAGACGGGGTATACCCTCAGTGTTATAGCATGCCCTATAATAAACGCTGTGTATACTTTTACAAATAAATAAAATTCAAGTGTCTGTCCTGTCTGAATTTCAAGTTACCATTACTTACATCAAACAATTTTCTGTCTGTCCGTCTTTCCGTCTGTCTGTTTGTTCCGGATAACACCTGGAACGTTTGGGTGTTTTCATTGTATAATATGTGTGTATTTATAAAAAAAAAGTATATATGTATTTATATCAGTTGTCTAGTAACCCATAACACAAGTTCTGCTTAGCTTGGGACTAGATGGCGTTGTGTGTTCGATGTCCGAGAAAAAATTATTATTATAGACTAGCTGTTGCCTGCGGCTCCGCCCGCGTAAATCGTATCGCGGTGATTCTTCAAACTGATATAACTTTTTATTTATGAACCGATTTCGATAGAACAACCACTAAATGTTAAGCGAAGCAAACCACAACAGACTGGTGGAAGCCGCTTTCAAATTGGTTTAGCCGATCCTAAGATTATCGCGCACAAACGCACAGACAAAAATTATAAAAATCATTGTTTTGGGTTCCATTGCGTTCATAAAGGGCATCATAAATAGTTTTACTGATATCTTCCATGTACAGACAGCAACCAGTTAAGATTTTATTATATGTACTAGCGGACCCTCGCAACCTCGTTTGCGTCTTCTATTGCCCGTAGCGTGATAATTTTCCCCCGTTTTTGAAACATTTTTCATTGGTGCTACGCTGCTATTGGTCGTAGCGTGATTATATATAGCCTATACCCTTCCTCGATAAATGTACTATCCAACGCTGAAAGAATTTTTCAAATCGGAACAGCGGTTCCTGAGATTATCGCGTTCAAACAAACAAACAAACTCTTCACCTTTATGTATTAGTATAGATTGATGATTGGTTGATGATATCCAAATATAGAGCAGTGCTCATCGTTCTCATCGCAGAAGTATTTGTCCTGGCAGGTGCAGTGGTTCTGGAGTACTGCCAAAACACGTCCATACTTATAATTATAAATTCAAAGTAAATCTGTCGGTCTTGTCGTCTGTTACCCTTTCACGATTAAACCACTGCACCGATTTCAATGAAATTCAGCATGGAGATACATTTGATTCTCGAGGAACGACATACCGCGAGCGGAGCTACTGGGAAAAGCTAGTACAATATATCTATATAAATACTAACATATAAAGCTGAAAAGTTTGTTTGATTGATCGCGCTAATCTCAGGAACTACTGGTCCGAGAAAGGCTATCGACTATACATCATCACGCTAAGACCAATAGGAGCGGAGCAGCAATAAAGAAAGTTGTACAAAAACAGGGGAAAATTATTACGTTACGGTCAAAAGGAGACGTAATCGTAAACGAGGTTGCGTGGGTCGGCTCGTATATATTATAATATATAGTGCTTCTATATGTATATAGAATGTGTTTATTGCAAAAACACAAATTTACTCCCAAGCTACTCCCGATAACTTGGCACAAGCTGTGAATATAATTAATAGAGATTTAATTCAAATATGTAACTGGAGTAGGGAGTATGGCCTTAGTGTAAATCCAACAAAAACACAGGTCATTATAGTGGGTAGCCCCAGACTGCAGTGTAGAATAAACTTACAACAGATACCAGTTGTTAGTTGTAATGGTACAGTTGTTCCATATGGTGACAAAGTTAAGAACTTGGGGATCTACCTGGACAGGTACCTATCTTGGGGACCTCAGATCAAGGAAGTTAGTCGCAAACTGTTCGCGGCAGCAGGATCTCTGCGTAGGCTTCGAAACTTTCTTCCCACAAACAATAAAATTGCGCTCGTACAATCTCTTCTTCTTCCCATCCTTGACTATAGTGATGTCAGCTATCTGGATCTCACCGAAGACCAATTAAATAAACTTGAGCGACTCCAAAACCTCTGCATCAGATTCATATTTGGTTTGCGCAAATATGACCATATCTCAGAGTACCGTTCTAAACTCAAGTGGCTACCAATACGCTTTCGCCGGAATCTTCATATACTTTCTCTTTTATACAGTGTTCCGTTTCATCCTCACACACCCTCTTATCTCAAAGAACGTTTTCAGTTCTTACACAATACACATTGCAGGGACCTGAGGCCATCGGAGAATTTAAAACTAAAAATGCCACAACACTCCACTCACTTCGCAGACAAGTCCTTTACTGTGCAAGCAGTAAGACTTTGGAACAGCTTGCCGGAGACTATCCGAAAAGCGAAAACCTTGGCTGTTTTTAAAGGCCTGGTGAAGGATTATTATCTGTCACTATGAATACTCTAGGATTCATCATGTGTAGTAAATATGTATATAGTCTGTGTATGTGCTTGTGTGTGTGTATATATGTGTAGGTATACGTATGCATTTTTGTTTGATTTATTTATTGTTTTAATAATTTAGAATGTTCACGTGATGTCGTGTTACTGTGGTATTAACTACCTGAAAAATCTTAAACACCTAAAATCCATTTTAAGGTTGTCTGGAAGAAATCGCCGTGAGCGATAAGACCGCCAATTGTTACTTCTCTAGCTTTGTAACTCATCTATTGTTATGTTTTTATTTTTTATGTACACAATAAAGATATAAATAAAAAAAATAAAAAAAGTGCCATAACGCTCACCCAATATTTTTGAGAATCGTTTGTCTATGTCGTATATTTATTTTTTGTTCATTCAAATAGGTCTTCCTATCCTTCCACTGGAAGCTCATCGTGACCTTGGCCTAAATAGAATCAAAGCAAACATTGAAAGTGATGTACGATCAACATCAGAAACGAATAACTATTTTTATACATATATCCGTACACTCATGCCAATGACCTTGAAAGAGTAAGCACAATTTTATTAAACACAAACACCAATTGCCAAGAATAATTTTAGTGATTAGTTCAGAATAGGGGGAATGCGATATGAAAGGAAGATTAGAATATAATACATATAAACAACATCCATAACCACAAAGAAGACAAATGAATACGACCTTCAAACTTTTTTTTATGGATTAAGGGGCAAACGAGCTGTCGTATCGCCTGATGGTAAGCGATTACCGCCGCCCGTGGACACCCGCAAACCGGCCTTTGGGGGATGGGGAGGGGGATGGGGAAGGGTTTGGGGTACGGACCTTCGGTATCCTCACTGACTCGGTGAAACACAGCGCAAGCGCTGTTTCACACCGTTACTCTGGTGGTGGTATCACTCCGGTCGAGCCGGCCCAGGCATGCCGAAGCGTGGCTCTCCTACTTTAAACTTTAACTTTCTAGGAAAGAGCGTACCTACTCCTTTTCAAAAAGTCGGCAAGTGGCACCTCTGGTGTTGAGTGTCTGTGGGCGGCGGTAATCGCTTACCATCAGGCGATCGGTCAGCTCGTTTGCCCTCTATCCCATAATAAATACAGTTTTTACAACCCTGTTTTTTATCCTCAACTTAGAATTTTTTACTTTAAAATGTTAGGAAAAACTCGAGTAGTCGAGCTGCTTCTGTTGCCATGACATCAGGGTCCTAACTAACACATTTTGTAATTTTTAAAAAGTCATATATAATAATACTAGCGACCCGCCCCGGCTTCGCACGGGTGGATTTTAGATGCCCCCGCCGCGTCGACGACACGATTCGTGCATTTTAAATCTGTAATATCTTCGAATATTTTCATTTAAATTAGGTGCAGTAAAGAGCCATTTTCATCTATATTAAATGCACAATGTATTTAATACACTTAATTATATAAGGATTCATTCCGTATTGCTTAATATTGCTTCGTAAATAAGCCATTATTTCTCGTAAAAAGAATCCATTTTTTTTTTATTGTGGGTTATCCCTAAGAGATAGACATATACCGTCGCGGACTTTTTTGTAGACCATTTTAAGGTGTACAATACTGTAGTACCTACATTATTTTGATCTATCTGGTAGGGTGCAACCAGCGTTTGCAATGTAAGCGCAAAAAATGTGTTTATTTGCTACATCACATTAAAACCTCGAAAATTAACAGTGTTTCCATACTATATTATGCATTTATTATACATAAATACCTTCCTCTTGAATCACTCTATCTATTAAAAAAAACCGCATCAAAATCCGTGGCGTAGTTTTAAAGATTTAAGCAAACATAGGGACATAGGGACAGAGAAAGCGTACTTAGTATAAAACAAAGTGTTTGATACTATGTAGTGATTAGCATTAAAACATGTACAGTTTTGTGTTTGAGGATAATTTCGTTTGATACGATATCTAGAAACAATACAACGATAATTAAATTGTGTTTTTTTACCTGTTGACATAATATCGATTGTGAGCGACCCTGACTACTCGGAACTGTTAATGAACGTAGGTATTGCGTGCTCAGCTAGCGATGTGCAGAACCGTTCGATATGTATATCCGTAGATACGGATACGAATTATTAGTGTCTAGAAAACGGATAATGAAATCAGTTTCTTTGGAAGTAAATGCCAAAGCAACCGATTTTACCTGAATATCATTTTTTCTACGAAGCGACTGGCATCGAACCTCTGCAATCCTGATGGCGAACTGAATTCGAAAGCTGAACTAGTTGTCAATATTTTTGAGGGCACTAGGTATTTATGACAACTGGGACCGATGGCATAATGTACTCTCCGTGGCACTTAAAATGTAGCCATCTTCCATACTCTGTGCTCTCTTGATCCTCAGTCGCACACGCTAACCGCAAGATCAACAACGTTTTACTGCTTGTATATTGCATATTTTCATTGTAATAAGTAATATTTTAACAAAATGAAAACCGATTTCAAGGTTCGACTCGATTTCTCTTGAATGCCATCATCAGATCTTAGTGTCCTTATCATGGTACCACCGTTGGGATATCTCCTTTCCTTTAAAAAAATCATCAAAATCGGTTCATAAACGACGAAGTTATCCGCGAACATACATAGAAAAACATATATTATACGGTAGAATTGAGAAAGTCCTCCTTTTTTTGAAGTCGGTTAAAAACAGAACTATTCAAAGTAATTTATTCAATTAGGAGACAAAGCGACATTTATTAACGTTAAATTGTATCTACAGTTAAAAATTCGAGTCAAAAAAATAAAGATTCGAGTCTTGATCTCATCATCAAAGTAGTCTTATATAATCTTGTTACTGGTAATGGTAGTAGTAAGTCACTGAAGTCAATTATTATAGTCAATTATAGAGGTAATCAAATTGTAATTAAGTAAACTAGACGTGCAAGTTCCGTATTCTCTCCGCATCTTTTATACGGATACCGGTAATCGCACGGTAATCGGTACATCACTGTACTCAACAAGTCACCCCGCTGAACACTGAATATATGCGTAACGAAGGGGATGACATATTGTAAGCCAATGCAATGTTTACCTTACATTAGAAATGATAACAGTAGTTGTTAGTCAATTAGGAAAAAAAAATGAAAGTAGAATTGAACATTTTACCTAAACATAAAATTACTGACCCTGACTGACTGACTGATTCGTCATTACACAGCTGGGTCTGCAAACTTTTGGTAGTTGATTCTTTTGGATATTTCCAATTATTAAAAATTCCATCCTATTGGGTGCTTATGATAATAAGCACCCAATAGGATGGAATTTTACGAAATTTCAACCGTAAGACGGTTCTAAAAATAGGTGAAAGATTATAATTATAGAAGTTCACAACTTCCAATGTTGTAAACATGTAACGTAAGTGAGCACTAAGAAAGGATTTTTTTAAAATTCTGCGTGAGCGAGGCCGCGTGCAAAAGCTAGTAATAAAAACTTTTTATAAAAAAAAAAACCGACTTCCAAAAAACATCCAACGAAAACTCTCTGCCAAAAAACACTTAAAAGCGTAAAATAAACTGGTTCTTCATAAATTGCCTATACCTAATTTTTATTCATTTAAATAGTAGTATTATAATGTGTGCTAGGTACCTAGAATCTGTTTGAAGTTTTTTAGCTAATGCAATGCTCCTGATAAATTGAGTTTTGACAGGTCGCTTAACCTGGTCCACAGAGTTTGAGTGGAGTTAATTTTTGGACTACTTATTTTTTTTTTGATCCTGCAAAAGGCCTGTATATAAAAGCATACACTCACAATCTTATCCCCAAAGGGGTACAGAGACATGAATTCAACAGACCACATTTTGCGTACCGTTATTTTAGTGCCTTTTAGTTACGTAATAGGTAAAGAGCCCAATAACCGGGCACATATATTTCTAAACTAGTGGTTGCCCGCGGTTCCGCCCGCGTATGTGTCGGTTATCGCGGTAAATAGTAGCCTATGTGTTATTCTGATGTATAAGCTACATGAATGCCTTGTTGGTCTAGTGGTTAGCGTACGCGGCTGCTGATCAAGAGGTCTCGGGTTCGATTCTCGGGTCGAACCATATATTTGTGTGATCCACAAATATTTGTTTCGGAGTCTGGGTGTTTTCTATGTATAATATGTATGTACTTACAAAAAAAAGTATGTGTATGTATTTATATCAGTTGTTTAGTAGGTACCCATAATACAAGCTCTGCTTAGTTTGGGACTAGATGATGTTGTGTGTAAGTTGTCCGAAATATTATATTACTGTGAAGTTTCATCCAAATCCGTTCAGTAGTTTTTGCGTGAAGAAGTAACAAACATACACACAAACTTTCGCCTTTATATATTAGTGTGAAGTGTGATAAACGTATTTCTACATTACTAAATATAAATATGTACATCTATCACTATCACTACATATCATAAAACAAAGTCCTCATAGTCAATTTCCAACACATAAACGTATATTTATTTGTTGCTAGATTTACCAGCGGCTCCGCCCGCGTGTATCTCGCTCCTGTTTAGACCAAGCGTGATGTTAACTATCTTATTAAATCTTAGACACGCCAACAAAATGCAATTTAAAACAAAAACATAAAAATTTGTCCAGCCGTACCAGAGATTAACAGGAACAAACAGGTAGACCAAAAATTTTTTTTTTAAATTGTTTTTTTATGTAAGAACCGTAAATAAGTACTTTGATATGCATTTAGTGAAAAGCTGTTAATTTTAAATTACAAACAGATTTATATATGACTAGCTGTGCCCGCGACTTCGTCCGCGTGGAACAGTGACTTTGTGTAGCATTTTTAAATATTGAGGCTAATATTTTTTTACAAATAAAACACACACGTTTCACTATTAAAAACTTATTTAAGTATTTATTTATTTATGTACATATTTATATCAGCTTATTTTGACATTTCGACATGGCCAAGATTTCGATCGGGTCTGGCACCGCTCGCTTTTCTCCAAGCTCTCGGCATTGGGTCTGCCTCCTAGACTCGTGACTCGCATTGACGCTTTTCTTCATCAGGGCCGCATTAGGGGCCTTTGGGATGACGCGGTCTCTGATTTTCTAGAGGTAAACGCTGGCGTACTTCAGGGTTCAGTCCTGTCGCCCACGCTATTTCTTACTCATTATCTACCAAAAAGTCTCCATTTTTTTCCCTCCCCACTTGTCAGAGCACTCAACTGCCACTACGGGATAAGCTCGGTTTCCTGAGCATGGATATTTGCCGGGACCTCAAACCACGGAAGTACATCGAGAGCATCACTAAGGCGGCCTCGCGGAAACTTGGCGTACTGAACAGGGTGAGACGGTTCTTCGCGCCCGTGCATTTGTTTTTTCTTTATAAGACCCAGGTTCGCTCGTGCATGGAGTACTATTCTCATCTTTGTGATGTATCCGCGCAGTATTTGCTTGGTGCTATCGATCGGTTGCAGCGGCGAGCGGTCCGCCTTATTAACAGTCCCGAAGCCAACGAGCTCCTTGAACCTCTGCAGCTGCGTAGACATATCGCCTCTATAGCAGTCCTCTACTGCATGTATCATGGGGAGTACTCTGAAGAACTCTTCCAACTGGTCTCCCCTTCTCCGTTCCTCTGCAGAACAACACGTCCTGGCCTTGGAAAACACCGCCTCAGAGTCTTAGAAATACGCTCTCGAACCAAACGGTTTGGTTCTTCCTTCCTGTGCCGAGCAGTTAAAAACTGGAACTCACTACCAGCGCAGGCAGCGCACATGTTTCCCTTCCACTATGATCCCAGGTCCTTTAAGTGGGGCGTGAAAAAGCATCTCACTAAGTCGTCATAGTGTGGGACGCAATACTGAATTGTCTGCTTTCGCAGTGAGTATGGTTGCTCGCACTTTTGGATTCGGCTTGAGTTTTCCATCAGACAGACCAGAGTCACTTTGTCAGCCCTTAAGTAAAAAAAAGTACTATTTTATTATTTGCTTTTTTTGTTTTGCCATCTTTTGCCAAAATATAGAGATTTACCGGATTTGATACACGTGGGTAAGCTGCCCATGGGAAAAAAATGAACTGCAACTTTAATCGTCTTTCCTTGGGCTTTGTTAATATTGTTGTAATATTCTGACAGCAAAAATACAGGTATGACATTCCGCAAGCTACGCGGGGTGACGTCACTATCCAGTTACCACTTCAAAGCAACATAACATGAAATGATGGAAACATTTTCAGTCACCATTCTATTTAAAAAAAAAATTAAAATGCATTTAAATTATTGTTTTGTGTGCATAATCAAACAAAATATTTGAATTTAACTATATGATAACGTATAACTTTATTGTTCTATAGAATTCACAAAGGGAATAATGGTGGTTGGGAGTTATTATTTCATACTACTGATAACACTCAAACGTGCTATGTCACTGTTTTTCTGCATGTCGTTATCTTCGTTACACGCATAAGTCTGTCTCGTTCTGCGCTAGTTTATACAGCTATTCTCAAATATTTATTTGTATTTATAGTATATAACAAAATGATTTGTTGTTCTATTCGGAACTGTAAGAGCAGAGCTATAAAAGGCGGTACAATGTTTTTTCTGATCGAAGCAAATGCTTCTAAAAGACTATGGGCAGAAGCAATACTACATGATCGATCGAACCCCTTCCAGAACTTTGAAAGGTGAAACACCCTTTTAAAGAATGGATTAATATAATACAATCATCTCTACATTTTAGGTATAGGCTACGGAAATTACTACGATAACCGATATGCCTGCGGGTGGATCCGGCAAAAAAAAAAAAACGGCCCCACTTTCAGCTTAGTGAGTACCCATTCATTTCTGAGTAAATGTTAGACTACCGACCCTTAAAATTTCATCTTTCCTAAAATGACGTAATTCTGGGCTGACTCTCAGTCTATATAGTTTGTCCCTCACAATCAGGATCAAAACTTATGTATTCAAATTATTTTCAGAATTTTAATTATTGACTAAATTAAGTAGGTTGTAAAATCTCCCCAAAAGTATAAAATTTGAGCACCAGCGATAGTTATGATGACGTCATCTCGTGATGTGTCTCGGAATGTCATACCTGTATTTTTATATCATGGTGACAGCTTTGTTTATTCGTTGTCATGACGCCCGGCGTAGGTAACGCGCATGTGTATGGCGAGTGAACCGCCCGACTTCTATACAACCCTTATTCCCCCCTTTAAACCCCTTACAACCCTTTTTTCGCATTAAAAAAAAGCCTATGACCTCTCTCAGGCTCTAGGATATCTGTGTACCAAATTTCATTGAAATCGGTGCAGCGATCTGGCCGTGAAAGCAAAACAGACAGACAGACAGAGTTACTTTCGCATTTATAATATAAGTATGGATAACAAAATGATTTGTTGTTCTATTCGGAACTGTAAGAGCAGAGCTATAAAAGGCGGTACAATGTTTTTTTCTGATCGAAGCTAATGCTTCTAAAAGACTATGGGCAGAAGCAATACTACATGATCGATCGAACCCCTTCCAGAACTTTGAAAGGTGAAACACCCTTTTAAAGAATGTATTAATATAATACAATCATCTCTACATTTTAGGTATAGGCTACGGAAATTACTACGATAACCGATATGCCTGCGGGTGGATCCGGCAAAAAAAAAAAACGGCCCCACTTTCAGCTTAGTGAGTACACCCATTCATTTCTGAGTAAATGTTAGACTACCGACCCTTAAAATTTCATCTTTCCTAAAATGACGTAATTCTGGGCTGACTCTCAGTCTATATAGTTTGTCCCTCACAATCAGGATCAAAACTTATGTATTCAAATTATTTTCTGAATTTTAATTATTGACTAAATTAAGTAGGTTGTAAAATCTCCCCAAAAGTATAAAATTTGAGCACCAGCGATAGTTATGATGACGTCATCTCGTGATGTGTCTCGGAATGTCATACCTGTATTTTTATATCATGGTGACAGCTTTGTTTATTCGTTGTCATGACGCCCGGCGTAGGTAACGCGCATGCGTATGGCGAGTGAACCGCCCGACTTCTAAACAACCCTTATTCCCTATGTGTCATGTGTCACGTAGCGGCTTTAGGAGCCTAGAAGGTTGTGGTGAAGCCACGAGGTTCTGATGATGATTAAATTAGACGCTTCACAACAACAATTTAAAGAATTTATTTACTGAAGTATAACACAAACAGATAGATGTACAGTCAGGGTGTGGGTTTGAGAGATTCGATCAAGCGGTCGTCCTCCAAGTTAAAGGCACTTAACTTGGTTTGCTGCGATGAGAAAAGGAAGAGGTGTAGTCCTGGGTCGGCTTTAGAGGCCGATCCCCGTAGAGGCGTCGCAGGCGACTGGCGTGGTAGACGCCGGCCGAAAGAGGTGCAGTGCTGGGGCTCCGGCGTAGGCCGGGCGGCCCAGCCACCAGGCGTGGTAGACGCCGGGCGAAAGAGTGCAGTGCTGGGGGCGGCTTTAGAGGCCGACCCCCCGTAGAGGGCAGCGCAGCCGTCCGGCGTGGTAGACGCCGGGCGAAAGAGCCTATGTCCTCTCTCAGGCTCTAGAATATCTGTGTACCAAATTTCATTGAAATCGGTGCAGCGGTCTGGCCGTGAAAGCAAGACAGACAGACAGACAGAGTTACTTTCGCATTTATAATATAATAAGTATGGATAATACAAAATTTTAACAAAAAAAACCGGTCCAATTTTAAAAAATCTTTCAGTGTTAGATGGCCCATTTATCGAGGAAGGCTATAGGCTATATATCATCACGCTAAGACCAATAGGAGCACCAATGAAGAATGTTTCAAAAACGGGGGAAACTTATCACGCTACGGGCAATAGGAGACGCAAACGACGTTGCGTGGGTCAGCTAGTTAGTACATATGTATAGATGTGTACATTATAGTGCAAATGTATATTTTTAACCCCCGATGCAAAAAGAAGGGTGTTACAAGTTTGATGTCAATGTCTGTCTGTCTGTGTGTGTGTGTCTGTCTGTGGCATCGTAGCTCTCAAACGGATGGACCGATTTCGATGCGGTTTTTTAAATTTGAAAGCCAGTTTCCTTGCAGTGGTTCTTAGCTATGTTTGGCTAATATCGGTCCAGCAATGTAAGAGTGTGAGCGCTTTTCCAAAATGATGAAAGGCATTTTTGGCGTATGGATACTCGATTTATTGCTTGCGTAGGGGGTTTTTTAAATTTTTAAATATAGCTTGTTGTCGTTAAATTGTGATAAATAATTTAATAGAAAAGTAAATGTATTATAACATACTACATGATAATATATAGTCACATTTATTTTTTGTTTATCATATCCTCAGCAACTTCCGTCTGATGATTGTTCCGTGAGATAGTAATGTTATTGCAGCATATCCTTGTATTTCTATGATTATTATTATTATAAAATCCACTTTCATGTAGGCCACTGTTAGTTGAGACCTCGTTGTGCTATCAGTGTTGATAACACCTCAGTTTGATTTCCTGTTTTATATTAGGTGCTATTTTGCAGTAGTTATACTCCGTACAAGAAAGATTTTCCCCTTTAGCCCGCTATATGAAACTTATATGAACAGTAAAACTGAGCGTTAAATAAGAATGAGGCGTTATGCTGCTGCGTTGAGTTATTTTTTATGTAGCTTATTAGGGTCGCCGCACACGGGCCACCGGCCACAGCCACAAAATGCCGCCACCGGCATATTTCCTGTAATTTTCATATATTTCATGTGTCGACCACCGGCCACAAGTGGCTGACCGGCCACAAGTGGCACGTGTGCGGCGACGCTTAGGAATAGTTCTCGCGACAAAAATGTCGAATTTCATGGCGCTCCTCTGTGGTGCAGTGGTAGCGTTTACGACTGTTATGCCTGGGTTCTCGAGTTCTATTCCCGATTCGGTTCTACAAATGTGTTGATCTGCAAATATTTCTTGCGGAGTTTGAGTGTTTTCTGTTTATAATGTGTATGTTTTACATTTTTTTTTTAAAGACAACTCCCGCACTAGGAATAAATCCTGTGTCGCGGGGGACTTTACAAACATACATGAAACGGATACAAACAACACCCAGACTCAGAACAACAATTTGTGGATCACACAAAGTGTTGTCCTACGTGGGATTTGAACCCACGACACTTGGCGAAGTAGAAAACGGCGTGGTGTCCGTTAAACCACTAGGCCAAACGTGCAGTCAGTATATACGCGTTCAATCAGTCAATGTAGGTTTCATACTACAAGCTCTGCCTGGTTAAAAGCTAGATGGCGTTGTGTGTCAGATGTCCGAAATATTTATGTATTATTTAGAGCCCGAATTGCAGATTGGACGATATCTACACAAGGAGAATGGGATGAACAAACGAGCAGACCATAAAGCCGCCTGCGACTTTTGTTACTTATTAATAATCAAACAAACAAACTTATATTCACATTATTATATAAGTATGTAATACATACTAAAACACAGACATGAGTAATAAAGGGTGACACTATTAGTTAGCATTTACCTATAAATAAACGCGTACTTACGCCATATCCGTATTTTAACTTAGTGAAAACAAGGGATAAGCATTACTTCACCTTGAAACTCTAAAGTACTTTATTCGTAGTAATGCGAACGCATTTGCACATAGCATATTGTTAGTAACAAACGATTTGCTATACATATTCGATTGAATGAGCTGTCTACACACATATATACAAATGTTACTTGTTTGTGAACTCTGTTAAAACTCAAAGATTACTGCCAATCGAACTGAAACTTTGACAGGATATACAGATCGCTTCACAGATTGTTTCTATCTACATTTCACGTTATTTTTGCTCCATATTTCTCTTAAATGCAACCTCAATGTGTCACAACACTTGTACAGCGTATAATAATTTTGCTTATACTAGCTTGCAAAAAAGTTATAATTTAAAAGTTTTCAATTGAAAGCTTCATTTGATATCTTTTGAAGGATTTGACTGATAAAATTATACGCTAATAACAGTCGCTGTAAGTCTGTGGCATACTGTATGCTTAATACTAATATTATGTGATTATTCAAGTAGCAAATTGAAGATGGTCAGTTTCCCTCGATCCCTGGTTTCGCAAGCGAGACCTCGTGGCTGCCGAGCCGTGTCTACATACGCTTCCAATGAGTATTAGTTAATCGTTCGCTTAACTGGTGTCAGTGAAGTTGTGTAATAAAATGAAGAATTGGAGTGTAAGGTGGGTTGAGGAGGTGCCTATGAGTAACCAGGGTAAACTGGTGCATTAGTTTTTTTGACACACACTTGTTATATAAGACACTCAGATCAAATAAAAAAGGTAGATAACGCACTTCTTGTTCTTGTTGAAGCAGAAAAAAGGCGCGTAGTTCCAAGTAAACACTCGCGATACGCACTAACTATGCATGCTATAAACTACGCTACTTTTCGTCAGTATCGTATAAGTTGTCGATACTTGTACGATATTGACGAAAAGTAGCGTAGTTTGACAAGAACAAGGCGGTGTGTTATCTACCTTTTTAAACGACTTTCAAAAAGGAGTAGGTTCTATGTTCCACTGTATGTATTTTTTTTTTATTTGAACTGAGTTAAGATAACTCCTCTACATAGAGAGTACGGACTTGAAAAATATGTCTCTTTCTCTCTCTGTTTTCATGTCGGAACCGTATCTTTTTGAAAGTGATAGAAAAACCCGTTTAAAGCAATCATTAGTTGCTTTCACCTTTTTTTTTTTATGTAATAGGCGGGCAAACGAGCAGACGTATCGCCTGATGGTAAGCGATTACCGCCGCCCATGGACACATGCAACACCAGAAGCGTCACAAGTGCGTTGCCGGCCTTTTGGGGATGGGGGGGGGAGGTAGGGGTAGGGGATTGGGGTATGGGCCTCCGGTATCCTCACTCACTCGGTGAAACACAGCGCAAGCACTATTTCACACCGGCTTTCTGTGAGGCCGTGGTATCACTCCGGTCGAGCCGGCCCATTCATGCCGAAGCGTGGCTCTCTTATTACCTATGTGTAATTCCGAGTTACTGAAGGTCGAACTGCACACTCTCAGTTATTCTGGGTGAGATATTACTATGGATGTGCCTATTAAACTGTAGGAGTTCCTATCATGGGTAGCTGTACTAATTTATCATCATCTAACCCCTCCTACACGATATAAATATGTTTTTACAACTTTATTTAAAATTATCCCCAAAAGATTGATCTCCTATGTACTCATCATCATACCAACCACCAACGCCGATCTATTCTCCAAAGCGACGAAGACCAAAGCAGACGAGCGTGATGTCAGAAGCAGTGTGTTTGACTTCATTATCATTGGTGGTGGAACTGCAGGATGTCTTCTGGCTAACAGGCTCTCTGCCGTAAACGATTGGAAGGTAACTGATACCATCATTATTCTATGTAATTGCGAAGGAATATGGAGTATCACCACCTGTATTCACCCTAAGGTAGCAAAATATATAGGAAACAGAACTGCAAAGATTATTTCTTCGTATCGCAACTTGACACAAACCCGTCTGACCATGGTGTAGTGTAGTACTAAAACCTCATTTATAACATGATATAAAAATACAGGTATGGCATTCCGAGATACATAGAGTACAAGATGACGTCATCATCACTATCGCTGGTTCAGTGTTACCAATAGTGTGAAATAATAACCCCCCCACCACCATTATTCCCTTTGTGAATTCGATAGAACAATAAAGTTTTACGTTATCATATATTTAAATTCAAATACTTTGTTTGATTATGTATGTACACAAAACAACTATTTAAATGCATTTTACATTTTTTTAAATAGAATGGTGACTGAAAAGGTTCCCATATATTTTTTATTTTTTTTATGGAATAGGTCTGCAAACGAGCAGACGGATCGCCTGATGGTAAACGATCACCTCCGCCCATGGACACCTGAAACACCAGAAGCGTCACAAGTGCGTTGCCGGCCTTTTGGGGATGGGGGAGAGTTAGGGGTAGGGGGATTGGGGTATGGGCCTCCGGTATCCTCACTCACTCGGTGAAACACAGCGCAAGTAATATTTCACGCCGGTTTTCTGTGGGGCCGTGGTATCACTCCGGTCGAGCCGGCCCATTCATGCCGAAGGGTGGCTCTCCCACGGTAGAATTTCATGTTATGTTGCTATAAAGTGGTAACTGGATAGTGACGTCACCCTGGGTAGCTTTCAGAATGTCATACTTGTATTGTTATACCATGCTTTGTAAGAAGAAGTAACCATCACCAATATTCATAATATCAGTTCATAGTGAACAGTGGGTCGGTGATGACGACTAGTATGCCTTTATCAACAAGTAGATCTAATAATACAAATTCGATAGGTACCTAATGTAGCCGTATCGTAATCATAAAAAGTTTTTGAATAGGTACTAAATAACAGAATCAATCAACTATAACTTTCATGATTTATTTACCACATGCGTAAATTAATGTTTTAATGATTTATTAATGAAATTAAAGGTGAAGTTAGTACATCAAAGAACAGGATTTGCCGCAACTAATAAGGCTTGAGATCGCAAAGGTTCTATTAATAAATTGCTGTCTGTTCGCGAGTTATAAATTAAACATTATATTACAGAGTAACTGTATTTTAATCAATAAATTTGCGATCGCAACAAAGCCTTATAATTACTTAAGATCATGCGATGCAATTAATGCATATAATATTTGCTACAAACATTCATAATCAAAGTAGGTACAATAATTTCGTATCGAATCTAGTCTTGTCTACAGATCCCCTTAATTTTTTATCTGTCTATTTTCTGTATAATCCTTCTTCTAAATAACAACATTTGAGTTCATGCTTATACTTATCGATTTGTTACCTTGCTGTTAAAAAAAAAAAAAAATTATTACGTTTTTTGTGTCATGTGTTATCCACATTAGCCATCACATTTTTGCCAGATCAGATTTAACAAGTATATTTCTTAAAAATGTTACTAACTTTTGATCGAAATTGAGTTTAGGTTAGCGAGTAAATCACTATAAGACATTCACCATATCATGCTTATTCTTGTAGTAATAGTTCCTATTGTATTTTTCATAGAACCGAAACCTTACGAAAAATTACACTTTTCTGAACAGACACTACTATAGTTTGGTGGACCTGCTATTACCATGTCCATAGTCTTGCATAGCCTAGATAAATGCAGCACAGACATTAAGGTTTTCAATGCAAGTTTACGATGAGTGACTTCAATTTTTTTATTTCTACTATAAAAGACAACTCGCGCATTAGGAATATACATCCTGCGTCACGGGGGACTTTACAAACATACATAAAACGGACACAAAGAACACCCAGACTCATAACAAGAATTTGTGGATCACACAAAGTGTTGTCCCATGTGGGATTTGAACCCACAACACTTAGCGCAGTAGAAAGCGGCGTGGCGGCCGCTTAAACTACTAGGCCAACCGTGCAGTTCTTGTATATTAAAATATAATCCAAATCTCTATTATCTCCAAATAGGTATTACTCCTCGAATCAGGTATAGAGGAGAATATAGACTTCGACATACCAGGAGTATCGACCAAGGACTACCGCCCCATATTGTGGAACTTCAAGACTGAGAGGAACAACTACTCCTGTCTCTCACGACCTGGAGGAGCTTGCGAAGTGAAGACTGGGAAGGTTAGATGAAAGGTTAAAGTTTCTGCACATTTATATCCTACTTCCTACTAATATTATAACCGCGAAAGTTTGTAAGTATGGATACATGGATGGATGGATCGATGGATAGATGGATGTTTGTTACTCTTGCACGCAAAAACGACTGAATTGGATTGGATTTGGATGAAATTAATGTAATTAATGTAAACAGTAATGTAGCTTATACATCAGAATAACACATAGGCTACTATTTGCCGCGATAACCGACATATATGCGGGCGGAGCCGCGGGCAACAACTAGTCTTGAATATTTTTGAGTCAGTGCTTGAGACTCAAGTATTTTGATCAAGGTTAGGTATATAAACGGACTTTATTCATACGCGCCTTCGATCAACAAAACAACTCCAAGATAAGCGCAGCAGATGACAAATGGAATGAATAAAATTTTTATAATATTTATACGTGCATTTTTTAGGAATTTTGACAAAATAAGTCATACATATTTAATAATTTTGTCAACCACTTTGTTTAAATTTGTTTTGTAATATTATTATATTACAAAACTATTGCTCCAATCCGCAGCCTCCTGGATTGCAAGTCTTAGCTCATAAAGTACTTTTCATGAGTGCGTTTACAACTACTCATCTGTTTTGGAGCTAGAGGATCTATTAATCATATAAATTCAATATAATTTTAAATCATCAAAATTTAATTCCATAATATCACAAATTTAAATGGAATAAACATTAATCAATTATTAGGAAATGTTAACAATAAAAAGACAATAACAATATTCACATACAAGCGTCAAAAAATTCCTCCGCATCATCTCCTACTGGTAGCGTTCCCAGAAGTCTGGCAGCATTGCCACGTTGAATGGCAATGCTAATTCTCTGTGCTAGAAAAAAACCGGCTTTCTGGTCACGAGAAGCGTCAATCAGTTGAAACATAGCGCGAGCACTCGGACCCCATGAACTTAGCATCTGGGCCCCAAACGGTTCAAAGCTGTAATTACCTATTAGATTTTGGTATTTACGCCGTTTGAGGCTATCCTCAGAAGCAGCAGTAGCACCGGCATAACCAGCTGTACTTGGAAGATGAGATGGTGCGAGAGTGTCGACGCAAATTGCGTCCCACACCAAGGGCCTACCCATATTCCATGGCAGTAACGACATACCATCCGGTCTCTTGCCATCGTCTCGTACCAGACCATTTGGTTCACAAACAGCTGGAAAACCGACGGTAACAAGAGTACGACGGATATTGTCGTTAATATTGGTATGTCGAGATTTACGGCCAGCGCTTTCGCTACAAGAAAGGCCATAATGTCCGAGACTGTCAACAACATTTCCACAGTGATAAAAATGCGGGGAAACACAAGGCGCTCCTAAACGGAGGCAAGTGGCAAGGCGAAATATAGTATCGTCCAACAAGGTGCCTATGTTGGGCGATGATAGTGCCTGAATACATAAACCCGGTTCCCACACTCCCACAGCCAACAAACGAGCGTGCTCAGCAAGACTGGTTGATGTATCCAGGAGTTTTTTTTTGTTTTAAAATACATAACGGCGCGTTCCATGGTCGCTGAGAAAATGGGACGGGAATTATGTATGTATTTGTGTTAGATTAATCTAAGAAACATTTATATTCAAGGCAAAAGTAATTCCAATTTTTATGCATTATGAATATCGTTGAAGGTATTGGGTGGATCCAGTGTAATCAATGACATGAAATACACCAGGGGTCACAAGTTGGACTATGACGGATGGCACACTACTGGAGCCATAGAATCTTTGGACTGGAAGTTTGATAGTGTCTTAGAACATTTTAAAAGTATAGAAGATAATGGTAAGCTTTATATAGATTTTTTTTTTTTAAAAACAACTCCCGCATTAGGAATAAACATCCTGTGTCGCGGGGGACTTTACAAACATACATGAAACGGACACAATTAACACCCAAACTCAGAACAACAATTTGTGGATCACACAAAGTGTTGTCCCGTGTAAGATTTGAACCCACAACACTTGGCGAATTGGCAAGCGGCGTGGCGACCGCCTAAACCACTAGGCCAAACGTGCAGTAATTTTAAGGTTGTGTTAACTCTGTAAGCAATTATTCTTGAAAAATGTTATTATGTTTGATTCTGTTAATACGCCTCTACGTGAATTACGACAGCTGGAACGATAAAGCAGATGAATTAAGTTAGTCTTCACACAGATAACATGTATGTGTATATTACTGATATTCAACTAAATTCATGTGGATTTTTCTCCTGTTAGCGTCTTGGTCAGAACGTTGTTTAAATAATAATTGCAATTACACTTTTAGAAGTCGTTATTTGTTGCTAGTAAATAATAAACTAGCAAAATTAGGAGGATAATATTCCTATAAAGGTGCATCTATTGACTCAGAATATAAGACCTTGTATTAAGGTGACACGCTTTTAATGAATTAATTAACCTCCTACTTGTTCTTTTTATCAGATGAATCGTTTAGAAAATTTAGATGTTTTATATATTGCTTATCAGAAATAGGATAAACATTTCTTTGGATTTTAACGACATAATAGACTATGTGTATTAAAGTTAGGTTTGAGAGCTACAGTGTCAAAATTTTAAATATCGAATTTCTGTTTCAAGGTGACTACGATGTCCTTATGAATTCTCATTACCATTCCCGTGGCGGTGAGCTGCACATCCAGCGAATAAAACACGCAGACAGACCCATTGAGATATTCACGGCTGGTTTCACAGAGATGGGACTCCGAAGTTTAGACATAAATACCAATGTACAAGAAGCTTTAATTAATAACCAATTTGCCATTTCAAACAACACCAGATTGAGTTCCAATAGTGCATTTCTAAAGCCAGTGAGATACAGAAAGAATCTGAAAGTTGTAACAGGAGCAACTGTGACTAAAATAGTTATTAATAAGGAGGAAAAGTCAGTAGACTGTGTTCTTTACGAAATTGAAAAGGGAATAGAACGTCCAGCGTACTCAAAGAGAGAAATCATCTTAACAGGAGGAGCAATCAATAATGTGAGGCTTCTTCATTTGTCCGGTATTGGCCTAAAGGCTGATTTGAATAAACATAACATTACGCCAATCATTGAACTGCCTGTAGGCCTCAACTATCAGGATCAAGTAACAGTAGGAGGTCTCGCGTTCGCCTTAAATGATATTCCTGCAGTTACAGAAGAACAACTTGTAAATGATTTTAAAACTTGGTTTCAAAGTCGTACCGGGGCTTTAGCTTCTAGAGGTGTTAGTCAAATATCTGCTTTCATACAATTGTACGAAAACTTCGTTGCTCCCGACATAGAACTGACCTTAGAAGGTAATTACGTACGGAGCGATAAATTTATGTTGACTAATGTATCTGTTCATGCTTCAGAGGAATCAAACTTACCATTAGCTTATTATAATTTAGTTAATATAAATCCTGTTTTGCTCAGACCTAAGAGTAAAGGAAAGGTAATGTTAAATAAAAGAAACCCCAAATACGGCCGGCCGATAATTCAAGCGAATTTACTCAAAGAAAGTGAAGATTTAGATACCCTAGTCGATAGTATTGATATAGCACTGCAGTTGCTTGATACTAAAGAATTCAAGAAAGCGGAAATTAAGTTCGCACCTTTAGACCTCTTCCCATGTGACCGACTCACTAATAGGGATCAGTGGAATTGTATTGCAAGACATTACACCAAGGCTATGAGTAATCCTATTGGAACTTGCAGAATGGGAGAAAACAGCACTGATTCTGTTGTAGATTATCAATTAAGAGTTCATGGTATAGAAGGTCTACGAATAGTTGACTCTTCAGTAATGCCTTCACACGTGAGAGGAGGTATCTTTGCCCCTACGTTGATGATTGCTGAGAAAGGAGCCAAGATGATTATTAAGGATTGGAAAGAAAGCAAGGGACATTATTATAGCAGACGGTGATAATAGGTTAAGAAATAAAAGTAGTATTAAAAAACATTTTATTAATACCAAATAGTTTTTATCATGTCACTTGCTTTTTCTGCTATCATTACCACAGGTGCTGCAGTAGATCCTCGGGTTATTTTGGGCATGATCGACGCGTCAACTACTCTTAGTCCATTTATTCCATACACTCTTAGATTCCTATCTACCACTGAATCTGCATCAGTTGGTGGTCCCATTTTGCATGTACCAGCGTAATTATGAAGAGGTGTTGAAAAATGTTTTATGATGCACAACCAGAATTCTTCCGACACTCGTTCATGATCCTTGCAGTCGTTGTTAAGTATTGGACGAGGATCGAAAGCGTACTCGGCGCTTTTAAATACTTCTGTATCAAACAGCTTTACTATCTCTTGTATACCCTCTAGTAACTTTTTTTCATCGGATTGGTCTTTCAAAAAATTAGGATATATAAGTGGTTTACCAAAAATAGGATCTGTAGCGTTTAAGATTACCTGACCGCGACTTTTAGGCGTCAATAACGATACACACAATTCGATTTTATCGTAGTACATATTAGAGTCGTGCCCTCTAAATCTGACTTCAATGTCAGGAGTGCCCAAGATTTCAGATATGGAACTCTCTAAGAAGGCTACCACTTGGAAGTTGGCCGATAAAGGACCGATGCCTTTTGAGTAATAACTTGTTATATCTTTTAATTTGTCTAGAAACCTCGACGTTGTTGCTGTCTTGGTCAATTTTATTACCGGCAAACATACTGACAGATGATCCTGGAAATTGCCTCCTACGGGTAGGTCGTAAACTACCTTTAAATCTAAATATTCTAAGTAGTCCTTTGGTCCTATACCAGATTGCATTAATAATTTAGGACTGTTAATAGCTCCTGCGCTCAGTAAAATTTCCTTTCTAGCTTTTACCCTATTTATTGTACCATTTTTTATATAATCTACGCCATATGCTGATATACTGTCTCTAGTCTCCTCAAACAGTATTTTGGTAACTAACGCTTCTGTAACTATATCTAAATTCGACCTTAACTTTTTTATAGGTTCTATGAAAGCTGTATATGAACTGACACGTTCACCAAAGTAAGAGGTAGTTTGTATTCGCATGAATCCTAACTGATGTCTTCCGTTTACATCAGTGTAGTTATATCCTAACTCGTTCAAGGCACTTAATAAAACATCGACATTGTCATCCACGTGGGGGTAACGGCCCACATCTAAAGGACCCTGTGTGGAATGAAAGTACTTATTTTTAGAAATGTCCTTATCGTAATTGCCTTCTGAATATTTGAAGAACGGCAACACTTCACTGTAAGACCAGCCTTCGTTACCGTTGATGGCCCATTCATCGTAGTCTGCTGCACTACCTCTCATGTACGCCATATCATTGATCGACGAGGTCCCTCCCAGAACCCTGCCCTGTACCACCTCACAACCTCTATCGCCTCGCTTCTGGCAAAACCTGAAACGTCATAGAACTATACAATTGATGAAAACTACAGTTACGTACTCAGGATCTGTCAATAAATTTCAGGGATCGCAAAAGAGAGTTCAGCTTTAAGACATCAGACAAAAATCATAGTTTAAGCTCCGATAACAATAGTCTTATTTATGCCGAGCGGGATCACCATCTTTCAAAATCTATCGACAGATCCCATTAGTAGAAGCTAAGAGTAAATCTCACCCCTTCTTGGGTCGCATGGTAAACTGCCAGTCCATCGAGGAACCTTTGAACTCACTTGTTAGACCTGGAATCAACGCCATCTTCGGCTCTTCGGGTCCTGCTTCAATCAGTAGTATCTAAAATGAATTTATGATATTGTATGAATATTAAACTAGAATAAACTGTGATCACTATCTAGTGTATCATAATTTAATTATCCGTTCGGGAATTTTCATGCCCACATTCCCTTATTTATACTGTCGTAAATAGTGCAACCTGCTCGAAACATCAGGCAATTCAAAAGTATGTACTTAAAACCTACAATGAATGCTTTAGTTCCCGTAATATTAAACTTATTTGTATAAATCTATTTGCTTGGCCTATTTCTTCTGACAGGGCTCAACCATTTGGAAACTAGCGGATACAGATCGACACAGGGAGATACAGTAGTAATTGTAATACATTGTTTTATTAATATTACATTTGATAAAGCAACCTATTGTTACGGTGATGTAATGCTTTGTTTTATGATAATTTAGTTACAAAAGAATGATTTTAAATGATTTTAGAGATTTTGAATACCTTTATTTATTGAATAAAAGCTAGAGTTGACATACTATAGCTTTCACTGCCACTCCTGTTAAGTAATATTGAATTTTTGTTATAAGGTACTTCACCTTTTTACCTACATTAAATTGTATTTTATTTTCTATTTAGCTGTTTCCATTATCCTGAAGCATAAGATACCAATTTTATTTTTCAAAATTGCGGAAAGGTGAATTTGACTTGAGGTCACTTTAAACACTTCTGAGCTCTATCTACTTAAAGTCCTTTCGATTTTAAATACTAAATTATTCAAGTAGGAACTGAATTCTATATTACCTTCCATTTTCTATTCTCTGACAGTCTACTTGCGAGAACGCAACCAGCAGTGCCACCACCGACCACAATGAAATCATAAATTTGTTCCTCTGGTTCAGCTGAATCATATTTTTCTTTGTCCCTCTCACTGGGGAATTTGTCGAAGTAGCAAAATTGTTTGCTGTAAGAGATTTTTTCACCACCACCTTGCTTCAGTAGTCCTCTTTTGTTACTCCCGAAGTAGTTGGGCTCGGGGCCTATGTAACCATAGAGCGTGTGAACCAGAGATATCAAGAGAATAGCTGTGGGAGCGCATTCGATTCGTCCATCACATATCTTGCATAATTCATCAGTGGCGTTAGCAGACATTGCATCTTCATATTCTAAAGGAGCATCTTTCGAATTGCTGTTAAGTATTGCATTATCATCACTTACAAGTGAAAAAGACGAATAACTTTTAAAATTAAATTTTAAGCAATTATATTGTATTTCGAAATACAATTAGAAAGCTCATGGGTTGATTTTTATATATTTTTTTCACTGATATTTGTCTGTTCTTATTTGGAGTGCAGGTGTTACACTTTCCATCTCTTTGTGTTTTTACTTTACATGTAAATTACTGTAATTTGGCTTTTACTTTTAATTTTTAGACCACTAAATTACTCTTTCACTTGCAACAAAAACACACATGATATTTGTAACACGACTGTCTGTAACCACGGCTCTGGGGTGTTGTGTTGTTGTCTCTAAGAATTTGTTGTTTATGTCCTTTGTTCTTGTGATTACAATCTAACCATTGTTGTGAGTTCCAAGAGTTTTGGCGTTATAATTTACATTTTGCTCGGCATGTAATGTAAGAAAAGATTACGTTTTTAGAAATGATTCAACGCGTACTTATTGAAACATTTTTAAAAATATTTCAATTTATTGCTTGGTAAGACGCATTGAATGGATATAATAGTCAGACTGGAAAAAATTGTGGTTTTGAATCACAGAACAAGAATACACATTAGTAGTGCCATCAGCGGTAAACCCCAAGAGATCATTTATTGCCTATACGCACACATAAACGACGAATACATTATACACACATAACGAAGTCTATGCAAATTTTTTGAAAGATTTGATGAATATAATAAATCCTAAACGCCACTTGCAATGTTTATAATTACAACCTTATGTCTTTTATGTAAGGTAGCGGTTCGCTTGCATATTTGTGTTCAGTGACTGCCAAATAATTTTTGTGCAAATAATTCGTCATACTCCCGCAGGAAATGCAGTTCCTTGGGTGCTCTCGTTTTAGCAATTTATTTTTGTTTTATACATTACTTCATAACGGTTCAAGTACAATCAGAGAGAGGTGTACAAAAGTGTCGGGCATTATGAGCAGTCACGCTCAAAGTTCTTGGTGCGCTTGCAACGCTTTATTTTATTTTTATTTAATTACTTTTCACGAATCACACATATATAGAAAAATAAAATCACATTCATCATAAAATACTTAAGGCCAATTAGTATGTACTCAGCTAACTAAAGTTCTTGAGAATGAGGGTATTCTTCCGGACATACATTCGGGGTTTCGCAGTGGGTATGGGACGGCGACGACGCTTGCGCATGCCAGTGATGACGTCATGTCAGCGTCTCGGACGTTGGCATGTGCAGCGCTCTGGTACTGTCGGACTTTTCAAAACCTTTGCTTGTTTGAATACCGAATTACTACTATAAAAGCTTTCGTACTACGGCATTACAGATGAATCACGCCAATGATTTCAATCCTTTTTAAACGTCAGCAGTCAATTCGTCGAAGTGGAAATCGCAACAAGGCGAGTTGCTTAAGTCAGAAATCCACCAAATAAACAGGGGAACACCACTGGCTCTATTTTAAGTCCGATACTTCATCACGCTGGCCGAGTGCGGGTTGGGGACCGTGTGCGGGAGGTGTATATATCCTTTATGAATGATGAATTTATAAATATATCTGTATTCTGTAATATGAAATTAGTTGCCCTCAGTGACTAATTCATCAGTCTAAACCGGTAGGGCTACGATTTCGAAATGTTTGCATCGGATGCTTTTTAGATATAAAAAAAAACAAATATCTTACACAAAACGTCATCTAATCCCAAGCTAAGCAGAGCTTGTATTATGGGTACTAGACAATTGATATAGGTAATACATATATACTTCTTTATGTAAATACATACGTAATAAACATAGAAAACACCCAAAGCACTCAGTAAGAAACGATTTTTTTGTGTATAAATTCGTTATTATCATAATTAGAAGCAAAGAATAATTGTGTGAGTGAAGCTACTAGCAACAGCTAAATTTTATGATTTAAATTGAAATTCATTTATTCAGACACTAAGTGACATTTATGAACGTTTAATTGAAGCTACAGTTAAAAATCATAGATCGACACGAACAGACGCCACAGCATGTATTGGATTGTCAAGGTGAATATGGTGAAAACACCAAAATCTACTGCCCTTTTGTGTCGATCTATAACTTCCAATTTCCAAAGTGCGTAGGGCCTTATGAGAAGAATACTGGCAAAGAAACTCATGGCCACTCTTTTTAAAAGTCTAGATAATCTAGATATAGAACTAGGTTAATATTTGGCATTAATTTAACGTTCTCAGCTTCCGACATTTTCAGGTTCCTTCTGGACAGAACTGAATTCTTTCACTTCCAATATTATTGGAAATTTATCAAATCATTCACAATATCATCATTATAACTACAAATTTAGTACAAGATTAAATCCCTTTACATTTAAATTATTTTTTAGTATTATCTTCTACACTAATATTATAAACGCGAAAGTTTGTAAGTATGGATGGATGAATGTTTGTTACTCTTTCACGCAAAAACTACTGAACGGATTTGGATGAAACTTTACAGTAATATAGCTTCTACATCAGAATAACACATAGGCTACTATTTGCCGTGATAGCCGAAATACAAGCGGGCGCAGCCGCGGGCAACAACTAGTAATCAATAAATACATTTATAAAACCTAGAGTACTTAATGCATTTTTGTTTGAAACAAAAACAGTTTAATAACAGTCTCATAACAGGTGGCTATCCTGTAAATACAACGGCTTATTGATGAATGTATTGTCAAGGAAGTATAAATCATACAGCAAGCAAGTCATATAGATTTATTTAGTATGTTTTTAGCGTCATTAGCGGTTATGTGTACAAGGTGCGATTATTTAATACTGACAACAATAACTTGTACTGTTAATATGGTACTGCAGTTGTTAAGTAGTGCAATTTGAATTTAAAAATTTAATATCTGTTTTCTTATTAATAGTGTGTGCACGTAACATTTTTGATAAAATACAGTTCTCCATAAATAAAAAAGCGGCCAAGTGCGAGTCGGACTCGCGCATTAAGGGTTCCGTAGCAGCAAGTAACATAACATAAAAGTTCTTGTAGTTCGTTGTAACTTTGATGGATAAATTGCGGTTTACGATTTACGACGTATTAAAAAAACTACTTACTAGATCTCGTTCAAACCAATTTTCGGTGGAAGTTTGCATGGTAATGTACATCATATATTTTTTTTTACTTTTATCATTCTCTTATTTTAGAAGTTAAAGGGGGGGGGGGACTCATTTTACCACTTTGGAAGTGTGATGAAGATGTCTCTCGCGCAAACTATTAAGTTTAGAAAAAAATGATATTAGAAACCTTAATATCATTTTTGAAGACCTATCCATAATTACCCCACACTAATAATGGTTTGATGAAAATCATTTTTTTCAGTTTCAGTTCTAAGTATGTGGACCTCCAAAATTGTTTGTTTTTTTTTGTGAAAATCTTAATGCGGTTCATAGAATACATCTACTACTGCTAATTACCAAGTTTCAACAGTATAGTTTTTATAGTTTCGGAAAAAAGTGGCTATGATATACGGACGGACAGACAGACATGACGAATCTATAAGGGTTCAGATTTCTGCCTTTGGCACGGAACCCTAAAAATCACCGAGAGGTTTGTTATAGGTATACGGTGGAGACTGCCCAATGAGTAAATAAAAATCAGTATAACTTGAAATAACCGTAGACAAAATACAACGTTTATATAATAACTCTTATCTATCTCATATTGTTTATGTAATATTTATCTAGTAATTTAAATTATTACAGGTTGTTATAGATTCCACGATTCTCTGACAAAGCATGAAAAAAACGCCTGCCATTGTCTTTTCCCGGTCAAGAACTGAATACATAATTATGATTACATTATTGATTTTAGAACTTAATTAGTTCAATTTTCTTTGTGTCCTAGAAGATCTTTTTAAATACGTGTCTTAGGAAAATATTTATTTGTCTGTGTCTAACCATATATTTTTTGTTTCAGGTACTAATTAGTTCTAAGTTCTTAAACTGTTGATAGCGGAAAAACGTTGTAAGTATCAAAATTATGTAAGTTTTAATGCACATTTAATCAATACACTAAGCTTTTTTAACCGACTTCAAAAAAGGAGGAGGTTTCTCAATTCGACCGTATATATGTTTTTTATTTTTTTATTTTATAAACTGACTATAAGTATTGTCTGAAGATAGTCGGTTAAAAACTGATTAACACAAGTATTACACTCTGATCTAGTTGAGATCAGAGTGTAATACTTGTGTTAATCAGTTTTTAACCGAGTATAGAGTATTACACTCTGATCTCAACTAGATCAGAGTGTAATACTTGTGTTAATCAGTTTTTAACCGACTTAAAAAAAGGAGGAGGTTCTCAATTCGACCGTATACCGTTCTTATTTGTTTTATTTGTGTTCGCGGATAACTTCGTCGTTTATGAACCGATTTTGATGATTCTTTTTTTAATGGAAAGGAGATACCCCAACGGTGGTACCATGATAAGGATATTAAGATCTGATGATGGCATATCAGAGAAATCGAGTCGAATCTTGAAGTCGGTTTTTGATATTACCCCTCACCTCGACTATGGAGGGAGGGACTTCCTGTAGTACTATAGTCCCCAGGTGGCAATGCATTTAAGGCACTTGAGTTGTTAAGTGTCCATGGCAGTGGAAGTAACTTACCATCAGGTGATCTGCCTGCTCTTATGCACCATTTACCATAAAAACATAATTTAAAAAACCTTTCTTTCAATGGACTCTAAATACTCTGTTTATTCTCTAAAGTGTTCGGTTGTCACTGTAATAACCTAAGAGCGACTAAACTTATAGCTTGTAGGTGTTTAGTACGCTTTTGTGTACCCCACCTTGCATGTAGACCTTGTATACCAGTATACGTATCCCTGATGTATATTTCAAAGTAACAATTATAAGTTTACCACCGGGGACAGATTGAACTATGTTAAGTGTACCGCCGCGTCTCACTCGTCATAAAATCGAAACAAACCATGAATTTATAATATACTGTACAAGTTTGATGACATATAACTTCTGTTCGTTGTCATTTGCGTACGAGAACCTAATTAACAACGCCTACTTAAAGTTATATTAAGTGTGACAGAGACATATTGCTATAATTATTTTGTAAGGCGCTGTGTTTAACAAAGTGGGTGTACTGATACTGTGTTACTTGACGATTTTATTTGACTTATTTGATACTATCTAGACCTAAATTGCGTTCTAAAACATACCAACAAGATATTTTATCGACGAATACCAGACGAATTACAATAAAAACGGTGAATTCATATGTATGAAATTTGTAAGAGTCAGAGCCAGATGCTTAAATCTTCATTCAATCTGTGACAGGACTAGACTTAGAGGACATCACCGAAGTTAGTGAAACCTTACCCTAGATTGGGAATGTAACCCACTGCCTTTCGTTGCAGAGTACTATTCACTACAGCGTTGCACGAAAGAGTTTGACAAAATTAAATGGGTATTCAGAAATGAGTATTCAAAACACTGATTTTCAAAGAGTTCGTGGTATTAGTCTGGTCGATCCTATTCCTATCCTGAAACATAACTCTTCCACAGTAAATTAACTTGTCTGTCTGCTCCAGTATTCCTATTTGCTCCCTATATGCCCTACAAAAGAACATATTGAAAGATGAATCAGGTTATTTCTGCTACGTTTGTGTACGTTTATGTGCTCATGACTACTTACCTTTTTATATCTATGATGTAAGGTCGACATAATTTAATAGACTGTACGGCATCGCTTTTTAACGTGATAATTACCAGCCCTTAGAGCAAACGATGACGATGCGATGGGAACAGGTGGTTTAGCAATGTGAATAACCTCACACAGTTTACCGTCAGCCATGTCTGATTTCAAACTGGATAAATCCTGTGTTAATTTTTTTTTTAAATCTTTAAAAATAAAAATAATCGCAGAAATTTATGTACGCACATAACTTCCGATCGACTGCACCAAATTGGATAATTATTTTTATGCGGTCGTTATTGTTAGGACAAGGTTTGTATAGAAGAAAATTAAAAGATAAGCGGTTTTTTTTCTGCACCAGTACAGTACTCCTCTGGGAAGCGGAGACGGGCAAAATGACTAAAACAAGATTTTCAGAAATTTTGAAAATATTTACATAAGGAAAATGTGGCGATACGAAGTTCGCTGGATCAGCTAGATAATAATAATATATAGAAATCCTAAAATGTAGCAATACAATAGTAAATCCTTATCGAGCAACAAATAGCTTTACAGTTTCGAAAACTTATATTGTTTCGTGTGTTGTGACTATTTATCATCTTATTAAAATAGATACTTAGAGGTAGTGTAGTGCCTTTGTTTGATACGTACAATGTATTATATACTAATAAATACGCTACTATATTAGATTTAATGCGTAGGTATGAAGCCCTGAAAGTGGTGAGCATTAATACTTACCTATAGCCTATATATAAGTCATTTGTAACATAGTAGCTACATGAAAAACATTTACATTATAACATGTATTTTAGTAGCGCCTGTACAAAGTTTTACCGCAAAACGCAGACGGTAGTGTTTTATTTTGTAAAAGGCGTTTATTAAATTAATTTTACTACAGATTTATTAAATTAATTTTTAACACAGTTGTCTACTTTTTATTTCTTTCATTTTATTTATTTATTCTTAATCAGAACGTTATATATTTTCTTTGTAGTAGTCCTTATAAAATCTCAGTCTTAGAGCGGAACTGCTATGATTGAATATTATATATGATGATGGAAAACATGACATGCCTAAATTCTATTAACAGACATAAATGTGTGTTGTCATAGGTACGGAAATTACCCTAAAATGTCATTTCCGTACCAACTACCTATTATTTTACAACCTTCGCTCTCTAATCGAGTTTACAACAAAACAATAAGGTTTAAAATCCTCTGAACATCAAAGGGCATTAGACAAAACATTTTCTCATAGTGTTCGTTTTGAAACAGTTATTTTTTAATGTTTCAAAGCGTTATTGGGAGGTACACCGTGGTGTTATTACAGTGATTTCTAACCGAAATGCTACAGGAGATAATATCTTTCTAAATATAGTTATATTTAAATTATATGTTAGGATAGAAAATAGTCAGGTGTAATAGTAGTCATCCGGTAAAGTTGTAATGTAACTTATGGAGAAGCATTTTGTCGTGTTGTCGTTTGTTGTTTTCGTCCGGTCATACGTGTGATTAAAATTAACACTTCACTATATATGGGTACCAATTTCGAAATAATAAAACGTGATAGTAAAGTAAAAATCATTGAATACGTAAAAAAATATCAATAAAAAGTAGTTGCAGTTGTATCGCTTTTATTTAGCGCATTATTGACATTTTGTTATAATTCTAAATGTTATCATCATCATCAGCTAATCGTCTTCCACAGGCTGAACAAAGGAGGAGCGCTGTCTTACTATACCGGTTGTACCGATAGTATAAAATTATATTTCAACCTTACCTGAAATTCTAAAATTTTTAAGTGTCGCACATTGGGAGCAACTTCAACAACGGAATCGTACACATTGATAAACGGAAGATAGGAAAAAGGCCAAAGTTTGCTACCTACAGACTACACACTTGGAACTATACTGATGACATTTTGATAAATGATTCTTCCTCGTATAATCACATCAGCGTTGCCAGCGTCCCGCTTTTTTAATCAAAATTGTAATGTGTTGGGGATAACTGGCCGAACGGCCAAAGTGATGTTAGCTAATAGGAAATGGCACTAGTTCTTTCATGAATTAGGAAGGATGTAGCACAAAAACAAAAATATTGCGAATGACCTTACTCATATATCGTCGTTTTTTTGCTTTGTCTCGCTTTCGGCGAAAGTATCCCGCTTTTTTTCACTAAAAAGTCTCAAAATCCCGATTTAACTAAAAAAAATCTGGCAATGGTGAATCACACTGACTTTAAAATTGGAAATATTTTATATGTCGCATAAAAATACATGCACCTTTAAACACAACGCCCCTTTTCACACCCAACATGAACATTTAAATAAATATTCATTAAATTTCCATATTAGCCATATTAGTTATGACTTATGGCTCGTAACGGCATTCATTTTATTAAAAGAGAAATTAACAATGATCCCCCATGGCCTGATCATTGTCTTTAAAACGCTAATTCAAATTATACGTATAATAACAGTGGACTTTAATTATTATTGCACACAAAATGGCCGGCTTTATTGTACAATTGGAAAAGTGAAGCGAGAAAGTAACAAAAACCAATAATAAATGGAAATATTAACGTAACCAACCGCAGAACAATTACTTTTAATACGAACCGTTATTATTATGGCTTTTATTTGCTACAGCGCCATCTGTGATTAAGGGTTGGACTTTTGTTCGTTTTAGTTTTTCTATTGGCCGCTGGAACGCTGTTGTCGTAAAATGTTATTGGATGAAAATTCCAGTAGCAAAATTTCTAGGAATTCATAACATTATAGGACTATTTTGTTATAAATCGGTAGTTTATTTATTACAGACTAAACAAAATTTATTGTTATGTTTTTTTTATTTTTATTTATGTATGGCCCGGCAAAATGACTCTACTCTGCCTGATGGAAAGCATAAGCAGAATCCAAGAGTGGCGGTCACCATACTCACTGCAAATGCAGACAATGCAGTATGGCGACCCCCACCATGGCGGCCTAGTGATGCTGCTGCATCTTTTAGTCTAGTCAACAAATATGGAACTTGTTGACTAGACTATTTGGGCCTCCGGTCTCGCACTCACCAACGAAACACGACAGCACGAACGTTGTCACTTTACGTTGATTTTCTGTGCGAGGGTAGTACCGCCCCGGTCGAGCCGGCCCATTCATGCTGAAGTCAGCGTGGCTCTACTACCTATAATTCTTTTAATAAATACTTCACGTCAGTAAGACAGAATTTGGCAAATCAGCAAAAATAGTGCTGTTAAATTCTTTAGTTTATGTACCGTACGACTAAAATTGCCAAAACAAAGATTTCCGTAAATGTTTGCACGGACCAGGATTCGAACCTACCTCTCTAAATGTTGCAGTCAAATAATGGACAACCGTACCTAATATTTTATTGATTTAGTGAAAAAAATATTAATAAACGTCATGGCAATGCCATTAATTTATTCTGAACTAGTTTCCATCATTTCATGGGAAGCCAATGTCAACGGCACAAAAAGCGTTGGCCTATACAAATGACTAATGTTTCCTTATCTGACTGCTTGAAGCTGGCAGTAGTGCTGTTACGCGATAAATCAATTTTAAATCGATTTTTTCGGTACCTTTTATGCTTAATCGATTATATTCGTTAGCACTAAAACCAGTTGCGATAAACATTGGAGACATTTATAAATAATGTGATAGTACAGATTGCACGGATGGCCTAGTGATTAAAGCGGAGGCCACGATACTTTCTATTGCGTGAGTGTTATGAGTTCAAACCCTACACGGGACAACACTTTATGTGATCCACAAATTGTTGTTCTGAGTCTGTGTGTTCTCTGTCTGTTCGAAAGTCCCCCGCGGCAGGTTTAATTCCAAATGCGGGAGTTGTCTTTTATAAAAAAAACTTTTTTGGTTTTAATTCTAGTTTTTATGGGACGGAGGAACATACAGACCACAGACCCGTGGATCATGTACAAGAGTCATGAATGCTGAACATTGACTCTGGCACGATATGTTCCGCCTCTCAGATCTGCAGAGAGTTTAGGCTTCCCGTTTTCTGACTTATTCTCGCCAGATTTTCGCAAAAGACTCACTTGTAATCAATTTGATGGAGTCCAACATAGCCGTCCTTGGAGTAATGACCCATGGGAATTGCCACGCTAAATACAGAAATCAGTACTAATTCAATAAAACTGAGGAAATATTTGTTTGTTTAAGCGCAAAAATCTCTGAAACTGTCAATCATACTTGAATGATTATTGTTCTGTTAGACAGACTGTTTATTAAAAAGTAATATAAGCTATAAACTATCACCCTTCGACCCTTTGAAGCGGAGCAGTGACCATAAAAGCAGGTGCAGGTTTAATACCCAGCAATAGTACAACATCTGGCGAGAATTGACCTTTCAACGACTTCTGAGAGTAATTTTCTGTATTACAAACACATATCGAAGTAATACTAAAATATTTTGCAGTAATAAAGAGTTAGAATCGTCCATATTTAGCTGAACACGCTATTAAGCAATGCTTTAGCTCACAAATATTGTGGTAGGTGGGTATCTTGCGTGCTAATTAAATATTCCGTAATTATGTGTGTTGCCGTATAAGGTTAAACGGGAGATGTTTCTTGTAATCAGGTCTGTTAGGGCTGCCACTTTTACATTAATCTTGATTGATCTTAAAGTATCCCTGAGACTGTAGCAATATACTGAGAGCTTTTCTGACACTGCACAGAATGTTATAATTGCTTGTAGCCCACTCTTTTATATTGTACTAACTTTTAGACGCGGCTTCGCTCACGCAGACTTTCATCCCCTGATGTACCCCCTTAGGGGTGGAATTTCAAAAATTACTTTCTTAGTGCTCACTTACGTTTTATAAAGAACCTACATAAAATTTCAGGATTCTAGCTTCAGCGGTTTGGGCTGTGCGTTGATCTCTGGGTATGCCAGTCAATCAGTCAGTCACCTTACTCTTTTATACATATAGATTTTACCATGTGATGTCCTTTGAATGTGGCGAATGTGTTGTCCAGTGGAGGAATAATTTTCTTTTCTTTCTATTTATTGCACTTGTCAGTGTCATTTTCTAGTAGTTTTGAATTTGAATTATTCGTGCCAAACCTAACTTAAGAGTAAAGACACATTTTTTCAAGTACTTTACGCAAAATTAAATTTCAGTGTTATGTGTTTCATGTGAAAATCAAATCCTCAAACAGCTTCAACCATTACACAATACGTGCATTGCGAATATTTCTCTTTTAGATGTCAAAAGAAATTGCAGCGAAAATATATATGCTACCGTCAAAAACAAGACTGATACGGTGCTGGTGTTTAGACTGCCTAGCAGTAATGTGCTGGATTTCACCTTATCCCCGGTCTGCCTTGGCTACGATAGAACTTACAATACTTTTTGTAATGTTTTGAAAAATAATTAGTCAAGTTACTGCCAGCCCTGAACACCGTTTACTTCGGCTACAAGCCCGGCCTAATATATGTAAACTGCAGGTGAAACTCCTGCGCATATTAGTACGTTCGTGTACCTCCGTAACCAATGCAGGTAACATCACATGTACTAGGTTTCGATCTCTGATAGTTCCAGGGCTTTGTTAGTGCTTAGTTGGTGTTTAATGAACTCCTTTTTGGGAGTAAAATTAACCTTTAGATCTTATAGAAAGTATTCCCATCACAAAAGCAATCTGAAAGTGCATCAATTGATTCGCTTGTTCGTTTATCCTCTATAATAGTTATCATATTTTTCTGCCTTTTTGTCATTTAATAAAGTCAGGGTAAAGTGTATATTGCAAAGGGTTCTGGTTAGTTTATTTGTAGCCACCTGTCTGGGATTAACCTTTTTTGGGAATATGATCCTTTCGTCTCAATTAATTTTCAAAAACTCATTTCTCAGGCCATGTATGTGGCCAGTAGGGGATAATAAAGATTGTCGATGATGAGAATGTTAAATGTGTTATTTTGCTATTTTTCTTTCTTATTAGATTTAATGTATCTTTATATTTTAACTTTAACGTTTCATTTCCTTCATAGTATCTGGGGGCACGGTCGTGCCCCCGCCAAGACGAGCCAAGCGAAGCGTAAGGGCACTACCTACCTTTTCTCAAAACTGTTAGGGTACTTCCTGAAGTGCTAGAAAGCTGAAATTTGGTAAGTAAACTAAGTTTAGTATACAAACAACAGAAAAATTCATAAACCCATTAATTTTGCCCCCCAACCCCCAAATTTGGGGGGTGGAAGTTTGTATGAGACTTTCACAAATGTTTATGCTAGAGGTTTTATTTTTGGTACACGGACTTTTTCGAAAGAAGAAAGAAGATGTACAAGAAATACAGCCCAAAAAAAAAAAACTGCCTCAAGCAACTTACAAAAAGAAATGAAATCCCACCAAAAACATTTTCATGTAAAATGTTGCCAAGACGACTGCATATGGCTTACCATGTGAAAAAGATATCAAATCTCATGTAGAGCCAAGGTTCTGAATCTACACGCCCTAACTCTACCAACCCTAACTTCATAAACTCTACATCTCAGTAAAAATGTATGGCTTTGCTGTTTCGTTACTTCAGAAACTAAATATTCGTATAACACATTACTTCAGAAACTAGATATTTGCAAACACAAAAGGCGTTCGTTTCCCCATCGTGATGGTATGGTAGCGAAACGGGGAAGCCATACATTTTTGCTGAGATGTAGAGTTTCTGAAGTTAGGGTTGGTAGAGTTAGGGCGTGTAGATTCGGAACCTTGGCTCTACATGAGATTTGATATCTTTTTCACATGGTAAGCCATATGCAGTCGTCTTGGCAACATTTTACATGAAAATGTTTTTGGTGGGATTTTTTTATTTTCATACAAATATCGAAAGTTTAAAATACTTCTTTAGAACCTTTTACTTTTTTATGTCCATAAACACAGGTAATACGTCTTTATCTCATGGCAACAGACGTCTAGAAACAAAGCATGTCCACACTAGTTTTTTGGTGAAGCATTCTTGCACGATGTTCTTTCACATTTCCCGTATGCCGCCCGATCACAGGCTTGTCAATCAACATTACCTACATCGATGTTACAGAGCCATGAATATAAATTGAGATGAATGAGTGACAGAGGAACGCCCAGCATCCACGTGTTATATTTGAAATGGCCATTTTGGAACATATTAAATATCTTTTAAATGTTAGTAATTATTACAAATCTTGTGAGTCAATTTTGATTCAATGGGTTTTCTAGTTAAGGCGTTTTTGTAAGTGGAATTTAAGTATTGCTTGTTCTCAATTAATTCTGCCCTGTTTTAGAAAACAATTTTTTTTTGTCGTTAGACATCGCCAACGCATTCAATAGTCTGCCATTCAGCTGCATCGGGGAAGCACTCCAGTTCCACGGGGTGCCAGAGTACCTGAGGCGGCTAGTGGCAGACTATTTGGAGGAGCGTACCGTCGTGTACGAGGACCGAGAGGGCGTCTTGAGACGGCGACCCATGTCGTGCGGCGTTCCGCAGGGGTCTGTCCTTGGACCACTCCTGTGGAACGCGGGATACGACTGGGTCCTACGAGGTCGTCTCCCCCCCGGGCTGGGCGTAATTTGTTACGCCGATGACACATTGGTCACAGCCCGGGGGGCGAACTTCCAAGTGCTCGCCGAAGTTTATCGACGGGTGGCTGAATTCCGGGCGGAGAGAGGCATTCGCCCTCCGCCCGAAGAGGTACGCGAGTGGCGTGAAGCCGCCCGTCGAGCCACGATGGCTCGTTGGTCTTTCCGACTGGAGACTCCACGCGCTGGCTTTGCCGCCGTGGAGGCTCTCCAGCCGGTCATCCTCGAGTGGGCAGGGCGGCAGCACGGGACCCTTTCCTTCCGACTGACGCAGGTACTTTCCGGGCACGGTTGCTTCGGGAAGTACCTGCACTCGGTCGCTAGGAGGGAACTGAGTCCCGCCTGCCACCACTGCGACTGCAGTGAAGACTCGGCCCAGCATACGCTGGCGATCTGCCCCGCATGGGCGTCGCAGCGCCGGGCCCTCACTGCAGTCATCGGGGTAGATCTCTCGCTACCGGCCGTCATTCGCTCCATGGCCGGTAGCGACAGAAGTTTTACCGCGGTCGCAACCTTCTGCGAAGATGTCATCTCGCAGAAGGAGGCGGCGGAGAAGGCCCGGGAGGACGACCTCCACTCGGACCCAATCCGTCGCCGGCGAACCGGGCAGCGGAGGCGCGCTCACCTGCGCCTCATGCCGCCCTGAGTGTGGCCGCGGATGGTCGGGACGGGCTTTCCCTTCCATCCGCTCTAGTGGCCGCCTGCGAGGAGGCGACGTTACGTGTGTGCCGTACGTCGCCTAAATGGAGAGGTTTTGGAGAGGGTGCCCGCTTCTGTGCGGGCAAGCGCTGGGAGGGGTCTGGATGGCGTAATATCAGCAGTTCCCGGACTCCTCCCTCCTCAGGCGCAGAGTGGCACACCGTGTGGATTTAGTCGGTTCGAGTCCGACACACCGCCCCGCCGCAAGCCCCGGCGCGGGTGACGGTCCGAGGGGATTTCCAGAGGTAAAAAAAAAAAAAAAAAAAAAAAAAGCCCACCACAACCGACTGACCCTGGCTACGTTTAATGGCCGCACATTACGGCTAGACTCGCATCTGGCACAACTCGAGGTGGAACTTGAGAAAATTAGATGGCATATTTTGGGGTTATGTGAAGTCCGAAGAGAGGGGGAGGACACCATAACCCTTGACTCAGGCCATCTCATGTACTTCCGTGAGGGAGACCAACAGTCTCAAGGTGGCGTTGGGTTTCTGGTTAACAAGTCCCTATCTAGCAACGTTGTGGAAATGTCTAGTGTGTCGAACAGGGTAGCGTACCTCATTATCAAGCTCACCGAGAGGTATAGCCTCAAGGTAGTGCAAGTGTACGCACCGACCTCGGCCCACTCGGACGATGAGGTGGAGTGTATGTTCGATGACATATCGAGGGCCCTCCACTTCACTACTAAAACCCACTACAACGTTGTTATGGGTGACTTCAACGCCAAAGTGGGAGTACAAAATTGCAGCGAATCGGTAATAGGATCCCATGGATTTGGAAGCAGAAATCATAGGGGGCAAATGCTCGTCAACTTTCTCGAACGAGAGGGGTTGTTCTTGATGAACTCGTTCTTTAAGAAACGGCCCCAAAGGAAGTGGACGTGGCGAAGCCCCGACGCTATGACTAAAAATGAGATCGATTTCATCATGACGGACAGAAAGCACATATTCAGAGACGTCTCAGTGATCAATAGGTTTAACACCGGTAGTGATCACCGACTCGTCCGAGGCTCTCTGAATATCAACTTTAAAGCTGAACGTGTCCGATTGATGAAATCCAGGCTCCGACCAACTCTGCTCCAAGCCACAATGGGATCTGAAAAGTTCCAGTCAAATCTGGAAAACCGATTTGCTGCTATGGAAACCACAACAGGCGTAAACCAGAACCTTGAAAATGTGGTTCGAATCCTCAGGGAAGAAGGTACGAGATTTTGTGAAATGCAGCGTAAGGGCAAATCTAAGCTTTCGGAAAGGACCCTAGGGCTAATGAAGGAACGACGTGAAAACCCACTTCTTACTTCGTCGGCAAAACGGACTCTAAACCGAGAGATCAGCAAACTAGTACGACACGACCTCCGATGCTTCAATACTCTTTCGATCGAAAGAGCGATCGAGCAGAATCGGGGGTCAAAGGTGTTTGTACAATCTCTTGGAAGAAGCCACCTGACGAAGCTAACTACAGCAAGTGGAGAAGTCGTTACTTCCAAGCCGGTCGTCCTTTCGGAAGTGGAACGTTTCTATGGCGGTTTGTACGCTTCGCATGCATCTCGACCTGATCCCGAAAATGAGGACTCTAGAGCCACATTAACACGCCACTACACCGAAGATCTGCCAGAAGTCAGCATTGACGAAATCGAGATGGCTCTTGGACAGCTTAAAAATGGAAAAGCCCCTGGAGAGGACGGCATTACAACAGAACTGTTAAAGGCTGGAGGTAAGCCCGTACTGAGGGAGCTCCAAAAGCTTTTTAACGCTGTCCTGTTCGAAGGGAGAACTCCAGAGGCGTGGAGCAGAAGTGTCGTCATCTTGTTCTTCAAGAAAGGTGACAAGACCGGGTTGAAGAACTATCGACCCATTTCGCTTTTAAGCCACGTCTACAAGCTGTTCTCAAGAGTCATCACGAACCGTCTTGCGCGAAGACTCGACGAATTTCAACCACCAGAGCAAGCTGGATTTCGGAGCGGATATGGCACCATAGACCACATCCACATAGTGCGGCAAATTATACAGAAGACAGAGGAGTATAATCAGCCCCTGTGTCTAGCATTCGTGGACTATGAGAAGGCCTTTGACTCGATCGAGATCTGGTCTGTTCTGGAGTCCCTGCAGCGTTGCCAAGTGGATTGGCGATACATCCAAGTGCTGAGATGTCTCTACGAAGCCGCCACCATGTCCGTCCAACTACAGAATCAGCAAACAAGGCCCATACCATTGCATCGAGGAGTGAGACAAGGGGATGTTATTTCCCCGAAATTGTTCACAAATGCAATGGAGGATCTGTTCAAGACGCTACACTGGAAAGGACGTGGCATAAATATCAATGGCGAATACATCTCTCACTTGCGATTTGCGGACGACATCGTCATTATGGCAGAGACGCTGCAGGACCTACAACAGATGCTGAACGACCTGGCTGACTCTTCTGTGCGCATCGGCCTACGGATGAACTTGGACAAAACCAAGGTCATGTTCAATGAACATGTACTACCGAAACCGATCGCAGTACACGGTGCCGTTCTCGAAGTTGTTCAAAACTATGTGTACCTCGGGCAGACTTTGCAGTTAGGTAGAAACAACTTTGAGGATGAGGTGAACAGGAGAATTCAGCTGGGTTGGGCAGCGTTTGGGAAACTTCGTCGGGTCTTTTCATCGTCGATCCCACAGTGCCTTAAGACGAAAGTCTTCAATCAGTGCGTCCTACCCGTCATGACATACGGAGCCGAAACGTGGACACTTACGACACGGCTGGTCCACAAGTTCAAAGTCGCTCAGCGTGCTATGGAGAGGGCTATGCTCGTCGTTTCTCTGAGGGATTGCATCAGGAATGAGGTAATCCGGCAGAGAACCAAGGTCATCGACATAGCCCAAAGGATTAGCAAGCTGAAGTGGCAGTGGGCTGGCCATATTAGCCGCAGAACTGATTACCGTTGGGGTAAACGGGTTCTTGAGTGGAGACCGCGTCTCGGCAAACGTAGTGTAGGATGTCCACAGGCCAGGTGGAGTGATGATCTGCGCAAGACGGCTGGCACGAGCTGGATGCGAGAAGCCGAGGATCGAACCAAGTGGCGCCTATGTCCAGCAGTGGACTGCGATAGGCTGATGATGATGATACCATAGACAGGAAATCGTCTCCAGATACCATATAATATTCCAAAATTTAGTTTATAGAAATTCATTACCCTTTAATGTGTTTTTATAAATATCATCGCAGGAGAAAGAACGAATACTTTACAAACATCTAATTAGACAGTACTTAAGACTTATATAGTACACATTATTTAAATTTCTTTTCACCTGTAGATCTATAATCACGCCACTACTTAGGAAATAGCTTGCATACTACGCGCTTTCCACATAAGGACCGATAAACACTGCACCGGTCTAGTTGCACACCTCCACTTTCTAAGTCACATTCGCAATTTCGCATTTAGCTAAATGGACAATAATTACACTATATTAAAATCTGGAATACTGACCTATGTGGTGCCATTTAAGACGACATTGGAGTTTACTCCTTAGCCCGTGGTATGAACATTTTATCAACAGTAAAATCGAGCGATAATTAAAAGTGAGCTTTATTATTAGTTATGTTGTTTAACAAACTATGAAAACAAATAGCGCTAGAATGCATAGTTATTTGGGATAGATTTCCCGCGACCAAAATGACGTAAGTACCGAGAATTTCATGGACCTTACGCGTTTCGTTTAACTCATAATTGCGCAAAGATTGAACTTATTTTTCTCATGATGACTGAATTCGCGCAAATAAGGCCAAAGATCATCTGGTTCTATATAATTATTTACCGTTTCTTATAGTAATGTTTTATAAGTCATAAACAAGCAGGGTCATCTGATAGCAAACTGACGACTTTCGTCCATGGACACGTAAACTCTAATCGCGAAAAGACCTTTTACTGCGCGATTCAGAATAATTTAAACTTTTCCGTAGTTCTTTGTTTATTTAATAGATGGCGTTGGTGTAAATTTTAGATTGAACGTTAAAGTTACCACACACTTTTTAAATCATTTTCTGTCAATAATACATGAATTCAAATAATTAAAATCAAAAATAATATTGTATTTGATCTTTTCAAAATTAAGCGTGTGATATTGAACTATAAAGATTTAGGAGATTATTTTAAACAAAGATAATACATCCCATCCGGTACCAGGCGCACATAACTCTCCATAGATGTGGTTCATAATGGTGCTTAATGGTAGGGTACTGGACCCGAGGCGAAACCCATATCGTGGTAAACATGTTCCAGATTTTGGTCAAAAAATATCATTTTTTAAAGTTTAGTTTGTGTTTGGTATCGTTTTATCTATACTAATATTATAAACGCGAAAGTTTGTAAGTATGGATGGATGGATGTTTGTTACTCTTTCACGCAAAAACTATTGAACGGATTTGGATGAAACTTTACAGTAATATAGCTTATACATGAGAATAACACATAGGCTACTATTTGCAGCGATAACCGACATACACGCGGGCGGAACCGCGAGCAACAACTAGTACTACATAATGTTAACTAGGTTATTTCAAAGAAGTATTTAAGTTGAATAAACTTAAGCCCTTATCTACTGTTAAAATTATATAAGTCCTAGAAAGCTTTCAACAAGTTTAATATTAGGTACCTGTACTTTGGGATAAAGCTTATCCCAACAAGGATATAACACTTACGTTATTTTCTATATTTTTACATAGCCCTAAGGAAGAAAACAAGTATGATAATCGCCCCATGTTTTGGACATTTCTATACCATTCAGGTTCAGTAGCCAGTACATCCTACTAATATTATAAACGCGAAAGTTTGTAAGGATGGATGGATGGATGGATGTTTGTTACTCTTTCACGCAAAAACTACTGAACGTATTTGCGGACGCTTTACAGTAATATACAGCTTATACAGCAGAATAACACATAGGCTACTATTTGCCGCGTTAACCGACATATACGGAGCCGCGGGCAACGACTATTATAGAATTATTGATCTTAGTTCTAAAGCTAGTGAACGAAATTTACGTATACAATGTAAGGTGAAACACTACATGTGTTTAGGTTCGTTTATTTTCTTCTAGTTTTGGTCCTATCAAGCTTTTGAGGTTTGTCACGCCGTATTGTATATCTGTAGAGTTTACAACATAATATTGAAGAAATTTTTAAGCAAGTTGAACAATGACTTGGGTGGTTTTAAAACTTTAAATATCCAGTATGTTGGCTAAGCCTATACCATATATATATACAAGATATTGAATTAGTTGATCGAAAGTTACATCCACGTATATTCATTAATATCATTAACGGCCTATAGTAGCTGGACAAAGGCTTCTCTCTAGAAAGGAGGAGGATTACACACTAGCCAAATGGGTTTGTCCATTTTACTCCATACGAACCCGTCTTGGTTGTGTTAAGCTTTTTTTTAACCTCCGACGCAAAAAGAGGGGTGTTATAAGTTTGACGTCAATGTTTGTCTGTGTGTGTGTGTCTGTCTGTGGCATCGTAGCTCTCAAACGGATGGACCGATTTCGATGAAGTTTTTTCATTTGAAAGCTAGTGTCCTTGCGGTGGTTCTTAGCTATGTTTGGTCAATATCGGTGCAGCAGTGTAAGAATATCAGCTCTTTTCCAAAATGATGCAAGGCATTTTTGGTGTATGATTACTCGATTAAGTGCTTGCGTAGGGGGTTTTTAAATGATTAATTTTAGCTTGTTATTATTGTCCTGCGAAGTTCACTCACTCCCTCAGTCGACTTAAGACACCCACGCCATGGAAAGTGGAGAAGTGGTGACACTCCTTATGTGTTAGATAGACATTATATTATTATATAATATTATAGATTTGACTGCCTCGTTGGTTTGGTCTCGCGGTTGGTGTGTGCGACTGCTGATCATGAGGTCTTGGGTTCGATTCCCGGGTCGGACCAAATGTTTGTATGATCTACAAATATTTGTTTCGGAGTTTGGGTGTTTTCTATGTTATAATATGTATGTATTTACAAAAAAAAGTATAATTATATGTATTTGTATCAGTTGTCTAGTACCCATAACACAAGCACTGCTTAGCTTGGGACTAGATGGCGTTGTGGGTTAGATGTCCGAAAATATTTATTTATTTATTTATTATTATTATATATACTTTATCAACAAAAATGAGAATACGGTATTAAAATGATATTACACTTTGGTGGGTCAACAGCCATCTACACAATCTAACGGTCAGTAGCCACAAACAGAATGACCATGTACCACCGTCATTAACTTAATAGCTCACACCATTAGCCACGGTGTTCTATGGTACAATATCGGCCCATTGTGTCCGGTACCACCGTGAACTCTTCTGCTATCATCTGACCCCCTGGGCGTGAAAATAACCGAAGTTCTTCGTCACGGATTAATATTAAGTAGAATTTAATTTACGTTATGTAAAATGGATTTTAAAAGCGACGTGTGTAGCGAATTATTGATAGATGAAAAGGGAAGTTGATAGATGGTTGATTACTGAAATCAAACTTTTAAGGATTGTAAGGTAAGGTCTCTAAAATACGAGTACAAACTGCCTCGTTGGTCTCGCGGTTGGCCTGTCGGACCAAATGTTTGTATGATCTACAACTATTTGTTTCGGGTTTTGGGTGTTTTCTATGTATAATATGTATGTATTTACAAAAAAAAGTATATATGTATTTGTATCAGTTGTCCAGTACTCATAACACAAGCTCTGCTTAGCTTGGGACTAGATGGCGTTGTGTTAGATGTCCGAAATATTTATTTTTAATGTTATTAAATATAACTTGGATCCTCCGTTCAGGCTAGGTAATCATGCCTGGTGGAAATCGGGGTAGAAAAGTTAATGTCGGTAAGCTGTACTTGCTTGCTTTTGAGTTTCAAATGGATTGTTGGATCTCTATTAACGCCATCATAACCATCGAGACAATTTATTTGTCTTTTGTTTACGACGACCTCGTGGAAAGTCTTAGCAAAGCAAGGTTTTGAGCAGTGTAGAGCACACACTAACACCAGAAGATTCCGATTATGTTTTTAGACAAGTGATTGCTAATTGCAATCTATTATACTCAGATTTTAGCTTAGGTAAAAATGAATACCCGCCGATGCATTCCTGGAGCTCCTCCCGACTGCCGAGGTAGGCCGCCGCGGGGTTTAGTGCATAGACCGGTCCTCCGAGAGTCCCACACACGCCCTTCGTCTCCACGGAGGGTATGGTGTAGAAAAGCATTACCCGCGTAAAAAAAAAAAAAGGTAAACATGAATACTAGTAATATGTAAAGCTATTTTTTTTTTATATAAAGTGCTTTCAATTCAGAAGATTCAATACCGTGTTGCTGTGAGTCTTTGGCGTGCTCCACTTCCTTAGAGTTGGTAGTGTACAAACGGTTTTGAATGCTTAGCACAAAGATACACAAACATATATTCATACTAGCTGATCCGGCGAACTTCGTACCGCCATATTTATGACCCACGTAACATCGTTTACGTTTTTGTGAATCTAAACCATTCCCAGATCCCCTTGAACACACACAAAAAATTTCATCAAAATCGGTCCAGTCGTTTTTGTGAATCTAAACCATTCCCAGATCCCCTTGAACACACACAAAAAATTTCATCAAAATTGGTCCAGTCGTTTAGGAGGAGTTCAGTCACATACACACGCACACAAGAAATATATATATTAAGATTGTGGACTGAAATACAACAGACATTATTTTTTATCTCAGAAAAAAAGATATTTAAATGATCAACAAATATCAATCTAGTTTTCATAGTGCAAGCCCTGCTTAGTTTGAAACTATTTGGCGTTGTGTTCGATGTCCGAAATATTTATTTATTTATTAACACAATCTACACAACAAAAAATAGTATTGTACTTGATAGTTAAAAAGTAATTGTTATCACAATGTAAGAGCGTTACTATTATGAATGAAGTAGCAAGCAATCTGCGCATACGCGCTTCGTCTGATACAATCGCCGAGCTCCTGCGCACGTCTGCGGACAGGTTAATTAGACGGTCGTGATGTTAAAGCTACCTGTCCCACTTAAGCCTTTATGTAGACCAAAACAACATTGCTGTCCCTGTCAGAGCTTTATAAATGTAATTTTATAAGAATTGGCGATATTAAAAGGTGTAGAGTGCGAAGGGAACTAAATACAAGCGGGAATTACTTAAGGTATTTCTTCAAAAACAAGTTTTCTTCGAAAAAGTGAGCATCCTCTGATAATAATAAAAAAAAGGATTTTTGAGTATCGTTAATACTTTCATATGTATTTAGTGAAAAGCTGTTAACATGAAGTTGCTAACTGACACTTCAATTTTATTTATCTGTATAAAGATGTACTTGAGACATGCTTTTCATCAACTGCAGGTCATTTTGGATAAACATTCTTAGAAATTGACGGATCTATTGACTTAGGAATTATATAATTGTGTTTATTTAGAAACATCAACCCCTGTTACTTAAATAGTGCTGAGCTCGTAGTCGACAGAATGATGAGGTTTAAAGAATCAGTGATAAAGACATGTATCGCATCGACGACATAAGTACTTCGGTGAAATGTCTAGACAGGTAGTGTCATTTATTTATACAAACTTAAGCTGTCCTTATTACATGGTTGCATGGGTAAGAACTGTCATCTGTGCATATTGCTTGAAAGCGCGTCGTGATCTTGCCGTTGAACAAGTTAAGCGAGAGAAATAAATGTCTTATACGATTTCTATTGAGCAAAATCTTTAGAACAAGGCTTCTGGTAGTATGTATAGTCTAAATTTCTACAAACAGACACACAAAAAATTAGTAAAAACTGTTTAGTGATATTAAAGTTCGTTTCTCTAGTAAGTAAATAATAATAAATTAAATTAAAAAACATTTTAAAAACAAGCTTTTACTGGAATGCCTCGAGACGAATCAAACGAGTCCAAACTCGATGATATTGCGACGTTTCTTTACAGAGTTCCTATGGCCACCTTCCAGCTCCAGCATCAGATCAGCTCCATGTGATTATAATATTGTATTGTCACGATGTATACATATGCTTGCAAAATTTCAGCAAAATCGGTTGAAGATATCTGCTTCAAAATTGAGTTGCAAGATTCCACCCGAACATACAAGCATACATACATACATTCCAAGTTAATAAAAAGCTTGTAATTAAAAACCATTGTGTGAATCACTCTGGTTTAATCATTTGTCTTTTTATAAGAAACGAATGAGTCTCGGTGTAGTAAATGAAAACCAACGCTAATGGACAAGACTCGGGAGGGTGTTGCCTTTTGAGGGATCTAGAAATGGGGGAAGATGTCCTCTCATAACCTCTCTTACTTTTCTCCAGAAAAGCAACGAATAATTGTTATACATACTCTGATTTTCTACGGTCAGAGTCAAAACCCTCTTCTTGTTTTTTGCATTCAAAGGACGGTTAAATAATTGAGCTTCAAGTATCTGTGGGCGACGGTATGATGTACCATCACGTGACCTATCTTCTTGTTTGCCAGTATATAGAACATAATGGGGTAATAGAGAAGTAATATTTAAGTAACTAAATGGTTTTCTTAGGGAGGTCTATCAAAATAAAATAAGAAAACGATTTAAACCTATTAAATTAAAATAAATGCAATTAACTTTACGACTGAACTTCAATATTACGCGAAACAAGATTCATCTAATATTTCTGTTTAATTTGAATTTGCTTGAGATTTCAGAAATTCAATTTCAATAATTTAATATCTAGCAGTATCTTTACGTTCTTAAATAATTTAATAGCTGATTCTCGATGAAGTCTTTAAGCTACTTAATAGCATACTAAAGCTATTGAACAATATGATCGAACAACCGTTACCTTTTAACACTCGAAATGACCTCTGACATAGAATAATAAAGCATCTTAGATTTACATCTTTAAGCATCCATATATAGTACTGGTTTTGTATGTAACGGTCTGATTAATGAAGATATAGGCAAAGATTATAATATAGGAAATGCAACATCATCCTCACACAAGAACGGAGACTAAGTATTGTTTAGATTAGAAATTTTGCAATTCAAACTACTATAACAATATCCCACAGATCATAGATATTAGACCGACGGCAATAATACGTTAATTAAACTTGTTAATTCCATAGGCAAGTAGTTGAGCCATTGATTAGAACAATCGATTTATATATGTTCATAGTTGCATTACGCAAATATGATCATATCTCAGAGTTTCGTTCTAAGCTCAGGTGGCTACCAATACGCTTTCGCCGGAATCTACATATTCTTTCTCTTCTATACAGTGTTCTGTTTCATCCTCACACACCTCTTTATCTCAAAGAACGTTTTTAGTTCCTAAAAACACACATTGCAGGGACCTGAAGTCATCAGAGAATTTAATACCGAAGATGCCAAAACATTTAACTCAGTTTGCAGACAGGTCTTTTACTGTGCAAGCTGTAAGACTTTGGAACAACTTGCCTTAGAGAATTCGGCAAACAAAAACTTTGCCTATTTTTAAAAAGCTGGTGAATGACCATTATTTATCATTATGTTTTATTTATGTCCTTTTTTTGTTGTTGACCGTAGATGTGATTCATTGCTAGATATTCTAGCGATGAACCACATCTACTGTCAACAGCAAGGTCTTAAATCTGAAGACGAAAAACCAGAAGTGTTGTAGTTATAGAAAAAGCGGTTCGTTCCTTATTTATTATGCTTGAAGAATTTCTCACTTACTTTTAATAGTTATTCACACAGGACGCGGCAATCAATCAAAGTGTGTTGACGTGTTTAGGAGGTGCGGCCGCGTAAGTGAGCAGTATATCCATAAATACAGATCCAGATTGACTTGTAGATGAATAGCGAACGATCGCTGGAGACTCAGCGTTTAACTGAGAAAACTTGTTTTACCTAAAATTAACCAAAGGACCCCCTTCGAAATCATTTTCTTTAATGTAAGGATAGTTAGGGATAAAGGCGCAAAACGGGTCACCTCATCACCTGATGGTAAATTACAATGATCTTAAAGACGTTCAGATATAGACTAAAGAACAACGCCGTTGTCACCTTTCGAGTTTTAGCAGAAAGGGGAGTCGGTGAAAAGCCATATTTATTATATTGTGATCAGAGCAATTTATACAAATGCATAGGATTTTGAAGAGTTTTTTTAACATGACTTTCTTTGGTATCGTTATATTTTTAAAACGGAACAAGAGAGAAGGTCAATAGAGGTAAGAATAACTAATGGAGCAAGGGAAAATCTTAGCTCCATTCCGCTGAAGTATGCGGAATGCGAATGCAGTTGCCAGAACCAATTGTTAAACGCCCTCTCAGTCTCAGATGAATCTCAGACGTCCTTGAAGAGATAAAACAGGCTAGATCTTCCTTATTGTTGTAGTGTAATTAGTTTTCTTGTGAGAACAGTCTCGCTGCACATTCTTGTAATTCCAATAATCAGTTAATCGTTTTGTAACTAGTCTCGTTGCAATACACGCTCGCTTTAGCAGATCTCACGTTGTGAGGCCACATTTACATTCAGTGTCATGTTTCATCATAGTTGTTAAATCCTACATGTTTATAAATTGATAAAGATAGTAGAAATTCATTAATGTGATATAAACATACAGTAAATACATTAATACGACTCCAAAATAAAATGTACCTGTAGAAAACTGATGCGTTCCAGTTAAAATCCCACATGCCGACCTCAGACATTACTTACGGGGTACATTGATTAATCGGCTTCCAACAATTGCCAATATTAATCTGCTCACCATTTACGCCTCGAACTATATACAGGGTGTCCACAAACGGCAGGCCTATTGATAACTAGTTTACTGATTATTCCAATAGGCGGTAGTCGGCTGGCTTCGGTTCATTTTGCAGAGGCTACTTTAAGTGAATTCTATCTTAATATGTAATTATTCTAACTAATATTTTACATGCCTGATATAAGTCAGAAAGGTTGAGAGACTATCGCGTTGCCTTTTATGTACATTATTGATGTTTTAGGAAGTAATGTTGTCAGGCACTAGTCGAATTGTTCAATTACTCTCTTATACGTTCGCAAAATATCATGTAATTTGCCAAGCTCAAAGAAGGTCATTACTGAACATACGCCTTCTCCAAGGTGCGCCTGTGCTGTCCTCATCCAACGGCTTCCAACGGTTTTTTCCGGTATGCAGTTGTCTCATGAGAATTCTTTGGTACCATACGCCTCTTATTGCATAGTTAGTCTGTAATACGTTCACAAAATATCATGTAATTTCAATTGATTTAAATCACTCCATTACATTTTATCCCTTTTCTCATGTCAATTCCAATAAATTTACATAAAATTGCACTGACGCGTTCTTTTCCTAGAAAAGTTTCAAAGCATCCTGTATATCATCGCTGTCACCTCAGATATTTACAGCGCCCAGGTTTTATTACCCGTTTTGTTAAATCGATCATGAAAGCATTAACACCTTCCATTGGTGCTTTAAACCTATCTTGTTTTTCCATAATTTGTATTGACACGTCAATAGGGTGCGAGCAGTATTTTAATTATGTATTCTCTCTAGTCGTTTTGCTGAACACCGGATGGTTCATGGTGAGGCAACGTAATATCTAGCTGGTGGTTTATAATTGCAGTTTTTATCAGTGTGGTTATAACGGGTGTGTTTATACCTATAACTATAGTTTATTGTTTGTTATAATTAACTTTTAAAATTATATCGCCTACTTCAATGTATACCTACTTTGTAATGAATTGTAATAATGTGATTTTTATCCTGAAGGGTCGAGTGGTTTCTTGAAATTTGAATGGGATCAAAAGGAAAGAATACTCTTCGAAATAAAAAAAATATTTTTTATAATCGGATGAATGGATTTTTGAGGCATCAAACTTACAAGTTACTTACTCCTAATCGAAGTTGGTTAAATTAAAACCATGAATAACTATATAAATGTGATTCGTCCTTTTTATAGCCCTTATCTGGATAAACTTATAAGTGTTATCATAATTGATATCCTCGCTTTATACAGCGCAGGCAACGATAAAATAGAGGCTTTCAAGAAATTTTATTACCATATATAAATATACAAAATGTCGATTAATAATCCAAAGGTGTTTATAAATAAGTCTAGCAGTTAGTTGGGACTGCTAGGACAGAGGTAGGAGGTTCGACTTATACCCCGGGATAAATAATCTTATGATAGTCTCGGCCATTTGTGCCATATCTGAGTTATTTAAGCATTCGGATTCTTATGTGAAATAAAATAGTTTAATTATAATTTAAAAACAAATGATGTGCACTACATTTATTTACTTCTTACGTTATGAATGACGATTTTGTAATATATTTCAAGATGGTTTACAAAATCGATCTTGAAAAAACTAGTCCCTGATAAGACTATTCGACTGCACGGTTGGCGTAATGGTTTAAGCGGTCGCCACGCCGCTTCCTACTGCGCCAAGTGTTGTGGGTTCAAATCCCACATGGGACAGCACTTTGTGATCCATAAAGTAAAGTGACCCGTGACACAGGTTGTATATTCCTAATGCGGGAGTGGTCTTATTATAGAAAAAAAAAAGAAAAATAAATCTGAGTAAGTTTCTTACATCCTACACTCAGTGTCAGATAGCTAAACTACATAGCAACATCAATATATAACGATACAAGTAGTTTTGCTATTGTCTGTTAGATGGAAAAAGGGGTGAGGGGTCACCCCCGCAAATTGTCACCCATTGCTTCATCCAAAAATCTTATTCTAATCTCCTCTTTGTATTTACTGCGTGGTATATAAGATGTATCATAGATAGAAATAATACATAATAGCTAAAATCAAATGTGCATTATTAATTTTTATCGGCAAATTATTATTTGTTTGGAGTCGAACTCTCAAACAACAAAATCCATTTACATAATTATTTTATTTATTGCTAAAGAAATACTAAGTTATTTGCTTATCTTAATTAAGACAGGTTTAATTTTATGTTGAGTTTATGTATAACGTTATACACATGTTATACAACTATAAAATATAGGATTGCCAACTAATTGTGGTATAATTTATGAAGATTTCACTATTCAAGATTTATCTCATTTAAGAATAAGGAATTCTAATTAGTTGCGTTCGATTGGTAACCTCACAGTGATTCAAACGTATCTACAGTTTTAAAGATAATGTAAAAGATGACATAAGTTTTTGTATTATTCATACCGTGTGGGAGAGCCACGCTTCGGCATGAATGGGGGGCCGGCTCGACCGGAGTGGTACCACGACCTCACAGAAAACCGGTGTGAAATAGTGCTTGCGCTGTTTCACCCCTCTCCCTATCTCCCATCCCCTATCCCCCAAAGGCCGGTACCGCACTTGTGACGCCTCTGGTGTTGCGGGTGTCCATGGGCGGCGGTAATCGCTTATCATCAGGCAATACCTCCTATTCCATAAAAAAACTAGCTTTGCCTGGGGCTCCGCCCGCGTGTATGTCGGTTATTACTGTAAAGAGTAGCCAATGTCCTTCCTTAACAATAAAACTTCTAATCTCTATGCCAAATTTCATTGAAATCGGTGCGGCGGTTTAACTGTGAGAGCGTAACAGATAGACAGACCAGCAGAGTTACTTTTGAATTTATAATATTAGCAGAGAAGCAAGGATCTATATGAAAATTTACATTATTTGGCTGAGATTCTACTGCGCAGTCGTTCTAGTAGTTCCTAACCATGGGCAAAAATGTTTGTTCACTTCTGTCAGTTGGACCGTGGGCACATCTTTGTACCTGTAGTCTTACAGTCACGGGCATTCTCATCCAGTCGTTTTCTTCTCCATAGTTCTATCAATGTGACTAGGGACAAGTAATATTGTCCACATTTCAACTAGGTGTAATAACGACTTTTCCTGGTTCCTGGATCTGAATTTACCTTAAACAGAAGGGTTTATAAATCAATAATTTAAATATTACTATTATTTATGATTTGTTTATTGACAATATATTGTAATAAAGTTTACGATATTACGTATTTAAACACTGTTTTATTTTTGTTACAGGTATGTTATCAAGACTTTATGCAACTTATGTAGTACGCAGGCAATTTGGTTATCAATAGTTAATTCTATAGGTGACTGCCGCTGGTTTAGAATTGCAAATTTTGGTGAGTTTAAATCTATATTTTAAGTACATATGTATTTTACTTTTTCAGAGAAAATTGAAACCCAAGTAGACAAAAGATATGTCAACTTATTAACATAACATTGCCTAAATATTGATTCCATTCCTAATAATCGAAATTCATTTATACTCCCTATAGACCACGGGCCCGTATCGATTGATGGGTCGAAAAGTGACGGCATAGTGTTGAATGTTATTGTTTTCTGCCCCTGTATATTTCTAAAAAGGTCTCCTGGTGGTTCACATGACCCATCAATTTGACACGGCACCGTAGTCTACCACTATTTATACTCTAAAACTCCTACCCCTATATTTATCGATCATATAAAAACCAAGCCGTTGAAACAAATTCTTCATAATATGCCTACATTATTTTGTAAAGCTCTTTGATTCAAAACAAGTTACATAAAAGGCTCCTGACTATCGGCACTATAGCTGTTCTGTTAGTAAACCTACCTGTCTTTATCTATGAATTTATGTGCGTTGATGCGATAGGCAATACTTTGCCTATTTCTAATATTATTCTCGTAAATGTGTTTTGAATGGGTGATTCTAAGAGCTTGGATGCGTTTGATGGTAGCTGAAAACGGTAATATTAATTGAGACTGTCATTATACTTTGCCATAGTTTTAATATATAGAAAGGTAAGTAATATTAACGGTAGAATTGGCATTAATAGGTTTTCTTTATATAGCCCTGCCAAAATGACTCTACTCTGCCTGATGGAAAGCATAGGCAGAATCCTAGAGTGGTGTGGGCACCATACTCATTGCGAATGCATAAAATGAAACAATGCAACATTGTGACCCACACCTATTGATGCTTCTGCATCATTGGGTTTGAAAAATTATGTAATCCTCCGATCCCATTACTAGACATTGCCAAGCATTTGGGGACTTGGGATTACTTGGGGACTTAGGAACCAGAAGTATGTTGGATCTCTACTAGGTGAAAGGTGAAAATCTGGTGCTCTACTTTAGAGAGCATCAGACCCACCCATGTGATTTTTGTTTCTCCCTGAATCGAAGTCGTACCTACATGGAACATAAAATCTAGAAAGAAGGGCCATTTTTTTTGTCGTTGATAGAACATAGACAAGAATAACACAATTACTTGATAGCTTTTACTTATTTTTGGCTTGACCAGTCAGCCTGTCATAACAGCTAGTGCAAGCTATTTAAAGCATTAGGAAATTCAAAGATCAAGGTAAAAAATAATTTCTGAAACCAATTGGCAGCAAATGGTAACGATTTCCTATAGACGTTACGAACCTATAACACAAGGATTCACTAACCCTATGTATGTCTACCTTTACCGGTAGAAATATAACAAATTAAAAACTATATCATTCTGAAGCCTTCTCTTATTTTCCAGCCAATCTTTGTAAGCCGTATGTCGACTTGAATCGTAGCATCTATCGAATCTAACTGTTTTCTCATTTTCCTATATCGCATACCTTTGAAATACCATCACGTGTACCTAGTATTGATTATTCTACCACAAATAATATTGAACCCAACCAAATTGTGTGTATCATTGAATTACATCAAAAGATACCCTTTAGTGGTGATTTGTAATTTGGTACGTTTACAATACAATGAGTCTAAAGAATTTGTATATGAACACCGAATCATTTAAATTGCTTGTAATTTTAGTTGTGCAGAGCAATCTCCGAATTCAATTAGGGTTGGCTGTTGTAATAAAACTTAGTAAAAAATATTACTTAATATTATTAACTCCAGAAAAAAGTATAATCAACTTCTTTGCGCCCATATGCACAGAAAAGGGCATAGGGCACTATAATGTTGTTACAACTTTTATCTAGACTAAAAAGTTTGTTTATCTGGGTAAACGCGCTCATCTTAGGAACTACTGATCCAAAATTATTTTAGTAATCGGTAGCCTATTTCTGGAGGAAGGATATATGAAATTACGTAGACTAGGATCTGAGCATCATTGAAAAATACTGCACAATTGAGGCGAACTTTATCTTTTTGAGAGACACATAGCCCAGAACTAGTCAAGCATACAAATTAAGTACCGATAACATAATAAACTCTAGGGATACCTACATTTATTAAAAATCTACATAAGAATGTTGACCATTACTCTTGGATTCTGTTCATGCTTTCAGTCAGAGTAGAGTCACTTTGGCTGGCCCATACATAAAAAAGTTAAACGCGAGCTAAGCCGAATCCACAAGCCTACTTCTAATAGTTTAAGATATATCAAGAAGCTTTTCCTTTAATACGAATCAACAGGTGGTTGTGACAACCCTCGGCGAGTTGTCGGCACCTCCAAATTACAGGTAATGACGGCCGCCGGTCGGCCGTCGGTCGCCAGCTAAGTCCGGCCGAGATGTTTTAAATGTATTATCGCCTGCCATGGGTCGCCGCACTCCATGCCATGCGAACCATCAAAAATTATGTAAAGGTCATCCATTATTGTTCTTCATAGACCCGAATAAAACCTGGTATAGGGGCGCCACTGTTGCGTTCTTTTTGTTGCAACTTCATGTGGTCTATTCATCCTATGTTTGTTCGTAAAAGCCGATTAAAGGTGCATACTATGCAGGCCACCATTACTGCAAGCCGTTTGGTTGGTGTGTTATAGTTGGCCAAACCTCTGTTCTAAGGAGAGGCATATGACCAACAATGAATCGTTAAAGGCTGTTGATGATGATGATGAAGATATGATGATGATGAAAATGATGTATATTCACTGATTGGCTACCGAGTCACAAATTCAAAATAGTACTACATAGCAATCGATAGTGATGGCATGTTAATTACGGTTCAAAGTTACTTTTGACATTTAAAGAAAATAGTTTCATTTGTTTTCCATGAAAAGTTGACATGATTTGCATGTTCACATTTGAACACTGATAACACGACACTACTCCTAATGGTAATAGTGTGATATTAAATATTCGTATGCGATAAAGGCACTATGCAACATAATGTGAATTTATAAATTCGAGTCCGTACTTCCTGAGATAAACGCGTTCTAGCAACAAACAAATTCTTCAACTTTAAAATCATACTAATTAGTCTAGTCAATAAGTTCAAAAACGTGTTAAATATAAATAAAGCTCATAAAAATATGTGCGATACCTGATTCGATTTGGAATGACGTCTAGAAAAATGTTTTTTTTTTTTTTAAATTGCGATTGTTATTAACAAAATAAGAGAAAAAAAACAAGGTATTCAGTTTTTCGTTAATAACTTCTACAATAGAGATATTTAAGGAATTTAAAAAAAAACATTCCGAAAGAGGAGGAAATTTCCAATAAAAAAGTCTTAACTCACGAAACAAAATCTCTCTTATGTATAACTGTTTTAACGCTGAAAATTGGGCTCCGCGTGGTCGTTACGGAATAGGCGCGCCGCCTGAGAAGCCGGTATATCACCTAAAATATTTTTTTTATAATATTAGATAACTATTAAACACTTTGAATAAATTATGGTGTAATCTAGACATTTGAACGAAAAAAACCACGGTGAAAAAAAACATTTGTCGATTTTTTTAAAAGTTTAAATAATTGGTCAAAAAATTTTTAGACCTTTAGATTTAGATTATCTTATTTAGGTACTTAATAAAGTTATGCAAAAAGAATTATTAAATCTTATTATTTTGTTAATTATAATTTATTGTGAGTGCGAGACCGGAGGCCCAAATAGTCTAGTCGACAAGTTCCACTTGTTGACTAGACTAAAAGATGCAGCAGCATCACTAGGCCGCCATGGTGGGGGTCGCCATACTGCATTGTCTGCATTCGCAGTGAGTATGGTGACCGCCACTCTTGGATTCTGCCTATGCTTTCCATCAGGCAGAGTAGAGTCATTTTGGCGGGCCATACATAAAAAAAAAAATTAAACTAACAGAAAATGAATTTTCCAAAAGAAAATATTAGAACTTATTTTTGAGTAATATCTTATTACTGCTGTTTTTGAATCTAATATAGACATTCATTATGTTTTTTGTTAAAAAAAAAATTATAACAAATGGACTATTGTGGGATATTTAAAAAAAAACCATCTTAATGCAAAGGTGAAAAAATGTTTTTTTTTTTATTGTTAAATATTTTTTTTTGTGTTAATAATCGTTTTTTTATATTTCAATTGTTTAAATAATAAGTTTATCATTTTTTTATTCTTAACTAATAAACTAAAAAAATAAACTTTATAAAAAATTAAATTTCTTTAATAATTTAAAAACAAAAAAAAAAAAATTTTTTTCTTTTCTTATTTCAAAAAAAAATTGTTATATATGGTTGTATAAACCCTTAAAAACATTTTTCTAGACGTCATTCCGAATCGAATGAGTTATCGCACATATTTCTTTAGCTTTATTTCTATTTAACACGTTTTTGAAATTGTTGACTAGACTAAATATGTATTATAAATGCGAAAGTTTGTAAGGATGTGTGTGTGTGTGTGTGTGTGTGTGTGTGTGTGTGTGTGTGTGTGTGTGTGTGTGTGTGTTTGTTACTCTTTGACATAAAAACTACTGAAGGAATTTAGATGACACTTAACAGTTATATAGCTTATACATCAGAATAACACATAGGCTGGTAGTTATATAATTTATATCAGTATAAATTAATAACTTAAGTTAATTTAGAAAGGCACTTAATATAATTTATGCTGTTTCTCTTAACTTTAGACAAGTATACATACATTTAATATGCGAATGAGTTAGGCAAAGTTCGATCTTTTTAGCTAAGTGTTCAAATACTTTAACTTTTAAAATGTGCTTCGTTTTCAAGTAATTAACCCAAATAGTTTACATATTTTACCATATTTATGTTAAATGTAAATTTATTCGGCTATCAAATAATTCGAAATGGTAACACTGTTAATTAATTAAACTAATTTGTCCCGCTCCTCTTATGTCAAGATTCCCAAGATGGCCGTTCATCACATAGTAGAATTATGTAATATAGACATGACGAAGTCCACATTTACACATTTAATATACACATATATATAAGTATAGTAAATTAAAAACTATGACACAATCAATAACCCTAGATATTTTGACAAACGTAGTGTGGGACGCCCTATGATCAAATGGCAGGACGACTTGCGTAAGAGGGCTGGCAGCGACTGGATGCAAAAAGCAACAGAACGAGCTCTGTGGTGTTCCTTGGGAGAGGCCTATGTCCAGCAACGGGCTGGGTGAATGATTTTGACCTTTAAAGGTTGTAAGTCTGTGTGTTGATGGATAAAATATATGGAGTGTCATAACCCCTATTCATCCTACAGGCAATGTAAGAGCCGACTATGGTAGAAAACTACGAAAGACATCAGCATTGTAAGGAGTCTGTCAAGTCCAGAGAGACCTTTGTCCAGCAGTTGACTGTTAAAAGCTATTGATAATAGTAATAAACAAGTTTTAAAAGTCATGTGTAAGTTGTGAACAAATAAATGGACCTACATACGTCGATATCTTCCTTTCCGCCAATAGAAACTAATAATTTATTATGATTTGAAATATTTTTATGATTGGTAATAAAAGCGGCTCTAATTTATTGTCACGGAAGACTATCAAATAGAAAATATAAATGTTTTAAGTCGTGATGTTGGAGTGAGTTTGGCATTTGGCCAATCAAGAAAGAAAGCAGCCATAAACTTTTGCGATGCTTTCTGCTACTAACTAGTAGATGACAAACAAACACTCTTACCTTTCCGCATAGATATAAGACTTCATAGGCGAGAAAATACACTTGAACTGCTCAACCGATCGTCATGAAATTTTCCATATTCGTTATTAAGAGTATTATAAAAAATAGGGTTCATTATAATAAAAACGCTTTTACCGAGGGATAGACGAGGAAACATTTTTGAAAGTTTTTAATATTATAATTATAAATAACTAGGTGACCCGGCGAACTACCTTTTTTTATTTGATCCGAGCATAGACTAAAGATTAAGTTGCCACGTACAACGCCCATAAATTAAAAAGTTTATGTACAGATCACGTATGTAATAAATGACGTAGGTTAAACCCTATTTTTAAGACTATTAACTTGAAAAGTACATACAGACGGTAAAAATAGACGGTACCTGACCTCTAGGAGGCACCTGCTGTGTTGTTGTGTGGGTTGTTTTTATATCCTTACTGGCTAACGTCCGCGACTCCACTCACGTGATTATCTAACCCTTTATCGAAAATATATAAAATAAGGGATATCATCTCTCTGCCACATTCTTACATTTTTTTTTATTGAATAGGCGGGCAAACGAGCAGACGTATCGCCTGATGGTAAGCGATTACCACCGCCCATGGACACCTGCAACACCAGAAGCGTCACAAGTGTGTTGCGGGCCTTTTGGGGAAGGGGGAGGAGAGGGGGAAGTAGAGGTAGGGGGATTGGGGTATGGGCCTCTGAAACTTACATTCGTACGTATATATTTATGTTTGCTGACGTGGCTTCAGGTTAGCCAAGGAAAATGAATGTTGCCTTAATTATTTATATTTAATTCATCTACTTACATGACTTATCCCTTCCACACGCCACCACACAGAAGATTAAACCCTCAGATGTATCTGTCGATGGGGACACCCTATTTTCACCCACATTTCAGGAAAATACAGCTTCCTCCGAACAATAAACGTATTTAAAGTACTAAGTCACAACACAGTAAAAGGATTTATGAAGTGAAGGATTCTTTGATCATACATTTGTACATACATATTATAAACTAATATTTTCTAAAACAAAACTCATCCATAAAATTCTTACTCAACGACCTGCTTCTAAGATATCCCGACATACCACTTCTTGTACCCCTAAAAAATACTTTATTTTAATTTTGTTAGAGTTTATAATCCTTCTCAAATGCTGTTTCTCTAATTGTTTCCTAGCCCGGGGGTATGAGTCGACAGAGAATGGGCGGGCCATCGTTCGGGTATAAACGGTTGTTGAAACTGGCCTGCTACAGTTTCGGTTTGAAATTAATTGCTTCAACTGACCTCTACTTAAAGAGAAACATTTAAAATATCACTTGGTGCCGTCGTGGTATGATGAGTTCAAAATAAATTGTTTTCATTTATCTTTTACAATTTGAACAGCCTGAACTTCACTAGTGAGAAGCCTGTTTGATTTATAACTGTTCAAAATTTTTGATTTTAATAGAGTCAGTACTTTTGACATTGTTGAATTATAATTTTCATGTCAAGTTGTTGCTAACAATAAACTTCGAAACTATCTAACCGATTTTTACGTTTTATTTTATTGTAAGTGTGTTTTGCTGGCGTACCTAAGATAGAAGAAGATTGAACAGACACAGATTAAGTTCTGTGGGTCATCTATAGTGTACAAATATGTGCAGTGCAGTGGTTGTGCAGTAGCATTCCGTATATGACATGACATTTTCAAAACTACATTTTTTATAAACGGGCAAACAAGCAGACATATTGCCTGATGGTAAGCGATTACCTCCGAAAGACCTATGTCCAGCATGGATTGTTTGTTTGTTTGTTGACGTGATGTCATTTTAAAACAGTACATCAATATCTACTAAAAAAAATATGTGTAAATATCACTACTAATTATTTATTAAAACTTATTCTTCTAAATTTGACTTTATTATACCTTTATGAATAGCAACTGACATAACACTAACGCACACCTCTGTTTGCGCAAAATTGATACGAAAGTTTTCCTAATAATTTTAGGTGAGAAATTTCATACTTAGAGAGTTAGTACTTAGACAGTTCCACTACTTTCTCCAGCTGTAGAGTTATTGTTGACAGTATCGAGCCAACTCCACAAATTCTAGGCAGACGTGAACTAGTCATGGCGGCTGACAAGCCATTGTTCTCGAACAATGCTTCGTGACGTATTTGCTGTGACGGAGGATACTGTGGGAAATCTAGGGTGTTTAGTGTCGGATGTGGGAGGTCTATAAATGTAATATTTAACAAATATTTTACACTTGAAAAAAAAATGCGTTCAGTTTTTTCTTTCCTTCTTCCGCCTAAACAATTGAGTCTTCATTTGACTTAACGATTGATTCTAGCGTTGTTTCCTGGACTGTTGGTTCAGCATTCAGCGATCCTGTCTTCTTTCCTTCAGTGTCTTTGCCCACAACTTCCATACCCAGAAAATGTTTCATCGTTACCAGGGAAATATGTTGTTTTCTTTATGAAGGGTAAATTTTTGGTAATGATGTATGAACGGTATCAAATGATTTTTTGAGTTTAAAAAGTTTGTTTTTTAAAGGAATTTATTAGTTACCAACTTCGTTTTATGACATATTAGAAGGCAGTATAGCCTACATTGATAACAAAATACCTGCGGCCGTTATACACGATTCCATTCCCTTACATTCTATAATTTAAAAACCCCATCAAACTTTCGTGCCTGCGGTAGGAAGCGATGGCATACCATGGCCCAGTGGGAACAAATTGTGGCGGCACGCAGCCATGGTATCATTTGCTACCGCAATCAACGTAATCACTACACGGGATGATTCGACTCGCCCGCGCACCTCTCCTGCCAAGAGCACGTTTTTTGTGCCAGGATTAACACGAATTGATATCGATTTGAGGCGGGTAATACTGTCACATTGTTGATATTAACGTCAAACATGGATAAAATAAAGGCAGGGATCTCCTGGAATAGCTAAACACATGTAGTCTTTTGATATAAGATAATTTATAATGCAACACATGCTGTCACATTTTTTTCGTTTAAATGTAAGTCAAATAATTGAAGAAAATAATGCCTTACATTCATAGCTCATGGTTTACTAGTTCAGAATCAACAGATATCCGATATCAGATAATAATATCGTGAGTGCCAATGCTTGAATTTAGACCTTATTTAAAACTCTTCCAAGTAAGTGGACACTTACTTATATAGCTCAAGAAGTTCGTCTAATCCTTTCATACCGTATTAGCAGACTGTACCTTCTGTCTGCCATGTCTTCAGAACATCACCAATTTGATCACCAGTATATTATGCGTGGCAGAAGTGATATTGTTGTCTACACATACTTTTAACTTTTCTATTGGAATTTTAATGCGACGAATGAAAATTTCGATAACAATACATAGTAGGTTTACTAGAAGAACATGCGTTGAAATTCCGTTAGAAGTCAACATTTACTAAATTTAACTTTATGCTAGCAACTAAAGTCTCTTTTTCCTTTGTCTCCCTTAAAGCCACAATCGAAACCACGAACATCTTAACTTAGAAGCCTAACTTCACGCAATATTAGATTCTCAGTTGTAGACGCGTAGGTTGATTTTGCAATCTTTTATATAATTTATCATTATGGACCGTTTGGCAGGTGGTTGTTTTCTACAACATTGTTTCAGTACACCTCCATTTAAGAGATAGTAGACGTAACATCAGTCATAAAATAAAAGGAAATTGACACATGCAATTTAAAACTAAACGTAGAGAATAACTTTGCTTTTATTTAAATTTAGTTGAACAATAATGAAAAGTATAAGTTCACATAAACAGAAAGAAAGCTAGATGGAATTTATGTAGTGAAAATTTAGTCAGGATTTTCATATCCTAATTCCATCCATTATTATGTATTTTTTATGATTTCTGTTATAATAATTAAACAAATACCTCGATTACAATGTCAGACATCTGTCAAAAATTTTGATCAAAGTATTTTCTAGTTAGGTTTTTTGGGGCTAAACTCGTAACTTTTAATAGGTATAGACACTTTATTTTGAAAGTAAGAAGTTGAAAATAACGATAAAGCTAACGTTTAAAGATGTGAGTTATTAATTGTGGCCAAGGGAAGGAATAAACCAATCAATATAAAGCCTACTCATTTGCTCATGTACGCCAAAAAGAGGAAAATCAGCAATTTAAAAAAAACCTGATAGCAAAAATAATATACAGTGGTTTCAAAATAACTCTCATTGAAATTCATCTCTTTCGACAACCCTACTGTATTACCATTCCAATATGATCGACCCAATCAAAAGCCTCTATCAAATCGACGTCGATAGACTCACAGATAACGTGACCAGTTTGTAAATTATTAATATCGGCACTTTCCATAATTTTCCCTTTAAAGCTTTTCATGTTAAATAGTGGTTGGTGAGATTAGTTTTAATTATCTTATGGTTCACATCTGAGAGTTGTTCTAAATTAAGTTGATTAACTTTCAATGTGAGTTGTTGATAAGATACTTTCTTTCAAGATGATTGTTGTACCCTATTTCTTGTTGGTTGTTACATTACTTGTTATCATGGCTTCTTAAGTCATATCATTATTATGTAATTTCTTTTCATTTACCCCTTTTTAGGGTTTCGTGGCAAAGGCAAAAATCGGAACCCTTATAGATTCGTCACGTCTGTCTGTCTGTCTGTCTGTCCGTCCGTCTGTCTGTCCGTCCGTATGTCACAGCCACTTTATTCCGAAACTATAAGAACTATACTGTTGAAACTTGGTAAATAGATGTATTCTGTGAACCGCATTAAGATTTTCACACAAAAATAGAAAAAAAACAATGAATTTTGGGGGTAATAACATAACAAATACATGGAACTGAAACTCAAAAATTTTTTTTTATCAAACCCCTACGTGTGGGGTATCTATGGATAGGTCTTCAAAAATGATATTGAGGTTTCCAATATCATTTTTTTCTAAACTGAATAGTTTGCACAAGAGACACTTCCAAAGTGGTAAAATGTGTGTCCCCCCCCCCTTTAACTTCTAAAATAAGAGAATGATAAAACTAAAAAATATATATGATGTACATTACCATGTAAACTTCCACCGAAAATTGGTTTGAACGAAATCTAGTAAGTAGTTTTTTTTAATACGTCATAAATCGTAAACTGCAATATACCTTTCATTCAATCAACACAAATATAAAAATATAAATTATATTATGTTACTTACTGCTGCGGAACCCTTCATGGGCGAGTCCGACTCGCACTTGGCCGCTTTTTAAGAATATAGGTTACAGTTTTAATACAAGACCGACGAAGATTTTACATTAGACTTAAAACTAAACTGCGTACTCAAATGTTGATTCTGTGATTCCTGATCTCTTATAATCGTATAGATTAAACATATTGACACTTGATATTTAAATTTCCATTTTAGTAGCAGAATTTCTTGTCAGAATCTTATGGGTACCTTTACAACTTCTAATTAACCCGGACACTTACCCACTAAGTATATGGCGTTTATTGCTTTAGTGAGCTCTTCGGTTTCTGATATAAACTTCATTAACAAAGTCTAACCGTTGACTTCGGCTTCGAGTTTTATAATAAGTGTAGAAAAACTATCGTTGGTATTTTATATCTTTAATTCAAAAGTCCCACAACAATATCACCTGGTATAAGGGTTGCGAAGATCTATCTAATGGCAGTCGCTCCACGTAAAAAATTACAGCTAAATCATGGTAGATTTTATCAAAATTGGTCCATCGTTTGCGCGTGAAGAAGTAACAAACATACACACTCACAAACTTTCACCTTTATAATATTAGTCTGATTAAAAAAAAGGTAAGCTGTATCTTCATTCTTAAATTTTTTACCACATTGAGGGTAGAAAAGGTGGAATCATCATCTTCCTAGCTTTTATTATTCCCAAGATTTGGGGTCGACTACTAGTTCAACCGGTTTTACCTGAATATCAGTTTTTACACGGAGCGACTGGCATCGGACCTCCGCAACCCTGGGGGCGAACTGAAAACTAGTTAAAACTTCGAGTTGAACTAGTTTTTAGTATATTTGGGGGCACTGAATTCCCAATAACGAGGTACGTATAGTGCTCTCCGAGGCACGGGCGTGTATCCCGCCATCTGCCATACTTTCTTGTAAGAAAAACCCAACAGCAGTCCTATCCGGGAATCGAACCCGAGATTTCTTGATCAGCAGTCGCTTACGCTAAACACTAGACCAACGAGGCAGTGGAAAAAGTGGAATATGTTTCTAAAATTTTAATGACATCGATCCTCTACAAATGGTCGGTTATATCCTTGTAATAACAAAAGAATCAAATATTTGCTCGTAAATGGCGAAGATATGTATGTAATAAAACACACAAAAGATGATTTAAAATAAAACGTTGTTAACATTCGCTAAGACGATAAAAAAATAAATTTTCATTATTTATTGTTATAACATTTATCGATTGAAATATAAAGGTAGTAGTAGAGCCACGCTGATTTCAGCACGAACGGGCCGGCTCGACCGGGGCGGTACTACCCTCGCACAGAAAATTAACGTAAAATGACAGCATTCGTGCTGTCGTGTTTCGTTGGTGAGTGCGAGACCGGAGGCCCAATTAGTGTAGTCAACAAGTTCCACTTGTTGACTAGACTAAAAGGTGCAGAAGCATCACTAGGCCGCCATGGTGTGGGTCGCCATACTGCATTGCCTGCATTCGCAGTGAGTATGGTGACCGCCACTCTTGGATTCTGCTTGTGCTTTCCATCAGGCAGAGTAGAATCATTTTGGCGGGCATACATAAAAAAAAAAAAATGAAAATAAAAAGATGGCTTGATGGTTTTATTTTATTGATGCGTGTTATTGCCATTTTTACGCTCAATATTTAAACAACCTATAAATTAATGGTATGGAGAACGCAGTGTGTATTCCCTGATTTTATAACTGCCATAATGTTCCAATTTATGAGACTAATATAATAAATGCAACTCTAGTCCCTTTCTTTCTCTCGCTGTCTGACTAGAAGGAGTGGATGAGCAAGTAATTTCATTTAAATGCTTTTTATTTTTAACCGACTTCAAAAAAGGAGGAGGTTCTCAATTCGACCGTAAATATGTTTTTTTTTATGTGTGTTCGCGGTTAACTTCGTCGTTTATGAACCGACATTAATGATTATTTTTTTAATGGAAAGGATATCCCAACGGCTATACCGTGATAAGGATACTAAGATCTGATGATGGCATCCAAGAGAAATCAAGTCGAACCTTGAAGTCGGTTTTTATTTTGTAAAATTTAACTTGTTGTTTTAGATTTTAACGACGTTTCATAAAATCAATTATAAATTATACAATAATAAAATAGTATAAACATAGTAAGTACTATATGGGTTTGTTCTATGTTACGTTTTTGTTACAGCTTTGCTACATAGAAGTAACTCATGGTTTTTCCTTGTGTTACGTTTTTAATGCTCTATTCTCCCTAAAGTACTCTATCCTTCAAAAGAAAAATGATATTCTGTTCTTTTGCTATTGATTTTCTGAAGATGGTGCTTGGATTTACGTAAGATATAATTTTACCGTGGGAGAGCCACGCTTCGGCATGAATGGGCCGGCTCGACCGGAGTGATACCACGGCCTCACAGAAAACCGGTGTGAAATAGTGCTTGCGCTGTGTTTCACCGAGTGAGTGTGGATACCGGCGGCCCATACCCCAAACCCCCTCCCCCTGTCTTCCCCCCATCCCCCCAAAGGCCGCTTGTGACGACGTTGCAGGTGTCCATGGGCGGCGGTAATAGCTTATCAGGCGATACGTCTGCTCGTTTCCCAGCCTATTCCTTAAAAAAAAAGAAGAACAATCATCTTACGCTTTGTTAATTGTCTATCTTAAAGTTATAGAACGATGTAAAAAGATATGACAAATAAGAAAAGAATCTGCTCAGCCATGATGAGGTGACAATATTTTTCTTTTAAGAATTTACAATTTTTCCCCATTGCTGATAACTCTTCAAGAAAATGTGAAGTCATTTCTACTTTTGCTTTAGCACCAACTTAACTACTTCTTTGACCCAACCAAGCTTTTCAATACCAATTTCATTAATGCGCTATTGTATCGAAGAATTTTAATAGCTCTCATTTTCTTCATAACACCATAAAATATTCGACCCTGCAACCTGTTTAAATTAATGGCATAAATAAGCTAGTTAAAGGGATGTTTTCTTGCTATCTATCTTGCTCTGGCACTAGTCTACAAAATATATTCTGTCTCAGTCTAGAAGGCATCGCGCGCAACGGTTGGCTGGCTGTGTATCACTCAGTTGCGCACACGCAGCCGCGGGAAGCGTTCGCGTTTGAAAAGTCGAATGTGTTTTCGCGCGCGAAGTTTTTGACTAGTGATTTAAGTGCGCGGTGATTGATTTTCGAAGTATTTGGATGACGTGAAGTGTAAAAGGTGCGTCTGATCACGACGGCCGAAGATCTGGTTTAGTTTTGTGCGATATAGAAAGTGAAATTACAAAGGATTACAGTGTTATTGTTTGGAGACACGTGAGAACCACACTCTTATTGCTAATTAATTGCGCGCGGAAGGGAAACGTGCATGCTTTATGATGTAAACCGTTGTAGAAATAAGTAGGTTCGAGCAGGCACTTGGTAGTACGTCGAAGGCTAATGATAAGTTTGAGCCGATATCACCTGTCTGTTTCATTTCTAATTAAGGTTGTTACGAACTTGTGACAACCATTTTTACTTGACCTTCTGACGAACAATTTCACTCGTAAGTTAGGATACCTGTTATGGGTATGATAATGCAAAGTAGAAAGTTCAAAGCATTTAAGGCTATCGAAATTAACGCATTGAAATACTATGCAGTGTTAGGGAACCCGAGTTTGAAGAATTTGAATACCTTATTTATTTCCGCATTCTAAGATTTAACTTTATGAACTTAAATTTAAGTCGAACGCAAAAATGTCTTGATTTAGAAATTTAATAGGAAGAATTCTTGTCGCGACCTTAGTCCGTTTATTGAGGAATGTATAAAGCAATGGGACCCAGATACCGACTAAAGGAACCTAGGTAGATTAACAGAATAGGGCTATGCATAACTCTATACATTTTTGACCTGTCCATATCAAAGCGATATGCTTTACAACGTAAACCTACCTAAAATGAAAAATAAATGCAGTAAGATTTTATGATAAGAATACGTATTTCATAAGTTTTTTTAAAAGCCTTCATAGAAGTGTAAAGTTCCTTTACTGTACCTATCAGTACCTTAAGATTACCTCATTTGGAGAACCATGCTTGGTTAGAAATGGACCGGCTAGGATTCTCCCGGAGATACTTGTAGGTATAGCACATCATCAGGGAACGGTGTTAAATAAGTCTTCCGTGGCCGTGCATATTGTAGAGAAAATCGGTCCCTCTGACCTTCTAAACCTATCAAATCTTATTCGAACTGATCCGAGCATCAGTAAGAATCTTAGTTAAAAACTTTAACACGTAAAATTTAGTCCATTCTGAATTATATAACTTATTAACCGACTTTAAAAAAGGAGGAGGTTATCAATTCGACTGTATTTATAACTTTCGACTGGGTGCACTGATTTTCATGATTCTTTTTTTATTGGAAAGCTGGTGCTTCCTATGTGGTCCCATTTCAATTTGGTCCAGTTCTTGAAGTCGGTTTTTTTGTTAAAATTTGTGAATTGTTTAGTGCCACCGAAACAGCACTATAATAATATTAATATCCTCAGTCTCACAGGCCGCCGTCTGCTCCCAAACTAGGCAAAGCCGGTATTATGGTAACCAAATTGCTAATATACATACTAATATATTTCAAAAACATACATGACATATTATAAAGTACACCCAGAAACAGAACAAATGATCGTGTTCATCACTCAAATATTTGTACTGGGTGGGAAAGGAACCCATGACATCCAGCTTAGCAGTCAGAATCAGAATCATTAAGCGTAAGACCAACATGCCCGTTAGTTTCACGTATCTTACTTTTGATTCTACCAAATCTCTCAAATAGGAAGGAAAAATCAGTTTACGTAATTAATATTAACACCCTAAGAGGATATATAGGACATCAAGATTTATAAGTTATCATGAAGATCGATAAGCGGTTCGACCATAAATGTACTTGTTAGTGCAGCAAAGTCAATCCTATTAAACTGTTACCATATAAGAAGCGAGCGTAATATGAGAATCGATATTCTAGGACGAATTAAGCATAACTTGAACTGAAGATGCTAGAACTCTCTTAGCCCTAATTTTGTAAATAGAAACAGAAAAATATAACTTGTGTCACTCCACATACTGTGGAATCAGAATACTGCTTAACATAATTAATTATATCTACTTCCAGCCGCCTGTGGTCGAAATTCGTCCATGATTTATTATTGCTTTTGACAGACATAAATTAAATTTCGCTGGTCAACTCAAATAAATTTTTGTGGTATATTATTATTTTTTTGGAATCACTTAAATTTTACAGTCAGGATTACATACAACTAATAGAATAGGAATAATAGGTCCTGAGTAGGTGCATTATTTCTGTGTAATCTGGATAGTAAAATGAGCAGATATGTCTATAAGTGTACGTGTAGGTAGATGTGTGCGTGTGTATGTGTGTGATGTGATATGGTAGGTATTAGTTATCATATCTCTGTAAAATATGCAAAACGATTTAGATGACCGGTAGTTAAAAGCTCTCGCGAGTGCATTGAGGGTCTCAAGTTTCATTCCCAATTAGAATACCAATTTTTGTGAGTCACAGAGCGAAGAATTCTGCGCTGAATGGTCAGTTTCCCCCTCAGGATATGATTCATAACTATTGCGATCGGCAACCCGCAGACCAAATGTGGCGAATATGGCAAATCCGCCTCCCTGATGACAAGCACATTATAGAAAAGGCTATAAAATAAAAATCGGAAAGTCTTGAGCAAAGAATACGCGAATACCTGTTAATAGATTTACTATTTAATATAATGTTTATGAGGTACGCAAATTTTCATAGTAATTTCCTCAGGCTACTGGAACCGGCTTAATAGACGTGTTTATAGCCAAGAACCAAAGGGCCCATTAATAATAACTGTCAGAACAAAACAGGACAACATCTATTGATTTATATTCATAGACTTATAAATTCTCGCGTTTAAGTTTCCATAAATGTCCCGTGGTACATCCCGTGCATTCTTCAGATTCTGATGGATGGGTCTGTCGGGTTGTTTGTGATTATAACTACACGTAATTGGACTATTTCCTTCATTATAGAGATTAAACCTGTCTCACTTTTGTATTTTCGCAATGCGATTTATAATTGTACCAGCGTCTTGGCTTATGTATATTTTATATGTGTGGTAGCTTAAATCTATACCAATATCATAAACGCGAAAGTTTGTAAGTATGGATGGGTGGATGTTTGTTACTCTTTCACGCAAAAACTACTGAACGGATTTGGATGAAACTTTACAATAATATAGCTTATACATCAGAATAACACATAGGCTACTAATTGCCGCGATAACCGACATACACGCGGGCGGAGCCGCGGGCAACAACTGTATATTATAATTCATCATGTATTTGAGTTTGCGTAGTTTCATACTTCCATACTTATATTATAAATTCGAATGTAAGTCTGTCTATCTGATACGCTTTCACTCACGACATGCATGTAGATACTTTGTTTCTGGAGAAAGGACATAGGCTACTTTTTACCGCGATAATCTACATCGAAAACGCCAGACAAAAGGTAACTTATGTAACAGATTATAGAACCACGCTGATTTCAGCCCGAGCGGGCCGTCTCGACCAAGGCGGTACTACCCTCGCACACAAGATCAACGTATAATGACAGCATTCGTGCTGTCGTGTTTCGTTTGTGAGTGCGAGACCAGAGGCCCAATGATGCAGAAGCATCACTAGGCCGCCATAGTGTGGGTCACCATGCTGCATTATTTCATTGTCTGCATACGCAATGAGTATGGTGACCAACACGCTTGTATTTTGCTTATGCTTTCAATCAGGCAGAGTAGAGTCATTTTGGCGGAGCCATACGTAAAAAAAAGGTGTTACTAAAAATAAACTGAGTAAAATCCTATACAAAAGCCACTTAGAGCTATACTAAACACTGAATAATACAGAATATGTATAAGATGGTACGTGGGTACAAGAGGTGACACTTGCATTGTTGCATACCCACTTTACCCACCTGTAATGAGGCACTTACAGACTTACGCACTTTGCTTTCAGTATTACGCAAATAAAATGCCTGTTTGCAGTTATAAATCGTCTTTACTAATAGATTTACACACTAGGAGAAACATAAAAAGAATAACTCTAATACAGGGACTTTATCGATTTCTCCTCTTGACCTCCTGGTAAGGATGAGATTGGTTCTTTTAGATTTAGCGAGGAAGAGTCATGCTTATAAGTAACTAGCTGACCCAAGCAACCTCGTTTGCGTCCAAACTACCATCCCCCGTTTTAACCCCAAAAGGGGCTTGATTTCTAAAGATACATTATTAGTACACCTCCACACCGTCTATAGAGTATACATTTTAAATTTTAAGTCTCTTACTTCAAAAACATAGGACTTTCATACAAACGTCCAACCCCCGTTTTACCCCCTTAGGGGTAGAGTTTCGTAAAATCCGTTCTTAGCGGATGTCTACACCCTATAAGGAACCTACCTGCAAAATTTCAAGTTTGTAGGTGTTATAGTTTCTGAGATTTCATGATTAATAAGTGAGTGGTATTTCGCTTTTATATAAATAAATAAATAAATATAAATAAATATTTCGGACAACTTACACACAACATCATCTAGTCCTAAACTAAGCAGAGCTTGTATTATGGGTACTAAACAACTGATTTTAATACATACACATACTTTTTTTTTGTAAATACATACATATTATACATAGAAAACACCCAGACTCCGAAACAAATATTTGTGCGTCACACAAATATATGGTCCGTCACAGCATCTTATGACTTTCTTTGAGCATCTGTTCCTGTTAGCAAAGTCTTAAATCTGTTTGTGGAATGATCTCGGCACAGGCCACGGTATGGCCTCCCGCAAGTGTGACAATTACAAGTAGTGTCACGCACGGCCGTCGCCAGGTCTAGCCTTCTCTGGCAATGTTTAATACATATTTATCACAATAGGCGACTTGACTGTGTGCGCTAAGGAACTTTTTAGTTTTTACATCAACAGTGAATCTTTGGCGGTTAATATCACTGTCGTATATGCTTAGTTTTTATTATTTACTAGCTGAGCCCAATAGCAACCGCTGGTGATATCGCAGGGCGAAGTTAGTCTTAAAGAAGTAGCCTAAGTTTTGCCTTATATCATCAGCTATCTGCCAGTGATGGTCTCATCAAAATCCGTCCAGCCGTTCCAGAGATTAGCCGGAACAAACAGACAGACAATTCAAAAATTACTTTTTTAATGTAAGCTGTTAATTCGAAATTACAGACAGACACTTCAATTTATTAATTTGTATAGATTATTTTCCTAAAATTTTATACCTTTATAGTTGAAGAGAAAATCGAATTTTTTATTAATAACAATATATTTATAAAATAAATCAATTTTTATTGCCACATCTCACGCGCGGCCCTCTGTTCCCGAATTAGGCAGAGCCGCTAACACCAACGCCATCTAGTCCTAAACTAAGCTGAGATTGTATTATGGGTACTAGACAACTGTTATAAATACATTACATACTTTTTTTTTGTAAACACATACATACATATTATACTAAGAAAACACTCAAACTCCGAAACAACTACTTGTAGATCATGCAAACATTTGGCCCGACTCGGGAATCGAACCCGAGACCTCAAGCACAGCAGTCGCATACGCAGTCAAATTAAGACACGTTAACATTTATTTAATGAATTAGTCTTAGGTGTGAATTTTAACTTCAATGCCACTTTTTGCGTAAGAATTGTTAAATATGTATAGTTGAGTGCACACATTTGCAGCTATAAATATGGAAATGTGTCTCTTTACATCTCAGTCATCTACACACTGACTTGTTCATATGATTTATTATTTACGACAAAGTTTCATCATTAACAGCCTTTATTTGTCTACTGCTGGAAAATTACTACTAACATATATACAATAAAAGGTAGTAGAGCCGCACTGATTTCAGCACAGTTGGGCCGGCTCGACCGGGGCGGTACTACCCTCGCACAGAAAATCAACGTAAAATGACAGCGTTCGTGCTGTCGTGTTTCGTTGGTGAGTGCGAGACCGGAGGCCCAAATAGTCTAGTCAACAAGTTCCATACTTGTTGACTAGACTAAAAGATGCAGAAGCATCACTAGGCCGCCATGGTGTGGGTCACCATGCTGCATTGTTTGCATTCGCAATAAGTATGGTGACCACCACTCTTGGATTTTGCTTATGCTTTCCATCAGGCAGAGTAGAGTCATTTTGGTGGCCCTACATATAAAAAAAACAAACAAATACAAATATGTGACGTCACTGTTTTAGACTACTCAATTGGGCAATATAATTCAAAGTTTATTTGATTAAAATTTTAATAGAAATGAAGAAGCTGTAATAATTATATTTTCCGAGATGTTTTATAATATTCGTTTTAAGGAAGGAGACACAGGTTGTTCATTCCTCTCGCCAATGCAGCGATCACCTTGTGACGTTTGAAATACCTATAGGCCCATGTTATAAGCATACAATCGCTAAAACTAGTTCATTGGCAAGAGCAATGAACGACGGCGTTTCACCGTGTTCTTAATCTAAACTAAAATCATCAAGCACTTACTGGAGTTGTGTGGCTTCCTTGTTCTCGGCGCCTTTGATGGGGTACCCCACCGCGTGGTCTGTCCTGGTACGTTCACACATACATGCTCCAGAATGCTGTACAATCTTTAAGGAATTCGAATTACAATACACTCTTATTAGCTATCGCGGATCGCGCCCCTTTGAACGTGACTACTAACACTCGCGAGTCCAACCCCGACCAATCATAGCGGTCACCGACGAAACACCGAGTCGTTGGAAAATTAGCTAAAATACAATTCAATTAACTTAAAACCGGCAGTCAATTACGAAGCTCCAGCTCGACCGATCCAAGCGTCTCAATGTACTATCTGTCTTAACCTCAAACGTCAAAACGTCAAACAAGAAAAATGACAATCAAAAATGTTGCCATTACTATGACGTTAAATTTCTAACACAGGTATTTATTAAAGATGCATTCAACTACCCTTTTGTTTGTCCTGAATGGGAACCAAACTCACGACTTCTGGTTCAATAACTAGAATCACCAAACCAAGAGGCCAGTCAATATAGATATATTGTCATTATGATTCTAGTGGCTAGACTCTGGACTTAACTGTTATCGTTTATTGCCAGAATTTTCAATCTCAAATCAATTCTTCAAATCCGTTAATTGCTTAATAAATTTTATTGTCATTTTATGACGACCCAAATTGAGCGGCGACAGAACGTTGGGAGGTAAGCGGTAGTAGATTCCATTCCCGTTTACTTTTAAATATGTCTTCTTATTTGAACATGTGTATTTGTATGGGAAATACATCATAAATACGAGCATATATATAACCACACGTTATTATCCAAGAAGAGGTATACAGGGGCGTAAAAAACACCTACATTTGACAACCATAATTTTAGTCTATTTACGTATTAAGCAGCATCCCTATTACCTACCTACTTTGTGAGAAAAGGCATATGTCCAGCAGTGGACTACTAAAGACTGTTGATATGACAGTGATGATGATGATTGCTATCAAACGGTTAAAGATGTCTAATAGGATGGCCTCGAAAATGAGAGCTGTTTGATTTGAGCAATGATACTAGAGATGACCGACAGAGCCGTAGTACGACGTAGTCTGTAATACCTATTGTAAGGCTCTCTAGCGTTTTTATTTCAATCGTTGATTAAGTCATCAATCGACAATAAGTCGATTAGGTACGTCATAGGTCATCATTTCGTACAAATTTCTGCATAATGTACCGGTTTGACGCATAAAATGTAAACTGCCTTGACAAGACAGCCTAAAATCGTATTTTTAATGGTATCACCAAGTTATATAAAGAAACGGAACGTAAATCAACCGGTTACACTTCAGTTGTTTTTAAGGAAGTGGGGTGAGTGATTAGGATTCGTGACAGGTGGATGGGAGACTTCTGTCGTCCACCACCCTTCTCTGTATAGAACTTTATTGAGGGAAAGAATTATTACTATACAAATTTTAATGTGTTTCTAATATTCGAATCTTTAATGTTTGGGAAAACAAAAGCGAATACGAAAATCATTTCTTAATTACCTACCTCAAGACCAGAGTACACAGTTCTATATATAATAAATTATAGTTTAAACAAGTACAAATTATTAAAAATATAAAAAACCCGACTGCGTCAATATCTATCTATCTATACTTATAATAAAAATGTAACAGGTCCAATTCTGTACATTAAAGATATTTTGATTTTTTTTTTTAGGGCTCTCTATTATCGATACTGAAGCCAAAACTGTATTTTTTTTCATTTTTCTGTCTGTCTGTATCTTGGCCGCGCATCACGCTGAAACTACTGAACGGATTCAAATGAAACTTGGCATATACTTGGATACTTTTTATCCCGAAATTCAGCACGGTTTCCTGGAGAGAGGGGATGAAAGTTAAAAAATGTACTTAGTTGTAATTCAATAACACATAGTCCGATTTCATTCATTCTTTTTTGCTAGAAAGAAAAAAAATAAAAAATAACGGGAAAAGTGTTTTTTTTTGTCCGCGACTGTATACTGCCTGTGGGAAGCTGAGACAGATATGTAAATATGGCGGTACGAAGTTTGCCGGGTCAGCTAGTTTAACAATAAAAACATATAAGTTTTATATATATTTGTAATCACCGTAAAAAATTCTTTATTTTGATACCACACTTGATGTATTTTAAAAACTATTTTCTTAGAATAAAAGCTATTTGCTTTTTTTTCACATTGTATTGTCATCGGCCCTTGAACCCTGTGCAAATTTTCAAGTTAATCAGACTCCTAGAAGTAGGTGAAAATGAAGTTAAAAGATTTTATCACATACATAGATACAGGTCAAGCTAATAAAAGCGTGTTAATAAGTTGAAGAGTTTGTTTGTTTTAAAAACGTCATTATCTCTGGAAATATTAGTCAGATTTCTATGAATTTAAGCATCAACAATTATTTTTGTAATGAATAGCGTATAAGAGATTTAAAATGGTACAGAAGCCATAAACTATGGAAAATGGTTAGTTCGTGCAAGCAAATGTTTGGATTGAGCGTCATTGGACCTGTGACCTTAGATCGTGCAAAGAAACTTCTAATATCACTGTTATTTTATCTTAAAATCGTAACTAATTTAAATTATTATGCCATTGCTACAAAAAAAAACTGTTAAACGAAATTAACCTTAAAATAAAACCATAAAAATATTGTGGCAGTGAAATGGGACAACCATAGACTATAGAGTGAAGTCTTAATCTAATGAATTGTCTATTATGTGGAGAGTGAAAACGTCATATTGTGTAAAGTAGCCATTGTTTAAAACTGAACGCAAATATCTATGGTGCGAACTGTTCAGCTTTCAACTATTTGTGATTTGTAAATTTATTTACAGCTATGTCGGTTGTGGAGTCTAAGATATTTTTTTAAATGTCTTTGTGATAAATTGTCTCATTCATATTAGAGCCCCTTTGGGAAAATCGTGTGTCCATTTTGCTAGTAATAAACAAACGCTTTACATGGCTTAACTTAAACTTAGCATTTTTTATTAAAATAATTAGCTTTCGCCCGTGTGATATTTCATTTTGTGTTTCAAACTTTGATAATGAGTAATGACGAATGTCCATACAACCTTTTATAACTTGCGAAATGCTTGTTTACAACAAGCCGTTAAAATTTTCAATTTGGAGTCCTAACGGTTTGGACTCTGTGTTGAAAAATCAGTCAGTAAGCCAGGACGAGTAACTTTACATGATTGTGTATATAAAAAAAAAAATACGTGTGGCACTCGGGGACTGACGCAGTAAAGCTATTGCATAGCATTTTGCATCAACGTATGCATTTATAATTATTTATTTATTTTTTATTTATGCAGTATTTTTTTTGCTTTGAACATATATACTTACGGGGCGCACATGCGGTGAGTGTGGCATTATAAAGATATGATAAATACCTATACACCTATATAGAAAAACCTGTCTTAAAAATACATCTTTCCAGGCATACAGTGTAGATTCCTCCCAAGTCTTCATTTGTTTATATGGTGTGTCGTCGGTTCGACGCCTGCACGGTACCTACCAATATTTATTGCTTGCAAAAACTTCCAACACGCTCTGCTATAGCGAAAGTGACATGTTCTTAAACTTCATAGATCTTTGAATGCATGGGAAAAGATTTAAAAAGGTCGGTTAAGTAATTATTTTAAGTTATAGAACTTGATACATCTAACAAGACAGACTTGTATCCCGTCTGGGCCTTAATTAAATATTATTAAAAAAAACACCTTAATACAAAAAAAAATCTCACAATTATTTAAAGGAAGTGAATCTAACTAACTGGCTAACGAAGGTGAAACTTCGAGAAAAGACTAGATTTTTAATAATAAATATTTACAAACATTCGTAACTAACTGATTGTAAACTTAAAAGTAAATTTAAAAAAAAACCGACATCCAAAAACATCCAACGAAAACTCTCTGTCAAAAAACACTTAAAAGCGTAAAATAAACTGGTTCTTCATAAATTGCCTATACCTAATTCTTTATTCATTTAAATAGTAGTATTATAATGGGTGCTAGGTACCCAAAATCTGTTTGAAGTCGGTGCCAAGTGACTATCGCTTAGACTTTTGTAATTGTTCGTTTGTATTCTTTTTGGCTTAGCACCGACTTCAAACAGATTTTAGGTACCTAGCACCCATTATAATACTACTATTTAAATGAATAAAGAATTAGGTATAGGCAATTTATGAAGAACCAGTTTATTTTACGCTTTTAAGTGTTTTTTGACAGAGAGTTTTCGTTGGATGTTTTTGGAAGTCGGTTTTTTTTTTATAAAAAGTTTTTATTTTACAGTTTTAGTGCAAACAATCGTAGGTAAGTAGTAAGTGGAACTATTTAATCAAATTTCATCATCAAGAATACAAATTAAGGTACGTGTAATATTAAAATCATCCTCTAATCCCTAACTGTTGAAGAGTTTAAACTTCTATCATCAGCTCACCTAAATAGCTTGAAAGTATACGACTGAAGGTCTTTAGATACGTATGAAATTGAAAGAATTATTCTACAACTCCTAACCGTTGAGGAGTTGTACCTTCCACCTTCCATCATCAGCTTACCTAAATAATTTGTAAGAATACGACTAAAGGTAACTTATATACATATGATATTTAAAGATTTATCCTCCAACTCCTAACCGTTAAGGAGTGGTACCTGACATCATCAGCTCATCATCATAAAATGATGACTACCAGACGCAAATACCGGTGTAACTTCAGAAAATATACGAAAAACATAGTATGTGCCTATAAAAAATGAGGGTTTCCCTCGATTTCCCTGGGATCCCATTATCAGATCCTGATATGCTGGCAATGGGACCACCACGGAAGCATACCCTGTCGAATACAAAAAAAAAATTCAAAATCGGTCCACAACTGACGGAGTAATCGGGTAAAATACATAAAAAAAAAATAAAAAAATACATACAGTGGAACATAGAACCTCCCCCTTTTTGGAATTCGGTTAAAAAATATCAAAGGCCGCCTTCAAAACACATACAAAACATGTACCATTCTTTAATACGAACGTAATTTCCACAATTAGCCCTGTAATAAAAACATGTGAGAGATCAATAAAAGTAAATAATTAAATTAAAGGATATCGACCGGTGTATACCCGAAATCATAAAACAGTTTCAGATATCGTGTCGTAAAAATAAATGTTACTGCAGTTTTGCGTATGTTGAGTATAATACGTGCTACCCTAAAAACAAAATGTCTTTTTAATTCATTCATTCAGTTTTTTAGGATTTTTAACCGACAAGACTGTTATTAATCAACTCAGTCTAATAACTAAATAATAAGACGTTTAAAATCGATTTTGAGAAACAATGGAGCCACGGTTTGAGAGAAGTTAAATGTGAGTTTGAACTTTCTGGGATACAATGAGAAAAACAGAAACTACATAATTGTTTTTATGTTATAAAACTAAGTTAGAGACTAGCAGGCAAACACGAGAGTGATTCTTTGAGTGCAACCGTAAAAGGTCCGTCTAAGAGAAGAGGTCGTTCCTCTATTAATCACTCTTAATGAAATACCATAAAAAATCCTTTACCTAACACTGCTTTTCTGTAAGGCCGTGTTCGAGCCAAAGTGGAAAGTGTATACATGTTTGTATGTTTAGTATATCAAAAGCGATCTATATCCATTCACAAAGTTCTAAGGAAAAATAAAAAAGATACAGCCCAATTAAGAACCTGTTGCTATTTTTGTAGTCGGTTAAATGAATTTATACGTACCTAGGTATCTAATTTGTTTCACTTATATCGGAGAAGTCCATAGGGGGACTATAGAATAATATCAATAAATCAGTAGCATGGTGTAAAAACTAGCTAACAACTATAGATAAACGCGGCAACTAGTAGAGCCTTATAAGGAAATAAATGAGAATTCAACTCTAACGCAATAGAAGAATGATTAGGATGTGAAATACACCATATTTGCATACAATAATAGACAAATAAATTGATATACATATTTTCTTTACCTCATCTTAGCTAAATAACTTAGCTTTTAGGCAAAATAACCCATATGCCTAGAAACATAAAGGAAGCCTTGCCTTTTTAAAAGTACACATTTTTAAAGGATCAGAGATCGAGTCAGATCGAGAGATAAATAAGAATAAAACATCGATATATCGATGAGAATGTTTCTTTCTTACAACTAAGTACTAATGACAACCTACAAAAAATGTAGCTAAGTTACAAACAGACCTTACAACACGTAAGTAAAACCAAGATGTCATGTCTTAAGAAATGTGACAAGCCAAGACCATCATTATACATTTCTGAACCTCGCACACAAAGTGCAACTGTCAGCCTTCCAACGCAATAATACAACCTCAATTCGGAGCCTGGTGTATGTCCACTATAATTTAAACAGGACCCAACCTGAGGGCTAAAATCATCCAACTACTGACATGTTTTATCTCAAGGTATTAAAGTTCAAAATCGCTTGTCAATATTTGATAAACGCACGTCAGTGATGTTTTTTATAAAAACAAGCCTTTTGAGTTTCAAATTAAGGTTTATTATTGTCTGCTCGTGAGTTGTTTGGTCCCCCGTGGCCACCTGAGACTACTGCTATTGTGAATCCAGGCTTTTTTTTCAGTAATTGATTTTTAATGGCTTTTCGAGATGTCGGATGAATCTCTAATTCTGATCGAGATATGGTTTGATGGGCACTTGGATTTGGTTTGTTTTATATTAGAGCTACCGAGCTATTAATGTAGGGCAGGTACCAAACCAAGATATAAGGTTTGATGGAGTATTCTATGGAGGATCTATAAGTTTAGAAAGGGGAGGCCGTGCTCGTGGCTTAGTGGTAACATTGCAACGTTAAGTAGTTTTAGCCAGGTCAGTCTATGCTGGGTGACCGTTCTTAACGTACTGAGACCTCTAAGTGCCTAGGAGGGAACATCTTTGCCAATCGTTACGGTAATTGTAGACCTATAAAATCACAGATTACATTCAGCCGTATTCTAGAAGACTGAAAGTCGACCCCAAAGTAATTTCGGAATAAAGGAGGAAATAAATACTATAAGCATAGTCCTACATGATATAGAAGCCTACATAACCTCGATTTATTTATACCAATAAGTGGTACACAGCTACAGTAATTACTAGCAGAGGAATAACAGACAAGTTGCCAATGCTGCCAGCATTAATGACACGAGCGGAATTGTTGGAGCCGCAGTTTACACCTTAATAATAAGGGTATCATATAATCGAGAACGGTCAGATCCCTTCTTACAGTATTTTGCTTGAAGCGAAATAATTTTAACAAAATATGTGAATTTATACTTTTTCCAATTTTATATCATACCCGCAAAACCTCCTCTGAGTCTCTCAAAAGGAATAAATGTTCCTCTTTTTTGAAATTTATTTCATATATGCTTGGATCGTACTGGTCACAGCGCTGCAGCGTAGTAGTACATAGCCTATAGTCTTCCTCGGTAACACGTTTATCCAAGACTAATATATTTTTCCTGAGATGATCAGAGCTTTAACCAACTAAACAAATAAATAAACAAACAAAGTCTTCGTCTTTGTAATATTAGTATATACGTCTTTATGATATTAAGATTTCAAATAATGTAAAAAATTGCTTTCTGTGATATAAGTGTTTATGTTTTTCGCTTCTTGAACTTATACCTATCATGCATATTTATATTATTCAAACACAACTTAATTTGTATCAATTATCTTATGACACACAATCTATTCCAGTTGATAGTTTACCAGTTTATTGTGTGAAGATAGGAATTCAGGCGATCAGCGAACTGGTTTATATCTACGTATTTTAGGACCACACTTTCTCCATCCGCTAAGGATATCTTTAGAAAGTTCTAACCTTAATTAGTAACGGACTTTGCAGCTCCCAAACATTCAAATTAGATTGAATATATTTATGAATAATTATCCACGAACGCTACCAATTTAAAGGGTCGTAACTGAAAGTGCCGATAACAACAGTTTAGATCACATTTGAAGTATTTGTATGATTGAATTCTTTTATGATATAGAGAAGCAAATAACAGACTGGTCACTGCCACTAATTGACTCAAGAATCAGAAGTGCGTTACCACTATTTCAATCTCTTCTCCCACAATTTGGAAAGAGTACACTGGCTCCGGAAACTTCATCATCTGGTGAATAGCTACTAGAACTTTACTAACTGCTTCGCTTTTCTGGTAAGCCGTGGAATCAGTCATGTCGAGCTTCGTCTGGCGCTTGTGTGCCACAGCATAGTTCCCCCATGAATTTTTTTTATTCCAAAGTTTTTAAAAATATGATCATCATGTTATTCGTTAATCGTGTACAGTACAATAATATTTGTCATTTCCGTAACAGGTTTATACATAAATAAAATGTTCCGAATAGTTTTCTTACTCATTCGACACTCCCCATTTAAATATTTAAAAAAACATAAATCGACCAATTAATAACAAATAATTGGGAGAAACTAAAAACTTGTAAAAACCCTTTATTAATGACTAACGATTAAACAAAACTCTCAAATATGAGTCACAATAATCATTAACGAAATAAAATAATTAATTTAATGGCTTTTATCTGGTGGTCGACACGGACCTAATATTAAAATATATGAACTTCATGTAAACATTATTAATAATATTATTTTTTATCGGCATCCTGACGCCACGTTTATCAGATTTCGATTACGATTATTTAGTCAATCGTGATCGTGATCATTTAATAAAATGGCTTATCATTTTTGACTAATATTATAACAATATTTGTAATTGATTAACATGTTATTGCTACTACACGCCTCTCAGGGTGTGGGAGAGAGCTTTTTCTAGTATTTTTTAATAATGAGATTTGTATAATATTACGATTACGATCTAAAATTACAAACGGATGTAGTGATTACTACTGTACTGTGCATAAAAGCAGCGTAATAATTTTTTATTCAGTCACACACACATACTTTGTAACCGACTTCAAGAAAGAGGAGCGCCCCAACTAGCAAAAATGTCTTGGACACTGTCACATATAAGAGCAAAAGCATTATAAAAGTTTTATAAGGGATTTGGTTAAGAATGGACCCCTTAAAAAAGCAAGCGTGCAGACGTTTTGGACTGTAGAAACTTATAAACTTATAAGGATCTCCTAAAGATACATACAAGACCTACTCGTAGAAGATGTATAAGGACAATGTCTTACAGATGCACTTTGTAAGACTAGTTACTCTTAGAAAGAGATCCATTCTTTAAAGGGCATCTTACAAGAGCATTTCTTCTTTATAGTATCTTAGTTAAAACCAGTATAAGGGTTCTGCTCTTACTAGAGCATAATATATTGCTTCTGTAAAACAACTTTTAATAACTGTATTTATTCTTGTCTATATTATATACCAGCTGACCCGGCGAACTTCCTACCGCCATATTTACATACTGTCTCAGCTTCCCACAGGCAGTGTACAGTCGCGGACAAAAAAAAAGACTTTTCCCGCTATCTTTTTTTTTTCTTTCTAGCAAAAAAAGAATGAATGAAATCGGACTATGTGTTATTGAATTACAACTAAGTAAATATTTTGGCTTTCATCCCCTCTCTCCAGGAAACTGTGCTGAATTTCGGGATAAAAAGTATCCTATGTCCTACCTCGTAGTATGAACTCAAATCATGCCAAGTTTCATTTGAATCCGTTCAGTAGTTTCGGCGTGATGCGCGGCCCAGATACAGACAGACAGACAGACAGACAGACGGACAGACAGACAGACAGACAAAAATGAAAAAAATTACAGTTTTGGCTTCAGTATCGATAATAGAGAGCCCTCCAAAAAAAAATTTCAAAATATCTTTAATGTACAGAATTAGACCTGTAACATTTTTATTATAAGTATATAAGTATATAGATATATTGTATTATATTAAAGAGTAGTAGGTTTTTGGAAAACATCTGTAAGAACATTAGAACTCACAAAGGTCATACACGTGCTTAGTTAAGTATATAACCGACCGCTTCGGCCATTTGCGGTAAACTAAGCTAACTGGATAAAAAAAGAATAGATCGGCCAAGACCTAGCAATATATATGGTGGTTCCGTACTAAATAAAAGTAGTTCTAGTGATACTGATGTGAGTGATAGCGATGTTAGTGACAAGGAATCTGAACACGAACTAATTATGAAGATAATCTATAGTTATGCAAAGATATTAACAATTGGGCTATAAAGCATAATATATCTCACTTAATTTACAATGAAATTTCCATTATTCTTAACAAAAATGGTAAAAACTGTTTATCTAAAGAAAAGAAAGAAGAAAGAGTATATGCTTCTTCAAACAACGATTCAATAAAAAAGTTAAAATACCATTACTGGCTAATTTGCCTAAACTTGGTTCTTCCATTTTCTAAGGAACCCTACATAAAACGAAAAATGGCCACCTGTTGTCATAGTCTAGTTTTTAGTAAGAGTGAAAACCTTTAAACGAACTTAACAAGATTAATATAAGTAATGTTTAGTCCTATAGTGCACTTCTCTAAGAATGAATGAGCTGATAATGTTCTGATGTAGAATAGACATGTAGACTGTAAGCCAAAATTGCAAAAATGGCGTAATTTTGTATTATTTTCCAAATTATTTTAACAATAAATATTTTTTCCAAACACGTCGCAGAAATGGCCCGAGATCGCAATGTTACGTATATTAAAATTCATTCGAATAATACATTCTAGAATCATTCGAATAAATGTACTCCGACTATGGTTTAACATTACTACAGTAAGACACTAGCAATATGTTATATTTATCGTTAATCAATCATAAAACAATAACACAAAAATGGAGATATTTACATTTTTTTATATTATTACCACAACGAGCACAACAATATTTGTTGAAATTTTCGACGGCCTCATATACTCTTACACTGGCATCACAAAGAGGCAAATTAGAGGAATCCCTCTTAGAATGGCACAACTGAGGCTACACAAAAACCGATTGCTCTTTACACCGTGCTAAAGTAAGATACTTGTAAGACAATTTGGTTTCACAACAGCAATTGAAAGAGTACTGTGAGATTAAAATTGATCTTCGTAAGACCGTAATAAAATTACAGTAAGAGGAATCGCTCTTATAAAATGCACCCAATTGAACACTTACCAACGTTTGCAAGTGTTCATTAAGAGTATCGAAAACATGGTCTTAGGATACTTCTAAGATCAAATTTTGCTAGTTGGAGGTTCTCAATTCGATAGTTTAGATTTTATGTGTGTTATTTAAAGTCACATTCCAGTTTAAAAGAAATGTCTTATCCAAAAAACGTCAAAATTTAACAGTATATTTCTAAAACAAAACTTTATTTTTATCTATGGTCCCAAAATACTACAAAAAATAATCGCGAACCGAGGTCCCGAAAGCATCACGCCATAAGTGTGACTGGGTCCCATTCCCGTGTGGGATAGACGTAGGTATGTCCTGTAATTGAAGATGCGACTGGGCCCGCGATGTCAGCTGGCCATTTGTTCCTGACCACAAGCTATTTTATTATATTTATATTTTTGTCTAAAGAATTTATAATACAAATCTTATTTACAAATTCTTATCTTATTAATCTTATTATACAATCTTATTTTATATGCCTAAGGTAAGGTATTCATAAGTAAACGGACCACCAAGTTTTTACGTACATAGGTGTAGCCTATAAAATCCTATACTAAAGACGCAGACAGTAGCTACGTTAATAAATTTATGTATAGTTTAAAGATATTCTTGTAAAACCTGTGGCCTAGGTCAGGATTATTTAGCGCTCAATTGTGCAGTTGTCATTTTGCGTGCAATTGTGTAGACGGTTTAGGGTCCGTGTGCACATCTTGTTGGGGTCTTTACTACCTCCTAGTCTTACCTTACAAGTAAGACATTACAAGTAATGTCTTACTTAATTATTGCGCCATTTATTGGCTATAAATAAGGTTATTATTACCTAAAAACTAGTTTTCTTAACTGCAAACACGACTTGAGTCTTTGCCATCAACATCATCCGCTTATTCGACTATTAAAGTCGACTGCTAGAACCTAGACCTCTCCTAAGGAAAGAGGTATTTATGCTCAAGATATTTTTGAACATTAGTCTGAGAGAAACAAACCAAATCCTTAGTATAAATTCTACGACCAGACCACTTGCTGATAAAGTCTCTGATAGACTATTTTATCTACCAGATAACTACAGATTTCGGTTACAAAACTCTCGGATAGAGATAAATAAATATGTCAGATTACGATACATATATACATCAACAACCTTTATCTGTTAAATGGTGTTACACGATAGATAACTACATAATTATCTGAAATTTTATCAGGAACTCGTAAAACTCTCAGTAAGTATACAAGGAACTGTATATGTACCAGATATCATAAAAAATGTATCTAATGACTATTCCATGTAGCATTATTTGGCATCCTCCGCACTAATTTTAGTTCGTGGTTTCAATAAAAAAGCCTATCACGCCATCTTTGCACTGTGAGAACTGGCTTAAGGCGTTCAAAATCATCCAAAAAAAGGGCACTTTTACTAAATTAAGGGTCCAAAAATTTGCTACAGTAGCGGCCAGATACAAAAATCTGATATTACCATAATCATCGAGCCTCAACACCCTAAAATACATCTATCCCTTTTACATTTGCTACTTTAGTGGAAGTGCGAAAGGGATACGTATGTTTTTGGAAGTTTCGTTTCATGTGTATCGTTAATTTGCATGCGTGTGGTGCGCAAGCGCAGGTTGTTCGTGTTCTGTGTTAATAAGGTGATGTTATAAATGCGATAACGGTGTAACAACTTGTTGAACGTCTATTGACATTGTGTTTTAATACTTTTGTTAATATGTCAGTCACTATTATTCGGTCGAGTGGACGAACCTTGCCATATGGTTATTTTATGTTTGTTTTGGTAGGATTTTATCTATATATCTATCTTTATATTTTTAAAGATGACGGAAAGAGATGAGGTAGTGATTGAGTAGTTTAAAAAGGAGATTCTCAAATGGCTGTTTTTTGTGTATTTTATGCGAATTTTTTGCAATTTGTGATATGATTTTAATCATTATTTCTTTGACTGTAAAAATAAAGCAGTCTCCTATATTTGCATATAGAGTACGCGCATTGAAATCGAAATGAACGATTAAAATAGTAAATTGCTTTTAAATGACCATTTTTCTTATTTATTTTCACAAGAGGAAGAGACGTGGAAGAGCCACGCTCCGGCATGAATGGGCCGGCCCGACCGGAGTGATACCACAACCTCACAGAAAACCGGTGTGAAATAGCGCTTGCGCTGTGTTTCACTGAGTGAGTGATGATACCGGAGGCCCATACCCCTATCCCCTTCCCCTCCCCCATCCCTTAAAAGCTTGCAACGCACTTGTGACGCCTCTGGTGTTGAGGGTGTTCATGGGCGGTGGTGATCGCTTACCATCAGATGATACGTCTGTTCGTTTGCTCCCTATTCCATAAAAGAAAAGATACTTAACCAACGTATCGTAGCATACAGATAAAACTGCTACACGGTTTGCCTCCCGTCATTCGTTATGCCTATCGTGTAACTAATAGTCGAACTTTCACTAGTTCTCATGGTAATCTTTGAATAACACTGTTTTTCCCCCCGACGGAGAATCGGGCTTCGTAATCGCATATAAAAACTAACCACACAATAACTAAAGAAATCTCTTACAATAAACAAATATAATAATTCTATTAAAATGTAATAAACTAGTATTAATACAATGAGCTGAAAATCAAGGCCGCAATAGTGGTGAGCAGCGTTGAATCGATAACATCGATAATTGCGATAGTGAAGCGCGCCTCTATAATTAGAGATGTGGTTCGTAAACATTCGCTATCGACGTACATTATAGGTAATTGTACAGTATGTTAGAAGTTTCGTTCTGGTAGTTCTATGATTACTGTTTACATATAATGCTATATAATAACACTTGCTAACTCGCACAACTTCGTCCACATCTCTAAAAAGGTATAAATTACCCTCTTCTTTTTTCTATATATGGCCCTGTCAAAATGACTCTACAGTGCCTGATGGAAAGCATAAGCAGAATCTAAGAGTGTTGGTCACCGTACTCATTGCGAATGCAGACAATTCAACAATGCAGCATGGTGACCCACACCATGGCGGGCTAGTGATGTTTCTGCATCATTGAACCTCCGGTCTCGCACGCACCAACGAAACACGACAGCACGAACGCTGTAATTTTACGTTGATTTTCTGTGCGAGGGTAGTACCGCCCCGGTCGAACCGGCCAGTTCGTTGCGCTAATGGCTCTACTACCTTGTACAACATTTTTCATTAAAACTCAGCTCCTATTGGTCGCAGCGTGATATTAAATAACCTCTTGAAGAAATTCGCTTACAATCCGTATCATTACAAATGAACCGTCTCGACCGGAGCCTTCAGAAAGGACCTTACAGTAAACCATCATCATCTACAGCCATTGCTGGATATAAGCGTCTGATTAGAAGGGGTTGGGCCTGCTATACCAGGCTATTGGTCTAGGGTTTGGACAAGTTTTCCTCCCTTAGTCGAACACGTTGCCCTTACGACACCCGTGGGATGAATAGAGAGTACACTCGATATTCTTAATCATCACACGGAAGAAAATGGATAAGAAGTAATTATTTCGTAGCTTTTCATCGAGTAACGGAGACTAAATCCGTCTTCTCCCTGCATCAGAGATAGAACCCATGAGACGGTTGAAGTTGCAGGTACCCATACGCAGTGGCAGTTCCTTACCTTTACGTGACTCTGCTAGTTTACCCTCTATTCACTGATCCAGAGAATTTATTGCCTTCTAATGTGGATATATCACTTACGATTCCGCCTTACTAGGCATATTCGTAAGTGCCGAACATGGACGCCGTATAGATAATCTTTTATAGATTGTGTTAGGCTTATGATGAATCTGTAATCATGAAAAGCAAAAGTAGTGCTGGAGCAAAACCTAGTTCAACTCGGTTACTCACAAGGTCTGTGTTAAAATTATCCACACCGCATAATGGCCATGCCCGAAGTAGAAAGTGTGATGATATATAGAGCGCAATAATCTAATAAATCACAGACAGACAATGGCAATGTTACATATTGCACACGTAAACAACAAGTAGGTACAAAAATCATCGCTTTGATGACTCTTTGTTGTCTGTCTGCGTATGTTACCTACGAGGTTTCTTTTTTTACTGCTTAGACAAGTAAAAAAGGGCTCTATTTAGTATTACAAGAAGTTGTCGAACAAATGTACTGACTAATCCCTCATACTTAGCTTGTACTAACTGTGGGGGAACGGGTGTCATGTCCGTCCAACACAAAGGGAGGACCCTCCGACCAGGCGAGGTGATCATGCCTGGTGAGCCGCGGCCCAACAGTTGATGTTGGGATTTTTCTATATATCATGTAAATCGGCGCGAGAACTCTACTTGCGTGATTCAGGATTAATAGTTTCTTCGTTTACTCCGTAGTTCGACGTAGATGTAGATGTAGACGGTTGATGGCGCTGCAGTGTGTTTTTTGTTGCGCTGTATGTGGAAATCGCCACATTAACCATAGGAGACTAATGTTTTGGCCAAATAGGCCGGCTAGCCTGGATCATATCAGCCCCAAAAGATATCGGTATTATGTAGCTTCCCTTTAGGCATAGGTCTATATAACTAAATTATAGTAAGAATCAAACAAATCAAATTCAATTTATAGAAAAAACACTAGGGGTACATTCAAACAGTTACTTTCATTACTACAAGAAACGCCCCTGTTACGTGACCTTTTACTGTATTCTATATTACATATATATATAAACTTTCCTCTTGAATCACTCTCTCATTTAATGAAAACCTCATTAAAATCCCCCGCGTATTTCGAAAGATCAAGGCGTACAAAAACGGGAAGCGACTTCATTTTATACTATGTAAAGATTGGACGTCACATGAATGAACAACAGTGTGTATAAATAAAGAAAAATAATGAGATAAAACAAAAATACCAACATTAAACTAAGCTGAATCTTTCCCGACAAACCATATCAAAGAATAACTAATAAACTAAACCCAATAAGGCGAAAACAGTACCTTATACTTGCATATACGTACACGTCTTTTCTTAAAACGGAATAATACTATAAAGCGACTGCAGAAGTCGGCTTTCATAACTCTATAGGCACTAAAAAACCTACCGTAAAAATAGCTACCCCATAAAACGATAAAATTGTGAATAAATAAATGGGCACAGGATAAAATACCGACACGGCTTTGCCTGGTTGTAATTCAATGTTAAACTGGGATATTTTAATGGAGTAGACTTTATACACTAGACACTACAACAAGTAAAATTTTATCAAAATAAAAACCGACTTCAAGGTTCGACTCGATTTCTCTTATGTGCTATCATCAGATCTTAGTGACCTTATCATGTTACCACCGGTGGGAAATCTCCACTCCATTAAAAAAAAGAATCATTAAAATCGGTTCATAAACGACGAATTTATCCGCGAACACACATAAAAAACATATATACGGTCGAATTGAAAACCTCCTCCTTTTTTGAAGTCGGTTAATAAAACGGATGAAATTATCTTGATGACATAATGAAAGGTCATCAGAATAATCATCAAGAGCCTTTACTAGGTCACTGATGGACATCTCCTTACAAAGGAGGTTTTAATTAATCAATTAAACTACGCTTGCCGGACGGGTTATTATAGGTTTTGTGTAAAATTTTCCTTCTCGCACAGAAAATCAACGTAAAATGACAGTGATCGTGCTGTCGTGTTTCGTTGGTGAGTGCGAGACTGGAGGCCCAATGATGCAGAAGCATCACTAGCCCACCATGGTGTAGGTCACGATGCTGCATTGTTGCATTGTGTGCATTCGCAATATGGTGACCACCACTCTTGGATTCTGCTTATGCTTTCCATCATGCAGAGTAGAGTCATTTTGGCTGGGCCAAACATTAAAAAAAAGCGATGACAGACTCTGTATTTTGAATCTGTTCCCATACGGATAACGAACAAATGGCATGCAAGCGAGCAAGGTTGAATATAATCAATTATTATTTTAGTGTCTCTGAGGGGTATAACATATCAGTTTTCAACGCTACTAAAACATAAGAGGAAAATGTAAGGTTTTGTCATACTACCTCCGAGGGCGTTCGGTTTGGCTCCACTATGCACAAACAATTGTCTACGTACCTACATAATATACATTTAGAAATATTTAAGTATATTTATTGGAGTCTAGTTACCATAATGGGGAATAGCGTAGTTTAGAATCAGACTAAAAATTTCCTAGGTCACCACAATTAAAAAGTTCAAACGATTAGGTTTGATTAAACTGTTATTCAGCACAACTAAATAACAAGACTTCATGTAATTTTATAATTATAAACTAACTCAATTTAATCAAAGTAGTGATTGTAGTGGTAGGTAGTTAGGTGATAAACCTGATGATAAATTGATTAACGATCACAAGAAAGTTCATAATGATGATAGCACCAGTAAAGAAGGGAGCAGTATTATATAACGGCAACAATCTTAGTAATCCATCTCGTGAAGTAGCGGTAACTTCAATATAAAATCATCTTTAAAGAAAGTATTAACAAATTCAAAGTACAATCAGGCAGCACCTTAACAAACTTAAAAGCATCTCTTTTTTATTGAACGTGAAATTAAAATTGAAAGCCCGTTTTTGGTCAAAAATATTATAAAATTAATACTGCTATATTTCTATGGTTACTATCCCACTGAAGTATTTTTGTAGCATCGTTATAAAAGAAGCATAACACTTCAAATAATTCTTCAAATAAGATTCAAAGTCAATTCAAACATTTCACAACAAACAAACCAAGTGTTCACTTATAGGAAATAAGTTTAAATACATATAAATGGAAAATACAAAGAAAATATGAAGATTTATATATTTCAAAAGACAATTAGGCTATAAATCAAAATATAAAATGGCAATATGGTGCACAATAGCAAGCTAGACAGCGAAGCCGAGGTAACTACCATGGGCGCGATTGAGTCGGCTGACGGTAATGACAGCTCGTGAATGATGGCAGACGCTCGCATCTGTGTGGGTAGATTGGTTAGGTTTTGCGGTTAGCTTGATATTTGAAATTAATGTAAGAAGAGATTTGCAGTAAAGAGGAAAGATTTAAGACATGAATTGTAATACCGAGGCGGATGAAGATTTAATTTAATAAATTTGCAATGTAGCTATGATGAAACTAAAGTTTTGGGAATAGCGTTTTAAAATTGACTTCATAAAAATGCCCAGAAAGGACATTATTAACAGATTTATTAACATAAACGATTATTGCTAGTGAAAATATTTGTTACTAAAAGTAGACGAGAAAAATAAGGCATTATTTACCTACATAAGATATAGATTTTATAAATAATTTATGTACATTAATAATAATGTTGCACAAAAAACTATCAAATACAAAAGTAGTACACACACTCTGCCTGTTATCGGCCTACCAATCGATTTTATTATTTCCTACAAAAACAATGTTTAGGGGTTCTTTCACATTGTTTGCATGTTATTGATAAAAAAATCCAATGGTTTACATCAAAGCATACACACTTCTCGACTTTCGTTTCAAATGCATTATCCAAATTGACAGGAACAAAAATGTCGGCCACTGCAACACGACATGTAAAAGCCTCCAACTCCGCCAACATACTGATGTGCAAACAATGGTGGAAAGTATGTTGGATGTATGGTGACCAGGAGAAATACTACAGACAACTTTACGGAAAGAAGAAACTCGACAATATAAATACGAACTTTCTCAATTTCGACAATACAGACGTTAAAAGACCTGGAGCCCAAATAACTGAACTCACAGATGATTTTTTCGAAGATAATTGCTCTCAAATAGAACCAGCACCAGACGAAGAGGCACATAAAGTAGAAGATAACTTCGGTGCTGACACTGAAACTACATACGGCTTTGATTACCAAACGACATGGCAGAAAGACCAAAGAAGACAACCAATCAAACAGGGTTACGAGGAGTACATTAACACGACTGACTTAGACAAAATTTTAAACTCGAGGCTCAGTGCAGATAGTATTAAGAGTATGCTAGAAAACGGTCTACCTCAAACTAAATCTACAGTAATAGATGCAAAGGAAGAAATAGTGAGAAATGGTAACACAGTTGGTAAAACATGTAAGACTGTATGTAGAACGAAGAAAGGGGCTTTGGTTACCGAGGAAACAGCTATTTCTACGGATGGGAGGACGTTAGCAAATCTTAAGTTTCAAAGGTCCACAGTGAAAATGGGACCTAATAAAGTGAAGGAAGTTCTGCAGCCACTGAAGGAGGACAAAGTGCTTGATGAGTGTTCTAGGAAGAAGTGTATAGGTGATAAGCTGACAACGACGACTACAACCCTGGTGACAGTTACGCAGACTTTAAATACATCGTGTAATGAGTAAGTACCTAGCATAAGCCCTTATTTTACTCTTTAGTTCTGTTTCTCTCTTGTACTTGCCATATCAGATAAAAAAAGAATTCACCGAGTAGATAACAATTATAGCTGAGCGATGGTTTTATAAAATGCGACTATCTGCAACTACCCTCACTTAACGATCGTTTTGATCACATGCTACTTACATACATGCATACAGTAGCAACAGTTTATGTATAATTAAGGCGACCTATTTGACGATCAACAAAATGCACAAGAGAATTTTCCAATTTATTGCCTTTTGGAATGTCCATGTTAATATTGACTCTATTGCTTGAACAATAAGGTTTTCAGTTACTTTGTGTATTGTTTCGCCACAAAGACCCGTAAAGCCCGCATCGGTTTTACCGTCGCCTGCGCAGCGTCACCGCAGTTCCATCCGATAATGACGTTCCCGGGAATTCGGTGTTGCGGTCTCGCGGTTACTGTATAAGCCTGCATTTTTGTAAAACAATTCTAAAGAGGAAGAATTATTATATGAATTGGCGACTAAATTCTTTTTGTACATATTTTTATAGAAACTTCAATATTTGGATCAACGTCGTTGCACAGAATTCCTTACAATCTATATGAACAACATTTTAATAAAAAAAAAACACAAAAAAAAATTTTTTAATAGTAATCTCTATTTGGGGTTAGCTGTGTAACCTTCATTAGTTATCGAAAAAAAGTTTTGAAAATACTTCTTGAAAACCCTTCTTAATCAACAAAAAACTGGCATTCAATGAACTAAATACTAGTAAATAAATACTTACAGTCTTCCTAGATTTAATTATACTTTATCTTTCCTTTGAACGCCGAGTAAAACGTTGCTGATAATATTAAATCGACGTTTTTACACTGACATCCATCTGTAATAGTTGCCAAATAAAAAAATCATTCTATTAAACAGTAGATTGATATCATAAGACTTATTGCAGGACGGGATCGAACCAGGACAGAAGGAACTTTATGTTCATTGCACGTGTGTAACGCATCTGGGCGGTCAAGTAATCATTATAAAAAGAGATTTAATGGGAGAGAGTAATTGTTTCTTCTATATTTTAATGAATAATGATTTTATGGCACGTTTGATTTGTTGCAGTTTGAAACCATGATTCTTTCGCTATCAGATTTAAAACTTTTGTAATTTTATTGGCTATTGTAAAATTAATGAGTTTTTGTAGTAGCTCAAGGTTTTTTATGGAAGTAAGCAGACTGATCACCTAATTTGAAGCAAAGACTGTTGCTGCCCATTGACACACTCTCACAGTTGAAAAATTTACTCAAACATAGAAATAACTTTATTCGGTAGAAATAAAAAAAAATGCTGTCATAAGGCCTGTCAATAGAAGTGGAAACTTACAACTTAGAATATTATTTGTAAAATTAGAAAATTCATAATGTTTAAATTACCAAAGTTACCAACATCAAACATTAGTATGTCGGTTATGCGAACCCATAACATTTTCCTCTACCAAAAAGTGCTCAACGAAGAAGTTTTCACTTCAAAATAACAGATTAAATACTTAAACATACGACAATGAAAGTAGAACCTGTTAAAATTTTACATTGAATACCTATACATTTTTATAGAAGTTTGCATGTTTTAATTAATTTTAGATTAAAATTACCACACTAATAAAATTTCCGATGCACCTTTTGCAACTTGTTAATCTGGCAACATGCAGGCTACGCGCCACAAAAAGAATAACACAAAATTCAAAATGGCGTCGAACGCAGCCGATCTTATCTCAAAGCTACCGTTTACAATACAACAACTTTTATACTCTGCCGCCATTCAAGTGAATTGATCGATTAATTTCAGAAAATGGTTTTCATTTAATATAATTTTGTTTGTGTTATTTATTTGCTTGTACGATTGGAACTACTTAAGAAAAGAAATTGAATGTTTGAATACAAACGTCAAGATGACATTTATTTGACATTAGCTTTTTCTGTTTCCAATAAAATAAAAATCGATACGAATGATGTAGGAATTTCCTTAGATTAAATTATGACATTATGTGTTCATTTCTGTGGTAAATTTGAAGGTCTCAAGATCTTATTTTTTATAGTTTTAGTGAGAGTTTTGTAGAGATTCGTATCTATGTTACAGGGCTATTTTATTGATCTTAAATATAAATTTTTATTTGTGTATTCATTTTTCTTCTACATACATTTTGCAGTACAATACCACGAACTTGGTATTTTTCATTTGAAATTATTTTCCCAATATCTATAAATACAAAAGTCATGAAGAGCAGACTCACGATTAAAGGAATTTCGATAAAACGTAGATCAGAAATAGTTTATAGTCTCTACTACCACTTTTTATTAAAGGAAAATTTATTATTAAATCGAGCTAAGCCACGGGTAAAATCTAGAAGACAAAAAATTAGATGATGATTAAATAAAAAAACACCTCAAAATTATTTTAGAGTAAATTATATACATGTATAAGCCATTTGTATTAAAATACCATATTCTATAATTCTTTCAGTAGAATAACTGTCTATTGTTCCTCGGCACACATAAATGGACACAAATGTACACATTATTTCCCATATAAATCTTAGAACCGTTCACACTCACTGTAATATAAATGTATCCAACTATTTTTCTATAGGTAGTCTGCTCTTATTTAAGCAGCCATTTTTGTGTACAGTTACAATAAGGTTTCTTGCCGACTTCCTTCCGCTGTGAAACATGCATACCGGTATTTCGTTTCCCATCTGGTTTAAAAACTCCAATATTTGAATAATGACTTATTGAGACAGAGGATGTAATGTAATCCGCTCTTAAAGCTACAATTTTATCTGTTAAATTAATCAATCGATTTTCAATTTAGCTGAATTCAGACTCAATTAAAAAGCTTGTATTTTTTTACTTCGGTTGTATTTTTAACCGACTTCAAAAAAGGAGGAGGTTCTCAAATCGACTGTATTTTTTGTTTTATGTTTGTTACCTCATAACTTTCGACTGGGTGAACGGATTTTGATGATTCTATTTGAAAGCTGGTGCTTCCCGTGTGGTCCCAGTTAAATTTGTTTTTTTTGTTAAAATTTGTGATTTTAACTGATTATTAAAGAGCATTTAAATAGTCGCTACCATAATTATTTTTACGGGAATTAACGCGATCACTTATTTCAAGGTATTACATACCTCTGTTTTGCCTGACGTTTCGACCAGGTTGCACTGGCCACGGCCAGTTTTATTACATACCTTGAAATAAGTGATCGCGTTAATTCCCGTAAAAATAATTATTGTTATAACATGGAACGCGAAAGTTTAAAAGTTAGAGTAGTCGCTACCATTATTTTATACGAATTCCTTTTCCATTAAACGTGTAAATCAAGACCTACACAGAAGTGAGAATATTTTTGTTTGTTGACTTGTTTATAAATACATAAATCATATGTATTTTTAGGCAAGTCTTGAAAGATATTTTTTACTTGTGTTTGTGATATTTCTTTCTGTCTGATTTATTGGATCGGCAAGTTATTTCTTTTCTACAATCTGATTAAAAGTGGATTGATGATAGAGAACAAAATTTCACAAATTTTACTTCGTCGACTATCGTACATCTTAAGACTGCATCAATCAGTGAAACCCGCAATACATTTCTACCGAAATCCAATTCGAAAGCTTCAAAATTACCATAAAAATAATTACGAAAGCTCCTAAATTTTATATGGACGGACCAGTTGAACGACATTTTTATACCCATACATACCATTCACCATAAAATGATAATAATTTTACAAGTTATAAATCATAAGGAGCTTTCACACCATAGCCGCGAGGTCTTGCGTCGCTTCTCTGGTCACGTCAATATAACCGCCTGTGGGTTTGGAAACGTTCCAATTTAATCGTTAATAGAAGTTCTTTAATACACTACTTGTAATCACAATATTTTTGTAGTTTTCAATCTACATAATAAATCATTAAATAATTTGTTTATATCCCTTTCTAAACAAATGTGGGGCACGGAAGTACCTTCAACATGTTTGAATGTTATCTTAAAAAGTATAAAAAGTGTAAACATCTGAAATATCTACTTCTTTTTCGTGTGAACTTGTAAACGCTTCTTTTATATTACTTTGTCAGCCCAAAATTCTAAGAAATGTGTACTATAAACTAAAAAGTAATGTAGAAACGTCTACATAGAACTATAATAGCTTGTGGCATAAAATCCCATACAATGACAATTTATATTCACGAACAAAAAGAGGATTGGACACTTAAATAGGAATAAATTAAATTAAAAAGCTTTTTAAAAACAAGCTTTTACTGGAATGCCTCGACACGAATCAAACGAGTCCAAACTCGATGATGTTGCGATGTTTCTTTACAGAGTTCCTATGGCCACCTTCCAGCACCAGCATCAGATCAGCTCCATGTCATTATAATATTGTATTGTCACGCTGTATACATGCTTGCTAAATTTCAGCAAAATCGGTTAAAGATATATGTCCATATCCATAATTGACCGTGTTTGGTAATTTTGATAGTTTGCTGTACATATACGACACTATACATCGTAGCATAATTACAATCTTTTCATATCACGATGAAACACTAAGTTATTCCACCGATAGTTTTAATAAATAATAAATTTTAGTACTCATTTCCGATTTCGAGAACTTAGGCTTCCTTCCAAGATACTTCCTTTATAGTTAACTGTCAATAGTGTTGGTACTAAATTGCCAGTCTAGGTTTAAATTATATCTGGAGTTAGTTGAGGTGCATCATAATTTCCCGTAATAATATTAACAATGGGGTTGTGACTTAACCATGGTTTTCATCATTGTACCTTAATATCATACTATAATTTTATCGTTCTATAAGGTGCTATACAAGATAAGAAAATTGTTAACTCTGAACGAGTGTCAACGAATTCAAAGCTTCTACATCACGAAATGTAATGTACTGTACTCTTCCTTCTTTAGTTTTCTAGCCTCACAAGTGGTGTATTTCTTCAAATTTCAATACGACGGAACGTTAAGCATACGCTTCTAACTAAACGTCATTCAAATCAATTCATAATTAACTTAATTCTGAAGAAATTCTAACTTCTTCAACTGATTTCCGCCACGGCGACCTCTTCAACTCCTTTCAAATTATCGTTGGTTCTGAGGTTCAAAATTCTGAGGTAGAGGCTAAAACATGACAGAATTCCGAAACCATCTCTTTCTATTGAAATGATTTCAAACTTTAGGTATTTTGTAAGAAAAGTATGTCCAGCCATTGATTGGAATATCTTTTTCAAAAAATAATTTATAAACAAATTGTATCAATCTATACTTATAATAAAAATGTAACAGGTCAAATTCTGTACATTGAAGATATTTTGAAAATTTTTTTGGAGGGCACTCTGTTATCGATACTGAAACGAAAACTATTTTTTTTTTCATTTTTGTCTGTCTGTCTGTATCTTGGCCGCGCATCACGTCGAAACTACTGAATGGATTCAAATGAAACTTGGCATGATTTGAGTTCATACTACGAGGTAGGACATAGTTTTTTTTTTTTTTTTTTTTTTTTTTTTTTTAATAACGGGTAAAGTATTTTTCTTTGTCCGCGACTGTACACTGCCTGTAGGAAGCTGAGACAGATATGTAAATATGGCGGTACGAAGTTTATTTTTATTCTACCCTTCCTGAATATTTTCGCTCGATTTCTATTCTTCTCTTCCTGAACATTTTCACCGTATTCCTATTCTTCCCTTCCTGAACATTTTCGCCCTAATTCTATTCTTCCCTTCCTATTCAAAGTGCTGCAGCTTTCAGAATTTACTTATAGACAAGTCTGTTCTGATTTCTGAGGACTTTTTATTCTGTAATTTCTGAGATCTTTTTATTTTGTCTAAATCTGCCTAACCATAAAACTAGATAAGAAAAATTTAAAGTTATGTGGATTAGGATTTTTAACTCTTACCACAGTAAAAAACAAAAAAGGGAACGCCTCAAGACGATCGACGAGAGATGAGACCGCCTATGCTCAATAAAAGTGTAAAATAAAAATATAGTTTTGTGACTAATAAGAAACATTGTTTTTTATTACTTAAAAATATTTTTAAATTATGGTGTACCTCCAAAATTTTTAATCTTCCTAGATGTACCTTGAACCCAAAAAGTTTGCGGAACACTGAATGTACTATCGTGATGTGTGTTACTTCGACCTGAATGCAGACCTCCTTAACAAGCTTGACCGTCTTCTTAATAACTGCATTCGATTTATTTTCAATATTCGAAAGTATGACCATGTGTCTGCTTTGCGTTCCCAGTTAAAATGCAATCCTATTCGCCTACAGTGCAATCAGCGAGCTCTTACCTTCCTATTTTCATTTCTCAACTCGCCATCCTTACCTACCTACCTTGCTCCGTATTTCCGATACCTGTGCTCTAATCACGATAGAAATCTTCGCTCAGTTAATAATCTGTTTTTTTTTTTTATGGAATAGACCGGCAAACGAGCAGACGTATCGCCTGATGGTAAGCGATTACCGCCGCCCATGGACACCCGCAACACCAGAGGCGTCACAAGTGCGTTACCGGCCTTTGGGAGATGGGGGGGGAGAGATAGGGGGAGGGGTTGGGGTATGGGCCTCCGGTATCCTCACTCACTAGGTGAAACACAGCGCAAGCATTATTTCACACCGGTTTTCTGTGAGGCCGTGGTATCACTCCGGTCGAGCCGGCCCATTCATGCCGAAGCGTGGCTCTCCCACGGTCTCTGCTTCTCTCATGTCCGTCTCATTACTCCGACTTCGTGAACTGTTCCTTCTTTGTTCAAGCAGTACTACTCTGGAATGCGCTCCCGCTCGAAATCAGGGTGTCCACTAACCGATATACATTCAAAAATAAAGTACATGAGCTCTTTCTCAATGAACTGGCAGAATTATCTAATCTATAGCTTACCGTCCTTTTTAAACGACTTCCAAAAGGAGGAGGTTCTCAATTTCATCGTTCATCGTCACAATGTATGTACGTACACGGATTACTCCTCCGTCAATTTGTGGACCGATTTTGAAAATTATTTTTGTATTCGAAAGGGTATGCTCCTCATGTGGTCCCATGGCCACCATATCTCCTGATATGGCGTGACCTTGAGCGGGATAGCTGCTCTTCGCGTAGAACAAAACAACCGAAGCGTCGGTGACGTCGTTGACGTTCGTCTCGAAATATAGCGAGTGTGGTACCTACTATTACATTTGGCTTGGCACCGACTTCAAACCTATGAATAGGTAGCATATACAAGTTATTTGATACTTTTTAGTTTTTAAGTCGGTTTTTTTAAACGAGGTTTTTTTTCCATTATTTAGTGTGTAAATGTTGTATTTATGTATACGTAATCTGTATATGTATATCTACTTATATATGTATGTTTGTATGTATAACGTTGAATATGATGTCATTATTGTAAATTTTAACGGACTTTATATGTATATAAGATTTCACACACCTGCCTTATAAGATTTCTCCACCACCCGAAGGTCGACTGGAAGAGAATGCTCTGGGCATTAAGTCCGCCGATGTACATTCTTAGTGCATAAAGTTAATAAATAATATATAAATAATCTACATTGTATTTATATTTCCAAAAAAGTGTGTGTGACCAGTTCCTAAAATTATCATCTCAATGTAACTAACACAACATCCACATCTGGAAGTTCTTAAACAGTTTCTAAAAGATACTTTACAATAGGTACGTTATATGATTACTTTTTTATCGTATAATAAAAATGTAAAAGATCAATTTTAAGTTTAAAATACTTGAATTAGGAGTTATAATTTTTAATATAAACAAACATATAACTTAATAGTTATGATAATTTACCAGAAACAAAACACAAAATGTGTGTGAGTGTGTGTGTTTGTTACTCTTTCACGCTAAAACTTCTGAACGGATTTGGATGAAACTTTACAGTAATATATCTTATACAGGTTACTATTGGCCGCGAAAATCGACATTCACGCAGGCGGAGCCGCGGGCAACAGCTAGTGTATCAATATAATTACTGTTGTATTTCTTGTTGCTGGGAAGTAGATCTCTTATCTTGTAACTAAAAATATTTAATCGCAATAGTAAATTAGTTCGATTGTTTTCCCATACTTTTAACCAAGATGACTTCTTTCTTTTACAGCTATGTTTAAAATGCAATGTAGCGTTGTATTAAACAGGTCCTGTTTCCTTAAATGCCTAAACACAGTTACTGAACTTTTCGAACTAAAGACAGCATCTATATATTATTGTCGCTTAAGCCATCTATTTTATCAATATTATGCTTTAATAAAGTAAATCAATCAAAATCTCATCTATCCAATGACAGCACTGCAAATCAAAAGAGCCGAACAGCCAGCTGATGGTCCTCTAGGTAAATTAATTTATTTTCGCATTATGTTTGTAGGAAGTAATTATTAAGATATTACAGTAGTTCTAGAGCTGTTAAATGTCTTATCCATATTTGAGGATTCTTCATTATTACAATATACATATTTTTAAAAGGCATTTTCCGTCTTTTGAGCATTACAAGTATCGTGTTTCTGAATATTATTCCTAGCCTTTCCCGACTTTAAGTGGGATAGACTTTTCTTATTTCCTCCTTATTAGCTCTGGGTATATGCAAATCAATAACCACTCGAACCTTAGTTAATCAGAAAATTGTTGATGATCACAAAGCCTAATATTATCTTCCAAGACAGTCTTTGAGCAACTGAGAGTGCTAAGAATATCAAACTTTAACAAATTATGTTGAGATCAAAGTTAGTGATCTCTAAGTGGCTTATGAAATGCCTAGTGTCTGCATATTTATGCCTATTTCTAACGGTCTGGATACTCGGCGGCTGTACTTTTCGCCAAGTATTTGCGTTAATAGATAAATTTCAATGTTTATGATAAATTATGGACGTGTCCGACAAATTCAGTACTCGAAGGAGCTTGTGTTTTACGAGACCTTAATATGTATATTGATATTTATAATGGCAAACTTTTGACTTCTACTTAATTTGTGATGTAGAATTTGTCTATCAATTCTACCCGAATTCTTGGTTTCGAAAACTCGATAAAGAAGCTGATGGAAAAAAATTAACCATGTACCGCACAGAAGCAATTTGCAAGCAATAATACAATTTCAATAATTTTATTATACTTTTAACATTTCATGGTCATTATTTTTACGTATTAATTTTATGGTTTTATGGTAAATTTGATTAAGTACCGTACCATCACGCCAAGAGCACCTTAATCGACAAAAATATCTTCATAAGAAAATTTTATGCAGCTATTTTAGTACACCATGACCAGACAACATGAATAGTTAATGAATCATGTTCGACAGCCGTTATTAGTTTGAATATTTCTCATACTTACTGTCATAATTCCGAGTTTTTTTTTACAACGTCTTCAACAATCGTAGTTTCTTTTGAATCGGCTTCAAAGATGACAAAGTTCTTAATTCCACCCTGGTTTATTTATCAACTCGGTAAAACTTTTAGAAAAGTTATAAAGCAAGCCAAAATTTAATTCATGACTTTACTCGAAATTAGGAAAAGATGTTTAAGAATCTATATCTGAAGACCCTGGATGAGCATACTAGAACATTCTACGTTAAATTTTGTATGATACCATTTGATTCGCGACTCAAACACACATTTACGCTTTTCTCTAATTCTTAAAATAGTTACATTTTACGCTAGCCCAAACTCCGGCCATTAAATATTAAAATTCCAGCCAATCCTCTTCGTGTTACAGGTCAATAAATTCGCCACAAGCAGAAAATAAGCCTCTTGACTCCGACCAAATTGGAAATCTGCCACGGTCGGCCATCAATTGATACACATAATAAAAGCGTTCGACGAATTAACACATGGCATTATTCATTCTTTTTATTTATCTGCATCCAGCATGCGATATACCGTTAGGAATTTACCTACATTAAACACTAAAGAGGACTGAACTTCGTGTACATGCATATATATGAGAATATTTTAGGTGAGGGCTCGCGTATGCGATGTCCAGTGTCACAGGTATATGAGCCTGACCTTCTCGGACTATTAGGTACAGGCCTCAAGGTATTTCTCTATTGTTTTCTGTTCTTACATATCTTCCATTATTAACTGACTTCGCATTTTACAATCTGATTTCTAATGTAGGTACGTGAATTGAAGTAAATTAGAGTTTGCTTTGATGTTTTACTATGAAAATACCCGGAGATTTCGGTTGTTTTCCTTAAAAAATGGCAATTCAATAGTTCGTCATAAATATCATAAACATTTTGTATGTTTTTAAATCGTGGTGTTAAAGGATAAAAGCAAATTATGGTTAAGAACCCCCGCGGACTACAAACTTTTTAATCGGAGGATAGTTTGGTTGGTTTCATAATAATTAGTATGAAGATATGTAAGTGCGCACATTATAACGATTTGGTATCGGCCGACAAATAAGCTACAAGCCAACCCAATCAAACTATAAGCCAACCCAATCAAACTATCGGCGGATTAAAAAGTTTGTAGTCAGGGGCTCTTAAGAATGCAATATTTTACGGTTTTTAAAGCAATTTGAGGGTGACATCGGCATTTTTTTGCACGAATATAATAAGACCTCAATAAATAATGTAACTGTGCAACTGATCTTTTTTTTTTTTGAGACAACTCCCTCACTAAGAGTCGCGGGGGACTTTACAAACATACATGAAACGGACACAAATAACACCCAGACTCAGAACAACAATTTGTGGATCACACAAAGTGTTGTCCTACGTGGGATTTGAACCCACGACACTTGGCGAAGTAGGAAACGGCGTGGTGACCCTTATACCACTAGGCCAAACGTGCAGTCCTTCTCGAAATATTGAAAATTTACCAAACATTTGTCATTTAATCTATATTGTAGTAAATCTCAAAGTAATCCTGCTACTGTCTTTACAAAAGCTCAATACTACTACAACTATCTGACGCTGTACTGATTACACAATAAAACGTCGCGGCTCGTTGGACCAACTACCAATGTTTATTCCCACATTTTTCTCCTCATCTCTTCTCTCACTCACTGTTACAGCAATTCTATATGTCAGAAAAGGAGAGGGAGACCTTAAATTCTCAGTAGGCTGTTATATTTGCCGAGCTCTCGAGCTGACGTTGGCTTTACTAATTATTTGAAGAGCAGGTGGTATTCGGTCAGGAGTGGTCAGGAATGGTAAGTGGTGGACATTTTTTATCATTCGTGATGTAACGATATTGTTGTGGGCGCGTGGCGTTTCATTTTTAAATGTTGTACAGGTGTGAAGTGGATGTCAGATCTTAAAAGGTCTGGTTTCAAATCTTTTTTATGTTTCGTTATATTTCATTCGTAACCTTAGGGTATACTTATATTGGAGATAGATTGTCAAGTAATTGTGTTGCCATTTAAATAAAATTCATGAAATAGTTCCACATAAAATACCTAAATAAAGTTTAGGTTACTTAATATTACATTATTGTTATTATTTATGGGATAGCCTTATTTCGTCAAAAATTTACCGGTTCAGCTGGAGTCGTTATCACTGTATAATCGAATCCACAACCCTTGACTTAGCAGTTAGAATCAATAACCACTGACCAACTAGTTAACTCAAGATCTTTACGAGCCTAACATAAATTAATTTTCATATTAAAGTAATAATTTCTTATTAACTTTATAACCGTTAGGCTTGCATGCAACTTACAGATAAATTGTATGTTAGTCTGCATCTAAGTAACTCATGATCTGTAATCATTAATTAATACTGCAGCCTGACTATAGATGGGGTTCTATTCCAGATTCCAACCATGCCACTATAAATAGCGGAATGTAATTAGGGAGTGTGTAGTGCCGGGAACATGGTCCACGCTCATTGCTAGCACTAATGAGTAGGCTTGTGATCGTAGGCATTTATTGTTGTGCTGGGATATGGGAGAAAGGTTCTCAAAGTTTCTCGTTACTGTTTTAGATGAAAAATGTTTTGTGTAATATTCTGGGGGTCATGACCCCGTGAGTTGAACGCATTCTGCCAGTGACAGCTCGCTACCTAATCCTGACTAGAGCAGTGTGCAGGGTAGCATGGATCGTACTGTTGAGAGTAGAGTAGACTTAGTCTGTCCAGTCCTGCGGACTACAGCCACTGGGTCTTTTCCCCCCGCTCTTACCTGCCACCATCAACTTCTGTAATATACAGGTAATAATATGATTAAGTTGCCTTACAAAGAGGTGAACGGAGTAGTAACGCACTTGTGTTGCGAGTGACATTGTCATTTACTGTGTCTATGTGACACGTCTACTTATTTGCCCCTAAACAAACAATGCAGTGACGTTGCCAAACCCTCGAAGGGCGGCAAGGTACTTGCGACTTTTGAGTTGAAGGTGTCTATGTAAAGCGGTGGTCACTTAGCAGTGATATTGTCTGATATAATAAAATACTCATAAAATATATCTACTTAGACTCTTATTCATTAACTCATCAACAGCCTTTAACAGACATGTTTTATCCTGACATGCCATGCAGGCCAAAATCTTGCAAAAAATCAAGTTGTAAGAAAATGCCCCACCAAACATTGCGATGTCATTACTTATTTCTGTTGAACTATATTAATTTTTTTTTTCATAAACAATGTCTTCCTATATAGCTAACCTATATTATATTTACTTAGGGTATTTATTAAATAATATAGAAATCTATGTACATAACCATCATTTATAAAAAAAAAATAACAATATTTACACATTTACACATAATCCAAGCGTCAAAAAACTCCACATTTAATTTATTAATTTTTTATTTAATAAAAACACACATTCGTATCTTCTGATTACATACACCTCATATAATATTCATTATTGCTATAGCAACAAAGTAACTGTTCTTTAAATTGTTGCCCTCTTCCGCTACTGATTAAAAACCAGTTTTAATTAGAATATCTCATTATGACCCCGAATCTATTGGGGTCAACGGTCAAACATTAATCTGAAACAAGTAGCCACACAGGTGGGGTCTATTTAAAGAGAAATTGATAAGAAAGGCTTCTTCATTATGCCATGGCATGGCTATGAAATGTAGTCGGATGGGTATTTTATTTGGTGCTGCTTCGGTTCTGTAGGACGAAAAAGTTTGGTGGCGATTAACCTAGAAACTAATGCACCGATTTTAATTATTTTTTCTCCATTTGAAAGTCACATTATTCAGGAATAATATTTAATACTACATAGTTTATTTAAGTTTTAGATGCGATTGATGTTGTTATCTTTACCCGGTTTATTTTCAGATTCATTTATTAACAAGTTAAATACTAGTTGATTTTCATGTAAGAGACTAATAGAGTCTCTTATCACAGGAGTTACTAACAGTTACGCGGACACACTATTTTTGGTCTGATCGGGAATCGAACCAATGACCTCTAGCTTAGCACTCAGGATCGCTTACCACCAGACCAACAGTACGACTTCTGTAAAATAAAATTATTTGCTTCGAAGATGTACCACGTAAGCAAAGCTCCGTTTAATCCAGCAAGGCTCGATAATTAGTAGAAAGGCAGGTCTAATTTACAAGGTAGCTTGAAGATCACGGGCCGATAGTCGGGGCGTGCCGGCTGCGGTTGTCTTTTTGCAGTTATTTATTGCTATATTAAAGAATGTTCACGCTTTTATATTGTACATAGGTATATTGTAACAGCGAACATAATCAATTAAAAGAAAAGGGTTGTTTGTATCTCTGAATAAAATCACTTGCGATTTATAAACTTTATATGAGCCGACTTAACCCTAAACCAGCTATTTAGCAGTCATTTCATTGCTTTTTTCAAAATTCTTCTGTAGTTCTACGTTCTGGAGGAGTGTGCACTTAAAATACTTGTGTCAACGCACTTGTGTGTCTTGAATTGTGTGTGTAGGCACTTGCCATCAGGCGACCCCACCTTTCTATAAAAATCTAAATGAACAAGCAAGAATGTTGTTGTTAATAAAATATTTATCAAATTAATGATCCAATGCTTACAATAATTTCTCCTGTGTCTGAATGTAATATTTCTAAATTAAATCGTAATTCGTTTTTGTTCTGGGGTACTTAAATATTTTTCTGGACTTGGAAAAAGGAGGAGGTTATCAATTCGACTGTATTTTTTTATGTTTCTTACCTTATACCTTTCGACTGGGTGAACCGATTGTGATGATTCTATTTTTATTTGAAAGCTGGTGCTTCCCGTGTGGTCCCAGTTAAATTTGGTCCACTTCTTGAAGTCATTTTTTTTGTTAAAATTTGTAATTATTAACTGTACGCTTCGCTAGCAATTTTATATTTTAGACTAAAGTCTATCTCTGTGATTTCATCCAGGTCGGTTTAGATGGAGTGCAAAACATCCATCCAAATTTTTGCACTTACAACAGAAGTTATATGTTTTATAGTAACACTAGCTGACCCACACAACTTCTGCTGCATCTCTTTTCAATCATACTCAACTTATGAGCAACAACGTGACACAAGAATTTTATAATATAGATATACCCGTATCTTAGCATACGAATATGGTTAATTTTAAATTTAGCACAAACCGAAAATTACTTTTTTCTGTAATTAAATCGACAATATAAGATAAGATTTAAGGTTAAGATCGCGGGGACTCGTTGGATGCAGGCTGCTACCGACCGGTCGAAGTGGAAATCAATGGGGGAGGCCTACGTTCAGCAGTGGACTTCTTACGGCTGATATGATGATGATGATTGGGACTAATTGGGACTAATGCCGCCCACACGCCCACCACTTTAACTCCTGTACACCAGGATCAACAGCGGTGACCCAGGAAAAACACCGAGTTATGACACTCGGGAAGTCCCAGGAAAAATTTAACTGTCTTGGAACCCGCAACGAAATTAATCAGAAGAAAACTGGAGGAGTTGGAAATATAATAAGTCCACTTCCCTCCTTAGCAAAGCGGGAGACAAAATGGAGTCAAAATAGGCAGACGCCTTTTTCAAACCGGGAAACACCACGGATAAAAATATTATGGGTCCTAAGTGAGCTATATTTGATTTCTATAGTATGTATGGCAGAATCGCTTAAACGCACGGAAATTCACCGCAGTTGACACAAGATCCCCATAATATACTACCCCAGACGTCATTTGTAAGCTATTTAGCATCATGTTACGTTCATTGTACCAAAGACTACATTCCCAGAGGATATGATGAGCCGACTGTTCACAGCTAGAATCAGGTGTTGAGCATTGACACAATGGTGAATCGACTAATTTAAATGAGTATAGTTTGCTCTTAAAGTTACCGTGGCCTGTAAGAAATTGAGCGACACAGTGATCTACCTCGAGCCATGTCCTTGACAACCTTTCGCGAACAGATGGAAAGAACTGGTAGAGGTGGCGCCCCTTAGATGATTCGTCCCATCGTTGCTGCCATTCATTATAGACATTGGATTTTTGTTGAAACAATCTTATGATTTTACCGCGGTCTCGTATGCCCAAAAAATCGCATTCCATGTTTTGTAGTGTGGAATAGTACATGGCTGCACGTCTTTGCACCTCGAGATCAACTGGAAGAACACCTGCCAACACCGGTAAAGCCTCAGTGCTAACCGTCCTATATGCCTTGCACAAGAAAATCAATGCAGGTCGTTGGCCTTGTAACAGTTTGCGACGGACAGCACCTACAGTCGCCTTATCTGCCCATACAGGAGCACCATAGCAAATAGAACCCAAATAAGTAGCTCCATATATGATCTTTAGTGTATTATATGACAGACCCCATGTCGCAGTTGATATCCTCGTCAGTGCAAAGAAACTCTTTTTAGACTTTTCATTAACTGTTCTAATATGTTCAATAAATGAAAAAATTCTTTCTAAAACCAATCCTAAATAACAAACCGAGGTTTTATTTTTAATAGTAACATTTTCAAATTTAATACATCAACATGATGATGATGATGATGAAATCGACAATATTCGTGCTCTTAACTCTACTAATAATACTGGCAGTTTGTAGCAATACTAAACTGTATGTTTCCAAGCATTCCGTGAATTTCCCTAAGGCACACATTAGATATCGTCGGCTATAACTTACGTATTCGGGTCACCACGTGTGTTTTCACGACGCATTTTATATTTAGACAGATAAGTAGCTGCGTTATACTTCTTTTTGTACTTAAATGTGTAATTTGAAAATAATAAACAAAATGACGCTGCAAATAGAAGGAAGGGAAACGAACTCTGTTGCAATTCGTCTGGCCATTAATATATGGTGGTATAGTGGCGCTTAGTGTCCTGCGACTGTGACCGTGGTCATCCCGGGATGTTCCTCAATTTGTGAGGTTAGGCAGGGAGGACTCCAGAAGCCGCTGATGCGTTCCTGGAGATTCTCCCGACTGCCGAGGTAGGCCGCCGCGGGGTATAGTGGGTAGACCGATTCGTTCGGAGTCCTACACACGCCCTTCGTATCTCCGTGATCATATATTATGTACTAGTGGTTGCCCGCGGCTCCGCCCGCGTGTATGTCGGTTATTGCGGCAAATAGTAGCCCATGTGTTATTCTGATGTATAAGCTATATTACTGTAAAGTTTCATCCAAATCCGTTCAGTAGTTTTTGCGTGAAAGAGTAACAAACATCCATCCATTCATCCGTCCATCCATCCATACTTACAAACTTTCACGTTTATAATATTAGTAGGATAAACATTTTTTGTCAAATAATGTAAATGAACAACTAATAGAAGTATTCCATGTGTCCCACGAATTTAGAATTACCTTCATCAGGAGCGATCACAGTCAAAGATAATAATAATTTTGCCCAATACATTGTTTCCGGACCGTCCTAAATCTGGATAGCCGGACATACGGCGGTCTAATATCCGGTTAAGCGTTTTATTTATTGCCACTCTAGCTACTTCTCTGGATTTGAAGAGGAATTATGATCACCTATGACCCCTTTCTGACGGGAACTGTGTTTATTTATGAAAAGTATCATAGAGTGTAATCAAAGCAATCGCAAGCTAATACACAATTGTTTGTTGAACCGAGGTATTACAGTAACATTTTTGATTTTATAGCTACTTTATATTTAATTAAGTACACAATCAAGATTATTTATGTGTGTGAAAGAGCTTTTAAACTTAAATGTTTGCGCTTTAATATGTCGGTGTAACAGTCCACTTGAAGTGGAGCCATTTGCAGAAACTGCATTTTTGGTGTAATTAAATGTTTAAGTGATGAGAAACGTGGAAGCAGGGATACCGTTAGCTTGAGAAGGAAAAAGTGTAGCGGGACTTATCACATACATCTTTAATCTTCATTCAACTATTAATTCTTCGAGAGCTGTTAGCATTTTTAAGATATTTTTATCTAGTTATCTTATTAACTAGATGATTAAAAAAAAAAGACAACTCCCGCACTTGGAACATATCGTGTGTCACGTCATAAAATACTTGAAACGGACACAAAGAACACCCAGACTCAGAACAACAATTTATGGATTACACAAAGAGTTGTCCCATGTGGGATTTGAACCCACAAAACTTAGCGCAGTAGAAAGCGGTGTGGCGACCGCTTAAACCACTAGGCCAACCGTACAGCAGTACATATGTATGTTTGTTCTGAACATGTAAAGAGCATGATAGCAGCGTAAGTAACACACGTACTCGTACTCTTGGTATCAAAGTGGCTTGACCAGATCACTTACAGCTCGTTTGACACTAGAACGAAAAAATCAGTAGCTTTTGGTACCACTTCTTAGGTTAAGTTTACAAACATGAGAGACGAAGTACATCTGACAGTAATTCCGTGAGAGGGCCTCGCTTCGGCATGAATGGGCCGGCTCGATCGGCCTCACAGAAAACCGGTGTGTAACAGCGCTTGCGCTGTGTTTCCGAATGAGTGAGGATACCGGAGACCCATACCCCTCCTCCTCCACCATCCCCCAAAGGCCGGCAACGCACTAGTGACGCCTCTGGTGTTGCGGATGGATGTCCATGGGCGGCGGTAATCGCTTACGTTTGCTCGTTTGCCCACTCTTCCATAAAAAACAATATAAAAAGAAATCACTACTGCTTTCGCACTTGTTGCTTTTAAGTTTAATAAGATCAACTTAAGGTGCATAAGAACAAGATTCACAAGTGCACTATCGATGTTTGAAATAGAAATACGCTCTGTTCTCAAGATTTAAGTTTAAACTTCGTTACGACTTCGAAATAAATCCAGTGATAATTTGTTTCACAATTGAACTGTGCCAACCAAAGTTCCTTGACAAACCACACAGTGGTGGAACAACAACTATATATATGATATGAATACGAGGAAAAAAGGTATTTTTACTATTTTTGAAATGAAACTTAATTGCCTGAGTACCTGAATACTATCTTAAGTGAATAGTTCTATCAGATTCATTGATGTTTCATTGAATGGCCTATTAGCGCAATTCTATGAGACATGGCATGTCAGACTTATGTCTCGGCATGTTATCAACTATGTGACGAGTGGTCACCACAATGTCAATTAGTATGGGGTAACTTTGATTTATTGTCGCATTCATACTTATGTTTCATTATCTTCTTCAAGTTCTTTGTACCGATCAAGTAGCAAATAAGTAGGTATCTGTAGGTCTTAGAGGTTTAGATGAAATTCATAAATACGTACATTGGGAGGAAATTATACATGAACTCATTTGGGAAAAGAGTGGCAAGTGATGTTTATAAGTAATGTACAGATGTTTGATAGCATTTTAATATTTATTTATTTTAGAATATATTTTCAAAGTCTATAAGTAAATGTTATAGCCCTTTTTTATTTTTTCTTCTTAACTTATTAAAACAAAACTTGAATTATTTAAAAAAACGTTACATAAAAATAGTTTTTTAAAGTACTTGTAGTTCCAGTTTTATTTCATCTGTAAGTAAGTATCTACACAACAAAATTACTTCCGCTTATTGATTCTTCATCCTAAACTGCTGAGGCTACAATCTTGACATTTTGACACCTGATACTTTTTAAGTTGTCAGTCACTAACTAATAATTATTTAGTAATTACATCTATTAAATAAAAGATGAACGTTGTCTAGATTTTCGTCATTTTCAAAGTTTCCAACGAAGCCGATACTAATAATTAGAATCAAACTAATTAGCAAATCCACAAGGAAAACTTATAAGCTTCGACAAATGCAATAGTAGATGCGCATATACGTCTAATAATTACGTAACATGTCTAATTAATAAAGTAATTAAGAAGCCTTTAATTACTCGCATATGTATTTCCACTAAGCTGAGCCGCACACGACAGCTGTGTTACTTACTGCTGATAAGGTTTCCACACTCCTAGAGGAGGTGGAAGGGAGGAAGGGGGGGGAGAAGAAGGCAACAAACGATTAATAGCACTGGTGTTGTGAGAACACCGCTAGCCGGTAATAGCTTCCTATGGGCGACATCATTATCAATGAGTTAATTATCCCAAAAAGGATGGCGGAAAAATTAAAATATATGCATTGCTAGCTTTTCTCCGAGGTTTCGCACGCCGTAGTGTCAATTTTCTGATCAAACTTTTACGAAATAAATAATAGTTCTTTTTTATGGTATCATCCACAACCCATAACGTCCCACTGCTGGGCTCAGGTCTCCTCTCTGGAGAGGGTTAATGCCATACGTCCCCACGCTGGCCGAGTTCGGGTTGGGGACTGGCAAGACAACGTTGTGGCTACGTAATCTTACCGTTGGATGTTTTTAAGCCGCCCAAAGGCCTCCATTCAGCTTCACGACTGTTATCATATGATAACAACCGGGACCGCCTGCTTAACGTGACCTCCGAATCACGGAGACGCTCATGGTAACATGCCACTAGCGGTCACCCATCCAGGTACTGATCGCGCCGTCCTTGCTTACCCTCGGTGATTGTTTCTAATCTCCGAGTGCAACTGGGGTATGAGCGCCTACTTTTTACGGTAGAAGCTGCCAAAATGACCATACTCTGCCTGATGGCAAACATAAGCGGATTCCTAGACTAGTGATCACCATACTCATTGTGCATGTGGACAATGCAGCATGGTGACCCACATTATGGCGGCCTCGTTGAGCTCTGCTCAGCTGTCATGCCACGATTGAGCTACAAACATCCATCTATCCATCCGAACTTTCACATTCGTAATATTAATATAGATGTTAATTATGTAGCTTCATAACAGATCCAACGTCAGGTCGAAGCAATTAACTATCTGACCGTATATTTGTTTGCTATTTAGTGGTATGAATCTTGAACAAAATGACTTCATAAATATTTCTACTACGTACTACAATTACGGTCAATTTTCATACATTTCTTTAACTAGTACTAACACTTTGAAATTCGTTTATTCATATTTGCAATGCTCCTAAGCTTTTCTTTTAGTTAAAGACATTTTTCATGATTATCAGTGATAAAATAATCTCCTTTCTCACTTTAAAAGACAATTCTCGTATCTATATATATTATCTATACTGATATTATAAAGCTGAAGAGTTTGTTTGTTTAAACGCGCTAATCTCAGAAACCGCTGGTCCGATTTGAAAAATTATTTCATTGTTTGATAGTACATATATCGAGGAAGGCTATAGGCTATATATCATCACGCTAACACCAATAGGAGCGGAGCACCAATGAAGAATGTTACAAAAACGGGGGATTTTTTTACGCTACGGACAATAGGAAACGTAAACGACGTTAGCTGGGTCAGCTAGTAAGTGATAAAATAAACTAATTTTTCACTTTAAAAGACGTTTCCCGTATTCGGAATAAATCCTGTACCGGCGGTGACTTTCCAAACGAACACGAAACGTACACAAAGTGTTTTTCCATGTAGGGTTTGAACCCACAACACTCGGCGCTTTAGAAAACAGCGTGGTGACCGCTTTAACCACTACGCCACCCGTGCAGGCAAACTAAGAACATATAATACACAATTGATGTAAAAAAAAAATACACAAGTGACGCCGTGCGAAAAGGCTAGTTGATAAACATAATTGTAACACTAATGGGCAACCATATTGTTTTTACTTCCGATTAAGTGCCGCGATATTAATGCCTGTCATTTACCCGTGAGACTGTCTGAGAGATTGCAATCAGCAGCAAAACAACTCATTTATTAGATGTAATTTGTGTTGGCTTTTTATGTTTATGGTTACATGTGGCCGAGTCGGGATCCCTGTGGTGACGTATTGAGAATACGCAGTGTCACCAACAGCGCAGCTAAAAGATGGAAAACTTGATACAGCCTCTGTACCAACCCTAGCTAGAGTATAGTAGGCTTAATCTTCTTTCTAAGGAGAGGTCAGCAGTCTTCGATCAATGATCGAAGCCAGCATCGGACTATTAAAGACTGTTGTTCTATTGACGGGATGTGTATAAGGCTTTTCCGCATTTGTGAATTATAAAAACAAATAAATAGACCACACTTATAATAATGCGCAAAGTCACTAAAACTCATGTCTGTAGAGGAATCGTTTGAGAGCCATGCGACACAAATGGGCTACTGGAACTGAGTGATATCACGTTTCTCGCAATCGTAATTTTCTTGTTGCTCATCACCGAGTGAGCGAGGTTACCACAACCCAAACCTCCTCTCCCATGGTTCCAAGGGAAGAGACAGCAGCGCACTTGTAACTCTTGGAGTCTTGAGTTGCAGGTATCCATAGACGATATAGTTGCTCCATATTACATAAAAATATAGTTATCAAAAGCTTTTTTTTTGCTTATCCATGTGACCAAAGGAAATCCAAAATCCAGCAGTCAAAACTTTTTTTCTGTTTTTAAGACAACTAGGAAAACTAAGATCATATAGTCGCCTCGTAACAGCTCACTGTAAAGCAGCCTATATCCTTGTATGCCATCTGTAGGTATAGTAAGTAAAATAATATCCTTATTACGTACAACGAGATCGTGAGAAGATATTTATATCGTAAACATCTCAAGAGAGAGTTGAAAGTGTAGCCTGCCTTTCTATATTTATCTCACAACACGAAATATAACGCATCTTTCCTGCTGGCGAGTTCTACAGTTCACGAAGTAAATAAACAAGAAATCGTTATAAAAATATAAACAAAACATAAAACACAAATGTATTCTAAACATTTAAGATAACTAAACATATAAAATGTGCGTATATTTTTGTTAACAGCTTTTAAAACTGTTCATTTAAATACTCGGTCTGTGGAGAAAAAATTACAAGACATGAAATGGCGCCTAAAATCCACCATCTTGATTTATTTTAAACTTCATCCAACTAAATTCGCACCGAGATATTGATATATACCTTTTTTATGTTAGGACCTGCCTAAATGACTCTACTCTGCTGATGGAAAGCATAAGCTGAATCCAAAAGTGGTGGTCACCATACTCATTGCGAATGCATACAATGCAACAATACAGCATGGTTGGGCTTCTGGTCTTGCACTCACCAAGGAAACACGACAGCACGAACGTTGTCATTTTACTCGTTGATTTTCTGTGCGAGGGTAGTACAGCCCCGGTCGAGCCGGCCCGTTCGTGTTGCGTGGCTCTACTACCTTTAAACCTTTCGGAGGAGAGGCCTATGTCCATCAGGAGACTAGTAAAAGCAATTTAGTATGACAGAATTATTATTACCTCAGAACTTTATCATTTATGATTTGTTATACAAGAGTGCAATGTTGCTTTTTAATCGCGGGCTCAATTTTGATGACCGAGCAAGCGAAGGATTAAGAATCCTGGGCGTTAGCGAGGGAATCAAAACAGCACAAGGTGAAAAATCTTTGCACTCGAGTGCAACACGTAACTTTTCATCCCACCTCAGCGAGGAAATGACTAAATGCAAAAGATTATAACAATATGACGTAAAAGAAAATGGCACGGGTAAAGCAAATTAAAAAAGCACACCAAGAAGGTTCCCAGTCAACAAATTAAAAAAGGTTGTATGATAAATTCGGCACCATGGAGGTAGAAGTAATGTTTTGAATTCACAAACTAAGTGCACACGATTTTCGAAATTCAATTTTACTTTATCCTCTAGCGGATAAAAACGGTTTTTGCACTCAGATATCGAAGGGCAAAAATACACTTCTGAGATGGTGGGATGAAAAAAATCTTACTTAACAGGTAGGTATATACTTCGGTAAAGATAACATTTGAAAAAAATATCACTTCTACGGGTGGGTTATCCAAACTAATATAAACAATTCGGAAGTAACTCTGGCTGTCGGTTTGTTACGCTTTCATGGCTAAACCACTACACCGATTTCAATGAAATTGGTCATGGATATACTTTGATTCTTGAGAAAGGTATATAGGTAGTAGAGCCACGCTGATTTCAGCACGAATGGGCCGGCTCGACCGGGGCGGTACTACACTCGCACAGAACATCAACGTTAAATGACAGCGTTGGTGCTGTTCGTGTTTCGTTGGTGAGTGCGAAACCGGAGGCCCAAATAGTCTAGTCAACAAGTTCGCTACTTGTTGACTAGACTAAAAGATGCAGCAGCATCACTAGGCCGCCATGGTGTGGGTCGCCATACTGCATTGTCTGCATTCGCAGTGAGTATGGTGACCGCCACTCTTGGATTCTGCTTATGCTTTCCATCAGGCAGAGTAGAGTCATTTTGGCGGGCCATACGTAAAAAAAAGGACATAGGATACACGCAGGCACGTCGGCAAAAACTGGTAAGAAATAAAAAATACAGCTTATTACCTACAAAGTATCATATCAAGATGTAGGCGCATATAAAGGTTAATTGTCTTGGTATCTACATGTGATATGTACTAGAATATTAAACAATCTATCGTGTACATTTCTCATGCGCTCCGTGACACTCATATTACCACTACGGCGATGACCAGTGCTAGTGGTCTAAAACTAGTTTGGTTTGTTTTTTTCAACTACGTAGTTATAATTATTACATCGCGGCGTGTATCTCTATTGTACCTGTTATATGACCTTAAATATTTTCGTTTTGAATATCAATTTCAGAGTATGTCTAAGTACTAAAATACTTTCTTATTCCTAATGATGACGGACGGTTATCAGGATCCCCCGAAAAGCACATTATAGGGGAATTGCCTTGCTCATCAGTGGTTATAGCAATCTAACAAAACCAGCAGACGATAACTCTAGGACCGCGATTTGGGGCTAATACCATGATCTTACATAAATTCCAAATCAAGATTTATTTTATTGCTTTTCATTGAATTAGGTTTCCGGAGGCTGAATCCCCCGTTCCTTCCTGACTCTTAAGATCCTCCTCTTTAGGTCTCCTCAAAAGACGGGCAACACAATTGTGTTGCTTGAACTGCATCCCTGCAGGTCTCCATAGACGATGGTGGTAACAAACCCTCTTCCACTTTACTGTTACACACTGTCGTCTAATATTTTGTGACTGTCACGGACTTTAAAGTGCTTAGCATAATACCCTCATTAAAGTCCCGTCTTATTTATTATCACAGTTACAAATAATAACTATGCCAAAAATTAGCTTGCAATGTTGTCTAAAAACCTAAAACCTCTTAAATTAAGACATAAACAATTTTATTATAGCATACATAAAGCAAATACCTCATAAACACTATTTATATAAGCTATTGCTGTCTAACTACTGTTACAAGTACGAATTTGACCAGCCCATGTCCGAATAGAACCAGTTATTGACAATCGAACAACCAAATAAAGTCATAAATTCGGGTAATAAAATCTAAAATATTCTGGCCAACGGTAAAAATTTGTCGCTAATGAACACATTCACGTATGGTAATTATATCCTACGTTCATGGTATGTACTTAGTATGTATTAGGGTATAACATAATTCTGAGATTTGTAAACTTTTAGGCTATTCACATAAACATTTTTTGTATCCTTGTTCCTTGTATAAAACTGTTTTTGCGACTTGTGTAACGTCTTGATACGCCACGACTCCCATTTTTAACCGACTTCAACAAAAGGAGGAGGTTCTCAATTCGACTGTTTTTTTTTATGTTTGTTATCTCATAACTTTCGACTGGGTGAACTGATTTTTCATTTTTTATTTGAAAGCTGGTGCTTCTCTTGTGGTCCCATTTAAGTTAGGTCCAGATCGAAGTCGGTTTTTTTTTGTTAAAATTTGTGATTATCCTTTATTCGATTACTCTATGTATAAGGTCCTGGTCCTTAAAATAAGAAAAAAAATGGTTGTCTGTAAAGTCTGTTTACGGACGATAGTTTAACGTGACAACGTCATAACGAAACATTGATGAAATTTAAGGCTTGAAGTGCAACGCTTCGCAAGTCGCTTGCACTACAAGCCTTAAATGGAACGCCTCATAGCGAGGTAACGCCGCATGAGTCATTTTCGTGCGTGTAGCCGGCTCCATCGAATTATAAGACGTTGTCACGTCAAAAGGCAATGAAAACAAGCTATTAATTAAACTTGACCTACGAGTACTGGAACCGTATCAATAGCCTCTATTTTTCGTACCGCGTTTGTTGTATCGCGGGTAACACCGTGGGGCTCAGCTAGTCATAAATAAATCATACCTAGACACCGATCAAATGATCAATCACATTACAAAATGAATCTCAACAATATTTATGACTTACCAATACGATTTAAACCCAACATTTCCGAACAATAAATAAGAGAGTGTTGCTCTAAATAAAGTACCGGTAGACTGGTTTGTTCACCACTTCCTGTAAAACACAAATCATTTAATAAAATGTAGTGTTGTGTGACCTTGGTTTGGCAGCCGTGACCGACACGGCCGGTGACGAACGGCGCCGACTGACAGGGACGCTACATCGCCTACTGGCAGGCCACTGGTGGCGACAGCTCAGATTTAGAATAAAAACAGATTAAACTAGTAATTTTGGAAAAACAATTCATGGAACAAAGTAAAATATTAGAGAATATTACGGAGAATTCTCGGTGTATAAAATTTTACTCACACATTTTTGCTCGTTTGCTATTGAAGCAAGTGATAATAAATCAAAATATGCATGAGTTTCGAGAAGATATGCTACCGGAAATAATAGGTCTTTACCTATGAAATTGCCGTTTTGTATGCAATAAGTGAAAGTACTTATTTTTTTAAACTTTTTTATTTCTGTTATTCGAAGTAAACACCCATGCAATCGACGCATCTTTGCCAACGCATTGGCATTGTTTTTGATGCCCTCCTTGTAAAAATCAGCTGGACGGGAGGCAACAAACTCTTCAAAGGCATTTTGTACTGCCTCTCGGGAATTGAATTTTTTACCCACTAAAAAGTTGTCTAAATTTTGGAAAAAGGAATAGTCGGTAGGTGCAAGGTCTGGTGAGTATGGCGGAAGAGGGAGAGCTTCCAACCCCAGCTCTTGCAGCTTGGAGACTGTCTGTTGCGCAATATGGGGTCGCGCGTTGTCGTGAAGGAGCAGTGGGGACGACCGATTGACCAAAGCTGGTTGCAGATGTGCAAGCTTCTCCATCATTCTCTCCAGTTCTCCACAGTACACATCTGCATTAATGCTCATGCCGTTTTGTCAAAAGCTGTGGTGAATCACACCCGCACTAGACCACCAAACAGTAACCATCACCTTTTTAGGGATCATTTTTGGTTTAGGGCATTGCTTTGGTGCTGAACCAGGGTCTAACCAACTTGCTGAGCGCTTTCGATTGTCGAACAGAATCCATTCTTCGTCGCACGTTACAATTCGTTTCAAAATTCCTTCATTTCTTTGCCTGTTGAGCAGCGCAAGGCAGGTCTCGACGCGTACGTTGCGCTGGCGATCGTTAAGGTCGTGGGGCACCCATCTATCAAGCTTTTTCACCTTGCCAATTTGTCGCAAATGGATCAATATTGCTTTGATGCTTACATTAAAAGCTGCTGCTAGCTCAGCTGTAGATTGAGTTTCGTCAGCTTCCACAATCGCCTTTAATTCATTATTGTTAACCAAAGTCTCCGGACGACCACGAGCTTCATTTTTCAAGTCAAAATTTCCAGAACGGAAAACCAATAACGGGTTGTGCGTTCGTTTGTACAGTTCTCTCCGTAACCGTTTTTGATGTTACGTGCCGTTTGTGTCGCGTTGTTGCCACGACGGAACTCATATTCCATAATTACACGAATTTTTAAAGTATCCATTATGACGAAAAATGTTCAAATGTAATGAAAATACAACGCTAATCAGAAAACAAAAGACTGAGTTTGTAAATAGAATGTCATGGTTTTAAAACAAAATTAATTTGAATTTAGAATACAGAGCCATTACAAACTTTTTTTTACTTGAAATGACCAGTACTGAAGAACGGCAATTTCATAGGTAAAGACCTAATATAAGTCAAATGACTATCGCTGCAGCCATGACAATTCATGAGAAGCTTACGTTTGCCTACGCTTGACTTGCGATACTGTACATTTGGTCAACCTATTATATTTGTCTGCTATACTGAAGGATATACCGTTACCAATTCTTCTTACAAGGGTGTTTTTATATTACATATACGGTTTAATAAACCTCTTGACAAATTTCTTGACAACTGTTTTAATAATGAGTGTAAATGTAAACTTTTTTTGTTTGATAGTTTAAAAGTGATTCCCTTAAAAACTATTAAACCGATTCGAATTATTATTTTTATATTAATTCACTACATAGTATAAAACAAAGTCGCTTTCTCCGTCCCTATATCCCTATGTTTACTTAAATCTTTAAAACTACGCAACGGATTTTGATGCGGATTTCTTTAATAGATAGAGTGATTCAAGAGGAAGGTTTTTATGTATAATAAATGCATAATATAGTATGGAAACACTGTTAATTTTCGAGGTTTCTAATGTGATGTAGCAAATAAACATATTTTTTGCGCTTACATTGCAAACGCTGGTTGCACCCTACGAGATAGATCAAAATAATTTACTACAGTATTGTACACCTTAAAAAGTACTACAAATAATTACCTACAAATTTCGACAAAATAAAATCCGACTTTAATTTGGACCAAATTAAATGGGACCATTCGGGAAGCACCAGCTTTCAAATAAAAAAAGAATTATCAAAATCGGTTCACCCAGTCAAAAGTTATGAGGTAACAAACATAAAAAAAATACAGTCGAATTAAGAACCTCCTCCTTTTTTTGAAGTCGGTTAAAAAGTCCGCGACGGTATATGGCTATCTGTTAGGGATAACCCACAACAACATTTTTTTTCCTTTCTTTTTACGAGAAATAATGCCTTATTTACGAAGTGATTTTAAGCAATACAGAATGAATTCTTATACAATTAAGTAAATTAAATATATTGTGCATTTAATATAGATTGAAATGGCCCTTTACAGTATCTAATTTAAATGAATATATTCGAAGATATTACAGATTTAAAATGCACGAATCGCGTCGTCGGCGGAGGCATCTGAAATCCACCCGTGCAAAGACGGGGCGGGTCGCTAGTAGATTATAAATTAACGAAGATAATAGACTAATATTATGCTACGATCACCCTAAGAGCAGAGTAGAAACGTCAAACGTCAGTAGTTAATAATAAAAGCCTACAAACAACAATAAAAACTCGCTCTTAGACCGCGTAATATGACGTGATGGGTCAAAGATCACAATTGTTCGCAGTTTGCGAGATTTAAACAAAAAACAAACGAAGACAGGCTAGAGCTAGAATATCTTTAAACCCGGTTTGGTGATCTTTACACCTAGTTTAGAGATTTGAATAATGATTAGATGACTTACTAGAGAAACAACCCGCATTTCACTAAGTTTCTTCTTTCACAACCGGTAGGTATCCATTGTAATATGTAAGAATATAGTGCAATAAAGTCTATATTTTGACCATAAAGTCAGTTTTCGTAAGAAAGTAGTAAAATATTACTAAAACCAGCAGAATATCGAGTTAATCTAAGGATTATGTAAAAGTAAGTTAAAAAGATTAGACGGCGGCGTTTTAATTCCATCACGGAAGTTACATCTCAATAAACAAAGCATTTTATTATTACTATTACTGCTGTGCCCCTTTCTGGCCTTCCTTGATGCTTGATTGAAGTCCCAGCTTCGATTTCCGGGTGCAACGAAGCGCGAATGATTTTTAAGGTTGGGCATGTAACGGGCTGTGGAGCAGATCATGAGTTTAGAATAAAGTTCCAGAAATAAAATGTTGACAAAATATTTTACCTACTTACAACAAGAGAATTTACATAACGTCCATGGTTACTGGAGCCGAAATGTGCTGGATTGAAGACCACAATTAGGCAATCGTAGTGTAGGGCGCCCTGGGACCGATGGACCGACGATTTGAAGAAAGTTGCTGGCAGAAAACTATATCATACTGACGTAGATTTATTTCGAAACGAATTTTATAATCCAGATCTGTCGAATTTGTACCGACAGTTTACATATCAGACCCTACATTTACAATAATATCCATTCCGTAAGAATAATGAAAAAAATGGGTTAACCTTATAATCGAATTTGCTAAGCTTCCCCGAGATTATAACCATGGGCATAAAGATCCTTTCTACTGGAATCAAAAATGTAATAAAATCTTCAGATGCATGAATAATTTAATTGGGAATTCTCGAGAACCTCCAATGTTGTCAGTGCTATTAAGATTGCTAACTTTCTACAAGGACCGTCGTATTTGTTGTCGTAAAACTTATAATTATCTTATTAATATAATAAAAATTCAACCTAAGGTAAAATCTATATATATAAAAGCGAAATACCACTCACTTATTAATAACGAAATCTCAGAAACTATAACACCTTCAAACTTGAAATTTAGCAGGTTCCTTAGAGGGTGTAGACATCCGCTAAGAACGGATTTTACGAAACTCCACCCCTAAGGGGGTAAAACGCGGGTTGGACGTTTGCATGAAAGTCCTATGTTTTTGAAGTAAGAGACTTAAAATTTAAAATGTATACTCTATAGACGGTGTGGAGGTGTACTAATAATGTATCTTTAGAAATCAAGCCCCTTTTGGGGTTAAAACGGGGGATGGTAGTTTGGACGCAAACGAGGTTGCTTGGGTCAGCTAGTTTAGACTTAGTTTAGATATAAAATTTTACGATTACATTGAAGGTTTTCGGAGTTTTTATCTCGTTATAGAATGTAGGATGCGTAAGCTGCCGTGACTGTACGTCATCAGATCAATAAAAAACTATAGCAAAAATGTTTTGATTTTATTTAACTCAATTTAAATTAATTTGTTTTAATCAACAGCGCTGTCTTCTTTCTCCAAGACGAAGCTTATAATTGTCATGTAGCAAAGCCACATTATATGTATGCATATCTATATCTATACAAATAAAATTGGAGTGTCTGTTCGTAATATTAACATAACCGATTTTTACTAAATGCATATGTATTTACTAGCTGTTGCCCGCGGCTTTGCTCGCGTGGAAGTTGATTATATGTATTTAATTAAAACTGTGTAAGTATCTATGAATACTGTGTTCATGTTTTTAAACGTATTTATTTATAATCAATAGTCCATTAAAATTAACTTTCATACAAACTTTCGACCCTTATTTTAACCCCTTTAGGAATAGAATTCCCATAAATGCTTTTATAAGTATTCATTTATTTGTAATCAAAAGCCTGAAGACAAAGTTTCAGGCTTCTAAATTAAAAAATGAGGACTTCCAGTCTAACCTAGAGAAATCCAGAAACGCTTAAATCTCATCATCATCATTGCAGTCCACTGCTGGACATAGGCATCTCCAATTGCACGCCACTTGGTTCGATCCTCAGCTTCTCTCATCCAGCTCCTGCCAGCCGTCTTGGGCAGGTCATTATTCCACCTGGCCTGTGAACGTTCTACGCTACGTTTGCCGAGACGCGGTCACCACTCACGAACCCGTTTACCCCAACGGTTATCAGTTCTGCGGCTAATATTGCCAGCCCACTGTCACTTCAGCTTGCTTATCCTGTGGGCTATGTCAATGACCTTGGTTCTCTACCGGATCACCTCATTTTTGATACGATCTCTTAGAGAAACGTTGAGTTTTGTGACGAGAAAAATAAATAATAATTATTATTATAGCCCTCTCCATAGCACGCTGAGCGACTTTGAACTTGTGGACCAGCCCTGTCGTAAGTGTCCACATTTCGGCACCGTATGTCATGACATGTAGGGCGTATTGATTGAAGACTTTCGTATTTAGGCACTATGGGATTGACGATGAACAGACCCGATGAAGTTTCCCAAACGCTGCCCAACCCGGCTGAATTCTCCTGTTCACCTCGTCCTCGAAGTTGTTTCTACTTAACTGCAAAGTCTGCCCGAGGTACCACACATATTTTTGAACAACTTCTAGAACGGCACCGCGAACCACAACCGGTTCCGGTAGAACATGTTTGTACATACGTATCTACTCATTTTTAATCAGTAGCCATTTTAATAAAGTTGCATGTTTCAACTTCAAGAATGGCGGACTTCCAGAATAACGGACTTCCAGAATAACCTATATACGAAATTTCAACCCCTATTTCACCCCCTCAGGGGTGGAATATCCAAAAACGCTTAAATATGTATTCTCATTTTTAATCAGCCAAAACACAAATTTTCATGTTTCTCACTTAAAAAATGACGGATTTCCTTACAAACTTTCAATTCCTATTTCACCCCTTAGGGGTAGAATATCCAGAAATGCTTCAATACGTATCTACTCATTTTTAATCAGTAGCCCAAAACTAAATAATCATGTTTCTCACTTAAAAAATGACGGACTTCCTTACAAACTTTCAACCCCAATTTCACCCCATTAGGGGCATTATATCCAAAAACTCCTAAATACGTATCTAATCATTTTTATTTAGTAGCCCAAAAATAAAGTTTCATATTTCTTATTTAAAAAATTACGGACTTCCATACAAACTTTCAACCCCTATTTCACTCCCTTAAGGGTAGAATATCCAGAAACGCTTAAATACGTATCTACTTTTTTTTCATCAGTAGCCTAAAAATAAAGTTTCTTGATTCTAACTTAAAAAATGACGAACTTCCATAAAAAATTACGGACTTCCTTACAAAATTTCAACCCCTATTACACCCCCTTAGGGGTAGAATATTAAGAAACGTTTAAATACGTATCTATTCATTTTAAATCAGTACCCCAAAAATAAAGTTTCATGTTTCTTACTTAAAAAATGACGAATTTCCATACAAACTTCCAACCCCTATTTCACCCTCTTAGGGGTAGAATATTCAAAAACGCTGAAACACGTATCAATTCATTTTTAATCAGCAGCTAAAAAATAAAGTTTCATGTTTCTAACTTCAAAAATGACGGACTTCCAGACTGACCTATATACGAAATAACAACCCCTATTTAACCTCATAGGGGTAGAATATCCAGAAACGCTTAAATACGTATCAATTCATTTTTAATCAGCAGCTAAAAAATAAAGTTTCATGTTTCTAACTTCAAAAATGACGGACTTCCAGACTGACCTATATACGAAATAACAACCCCTATTTAACCTCATAGGGGTAGAATATCCAGAAACGCTTAAATACGTATCTACTCTTTTTTAATCAGTGGCCCAAAAGCAAAGTTTCATGTTTCTTACTTAAAAAATGACGAACTTCCATACAAACTTTCAACCCCTATTTCACCCCCTTAGGGGTAGAATATTAAGAAACGTTTAAATACGTATCTATTCATTTAAATCAGTACCCCAAAAATAAAGTTTCATGTTTCTTACTTAAAAAATGACGAATTTCCATACAAACTTTCAACCCCTATTTCACCCCCTTAGGGGTAGAATATTCAAAAACGCTGAAACACGTATCAATTCATTTTTAATCAGCAGCCAAAAAATAAAGTTTCATGTTTCTAACTTCAAAAATGACGGACTTCCAGACTGACCTATATACGAAATAACAACCCCTATTTATCCTCATAGGGGTAGAATATCCAGAAACGCTTAAATACGTATCTACTCTTTTTTAATCAGTAGCCCTAAAGTTAAGTTTCATGTTTCTTACTTAAAAAATGACGAACTTCCATACAAACTTTCAACCCCTATTTCACCCCCTTAGGGGTAGAATATTAAGAAACGTTTAAATACGTATCTATTCATTTTAAATCAGTACCCCAAAAATAAAGTTTCATGTTTCTTACTTAAAAATGACGAATTTCCATACAAACTTTCAACCCCTATTTCACCCCCTTAAGGGTAGAATATCCAGAAACGCTGAAATACGTATCTACTCTTTTTTAATCAGTAGCCCAAAAGTAAAGTTTAATGTTTCTTACTTAAAAAATGACGAACTTCCATACATACCTTCAACCCCTGTTTCACCCCCTTAGGGGTGGAATTTCAGAAATTCCTTTCTTAGTGCTCACTTACGTTACATAAAGAACCTACATGCAAAATTTGAGGATTCTAGCTTCAGCGGTTTGGGCTGTGCGTTGATCTCTGGGTATGTCAGTCAGTCAGTCACCTTACTCTTTTATATATATAGATAATTTAAGCTACTTTTTTTAGACTAGCTTAGCCCCGCGGCGTTACCCGCGGTACCGCGGGGTTCAGCTAGTTGTGAATATAGCTGGAAGCATCCCAAATAACATAAATTATGTTTTACTTCGATTTACCTTTAGGGGACTGTTATTATTATTGTTTTGTGGATATAGAAAGTACAAAGTATCCCGAAGAAGCTTTTTATGGTAGTGAGTCTTTTGAAAAACCATTTTGCCGTATTTTGATTTTTCATTTGTATGGTACTAATCCCGCCCACCACTGTAACTCCTGTACACCAGGATCAACAGCAGTGACCCACGGAAACAGCGAGTTATAACACGCGGGAGACTTCCCGCGTGTTATAACTCGCTGTTTCCAAGAAAAATTAAACTGTCTTGCAACCCACAACGAAATTAATGGAGGAGTTGGAAATATAATATGTTCACTTCCCTCCTTAGCAAAGCTGGAGACTCAATGAAGTCAAAAATGAATTTTAATTTGCTATATTTTGTTTTAACTCGATGTCTGTGTTAAGTAACGTGCAATTTCAATAAACAATATAACATGAAATAATCGTACTTAATACCTAGACATAGATAATTGTTCTTCGCTCAATATAATCCTTGGATGGGATTCGAACCCGCATCGTCTGGCTTGGCATTCAGGATCGCTCACCTCTAGACTGACAAACCAGCATGTCCAACAGTGGACCATTAACAGCTGTTGATAATGATGACGTACATTTTTTTTTTTTTTTTTAAAAGGCAACTCCCGCACTAGGAATAAATCCTGTGTCGCGGGGGACTTTACAAACATACATGAAACGGACACAAATAACACCCAGACTCAGAACAACAATTTGTGGATCACACAAAGTGTTGTCCTACGTGGGATTTGAACCCACGACACTTGGCGAAGTAGGAAACGGCGTGGTGACCGTTAAACCACTAGGCCAAACGTGCAGTCATTACATTACACACATACACATACATACATTAAAACTTAAACCTCTATCTATATCATTCATGCAGTCTACATTGTTCGACGACCCATTGACCACAGCTTTATTATATTTTATGTCTACCGTGACAGTAATATAATTGATGACTACAAGTTTTGGCGGTCATATTTTTTAATTTATCGGACATAGTCTACAATTATGACATTCTAAATAATGTGCTACTCGTGTATTTTAGAAAATATATGTTATTTTAAATTTAACAAGTAATATATGGTGTGTATAAATTAATACTATTATGTTAATGGTTTTATACAGTAGTAGTGTCATGTCGGAATGTCTTGGCATTAGTTGGTCATGACCAAAAAACTTCGGGTGACATACCGTCTTTATTATTTAATGTAGACTTTTTAAAAGAAATTGAGAAAAACGCCTCATGAAATATGGCTATATTAATCAAATCCAGCTTCATAGCTGGTGCTGTGAGGTAGTACATCGAATATATATCTATATTAATATATAAGCTGAAGAGTTTGTTTGTTCGTTTGCTCGCGCTAATCTCAGGAACCGCTGGTCCGATTTGAAAAATTCTTTCAGTGTTGGATAGTACATTTATCGAGGAAGGCTATAGGCTATATATCATCACACTACGACCAATAGGAGTGGAGCACCAATGAAAAATGTTTCAAATACGGAAGAAAATTATCACGCTACGGGCAATAGGAGACGCAAACGAGGTTGGGTCCGCCAGTCATGTATATACAGATACATTGTAATCGAATTAAGACGAAAAAGTTTAAAAGCTTACCCGACTAAAGAAACTAAAACAAACATAAAACGGGTTTGATTCCCGGGTCGGAACAAAAAGTGTTATTGAGTTGTTCCAATCATAAAAATGCTTTTAATAACAGCCCGGAGTTCGGGAATTGGGGTCTTAACCTCCGTGCTTCAGAGAGCACGTAAAGCTGTTGGTTCTGCGCTTGATCTGTCCTCTATCGGCTCGGATAGCCGTCCCATCGAATTATGAGAGTGAGGGTACAGAGAGTGCACCTGTGTTGATGCAAACACTTGTGCACTATAATATGTCCTGCGTAGCTGACTGATCTCCGTTGCGACTGGCCACCTTAGCCGAATTCCACTAGGTGTAGGTACATCACTACTTAAATGTATTAAATTTTTCTAGCGTCTAATATTCTTATTCATATTTTTATAAAATAATAAAAATAAAGAATTTAGTAAATGTATAAAACTGGTTTTAAACGTGTTCATGATGCTTCATTTCGTTTAGGCTAGCGGTTTCTAAGAGCTAGTCGGGTACCAGTTTCTAGGTAGATCTGATACACGACCGTATAATTTCGTTACCAGAAATAAAAACTTATACTTCGCCTAGAACTGGTCTTCGTATGAGAATTTCTTTATTTATGAGTAAAGGAAATTGTAAAAAACAATCTTTAAAAAAATTACCTCTAAAAGAATTACCTACCTGGAATACACTCCACGATATAGCAGTGCATTATCTTCAATCCAAGGATATTCCCATTTTTTACCCGACTGCGAAAGAAGGAGGATTATGTATTTCGAGTGTATGTATGTATGTATATTTCTTTGGCACGCTCTAGAGCCTAAACGGCTTGTCGTATTTTATGTGAGTCAATAAGTCAATAGATTCATCTTAGTCGTGAGGGTGACACTGGGTATATGAAAATTTAAAAAAACAAAATTAAGGATTTTTGGCCCCAAAAAAAAATCTCAAAAAAAAAGTATTTAAAATACATCGAGTGTGGTATCAAAATAAAGACTTTTAACGGTGATTACGAATATATAACTATAAAACTATAACTTATATTATGTTTTATTAAAAAAACTGAATTTAATAAGGATGACAGATATTGACGCAGTCGGGTTCTTTTTTCAATCATTTTACTTCTTTATGTATGAGCCTACCACCCTACTCTGCCTACTCTACTCTGCCTGATGGAAAGCATGCGCAGGATCCAAGAGTGGTGGTCACCATACTCATTGCGAATGCAGACAATGCAACAATGCAGCATGGTGACCCACACTATAGCGGCCTATTGATTATACCTTTGCATCATTGGATCCCCGGTCTCGCACTCACCAACGAAACACCGAATGCTGTCATTTTAGGTCGGTTTTCTTTAGGAGTGTAGTAACGCTCCGGTCAAGCCGGCCCGTTCGTGCTGAAATCAGTGCCTTTGCTACCTTGAATATCTTCTCAACTCTCTACACTACTCTTGGTCTTCTGAAGCGTCGGATTGTGTTATGTAATCCAAGGGTTATATTTCTTTTTAAAGTATAATAGTGTATTGACTGTAAAATATTGTATAGTAACAACTAGCTGACCCACGCAACGTCGTGACGCAAACGACGCGTCGTTTACGTCTCCTATTGCCCGTAGCGTAAAAAAATTCCCCCGTTTTTGTAACATTCTTTATAAATATTTTTCGGACATCGTATATCTAACACACAACGCCATCTAGTCCCAAGCTAAGCAGAGCTTGTGTTATGGGTACTAGACAATTGATACAAATACATATATACTTTTTTTTTGTAAATATATACATATTATACATAGAAAGCACCCAAACTCCGAAACAAATATTCTTCTTTGGTGCTCCGCTCCTATTGGTATTAGCGTGATATTATATAGCCTATAGCCTTCCTCGATAAATGTACTATCCAACACTGAAATAATTTTTCAAATCGGACCAGCGGTTCCTGAGATTAGCGCGTTCAAACAAACAAACAAACAAACTCTGCAGCTTTATAGAATAGTATAGATAAGGTTTACAGATTTTATTATTAAAAAGAGTTGCGTTGCGAAACCCATATTGGGTTAAGTATACGCCGGAAGGCAGTAAAATGAAAAATCAATTGAAGTAACAGTCCTGTAAAGTCTTAATTTCGCCGCTAACGGAAGTTTATTTTGACATGACGTGTAAAATCTGTAAATTAAATCGGTTTAAATATTTTATTGTAAATTGAAACACATATCCAGAGTTTTATTACATGAGAACTTTTGTACCTAAAACGATAATTATTTGTGATTTCTTTTAACAAACATGAAGTACAAAACCAACTTCATTTAAGACCTAAATGTTAAGTATTTGTGGTTTACTGGCCATACTTTACACATAAATTCAAATTTTATTACAGTATAAATATGTTTAAGACTGTAAGGAAATCAGATACCTAAGAATGAACTGAACGGAAATCTTCTATCATAAACACTTTTGCTTTTTTGAGCAATTGAGTTCGGCGTTTCCTAATTGGACTAGCCCTGAGAAGAAAGGCTAAAAGAAACTCAGGGATCAACGCAGTGCCGGATTAGCCACGTAGCAAGAGTAGCAAATGCTACGGGCCCCGCGAATTGGAGGGCCCCGCGCTCCAACGCCTGCCCGACCATAAAAAAATAAGTTTAGATAAAAATAAAATATCTTGCATGCCTTAAACGCGAAGCGCTTAGGCTGTTCTTCACTCCCACCTAAAAATCTGAAACTCGATTTCGTCACGTTAAATCGTAGGTATAGGTTGTATAATACCTACCACGAGGAACGTTGTTGATATCTAAATCTAGAACAAAAATTTAAAGTTGTACCACATTTCTAAAATTGACCGCTGGCCGCACAAGTTATGTGTTTGTATTACTTGCACTGCACTACGCGCAAGTTTGTAGCTCTGCAATACTAACAGGGGAATTCCTGGATCGAGCTAGTCGTAAAACCCGAACAATTAAATAGGATTCTATCGACAAACTATAAGACAATTTCTTATGTGCATTTATATTTGTAAAAAAGAACAAGGCTGTTCTGTCAAAAACACGTAAGCTGTTCGAGTTTTTTAATGTTCAGAGTGATGTTGCTGAATCTACAGAAAGTAAATCAGAATATACAGAGGTTTTATCTCATTGTACTACTACTGTTTCTGATGAAGCTACACTTTCTAGTGATGCTGTAGTTGAAGAGACAGTTATTTCTCCTAATTCAGCTATATCGTGTTCTGACCAAAAAGTAGTCGATGGTATATTATTACATGATTCTAATGTCACTACAGTTTCAAGTCAAACACTTAACGAAAGTAAAATATCCTCCAAGATATTGGTGAATGGCCGAGCAACTTTAATAGAGGTTATTGGATTGGAAATGGAAGCAACCCAGTGCAATATTATGAATAGTGTTTTTTTGTCTTCAAAGAAAATTGGCTTATTTATACGAAAATGAAAATAAGCAACGGTTCTGCCAAAAGTCATTTTTTACCTATAAACATAAACTTATTAAATAAAATTCACGACAGAGACTGCTTGTGTGATTCGAAAACCAAAGGTCGACTTTTCTGTTTTGTTTGCAAAGTTAAGAATTAAGATCGAAGAAGAAATAAGAAGAGTTCGTCACCACGGTTTACTAAGGACGGATTAGATGACTGGAAGAATGCGCACAATTTGTCGACAAGACACGAGGAAAGCACTCCGCATAGACAACCTCAAGAACAAGAATACACGTGTTGCTTCTCAACTGGTCAGCCAAATTGAGACTGAGCAAGAGTATTGGAGGCTACTTTTAATACGAATCATTGCAGTAATAAAGTTTTTGGCAGAACGAGGTCTTGCGTTTCGTGGCAGTGACGTGAAATTGTTGGTTCACATCACAATGGGAATTATTTAGGCTTGTTAGAATTAATAGCCAAATTTGACACTTTTATTGCTCAAAATATTCAAAGTCATACGGTCATCGGTACCTAGAGGGTCATCATTTGCTTAGTGACCAGCAGTACGGCTTCCGTAAGGGTCGATCAGCAGGTGATCTTCTGGTATACTTCACACATCGCTGGGCCCAGGCTATTGAGACTAAGGGGGAAGCCTTGGCAGTTAGTTTGGACATTCCGAAGGCCTTCGATCGGGTCTGGCTCAAAACGTTCTTTCGAAGCTCCCTTCCTATGGGCTTCCCGAGAAACTATGCGAATGGGTCACCAGCTTTTAAGCAAATAGAAGCATAAGGGCCTTATCGACGGTGACTGCTCTGACTCCCTATCTGTGAATTCTAGAGTCCCGCAAGGTTGTGTGCTATCGCCTACTCTGTTCCTCCTCCATATCAATAACATGTTGCAAATTAGCGGCATTCATTGCTACGCGGATGACAGTACGGGCGATGCTCTATACACCGGCGGCGTTAATATTTCTCGGGACAACGTCATTGAGAGTCGAAACTAACTTGTGTCTGAAGTTGAGACCTCCTTGGTAAAGGTCTCAGTTTGGAGTAGACTTAATTTAGTCCACTTCAACCCAATTCAACAAAGGCACAAATGTGCGCCTTCACTGCTAAGAAACTGCCGTGGGTCGTATGTCCTCGTTTTGAAAACGAAACGTATCTGCCTGAGTCAGTATTGGAAAACTCGGTATTGACATATCAAGTAGAGTCTAGTTCCGCGGCCATTTGGAGGATAAGGCCAAATTGGCCTCGAAGAAGCTTGGAATGCTCAACAGATCGAGACAGTATTTCACTCCGACATACCGCCTTCTGCTTTATAAGGCATAGGTTCGGCCTTATGTGGAATACTGTCCTCAAGTGTCCTCATCTTTGGGCGGGGGCACCCCAGTGCCAGCCCCTCTGGACGGCATTCAACGGAGATCGTCTCGAATCGTCGATAACCAGGAGGCCCAGGAGGTTACAATTCGGCTGAACTCTTTGGCAATGCGTAGAGATGTGACCAATACGACCTTTAAACCTTCAAGAAAAAAGCGTACTCCTTCTTAAAAGATCGGCAACGCACTTGTGACGCTTCTGGTGTTGTGGGTGTCCATGGGCGGTGGCAATCGCTTACCATCAGGCGATACGTCTGCTCGTTTGCCCCAGGCACTCAATAAAAAAAAGTCATAGTAATAAAGGAAAGGAACATACTAGTCCGTAATTTTACAAGTTATTACTATCAAACTAATTTTTCGTGAGTGGCTTCATTTTGATGAGGGGCCACAAGGAAAATATTCATCTAATTGCATCAAGCATACTGGATCACATTATAATTAACGAAATTAAGAGATGCAAATATTACGCAGTTTCATTGAATTCTACTCCAGATATATTGCATGTGGACCAACCAATTTGATTTGTAAAGTAATAAAAAACAATAGGGACTTTATTTTAAAAACTGGAATCATTACACGCACACAAATTTTCGTGTTCCTAGTTCCTACATAGCCGCTCCTGTTTGTCACGCACCCACATTTTGGGTTTTATTCTCTTACAGTTTAATGCCATAAACTTAAGAACCTAAAGCAAACTAAGGGCCCCTTGGCCGAATTTGCTACAGGTCTCGCGCTGGCTTAATCCGGCACTGGATCAACGTCTCTTTAAAAGTCTTATGTTTTATGTAGGTATACGAGTACTTATTTTTAAATATGGTTTGAACACCTAAATTAACGCTCTCTTTAAGCCTTATATTGTGGTGGGTTAGTCTACTAGAAGAAACATCCTCACCAAAATTATCATCATTATACTGTATTACTCCAAATTCTAGTGGGAAATAGCCCAATATATAACATTGGATTTTGGTTAGTTTATCTTCTGGCCACTTGTGTAAAGCTGACGTTCCTTAGGAACTAAGTCAGCGAATTCAACTAACTTTCCCTGACAGTAAGAACAATTAATATAGATAGAATTCAATTATCTAATATTTTCTCTTTTTTTTTGTTTCAGGTGAGTACCAACATAATCCTACATTCATCATGTATACAATCTACTGCGGATTTCGTAAGTAATACTTAGATTACAATTAGTATCTACACTCATATTCTGTGCTAAGGTTAACGATAAAATTATGAATGTCTGTCCTATTCTCGATTCAATAATCTTTTCTTCTTATAAATAAAAATGAATCACTGTTTGTTTTGTTAGTCTCAATAAAACTCGGGAATGAGTTTATGTATCGATTAATGAAGAATTCTTTATTAATTGGTACATTAATTGCCAAAATTTCAATTATAAACATATATAAATTAGATATATAAAAAGCTGTTTATTTGTAATTACGAAAAGACATTTATTTGTATGTATAGATATAAACATTGGTCAAGCCTAACACTTATTTACCTAGTCGCGGGAAACTAAACAGTTAGGCCCTAGTTTTGAGTCCGTTACTAACAAACATACCAACATAATTCATAGGGCATTTATTCTGTCGATCTCTTGTCAAGAGAAGATTTATAACACTTGTTAGACAGTGATCACACCCTCGGAACAGGATCTAGAATGTTCTCGAGATGTTCTACTAATCAATGGGTTGTTAACATTGGGCAGATAAGTTTAGCTCTTTATTACCACATGACAGTTTAAATAATCTGACAACTCCTTTTTAAACGACTTTAAAAGGGGAAAGGTTCTTAATTCGATTGTAATTTTGAAGTGAAATCTTCTTTAGCCGCCTTGAGCACTGTTGATAGGAGAAAATCTTATGGGCTCGCGTCACCGACGATTTTTTTTTTTTTTTTTTTATGTTTGGCCCGCCAAAATGACTCTACTCTGCCTGGTGGAAAGCATTAGCAGAATCCAAGAGTGGTGGTCACCATGCTCACTGCGAATGCAGACAATGCAGCATGGCGACCCACACCATGGCGGCCTAGTGATGCTTCTGCATCTTTTAGTCTAGTCAACAAGTATGGAACTTTTTGACTACACTAATTGGGCCTCCGGTCTCGCACTCACCAACGAAACACGACAGCACGAACGCTGTCATTTTACGTTGATTTTCTGTGCGAGGGTAGTACCGCCCCGGTCGAGCCGGCCCGTTCGTGCTGAAATCAGCGTGGCTCTACTACCTTTTGTACTACGTGCTAAAGTTTGATGTTCATAATTTGAATTTAAACATAATGAATATCTAATTTTACACATTAATTTTACAAACAACATTCTAAGTTATAAGTTTTCACTTCTATCGGCAGTTGTTCTGACTGCCAAATTTTTTTTATTTACTTTTGGTGGCAACAATAACTAATAACTTTTATTCATCTATACTAATATTATAAAGCTGCAGAGTTTGTTTGTTTGTTTGTTTGAACGCGCTAATCTCAGGATCTACTGGTCCGATTTGAAAAATTCTTTCAGTGTTGGATAGTCCATTTATCGAGGAAGGCTATAGGCTATATTTTATTTTCAAAAAAATTGAGATCCGTAAGAAAATTGCTAATTTGTAACCCAAGGTGTGAACTCGAAAACCTATTTTTGCGTGCGCTGCAAAAAGTATTGACAATAGAACAAAATCATATATTACGGGTTTGTAGGTCCCATTAAGATCTACAAAAAAGTCCGCGAAAGCATATATCTAACTATCATGGTTTAGTCACAATAACCGCTTTTGTGCTCAAAAAAATTATTAAATCGTCTGAAGAAAGAAACTACGTTAAATGTGTATCGTAATATTAATCCTTATCCAAAAAAAGCATTATGCTATCAAGGGTATTTATGTAGAAGTAAAATACTTTTTGTTTCACCCCATTCGGACATTTCGTTTAGAAGTTATCACGAGTATAAGACGCTAAGAGTTGGTACCTATTATTGAGTTATTTGTCAAAGAGTTTTTATCAACTTAATACCTAATATTAGTCTTTATCCAAATAAATGTGTTGTTGATTATGAGTATTAGATCTTAGAAGAGTATAATAAATACATCTATACTAATATATAAAGCTGAAGAGTTTTTGTTTGTCCAATTTAAAAAATTCTTTCAATGTTAGATAGCCCATTTATCGAGGAAGGCTATAGATTATATATCATCACGCTAAGACCAATAGGAGCGGAGCACCAATGAAGAATGTTTCAAAAACGGGGGAAGATTATCACGCTACGGGCAATAGGAGACGCAAACGACGTTGCGTGGGTCAGCTATACTAATATATAAAGCTGAAGAGTTTGTTTGTTTGTTTGAACGCGCTAATCTCAGGAACTACTGGTCCAATTTGAAAAATTTGATTATTATAAATGCGAAAGTAACTCTGTCTGTCTGTCTTGCTTTCACGGCCAAACCGCTACACCGATTTGAATGAAATTTGGTACACAGATAGTCTAGAGCCTGAGAAAGGACATAGGCTACTTTTTAATGCGAAAAAGGGGTTGTAAGGGGTTTAAAAGGGGGATGAAAGGTTGTTCTGGGAGTTCACTCGCCACACGCCTGCGCGTTACCTACGTCGGGCGTCTTGACAACGAATAAACAAGGCTGTCACAATCATTTTTTTTTTTTCACTTTTTCAATGAAGACTTAACAATGATAGCAATGATATTATATATATAAAAATTAAATATTAAGAATTTAAGTATATATTCGTCAATCTGATTTGTATGTTCATTATATTAATAGAAATAAATAAGCCAAATTAATATAATTAATTAACAGCGTTTCTTAACTTCAAAATTCTCTACAGAAGTACCGTCATTATAAGCTAGCTGTTGGTTAGATATGAATAAAAATGTAAATAATATCCATCCTGATCAGCTGACTAATGAGATAGTTATCAATTTAACGAACGGATCATGTCAGGCGTGGAGGGAGATGTTGTCGAATACTTAAAGTCTTTAGAAATATCAGGAGTGCCTACCCATAAGTTGAGGCTGCAAGTTAATGTTCCAGTACTATTAAATGAGGTATCTTGAGCGCCAAAGCAATGTAATAGTACATGGCTAAATATTACACAACTGGGGTACAACATTGTAAAAGCTACAATCATGACGCATGGAATGGCAAAAGAAGATAATGTTTTAATTCCCCTTATTCCAATAATTCCAACTTATTTGACATTTTAATTTAAAAGAATGCAGTTTCCGCAAAACAATATTATCAAAACCCAAGGACAGATGCTTAAAGATACAGTTTTTTTTTCTCATGGGCAGCATACTCACGTATATCAAATCCACAAAATCCCCATATTTTGGCAAAATATGGCAAAAGAAAAAACGTAGTTATTAAAATTGTACTTTTTTTATTTGAAGCTGCCAAAGTGACTATGGTCAGCCTGATGGAAAACTTAAGCAGAATCCAACAGTGGGGGCAACCATACTCACTGGGAAAGCAGACAATGCAGTATTGCGTCCCACACTATGACGGCTTAGTGAGATGCTTTTTCACGCCCCACTTAAAGGCCCCGGGATCATAGTGGGAGAGAAACACGTGCGCTGGTAGTGAGTTTCAGTTTTTAGCTGCTCGGCACAGGAAGGATGAACCAAACCGTTTGGTTTGAGAGTGAACATGTTATTGTGCAGAGGAAGGGAGAAGGGGGACCAGTTGGAAGAGCTCCTCAGAATACTTCCAATGATACAGATGGTAGTGGACTGCTATAGAGGCGATATCTCTACGCAGCTGCAGAGGTTCAAGGAACTCGGTGGCTTCGGGACTGTTGGTAAAGCGGACTGTTCGCCATTGCAACCGATCGAAAGCATCAAGCAAATACTGCGCGGATCCATCACAAAGATGAGAACAGTACTCGAGGTCCCGGCAAATATCCATGCCCAGGACACCGAGCTTACCCCGTAGTGGCAGTTGAGTGCTCTGAAAAGTGGGGAGGGAAAGGAATGGAGACTTTTTGGTAGAGAACGCGCACAACTGTGTTTTCGTAGCGTTGAACTCGACCAGATTCTTATCACCCCAATGTAAAATGCGGTTCAAAACCCGGTCGAGCTCAGCGACGAGCTTCTGTCGATTTTCCTCAACGTCTGCCAGCTTGGCTGAACGGTGTCAAAAATATCGCCCATGAACTGTGCTATCGTCTGCATAGCAATGTATGTTGCCAAGAGCTAACATGTCATTGATATGCAGAAGAAATAGTGTGGGCGACAGGACTGAACCCTGAGGTACGCCAGCGTTTACATCCAGAACATCAGAGGCCGTGCCGTCGCAAAGGCCCATAATGCGGCGCTGATGAAGAAAAGCGTCAATCCAGTGACAGGGTCTAGGAGGCGGACCGAATGCCGAGAGCTTGGAGAGAAGCGAGCGGTGCCAGACCCGGTCGATGTCAAATGTCGAAATAAGCTCATATAAACACTTTATATTTTATGTACATATATAAATACTTAAATAAGTTTTTAATAGTAAAACGTGTGTGTATTAGTTGTAAAAAAAAACGGGTGGTGTCGTGGGACATCAGATAGGAATGAGTTCCAAATCAAAAATACAGATGGCGCTATACTACATTTTTCGTTCACGAAATAAATAAATCATTACAGATGGCGCTATACTAAATTTTTAGTTTTCACAAAATTGTCTTAACCCCTTTATTTTATTTAAACTGATTTATAAAAATATATAAAAGTTCTATGCGAGGTAAAGAAAATAAAACTATTCAGGTACCAATACATTTTGTATCATGATTTTATATCGATAAAAATCCTACCTATATTAATAACGCGAAAGTTTGTTAGTATGGATGGATGGATGTTTGTTTCTTTTTCACGCAAAAACTACTGAACGGATTTGGATAAAACTTTACAGTAATATAGCTTATACATCAGAATAACACATTAGCTACTATTTGCAGCGATAACCGACATACACGCGGGCGAAGCCGCGGGCAACAGCTAGTACTTATATATAACTAGTGGTTGCCTGCGGCTCCGCTCGCGTATATGTCGGTTATCGCGCCTATGTGTTATTCTGATGTATAAGCTATATTACTGTAATTTTTCATCCAAATCCGTTCAGTAGTTTTTGCGTGAAAGAGTAACAAACATCCATCCATACTTACAAACTTTCGCGTTTTTTTGGACAAGATTTGAAGGAAGGTTGACAGCGGTTATTGTTGTACCTATACAACAACAGGTGCGGGTAGCAACCGCTAATAAAGGTTATTCGTGAAATTCCCGTCAATATCAATTGTGCCGTTTCAGAGATTAACCGGAACAAACAGACAAACAAACAATTTTTTTGATGTAAGTACCATATGAATCTAGCGTACAAACGGAAGAGTTTTTTTTTTTATAGTCATACAAACCAAGAAAGGGACATTGCTTTGACGAATTAATTAGAGTCGCATATATTATGGTTGTTCAGGCTACTTCTCAGAATTATAACTTTACAAGAGAATAATTATTTAGAAACATCATAATTTTGTCGCCATCTTCATAATGGCATTTAGGGTCGGCACACGTGCAACTACTGTACATACACGCAAAAATTGGTGAATTATAATTGCAATTGTCAATGATAAAGTTGGTATATTCTAGGTGTGCATTCTCATTTACAAACCCCTTTTAAAAGCAGCCACATTTCTCTCTTAAATAGTGTTTTTGTTCATCTAACAGTAGATTTCTAAAATATTTAAAAATACTTTATAAATGTGTGTTCTGTAAATTATTGATGTGTGAAAAGTGGCAACTCTGTTGTTGATCGAACTGATAAACTCGATTAACAGCTTCTTATAAAGATCAGGTGGTTGTTAAGTAAATTAGTAGTTATAGGTACACCAAAAACCAGGTAAATCGTCAAGTAATAATAAAAAAGTAATCATCAATCTATACATATAATAAAATCGTAACTGGTCGCTGTCTGTACATGGAAGATATATCAGGAAAACTATTACTCGTATAAGGGGGCTTTATGAACGCAATAGAACCCAGAACAATGATTTTCAGATTTTTTCTGTTTGACTGTATGTCTGTGCGTTTGTGCGCGCTAATCTCAGGATCGGCCTAACCGATTTGAATGCGGTTTTTGTTTGTTTAACATTTAGGGTTTGTTTCATCTAAATCGGTTCATAAATAAAAAAGTTATGTCAGTTTGAAGAATCACCGCGATATCCGACCTTTACGCGGGCGGAGCCGCAGGCTTAAGCTAGTAACTAATAAAAATCTATAAAGTACCTAGTACCGTTAAAAGATCATAAAAAAACATATTACCCTACCCGGGATTCGAACCCGAGACCTCAAGCACATCATTCGCATGCGTTCCTATTTTGACACCGAGGCGTCAATCTTATGGTCCGGACGTTTTTTGCCGGCTAGAGTACCCCTCCGCAACGCCCCATAAGGAACTTCGTTCCAAAAACCTTTACGCTTAAAGCCTTTCGTGACACCAATTCTGTAAGCTTGTTAAACATGTTTCAACTCTATAGGGTATAGGTATAAAGTTTTCTTTATTATGTATTTTAGAACATCTTACCAAGATTTATAGTCATGATACCAACTCTCTTTAAATTTAAGCAGATAAAATTGAAATGAAATCAAAAAATAATATAATTTATCACACTAAATACAAATATATATACTTCGAATAAATAAAATAAATTTAATGAAATCGAATGAATCAATTTAAATGAAAATATACAATTTGATTACAACAATAAATAATGACTGAAAGTTTATGTTCATGTTAAAATATCGATAAATCGATTCAAGTAATAAAATACGTGAATTAATGTAAGCATTAGATGAACTTTGATCCCTACAAATCTTCGAGTCTTAGAGAACCACAACGGCATGGATTTTTACTTTTCCAGTTTGTAAATAACGGAATAATGCATTTAGTTTAGATCACCTACTTCATATAAATCACTTCTGTATTGAGACCTAAAGATGATTGATATTGCTATAATATGGAAATAATGGAAGTGTAGAGCAAGCTATGTCTTTCAAAATAAGGTTTGATCCACACAAATGTATTTTCATCATCATCAACAACAGCCTTAGTATTCCACTGGTGGAGATAGATCTCTTCTTAGATAGGAGGTCTTCGCCTACTATTCCACGATGAACAGACGCGTTGAAAGGTTCAGGTTTTCCTTCTTTCGTAATCAGTTCTGATGGAACCCGAGCCGGGATGAATAGCGGTGATAACATTCCGTATTTAGAAATACATTTGTATGATTATCAGCAGTCTTGTATGTATAATACATGGCTTATTTTTAAATCAGATGGTTGGGTGTGAGATTATCATAATTATAAAACCTTTTTACCGTTCGCTGAAAGTCATAAAAGTGTAAAAGGAAAATACGAAATACATTATTTAAGGCGTTTAATTTACTTAAGATGTCAATAAAAGGCGTTCGATTCTTTTATAATTTTAACATAAAAATGGAGATACTAAGGAATTTCGTCTCAATCCGCTTATAAACAATTCTGTACTTATGTTTCTACAGACTCATAAACGTGTAATTTATGCAAGATGCTCTTATCATTACTGTTTGCCATTAAGCCGATCGACTGAATAATATAAAAGCGAAATGCTATGCAATAAGTATTTGCATTAGCATCCATTAAACCTTAATATAAAATAAACACTAATAATCTGAATTTACGAGTATTATTAATAGGTATCAACCGATTCAGAATCTACCGAATTTGCCGTTAGTGTGGATCTGTCCTAAAGCCCTCGGCAAGTACCCGATAGTGACTTAAATCACTTGGTTTATGAAGACCAAGACTCAAAGACTTGTACGTAGTATTCGAAGTCATGTAATTAATATGCATGGATACATAGATTACGGATGCATTAATATTGATTAGGTGGTAATTAGAAATAAATAAGTTCGTGTGTCATGACGGCGGTTGTTGATTAATGGAGTTGGGAGGTGTGCGTTTCCATTGATTTAATATTAGATGCGGTTTTCTGAGAGGCCTCGTTTCCCTTTAGATTTTTTTAAGCAGAATAATTGTACATATTTGACATTTAAATGTGGTACATATGTTGTTTTTAATTACCTATAACAATTGGACAATAAGAGATCAAGGTGGTATTTGTTTCGGAGACTGTTTTAGCACAGTTGAGTTTTTGTCAAATGTAAGTTTACCGTCAGATAATATTTTTTATTTAAAATATATTTGGATATATACTTCTGTTATATGATAATATTTAAAAAATACTATCCAATAATTTTTCCACTATACGGTACCATGTAATGTGTGACATGAAACATTAAATATTACTTGTGGGAGAACCAGTATTTGTGTGTAAAACATAGCAAAGACGACATAGAAAACCAGTATTAATAAGTTTTACGTTGCTTTTCACGGAGTTAATGAGATTCACTCCTTGGACTTTGGAATCTTATGAATCGTGAGTGGTGTCCATGATCGACGATAGTCATTTACCATCAAATATCCCGAGTACCTGTTTGCTGCCTTTACCAAAAATAACATCGAAATATTTATTAAATTATTATTATTATATATTAAAAAAATGTATATAATTAATACATATTAAAAATGTTACATAAAAGGTTTCGTATTACTTTACAAATTTATAAAGCAGAAATTATTCCATAACAATTTTTATAATATATCGCAGACGGCTTTACCGTATCGTAGCCACAAATGGAAACACACTCCGTCATCTTTTATGAGATGTGCACAAGTTCTATTAAAATTGAACATATTTTTTGTAGACACCAAATCAATTTGGAGTTGATTACGAGAGGAGGTGGAAGTAATAAGTACATGTTTGTTGATAAATACCTCCAAGGTGATTTATTCGAAGATTTGTACAATTGTTTTATTTTAACACTGTATTATTATGGTGATAGGGTTTTTGTATATGTGTAAGGAAATTGTAGTTATAAATTATATTTGGTATGATGGAATATGAATGATGGATCTATGAACACGGACACGCTCTCCTACATTTACCTGGTAACACTACGTCGGCGAAAATACCTTCTTTCATATCAACATGGCGTCGCATGCGCAAGTATAAGCTCTGACTTTAAATTAATTTGGACAATGTGCTTCTGATAGTTAATCTAATACTTATATAGTATCATAGTCTTTTCATTATACCACTACCAGAAGAGCTATCGCAATTGCCAACGATTTAACAACGATTTCTATGTATAAACCTTATGTTTTATTATTGTATGCATGAATATTTAAATGTGCAGATATAGAAAATAAACAAATAGAATTTTGTTATAAATGGAAAGGTCTTTAGGTCAATGGAAAGGACACAAACAGTTTTTTACAACAATTTCTTATATATTTAAGACTAGTTGTTGCCCGCGGCTCCGCCCGCATATAATGTCGGTAATTGCGGCAAATCGTAGCCTATGCGTTATTCTGATGTATAAGCTATATTACTGTAAAGTTTCATCCAAATCCGTTCAGTAGATTTTGCGTGAAAGAGTAACAAACATCCATCTATCCATCCATGCATCCATCCATACTTACAAACTTTCGCGTTTATAATATTAGTAGGATTAATACGTTTTTTTTGTGATTACGTCACTATCACAGTCAGTACAACCTGGTTCAAACGTCATGAAATTCACAGGCAGACGTTCGAATGTTTTTTTATGTAGGGCCTGCCAAAATGACTCTACTCTGCCTGGTGGAAAGCATAAGCAAAATCCAAGAGTACTGGTCACCATACTCATTGCGAATGCAGACAATGCAGTATGGTGACCCACCATGGCGGCCTAGTGATGCATCATTATTTATACATCATAAAGCAGGAAAATTTAAGTTAAACCTAATTAATGTACAATAAAAGCCCGGTATCAGAATCAATGAATGCTTTAACTTTTTATATGTATGTACTTACATTTTACTTCATAATAATAAATATAATGAACAAGTTACTTAATAAATTTTACCTACTAAATCTGTCGCCTTAGTTAAATAAATGAGGAATGAAGACATTAATTTTCTATACGAGGCACATTAATTATAGAAGCATAATAAAATACAAAACGAACTCCAAAAGAGTTAGCGAACAGGAGCTGCGCACACGCAAGTCTCGTATCACGCGATTGTGCCCACTCTCCTCAACACACAGACGAAACTACCCACCGATCTTTTATTATTACACACTTGCTACTGATGCCGATGGCGGTTTTGAATGCATTTTGGCGACTTTCTTCGTCCGACTTTTGTTATAAAATAGCACGCAAACCTCAATTATGTTAATTGCTACTAAAATTACTGTTTCCCGGTCGAATACTTTTGAGCCGCACACGCAACAGAGCTACTTAAATTTACCTGCTTTTGATTTAAAGATGTCCCAAAAATCTAAATTGCTTTTTTTTATTTAAGTGGTAAAAGCTAGTGGGAACAGTATAGCTTTTGATCGCGGCTCCGTCCGAGTGTATGTCGGTAATCGCGGTTAAGAGTAGCCTATGTCCTTAAGGGGCGCGTCCCTAAAAACGCGCGAAAAGGCACTTGCAGTTTTGCAAAACACAAACAATTCAATTCATATTTGACACTAAAAAAAAAATCTCAGTAGTTTAATAAATCAGTCTACCAATCTACCGAGTGACATTTATAAAATAATTCTTAATTTTTGTAAAAAAAAAGCCATAACAAAGATCAAAATCATCGAAATCGACCTTTTTAATTAGCACACTCTGTCCTATTTCGTGCTCTATTTTAAATGTTTTTTTCTTATTTCGCGAGAAAAAAGTATGGAGAAAAGATTTACCGTTTTAGTTTTTTATTAATTCTCACCAAAAAGCCATAATCTAAGGCTAAACATCATTCATTTTTAGCGACAAAAGTTCCATACATTTTAGTACGTAGATATCGTCTCCCGTAAATTGCAATAAATAAGTTTTATCGCGCTCAAAAAATTCAGTGCCCGCCGAATATTCAAGGTGACACCACGTCCGTTTCTAGTTCACACTGAGCTCCATAATACGTAAATGACAAGTTTTAGGGTGGGGTGCCAGTGAGTGTCGAATTGTAACTGTTAATTTGTAATCTTGAATTTAATTTTTTTTTTAAAGAATAATTTCAAAGAAAAATATTAGTATTTTTCATTAACACAGAACTTATTTTTGTGTTTTTTTTTAACTTGCTATGTATGTATATATCTAACTATATTTGTTAAGACGGAATCTTGCAACTCAATTTTGCAGATATCTTCAACCGATTGTGTTGGATTTTTGTAGAATATGTATATAGCGTGACAATGCTATATTATGATGACATAGAGCTGATCTGATGTTGAAGCTGGAAGGTGGTCATAGGAACTTTGTAACGACGGAACCTATCGAGTTTGGAGTCGTTTAATTTGTCTTGACGAGTACTTTGAATACACTTTGAGAAATTGTTTTTTAAAAAAGTAAAAAAAAATTTTTTTTATGATTTCTGTTAGAATTGAATAACTACTACTGAAATAATGAAAGACCTTAAAATTACAGTTTGATTCATGACTGCATGGTTGGTCTAGTGGTTAACGGTTGCCTCGCCGCTTCCTACTGTATCAGGTGTTGTGGGTTCAAATCCCACATGGGACAACACTGTGTGATCCACGAAAAAAGAAAAAAACTAGCTGAGCCCCACGGTCTTACCCGCGATACTACACCAACCGCGGTTACTCCTTATATCAGCAGCTACCTATCAGTAAAAATCCCGTCAAAATCGCTCCAGCCGTTCCAGAGATTAGCCGGCACAAACAAACAGACAGACAAAAATTGTAAAAAAGGGTCCCATCTACACTTTACGTCATTTCCTTTATTATTCATCCCTTAAGTTCGAATTTAATCAATTGGTGAATTGTAAAACAATAGATGCCCTATCCCTTACATTATCTGATATCTGTAATCTATATAAATAAAAGAGGAAGGTGACTGACTGACTGACTGACATACCCAGAGATCAACGCACAGCCCAAACCGCTGAAGTTAGAATCCTGAAATTTTGCATGTAGGTTCTTTATATAACGTAAGTGAGCACTAAGCAAGGAATTTTTGAAATTCCACCCCTAAGGGGGTAAATCAGGGGATGAAAATCTGTGTGGGCGAAGCCCCTTGTAAAAGCTAGTATTATATATTTAAGGAAGTTTCCATTTCAAAGTTTTACACTCTTAATATTAATTTTAAGACAAATAGTTTGTTTTTTAACCGTCTTAAAAAAAGAAGGAGTTTATAAATTAACTGTATTTTTTTATTTTTTTACCCGACCATTTCTGAGGGTTATGATTTTGACAGGCTATGTATGTATGTTCATCTGTCCCTCATAGCTCCCTTCTAACTAGAACTGGATAAATGAGGTATCGTTAGAAGTGTCTTGATCGTCCGCTGCTTATAGGCTATGTATTAAAAAATGAATTTGACATAAATATGCCGTGTTTGGTATCATCGGAAAGGGTGTTACTTGTACATTTCAAATATATATATAGGTATTATTAGCATTTGCTGGTGACTTTGTTCGTATTTATTCAATTTTTTTTATATTTCTATGTTAGGTATTTAAAATATACTTTACATATAAATTATTATTATCACTACACCAAAACATTTTAAATAAAAAAAGTAAAAACTTAAATTAAAATAGAAACGTACCATAACTCTTAAAAACACGTGACTACGGCTTTTCAAAACTTGTTTCATACTTTTTCAGCGTCGTTTTTTGTCAACAAGTGAAAAAAGTACGTAAGTAAGTAAGATCTATGTAGTAAAATTTAGTCAATATGAGCAATAAAAGCTATCAAAAATTATATTTTTAAGAAACATTATGTTCCATCAATATAACATATATCATACAAATTTTATTTCATAACATAGCATTAAAATCCGTTGATTACTGTAAAAGATCGAAGCTGACAGATAGCGCGAGCGACTTAATTTTATACTGTGTAAAAATATATTATTTGTCCATGAAATGAATTAAAAATGAATAGCACTTGAACCCCATTCTCGGCCGTTGACGAGTTACTTAAAGCCCACGGGCTTTCCGATATGACTAAGATACATTGCGTGCTTTGTAGGACATTCTAAACATTCTTCAAAGGCGAACAGTTAATGAATATGTAACTAGAAGAAAAAACCGAAAGTAAATTTATTAGTTGCCAGGGTTAGTATGCAACAGTGCCCGATGCGTTTGTGTGCATGTAAAATATGAATGTGGGTGTTCAATCACAAATTCCCACGCTCAAGGACTACAGCCTTAATATTGAATCAAAGTATCTCCATGCCAAATTTCATTGAAATCGGTGCTGCTTTGCGGCGATTAGCTCTGATAGAATTCGTTTCTTGTAATATTAAGTATGGATTTTAATTAAGCACAAGAAGGTAGAGTGGTCCACTGCTGGACCATGGTATAACAATACACTTCGCCAGGTATAGCATTCCAAGATCACGTGGGTGACACGAGCCACAAGCCATTACCGCTATCGCTGGTTCTGGTTGGTTCATTTCGTGTTATCTATACTACTAATACTACTAATATATAAAGCTGAAGAGTTTGTATGTTTGTTTGTTTGAACGCGCTAATCTCAGGAACTACTGGTCCGATTTGAAAAATTCTTTCAGTGTTGGATAGTCCATTTATCGAGGAAGGCTATAGGCTATATTTAATTTTCAAAAAAATTAGGGATCCGTTAGAAAATTGCTATTTTGTAACCCAAGGTGTGAAATCGAAAACCTATTTTTGCGTGCGCTGCAAATACTATTGACAATAGAACAAAATAATGTACTACGGGTTTGTAGGTCCCATTAAGATCTACAAAAAACTCCGCGAGAGCATATATCTAACTATCATGGTTTAGTCACAATAACCACTTTTGTGTTCAAAAAAATTATTAAATCATCTGAAGAAAGAAACTACGTTAAATGTGTATCGTAATATTGATTCTTATGCAAATAAAGCATTATGTTATCAAGGGTAGAAGGGTAGAAGTAAAATACTTTTTGTTTCATCCCATTCGGACATTTCGTTTAGAAGTTATCACGAGTATAAGACGCTAAGAGTTGGTAAATAATAATGAGTTATTTGCCAAAGAGATTTTATCAACATAATACCTAATATTAATCTTTATCCACATAAATGTGTTGGTGATTATGAGTATTCAGAGTATTAGATCTTAGAAGAGTATAATAAATACATCTATACTAATATATAAAGCTGAAGAGTTTGTTTGTTTGATCGCGCTAATCTCAGGAACTACTGGTCCAATTTCAAAAAATATTTCAGTGTTAGATAGCCCGTTTATCGAGGAACGCTATAGGCTATATATTATCACGCTAAGACCAATAGGAGCGAAGCACCAATGAAGAATGATTCAAAAACGGGGGAAAATTATCACGCTACGGGCAATAGGAGACGCAAACGCCGTTGCGTGGGTCAGCTAGTGTTGCTATAAAGTGGTAACTGGATAGTGACGTCAGCTTGTGTCACTCTCGGAATGCGAGACCTTGTTTTCTTAGAACATGTGCTGGACATAGTATTCTACTTATAAAGGTGGTTTTGACCGTACCACGCTGACCAATCGAGTTGAAAACTTCTCTTTGTAGCGCTGTTGTCATCCTTGGTTTTCACTCTTAGTTGACTTTTACCCACGGGACAAATAAAGGTGATGATACTCCGTATTCCTCATCAGTCTGCACAAAAAAAAATCTCATGAAGAGTAAAATAACAAGCTATGGTGCTGTAGAAAAATATGAGTGTAACTACTCATTCTTGCTGTAGCAAGCTCACATTAAATGATTATTATCATAATTGGAAAAACTGTCCCAGCATATCAGATCAAAAATAATGCTCAAAGTGCAAAGAATTTTATTAGCATTTCGTAATGAAACTGGTAAGTATAAACATATAATTTGAAGCTATGGTATTTGCTTGACTTAATCAGATACAACTGCAGCTCGGGGGGAAACTTGACTTGTAATTATGTAAACTACTGAGACATGTCCCTACAAAGTTTTCCAGATAATGAACAAGACTAGTTATGTAGCGATTATCTTGAAAAATATACATACTAATTTGAAAATAACCAGTATCTGGTATTCAATTTATTTGATGATAGTTCAAATTACGTTGGTTATTACTTGCAGCTTAGCATAGCTCTGCTAACCTGGAAATTCTTTCACAAGATCTCCTAAATAAGTATTTTTCTTACATAAGAGATCTATTCTTCGCAATAAATGGTCCGGTTCGACGGTACTGTTAGTATTGCGTCACAGAAAGTTGTTGTTAAGTGATAACATCCCTACACATCTCACACACGGCGAAAGTATATAGTCTGAACCCAAACCAGCTATACTTTCGGTGCTATTTACCGAATAAGTGACATTACCAAAGCCGAATCCCCTACTTTTCTACAAATACTCACGACTTATCACTGTTCCTGAAGAGGTAGAAAGAGGCATATTTAAAACGCCACATATTGCTTACTATAATGTAATTTAGTCAAACTTTATCATGAACTTGGGTCACACAATTTCATACTCCTAACTAGATTTGTATTAGTAGGCAGAAGGTCCTAAGATACAGACAGGTTTCTGCCTGTTTTGTTTGGGATGGAGTGTCTAACTGTCGTTATAAACTGTAGGACGTTTCGTAAATTAAGTCACCAAATACATTTTAGAAAAAAATATATTATGAAACACCAACAGCCTTTGAAAATCACTTCTGAATATAGACCTTAAAGACATAAGACTTTCCCTGAAAGGAGGTTTGAATTAATATTTATTATTAAATTAACCACTTCACATATTTCGATAGCGATAGTGTGATCTCTTTAACTAGGTAAAGCCTGTAATATGGTTCTACAGAAGATATACATACAATTTATATTAATAATTACACACCATAAGTATAAAAAAAATCGACCACATATGAAAAAGTAATCGTGCTTGGTAGATTTCAAAGAGATCTTAAGATGTACTTTGTGATTTTGTAAAATGTATGTAGAGTATTAGCTTGTGCCCATACGTATGTACGTCAGTTATCCCAGTAAAATTATGTCTATATTATTCCTCAGAAATCAAAGTAATTATAAGTAAAATTTCATACAAATCTGTTTAGCTTGAACGGAACAGACCGACATAGTTTCGCATTTACAATATTAGTAGGCAAATTAAACCATGTTCACCTACTAGTATCAAAGCCGGGCTTTTTCAGTGCATTTGAAGATAAATATAATGACTGTTTTACGATTTTCGTTAAAATAAAATAATATATGGGAGGGTTATATAAATAAAACATATAGTTAATGGCGGCTGATCGTAAAACCGCCGAGGGAAGCATAAAGGCTGAGATAAAAGCAAGTTTTTATCTCAAATTGATATTAACAGTATTTATTTTTTATTGTAAATGACCATTATAAGCTTACAATTAACGTGTACAAAGTAAAGTAGGGACAATTGATAATAAAATACAGAAAATAATGCTCTTGTGTCAAGGGCGAACTCACATTTTTATACTTACATGCAAATATGTGGTAGCTATGTGAATACTAGCTATTGACTGCGTCTTCCCTCGCGTGATTATTTCCTATTTCAAAATTCTAATCTTACCCAAAAATTAAGAATTTTCATAAAACTGCAATTTTTAGATTCTACTACCTTAGTGGTGTTTCCTAAAAATTATTTCTTCGTATGTGTTAACAACCACCATCTATAAACCGTAGGTGGGCCGAGGTACGTCGGGGTTCCAGGGTTTTCCTTTCTAGGGTGCACCTGGTTCCCCGGCATCTAGTACCCGAGACGATGTGCGGTTTTAGTTGGTTCGAGTCCGACATACCACCGGTGGTATCCGAGGTGATTTCCGCACGGGATGAAAAAAAGGTGTCCAAATGTCAATGTCAGATTTTGCTTTGATGACTTAGTCCGTCACTTAGGGTAAACCATTTAGACGTGTAGACGAAGGGAAGACTCCCTTCATCTACACGTGAATCCTCATAAATCTATACTTATATACTTATAATAAAAATGTAACAGGTCCAATTCTGTACATTAAAGATATTTTAAAATGTTTTTTTGGAGGGCTCTCTATTATCGATACTGAAGCTAAAACTGTGTTTTTTTTCATTTTTGTCTGTCTGTCTGTCCGTCTGTCTGTCTGTCTGTATCTTGGCCGCGCATCACGCCGAAACTACTGAATGGATTCAAATGAAACTTGGCATGATTTGAGTTCATACGACGCGGTAGGACATAGGATACTTTTTATCCCGATATTCAGGACGGTTTCCTGGGGGGAGGGGATGAAAGTCAAAATATGTACATAGCTGTAATTCAATAACACATGGTCCGATTTCATTCATTCTTTTTTTGCTAGAAAGAAAAAATAAAAGATGACGGGAAAAGGTTTTTTTTTGGTCCGCGACTGTACACTGCCTGTGGGAAGCTGAGACAGATATGTAAATATGGCGGTATGAAGTTCGCCGGGTCAGCTAGTAATAAATATTTCGAACACCTAACACACAACGCCATCTAGTCCCAAACTAAGCAGAACTTGTATTCCTAGGTACCTACTAAACAACAGATATAAATACATGTATACTATTTTTTTGTAAATACATACATATTGTACTTAGAAAACACCAAAACTCTGAAACAAATATTTGCAGATCATACAAATATTTGGTCCGACCTGAGTCACATACGCTACCACTGCGCCACCGAGGCAGTCATATGAGCATGCTATACGCCTAGCATGATGTACTCTGTCCTTGAAACCAGATTAGTCAGAAAAAGTCAGGCAGAGTTACGTGATACTGACTGATCGCAATCATATTAATCATTAAAAATAATGGAACGAGTAAGTTTTGAAGTTAAGATTTAATTATGCACTTACAACAGCTATTAATTGCTTACAACGCGACGTGTAATTAAATAATAATTAATTAATGCAATAAATTAATTCAAATGAATGCCGTTTATTTATTTTCGCCTTTAATTTATTTTGAAAATAGCGAGACGGTGCAGCGTTGGTGCATTCAACTGCAACTTTGGAGGTCGCAGAGTCAACTTCCATTTACTACAAATAATTTTGTTCAAAATTAAATGTTTATTTGCGCTATTTTGAAGTTCTTTTTGCCCGTTTACGGCGGAGCCAAAAGGGTGGGTAAGAGGTCTGGCAGTATATTATAAATGTGAATGTAAGTTTGTTTGTTACGCTTTCACGAGAAAACTACTTAACCGGTCATCAAAAAACTTTGTACACATATTCTTGGAGGTATTGGAAGTGTGGCGGGCGAAAGCTAGTATGTATATTATATGTAATATATGTATATGTTCCACCGTAGCGCCTAAACTTGCTGAACTGATTTAAACGAATGACCTGTCAATAGTAGTGGGGTTATAGTTTTAAAACTTTGTTGTTTTTTACTGTTGGAGAGCCACGCTTCGGCATGCATGGGCCGGCTCGACCGGAGTGATACCACGCCTCACAGAAAACCGGTGTGAAACAGCGTTTGCGCTGTGTTTCACCGAGTGAGTGAGGATACCGGAGGCCCATACCCCAACCCCTCACCCCATCCCCCAAAGGCCGGCAACGCACTTGTGACACCTCTGGTGTTGCGGGTGTCCATAGGCGACGGTAATCGCTTACCATCAGGCGTTACGTTACGTCTGCTCGTTTGCCCCCCATTCTATAAAAAATATCTTTAACTTTTATTAAAGTATTCATGTTCTCCGTATACGTATATTAATCGTTTTTAAACGGTTTTATTTAGCTCACCCCGTTTGTTTTATTTATTATTCTTGGGTCAAATTTAGTAATTCAAATTTTACCCTCTTCCTGTCAACCGATTAATCTGAAATTTTGTATACACTTTGGATTTTGTTTTTTTTTTTTTTTTTTTTTCTGTAAATGCCATACTAATACAATATATATATATATATATATATGACATTGCTATTACGATCTAGTCTGCTGACTAATGAGTAATTTTACTTTGACCTAAATTAATAATACAAAACTATAATAAGATTGTGTCCATTAACACTTTCCTTATTGTCTCTAATTGATTGAGGACACTCTGTTCGCGTGTTCTTATATTACACTGCACTAAAATGGTAGTGTTTTGTTCACTTCGCACTGTCACTTAACTAACTCAAAGGGTTTTATCCTTCTAAGTCTCCTTATAACGTCCGTATTGTCGAGAAGCTGGATAGCCTCAACGTTTACGTGATGATGAAGTCGTCGTTCATGAGCTTCGGCGTACTTCGATATAATGTCTGCGACGAATTCTACTTTGAGGTCCCGATGGAGGTCGTTCACTCGAATGTACCATGGTGCATTTACAATACCCCTGAGTACTTTATTTTGGAAACGTTGTATCATCAGTGTATTAGATTGTTTGGTACATCCCCATAACTGGATACCATAAGTCCATACAGGCATAAGGACTTGTTTATATAACAGTATCTTATTATGTACGGACACTTTTGAGTGTTTACCCAAAAGCCAATACATTTTTTTGTAGCGAAGATCCAACTCGTCGCGTTTTTTTTTGACATGGGGTTTCCAGCGAAGCTTGGCGTCTAGTGTCATTCCCAAATATTTGACAGTATTGACATAGGGTATTATATGACTATTTATATATACCGGGTGATAGTTAGGCGCTTTATTTGTAAAGTCAATGTGAACCGATTTAGATTCATTTAATTTTATTCGCCATTTATTCGTCCAATCACAAATGGTGTTTACTGCTACTTGAAGTTTATCTACTGCCTCCTTATGTGTAGACCCAATGGCCATTATAGCCGTGTCATCCGCAAAGGTTGCAATTATATTTTCGTCTAATTCTGGCATGTCAGAGGTGTATAACAGGTACAGGACCGGGCCTAGGACACTTCCTTGTGGTACCCCAGCTTTGATAGGTTTCAGATCAGAATATGCATTTCCTTCTCTTACTCTGAACATTCTATCAGATATATAGGACTTTAAGATGTCTGCAAAGGGTTTTGGTACTATTTTTCTTAATTTATGCACAAGTCCATCATGCCATACTTTATCAAAAGCTTGTGCTACGTCTAGAAAGACTGTGGAACACACTTTCTTTTCTTCTAAAGTTTTTTCTATGACATTAGTAATTCTGTGAACTTGGTCTATGGTAGAATGTTTTTCTCGAAAGCCAAACTGATAGTCGGGTATTAAATGCTTTGATTCTATTATTGGTTTCAATCTTTTTAATAATAGCTTTTCAAATAATTTAGATATTATTGGTAATAAAGAAATAGGCCTATATGAGGTTGCTTCATGAGGTGGCTTGCCAGGTTTTGGTAACATTATTACCTCTGCCACTTTCCACATGTCAGGTACATATTTTAATCTAAATGTTGCGTTTATAAGCGTAGTAAGCTTAACTATTGCTATTCGTGGTAAATTCTTTAAAACCTCCCCAGTTATTAGATCATAACCAGGAGACTTTTTACGGTTCAGCAATTTAATTTCTCTGCACAGTTCTTTTGGAGTTATAAGTCTTATACCTTCTTCATAATTTTGAATTCCGTCTTGGCATGTTTCGACCACAGTATTTGCTACATTTGGACGAAATATTTGCTCTAAATGACCAGCAAATCTGGTAGCTTTCTGTTCATTACTTACAGCCCATTGCCCACTTTCTTCTCTAATGGGTGGTATCTGCGTAACGGGTCTTTTTAAGTTCTTTGTGACCTTCCATAACGAATAATCTGTATTGCGGTCACTGGTTAGTTGGTTTAGGTAAGTACACATACATTCATCTTTGAACTGTTGTATTACTCGAGTGAGTTTTTTGGTGAGATTATTTAATAAGGTTTTGTCCGAAGGGTGCCTTGTTTGATGCCACCTTTGTCTCTGTTTTCTTTTTTCGCTGATTAAATTTCTAATCTCGATTGGATAATTAGTAGTTCTAATTTTACGTTTTAACTCTGGCGTATTTTGCCAAGCGCAACTTTGAATGTTAGTTACAAAGGTGAGTATTTCTGATTCCAGATGTTGTGGGAGCTTTAATGGGACCTTGAGATTAACAGTAGACTGTAGGTCATACTTAAAACTTTCCCAATCAGTGAATTTATTTACTAGCGTTGGGCGGATCTCTCTTTGTGTTGTTTTTTCATTTATTGTTAACATGATCGGTGAATGATCCGAATTCATATCAGAACAGCTTTCTATACATAAGAAGTCAGATATGTTCTTATAGATAAAAAAGTCTATGAGGTCAGGAACTTTGTGCGGGTCAGTTGGCCAATATGTGGGTTTTCCCGTAGATATAACGTTACATTGTAAATCTCTAATTGCGCTTAACAATTCTTTCCCTTTTGATGTAGTAAGTCTAGACCCCCAGTGGGTGTTTTTAGCGTTAAAATCGCCTCCAATAATAAATCTGTTTCCCATTTTTTTTAGGAGGTTTTGGTATTGGATGGATTTTAAAGAATATCTTGGTGGGCTGTAGATTGAAGAAATTGTTATGGCATACCTTTCGGTCATAATACATACAGCGACAGCTTGTATTTCAAGCTCTTCGTGCTTGAATTTCTCGTAATGAGATATGTTATCTTTTATTATAACTGCGCTACCACCTCTGGCTTTGTTATCCGGATGTAAAGCATGATAAATTTTGTAACCTTTCATTTGAATGTAAGATTCATTAGTGAAATGAGTTTCCGATATAAGGCACACATCAATATTTTCTATATTTAGGACAACTAGTAGCTCATTCTGATGGCGGAGGAGTCCATTAGCATTCCAAGTCATGATTTTAAGTTTGTTACTCATGAGTGTTACGGTAAAGTAGCCCTAGTGTTGTGTTCTAGTTTCTTTAATCGTTCATCGAACGTTGATATAATGTTTAATATTTGGTTTAGCTTTCCATCCAAACTTGTTCTGGGTTGTGTTTGCATTTGTGGTTGTCCTTGAGCACCCTTTGTAACTTGAGCAAATGTGTGTGTTTTAGTAACAACCTTAGACATAACAGGTTTTTTGGATTTTGGTGACAATACAATTATGTTTATCATTATTAATTCAAGATGGCCGCCGCTACAAAATGGCGGTTTACAAATGTTGACACGACTACCTCAATATGGGTATCAAATGAAAGGGCGTGATTAGTAGAACATAGTTCACTATGAAAAAAATATTAAAGTTCAAGATGGCCGCCGCTACAAGATCGTGGTTTACACCTTAGTCACGACTACCCCTATATGGGTATCAAATTAAAGAGTTTGACTAGTAGAACATTTTTTCACACAAGTTTTTTATTTTTCACTATGAAAAATTAAAAACTAAAAACTTGAAAATAAACAATATGTAAAAAAGGTTTTTAATTTAAACGGTTTTATCGACAGTAATGTACTAAAAGCTAAAAAATAATTGGAAAAAAAATATTCGGTATAAAATCGTTGGGCGTAGCGTAAATTGAGATGACTTGATGTAAACATGGGCCCAACGATTTTATACCGAATATTTTTTTTCCAATTATTTTTTAGCTTTTAGTACATTACTGTCGATAAAACCGTTTAAATTAAAAACCTTTTTTACATATTTTTTATTTGTATATCAATGTATACGTAATGCAAGTTTATATTTATGTTATGTACAATAAGGCTTTGCATTAATATTCCTCTCAATAAAAACCCACCGATAGATGATATTCAATATTTTACTTTTATACCCATTAAACTTAATTCACCCCATTAAGCCGACATAAAGCCGACGACAGGAGCAAGCCGATACGGTCGGCTTTTAAAATCAAAGGACATGCGTTAAATTACTTTCGTAATTTGAGATTTTGCGCCCGAGTTGGCCACGGTCTGATATTAAAAGTTCTCCGAAAGAGAATAAAGTGACGGATGGACAGAGAGTTTCATAAAGAAACGGAGGCATTTTTTTATGATATGCGAGAAAAAGGGCTGACTGATAACTTGATTAGTGTTACCGCCCATGGTCGCCAGTATTCATGAGCTTCATAGACTTCATGAAAGGCGCTCATAGCCCAGTTGCACTCGGTGATTAGAAACAATCACCGAGGGTAAGAAACGATGGTGCGGTCAGTACCTGGATGGGTGACCGCTAGTGGCATGTTACCATGAGCGTCTCCGTGATTCGGAGGTCACGTTAAGCAGTCGGTCCCGGTTGTTATCATATTATGATAACAGTCGTGAAGTGCGACAAGATAATGTAGCCAAAACGTTGTCTTGCCAGTCCCGAACCCGTACTTGGCCAGCTTGGGGACTTATGGCCTTAACCCTCTCCTGAGAGGAGACCCGAGCCCAGCTGTGGGACGTTATGGGTTGTTGATGATAGACTTCATGATAAGTAAAGTTATGCTCCATAGCCTGGGTTTAGGTTATCTAGGACATGTAGGTATGATTACGTGCGATGGCCGCGACGAATAGATGCACAATGCTACAAACCGGGCTCTGTGTGTGCCTTGGAAGAAGTACGTGTATATGTCCAGCAGTGGACTACAACGATCCGATGATGATAATGTATAAATGTACAAAATATATATGAAACTAAGTCTATTAACCATAGTGCTGGCACTACCTAGTTTGATACCAGATATTTCTTTTTTTGTTTGGTTCCAGTCTTAATTGGAGTGTCTATTGGTAATATTAATAGGTAGGAGATAGGTAGTCTGGAATAACGAATGGGCCTCCGGTTTCCTCACTCACTCGGTGAAACACAGCGCAAGCACTATTTCACACCGGTTTTCTGTGAGGCCGTGGTATCATTCCGGTCGAGCCGGCCAATTCTTGCCGAAGCGTAGCTCTCCCACGGTAAAAGAATCTACTTAAGAGCCTTGGTGGAAAACATGAGCAAAATCCAAGTAGTGGTCATCATACTCTTTGTAAATGCAGGCAATGCAGCATGGTGTCTAACACTAACTGAAAACAAGTATATTTAAAAGCCACACAAACCACATCTTTATATAATTTATACTTAAGAATAAATATCATAACTCCAGACCCTAATCTGATTAACTCGATACGTACTTTCAACGTTTCTTCACTACTTAATCGATTAAAGAAATCAAAAAAAAGAATACCTTCGTATCGCGTCAGATCAGAGCAACGGTGCGACATATCGATCGTCGCCGACAGATAATCGCGTCTGTGTAAGAAGCCTAAACGATACGAAGTGGACAGATGTTATCGGTGCAAAGCTTCCGATGAGCTTAAATGGTTTTGTTTCCACATGTAATGGGTTCATTCACGCGTTTTCTTCAACTGCATGCTATTCCATTTATTTTTATTATAAGAATATTTACTTGTTTATTGCTATGTACGGTAGTTTTTTTAATAAGTAGATAGGTATTTATGTTTTTTTAAGTTTAATGTTATACGTTAGGTTAGCTTGAGGAGTAGGGCAAAGAGCAAGAGAATCCTTTATAATATTACTCGTATTCTAATTTTTTTAATAAATTAAATTATAAAGCTCTTTACACGCTTTTACCGGAATGCTTTTAATGGAATGGAATGGTGACCGCCACTCTTGGATTCTGCTTATGCTTTCCATCAGGCAGAGTAGAGTCATTTTGGCGGGCCATACATAAAAAAAAAAATGCCTCGTGACGAATCAAACGAGTCCAAACTCGATGATGTTGCGACGTTTCTTTACAGAGTTCCTATGGCCACCTTCGAGCTCCAGCATCAGATCAGCTCTATGTCATTATAATATTGTATTGTCACGCCTTATACATATGTCACAAAATAGTAAAATAATATAGGTACCTAATAAAATATAATTATTCTTTATCTATTTATATTTACAGTAAATAGCTTTGCTTTAGTACGAGTAATGCCTCACATTGTTATTTTGACAGCTAAAACTTAAAAAAAAACCGAGGCCATTCATCTTGTTGAACAATTGTGTTTCGATTATGTTTAAAAACAATATTTATAACAATCCTACATGTCGTAATAAACGTCTATATATATAGTTAACAAAATTCTATATGGTAAATTGAAATAAATTAAGTGAATCTAAAATTGTTAATAACTCCAAAAATATACGTGATTCATTCCTTGATAAAGGGCTCCCGCTGGGTCCAAAACTAATTGGGCATCTTCGGAATATACAAATAAGTAAAACAAATCCTTAATTAATATCTAACAATATTTTTATAATGTAATAAAAGTGGTATTGTCATAAAGTTAACATTTAATGCTGTCCATTTCTCGTCAAACTCGCATAAATCGAAACCCACGTGGTGCGTAGGCGTATGCGCACGGTGCGACTATCGTTCACACGGAATCGCGACACGACTGCGACTCGCTTGATGAATGCTCACGATCCGTCGCTCGCTGCCAATGCACGGGGGTGGCAGACTGAAATGCAGAGAGTTTGAAATTCATTATAATAGTTTTTTAGAGAAACTTGCTTAATATCCTTTGCTTCATTAGAAATGTTATCCCCTCAAGAAGGTAGGATTGGTTGACCCATAGATTAAGTCGCGATTATGCCTTAGGGACAACATATTGATTAGAAAAGGCTTTCCTGCATAAAGCGAACTCACTCAGTCACACTCACACAATCATAAAACGAAAATACGAATATACGGCTCGAGCTTCTTAGACATAGAGTAAACTATCAGTTTCTTCACAAAGAATACCCAGACTCCGAACAACAATTTGTAGATCACACAAAGGTTTGGGGTTTGAACCTACAACACTCAGTGCATTTGTAAACGGCGTGGCGACCGGTTAAACCACAATGCTATCTGTGCAGTCTGTAACCTTGCATAAAAGATACACAATGTATCAGATAAGCTTTTTATTCTATATATATTATTCAAACAGACAGACTTCAAACAGATTCTAGGTACCTAGCACACATTATAATACTACTGTTTAAATGAATAAAAAATTAGGTATAGGCAATTTATGAAGAACCAGTTTATTTTACGCTTTTAAGTGTTTTTTTGGCAGAGAGTTTTCGTTGGATGTTTTTTGGAAGTCGGTTTTTAATAAATGAGTTTGCCCTTAATAACTATTCCTATGAGCGATCATTCATCGTTTACTTTCTTATTTTCAATTTATACTGATTGAGATTAACGGGTTTTTTCTTTTCGTCTCTTCTTTAACCTCGAAATGATGACTTATTTATAAAAACTTTCGTAAATGGTATTCATATTTATAAATCGGTAAGTTATATTTTCCAAAGGGTGAAGCGACCTTCTAATTCGGTGTCAAGTATTGCACTGTGAAATTAGTCAAGCATTCCCAAAGTACAGTAAAAACCAGAAATTCTTTGTTAAAACAATTTAGATTCAAAAACTAGAAAAGTTACTTAGGTGTAGGTACTAAAAAGTTATCTGTAAATTACCTCAATTTTCTCATTATTTTTTGTCAACTTAACCGTAAACCACAAAGATGGATAATATTCAAAGTAAAATAAAATTCACTAGACAAGTAATGCATATTTATCCTAATAAAGAGTTCCCACTAAGTAAACTAGCAATCTTCTAACAGCTTTCTATCGTTCTAATCGATACTAATGTGGGATGCGTTAGTCGAGTGGTATCGTTCGACGTTGCATTGCTCGTGGCAGGCTTTATGTCAAAGCGTATGTTCACTGTATCGTGGCTTTATTTGTCTGAGCCAGAGGTTCTCAAAGTGTAAGAATGAAGAGAATGTTTCTGACCTTGCGAAAGTCTTTACAGTGGCAAACATACTGCATTTCAGATAGCTTTATAAATATTTTGATCCTATCTTTTCAAACAATTTTTAACCTTATATTTTCTTTATTTGTTTTAAGAGATAAAGGTTGCTGAAATAATCTAAACTAATATACCTTTTACTTAAACTAAATAGTTTGGCTTTGTATAAACGTGTTAATATCTAAAACTGCCAGTCAAAGCATCTTTTTTAACCCTCGACCAAAAAGAGGGGTGTTATAAGTTTCACGTGTCTGTCTGTGGCACCGTAGCTCCCGAACGGATGAAGCGATTTCAATTTAGTTTTTTTTGTATGAAAGGTGAGTTACGTGCGAGTGTCCTTAGACATGTTTCATGAAAATCGGTTTAGCCGTTTAAAAGTTATGGGGGTGAAAGTGGGGAAGAGTAACCGAATGTCTGCAAAAATGAATCTCAAATGAAAGCGCATAACGTGTTTTTTACTTTTTAAAGGGAACTCAGGTTATTATGCCGGGGTTTTTTTAATTTTGAGAATTTATAGTTATTATATTTGATAGTCAGACTTATTATAAAATAGCCTACACCTTTCATCCTCACAATTACTAATGTCAGTTTAAAAAGGCCATTCTTGCAATTATGCTTTTTACCTCATGGATAGTCTAGGTGTAGGTCTAACTTTGTGACATAAATTAATAATAATAATATATGCACAGCTCGAAAGCTATGTATATACTTTTTATTGCATAGTCTGCCTAACTGATTTTGCCAACGCTTTCATAGTTATCGAGTTAATGCTGAAAGTTTGAGCACCACACCTCTTAGTCGGGACATACAGCAGACGATGGTGCGATATCGCCGCGGCTAGTTCCAACAAATGCGACAGTACTCGCGCGTAATGAATAGCCCGCTTTACTCTCGCTATCTGCGACAAATAAGCAACTAAATATTGTGTTCTTAAGAGCGTTTTCACATTATCCGATCCGTATCGGTGTCGGGCGCCGATACGATATCGGAGGAAGTTAAATGTATGAAATATGTATATGTCTTGCATATTGTACAGCCCGATATCGGATATCGGATCCGACAAATACATACATTTTATTTAATCCGATATCGTATCGGAGCCCGACACCGATATCGGATCGGATAATGTGAAAACGCTCTTAGGCTCAGTTCTTTAGTTTAACACTCACGCCTACACATCCCTAAAGTGGTATGTAGATAGACATAATGGCTCCTCTACACGATGAGCCATCGCGATGGTCCACTATGATGGGCCAGTGTGTGAAGGGTATAGTGGTGTCGGATGGCTTATGGCGCGTGTAATGGTCGCGGGATGGCGTCGGTGTCGGTTTTTCGGCCGCACATCAAAGGTGGGCCAGAACGTAAAGATTACAGCTGAATGTCGCCATCGTGTAGTTGCCTCTCAACCATCGCTTGGCCATCTCGCTGGCCCATCTCGTAGAGGCAGCATTAAACATACACATTTTGACAACAAAAATTTTCACAGAGCAGTTATAGATTTTGTGTTGTGTGATACTTTTATTGCAATTACTTATTAGTTGCTAGCCTGCTGCCAACAATCGGGTATTTTAGGAATTACATAAGGAAGTGAGAGTTTAATAGTAAAAAAAAATAGCAAGATGGGAAGGAAATAGTAAGAAATGGATGTTGAATTAGGAAACACAAATGTTCTTGGGCCTGGAAAAAATCTTACACTAAGTTATTGGTAACAATTGCATGTGTCTCGTATCTGTTGAGGAGCCAAATAAGCAAAATAACTTAATAAATGACCGGAAAGAAAAAACCTGACAGCGTAATACCAGTTTATTTTCATAAAATTTACAAAGCGGCGATTCTTAGGATGTTTGAAAATTATAATGTTATTTATGAAAATATATTCACAATTATGATGAACTAAACGTCGCCTCCCAAATCAAATTCGGTCAAAGCGTTTTGGGTTACAGAGAGTGCTAATAAAATATATAAACACTCAAGAAAATATAACCCTTCTTCAGACGCAGTCGTATATTAAGTAACAATTTACTTTACACTTTTCACTTTATAAATTTACCAAACATTTTATCCAGTTCTTGAAGCCGTACATCTGATAAAAACAATGAGCGCTCTGCTTTCGCCATAGTGACAATATCTTATATCTTAAATGCATTTTTGTGGCTAACTAAGCATGTTCATGTAACTTTAAGTACATATAGTATGAGTAAAGGGTAGTAATAAAAAATATATAAAAAAGTTTTTTAATTTAAACGGTTTTATCGAAAATAATGTACTAAAAAGTAAAAAATAAAAAAAACATTGTCTGATGAAAAATAAAATCGTTGGGCGTAGCGTAAACTGAGTTGACTTGATGGAAACACGGGCCCAACGATTTTATTTTTTATCAGACAATGTTTTTTTTATTTTTTACTTTTTAGTACATTATTTTCGATAAAACCGTTTAAATTAAAAAACTTTTTTATATATTTTTTATTTTCAAGTTTTTAGGTTTAATTTTTCATAGTATAAGTAGTATCAGTAGTTCAATATGAAAAAAAAATTAAAAACGAAAAGCTTGTGTGAATGATGGGATCGATAAAACCTACGTTATCCGCCATTTTGTAGCGGCCGCCATCTTGTATTTCAATTTTTTATAGTATATTGTATTCTGCTTGTTGAGCCCTTTCATTTGATACCCCATATTGATGGGATTGATAAAACCTACGTGATCCGCCATTTTGTAGCGGCCGCCATCTTGGATTTCAATTTTTTATAGTATATTGTATTCTGCTTGTTTAGCCCTTTCATTTGATACTCATATTGATGGGATTAATAAAACATAAATTATCCGCCATTTTGTAGCGGCGGCCATCTTGAATTTATAATGATAATGAATAAACATAATTGTATTGTCACCAAAATCCAAAGTGTATACAAAATTTCAGATTAATCGGTTGACAGGAAGAGGGTGAAATTTGAATTACTAAATTTGACCCAAGAATAATAAATAAAACAAACGGGGTGAGCTAAATAAAACCGTTTAAAAAAGATAATAACATTTAATAATAATAGTGCTAATTCTGTTGCGCGAAAACTCTCGAAATCAAACTAAAACTCACTAAAAAGTAATATTTGTCCTGTCAAACGCCGTTCTATACGCCGAAGAGTGACTAAAATTAGATGTGTCACACTAAAATAGACGTCAACTAAATACATACAAGAATAGTATTTTAGATATCGTTTTACTAAAATAAATTTAAGAAAATTTAGTTTTTAAATTTAGTTGGGACCTGAAATCACATTTTCTAAATCTTCCTCAGAGTAGTACGAAATACGAATCCGGCCATTGTTTAGTGAGTTTTAGTAGCATAATAAATTAAATTTAAAAGCTTTTTAAAAACAAGCTTTTACTGGAATGCCTTGAAACGAATCAAACGAGTCTAAACTCGATGTTGCGACGTTTCTTTACAGAGTTCCTATGGCCACCTTCCAGCATCAGATCAGCTCCATGTCATTATAATATTGTATTGTCACGTTGTATACATATGCTTGCAAAATTTAAGGAAAATCGATTGAAGATATCTGCTTCAAAATTGAGTTTAAAGATTCCACCCGAACATACAAGCGTACATAATACATTACAAGTTAATAAAAAGCTTGTAAAAAGAGATCCACCACCATTTCTCTTTACTCAAAAGATTAGGTTGTGGTAAATAATTTGTAAAAAATTATCTCTATCGGTTCTTGCTTGCGTAACAAGTTGTTTAATATTAAAAGAAAGTTGACATCTTTATGATGCAGATATCAGACCGTTCAAATCAATGTTATTGATTGTAGCGCGCCGTTTGTTTAATTAACTCTTTTTATTTTACAACAACATTTCTTTTGGTTAATAAATGAAATTAAAATGCATGTTCTATGTTATGTGCATTTAGTTTACCTCGGTAGTAGAGCCACGCTGATTTCAGCACGTTTTGGCTGCCTCCACTGGGGCGGTACTACCCTCTCACAGACCAATCTAAAATGACAGCATTCGTGCTGTCCTATACAATACGAGTGTATTCCCGAAACGTCCTTTTTCTTGAAGGTATGGTGACATATCAAAACTGAAGTGATGTTGTAATATAATACATATTTTTTTAAGACAATGGTATTGTATAAAATGAACGGTCTCAATTTGAGCAAGAATTTGCTATGAGCTAAAAGGTGAACTAAAATGGCGGCAATGCGATTGTATCTCTTGAATCGCAGGTGTCCGTGGGAGAATGTAGTCATTTACACCTCTCCCACCCTGGAGGGTGTCTCTTTTTACATAATGTACAGAGGTGGACCTCTGTACATTATGAAAATAGAGATAAATAAACTTATCTATAAATCTTTATTCTACCAAAAATAGATTACAAGACACTGTACAGGCCTGACTCCCAAAGTAGCGCTAGCTGTGTGTTTGGGAGTCAGTTCCTATTCATGGGCAAAAAGAACAAACCAATAGTTAGAATAGTAGACATTAATAAGACAGTAGTTAACAGTAGTTAACTAAGTGTAAGTTTGTACATTTAGATAATATGTATATGTTTGTATGTGAGTATAAGTGTGTGAGAAAGTATAAGTTATTGTGTATTTGAGGCTATGTGTTAAAAGTTATGTGTAGTGATGGTGTGTGTGACATTATTCAAGTCTTCATTATTTTACTATTTGTAATAGGCTTTCAACATTTTCATATGATAAGTTACATATGCACTTATGGACGACGGGCCACGAATTCGCACAATATTGTTATTTCATAGACGCTTTCGAGTGGTAAAAGATTTTATGTCTAAAATGGAAATATTTGTTGCAATTTGTTTGTGTTTTGCATTTCTGTGATAAAAAAGTGTCAGTGAATTAGATATACGAAACAAATTACTTGTAAATCAATTAAATATTGTTAATAGATGATAAACTTTACATAAATTTGTTTAAATAAAATACTTTTAATAAAAAATAAACTAATTTTACGCTCAAAATCTGTGATTCGTTTAAAACTGTCATGAAAAAAAAAGCTTTAGACTACTTTAGAGCTATTCATATAAATATGTATTTTTTAACATAATTTATAACGATACAACTTAGGTTGTCTTTTTAAATTATTTATGTTTTTGTAAACACCTAAACATCACCAACATATCATCATCAACAGCTTGGAAAGAGTACCAATATTAATCGTCGTTACCCATTGAGTTACTATGCCCTTTTATCCATTGCAGGGTAATTTTGTTTGTGGTTGCAATAGACAAGTCATGACATTCCTTGATGAGGGCAGAGGTTGCTGTTTTGCGGAGCTTCAAGCACGGATGCACAGTCAGAGACAATTTTGATGTTTGAGTCTCTCACATCTCTGGCTGCAACTGCTTGTGCTGCTGTTTTTTTATATTTGAACTGCCAAAATCACTCTGCACCGCCTGATGGAAAACACAAGCAGAATCCAAGAGTGGTGGTTGCCATCCTCAATGCGAACAAGGACAGCGCAGCATGGTGACCGGCACTATGGCGGCCTAGTGAGATTCTTTTTCACGCCCCGCTTAAAGGACCCGGGATCATAGTGGCACGGAAACAAGTGAAAGAACTGAATCGATGAGTGCGAGAGCGTATGTCTACCACTCTGAAGCGGTGATATCCGAGGTCGGCATGTGTTGTCTTGTAGAGGAAGGGAGAAGGGGGGACCAGCTGCTTTGATTATGCTAACACATTCAGCTTGGAAGATTGTGTTTAGCTTGTCTGACTGCTTACTTTAACCAGTCAAGTTACATAGTAATCCTCATATCCAATTATCAGGATTTAATCCTGATAATTCATTTACCATGGAACGCGACAGTTTTGACTGCTTTCTTGCCACAACACTGAAAAAAAAACTACTATTTCGTTGTAAAGTTTAGATGTATGTTCTTAAAAAACAAGACTGCACGTTTGGTCTAGTGGTTTAACGGTCACCACGCCGTTTCCTACTTCGCCAAGTGTCGTGGGTTCAAATCCCACGTAGGACAACACTTTGTGTGATCCACAAATTGTTGTTCTGAGTCTGGGTGTTCTTTGTGTCCGTTTCATGTATGTTTGTAATGTCCCCGGCGACACAGGATTTATTTCTAGTGCGGGAGTTGTCATTAAAAAAAAAATGATAACGCCAGAAAATATGAACGACTTTGTAGAGAATTCAGTATAGATAATTAGATATAGATGCAGATATCTGGAATAGCCCATAAATAGGCTGCTTTTTATCCTGAAGAAATTTATTGTTAAAAAACCTTATCAATTGTAATTCCGCTGGCAAAAGCTCCTGAATATGATTTTCAAAATCCAATTTAGGTTTAATCTTGTTGCCAAGTTTGGTTAAACATCTGCTCGAATTAATACCCAAAATCACACTTACTTTGGCAATATAAATCCTACACCTGTTGCTTTGTGGTTCGTTCAGAATTCACAATTAGTAGCCATTAATAATTAAAACCCTGAGGCCATTTGCCAGGAATATATTTTCATATCTACAAGGCAGGTGCTCTTTGAAAACTGGTGAGGAACTGGTCAATTGTTTCCTTAAAGATAGTTAAAGATCCTCTCATGAGATTCGGTGTGTTATACTAAACAAGCTGATCTCGCAACTCCGCCTGCGTCTCTCAAAAGGAGTAATTTTTTCCCGTTTTTTTTTTGCAACATTTCACATTTCGCAATTATTTCGCTACTATTGGTTGTAGCTTGATGTTTTATAATCCCTATTTTTCAATTTTAACTAGTAGTTCGAAAGAAAGTGTCTGAGATTAGCGCGTTCAACCAAACAAACTAATTCTTCAACTTCACTCGCTGCCAGCTGATAGTTTCTCGCCAGCGAGCGCCTGCCAGCGGAGGGAGGGAGGTAAAGATACAAAACAGCTTCTGAAAGTCACTGAACCACAAACACATATACTCAAAAACATTACCCGTCTTCTTAAGCAGTCGGTTAAATACAGCTGCACTTGTTGCAGTAATTTTTCAAGATATTACAGTGAATATACTGAGTAATATACCTATTCAATTGTAAACAGGCTCCTTTAGTATTGGCATAATATCTATTCAAAGGGAACCAATATACCTTATAAGGATACCTCAGCACTGTGGCTCAATAAATGATATCAACCGTTTGACTGCCATTGATGCTCAATTTGCGTATGCAAATGAAAACAATTTTACATTTACATATTAAAAGGACTAATATGATGATAGGGATGATATAAAAAAAACTTGAATTTTGATTTCAAGTCGTTTCGAGACCTTGACAGGGTTTTAGTTTGTTGACTTTAGTTGGTTAAGATCAGGTGATGGATACAGTTTGAAAATTTCGATTTTTGGGCTTATTCCTATTTCTTCGAGACTTAAAAGAGACCGAAGTGTGTAATAGTAGGGGTACAAGGAGTGCCGGGTTTGACCTATGAGAACGCAGACTGCTTTGGTTAGCTGTCAGATGTCAGCTTTACTGTAAGATTTTTGAAGTAAAAATTTCTATATACACACATCAAAAGTGTCTAGGGATCAAGCATTTTTATGCGGATTTCTTGAGATTGAGATGTGGCTTTGGCCCTGGCCTGCTCAGTCGCCAGACTTGAACCCGATTGAGCATGCATGGGATATGCTACAGAGAAGAGCTCTGCCGAATATGGAGGGTATCCAGTCGCAAGAAGACCTTTTTTTGTTGTTGCAACGAACATGGGCGGCCATTCCACAGCGTGATTTGGATGAACTCATTTTGAGTATGCCAAACCGATGTTCTTGTGTTAGTGTTCGCGGTAGAAACACGGATTATTAATTGTTTAAGTTACCTAATAAAATTTTAAAAAAAACTGTTATTTCAGTCTTTTTTTCGAACTTTAATGTTAGTGGTTCAAATGTCAAAAATCCTTTTATTAGGAAAATGGCAAATTTCCTTATTAATGCAAAGGTGACTTGGTTTATCGTTACTGTGACAAACGAAAACACTTTATTTGATGAATCTTTAAAGAAAATTTTAATTAATATCAATCAGGAGAAAAGTTATTGCAAAAATATATGTTGATCCCTAGACACATATGTTGATCCCTAGACACTTTTGATGTGTGTACTTGTAAAATTAAAATGACCCAGGATCCTGAGGGAACAACAAAGGAAAGACGTGCGCTGGTTGTGCCTTCCAGGTTTTGACTGCTTGCGACAGATGGGGAGAGCCGAATCGTTTAGTTAGAGACCGGCAGGCCGGCCAGGTTAGCACGTGTTATCTTATAATGTAGTAAGAGTAGTCTAAAACCTTAGATCTAGCAGTTCGACTGCCTCGGTGGTGCCTTCAATTCCCGGGTTGGACTGAATGTTTCTAAGATCTTCAAATATTTGTTTGGGTGTGTAGTGTGGGTGTTTTCTATGTATAATATGTATGTATTTACAAAAAAAAAGTATATATGTTTAAATATCAGTTGTCTAGTACCCACAACACAAGCTCTGCTTAGCTTGGGACTAGATGGCGTTGGGTGTTAGATGTCCGAAATATTAAAATATTAAAGTATACAGTTGATGTGATGTGCGATGTGAACAAAAAAAAACATAACAATACACCTCCTAAATATCACGACAGCTACCGTTTGGAGACTCAACAAGACAACGATACAATAAAACCACTGTTATTTAGCCTACGATACCATACTAGCAGTACACCATGTACTTACCTCACACAGTAGCTCTTAAATAAGTACAATGCCGTTAAACCCCACCGTAAATAATGACTCATTATATAACAATAACTTTTCCACATAACTTTGTTTTACGACCATAGATAACTCAGCCACAAGATAAACTTATATAAATGGCGAGATTTGAGTAAAGTTTACGGTTTAGTACCGCTATGGTCGTTTAAATGATAACTAATTAAGAACAGGTTCGATAGTGAATGGTAATGTGACCTTGTTAGAAAATTAATGGATTTTACGACATTTTTCTTTACGCTGTTGATTTATTTTTCGATCTTACACACTTTTACACTCACGATTTGAAACTAGACCTGAATCTCACTGATAAAGATACTTATATATTTGTAAATACATCCATCATCAACTGTTGTTAATAGTCCAATGCTCGACATAAGCCTCTCCTTAGATATGAGGTTTTGTTCTAGTTTGTTTCATATCTTCCTACAACTTTGGAGTGATGTAAAAGAGTAGGTATTACACCCATTTTTGAAAAGTGTCTCAATAAGATTATATAAACCACTAAAAAACAATTTTATTCAATCGATAAGAGCCATAAAATCCGGACGCCAAATTTCTCTGTGGTGTTGACGTCAGTTTGCTTTGTAAACAAAAACAAATATAAAGCGTACGCTGTACAGTTGAAATTGACACTTAATTTACAAAGCGGTTTGACGTTATAACATGGTGGCTACTATTTCATGGTTCAACAGATTAAAAAACTGAAAACTTTGAAATATATTATAAAAAATATTTTATTATTTTATGAACTAAAACTAACATTTTCCGACTGCTTTTTGCCTAAGGTATCTCAATAATATATTTTTAGATTTTTTCTCATATACCTACAGTAAAATACCCTATTGTCCTTCATAATTAGATGCCTAAGTCGCCTCTTACGACACCAATGGGATGAAAAGGGGTGGTCACACCCTGTGTTCTTGATCTGTCAATGCGTTGAGAGGTAAACATCCTTATCTATTGCTAAGAATATGCATACTACCTCGTTGGTCAAACGGGTGATGTATGCGACTGCCGATCAAGAGGTCTCGGGTTCGAATCCCGGGTCGGCTTAAAGTGTTATTGAGTTTTCTGATTATATAAACTAATTTTCTAATAACAGCTCGAAGTTTGGAAGTTGGGGTCTGAACCCCCGTGCCCCGGAGAGCAGGTTAAGCTGTCGGTCCTGCGCCTGATCTCTCCTCGGCCGTGTTGGTTAACCGTCCCATCGGATAATTAGAGAGAGGGAACAGAGAGTGCACCTTTGTTAGCGCACACACTCGTGCACTATAATATCTCCTGCGTAGTTGGCTGGTCTCCGTTGAGACTGGCCGCCGTGGCCGTAATCGGCTAGGGGAACATCATCATATGCATATAATAGATATATTTCACCCGTGCTCTATGGGTATTATATGTCCTGGGTAAATCGAACTTTTTACCTCAAGCTTAGCAATTAAGATCTCTAACGACTGGACCAACAGATTCGTCATAATCATTACATACAGAACAAAACACTCCCTGCCTCGTTGGTTTCGCGGTTGGCGTGTACGACTGCTGATCATGAGGTCTCGGGTTCAATTCCTGGGTCGGACCAAATGTTTGTATGATCTACAAATATTTGTTTCGGAGTTTGGGTGTTTTCTATGTATAATATGTATGTATTTACAAAAAAAAGTATATATGTATTTGTATCAATTGCCTAGTACCCATAACACAAGCTCTGCTTAGCTTGGGACTAAATGGCGTTGTGTGTTAAAATGTCCGAAATATTTATTTATTTATTCCCATCAATTTGAGAACAGCTTTCTTTCATCAGTGTAATACAACAATATCTGACAGCTAACATAATCTGTCTGTATGTAAATTGAAACACGCTTACAAGTAAACTAAACAGGCGTCAAGCGTGAGCGGCGGAACATGAGATGACGGACAGACAGACGGCGCCTGAACCGTGAAAGTGGTATAAAGTTACGTGGTTACGATGTTATACAATGGGATTACGTGGGGTTAGATGTCACTATGAATTAAATTAAGTTTAAAATAAAGTTGAATTTACAATATTTGTCGTTTTAAACTGTGTTCCTATCATAACTTTTTTATTAGACAGTTTTAAACTTGTAAAAAACAGGGTTATAGACAATCTTGAACACTTTTGCTAGATGTTATGTACATAGCCTTTATAACCGACTTCAGAGGAGGTTATCGATGACTCTTCTTTTTGCGCTGGTTGGTCCCATTTTAATGTGGAAAAAATGTTTTCATAGAGAGAGAATGTTATGTTTTCTATGAAGAAGACATGTGCGGTGGTAATCACTTACCATCACTTACCTGTCTGCTCGTTTAGCCCCTTTACTATAAAAATATCTAATTTCTAATTTTATTCTTCTGCTTTTTTAAAGAAACTACTGGTTTGTACCTAGTCGTTTTCCTGCAAGGATTACCGCTTAGTTATTCAGATTAAAAATAACATTCTACAATAGTCTATTGTTTGCCACGAATACGTGATACAAAAAGAAATATTACCTTATAGTTGAAATGCAAAGCAGACGCAGTAATAAATCTTAAGTGTTTAACCTTTTTGTAAAAAATAATAAAAGTATTTATATTTGTACCTACGTTTTTAAGACTAAACTAAATATTTTCTACTTTAACTTCATATAAAATTGTTCTAAGATTTTAAGCCTTATCTAAATCTATGGCCTGCGTGATTATTTCTTATTTCAAGTTTCTAGGTTTAAGAAAGACGAACTTCCTTCGTTAATCTCTCATTTTACCCCGTAGGAGTAATATTTCAAAAAAAAATCTCTACAGTGTGTATTAAAATACAAAAAGCGTAAGCTGAAAAAAAAAACAAGTTTGTAGCTGCAGCAGTATAGAAGTCAGTCAATCAGTCAGGGCAAGATATTTTATAAATATAGATAATTTGTTTAAGCCCGATAATCTTTGAAACTATCAGTCCTATTTATTTGATTCGATAAGATTTTTATTGAGAATTACTAACGTAGCGAAGCATTGACTAGGGAGTGAGTGTGTAGATAGGTGAAACTGCAAACATTTTTTTTAAGTATGGTCCTGCCAAAATGACTACTCTGCTTGATGGAAAGAATAAGCAGAATCCATTGGGCCTCCGGTCTCGCACTCACCAACGAAACGCGACAGCACGAACTGTTAGACTGTCCTATTCAGCACTCATAAATAAAACACGGTACTGAAACTTGACAACTATTTATTACTGAATTTTTTCACTCACACACTTTAGGATACAGAATTTCTACTTATAATTACAACTTATACGCGACTTGGATTATATCCGAGCTATGCCCCAGTGAAGGGCAGAGTAGACCCGGAGTATATTCTTAGCTTCCACTGATAGCCAGCCGGCAGGCAAGAACCAGGTCCGTAGCTGGGCAGCAGTTTAGCTAAAGAACAACCAACTGAACGAATTTAGGAAAATCTTGCGTATTTATAGCATAATTATTGCTGATTTTTAATATTGTATTTAAGTAAATCAGCAATAATTGCAAGTCAGCATTTTATTATATCAAATAGTGCTGTGACAGAGTAAATAGGGATGTAACAGAACGCAGTCATTTTACGTTGATCTTCTGTGCGAGGGTAGTACAGCCTCGGTCGAGCCAGCCCATTCGTGCTGAAATCAACGTGGCTCTACTACCTATAAACTGTATATAATTAAAAGGTTTTTCTCCATAAACAGATAGTGACAAATAAAAAGTTATCTATGATTTTCTTAGCAAAGTAAGTATCCTAAAATATATCACCTATGTACTTAGCAAACAATTTGAATTAGTACTAGAATATAAGTTCAAACATAACTTTCCCATCCAACAACTTAAATATACCACGATTATCTAAACAATGCGTGAAGTAGGGCGCAACTTGAGATGGACAGACGTACGGACAGCCAGGCGTGAAGCGTGAAAGTTTGTGCGTCAAGTTACATGTGTAGATACTTCATGCTTCAGTCTCCAGAGAGCAAGGGTTGGATGTCAATTGTTTTGTTTTGCTTTCTATTACAGTATTATAGTATATCATGTGCCTTTGCATATATGGGACAAAGGATCAGTCATTTCAAGGAATCTGACTACGGGCAACCTTATGTTTAACGCAAGAGTTCCAAGTGTGTTGCCGACCTTTGAGGAAGTAATGCAGCGTAAGCCGCACTCCGTACCAAAAACGGAACCTTTTTAGGATCACTTCATTTTCTGTCTGTCTGTCCGTCTGAAATGAAATCATTTATTCTGCAATTAGGCAACAGGTACACTTTTGCATGTATAGATTTTTTGAGCAGATGAGTTCGGCCTTTCCTAACTGGACTAGCCCTGAGAAGAAAGGACGAAACAAACTCAGACATCATCGTCTCTTTTAAAGTCCATATAATCTTCTCAAAATTCAAAAGACATTCTATTACAAATAAAAAAAAGAGCGATAATTATAAGTCTGTGTAGGCCCTTTTCTCAGGAACGCGTGGAAGACCAAAAATCATAAAATTTGTCAATGTCGATTTATAGGAAGCTACAGTTTCCAACTGCAAAATTAAGTTTGTCCCTACATAACTAAAAGTTGACCGTACTGGGCCGGTTTTTTTTAAGATTATGTCGGTCTAGAAATGCTGCAGACGAAAATGTGTTCATTGGTTTTGAGAAACAATAGCTTCTTGAAAGTAGAGTGTAAATATTTTTATGGCATAAAAGACAGCAGACTGGTTATCAAAAGTTAAATTACTACTACTCCACTCTAGTACTGCTCAACACTTCAGCTCAAGATTCGAAAAAACGTGGACGTAATTAGAGTGAAAGTTGTTTGCAGGAAACTGTTGAAAAAATCCGCACTGGTGAAGGGCCAATGAATCCAATGATGTTGATAAAAGTTTCATCGCGTTGAACGAAAACTACGACAGATACGAATTCGATAATTTCTCATAATACATGCCTCAGAGAATGCAAATTATGTTGCATTTATATTACATTACAAAAATTATCAAAACTGTTCACATAGCGTGTGCAATATTGCTCTTGTGCAACATAAATTACCACAACACACATATAGATAGTGCTTTCCACAGTTACAACAACAAAATAAACTAATGATCGCTAATCTTCTATTTCCTACTAACTGTACCAGTATTTTCTGTAATACTCAATAATATTCCTGTATATAATACATACACCTTATGAAGTAAGACTTAGGGTTAAATTTCCAATGGTTGAAAGCTGTTGTTGTTGAAAATGTGTTATGATGGTTCCTGATACGTCATTAGGCGTTATTAAAGCTTTAATGTAACGTCTAATGGCTGGTACATACCGTAATCACTTTCCTTACAAGTCCTGCATGAAGGTAAATTGCGTAAGATTACAGAAGCTAGAGAAGAAGTAGCTATCATATATTAACTGACTCTTGACACATCAACAAATTGTGATAGTTCACTTCTGGACAGAAGACTTTCCTGCGAAAGGAGATTTAAGCTCACTACCACGCTGGCTAGACGAGTTGATATAGTATTTGTTTCAATTTTTTCTTCTGTTTGCAGTGAAGTTCGACTGCACAGTTTGTTCCCTTAGTCGTCTCTTAGGACACGGGACACCCATGGAATGAATTGGGGTGGTGACACTTAGTATTCTTAATTCATCACTACACGGATTTTTAAAAGCATGTAGTTTTAATAAACTCTACTCGAAATATATCGAAGCCACCTCTGAATCAGCACTTAGGTTTGCTAACCAACATGCCGGGCAAATATTTTGTCTATCGAAAAATTTTATTTTTATAAACTACATTCGTTATAGGTACTACAAGTAAACTGGTTTGCCATGCAAATAAGAGATGATCTCTCCTCAATAAATTGGCATTTTTTCTTGAGGAATCATCATTTTTGTTTGATTTGTTGTGAAATCTTAATCATCGTATGTTATGCTATTTGTTTAATTGGTTTTGAAGTGGCCTTAATAAGAAAGTCAAATATTTGGAGTTAGTTTAATAAATACGGACATAGATCGTGCAAGAAGCGTGAAATCCGTGGATAATCAACGTAATCATTGATTGGTTGAATGCTGCCTCGGCTCTGTGCAGTGTTATTGTATTCGACTGCTGTGCTGAGGTCTCGGTCTCGGGTTCGATTTCCGGGTCGGATGAATTAGTCATATTTGTAATATCTGCTATTATTTGTTTCGGAGTTCAGGTGTTTTTCTTTATGTATAATAGGTATGTATTATAAAACAAAAATATTTGAGCCTTCTATCAGTCAATCGAACTTTCATAGTACAATTTCTCTTAGTTTGAAGTTAGATGGCGTGTGTCAAATGTCTGAAAATATGATAATCACATATAGTCCATTCGCTTAGATACGGTCACCTTGATCACGCCGCCGTCACACGTGCGGCAAGCCGCCACAAAATTTAAGGGCCCGCCTGCGGCGTACACCCACAAGCTAGTATGATTTGTCAGTTTACGCCGTTGCATCGCGTTGTATGAATTAGCATATTTGTATTTCACAACAACAACCACAATTGCGTGCGGGTGCACCGACGCTATCTAAACGAATAGACTAAACATAAAACAATTAATAAAGCAGACATATGGATAGGCATGTAATAATAAACGATTATGAAAGCAACCTTTAAAACTAATAATCCATATTTTAGAGCGGCCAGGATAAATAGACCCATGAATTCTATGTAACGTTAATGAAAGTCTCTACTAATTTCAGAATCCCACAAAAACTAAAATTTAATTGGATTACCCGTAAATATAACAAATTTAACTTGAAACTTGCCCGCCTACATTTGATAAGACATTAGGTGTTAAATTATACTAGAAGTATATGAAAACGCGCCCTATGAATTGGCTTCGTAAGCTGATTTCATTTAGGAACGCAATAACAGACCAATTTATTGCGTCGGGACTATAATAATAATGCAGTGTAATAATGTAATTAAATAAACGATTTAATTAGGGTTTTTTAATAACATTTTCGAACTTAAAAAATAATAAAATAATGCTACTAATTTTCTCGTTAATATGATATTGAAAGTTTTTATTGCCTGTTATTAATGAATGTAAACTTTTATGTTATTGCCTTTGGCTTTGTGTGAAAAAATATATAATAATAATATGTGTTGTTTCAAGTAAAATAATAACAATACCATTCTGATAACTTCTAATACTCTTTCTTCTCTCTCTAACAAAGGATTCCTTACAAAATTCTTTAGTTGAGTGTTGTACCTATCATTGCTATAATCTACAGTAGTTTATAGTCGTGTTCTGTGTGGTGGCGCATTAAGTATACGTTGTGTATCACCACCACCACCACCACCACCTATATGCAGCTGTAAAAGGCTACAAGCTGTTGATGTTGATGACAATCGTGTTCAAATGACTGTAACTAAAACAAAAAAAGCATCAAAACTAAGCTACGCACATTTCAAAGCAAAAAAACACCACGGTAGTGTAGCTTTAAACATAATCAATTTAATTAAAAAGCTTTTTTAAAACAAGCTTTTACTGGAATGCCTCGAGAAGAATCAAACGAGTCCAAACTCGATGATTTTGCGACGTTTCTTTACGGATTTCCTATGGGCACCTTCCAGCTCCAGCATCAGATCAGCTCCATGTCATTATAACATTGTATTGTCACGCTGTATACATATGCTTGCAAAATTTCAGCAACATCGGTTGAAGATATCTGCTTCAAAATTGAGTTGCAAGATTCCACCCGAACATACAAGCATACATACATTGCAAGTTAATGAAAAAGCTTGTAAAAAGCTTGCAATCGATGCAGACGTGAACAATTGGTTCGCTTAATAACTCGCCATACGATAGCTGTAAATTCAAAGCACAAACGAATAAACAACTTCTGACCAAAAAACAACGGCTCTGGTAAAGAAATATCACTTGGCAGAAATATATATTAGAAGTAATAACATCTAATTAAACATTACGTATTTGTCTAATAGCTGACTCCGTAGGTCGACTCCGGGGAAGTAATTGCTAGCTCACGGCAGCCGCATAGCACAGCACACGATCACGTCCTGGTTCTAAGGCATAGACGGGTAGCGTAGTAAAGCTTCTCAGACATCTGACACAGAACACAACGCCATCTAGTAGCCAAAATTAAGCTAAGTTGATACTGTGACTAAAAAGAACTGATTGAAATACTTAAGCATACTTTTTTATTAAAAATATTTCATTTTGTAAATTACACAAATATTTGGGAATCGCCTCTGAAACCTCGAGGACAGAAGTGATATACCTACCACGCCAGCGGTCAATAAATATTTTAAAATACATTTCATACATTATTATTTAATTTTTATTGATTTATTGGGCAAACGAACTAACATGCACCTATTGGGAACTGAACACAGCTAAAAACTTGACTGAGGTGTCATAAATGCGATGTTTTGTTGCGTTTCGTCGAGTGAGTATAGTCCTTATTAACTAAACTATAGCTTCATCTTGGTGACAGATAGATCGGATACCAACAAATTAACTTTGAACAAGCGATTTTATTTTGTATCGTTTACCGTTTTCCCACTATATCATAAAAAAAGTTTTTGGAACTAAGTTCCTTATGGGGCGTTGCGGAGGGGTACCGTAGTCGGCAAAAAGCGTCCGTAACGTAAGATTGACGCCTCGGTGTCACAATGGTAGCGTATGCGAATGCTGTGTGAATAAAAATGTATACCTGAATAATTATTTTCTTTACCCTCGCATAGAACTTTTATATATTTTTATAAATCATTTTATATTAAATAAAGGGGTTAAGACAATTTTGTGGTTTTAAAGAGCGGGAACGAAAAATTTTGTATAGCGCCATCTGTATTTTTGATAAGGAACTTCGTTCTTATCTGGTGTTCCACGACACCACACGACTTTTATTACACATTGTCATTGGTATTGAGTGTTGCTATTATACTAAACATCACATTAATAGCCTTTAACACGACACTGCTGAACTGAGGCCTTCTCAGAAAAGAGATTTTGGGCTAATATACCACACAGACCAGACAAGTTGGGTTATAGTATGTTTCAAGTTCTCCTTCTATCCGCAGTGATGATGTCATACGTTTAATCACTTAGTAGCCATGAGATGAATGGGGGTGGTGAACCTCTGTTTTTTAATCCGTCATGACACGGTTAGTCTACTAAATATAGTATGACATAAAGACTGTGACACAGACACAAAGAAACGTGAAAGTATATTTAACTGTACTTTAATTGTAACAAAAGTAATTACCTCAGACGCTTTTGTTTTAAATATGTAGTTTTTGAGAAGCTATTATAGCCAAGTCTACTGTGGAACGATTTGTGTAAAGTAATGCTCGCAAATCTAATTCGCATTGTTTACTGTGCTGTCAGGCGTGTATAATAAATTCGTTTCTTGTTTCATAAGGACTTATTGTTTAATTCAAGAATAAATTGTTTTAAAATAGGTTATAACTCATATTATATCATAGATTCGAAATAACTATTGAATTAACTTTTATTCGTTGCAGTTTTTTTAAAACTTTATCGTTATTTATGATTCTCGTTATCATGATCTAGCTAATAAAAAGAATTATCCCAAAATTATAACAATTAGTAGATATTAGGATCGTCTTCATGAAAAAATATGTGTGTTTCACATCTAGCGTATCGTAACTATTACAATTTACTTAGTAATTCGTGATAACGGCGCCTGCAACAGTGACTTTAGTCGATATATTAATAGACAGTTATTCTATATTGAAACTAGTTTTCCTTATCCATATCAACTGATATCGAAAGAAAGTAACTAAGAATGCTAGTTATCTGTATAAGTATGCTTAAAATTTATGATATTGATTAGCCATAAATTAGGTTTCTAATTTAAGGTCGTACAACACCAATAAACGCATAACTTTATTAATATTTATATTTTAATTTATCCATTTCCAACTTCCGCCGCTACATCTCCCAACCCAGCCTGCGAGCATACCAGAGGAAATAGCAGTTTAATAACAGTTAATAATTGTTTAATATGCTATATTAACGGTTACCAGTTATTTTATATGAACACTTGAGTATACTTTTACTATGCCCTTGACTTAACTATGAGAATATGAGGGAGAAAGTTTTTAGTGCGGAATCGATCGTACATTTAAACGGAGGTATTTTTTTTTGTATATATAACCAGGCTATCTATTACGTGTTAAAAGAGAATTCTAAGTTTTTTTTTTTTAAAGACAACTCCCGCACTCCCTGTGTCGCGGGGGACTTTACAAATATACATGAAACGGACACAAACCACCCAGACTCAGAACAACAATTTGTGGATCACACAAAGTGTTGTCCTATGTGGGATTTGAACCCACGACACTTGGCGAAGTAGGAAACGGCGTAGTGACCGTTAAATCACTAGGCCAAACGATACTTTAGGTACAGCTTGAAATGACCAAGACCACCCTCAAAAAATAGTTTGTATGCCAAAAAGATTTATCAAATCTGCACATTTTATTATTTTTGTCTACTGAGAAATTCTGTTATTCAGCTAGTGGACAATCACTTATAATATTACTGCAAATAATGTTCTTTCTTTTAGCTAGTAAAAAATTTTTTTAACCAGCTCCCAAAAGTAATTTTGATTATAATTTCACTAAAAATATCTTCGATCTAAGTCATAGCACTTTTTCTACTAAGATAGCTAGTTTCAGTTTCTGATCAAATTTGGTTTCAGCTTACACCATCACTAGTTCATCACCATTATTCTATCGTGTAAAGTTAATGGCCAATATGTGCGTGACTTTGCCAATTCAATGGTCAGATTAATCAAAGCGTAAATAATCCTAATTGTTGTCATACAACGCCTTTTGTCTTTAAATACCAAGTAAATTGATTCGTCACAGGCAATCTTTAGATCGAGTGTTAGCTATGAGTGCGTGTGGTTTTTATAACGATTTAAATACAGGGAAAACTGCTTATTAACAGACATTATCATCAAATTCAATTTTATAATTGGTTGATGAGTGTTGTTTTTTTTTATATAAGTGCCAAACTAGCAATCGGATCATCCGATAGTAAACTCTGAACTATCAAGATTCGAAACCCAGGATCACACGTCAGTCAATAATGGAAAAACTAAAAATATCCTTTAACAAAAGCACTGCAACTTTAAACCCATGCAATAAAGTAGTCATTCCGATTATTCTTAAGTATCTTGTTTTAATGAACAAGGAAGGTTTCCGGTCTGATGCATCAGGTCATTGGCTCCTCAACTCTTCAATTAGTACAAGCATAACATGACAATCTGATTGGCAATGGTTCTGATGAGCAATGTTCTGCCGACATGCGTGAAGATTGAGCTGAATAAAATAATGATTGAGGGTTTAAATTCTACGGTTCAACGCTTCTATTGCAACATACAAATAGAGTTCTGTGTTATTTTTTGTGTTTGAGTGATGATCACCGTGTAAAATGTCACTTAAAATATTAAGAATGTCATCAGAAAAAGCATTCTATAATTTCAGAGCTGCTGCGGGCCTTTTAGACCGAGTTTCGTCAAAAAAAGAGATCACTTTGGAAATAGGTGACAATTTAAATGTATTATTCTCATACTATCTTCAGTTTAATGCGCTCATAGAAGTTTTAAAAGCAATTTTATAAGAAATGTATTCTAAGGTTGACATGTAAAACTCTGATTTAAATAAGTTGATGTATGACAGAAGTGCAGAGAGTTAATTTTTGTAGACAATTTGTATAATGAATATAGAAAAATTACATTAAAATGAGTACATTATGCTATACGTGTCGTAAGTATATCATAGTGCTGAAGTCCGTCTAAAAGTTGAAACTTATTTTAATTATTTTTTAAAGACAACTCCTCTTTCAACAGTCGTATTTTGTTTTAATTAAAATAAAAATTAAAATGAATTAGGGTTTATATTCAAGTACAAGGTCTTTGCTAGTATATAATATAACTAATATACTTTGAAACACCTAAACCATTCATAACATTATAATTATATATCTAGGTCACCCTTTATAACGTCCATGTTGACATGGTTAGAGTATAATAAAATCAAATTAACAGAGAATATCAGTTTTAATATCATCGGCAACTGCATTACGGATAACCATCTGCTATTAAAAACCTACTCTAGTTCGATCAACCATGACAGCTTCCGAATTATCAAAAAATCTTGATTATTCATAATTAAAACATAAAACAGACACTTTTAGAGCTTTGATACCGTAAAATTACCGTCAAATAACTGCAATGGTTTCATTAATTTCCAAATAATCACATTAAAATACTTCCATATCGCATATTTTACTTAAAATCTTTTTGCGTCTTTCACTGCATTTCCCGCCTACATTGATAAAAGATATTAATGTCAAAAGTGACGTTCAGTTACGTTATTTAACGTTATGAACCTAAATAACCGTTATTGTCGTCGCGTGGATAACGGGAACGTTAATGTAATTGGCAATAATATCGTATTTTAATTGAAAATAATACCGGTTTGGGAATTGAAAATTGATATGGGATTGTCATGGGTAAGCTTTTGGTAAGGAAATATGATATTACACGGAAGTACTTTCTTTAGATATTTTGAGTACAATAACCTGTCATACATCATGGTTTGAGAAAGCAAACAATTGAACCCTCTTTTGGAAGATCATCAGTCTTGTCTGGAGTGATAACAGTTCTTTCGTAGCTTTACACTGAGTGAGGTTGTCACAGCCGAAAACCTTTGTGTTCCTTTGAATTTAGGAAGATAGCAACATATTTTTGGCTATTGCGTTTCAGGTCTCGATAATCCATTACCATAAGGCAAGCCCAGATGGGCCCAGATGGGATTTAGGTCCTAGACAGATCCTGAGCAGATGCTCGTAGGACCTAAATCTTTCGTAGACAACGATCTTTTGACCAGCGCGTCAGAACTGGGTGGGAAAACTTTTGTGTGGCCCTGGATCGTTCCATAACCCGAATAAGCCATTAGTATAAATATCAACTTTGTAAATTATTCTATGATAAAAAATCTTATGAAAACCATTCAGTTGATAAATGTATCACGTACAACAGTCCGTATGTAGTAACAACTGTCGTTTGTATGCGCTGCGCACGCGCATCCAACATGCGTGAGAATGCTCAATTGTCCGAGGATAACGGCCACATGCGCTTGACATTTATATTAGAGACAAGACATCCTTGTAGGTATTGTTCTTATTTACTCTTTCTGTATCCTTGTGTGGTTTTAGAATTGAAGAAATTGGAGATGTAGCGAAGAAAAGAGATGTTTAAGATAGTCACAACTTCATGAAAGCAAGATTTGATTCGTTTTTCTGGGGCCTTAAGACTTAAAAGTTAAAAGACATTTATTAAACCCTTATAATTTCAGTAAACCATATTGTTTTACTAAGTTTTTGAAATGCATCTTTCATGCTTATTTTAACTTTACATCGAAGAGTAAATCTAGCAGTTTATTAATTAAAGATCGGTAAATTATAAAAATACTTAATATTAGGAAAGAAAAGTTGAGATTAAGAAGTAACACCAACCATTTAAATAACATAATTTCTTTTGAGAAATCCTGGTAACTTTTCAATATAAAATTTAGGAATCATAGAAAACGTCATATCCGTACTTTGAATTCTGAGACTTTGGAAATATGCCGACTATTTTGTAGAGAACTTAGTTGGTATTAGTGCTGCGAAAGAGTTTCTTTAGTAAACCCCGAAGCGATATAAAAGGTCAATTAAATCATTGTATCCAAATCAAATGTTCAGTAAAGAGAATTACTAAAGGCACCTGTTGACTAAACTTCGGCGCCACCGGTCATAAATACCCCAACGTTTCATTACCAGCCCAATTTGTTACTATCTACCTCATAAATACTCCTCTCCACACGATTATAACCATTATTTATTGAATGAAAAGGTTTACAATCGTATGGAATGAGACAGTTAGTGCGATCAGTTTTCTGGGAATATGTTAAGTGTAAGAAGATTTGGGAATGTTAGATTTGACCTTTATAATTTGGTTGTTAATTTTGAAACGAAGGCGCTTATGGCGCTTTTAATAACTTATAATCACACTGGATGGTGAGTTTGAAATTAAATTTTATTCCCAGACCTTCAAATGCAGGTGTGTTAATCAGGCAATCAGAGAAAGTAATTAGTGAACATTCCTGAAGAGTCGACAAAAGTAACTTCTTGTCTCTGCGTCAGTTCAACGAAAACTATCTAAGCTATCTGAGCTTTGTAATATCTCTCACTCTAACTACATCTAGCCGCTTTTTTTTCCATCCCAAGGTTACCTGGAAGAAATTGCTTTTAGCGATAAGGCCGCCATTTGTATATGGTCAGTCAATTGATGTTTCAATTGTTTTTAAACTTTCGCGACTTATTACGAGTATTCGACTGTAAATCGGGACTTAATCGCGATAATATCTACAAGGTACAATACCTTTTTTGGTACCCCGACGTTTCGATCAAACTATCGCGATTAAGTCCCGATTTATGGTCGAATAATTGTTTTTTTTTAATGTAAACTGTATTATCTAGTGTACAATAAAGACTATTCTATTCTACATCTATGACGTCAGATTTCTCCAAACTACTACCTCAGAATTCCTCTCCTTAGAAGGATTTACAAAAGATTCTTACTCTGATATAGCATCTTGTTAAACGTGTTCAATAATTTGTCCATGTTTAGATAAGTCTGACCATTAAATGAGTACCGTTTCTCACATTGTCTAGATTTGCTCAAAATAAACTTAACTAATCTCTTATTGGGTATAGTAGCTAACTTAATAGTATAAATACATGACATAGGTACAACTTTTTTGATATAGAAAAAGCCGCAGTATGCTAATGAACTTTCACTTTTATGGCACCAAACTAACGAACCTAATAAAGTCAAAGATTTACATGACGTGTCTTATGCATTCGACCATGTCGACTAACTGAAATTTATTCAAATGTTAAATACTTAAACTTAAATAATAAAATACATTCCAGATAAAAAACAATATGCTAAAATTATTTCATTAGATTTGTAGAACAAACGTAATGTAACTGCAAAAAATATATCTTTGGTCTTGTAACTGTTTTCTTGTCTACCCCAAGGTAGTGTTTTGGTTCCATTGTTATTTCCATGCCAATGCCAAAATATACGTACGACATATCTCTAAAATGATTGACCTGCTGGAGCACCAAGTTATACAATACAAGGCTTATACAAAATAATACGAATTTATATTTTGTATAGAACTACAGATATTTAAAGCAATTACTTACTGCTGTAAGTCATCGTTACTGTACATTTTATTGTTATTTATATGGGACCATATAAACATGAAACAGAAGTAAACGAAGATTAATTGAATGCCATAATAAGTAACTACGATATTTATGCCAGATTGTAAATAATTGTAATTGATATTTGCTTTGATTGATTGTACAACACTCTAAGAAAGTAATTAAAATGTTCAGTAAACTCTTCTTTTCATATATTTTTATGATATCAATCGTCACGAAGCTGAAGACAAGGCTTTGAACAAAACAATAGAATATAAATTTTAAGTATTTAGTCATATGGCTCATCTGAACAGTGCAAAGTGTTCTGAACGCGAGCTTAATATTTTTCCCAACAAATAAAACCTACGAATCACATTCGATACGACACAGCTTAATAAAATTAAACGACCAGATATCCCTTAAAGAATCTCGCTCTTTTATTTATATCATCGGCATCTACTGAGCAATTACTGGCAATTTGATGTATCGATTCATTTCTCGATATGCGATCGTATCGAGTATTCAACTCGTGGAGATGGTAGCGATAGCGGTCGGTAGGACTGCGGTGTCGGTTGGTGAGCCGGCATCAAAGGCTAGTTTGACAGATGACTGCAGCACTAGCTCGGTTGAATGGTTCAGTTTAGTGGCAGCTCTATCTTGGATTTATGACAGATGTAATTATTTAGATGTTCAGTTTAAATGCTCTTCGAAAGAAGTGTGTTTTATGAATGTTTGCAAAAAGGTAAGCAGCACAGGGTAATCAATAATATATTTTTTTATTCTATTACAACACTAGCTTTCGTCCTCGGTTCCGCTCACGTGTATGTTATCATTTTTTGAGTTAATGTATAGCATATGACATTCACAATGATGTGGCTGTCTATTGGTAAAATAATTTTCAAAATCGGTTCAGTAGATCCAGAGGTTAGAACCTCGCAAACTCAATTACTCACAAACTTTACCTCTTTATAATATAGATCTTTATAATATAGATGTTTATAATATAGATGTAGTAGATCAAACACCATTTTTGTAATAATGTAAATTTTAATACAACAAAAATAATGGTGAGTTTTTTTTACAATGAAGGCAGCAAATAAGTAGTTGTATTTCGTAAAATTGAGCAATGAGCATTTAACTTGTTATCTATACTAATATTAAATAGTTTCTAACTTGGTTTTGTGGTTGTAGGGGGTAATCTTCGGAAGTACTGATCCGTTCCTAAAAATTCTTTCACTAACAGAAAGCGACACTATTCAGGAGTGACATTTTATGATTGAACAAAAAATTGAGTTAAAAATAATAGTATTTGTAAATCAAGTCGAAGAAAATCGGGCTGTTACCGCCCAACGAGGTGGGCACGGGTCGCCAATTAATATCTTCTGGTTAGTATCTAACCGCTATACCCGAGATCGCGGTTTGATTCGCGCTAGGACAAATATTGTGTTTTGAGTACAATCTTCTCAATTTTCCCGTGGGAGAACCACGGAGAAGGGAGTGATACCACGGCCTCACAGAAAACCGGTGTGAAATAGTGCTTGCGCTGTGTTTCACCGTGTGAGTGAGGATACCGGAGGCCCATACCCCAATCCCCTACCCCTACCTCCCCCCCATCCCCAAAAGGCCGGCAACGCACTTGTGACGCTTCTGGTGTTGCAGGTGTCCTTAGGTGGCGGTAATCGCTTACCATCAGGATCGCAAAGACGTCGATACGTCTGCTCGTTTGCCTGCCTATTACATAAAAAAAAAAAAAAACTTCTGTGTCTCGGTATAATTTATATTTTCTAAAATGTTTATTCTGTGAAACAGAGTGATGAGTACCTTATAAAATATCACTGTAAATTTTATTTTCTAACAAGCAACCAATTTTATTTTCTAACAAGCAACCCGCCCCGGCTTCGCACGGACTCTTTACGGAAAATATAAAATATCCTATGTTACCCCGAAAAGATTTGCGGCTTAATTTTTACCGACGTCTTCTACAAATATCGCTATATTTTAGCCAATGTACTCAAAAATTAATAAATTATATACGAAAACTTTCCTCAAGAATCACTCTATCTATTGGGAAAAACCGCATCAAAATCCGTGCAGTAGCTTATGAGTTTATCGTGAAAAGACAGACAGACGTGGCGGAGGACGTTGTTTTAAAATATATAGTGATTTAATTACTCTAAATATAAACGTAACAAGTTCCTCAATATAGTCATTTCCTATAATCGATTCAATGAAGATGCTAGTACCTAGTAATAGACATACCGTGTGTTGCAAACTTTGTTGCAAATTTGCTTTCAATTTTATGGTGATGGCCGTTTATGGCTTTATATCGCTATATATACAACAGCTATATATAAAGGCTCGAGTTACTATGGCTTGAGTTAGTTATGAAGCGATAAATGGACGATACGCTAAATAGTTTGTTGATATATTCATATTAAAGCTACTGATAAATTAATCTATTTGAAAGAATACATATCGCCGCGTCTGTCTGTTTGTTCGCGATAAAATCAAAAGCTACTGCACGGATTTTGATGCGAGTTTTTCAAATAGATAAAGCGATTGAGGAAGGTTTTCATATATATAGTTTTTTAAAGCTTTGAGTATATAGGCTAAATTAAAACGATAATTGTTAAAGACGCCGCAAAAAATTAGGCCGCACGTCTTCTCGGGGTCACATAGTCTATATTATATTTTCCGTAAAGAGCCCGTGCGAAGCCGGGGCGGGTTGCTAGTAATCCTATGAAGATATACCTATAAATAATTAAATCTACTACTTCATTTCAATACTAAGAAAATTTAGGTCTCATTCAGCAATCAAAACAACATTCCTGTAAAAACCAGTTCTATTAATTAGGTGTAATTAATGATCTCTAGATCTGTATCAGTAAAGATAAATGATAAGGCGTGTAATAGATCAATCGAGACAACAATGACTGAGTCACGGTACGATACTAATGGAATCGAACCTTGGACCTGATGTTATCGACCAATATAAGTAACATACATTGTATAGTTTGCATTAGGAATATTAAATTTTATATAGAAAGCCATGAACCAACCAAAATTGTGGAAAGAGGGGAAAGAGGCTTATTTTTTTAACTAATCACTTTAACTTAAAGCTTATAAAATTATTTTCAGGTTGTAAATGTAATCAGTTAAGTGCTGCAGGCTGCTAACTACTATCCTCTTTGAAGGCTTGCCATAGTTGCAACACCTGTGCAGTTCTTTACTCATTTTGACTTGATTGAAGGTTCAACTTCTAGAACTTAAAAAGAAAGTAACATAGATGATGGTGGAAATTATAAAACTAATATAATTTTTCTTTGTTCCAGACCCGTCTGTCGAAACTGCGTGGTGTCTCCAACGGGTTCATCACCGCCACCCATCCACGAGCAAACATCATCACCACCGCCTCCAGCGCCAGCGTCACCAATCACATCACCGCGACTGCTTCCATCCCTCCCCTCACCGCAGCCCTCTCACAGTGGGTCTTCAGCACCAAGCCAATCAAATTCTCCACATCCATACTCTTATCCAAACTTCAGAAGAAGTCAACCAGTACAAGGGCAGAATTTTCCAGAATTTGGCCTTCTCCACAGTCATTCTGTGTCTCAGTTGAACAATCCTGGACAAAGTTACCAGTCTCCTCAATCACCCCAGTCGGCTATGTCGCTTTCCCCCCATCCAGTACCCCAGGGAAAGCTTCGAGGCTTGCTTGAACATGCTGAGAGATTAATGAAGCCTGGGGACCCTCACAGGCACTCACAGTCGGATGATGATTCAGGATGTGCGCTTGAGGAGTATACGTGGGTTCCGCCTGGACTGAGACCAGAACAGGTAACTATTTTAGTATGCTTTTTAGATATTTAAGTATTTCTAAGTACCTGTAGTAAGATCACCTTATATAAATACAGCTCTAATCTTTACATAGTATAAAATGAAGTAGCTTCCACTGTCTGTTCGCTTAGATCTTTTAAACTACTTACTCATCGGATTTCAATGCAGTTTTCAGCTATAGATAGACTGATTCAAGAGGAAGGTTTATATGTACAAGTCGGTGTTGTAACGTATAACAACAACCGCGGGTAATACTGCGGGGCGCAGTTAGTCTGGTAATAAAACTGAAAATAAGACACTAGATGTAGATGTGTAGATGACCAAAACATTATAATGAACTAGTTGTTGCCCGCGGCTCCGCCCGCGTGTATGTCGGTTATCGCGGCAAGTAGTAGCCTATGTGTTATTCTGATGTATAAGCTATATTACTGTCAAGTTTCATCCAAATCCGTCCAGTAGTTTTTGCGTGAAAGAATAACAAACATCCATCCATCGATACTTACAAACTTTCGCGTTTATAATATTAGTATAGAAGATATATTTTTCAACTTAATTTGTTACATCTTCTATGTAACACTGTCTATGTTTAAACGAGGCATATTGTTGTAAAAAAATAAAAACCATACATAAATATTACCCACCCATACGGTATGGAAATATTTGAATACACATATTCAAAATTACTGCGAATTGGCATCGAACTAAATGGACACAACATTTTTACCTTCAACCAACGCGTGGGGACGAACAAAAGTGTTCGCCATTGTGACGTCTGTTCACTACAATGGCGCATTGTGTACAGAACTATTGTTTCTAAAAGTTTTGCTCTTTTTTGGCCGTTCAAGAACTGCAATGAAAGTGGTTTTCGGAAAGCAGGACTTGTTTTGGTATCCTTTGTATGACTATTTGAAGGAATGTTTGTTGTCTGTGGTTGAGTTATCCAATCGATAAAGAAAACGAACGAAATTTATTGGGAATTTTATGGCATGTTAATGTACTCCTAGCCGATTTCGGCTACAGCAGCCAGTCACAAAGGCGACCACCCAACTATGCAGGAGTTGATATAGTGCACAAGTGTGACACAAATGCACTTTCTGTTCCCTAACTCTCACAATTTGATAGTACGGCTATCCAACACGACCAGGGAGAAATCAGGCACAGCAGCTGACTTCTAAACTCTGAGCTGTTATAAAGCATTTCAATAAATCAGAGTAACTCAATAACAGTCTTTGGCCCGACCCGAAAATCGAACCCGAAACCTCTTGATCTGCACTAATTTACGCTGACCGTTAGACCAACGAGGCCAGTACTATATATGGTTTAGGTAGCAAATGAGCAAACGGATTACCTGATGGTGATTGACTTATGCGAACAAATGCGTTTCTCCCCTACACTCGAATATTAGTACATTTTCAAAATTTTAATTCCCTATACTTGCACCAAGCGCTGTACAAAAATCGAAAACAATTTTTGACTACTGAATGAACTTTACGAGATGTCAGTATATTTGTAGTTACTGGGCAGGGAATGATTTAGAGTCCTTAAAATGTTGCCCACTCTCTGTGACAGTTATTTAGTACTAGTGTCAGTACACTGGTACAGTAGTTACAACTTTATATTAATAACGTATTGCACTTCATCTATTATAAAAATGAATCGCCGAAATGTACGACGCGCATAACTTCCGATCGGCTGCACCAAATTAAATAATTCTTTTTTATGTGTTCGTTATTGATAGGACAAGATTTGTGTACAAGAAAAATTGAAAGATAACGGGAAAAGTTTTTTTTTGTCTGCGACTGTACACTGCCTGTGGGAAGCTGAGACAGATATGTAAATATGGCGGTACGAAGTTCGCCGGGTCAGCTAGCAGTAGACAAAACTGGCACGTAAATAATGAAAATATATGTGATACAAAATATAATCGCTTGTTCCAAAGTATTTTCGTTGGTTACGTAGCTATCTGTCATAAGTTAACCATCTAGCTATATTTCAAGGACTGTAAACGAACTGTATGATGAGTCAAACATTGATGCTCACTGTGCAGAAAGAATGTTATTAGTGCATGTATCGTAAAACGACAAATAAAACCCACGAACTCAATTACACGATATTTAACTTGTGTCAGCGCCATTTGTAACTCATTGTATGTGTATTATCTCATTTTAGTAACATCCATCATCTCACTAAGGATGTGGTGGTTCTTTTGTGATTGAATGCTACTAACTGTTGATTTATTACAAAATGGCTTGCTTTATCTTCAGTGTCAAGTTTTGTGCTTCACTTTGAATTTACGCGCAGATACTAAACGTATAAAAAATAAAAGGAATATTTAATTTATTGATACTAGTGGTCGTACAGTGGTTAAAATTCGACCATAATGTATATTTTTAGGTCTCCACACTCCTTCATATAAGCTTGTATTGTGCCGAATTTCATTATTCCTACGCTCCGTTCGCATATTCGTAAAAAGGGGTACAGAGATTTTGTTTTACGTAATAATAAATAGATAGCTAATTTAAAGAGTGTTTCTAAAGCGCCTACCGATAAAACGATAATTAAACCGATCGAAATATAACCTGACTGAGTTACATAAATAGAAAATGAAACTCCATGAAAATACTGATATTCAGGTAGAACCGGTTAAACTAGTAGCTGACCCCAAATTATATCACACGAATATAAATATGTATGTGTATGTTTGTTACTTCTTCACGCAAAAACTACTTAACGGATTTGGATGAAACTTTACAGTAATATAGCTTATACAACAGAATAACACATAGGCTACTATTTGCCGTGATAACCGACATACACGCGGGCGGAGCCGCGGGCAACAGTTTATGAGAATAATAATTAAGGCTAGGAAGGTAATGAGACTGTACAAAATGACTCAACTTTGCCTGATGGAAGGCATGCAACAGCACGAATGACATCATTTGTTATTGGTCTTCGGTGAGAGGGAACTCCCAACCAAGCTGGCCCATTCCTGCTGAAATCATCACATTCTTCATCCTTTAGTTTTTTCTTCAAACTTGGATAGAACCAAATCAATCCAAACTGACATAAGAATTAATTCCTTTTTTAAAGTTGGTCAAAAAATATTTAAATAATATGCAATTCAAACAATTTGAACGAAAACAAGTCGTTTGTTTATACGACAGTAACATATGTTAAAATTAGTATTTTTCATATACTTTAGCTGTCTGCAGATCTTTCCACTCATAATCGTTTCCCTTCAAATTAACTTTACATACATTATTACGAGTCGGCGCATTATATCAATCGTATTGGAAATACTTACAATAACTTAAAAATATTCATTATCTTAGGGCCACACAGACCCCGGGGGGTCTCTTATTAATACAGTGACCACACTTCTGTAATCTTCTGAGATAAGTAATGAGATAAATAAAGTCTTTATTTTCCTTTTTTTTTTGACATGGCTTTGAATTTTATGACATTACGATTTTGAGATCCAGGGCAGTTGGTTTGTCGGCCTGCACTACCGTCTAAATACATTAAAAAATGATTTATCAGAGTCATCTTTCAGTCTTTGTTGAGTCTATTAACAATTATGTTGCCTCTCGACTTTGGGGTGGCAACGTACTGGAATCTCTTGAGTTGTATATAACGATGGCGTCAGTCACTAACCAGCAACCGACCCACTTGTTGTTCATTTGCCCTCGAAACCGTAAAAAAATATTAAATAACGTAGTCTTCAATATTTCTTAAACAAATAATCTGAATCTTGTAAATGGCTCCAATGATTTTCATGAAATTTAGTATGCAGAGGGTTTCAGGGGCGATAAATCGATCTACCTAGGATTTGTCTTTAGATAATTTACCAAAAAAAATACGAGGTCTGAAATTCCCTTTAAACGTGGTCATCCTAAAGCCAGTAATGACGCCGCACTTTGAATACCAAAATACAAGAGTATTCGGTATTTATAATTACACTAAAAGTAAAGTATTAACTCGAAGGCAACGGAGCAAAAAATTAAAAGACTCCTCTGCTGTCCCCCTGCGCTTGCGTCCCCTCGCCGGTAATAAACTAGCTTAGATACAACAGAATGAATTTTAAATTAAACAATGACTTTGGTTGATATTTATGCCCTGTAGGTCCAGTGGTTAGTGATCCTAACTACTGAGCTTGATGTTGTAAGTTCGATTGTGACCCAGAAAAACATTTTAATACACTGATGATCATTTGTTTCGTGGTAAGGCTATTTTTTATCCCGAAAAATATAGTATTCCCGTGGGATGAGCAAGGTAAAGCAACAACCGCGGGAAACACCGGGCGCAGTTAGTAGTAATAATTCTCATCACGTAATAAACTGTGTATAGACACTATAAAAATGAATAGATTCTTTTATGTGTAATTGTTTAGTTTGTATAATCTCACTAATCTCTGAAACGATCAGTAAAATTTTAATAGTTTTGTTTATTTAGATGAGTATATGCACACTTAGAATGTTATTATATTATTATAAACACTAGCTGACCCACGCAACCTCGTTGCCCATAGCTCAATAATATTCCCCCTTTTTTTGGAACATTCTTCATTGGTACTCCGCTCCTATTAGTCTCAGCGTGATGATATATAGCCTTCCCCGATAAATATACTATCCAACACTGAAAGAATTTTTCAAATCGAACCAGCGGTTCCTGAGATTAGCGCGTTCAAACAAACAAACTCTTCAGCTTTATATAATAAGTATCGATTATTACAACACTTGCTTTTGCCTGCGTCTCCACCCGCGTTTATGTCGGTAATCGTCGTGATTCTCTAAAGTCTAAACTGATATAACTTTTTTATTTGTCAACCGATTGAAATAAAACAGACACCATAATTAAGTGACGGTAACCACAATAAATATGAGAAAACCGCATCTAAACCGACTGAACCGCTTCTGAGGCTATCGACAAACACACTATAATAGCTGTTGTTCGAGTTCTGTTACGTTAAACAAACAGACAGACAGACACGTCAAACTTATAACACCCCTCTTTTTGCGTCGGGGGTTAATAACGTCCCTCTCCATAAGTTTTTCCTTAATATCTTTAATGTACAGATATTAACCTCTTACAATTTTATTATATATGTGATAGATGAACGTTTACATTTTTATATATTTGGTAGATAAGCTATAATTATTTTCGAAAATACGAAAAACTGCTACGTAGCTTGGACCATCTACATCTTGCAAATGACCCTCTCATGTGTAAACCTCAGACTCTAAGACATAGATTAATCTATACATATAAAAGCGAAATACCACTCACTTATTAATCACGAAATCTCAGAAACTATAACACCTACAAACTTGAAATTTAGCAGGTAGGTTCCTTATACGGTGTAGACATCCGATAAGAACGGATTTTACGAAGCTCCACCCCTAAGGGGGTAAAACGGGGGTTGGACATTGGTATGAAAGTCCTGTGTTTTTGAAGTAAGAGACTTGAAATTTAAAATATACTCTCTATAGACGGTGTGGAGGTGTACTAATAATGTATCTTTAGAAATCAACCCCCTATTGGGGTTAAAACGGGGGATGGTGTTTGGAGGCAAACGAGGTTGCCTCGGGTCAGCTAGTTAATCATATTATTACTAAGCTCATAAGCAGTATACTAAATCTATGGGGTCCAGTTAAGATGACAATATTTCTGTACAGTTAATCTCATAAAACCACTATCAGTGCCCCACAGGGCCGTATGTAATATATCTTATTTCTGTCACGTACTAATTTCATAGCCGAATATAAGAAGATATTAGTTGGGGATGAAAAATATATTAGTTTTTTTTTTTTTTTTTTTTTTCTCTTTATTTTATTTAAGGGACTTTTACCCTATTGGGTATGCCAGTCCCATAAGGCCTTAACTTAAACAAGTATCAATTTAAATATTAAATGCTATACTGTCCAGCCAAGTCTCACATATTGCAGCGATGTGTATTTTTTCCCCTATTAAGAAGCAGTGCTAAATCAGCTAATTTAGGGTTTAGACTTTGCGAGTTCCATTAAAATATATTTACTACAAACTCTTTAAATGATCTATCTATCCATCGAATAAGTTGACAATTTTTTTGATTAATTGCTCACAGTTAAAGAAATTACAAATATATGATTTTAACTCATGGACTACCATTTCAAATATTGATACAATCTTATCTTCAAATTTATGTTGTGAAAAAAATATCTCCTTCATTTTAACAAATATAAATCTTAATTGAAACCCTTTTTTCAATTTCTCTTCATTATTTCCAGTTTCACATCTTTGTAGAGGTTCATTACTCATATTTTCTAGCCGCATATGGATGGGACAAGGTTCTGTATTTTGATTTTTCTTACTCTTTTTATTAGTAAATTTCGATCTAAATGTCATATTCCCTTCGTCTTCTTCTCTTTCACAAAAATCTTCTATCAGATCTTCTTGTGAATTTTGTACTGAATGTTCTAAGTTACTGAATCTGTTTTGCCTAAGCGGGGGGAATGAATTCTCCATATTATTATTTAGATTAAATGTTTCCTTTATTTTCGTATGTTTTGATGTCCCATTAATTTTTAGTAATATATCCAAAGCATTTTTATAATTTACATTTTCTTCAGACATGATTAAACGTATTTTCTTCTCTTTCAAGAAAGTAGGACATGTCTTGTCAAGCGACATATGTGGGCCCTTGCAATTTAGACACTTAAATGTCTGAGTTTCACAATTACTGTGCTCTTTTCCGCATTTAGGGCAGAGTATTTTATTATATGGGCAATATTTCCTGATATGGCCAAATTTCCAACATGCAGAACACTGCATAACTGAAAACACATACTTTTCAACTCCGAATCTGCAGCCGAAGACATATATATATGGAGGAATCACAGCGCTTTTAAAACATATTCGAAAAGTCTCGCTGTCTACCCATTTACTTTCCAAGTTCATTCTTCTCATTCTTTTAATAGACAATATTTCAGCTGAGCTGCTTAAAGATTCTAGGATTTCTCTTTCAGTCATTTCTAAATCCACCCCTCTAATTATGCCATAAGATACAAGAATTTCATCTGCGAAGTTCACTCGAATATCTAAATCTTTAAGCTTCTGACTACTAATTATCCTTTCTGCCTGCTCCTTGTTATTTAAACGAATAGAAACCTTATATGGGTTTTTGAATTTAACATTAGTTATACCTTCAATTTTTTCACGGTACAATAATTTTGCCAAAGCCATTTGTTTTGGTAATATTTTTAATGAGGTTAAAATTATTTCAAAACTACCCTCAGTTTCCGCACTTTCTTGAATACTACGCGTAGAATTTATATCAGGCATATCAAGTGAATTACTTCTTAAGCGTCTCTTTGACTTCCTCTTGGTAATCGTTATAAATCCCTCTTCGCTACTATCTTCACTCTTGTCTCTTTGCCTTTTCTCATATATTAGTTTTGTCTGCGCTACCATTCCTTCTTATCTTATATGTTACTTCAGCTAAGTCGCTGGTTTGTTAACAAATTGTTGCGGGTTCGAACCACATAGTACAATATAAAGTACCGACGCCCTTACACACTTTTTATCCTGTAGGGGTTTTTGGAAATTATTATATAAGGGGGGAGGGTCTCTGGTAACTTCATTCACTCGGTGAAACAACAATATAATAAGACTTTGACCTTCTGTAGGACCAGGACCCTGTTTTATATCTCACTCTTGTCACGTTACAGGTGAGCTGTTTGTTTAGTCAGTTACATCACGATATATTATTTTAACCCTGTAGCAAGTATATGACATTTATAAAACATGATAAGTTTTTGTTGAAAGTTAAGCTATAAAATATCACATTGTGACTCTTAGAAGCGAACCAGTGAATATAAACACAAATTAAACTGCCACTAACGACCAGTATTACATAACAAACAAACTCAGAATTTATTTCAAATCAATATTACCAAGTTTTCTAGCTTTGCTTACATCTGTGCATTCTAATGTTCCAGGTGCACCTATACTTCTCAGCGCTTCCAGAAGATAAAGTCCCTTACGTGAACAGCGTCGGAGAGAGATACAGGCTAAAGCAATTGCTTCAACAACTTCCACCACAGGATAACGAGGTAATTGGTAACTCACAGTTAAAAGCTTTAAAAGAACTATATTGTATCTATCCGCTGCCAGCCACTGGCCTAGATGCAAGCTGCTCAAGATCAGAATAGTTAATCCTCATTGGTTCAGATGTCTTAATAACAGCATTTCTTGGATCCCTCCCATCTGAGTATGGGTTTAGTCGGTCCGATTCCGTCACACCACCCCGCCACAATCCCCGGTGGGGTGACGGCCCGTGGGGGTTTCTACACGTAAAAAAAGGGGTTTCGTAAATTATTAAACGGTGATAGGCTGATAATGAAGGTTAGCCAGTACGGCAGCACATAAGATCGCCACTCCTTAGATTTAGAATTCGACTTCGACTTGAATACACCTTCATTATTGCCTGCTCTTTCATACTTCAGTCAATTCTTTGTCCAAGTTGGAACCAAGAACGTTGATCTCAATATGTCTGGTGAACTGTTTCAGGTTCGTTACTGTCACGCGTTGTCTGATGAGGAGCGCAAGGAGCTGCGACTGTTCAGTGCCCAGAGGAAACGCGACGCGCTCGGCAGAGGGCAGGCCCGCCAGCTGCACGCTCCAGCGCCGTGTGATCGGGTATGTACTTTGATATTATCTTAAACTATACAGCTATAGAAAGGATGAACCACATCTTTTGTAGTATACTGATTTCCAAGGATTTTTTATTTTTCACGGAATGAAAAGACTTTATTCCTGATTGCGCTATAAGTCTTTGTTTTTAGTTTGTGTGTGTGTGTGTATACAACACAATGTATGTACACAACGCTTAATGTCTTGATGAATTAAAGTGGTGTCGTTAGATTCATCCTGAATTTGAGAGTGACATTGGGTAAGTGTAAATTATCCATACAAATAAATAAAAGTATTAGTTTTTAAATTACGGTACTTTCATTAAAAAAAACTTTTTTAATTTCGTTGGTCTGTCTGTCTTTCTGTTGATTTCGGCTAATCTCTGAAACGACCGAACCGATTTTGACGGGACTTTCACTTTTTGTTAAATTCTACATGGAAAAAGACATGGGGAACAGCTGGTATAATTGAAACCGACGACGGTTTGTCAAATATATTATTAATACCTATTGATTATCAGGCATCCCAATTTTTCGATTTTCATTGATAAACTTGTTGATATAACAACCGTCAACACAATTATATGATCATCATCAACCCAGCCTTTAATAGTCCACTGCTGGACATAGGCCTCGTAATAATTAAATACCAAATCATATATCTTCTTCTTCCCAAGATTTGGGGTCGGTTACTAGTTCAACCAGTTTTACCTGAATATCAGTTTTTACAAGGAGCAACCCTGAGGGTAAACTGAATTCGAAGGTTGAACTAGTTGTCAGTATATTTGAGGACACTGACTTCCCAATAACGATTGACATAGATGTTCATGACAACCGGGACCGACGGCTTAACGTGCTCTCCGAGGCACGGGCGGGAAACACCGCCATCTTCCATACTCCGGGCTGCTATTAAGAATTTCTTTTAAGTAAAACCCAACTGCAGTCCGACCCGGGAATCGAACCCGTGACCTCTTGATCCGCAGTCGCTTACGCTAACCACTAGACCAACGAGAATCATATATACACTTAATAAAAAGCTGCCACTAAAAATATCCCAACCAGACATTTCATTGCGGATATCGTGTAACCTAAACCTTAGTTGGTTATTCTATATAACTCCCGTGAACTTCAGCCATCTTGTGTAATAAGTTCAATTTAATATAATGGAGATATTCAATTAGTTGGCAGTACGTGTTCATTACTTACCTGCTCAGTACGCTAAGCACGTAGCGCTAAGATGTTCATCCCTCGGGAAGGGATCTAATCAATATGGTGCAGACGCAATGTTTTCATTTCCTTGTCTTCGTTAAGTTGTTAAAGAAAGTTATAGTGTTGTTATATTTGTGAAACAGTGTGGACATTTGAGATTATTATTTTGCGGAGCTTTAATTTTTTAGCACACATTCGTAACTTGTCATTTAAATTTATTGCGAACATAATACTGCCCACTGAACATACGTAAGTGATCTTGAATACCAGTGCCAAAAGATGTTGACTAATAATGAGGTCTACTTTTTGTGTCTGTATGTCATTTATCTAAGTTCAATAATTGATCAATAGTCTGCAGCAGCAGCAGTTGAGGTTAGAAACCTTTTGACACGTGTGAGATGATTATAAAAAAAAACTCAAATAATTTCAAGACTCTTTACGTAATAGTTATAGAGAAATAGATAGGTTTTAGTAGTATCATACATACCGAAGACAAAAGTTTCATCATCAACAACCCATATCGTCCCACTGCTGGGCTCGGGTCTCCTCTCAGGAGAGGGTTAAGGCCATAAGTCTGGCCAAGTGCGAGTTGGGGACTGGCAAGACAACATTGCGGCTACGTAATCTTGCCGTTGGATGTTTTTAAGCCGCCCAAAGGCCTCCAACTAAGCTGACAAAAGTGTACAGGAGTTATAATTTACGTGTTTCACTAATAAACTAACTTCAGCAACTGTGACACTGTGTTATTTGTAACTGCGCAGCAAGTTTTATCTCAAGCCAAGTAATTCAGCCAATTTATTCATACACAGCTGGAATTTAACTGACACTCGACCCAAACCGTTCCGGTGCGTATTGTGTGCAACATGAAGCGATTTATTTACTTGAGCTAGGAACACCAACAGCTGCAGCAACTTTTGACTGCACTGTTGACCAAGTGATTTAAGCGGTCGCCACGTCACTTTCTACTGCGCCAAGTCTAGTGAGTTCAAATCCCACTTGGGACAACACTTTGTGTCTCATTGTGAACGCGGGCAATGCAACATGGTGACTCACACTATGGCAGCCTAGTGAGCTGTTTTTTTGTTAGCTTGGTTGTCAGTTTGTAGAAATATGTCTTCACAATGCCGAATTATTGTAACAACCGAGATCGAGACCATTCGAAGAAAAATCTGGCGATTCCAGCGATGTATATAACTCAAAGCAAATTGCCTGTTAATACACTAAGCCTTTCCTGCGTCGATTCTTCTTTATGCTATCTTCTGCAGCAGAAGAAGGAACTACAACATCAATCTTCTGCGTGACCTCTAAATCACCTTCAAGTAAAGCTAAAATATACTACCGTAACATTAATTTAAATCTTTTTGAAGGTAGTTAACTAAGTTTGGGATCCGATTGTCCACACGACAATATATGTGAAGTTAGTATAATTAGTTGTCCATAAACTATCGACAAATCACTACGATAACCGTACTTTTCTCTTAAAAATTTTGTTAGTCGATTATTTTATCGAATAAGAGATTAATCGCACTTTCCCCCGCTTTTCACCACACTCTGTGTCTGACGGCTACAATTTAATTCCGCCCCAATAAATCATGCGCCCTTGTTGCAATTGATACACGTTTTTTGTCCAGGGGTGAGTTATTTGTTTAGTCAGTTATATCTCTATATATTATTTCAACCCTGTAGCTACAATATGGTGCGGACTTTAAGAGAATGAGATAATTTTTTTGCTGGTCAAGCTGACCATTATTCAAACCTATTCTGGAGATAGAATCCTCATCCGTTGATTTAAGGCCCGTTGGATTAAGTGCATGTTTTAAATTTCTGTGTTTAATATATTTTCTTGCAAACGAGCAGATGTGTTATCTGATGTTAAGTGGTCACCGGCGCCCATGAACACCTGAAACTCGAGAGCCACAACTCACAAGTTTGTTGCCGCTTTTTGGGTAGATTAGACTCCGGTAATCTCACTCCCTATGAAAAAACCAACGAGGATATTGCTAACACCTTTTTCTGTGAGGCCTATAACTCCGGTCTAGCCGGCGCATTTGTTCAGTAGTATGTCAGTTATCGTGGTAAATAGTAGCCTATATCCTCTTCCAAGAATCAGAGTATCTCCACGCCAAATATCATGAAATCGGTACAGCGTGAAAGCGTAAAAGACAGACAGACAAACAGAGTTCCTTATAAATTTATAATATTAGTATGGACTTGCTTTTACCTGCGACACCGCACTATATACATAATAATATATCGTATTCAGTAGTTTTTGAATGAATGAATTACAAACATACGTACATCCCTCACCAACTTTCGCATTTTAGTATAAGTTCCACATTCCTTATTTCCAGTTTCATTAATCTCTAAAGACAGTAAAATGAATTTGCCCCCAAAAATTTCAAATTGTCTACTTACAATTTGCTGAGACAGAAAACTTTTAATTTCTCCCCCTAAATGAGGGGTCGTAATTAAAGAGTGCAGTAACAATTACCGGTGGGTCCACTGTTCGACTCCCAGACGTCTCAATTTCTTTAATCACTTAACTTTTAAATTGGTTTTTCTCATGACTCAGTTTTTTCTTGTTTTAATTTGAAAAACTCGTTAAATATAATTGTGAACTTCCAACTTAATTTTTATTATTTGAGTTTTAATATTTTGTGCAAACGGGTCCGCCCAAGTAATCGTTTTTCGTCGTCGTTTTCAGATAATACTGGTTCGAAAGACCAAATTCTTTTTTTTAAGACAATTTCCGCATTAGGTATTTATATCCTGTGTCTCGGTGGACTTTACATGCATACCTACATGAAACAGACACAAATAACAGCCAGACACAGGACAACAATTTTTCGATCACACAAAGTATTGGCAAACCTTGCAGTCAAATATCATGCAACTAAAATGTATGGTCCTTCGAGCTATTATGGTATCAATTTGATAAATCAAATTAATCATTCATTAATTTAAGAGACGTCAATGCCTATAAATCATAATTGAATTTCGAAATCGCAATATTGATTTGACTCTTAAATTGATTTTTTTCATAGTTAATTAAATTACTCATTAATCTGATATTGCGCCACCCATATATTGAATATTTATGATAGCCATTAGGCATCTTAATATAAACTATATTAGTCTAGTTCAACTTTTCTTATTATTTATTAAGATAAATGCTTTAATAATTGTATTCAATCATACATTTTTTAATAATTAAAATAATAATCGACTAAATTAAAAATCGATAATTTGACATTAGTTTGTTAGTGTTGCAACATTCCTGTATTCGTGATTAGAAGAAGATAAATGTCCTGTATAATAATTGTTTTATTGATAATAAATAAAAAGAACAGACATTGGGAAATAAACTTCAGAACAAGACATGTTTAACTTGTTTAAGTTCTGCCCTCTCAACTCGCCGACTAGTGAAGGGATTATAGTCGATACTTTATAATTTTCCACTTTGTTAAACTTATTTTAACTTCATGGCACTTAAAGACATGTCATTCATTGAAATTGAAAATATGTAGTATGTTATAAATGATAAATGAGAATGATTTTGTTAGTAAATCTTTTCAGATATTTTTAAACGTAGGACTTTACAGTTAAAAGAGGCCGGCATTTCCTGAGACACTCTTGAAAGAAATTCCGAAACAAACCACAAAGTTATCTTTTGTTAAGGCCGTGAATATTTATTCAATAAAAAATATAAATCTATGCGAGTACAGTATAGGATCTGGGTTGGTCTTTTGAAGAAAGGACCATAGTTTTGAGTCGGACTGCCTACAGACGGCATACGAGCCCCAGCCATCGTGTTACGACCTGAAGCGCGACACTACCGCCAGAAAGATACTAAATATGAATTTATATTACCAGCCTAAAATATACTTACATTTCCATACACAAAAGGAATTCAGCTGGTATAAACTAATTGAAAAGACAACACGCTTTTCTAAGTTGGAGTATATTTTTGAAATCTTAAAATTAAATACTATTTTTTTTTTTTTTTTTTTTTTTTATGTTTGGCCCGCCAAAATGACTCTACTCTGCCTGATGGAAAGCATAAGCAGAATCCAAGAGTGGTGGTCACCATGCTCACTGCGAATGCAGACAATGCAGCATGGCGCACACCATGGCGGCCTAGTGATGCTACTGCATCTTTTAGTCTAGTCAACAAGTATGGAACTTGTTGACTAGACTAATTGGGCCTCCGGTCTCGCACTCACCAACGAAACACGACAGCACGCTGTCATTTTACGTTGATTTTCTGTGCGAGGGTAGTACCACCCCGGTCGAGCCGGCCCGTTCGTGCTGAAATCAGCGTGGCTCTACTACCTATAAAATATATTTATTTACATAGCATTCCTGAAATCCTGATTATAACAGGCATTAATGATTAAGATTTTTATAATCAATTCTTACAAAAAGACAAAAATATATCGATAATACATATAATTTTAAATCATGTCCATCACTATTGAGTAAATCTTCTTGGCAGACGGTCTGAGCTGTAGGGTGAAGAGTGCAAATAAAATCAAAAACCACAGCCGCAACTGCCCCCGCGGCCGACAGAGGGCGCTTAACCCCAAGTGCCCCAAGAAAGGGGAAAACAACTTCTGTTTTATTTTTATTAGTTTTCTTAATGAGCGGGGCCAAGATAATATTCTCTTGTGTTAAGTATCGTTTGGGAATTAAGGGAATTCATATTATTTTATATTTCTCAAGAGTATTTGGAAATGATTTTAAGACTTTTTTTTTTACATGACTCACATATTTAGATACTTGATATTTTAGATCAATGCGAGTAATCTAAGAGATTAATTCCATCCACATTTATTTAGTTGTTCTGGAGTTGAGAAATAAAGGGATAGTGAGAAATTTGCGTGTTTTTAGGATTCCGTGCCAAAGACAAAAAAGCGGCCAAGTGCGAGTCGGACTCGCCCATGAAAGGTTCCGCGGCAGCAAGTAACATAATATAATTTTTATTTTATTTTTATATTTGTGCTGATTGAATGAAAGGTAAATTGCAGTTTACGATTTATGACGTATTAAAAAAAACTACTTACTAGATCTCATTCAAACCAATTTTCGGTGGAAGTTTGCATGGTAATGTACACCATATATTTTTTTTAGTTTTATCATTCTCTTATTTTAGAAGTTAAAGGGGGGGGGACACTCATTTTACCACTTTGGAAGTGTCTCTCGCGCAACCTATTCAGTTTAGAAAAAAATGATATTAGAAACCTCAATATCATTTTCGAAGACCATAACATAACCAAACATAAAAAAAACACTATTATTAAAACATCGATCAAAGTTACAACGAACTGCAAGAACTTTTATATTATGTTACTTGCTGCTTCGGAACCCTTCATTTGTTAACGTCTCAGTTCTTAAACATTTTTCATGATAGTTTAGTTCATATTAGTAGCATGAATAACCAATACCATTCTTCGCTAAATGAACAATCCAACGTCACGCCATGCCACGGAGAGCCACGCTTCCGCGTGAATGGGCCGGCTCGACCGGAGTGATACCACGGCCTCACAGAAAACCGGTGTGAAACAGCGCTTGCACTGTGTTTCGTCGAGTGAGTGAAGACATACCTGAACAACATCCCCCCATCCTCACCCCCCTCCCCATCCCCCAAAGGCCGGCAACGCACTTGTGACGCCTCTGGTGTTGCGCGGTGTCCATGGGCGGCGGTAATCGCTTACCATCAGGCGATACGTGTGCTCTTTTGCCCCCTACTCCATAAAAAAAAAAAAAAAAATTCATCTTTATAATGTTGCTGTCGATGTAACATGAAATATGTACATATTCATATTCCTACCTCTGTCCATAAACACAACTTAATAACAAAAGTTTAATGAACAGAAATCAAATTTTACAGCACACAAACCACTGAAATTCACAAAATCACGGCAATTTATCTAAAACTTTTGACATTTCCATAACGTTCGGCGGCGCATAAAATAATCGCAATTACCGACGAATACCTATCATAATAATGTCTGTGCAACTAGCGGTGCGCGGCCCCGTGAAATCATCCCCCTCGCACCCCTAAAGCTTCACCCCCGCCGAACAATTAACGGTTAATGTAGTGGAAACAGTCAAGGTTGTGGAAAGCACTCTTTGCTTTTCTTAATGCATCTGTTTCCATTGTTATGCGGAAGTCCTAAAGATCGTGCCGTGATCTTAAATAAATTTATAGATAATACATTAAAATTCTTAAAAAGGACTCCTTTCTAAGGAGTGGCCAATAAGAAGTGGACTATAGGCCGTTGATGATGTGATATTTAGTTTTCCTTCTCGACCGGAGTGATAAGACCACTCCCAACTAAGAATAATGTAACCTGAATTGTGGGTGATTTTATAAGCTTGCCTGAAATATGATACAAGAAAGACCCAGACTCAGAACATCAATGTGCGAATTACACAAGTTCTCCCATGCGGTCATTGTTATTTTCTAAAAACTAACTAGACTGAAGCCTATTAGTGTCCACTGCTGAAAGAAGGCCTCCCCTAAAGAGCCCCAATCATCCGGGCCTTGGTCAATCCGCATGCGTCCTGTACTATCCATTTTCCTCAAGTCGTCGATCCGTCGGCTGTATCCATTAATACATTAAAGTAAATTGTATCCCTTAGTACGGAAATTATGCAAATGGAGTAGTATGAAATTTCGCACAGTTAAAGTTTATATGGAGGAGAAGTACAGAATTTCGACCATTAGGCGACCACTAGTTGACTATAATTTATAAATATAACCAAATACAAGTAGACGTCATAAATTAATCTATAAATATAAAAAATAACATTCAACAATGGAAACGAACCTCGATCTCTCGTCGATGCGTCTAGATTTTATGACGACAAACGCAACGAAGATTTTATATCTTACTAGCTATTGCCAGCGGCTTCCCTTGCGTCATTATTTCTTACTAGCGCAGCGGTGTTGCCCGCGGTTGCTGTTGTATCTTTTTTTATTTATTTTTTTATGTTTGGCCCTACCAAGATGACTCTATTCTGCCCCATGGAAAGTATAAGCAGAATCCAAGAGTGGTGGTCAACATACTCACCGCGAACGCAGACAATGCAACAATGCAGCATGGTGACCCACACATGCACATAGCGGCCTAGTCTGCTTCTGCATCATTGGGCCTCCGGTCTCGCACTCACCAACGAAACACGACAGCACGAACGCTGTCATTTTACGTAGATTTTCTGTGCGAGGGTAGTACCGCCCCGGTCGAGGCGGGCCAACCGTGCTGAAATCAGCGTGGCTCTGCCTTGATTTTGACCTTATATCAACAAACGCGAGTAACACCGCGGGGCACAGCTAATGTAAAAACAGTAGCCTAAGTTGCCAAGCCAATGAATCCGGAGTTGGTGCGGAACAAATAGTCAGATGGACAAAAAAAATATGTATTTTTGAATACACTTTGATATGCATTTAGTGAAAAACTGTTACTTCGGATATACAAACAGACACTTCAATATTATTTATTTGTATAGATTTCGTGCTTCTAATTTAAACAATGACGAACTTAAATTGTATAAAAGTGTTTTTTTTTCTTTTCTTACAAAAAACAACTCCCGCATTAATCCCGAAACGGTCACAAAGAACACCCAGATTCAGAACAACAATTTATGCATCACATAAAGTGTTGAGGGTTTGCATATCTCACCCTGAATAAAGAGTAAAATATGCAAAAATAATGTTTGTCTTGTCTAAGTCAAAACTTAAATAAAAAGAAGTCAAAAGCAGACAACTGGAAACATATTTACCGTCGCGTTTTTTTTGCGAAAAAAGAAAAATAAATACCTACATTTATAATATTATCACTCGTCGAGAGATGAGAAAATAATACAAAATTTTAACAGAAAAACGACTTCAAAAAAGAATCATGAAAATCTTTTCACCTAGTCGATAGTTATAAGGTAACAAACATAAGAAAAGAATAATACAGTCGAATTGATAACCTCCTCCTTTTTTTGAAGACGGTTAATAAAATAATAAAAAATGCATATCATTACTTCCACGATATGAAATTCGTTCTTAACAGAATACATTATGGCCTTAATATACACCTAAGTTACTACTCACGCCAACATTTACCATCTGGTGGAAATACGAATTCCAATGCAAGAACGAAACAGGTGGTATACTGTCTAGCGTCTGTTTACTGTTTATACGAGTTATGTGTGGAGAATTACTTTACGAATTAGATTGAAACACGAATTACACGAACTGGCTCGTTGGTGTAAAGATAGCGTATGCGACTCCCGATCAAGAGGGTTCTGGTTCCCAGGTCGGGCCAAAAAAATCTTAGTAACAGCCCGGAGTATGGTGACCACTTCTCTTGGATTTTGCTCATGCTTTCCATTCGAGTAGAGTTACTTTGCCAGTCGCATAAAACAAGTTTGGTGGTGTTCCATGTCCATGCCTCGGAGTGCACGTTAAACCTTTGGTCCCGGTTGTCATGAACATCTAGGCCTATCTTTATTGAGAAGTCAGTGCCCTCAAATACACCGGCAACTAATTCAACGTTCGAATTCAGATCGCCCTCAGGTTTGCGGATGTACGATGCCAGTCGCTTCGTGAAAAAACTGATATTCTGGTAAATCTGGTTGAATTAGTAGCCGACCCTAAATAATCTTGGAAATAATTAAGGCTAGGAAGATAAATACGATGACTCCGGGATATACCCATATACATAAACTTAATTATAAAGATTGTGGCGCATATTAGTTGAACTGATGTGAAAGGAGAAACGTAGTTAAAGGCACAAAGAAATACTCTGCGGTGGCACAGTGAATGACTGCACGTTTGGCCCAGTGGTTTAACGGTCACCACGCCGTTTCCTACTTCGCCAAGTGTCGTGGCTTCAAATCCCAAGTAGGACAACACTTTGTGTGATCCACAAATTTTTGTTCTGAGTCTGGGTGTTGTTTGTGTCCGTTTCATGTATGTTTGTAAAGTCCCCCGCAACACAGGATTTATTCCTAGTGTGGGAATTGTCTTTTTAAAGAAAGAAAGAAAGAGTATGCAGCTGAAGTGCTGAAGCCTCGGTACAATTTACAAAACCCTTTCACTGTAACCCCTTAAAACCTAACATAATTAAACCTGTTGTCTAAATAGTTGTAATACGCAAGAGCTGTACCAAAACACTGAAAAGACATAATAAATCTCATACGTCACCGCTATCTCGCCACAGCGCACATACATTACTCGCTACAAAGGCCCACGCCACGTGTGGCGGCTAAAGTGCCCATTAAGTGACGCGCACTCCGGCAATATAACAGCGGGAGACTAGCAGATTAGGTTAAAGTTAAATTGTGTATTGTGTCGTGGTAAATGGTGTCTGGGAAAATATTAACTGTAGTTCACTTTACTTGATGCATTAAGTGAACTGTTATTATGAGAATTGATGAGAAAATATTTAATTAGATTTACACGTCAGTCCAGACTGAAATCCAAATTTTAATCCAAATCTGTTCAGCTGCTTTCGTTTCGATTTGACTTACTTGACTTGACTTAAGGCCCTATGTCCCCTAGAAGGGCTAGAGGACGTCCACAGTGCATCGCCATCCCGTTCTGTCTTGAGCGTCTAGCTTGATTTCGCTCTAGTCTTGCCAATGGCCTTCGCTTCATCGATGATAGTCCGCCAGGTTTGTTTTGGACGGCCACGCTTGCGTTTTCCTTGGGGATTCCAGTCTAGGGCTTGCCTCGGAATGTGGTTGGAATCTCTTCGGAGGGGGTTTCGATTTAGGAGTAAATATTTAGACATGTTCACAAACTGTCGCGTTTGAATTATTTATAGGATTGCGCAAGTTGTTTCAGTCCTTATGATTTTCCATAAAAGTGCGAACTTTGTAAAAACTGAGTGTATAATAGGTAGACCTTTGCATACCGTCTAAAATTTAAGAGGTATGAGTATTCTATGGATGTCGTAATAGGCGATGAAGGGAACAAAATACGCAAGTCAAATTAACCGCAATAAGAAGGAAAACTCGAAACCATCCCTTCCCTATAGACTCTAAAGTATAGAAATACGTTTGTAGCTATGCTACTAATATTAGGAACACGAAAGTTTGTAAGTATGGATGGATGGATGTTTGTTACTCTTTTACGTAAAAAGTACTGAGCGTATTTAAATGAAACTTTACAGTAATATAGCTTACTAGCTGACCCACGCAACGTCGTTTGCGTCTCCTATTGCTCTTGGCGTAAAAAAATTCCCCCGTTTTTGTAACATTCTTCATTGGTGCTCCGCTCCTATTGGTCTTAGCTTGATGATATATAGCCTATGGCCTTCCTCGATAAATGTACTATCCAACACTGAAAGCTTTTTAATAAAAGGAATTTCAGGTGGCAACAGCTTGCATACTGTTTACCTTACATGTAATACTAACACTATTGTACCTGAAAATCAGATTTTGAAAAAGAGTAGCCATGAGTTTCTTTGCCAGTATTATTCTCATGTGCTCTACGCATTTTGGAAACTGAAAGTTAAGTTATGGATCATCACAGGAAGGCAGTAGATTTTTGGTGTTTTCGCCTAATTTACCTCGACAATACAGCACATGCTGTGGCGTCTGTTTGTGTCGATCTATGATTTTTAACTATAGCTTCAATTTGACGTTCGTGAGTGTCACTTGTCTTAGATGAATAAATGATTTTGATTTGATTTGATTTGAAATAATTTTCAAATCGGACCAGCGGTTCCTGAGATTAGCGCGTTCAAACAAACAAACAAACTCTTCTGCTTTATAATATTAATAGCTGACCCACGCAACGTCTTTTGCGTCTCCTATTGCTCGTAGCGTAATAATTTCCCCCCGTTTTTGAAACATTCTTCATTGGCACTCCGCTCCTATTGGTCATAGCGTGATGATATATAGCCTATAGCCTTCCTCGATAAACGGGCTATCTAACACTGAAAGAACTTTTTCAAATTGGACCAGTAATTCCTGAGATTAGCGCGTTCAAACAAACAAAAACTCTTTAGCTTCATATAATAGTATAGATGTATTTATTATACTCTTCTAAGATCTAATACTCATAATCAACAACACATTTATTTGAATAAAGATTAATATTAGGTATTATGTTGATAAAAACTCTTTGACAAATAACTCATTATTAGGTACCAACTGTTAGCGTCAATGGGATGAAACAAAAAGTATTTTACTTCTACATTAATACCCTTGATAACATATTGCTTTATTTGGATAAGGATTAATATTACGATACACATTTAACATAGTTTCTTTCTTCAGACGATTTAATAGTTTTTTTGAACACAAAAGCGGTTATTGTGACTAAGCCATGATAGTTAGATATATGCTCTCGCGGACTTTTTTCTAGATCTTAATGGGACCTACAAACCCGTAATACATTATTTTGTTCTATTGTCAATACTTTTTGCAGCGCACGCAAAAATAGGTTTTCGATTTCACACCTTGGGCTACGAAATAGCAATTTTCTTACGGATCTCTAATTTTTTTGAAAATAAAATATAGCCTATAGCCTTCCTCGATAAATGGACTATCCAACACTGAAAGAATTTTTCAAATCGGACCAGTAGTTCCTGAGATTAGCGCGTTCAAACAAACAAACAAACAAACAAGCAAACAAACAAACAAACTCTGCAGCTTTATAATATTATATATTAGTATAGATACATCAGAATAACACATAGGTTACTATTTGCCGCGATAACCGACATATACGCGGGTGGAGCCGCAGGCAACAACTAGTACTCTATAGTCATCATCAACAACCCATAACGTCCCACTGCTGGTCTCGGGTCTCCTCTCAGAAGAAGGTTAAGGCCATACGTGCCCACGCTGGCCAAGTGCGGGTTGGGGACTGGCAAGACAAACGTTGGTTGTGGCTACGTAATCTTGCCGTTGGATGTTTTTAAGCCGCCCAAAGGCCTCCAACTAAGCTTTTCGGCTGTTATCTTGCGATAACAACCGAGACCGACTGCTTAACGTGACCTCCGAATCACGGAGACGCCCAGTCTTCTCAAAAATGAAATATGACACTGAACAAGCTTTGGACATAAAGATTGTGGTAAGAGATTTACATTCCATAATGAAAAATAAACAGATGAATAGATTTTTAAGTTACTGTACAGAAATAGTAAATAAAGAAAACAAGACGAACTAATCTGCTATGATTACAACATAATGTAGAATTATAGTGATAATCATAGAAAAATAACCACCGTAGAAAATACAATAAAAGTACGTAGAAATATTCTGTAACTAATAAGTGTAAGTTAAGAAGTAGATAAATAATATGTAAACTACATAGATAAGATTTAAATAAGTATTTCAGTGTAATGTGATAAGGTAAAAATTAAGGCTATATGTTAAAACGATAATTTATTTAAAAAAAAATGTTTAAAATTGTTATATCTATATTTACTAATATTATAAAGCTGCAGACTTCGTTTGTTTGTTTGTTTGAACGCGCTAATCTCAGGAACTACTGGTCCGATTTGAAAAATTCTTTCAGTGTTGGATAGTCCATTTATCGAGGAAGGCTATAGGCTATATTTTATTTTCAAAAAATTAGGGATCCGTAACAAAATTGCTATTTCGTAACCCAAGGTGTGAAATCGAAAACCTATTTTTGCGTACGCTGCAAAAGCTATTGACAATAGAACAAAATAATGTATTACGGGTTTGTAGGTCCCATTGAGATCTACAAAAAAGTCCGCGAGAGCATATATCTAACTGTCATGGTTTAGTCACAATAACCGCTTTTGTGTTATTTTTTTTTTATTAAATCGTCTGAAGAAAGAAACTATGTTAAATGTGTATCGTAATATTAATCCTTATCCAAATTGAGCATTATGTTATCAAGGGTATTTAAGTAGAAGTAAAATATTTTTTGTTTCATCCCATTCGGACGTTTCGTTTAGAAGTTATCACGAGTATAAGACGCTAAGAGTTGGTACCTAATAATGAGTTATTTTAGTTAGATCTTAGAAGAGTATAATAAATACATCTATACTAATATATAAAGCTGAAGAGTTTGTTTGAGATTAGCGTATCTCAGGAACTACTGGTCCAATTTGAAAAATTCTTTCAGTGTTAGATAGCCCATTTATCGGGGAAGGCTATAGGCTCTATATCATCACGCTAAGACCAATAGGAGCGGAGCACCAATGAAGAATGTTTCAAAAACGGGGAAAATTATCACGCTATGGGCAATAGGAGACGCAAACGACGTTGCGTGGGTGAGCTAGTAACAAATAAAAGCAAAAAAGGGCTCTGACTACGTGTTAGAGGTAACAAGCTCAACACCCTGTGATGGCGAGTACTTAAAAAAAAAAAAAAAAAAATATCACGGAGACGCTCATGGTATCATGCCACTAGCGGTCACCCATCCAGGTACTGACCGCGCCGTCGTTCCTTACCCTCGGTGATTGTTTCTAACCACCGAGTGCAACTGGGCTATGAGCTATGGTATAGATAGAGTAGGTACAAACTCGTCTGACCAGCGTGGTATACTAGGCCAACACCTTCTTTCGCAGGAGAGGCTTATGTCCAACAGTGGACTATTGAAAGCTTATGATGATAATGAATATAACACGTAGCGTGAAATTATCTAATTTGAATACTAAAATGATTTTAAGCAATCGTATTAGTTCTGAATTATTTAGTTTTACCTATTGCTGGAGAATAAACACCAAAATGCACGCAGTTCCCCTCCCATTATCAATTGCTTATGCTATAAAATAACGGGATAACTTCCGACACTTCTCAGACACACCTGGCCCACAGCAAAACGCTCATAAACACAATCTTTTCGAGTTTCACAACTTTGCCAAAAGATATATTACAGAACTTGCAACGCCCTCTGTTATGATACCCTTGATTTATAGCCCGAAGTAATGAGCACGTGTCGCGGACAGATGGCGCCACTGAGTTGTTTATTAGACTCCCTCGATTTATTGCGGAGGGGTTGTAGACTTGTACAACATATAACTGCTTATTGAACAAGCCCTTATCGTTTTGTTTGAGTGCAAATGTGTGTAATATTAATATTTGGGAAGTGTTTCCTTGGTTATTACCAAAATAATGGTTATTTGAATGAGCAATACCTACATACGAACCTGCTGTTTTACCCCTTGTAATTAATTAATTTTCGTATTACGTAAAGTTATGTTTGATTGTTATTTTTTTATCAAAAGTAAAGATTTCTGGACTACATACTAACCACAAAACTTCATATTTTGACCTATTGTTGGCTTTTTAACCGACTTCAAAAAAGAAAGAGGTTATCAATTCGACTGTATTATTTTTATGTTTGTCACCTCATAACTTTAGACTGGGTGAACCGACTTTGATGATTCTTTTCTTATTTGAAAGCTGGTGTGGTCCCATTTGAATATAGTCCAGTTCTTGAGGTCGGTTTTTTTTTTGTTAAAATTTGTGATTACATACATCATACTTATAATTAGTACGAAAAATAAACAAATACTAGCCAGCAGCAGCAGAGAGAAAAGTTTGCTGTTGCAAAATAATGGCGAAATAGATAGGTATGTCTGTACAGCATCGAATCAATGGATAGATGAAGTGGCGGCAGGTAACAAACTATTTGCGATCCCAAGTTCCTTTAACGTTAAAGGGACAAATGTATAAAACGATTATCAGATGTGCCGTCCTGCATGGATCGAAGTGTTGATCAATAAAGAAAACGGATGAGAGACGCCTGCATCACCTGCATGTAGCTGAAATGCGCATGTTGAGATGCATGTGTGGTGTGACTAGAATGGCATGAAGAATGACTACATTAGAGGGAGCCTGAAAGTAGCACCAGCGAATGAAAAGTTGAGAAGTAACAGGTTAACCTGGTATGGACATGTGATGCGTAGAGATTAGCAAAATGTAGTTATGAAAGTGTTAAGTATGTCTACGGATATAGGAGTAGAGTAAAAAAAATGGATGGACTTCATAAAAGAGGATATGGCGAGTAAGAAATACTTTCATAAACATTTAGTGAAAAACTCATAGGTATTTGACACTACTAACATACATTTCAATTTTATTTGTATGTATAGATGTAAAGTGCCCTCTAGGTATTCTTGCTTGAAACTTATATCTCGAAACCTTGTCGTCCAAAACAAAAATTCTGCTCATTTTCAGTAGATGGTGCTAATATGATATTTTACAAAGCGCCTTTAACGAGATGGAAATATGAAGTTAAAAATACTTACCCTATTTATTTGTGCATGCAATGCAATCATAGCACTATTATCATTTTAACCACTTAAAGGTAGGTAACATTTTAGTAGTGGTAATATTAACACATTTACACTTTCCCTTTTACAATATTAGATTTAGCTAACCGCTAACGACAACTCAAGATTATACTTTTCACGATTAGAAAAATAAAGTCTTCTTGCTACAACCACAAAATAATCAGTGATTATTTTAGTGCTAAAAACTCCGTAGCTATATTCCTTGTGCATTTTTACGTCTAGTTAAAAAAAAACTATCTACCATTTTCACCTAAATTAAAATATTCTATCAAATTACGAGAGCTTTCTGATTTACGAATTCATACAGGTATAGTTTTTTGTTTTCCTTTATAGCAACCTTGAAAACCTATCTTATAATTTATTCTTATAACACTGCCCTCTTTGATACAGTAGCAGTAATAGTTTGAGTGTACAGTTAGATGATGCTATTTTTATCTATTTTCAGTATTATTTGCTTGTACTTTTTACGTTATTATTTTATGAAACTTTTTTGTTTTTAATGTTAGGGTTTTTTAACGAAATTGAAAATCTTTTATTCCCGTTGTGTTGATTTTTTTATTTCTACCTGTTGTAGCATCATCCTAATAGATGGCGCTAAATTTAAAAGTTTCTAACCAATATACTAGATGTCGCTACTACTTGCTTTCTCAGTAGTTCACTAATTCAAAGTTAAACCAAAGAAAGTTATGCAGCCATTATTATTTTACATTCGTAATAAAACCGTCTTAAAACCTTTCCGCGAAGGTGTGAAAATCATTTTTGTTCTTTTTCTTATATTTTTTTGGTTTGTATGGCCGTGGGAACGGTAGAGCCAGGTAGTGTGTATATTCATAGATTATAAAGCATTGTAAAAGCGGCATAGCACGGCGTTATTGTTGTTTATTGTGCTTACTAAGTTGTTGCATCACGTCTTCGCCGACGTGGCGTTTTAAATTGTCTCAATATTTTCTTATTAGATACCTATATTTTATCTTTGATTAAGACGTACATAGAGTTTTTAGCGTACACAGTATACACTATGAGCCTACTTAGGTATTTGCTTATAATTTTCGGAGCTTAATATAAATATTATTCTTTATTATAATTTAATGTAACAATAGTTTTTTAAACATCTATAGATACATACTACGAATAAACAAAATTGATGTCTGTTTGTAATTTCAAATTACCAGGTTTTTACTAGGTAAATGCATATGAAAATAATATATACGGTACTTTCATTATAAAAGCATTTTTTTAAATTTTTGTCCGTCTGTTTGTCCCGGCTAATCTCTGGAACAGCTGGGCCGATTTTGACGGGACTTTCACTGGAAGATATCTGATGATATAAGGAGTAACTTAGACTAATTTTTTAGTTGGGCTGCTGAGCCCTGCGGCATTACCCGCCGGTAACACCGCGGGGCTCAGCAGCCCAACTTATATTTTCAAATGTTCTTTAATTTAGATAGTTACTCTAATTTTAATTATATTTCTAGAAACCTCTTATTATGAATGAACGTACTTTTTATTTGGTTTAATAACTACGTTAGTTTAGTCACGTACGCTTAGTTTACCTTCATACCGTAAATAAACTCTTCCGTAACTTCGATAGCTCCGAATAAAATAAATACAAAATCATTGGAAGAAATTATACACAAAAGCATCTGAAACAAACGCAACCGTCCTCTTTTCCAAAAATATAACATAAAACTGATTCTCTAACCCAAATACGTAACATCTAATAGTAAAACATTTCTTTAAATACTTCATTCATGGACAATCACAATTTTTTTAACGAAAACCAACCTTAATACTGAAGAAGACGACCCATAGACATCACAAAAGCTTTTTTACTGTCCGGTATTTGAATAAGCAGGTTAACTTGTGATGTACTACGTAATCCTTTGTGTTGGGATGTGTCTATGGTCATTAATGGAGCCCGGGAACAATGAAGGGGTGTAATAGTGTTCTCTTTCATTGATCTGTTAAAATAAACTGTAGTTAACGGTATACGTAACTTTGAGAGTTTTTTTTAGAAGTGTCTGTTACAGGCGCTATGAAAACCTCGCTTTGTACAGGAGACTAATGTTTAGAGTATATATAGTATATAGACTAATGAATGTAAATAGATCCTATAAGAAGAACTATACATCTTCTCCAGTTTGATTAAATTATCGAACCCACGATATTTACATAAATCCAAAGTTTCAACTACCACTGGAATTAGTGTAGCAAGTGTAGTACCTAAGGACTAAGGACACGAGTTATAGACTCTCTAATCTTGTTTGCTTGACTCAGAACAAGTTTTGGTAATGCTACTAAAGCAAATACATCAATAAATAGAAGAAGACAAGAAACATGGTAAAGAACTCTTTGATAGTACATAGTGGTTTCTGACTGTCTTTCTGATAACTCCTATTCAAGAAACCGCAAGAACGCTAAAAAGATTACTGCCGCCCATGGACACCTACAACACCAGAGGCGTCACAAAGACTATTAAGAAGGTGTACACTTTTTTCTTGAATGTCGCATTGGTCCGGGAATACCTCAGGCGACAGTTCAGTTCACAGTTTCGTTGTGGGAGGCAGAAAGTGTCTAGAAAAGCGCACAGTTGTGGATTGCCAACCATCTAAATGATGAGGATGAAACTGCTGCTGTTTGCTGTATTTTCTTAATACTCCATGTTAATCCACGAGTAAGTGCTCGTTCTAGCAATCTATACAGATAACATCACTTGCCCTCACTTATTCACCAACGTAGTCCAAACCGCTTCAACTACGAACTTGTCAATTTGACAGCTGAAGCTTTTTAACTTGAATTGTAGCATCTACTAAGATAGGAATTGTTTAAAAACAAACTGTTGTACGGAAATTTGTGAACTTCAAAGTTAGGAACACGAAATTAGAAGAATGGTAAGTTCAATAGCGAGTATACTCATAAATAAATTGATGTAAAAGATCACTGACGCTATTATTGGAGACTCGAATACTAAATATGAACGCATCATACAGCCATTGAAGTCGAGTACAGCACACACCCGAGTTATGAATGAACTACAACGCGTGCTATCTTTAGCTGGCGTTCACTCCGCTATAAAATGAGGAATTCGCTAACGATTCATCCTATTGTGTATACTATATTTGGATGGGTAAATCATTATTCATTGTGCATAATGAGAAACAATTATTGATTGGCGGTTTTTAAGAAATACCTCACAAATAAGTAGACAGGTCTTGTGAAGATAAGACCTCAAGGTAACTGAAGATACTGTTTCCCTTCCACTACGATTCCGGGTCCTTTAGGTGAAGCGTGAATAAGCACCTGACTAGGCCGTCATACTGTGGGTTACCATGCTGCTTTGTCCACATTTGCAATGAGTATAGTGACCACCACTCTACTACTACACTTAACTACATTAGTATGTGTGTATCTGTCTACATTTTGAGGATGAATTAGAAATTTTATTAACTACTAACTGAGAGGAACAAACAGACAGACAGACAAACAAATTTTCTAAATAGATTTTTTGATGTAAATAGTGTAAATACCGTATATATTTTCATATCCATTTAGTGAAAAGCTGTTAATTTGAAATTAGTAATTTCAAATTACATACAGACACTTCAATTTTATTTATTTGTATAGATTCAACTATTGCTTTCCATAATATATAATTAGGATTATAGGAATTAACATCAGAAAATTCAAAGGTGAGTGTGTTATTTAGTGCCAGAGAGCTAGAACTTGATTTAAGAACACGTATATTCCGTAAATTGTCATTTAAAATAATTTAAAAATTTCAGCAGCACGGAAAATCTCACAGAAAGCATTTTATTCACAAAAAGGCATGCTGCTAGACATTGAGGAATAATATACGTAGTAATATTAGTTCAATGAGCCTAAATAGATTATCAGATTGTACATTAACACGATGAAGCCACGGTCAATTGTTATATGCTTATAAATTCATTCATTCAATGAAATGGACCTCAAAATTGCACATAATACATTAAAGTCAAACAACGGTATATCTATCTAATAGCCAAGTGTAACCTAACACAATATAAAATGCTAAACAGCAAAAAACATTGGCTGTTAATAAAATATCAATAAAAGAACACACGGGTTTTGTATAAAAAAAACGTTCCTAGTCTATGGCGTTTCTTTTTTTTTCTCTAAAACATCGTAAGTAATATTCAAATTGTGAGGGAGGCTTTTTACCCTGTAACACACCTGCCACCTAGCGGCTGACGGCCGCAACTGGGCACATAAAGAGTTTTTATGTAATTGAATAATACCACCGTTTAGGCTTGATGTGTATGCACAATAAATTTGACATAATAGGTGGCGTTTGATATAATAATAGGAAACACAATATGTTGAACAACTGAACTAATTACAGAATTTTGTATAATATTCTTTAAATGAGTGGAGGTAGAAATATTTTACGTAGAAATCGTTCGATTCCCATCCACATAAGTCCGTGTTCGATCATAATTTATTCTATCTTAGTCCGAGTGTATCTTTAACATCTAAGAAATAAAAAAAATATATTAACTATACAAATAAATTAAATTGGAATGTCTATTTGTAATATTAAAATAACCGCTTTTTACTAAATGCATTTTTGTCTGTCTGTCTGTTCCGGCTAATCTCTGGAACGGTTAGAACGATTTTGACGGGACTTTCACTGGCAGATAGCTGATGTAATAAGGAGTAACCTAGGCTACTTTTTTAGACAAGCTTTGCTACGCGGCGTTACCCGCGGTTGTAATGGTACAACAATAATCGCGGGTGGCACCGCTGGACCCAGTTAGTTGATAAATAAGTATACCTACATATTTATCAGCAGCCTGATAATTGAGTCCCTTAGTTTAGAACCGTATTTTAAATATACTTAATTTGTTTTTAAATGTCCTTGCTCTTTATACTTTAACTCCTTTATACAAAAACTCTTGTTACACTTTAGAAATTCACTAAAAGGCTTACAATTTAAACAAAAAATCCGAATTATTGTTACTGAAACAACAAGTTCTTTTAAACGTACAAGGTAATTTAAGCAAAGTGCCTTCAGATCAAAGGCTGCGTGGCCGCGGGCGGGGGCATTAGCTACCATTATTTATGTAAGTAGATCAAACGGGGATTGGTTTCGGTAGGATTCTTGCTTCGTTATTTTGACATTCAATTTTAAAAAAATCGAAAAATGATAAGGGTTTGTCTAGCAGTGGATGTTTTTCGGCGGAGTTGATGATGATAAAGGTTGTGTGGTTAGTAATGGAGAAACATTTCATTGTGATTATATTGTGAAAATATATCCAAAAAGAACAATTTTGGAAGAACACTTTTTTTCTTGCAAAAGTATTTTCAAAAAAATACATTCGAATTAAGTAGCTCCTTCTTTTAAGAAGTCGGTTAAAAATGGATCATAGACAAAATAGATATGCTTCTAAATTCCTTTCACTAAATAAATTTGTCTATGCTCTAGATGTGTTAAAGGCGGTATTATTTGTTGTGCTATACTTAAAAGTCTTAAAAGTTTAATGCCTCTGAGTCTTCTCTTTAATTCTAGAGGACTATAAATGTTACTGTCAGAAAATTTTCACTGAACTAACTTAAATCGTGTCAGTCAGTCATGTAGAAGAGAATTATACATTTTTAGACTTACTAAATATGCCTGTTAAATGTTATATTTGTATTATATGGACATGTTACTACTTAACAAAAAGTATTCAATTTTGTTACGACTTTATTTAACTATAACATCGACATATGCAATTCGTCAAATCAAAAAAGTTCCGCACTAAAGTAATATTTCGGCAAAATTCAATCGGCGCCGGCGCAAGTGACGTACTAATGCGGTGACAGATGTGGCGTGTGCGCACCCTGGGCTAGGGCTGCCACGCACGCCTCTATTTATAGAATTTGTGGCAAAAAATGTGACATGTTTATATATTAGTTCGCATACTGTATCTGGTAAACACTTGACATGGTTGCCTGACAAAATTAGCAGTAAAATTTAATTTTTTGGATATAATTTGCTAGAATATTTGCGTTTCAGATAATTATGCACGTATGTCATAGATATTACATAGGTGCTTTTGACTTAGGAGGTTTTTCTTTTTTCACACAAAGTAGTCTCATTGATTCGATGATGATTGACTTAATACATCAGTGAAGACTTAACCGTGATCCATGATGATGATGATGTAGAATCTTTTTGCTACGAAAAAAATACAGTTTTTTATTTATCTTACTCTATATAATTTTTTTAACATAAATGAAAATTTTCTCAGTAGCGTTAACTTATTGAGAACCGCTTCCTGACATCCTTTATTTGACCTCAAACTAGTACCTTAACTTTTTTCCCCGCTTTTTCTGCGTCTAACATTATGCTTATGTAACCATTTTTTCTATTACTTATCTGTGTTTGATGAATAAAAAAAAACTTTTTTCTCTACTCCTGACATATGGCGGCACGGCGCGTGCGCCACCACATTGCGCCTGTTTTTTTCGCATCCGATTCGAAATTCAAAATTCAAATATGGCGCATGTGCGCGGTCGCTGATATTGTTGGTTTTTGTTTATTTTTTTTCTTTATTACATACGAACGTCTGGGCTTTTGGATGAAGTAGACTAAATAAACAAATAAAGTAGTTGGAGCCAGGTGGACACCCGACCTGGATGTAGGGGAACTTATAAAAAGGTTTATACAGTACCGATGATCGTATTTTTTTAATCAACAATTAAACCTGTTATTGCAAACCATTTTTGTACTGATACTTGTTTAATTATGGCAGAACAACCTCATTTAATAGTAACATAACTAATTTCACACATGGTAGGAAGGGCTTATACTATGGTAGCTTGACTACTGATAAATATACTTATTGTATGTATGTAATTATTTAAATACATACATAAACTACACCATAAACTTATCACAACTGCGCTATCTCTCCCGGGTGGGAACTCGAACCCACGATCTCAAGCTTAGCAATCGGGGATTCTATTTACTAGACCAACAGGCACTTCATTAAAGGTAAAAAGCCGTCATTGCTGCTAGGTTTTCGTGTTACCCCTACACAAGCACAACCCAGGATTTTTTATCCCAACCTTTTTGCCATCTGTCTCTCGTACTTTTTCATATCATTACGACGGCTGTTTAAGCATATTTTATGACGACCGCAGTCAGGGGTAGCTATTATATTTTTAAAGAGTTTTTTTAAGACTCATAGCTCCTTGAGAGTGCTATTTTAATTAATGTATCTGTGGGATTAGCGCCTTCTAATTTAATTTTTATGTTTTTGAATGAAAACTTATTGTAGTGTGAAAAGGGGTTATTAAATATTAGGTGTTGAGTCGAAGACGTATCTTGATATTGATAGGGTTGTTTATAATATTTGGGTTTTTTACAGGGCGCACGTTAATTACTACTAATACTAGTATATTAGAAAAACTTTTCGAATAGACGAAATCACGGTTTCTGAGAAAATCAGCGCTCACCAAAACTGTATGTCAATCCCCGTCTCTTTAGTATTGGGGGCGATAGTACTTAAAGGGCAGCAACGTGCTTATGTCTTTTGAGCTGCAGGTGTGTACTTACCCTCAGGTGATTTGCCCATTCTAGCATAAAAAGTTACAGTACAGAAAACAAAGATTTTATCAGTATAATTGTTTTCTCTTTCCGATAGTTCATCGTAATAATGTGTTTTCTTTTACACATATTTACTTTAGGTAGTTTACTTGAATATCTTCTTGGTAATTTCTTGTAACATATATTATTATTATCACTGTAAAAAATGACATCGCAATACAATTACGTCACACATCTTACATTTGTACAATCTGTCCAAGTATATATGTCCCCGTGTTTTAACAAAAATCTTCCAGTATTACCATTAATTTGGAGCCTAAGCCCCCACTCTCGAGATTTTAGGGGACTCAAGTCAGCAACGGTATCTCTAGGATTGCAGATTAGTTCTCACTCACCATTAAATGATTCGTTTGCTGAAAAAATATTTCTTATTCCCATCTTCTTCAATCTTCTCCATCTCTGTTGCTACAAATGCTTGATAAGTATGTTATTTTCTTAAAATTTCGCTTATTTTACAACCTACCTGTATATAAGACTATATCGAGCATTTTCTTCAAAAGCTTATTGTAACAAATAGTGATACGTCAGTTTCCGCCAGTTCAATAGATGTGGGGTCAATGCCCCTTATCTCGATATCATTGTGAGCGCTAACGTATTAGTTTTGGCAGCCAGCCGCCGCGCCCGCCCGCCTAGCTACAAGACTATTGTAGCAATTGCTTGCCCAAGTAAATTATGAGTGTCTTATTAGACAATGCGACTTAGTGTTGGGACTTAATATATCGATGTAGACTTTTTCTACTAACTTTTGTTTTGACTGTCAGTAAATCTCCATAATTGGTAGGTATATTATCTATATAATATTAGGTACGAAGTTAGTTAGGCTCATTTTATATCATCATTACATATTATAAAACAAGTCCTTCGCCGCGTCTGTCTGTTCGCGATAAACTCAAAAGCTAATACACGGATTTTGATGCGGTTTTTAGTAATAGATAGAGTGATTCTTGAGGAACGTTTTGTATTAAAGGTAATTTGTTAAATTTTATGGAAATTGACTTAAAATATTACGATATTTGTTGAAGACGTCGGAAAAAAACAAGACGCATATCTTCTCTGGGTAACATAGTCTATACTAGGTATATTTTCCGTAAGGAGCCCGTGCGAAGCCGGGGTAACTCACCCCGCTAGTCAGCGTTTTACTCTAAACACATATTATTATTATTGATTACAATCAAAAAAGGCCTATGTGGGCCAATTTCAAACGAGGCTTATCAATCATCATCAGATTTACGAAGTAAAGATTAAACCTACTTACTTATTAATCAGAAGAGTCTTTTAATTCTATAATGAAGTATTACCACGCAAAATGCGGCGATGAAGAAGTAATTGTTCTCTGCCGATAGAATATCCATTGCCAGAGTGACTTCTCTTGTGTCTATAGCCTTATTTACACCAAGATTTATTGCCAGGCGCACAGAGCGTTCGTTGCTTTGTGTAAAACACAACCCGTTTAAATACAACTGTATTTTACTTAGAAAGAATTCAAACTATTCTCACTTAAATCTTTATTGCACAAATCGACACTAAAATTAATCTTCTTTCTAAATATAGCGGGGTATAAGGTATTCTTGTTCCGCCATGTTCTGAAGTGTCGGACACCGGGACACTCCCGCAGATCTATATATAAACGTCTAGACTGTTCTCTCACATTAAATATGTGGCGAATGCAATAGTGTTAATTGTGAGACCATACGACGTTTTAATCTTGGATGATGTGTCATAGAGGCGGAAGAAATGAACTAATATAACAGCAGGGTTTAGGAGATTGAAAGCGGAAGGACGTAACTGCCCAACTGTGTTGACTGACTTTGACGGTCGACTTTAAGTTGTTCACGATATCCCAACGGTACTTAATTAAGAAAAAACCGATAGTAGGAATGACTCTTTACTCATCTCACATATGACCTTCTGATCTCAAACTAGACCCTGTACTATGGTAAGCAGACCGCGGACAAAAGTATTGAAATATTTCTAAATACATAGATATTATAGATAAATTAGGTAGGTACATCCAGACAATTGTTTTTTGGCTTGGCTTAAAAGAAAAAAATAAAAATTATTGACAAAAAAATTATTGACGTGCAGTTCAAAATTCGAATTTTTATTTAAATGTAATTTTCTATCAAAATTATAAAAAAGGTTGCAATGTTCCTCGATTTAAAAAAGGAATCATTTCAAAAGCTCAATGACATTTAATTCCTCAACATTGTTACAAAAGAAAAAACAAACAATTGCAAATGGCGACATTTTCATTACAAACTTACTTTACGACGACGATTGCGATCAGTTCACACTGTTAAACATAACATAATGGGCTTTTAAATGACCATTTCAATAACACGACAAGGAAATTACCATTGCGTACTATCTCTTTTATTTTATCTTTAATTATTTCGCTTTGATTGAAAAGAAATGGGGTTTATTCGAACGAATGACAGTTATATGTGTCTTGGTAGGTTTGTTAAACAGATTTTGGAGTCATTAAGGAAGTCAAATTCTTGTCTTTTTTTATAAATTATGTGTTTTTTATTTTATGACTGGCCATCCATTATGCTCCCTAGAGTAGTTTTCTTTTAATGTAATTACAATTTTCCTATCTTCAGCTTCTCAAGTGTGTGTCATAATGAAGATATTTTCCGACGTGTTTGTATTGATAAGAGACGATTGTTACAACCTAAAGGTGTATTATGTTGTTTATATCATTGTTATTGTTGTGTTGAAGCAAATAATTTGTAGATTAGTCTAGCTAGTGGTTAGTGATCTTACGCCAGAGTTTGTGGGTTCCCATCCCACCCAGTACCGATTATTTTATTGTGTCTGTATGTAATTTATCCTAATGTATTCATAAATTTATGTGACTAATTAGGCTTGTTCTCTACTACTGCAAAATCTTGGCGTTAAAAGATGCCTCTCTGAGATTAAAAGACGTGAGTGTAGCTATTTATATAATTAACTGTTTTGTTATCAGACGTATAAAATATTAAAGCTCCTTAAACGAACGACAATAGCTAAAATAATAGAACACCAAATGATATGTCGTAAATTAATCTGAAAATAAACCCTGTATCTCCGTGTCGGACTGTTGTGATAGCATTTAACTGAACGTAGCTTTTAGCCGGCGCAGGCGCAAATAAACAGCGCGCGGGCCCCCAACAGACTTATTGCGTACAGACTTTAGAAAGAACAATATCTGAACACTTTATTTAAAACTAGTTGCGACCTGTGGATCTGCCTGCGTGTATATCAGTTATCGCGGTAAACAGTAGCCTATCTTCCTCAAGAGTCAAAGTACATATCTCCATCTCCAGTCCAAATTTGATTGAAATCGATGCTGCGTGCTAATCATGAACGCGTATAGACAAACAGAGTTACTTTCGAATTTATAATAATAGTGTGGATAGAGGCGGGAAATTTGAGGCAGAAATAAGTAAATACTCGTAGGTGCAGTTCGTTCGGGCGCTCGCGGAAGAACTGACATTCAGGTAAAACTGGTTAAACTAGTAGCCGAAACTTAATAATATTGGGAATAATAAAGGCTGGGAAGAAGAAATAGGTTGGTAGGTGGACCAACTATCAGCAAAGAGGCATTAACATGGAAAACTTTATAATATGCAGTTAGAACAATTTAAAAGCGCCATAAGTAATGCATCGACGGTGAACGACCTTCGCTGTCACCTATAGATAAGACACAAATCCTGTACTAGGTTTGGAGTGTCAGAATTAAGCGGAGGGTTAAGTTGAAACTACAGTGACTTAGCTGGTGAAAACCAACGAAAATTTTTCTTGGAGGCTGACTCGAGTCGAAAACAAATAGCTGTAGACCAGGTTACCAGGACCAGGTTAGGTTTATGATGATTACGCGAATAAAATAGAAAGTAATTAAAAAAAGAGTATTTTTTTAACATTTTTAAAATTAGATCATAAAACATCTTCAAGTATTACACGATATTTTCATAGTCCTACTCTTTTATTTTGCGATTAATTACTTTATTAATTAATAATTGAATTACTTTTCCGAATGTTATGTCTACACTGATGTTGAACTCTTGCGCAGATCAAAGCGGGTACAGGACGGGATGCGCAGACGACTTCTCGACGCCCCCCGCCGCACTCAACCCCCTCCGTCGTCTCGCGTGGCGCTAGCGCAGTATATTTGCATGCGAGACGCATTCGATTGAATACCATTAACAATGTCAATGATTGAGTTCGTAATGTGAAACTAACGATGACTTGTTTATGAGTTAACGATGAGGGTTTATGAGATTTGTATTATCTTGATTCGTTGACGTTTAATTTAGTTATAAGTTCATAAAGTCTATAAGGAATCCTGATCAGTGTTTGTATAAAGGTTTAGTTATGGCGAATTGCTGAAGACTAGGCTTGAATGGATCTTCTTTAGGTTATCATTTGATTTAAATCAACCTCTTTCCCTTTCATAAACTTGAATCATAGTTATACACACGGGATATGAAATAACTTACCAGGTTTCCATGTGTGTTTGTAAAATTCATTCTTTCTCCGCGACACCACCAAGTGGTGTCATGGGAAATCACTTAGGCTTTCTGACACGTCCTTGTCAAGGAATCATCTAAATCCCTATAATACCTCCAACAGTATCACAGAGAACTGAGATAGTCCCTGTGACACCTTATATTTTTCCTATACATGTGTGTGAATTGTAAATAACTCATTTCTTAACTCAAACGTTTGCGATATTAGTTGATTGTTTTAAAACTATTGCTCGTTTTCAGGGTTCTGTGCCAAAGGCAAAAAACGGAATCCTTATAGATTCGTCATGTCCGTCTGTCCGTCTGTCTGTCCGTCCGTATGTCACAGCCACTTTTTTCCGAAACTATAAGAACTATACTGTTGAAACTTGGTAAGTAGATGTATTCTGTGAACCGCATTAAGATTTTTACACAGAAATAAAAAAAAACCCATACTTAGAACTGAAACTCAAATTTTATATTTTCATCAAACCCATACGTGTGGGGTGGGGTATCTATGGATAGGTCTTCGAAAATGATTAGAGGTTTTTAATATGATTTTTTTCAAAACTGAATAGTTTGCGCGAGAGAAACTTCCAAAGTGGTAAAATGTGAGTAACCCCCTGGAACTTCTAAAATAAGAGAATGATAAAACTAAAAAAGTATATGATATACATTACCATGCGAACTCCCACCGAAAATTGGTTTGAACGAGATCTATTACGTAGTTTTTTTTAATACGTCATAAATCGTAAACCGCAAAAAAAACACTATTATTAAAACATCGATCAAAGTTACAACGAACTACAAGAATTTTTAATATTATTTTACTTGCTGCTACGGAACCCTTCATGGGCGAGTCCGACGAGCACTTGGCCGCTTTTATTAATTTCTCTAGCTAGTAGGTACTAGTTCATTAAAATTACATGCACTTCATATTACTGGCCACGTATATCTTTTGTCGTAATACATTGAAATCGCTCTTTAATATTCCTTCGCCTGTCTAATTGATGTCCCGTAAAGGGCAGCTAATTACCGCCGAGTAGCTTGCGAAACATTTATACACGATAAATATTTATGTAATGATAGCTGCTATATTTTCTACAGTCGACATTTTACCGTGGGAGAGTCACTCGTGACACGGCCGACAGAAAACCAAGGCTATGAAATAAATAAATAAATAGTTGGATATCTAACACACAACGCCATCTAGTCCTAAACTAAGCAGTGCTTGACTTATGGCGACTAGACAAATGATATTAACACATACTTTTATTTGTAAATACATACATATTATACATAGAAAACACCCAAACTCCGAAACAAATATTTGCAGATCATACAAACATTTGGTTCGACCCCGGAATCGAAACCTCATGCACAGCAGTCACGTACGTTACCACGGTGTCAACGAGGCTGTCAAAGTTCTTTCACTGGTGTCCAGCAAGTGTGTAAAGTTAGTGACCCAACCTTCTCCCCAATTTTGGGAGGGGTTACACAAAGGGTAGTACTTTTATCCCTCGGAATGTATGTAGCTTTCTAAAGTTAGTAGACACTTATCAACAACTGACTAGTCTCCTTTTTTGCTCCCTATGTAGTTTAAAAAATTCAACCTTCCGACTGCACGAATGGTGTAATGATTTAAGCTCTTAAGCGGTCGCCACGCGCTCTTTTCTACTGCCCTGAGTGTTGTGGGTCAAACATGGTCAAACCCCACTCGGGACAACAGTTTGTGTGATCCACAAATTGTTGTTCTGAATCTGGGTGTCCCTCTCCTTTAATAGTAACTCCTCTGAAACAAATAAAAATATATCAGTTTATAAACGACAGAGTCCAAAAACCAGAACCGAATGAAAACCTTCGCCTTTTTTGAATTCGGTTAGAAATGACTGTACATATTCTTGATTAATGAGTATATTGATTTGGAAAACACAAGATTAATGACATTACGCAACAAGGCATTACAACATCATGTATTTGTTTGTTTCGTAAAAAACGTTCGCAACACAGCACCCATAGTTTTGCCCATAACTTTGACATAACAGCATTGTTATTCAAATGTACTCCAAATATCAGAGATTTTTGTACTAGTACTACATCTTACTCGCAATTTCGTTAGCGTGAAAACGTATTAACTAGCTGATACGCGTAATTTTGTCTGAGTTACAAAATAAATAAATATTCCCTCTTCTTTTGCAATGAGATTAGTGATAGGTACTAGGCTCTTGTTGGCGCTAGTGGGATGTTTTATGATCATCTTAATAAATAAAATAAAATATTATTATTCAATCATAAGGACAACATACTTATAATTTGTTTTGTAGATAAGGAATGACCGTCATTGAATAGGTTATCCATCGTAAGAATTTTTCAATTTAAACCTGCTAATTCTGATAACTTTACTTAAATTAGAGCTTAAACATTAACAGTTTCTGTAAAACTATTGAGACTATAATAAGTCGTACACAAATCCATGTTACTACAGTATTCGATATATTCTAAATGTTAGTATCTTTACAAAAAAACCATGGTGTAAGGAGATGATTCACTGAAATTACTGATCACTCTTGTTTGAGCGTTTGCCAAAAAATGTTTTCTTACAATTTATACTACAAAGCTATTTCTTTTTTGTTTTACATATAGGGAGAGTAAATTCCTTGCCAATGTTGAACAATATGAATACATTAGCCTTAGGCTTCCTATCAAAATATAAATGGTGGTGAAAAACAGACAACTTTATATGCGTATCGTAACTTTTCCTCTTCAGTCCCATTATGAATTACTACTATAGTGAGTGAATTACTACATTATGAACTACTATAGTGGAGGCTACCCCATGATGTCAAAATACACATAATATATGTTTACAAACGCGTCTATTGAAGATTGATTAATGAGCTTGAGACACTTCTATACAGTAAAGAAGATTTGTCATGCTAGGACAAATGACCCGGCTCGATCGGAGTGAAACTATGCCCTCAAAGAAGATTCTCTTCTTTAGTTTGTTCTATCAATCTGTCGCCATTGCTAATCGAAGATTTTTCACAATGAGCGCAAACTGTCCCAGTCTTAGGCCTGCCAGCCACTTTCTTCAAATCATCGGTCCATCGTATCCCTGGGCGACCTGCACTACGTTTGATTTTCGCGGTCTCCGCTCAAGCACATTTAGCTTATATTCGTCTATTCACATTATCTATAAAAAACATCTGAGCAATCTAAACTAAGCAATCAACTCAAGCTATAATTTATTAGTTAATGATAATCCACTTATTTCTTTTTAAGGACGCGGAAATTGAAAGAAAAGATAAACTATCCAGCACCCGGAAAAAAGAATTAAAAACAGTTTCGTCGTGAATCCGTTCACAAAATACTTCAAAACATTTCCCTGAAAATGGGGTCACGTTTTCCCAGTTGCAGCGGCGGCTCATATATTCGATGGTGTTGCCATTATAATGAATATAACTTGTGAATAGAAAGTGTATGTGATATTTGAGTGAGAATAACATTTGTTAAAGGTTCCGCACTTCACCTACGCCACAAATTCGCAGACAGCTAGCCTCGATCCAAGATGGAGGATAAAGCGATTAACAAAGACATTTAATGATTATTTTTAAACTTTCACGATCATAATTATATTGTTGAGCTTAGGGTGGAATTCTTGCTTTAATTTCTTATCCTCTTATCAACAAAACATCCTCATCATGACGCGGTCATGTCTTTATAAAAATGAAACATGAAAGCTATGAAAAGACAACTTAAGTAAATCGTAGGTATCTGTTTCCAAAAAAGGTTGTTAGATAGACCAAGCAACATAATTAAGTTATTTCTGAGCAGACACACAAAAGAGGATTAGGCACATTATGTTTTTTTAAGGAAATTTCTAATGGATGAAAATAACACAAGCGTTCTAATCATTTAGAATTTAGCCAGTAGCGTTCTTATTTTATACCATGCTAATGATAGTACGTCTGGTCATCCAGTGAACGAACCAAAATGGCGCCAAAAATAAATTCTATTCTTCGAACGCGTTTAAATTTATAGACAATACAATTCTTTTTTTAAACTGTTTAAAATAATGTGCTATTTTTTAAAGCGACCATCGAAATGAGACATCGCATTTTGTCTGTTTTTTTTAATGATTTGACAGATGGTTTGTTTTTTATTGAAGTAGTGTTGGGCGGAAATTGTCTGTGACGAGTTGCGGTGACATCCAAAAGCTTACAATATCGTTTATGGAATACAAATTATCAATAATTGTTTGTACAGTTACGTCCACCTACACGCTATGTATCCGACCGATGTATCATATGTTTGCCATTGAATATCAAGTCGAATTTTTTTGTAATTTATTGATTTTCATAAAATTCGTTTTTTTGGCAGAAAATTTAAGTTAACATTTTTCGATTTTCATATGACATTAATTTAAGCACCTTTTACTTTTCTTATGTTAAACCTCCTTTTTAATATCTAACTTAAGTAAGTAAGTTTAGCTTCTTATTTACCTACATGTATGTTTTAAGAGATTGTCAGTGACCCTCACAATAAGAATTTAAAATGAAAAATAACTGAAAATAGGTGCAAAACTTAATAATTTAGCTTATAATAAAGTAAGGATATTTGTTGCGTAATAACACCAAAATGGCTCTACAAAAAAAAACCGACTTCCAAAAAACATCCAACGAAAACTCTCTGCCAAAAAAACACTTAAAAGCGTAAAATAAACTGGTTCTTCATAAATTGCCTATACCTAATTCTTTATTCATTTAAATAGTAGTATTATAATGTGTGCTAGGTACCTAGAATCTGTTTGAAGTCGGTGCCAAGTGACTATTGCTTAGACTTTTGTAATTGTTCGTTTGTATTATTTTTGGCTTAGCACCGACTTCAAACAGATTTTAGGTACCTAGCACACATTATAATACTACTATTTAAATGAATAAAGAATTAGGTATAGGCAATTTATGAAGAACCAGTTTATTTTACGCTTTTAAGTGTTTTTTTGGCAGAGAGTTTTCGTTGGATGTTTTTTGGAAGTCGGTTTTTTTTTATAAAAAGTTTTTATTTTTCAGTTTTTAGTGCAAACAATAGTAGGTAAGTAGTAAGTTGAACTATTTCATCAAATTTCATCATCAAGAATACAAATTAAGGTCTATACGTATGTGTAATATTAAAATCATCCTCTAATCCCTAACTGTTGAAGAGTTTAATCTTCTATCACCAGTTCACCTAAATAACTTGAAAGTATACGACTGAAGGTCTTTAGATACGTATGAAATTGAAAGAGATTATCCTCCAACTCCTAACCGTTGAGGAGTTGTACCTTCCACCTTCCATCATCAGCTTACCTAAATAATTTGAAAGGATACGAGTAAAGGTAACACATATACATATGATATTTAAAGATATATCCTCCAACTCCTAACCGTTAAGGAGTTGTACCTTACATCATCAGCTCATCATCATAAAATGATGACTACCAGACGCAAATACCAGTGTAACTTCAGAAAATATACGTAAAACATAGTATGTGCCTATAAAAAGTGAGGGTTTCCCTCGATTTCTCCGGGATCCCATCACCAGATCCTGATATGCTGGCAATGGGACCACCTCGGAAGCATACCCTTTCGAATACAAAAAAAAAATTCAAAATCGGTCCACAACTGACGGAGTAATCGCTGAACATACATAAAAAAAAAAAAAATACATACAGTGGAACATAGAACCTCCTCCTTTTTGGAAGTCGGTTAAAAACTGAACTGCAACGTCAACTGCGGGAAAAAGAAACTTTTAGATGAAAAACAGATTGATTTTGAACAGTAAAAAAACAAATATATGGTTATAAAAACATATATTTTACCTTAACTTTTATATGGGTATGTAATAACTAAACGCGTTTTTCTATCGTCTGATGTGACCCACATAGTTTATAAACATTATAACAACAAATAACAGGATCAGATAAACCGCTACACATTGTGACGAACAAAAGAGTCTGTATACCTCTAGACATCTCCACTAGACGACATCTGTTCCTCGCGAATACACACATGCCGATCCAAATAACTATTGAGTTGCGTACGCGCACTTACACTTAGCCATAAGAAAATAAAGTCTAAATTAGATTAACAGTAAATATTATAAAAACATTAAAATCTATTAACATTTTTAGCTTTACCTCCGTTAGAATAAGGCCGGTTTTAGTTTGAAATCCTTTTTTTTCTTAATATATTTTTTTCGGAAGTAAATTCATATGGTAAGGAGCACGGGCGTGTCACGTTTCGCGGCAGATGCGCGTTTAATTTCTGCGCACGCGTCTCCTCTCGGCGACGACGAATTTTAAGCTCTGTTTAATTTTCTAGTTGCTTTTGAGATTTTTTTGACCTCATACTTTGTGGTTGTGTTTAAACAGCAGCAGCAAATAGCGCAGCCATAATTTATTATGAAAACGAGACTCCAGAAATGGTTCTGTTATATAGGATAACAGGACTTTTTCTGGTTGTAGAGTTTTAGGGAGTAGAGTTTTTGGCCAAATAAATTCAACATATTTTGATACTACAGATTGTGATCAACTGGCTTCTCGTCTGGTGGTTAGCGACCTAATGGTTAAGTCAGAGGCTGTCAGATTAGGAGTTAGGGTTAAGCATATCCGATAACGCGGTGGTAAGGGGTCTGAGATTGCAGATCTCGCAGGGTCTTAACTGAACTGAATTGACTGAACGATTGCTAAAGGTGTTTGTATTACAATCGAGACCGATGCGATGGCTTAACATGCTCTCGCGGCACGGAGTGGTCTCATTGTGTTAAGATTGGTCATCCATCTGTAGAATAACCTAAGTTTGCTTAACTTTGCAACCTACCTGTCATTATCGAGTCAAAAATTCATATTAAAAATTTAAAGACAGCAATACAGACTTTGCAAGTCGTTATATTAGTGCTATAATAAAGAGAAACTTGTTAGTTTTAACAATTAACTTTTGTAGGATTGTTGTCATTTGTCTATGTGCTACTTACTTTTTTAAACTCTAGAGCTAAGTCAACAAATGCCGCTGGCCTTATTGTAAACTTTCTGCCTACTTACCTTTTTTAAGTTTTATCATCGCTGGCTGCTGAAATATCTTTATACTTATTACCTTTTTACTCTGCTTGATGCAAAGTATGAGTAGAATCCAAGAGTAGGGGCCATCATTCTAATTACTAATGCAGACAATACCTACCTAATATAAAAGATCAGATTAAAGATAAAATAATGTTTTTTTAAAAGATGAATAGACGATGAAAAGAAGATGAAAAACTATTCTTGTATAATATGCCAAGTTCTTTATTGAAAAAATTCAAGCATAACCTCTTTATGTTCTACCGTTCCTTCTATTTCCTATAGAAATAAAAACTCTTTGAAGACTGGTCCACTAATCACATACACAGGTGATCATTGCTTTAGAGCATCAAGCAAAGCCAATGGATTCCTAACGAAGCCAAAGTTACCAGCACATACACAGTAATACACACTATCCTCCAAAGAAGTCCTACGATCTCACGTCACTTTCTCCATCATGCAAATGACATGAACTTGTTCGCACGTGCGGTGTACCTGCGCAAACGCACCCAGCTGCGCGTGCAGCTGCTACTAACAGTATCCCACAGCTGGACCAGACACATGCCCATGTATAAATACATCTCAGAGAACAGTTTTGGGGATTAGACTAGATCTTTGAACTGGTCTGGTGGTTGTTTAAAAAAACTTTATTTTTACTAATCTAATCTACCTACAGTTTTTTGTTATTTATCCGGTTATTTCTCCTCATAAGGAATAATTAGGTTAAAATAATGTACATAAATAACAATAATAAAAAAAACTTTTTTCGTGATGGTAAACAAAACAATTATTGGAGTCGATATAAAATTACATAATTATTTTCCACACGGATGTTTTGATCGAACTTCCTCGTGTTTGCATGTGCATGCAAATCCAGGATCATATAAAATTACGTAAGCATTTTAATGAATAATGCAGTAAACAAGAAAAATACCGAATTATCCAATATCTTCTCCGTGGAGTATAATCGCTTGATTGCCGCCAACACGAAACGGCCACATGATTGAACCTAAATTCGCAACAAACCCTCAGGATATTTTTTGAGATGCTTAGAATTTGATAATCATTGCGTTTAAGATAATTTTGTTTATGATTTTCATTATGATTAGTCCCGATTTGCTAGGAAATAAAATAATGCACTACAGTTTTTTTAAATCATGTTTTAAAAACTCTATAAACCTATTAATTATAAATAAGTTCTGCTTGTAGGTTTTGCAGTAAACATACTTAGATTTCTTTTAAATAAATATTTGAGAAATCCAACAAAGTTATGTGTAAATCAGACTGCTGATATACTTCCTCGTAAATTACTAAATAGGCTAGTTTACTAAATAGGCTACTAAATATATTTATGCGGCGTTACCTGGCTCTGAGGCGCTCCATTTAAGGCTTGGAGCGCAAGCGAGAGCATCTTTCTCTCATCATTTCATCAATGTTTCGTTATGACGTTGTCACGTTAAACTATCGTTCGTAAACAGACTTTACAGACAACCATTTTTTTATTAAAATAACAAGTAAACAAAGCGAAAACATTTCGCGTGCAACTAAACGCCGCAGGTGAACATAATGTCTGAAACATACTATTTAGTGATATTAAACTCAGAGCAGTATCGAAACGCATGCGTTCGTTCTATTTTTGAAATTTGAACTTTTGCGTTCGAACATACGGTAATCATAGCTTATTTTTGTTTTATTTTATTGCATAAAGCCTGTATCGCCTTCTTAACTTATCTATGGAGTAAAAAAAAATGTCGTAGCATCTGTATTATATATAGTGTCGTATTTATAGGAATTTGTAAATTTTACACAGTTTTATTATTGTACATACTATTCATTTTATTGCTTTTTAATTTTAAAATTCCAAAATATCTTGTTAAAGTTTAACTTCATTCGGACGAGTTTCTGTAGTAATATAAAATTAAAAAATTGTAGCTCTGCCTGAAGAGAATACAATTTTATAAAAAAAAAAACCTTTATGCAGCCTTCAAGGGCTCAGTAACGGTATTTTTTTTAATAAAATTGGTTTGGTCTATATGGAATGGTGAATACATTGTCACTTACACTAGACCTGGCTTGCACAAAGTCATAAGTGGAGAATCCACTGTGATTCGAATTCCAATTGTCAAAGGACGACGGTGGGCGCTTACCATCAGGTGACTCATGTGATTCTTCAGACACCACCCCCCTCTCTCCCCCTTGACTATTTTAGTAAAAATATATAGAAGAAAATTATTTTCCTATTTTCTCAATATTTAAGCGAAGCAACACTGAAATATGTATAAAATTAAGCTTAAACCACAGGCGGCGCCACTTAGGGCAAATTAAACTCGGGTTCTTCTTTAACCGCATTTAGGGGTCGCGATTTGTTCATAAAAAATATTTAAGGAGTCAATGCCCTCAGTTGCCATCTGGCGTGCGCTCGCGCCGGTTAAGGGTCTTTGGACACTGCTGTGTAACGTTCGATTGCTAGACGAACATCAATTAGTATGTAGTTAGAAGAATAGTCTTATTGTTTCGATATTTTGTACGTATGAGTCTAAGATGAATATTAAAAAGTACTTATTTGGCATGATGGTTTTATATATTGGTGTGTTACATCCAACCTCACTTTTCTGTAATCTGCGAGTGTTTGCTCTTTAAACAAACTGAGCGAAACACTCAAATTACGGCACAATACAACCAGTAGATGATATTAAACACATATGTCTTAGAGATTAATATAAGACGGCCTCCGTTAAACTGTGAACAATCAAGAGGAACAGTTATTATTTTGTGTCGCCAAATCAAATTAAATTAGAAGTGCCTGGGCATCGAACGAATGGCCTCTAATTTTTGTTTTTGACACTCATTTTACATTTTTTTACGAAAACTGGAATTAACTAAATTACTCACTAGGCCTTAATTTTTTTGGACGCCATACTGCATTGCCTGTGTTCGCAATGAGTATGGTGGCCCCAACTGTTGGATTGTACTCAAGTTCTCTATCAGGCTGAGCAGAGTCACTTTGGCAGGCTGTCAAATAATAAAAAAGTCAAATTTAATACTTAACCATTATTTTGTCCCCACAACAAATATTTGTTTCGGAGTTTGGGTGTTTTCTATGTATAATATGTATGTATTTACAAAAAAATATATATATATGTATTTGTATCAGTTGTCTAGTACCCATAACACAAGCTCTGCTTAGCTTGGGACTAGACGGCGTTGTGTGTTAGATGTCCGAAATATTTATTTAAAAAAAAGAAAAAAAAAACTGAAATTAATTTACGAAACCTGGTAATAAGGGTATTATGTAGTTTGGTAGGGACCAAACTACATAATTTATCAGTTGCCCTTTGGTTTAGTGTGCAAAGACCTTAAGCTTTAAGAAACCACTTTATATTAAATACACCCCTTAATAATTACTCCAAACCAATTTTGCGATTCAGAACATTCTTTTGTTTAAAATTGAACCGTATTTCATAAACAGTAAAGATCTAATTAAGATTACTTTCAAAAAAGGTGTTGTTTAAAGGGACCTCAATGACTTCTTTATTACAAAGGAATAGAGTCTTTTATGTGGTAATAAAATTACATTTGTGGTAAAGATTAAAACGATAATTCATATAATTAAATGAATGTTTATATAACATTAAATCATGATACATATCGCTAACAAATTCACCCTCGTGTGGTTGCACTACTAATGTGGCAAAAAAGCATTTAATTACTAAATGATATTTTACAGGGGTCAGTTTGTCGCAGACTACAAGAATGCATAATTAATTAGTATTAATGAAGTAATATACAATATATGATGATATGTCACAAATGTAGTTATTGAAGGTAGGGCTCACGTCAAGTTTTAATAGATAGTAGAGCTACGCTGATTTCAGCACGGTTGGGCCGGCTCGACCGGGGCGGTACTACCCTCGCACAGAAGATCAACGTAAAATGACAGCGTTCGTGCTGTCGTGTTTCGTTGGTGAGTGCGAGACCGGAGGCTCAATGACGCAGAAGCCTCACCAGGCCGCCATGGTGTGGGTCATCGTGCTGCATTGTTGCATGCGCAAAGAGTATGGTGACCACCACTCTCACCATCAGGAAGAATAGAGTCATTTTGGCAGGGCCATACATAAAAAAATGAAAGAACTTGTATCGTAGTATTTTTTTTTTCCAATCAAGCTATTATAGAAAAGGTGGCTAGTGCGGACAGCGAGCATTGTATGCATCAATGTACCTATTTGATACGGGTTTTTTAATGATATAGGGGGCAAACGAGCAGACATATCGCCTGATGGTAAGCGATTACCACCGCCCATGAACACCCGCAACACTAGAGGCGTCACAAGTGCGTTGCTGGCCTTTGGGGGATGGGGGAGGGGTTGGTGGATGGCCTCCGGTATCCTCACTCACTCGGTGAAACACAGCGTAACCGCTGTTTCACACCGGTTTACTGTGAGGCCGTGGTATCATTCCGGTCGAGCCGGCCTATGCATGCCGAAGCGTGGCTCTCCCACGGCTAAAGTTCAATACCGCTAACCCTAAAATAAATGCATTGCCAATAAATCTATTTTTTTTTACTATTATGAATAATATCGGGAAACTTTTCATTCGGTAGGTACCAAGTTCCCCGTTCCCTAAGGGGGGAGGGAGGTAAACACGGAATATAGCGTGTAACCCTGGCCATTTGTCAACTCGCTCGATTAAATCTCACATCGGATTTGCCCGACGTATTGTAGGCCTACTCTGTATTGGCCTAAATCCATTAAAAAAATAAAGAAACATCGCATTTTTTTATAGTAGGTACTTTAAAACTATGCTGATTTTATAGAGTTGGTTTTTAATTAATTATTAATATTGACTTACAAATCATATATAATAAAACAATTATTTATCACAAGATATTTAAATAAATTTAGGTATCTTCTGATAAGCAATAACCAAACCAAAACCTTTATAAAATGAAAATTTTACTCGTTCTTATAAAATGGTCCATGTAATATATTGCATTGCCTCAGTATTGCATGTGCTAAGGTGTCAACATTTAATTCTTTAGTAACCACACTGTTATTTCTACACTCGTGTGAAGTTATGGATCAGATAAACTTCATAATTACTTTGTCTACATGTTTAGTTGCTTATATCACACTGATCACATGAGCCTACTAAGTGAGGGACAATTAGCAGTGGAAGAGTTATCCTTCACCACATATAGTCTAAGCTGCTAGCTCACTCAAAGTGATCATAGCCTCACACGAAATCGGTGTTAAAAATTGTGCCGTCATCGCCACCTCAACATCCTCTTGCTCTAATCCTAGGAGTAGAGAGATGGCACTCAGGGGCTGGCAATGCGCTTGGGTCTTTTTGTTGCATGGCAGGTGAGCGACTTTATCCCCTAAACTCTAAACCATTTTAATAAGTAAATTTGAAGGAACCTGTTAATCTACTAAGCCAGAGACTGTTATTTAGTAGACTAGCTGACTCATGCAACTTCGTCTGCGCCTCTTCTTAATCATGGTCGCCTCCCATTGGTCTAAGCATGATGTTCACTATCCTAACTTAGGCGCGTTAGCAAAACACACATAAAAAAAAGCGGCCAAGTGCGAGTCGGACTCGCCCATGAAGGGTTCCGAAGCAGCAAGTAACATAATATAAAAGTTCTTGTAGTTCGTTGTAACTTTGATCGATGTTTTAATAATAGTGTATTTTTTTGCGGTTTACCATTTATGACGTATTAAAAAAAAACTACTGACTAGATCTCGTTCAAACCAATTTTCGGTGGAAGTTTATATGATAATGTACATCATATATTTTTTTTAGTTTTATCATACTCTTATTTTATAAGTTACAGGGGTTAGGGGGGGGGGGACACATTTTACCACTTTGGAAGTGTATCTCGCGCATACTATTCAGTTTAGAAAAAAATGATATTAGAAACCTCAATATCATTTTTGAAGACCTATCCATAGATACCCTACAGGTATGGGTTTGATGAAAAATTTTATTTTTAGTTTCAGTTCAAAGTATGGGGACCCCCAAAATTTATTGTTTTTTTTTTATTTTTGTGTGAAAATCTTAATGTGATTCACAGAATCATACATCAACATTGTAGTTCTTATAGTTTCGGAATAAAGTGACTGTGACATACGGACGGACAGACAGACAGACAGACGGATGGACAGACAGACAGACAGACATGACCGGTTCCGTTTTTTGCCTTTGGCACGAAACTCTAAAAACGTGAAAATCGTTTAGATAGTTTCCGAGTTCATCGTAAGCAACAATCTGATACGAGAATAATTCATATCTGATTTATCGGCCTTGTAGTCACTACAGACTCAGCCTAATCTGAAATCAAACTAATTTCTGTGTTAAATTATTATCCAATGCCAAAGTTCACCAATCTCACTGTAAATTCCACCATAAAACTGTAAGACCACGTGAATCGTAAATCCGTATGAGCCTGTATAACTAGTACAAGCAACCCTCAATTGGCTCACGCGACGAACAGGCATTAGACGGTTAATTTTTTGGTGATCCCAATCTACTAAAGTCGGCAGTGAAAAGTTTGTCGGCACATACAAACCTCGTTTGCATATCTAACTCATAAACGCATGGATTTAATACGACTTCAATGGCGACAATTAACGAAATTATTGTTACATTTTGTATTGTTTATATTTATGGTGTTTGTTGGTTGTTTAACTATCAAGATCGGTGTTGGGAATTGTATTTCTTAGGAATATAATCGTAATACAGAAACATGGAAGTAAACTAGAGAATTAAAGTATGAATTCTGCTTGTGGTTTATTATATTTAAGAATTGCATTTTGCTTATGATAACACAATATTTTGGGTATATATATGTACTCTTAGTAAGATATTAAATAAAAAAACATTCTTATATAATTCACTTTTTCAGTGGTTCAAAAGGTTGTCAATCTACCCTTCTGCGTAATTAGAATGTGAAATTGAGGCTGCGATATCGAAACGATTCATATACATTGTGTAATTTCCTACGGAATAAATTGGAATTAGTTAAATCTATAACCAATAAACTTAAAAGTTAATCTTTTGAGACTTTACAAAAACCATAATAAGTTAAATCAGAGTAAAGTTTTTAACTTAAATGTACGATCAAAATAGTAGCAAGAACGGACGTTTTAAAGAAGGTTATTTCGCATTCCACAAGTGAGCAATCAAATGCACAATATAACTACCATGCATATTAATGGAATGCACAAAAATTACTCGATTCCTTTATGGATTTTTTTACTTATAAAGTTATACAGAGGCTTAATCGTGAATGAAACCGTTAACCCTGTTTTATGACGCAGATGTTTAGACTCACTAACCTACTTCGACTTAAAAGTTACGAGTTCTCAAATACCTGATCCTGCTGATACGAGACTTTATTTAGATTACCGTTAACCCATATAGTTAAAAAACTCTTTCGGCATGTCCTTGTCGCCCTTGGATATCTGCAAACCTACACCTGTTAACAACACTGTTTTTTTTTTAAGTGTTACACTTGCATAATTTTGCAATTTTAGCATTTCCCTTTTATGTGTATCGCCATGTTTGATACTCTCTTTATGATGCATCTGAGATCGAAATCATTTTCTTTCTTCAACAAAATTACTAGAGCGTCGGATTAGTATTCAATTAGTTACAGGTTCACTTCTCAATTGGTGTACTACTGACGTAAAACACTTCTAACACAGGCTATATGCTAACGATGATCATGGTAATCAATTCAAGGATGAGTCTATTACTTTACATAACATTTCAAATACGTAATTTAAACTTTTTTATGGAATAAGTGGCAAACGAGCAGCCGTATCACCTGATGGTAAGCGATTACTGCCGCTCATGGATACCCGCAACCCCAGAGGCGTCACAAGTGCGTTGTTAAGTTGTTAAACACAACGCAGGCGCTGTTTCACATCGGTTTTCTGTGAGGCCGTGGTATCACTCCGGTCGAGCCGTCCCAGTCATGCCGAAGCGTTGTTTTCCCACTTTCTTCTAAATATTATCCATATGTGCTTATTTTAAGGTCTATAAGGTCTGTCAGCTTTAAATGGAAGAGATCAATAAAATATTTAGCTCCATCTCATATTTTTTTTGTAACAACAACCTGATTCTCTTATTCACTCTTTCTAATAATATAGTTAATTCACAAACCTTGGAAAGACTATGAGCTTATTACCTCATTCCCCAGACGTCAAATTTTTTTTTACAAAGAATAACACATAAATCGCATAAATTCTAGTTACCACACATAAAGCAAGCTGTCTATTATACTTGTAAATTGGCCATACAGTGACCGCAGTCTCACATTGACCCACTCGACGCCCAAAAACCACTCGAAAACTTCCAAATCAGCAAACACTTAGTACCGGAAAAACATCATACACATTATTTGTGTTTGTTAGTCACGGAAGTTAAAGATGTGATGGTTTTTCTGCGAGTGCCGCCCCTCGCCACGTGTCCGCAAACTCTGAATGTCTTCTAAAAGCGGGACTAGTATAGACCCTTGTGGCACACCTGCCCTAAAATCCAAGATAACTCAATTTTTCTTAGACGAAATTGAGTTTTATCGATGTAGGAATAAGATTTAATAAGGGTGCATGATAAAATTGTAAGTGTCGAGCGTATATTTGGCAGGAAGAGGGTGTACATTGAATTATATTTAGTCGTAAGCTCCCTACGGTTATGATCGAACAAACGATACGTCGGCAAGGTGTGCAAGGCACGCTCCTTCTCATAATATTTTCATCGAGTACTTGAGTTATTTAGATAATAGGGTAATATTAGGTACCGGTATTTTGATGGGATTTCTATGGCATTATGGGTTTTTAGACCACATGTCACATTTTAAGAAAGAAAATATTTAAACACTAGGAGGTTAGTTACACTACTGATTAAAAACTTGCAGTTAATTATTTTCTTGTGCCTATGGCAGTCCACTGTCCAACGTTGTCTTGCCAGTCCCCATCCCGCACTCGGCCAGTGTGGGCACGTATGGCTTTAATCCTCTCCTGAGAGGAGACCCGAGTCCAGCCTCTCCAATTGCACGCCACTTGATTTCATCCTCGACTTCTCACATCCAGCTCCTGCCAACCATCCTGCGCAAGACTTCACTCCTCAATTTTTGCTTATGAAAGTGTCAAATTACTTCATTATTGTTTTTTTAATTTTTCAGGGTATTTCGATTAAAACTACTGTTTAAACACGCTGACTTACTACTTAAAAGCTTTACTAATTACTAGCACCTTGTAGTGCAAAGAAATTGACAATATGAAGATTCTATCTATGTTGAACTCAGAGGATTATTAGCACCCCCCGCACCCCTAAGCGAGTTTGTTAATAAAATTTTAGGGTAAATAAACATTTCAAAATATAAGTATGTATCACGCTGACGTACCTAACCCCCTAGTGATGATAAAATTAACTTCTCTATGATATTGTCTGTGGTCCTCCACGTATTTTTCTCTAGATTGATGTTTTTGTAGATTTTACTGCTACAATCCAGACAAATATCATTGCACAGAGAAATATATAGATATATAACAGTGAAATCTACGAGACTATAATTTAGTTCTAACATCATCAGAAGAGGTTTTTTTAATTTTAGTTACGTACAATAAAAAAAGAAAGAATTTTTTAGTTTTATTTTGGCAACACATGAATAATATAGAGGACATAAATAATTTCGCAGTTTCAATTGTTTGAAAAAGTTTGATTTCAATTCTTATTCCTAATTCAAATTTGACATCCATCCAAATATATGTAACATTAAGTATTTAGTATTATGTTTAGTATATTTTATAAGTTTTCTTCGTGCCCAACAGTGTGTAATTTGGTGCTAGGGAAATAAATTGTTAGTTGAAGTGTATTATTTGGGGCGATATTTTTACGTTTATAACATGTAGTTAACTTTGAAATAGATGAAATCACGCGATGTAAGAGATTTAGGGCTGATTAAATACTAGTCGATTCTAGGTCTAGCTTAATCTAATGTACTATCTACGAATACTAAATGCTTAAAATACGTGTAGTATTTTAGTCTGTTTAAATTAGTAACAGGCTGTATGCGTGTTTCCCTTTGTATCCAATTTAAAAAATATACAGTAAGGTTGATATTGGTTTCTGGCTGAACATGCTAATTCCTAGAGCCGCCAAGCGCTTTTAAGAAAATATGCAATTGAAAGTCCAATTCTTGAGATGAAGACTTCCTAATTAACATCACCATTCGGGGCGGAGAAGTAATCATAAATGTGGGTACAATTGTAGAGACCATGGTCTAAGAAAACAAGTTTTCGCATTCCGAGAGCGACACGATGTGACGTCACTATCCAGTTACCACTTCATAGCAACATAACACGAAAAAAAAAAAACAATGACATTTTAATGAAAGTTGCCACAATAGTAAGCTGAGTGTTACCAAAATATAATCACGTCGTATGTAACTCAGGCAATTTATCAGGCAATTTAAAACAGACTAATTTGTTCACTGCCTCGGTGGCGCAGTGGTAGCGTATGCGACTGCTGTGCTTGAGATCTTGGGTCGGACCAAATGTTTGTATGATCTGCAAATATTTGTTTCGTTATTTGGGGGTTTTCTATGTATAATATGTATGTATTTACAAAAAAAGTATGTATTTATTTATATCAGTTGTCCAGTACCCATAACACAAGCTCTGCTTAGCTTGGGACTAGAAAGCGTTGTGTGTTAGATGTCCGAAAATAAAAATTCAAACAAATTAGGTCTGACTGGCAGTGGTCCAGTAGTAGCAGCTCACCCTGAACAAAGAATTCTGTGATGAATACGATAATTTGTTCTTCCACCGGGTTTAAGTTATCTATAATGTTAATGTTTTAAAAAACATATGAGTGATGGATACAATAGTACAGACTCTGCCAAGTTCAGAATCAGACTATTATAAAAGAAACTTCTTATTAATTCCCGTTACTGTGTATCGAATGTCGTAGTATGTGGAAATTCAAAAGACATTTAAAGATTGGTGCACAGAAGCGAACATGTTACATTACCGACACGTGTCTTAGCATCGTTCGTTTAACATTTTGGATCACTATTATTACCGTTAGCCCCTATTTATTAAGAAGTTTATTAGTTCTTGTGTTGAGTCTTATAGCCTTAATTATAAGGTACATATTTGTGTTACTTCCATGTCACCATCCATTACACAGTTGCCTTTTTCCTTTCTGCCGATTTTTGCACCTTTCACCTATTTGTATCGGAAACCAATTTTATAAATCCACCATCTGGTGCGTGGTTTTCGACCTTTTCTAAAGGCCCTATTGAATTTATATCTAATGTGCTTTTTTTGTCTTTCCAGGTAAGTGCAAGTTTGCGACAAAAAATGGTAGCATTTGGCGCAGCACGTGAGTAGTGCAGTATTGTTGTGGATTATCATGGTGAATATGTGGAATATTTTTGCGGGCTGCTGGTGAAGCCATATTTTATAAGGTATTAGCCAACAACATTTCAAAAGAATTAGTTACTATTATTCATATGAGTAGTAATCTCTTGCTCAAAATAATGTAGGGTACAGAAGGCAAATAAACAAACCGATCATTTGATGGTAAGTGGTTCACCGTGGGAGAGCCACGCTTCGGCATGAATGGGCCGGCTCGACCGGAGTGATACCACGGCCTCACAGAAAACCGGTGTGAAATAGTGCTTGCGCTGTGTTTCACCCAGTGAGTGAGGATACTGGAGGCCATACCCCATGCAGGTGTCCATGGGCGGCGGCAATCGCTTACCATCAGGCGATACGTCTGCTCATTTGCCCGTCTATTCCACAAAAAAAAAGTGCTCACCGCTTTTTAAGTCTTCCAACAAAAATCAACTGGATGGTAGGTTTTATCATCGTTATCTCAGCAAAAAGATGTCAAATCCTGGACGTAGTCCCAAAGAAGATTTGGAATACGGTAACCTTGCAGACTCAATAAAAAGCAACGAAAAAATGACTTAACTGTAGTTTTCTCTGAAGGACGTGTTATCACTGTTAATACATCCTGTTCACCCTCACTTCAAGCTAATGCGATTCAAGCCTTCTATACTATCCAATCCCAATTATATATGCAATATGCCTCGATAGATATCTTCAATTAATATAAAACCTGCAATCGATGTGAAAATCGGATAAAATATCGATGTGTTCTTCAGTAAAAAATATGTCAAAACCGTGTATCAAAGAATCACTCATAAATTGCTAAAGAGAGAAGCGTATGACACGCTGTCTGTCATCAAACCCTGTATGTTTATATTGCGCCAACCCGAAACAAAGTTAGGAAAAGGGAGGAAAATAATGATGTATTTATTTATATTTAATTAAAACTGTAAAAACCAATTACATTAATAAACATAGATACATTAGAATTACACGACAAAAAAAAACAAACGTAAAACAAAAAAAAGCGGCCAAGTGCGTGTCGGACTCGCCCATGAAGGGTTCCGAAGCAGCAAGTAGCATAATATAATAGTTATTGTAGTTCGTTGTAACTTTGATTGATGTTTTAATAAGTGTTTTTTTTTTGCGGTTTACCATTTATGACGTATTAAAAAAAACTATTAACTATATCTCGTTCAAACCAGTTTTCGATGGAAGTTTGCATTGTAATGTACATCATATATTTTTTTTTAGTTTTATCATTCTCTTATTTTAGAAGTTACAGGAGGGGGACACACATTTTACCACTTTGGAAGTGTCTCTCGCGCAAACTATTCAGTTTAGAAAAAAATAAGATTAGAAACCTCAATATAATTTTTGAAGACCTATCCACACGTATGGGTTTGATGAAAACAATTTTTTTGAGTTTCACTTCTAAGTATGGGGACCCCCAAAATTTATTGTTTTTCTTTTTTTTTCTTTGAAAATCTTAATGCAGTTCACAGAATACATCTACTGACAAAGTTTCAAAAGTATAGCTCTTATAGTTTCGAAATAAAGTGGCTGTGACATACGGACGGACAGACAGACAGACAGACAGACAGTTCCGTTTTTTGACTTTGGCACGGAAACCTAAAAAGGATTAAAAAATTATACTCTGGGACTTTACACAGCTCTGTTTAGACGTGTCTTGTAAAATACCTTGCTTACTTTTTACCCATATATTTTGTATGTTTATATACTATATTATTCCTTAATTCAGTGCCCTCAAATTACTGACAATCAGTTGAACCTTCGAATATAATTCGCCCTCAGGGTTGCGGAGGTCAGATGCCAAACGCTTCGTGGAAAAATTTATATTCAGGTCAAACTGTTTGAACTAGTAGCCGACCCCAAATAATTTTGGGAATAATAAAGGCTAGATAGATGATACGAAGACTCTCTGATTAATTCCAGTTAGAATCTTATTCAACCATTCTATTCCATAACAAAGCTCCATGCTTGCTTTTTTCTTACATCATAATTGGTAATTCAACGGGATCGTGGCCCAGACAGCATTTGAATTGAGTCATTAATTTCCAATAATCAATTATCCTGAGTTCTGCAGCAGACCGGGACGAAGGGCAGGTGTTATGTGGATTGCAATCACGGGGGTGTAGTCGACTGTGAAATAACTACGAAGAGATGGACAAAGGGCAAAGAACTTGAAGTTACTTTTATATATTACGTATAAATATGCAGTACATAGTTTTGTATATCGTTGACTGGTAGGTTTAGTGGTGAATGCTCAGCCAGAGGTCAAGGTTCGATTCTTACCCAGGACAAATATTGTGTGATGGACAGAGACGTATACATTTAGAAATTTATTAACCTCGTTGACGATAATATTTTACCTCCGATTATGTAAGTAGGAGTAAATAATACAAAATTATAACAAAAAAACCTCATGACCTCAAGACCTGGTCCACATGAGACGCACCAGCTTTCAAATACAAAAAGAATCATCAAAATCGGTTCACCCGTCGACACACACACAAAGTCGAAAGTTCTGAGGTAACAAACTTTAAACAAGTACAAATTATTAAAAATAAAAAAAAGTTTTATATATATTCGTAATCACCGTAAAAAATCATTATTTTGATACCACACTCGATGTATTTTGAAAACTTTTTTTTATATTACTTTTGAGCGCCAAAAATCCTTATTTTTTTTAATTTTAATTTTGATGTACCCAGTGACACTCTCACGACTAAGAAGAATCTATTCACACCACTCACATAAAAATACGACAAGCCGTTTAGGCTCTAGGGCGTGCCAAAAAAATATACAAACATACATACATACATACACTCGAAAAACATAACCCTCCTTTCGCAGTCGGGTAAAAATACAGTGAAATTGAGAACCTCCTCCTTTTATGACGTCAGTTAAAAATTGTAGTTGGCAGAAGGTGTGAGTTTAAATCGTCCCTGTGTACCCTTTTAGGCATAAAAACGTAAATATAAAATGTATGTATATATGCAGTTATAAACGCGCACATGTAATAAAAAATACTAGTATTGCTTTCAAATGGGTAGTATATTGAAGAGGGTATCTTCATTTTGTAACGAATTGGCAGCTAAAATATATAATCAAAAAAAAAAAAAAAAAAAAAAAGAATAGAAACCAAGAACTAATGATCTCACGTAACTCATGCCCTGAGAAAAAGGAGACTGTTCTCTGACAAGAATAGGTAGCAGTCTCGTTATTTCTAATTGGAAATTAAAAGAACTTTACGATCCATCCCGCAGTCTTGTTAAAATAACACATTAAAATAAATATACATAACTTATAAAATATTACTTATAAACAATTCATGGCAGAATATTACCGATCATTAATCCAATCCAACTTAATAAGAACATGGTACATGTTTAATTAAACTGACAGCTGTCACATTTCATAGACTATAAAATGGCGCCATTTAATCGTCGTCTGAAAAACCTGTAGTTCACAAGTTCATACCGTGGGATTTAATTGAGTTAATGTTTTGATGTCATTTCCTAAAATATGAAGGTTAATTTTATGGTGATTTAACGCTTATTGCTGGCACGCAATCCACAAAGAGGAAGGTCATAAATTATATTATATAGTTCTATGAATTGGACTACTGCATGACATTCGTTTTGCACTCGCATTTAAATAGGACTGTATTTTAATGGTATCAGGGTAGACGAGCAGATGGGTAACCTCAAGGCAAGTGATTACCGCAGTACACGGAGATGGAGACGGAATTACTCTACTCTCTCAGACTGCACGTTTGGCCTAGTGGTTTAACGGTCACCACGCCGTTTCCTACTCTGCCAAGTGTCGAGGGTTCAAATCCCACGTAGGACAACACTTTTTGTGATCCATAAATTGTTGTTCTGAATCTAGGTGTTCTTTGTGTCCGTTTCATGTATGTTTGTAAAGTCCCCTGCGACACAGGATTTATTCCTAGTGCGGGAGTTGTCTTTAAAAAAAAAAAAAAAAACTCTCGCACAGATGATCAACGTAAAATGACAGCGTTCGTGCTGTCGTGTTTCGTTGGTGAGACCTATCTAACACTGAAAGATTTTTTTTAATCGGACCAGTAGTTCCTGAGATTAACGCGTTCAAACAAACAAACAAACTCTTCCGCTTTATACATTAGTATAGATTAGGGTATTACTGGATAGTTTCCTCCTCCACCCTTTTTTAGTTGGCTCTTACGTCACTACGGGCGTATAGAGGTGGTGACATTGTATATTCTGAATGCGACGAATAGAAAAATTACATTCGCATAATCATTGATCTTAGATATTACCCTCACTTCATAAACATAACAGGTGAATTTTATGCCAATTTGCAGCAATATTTAAGGTAAATGTGTTTTGTCTGCAGCAATAATGGTGTTAGAGTGAGCGCCAAGGTCGGGAGCTAAAATTATTAGTGGTCTAGGCACGCTACGCCTACACCACACCTAGGCAATATTTGATGATATTAATGTTAGGCAGCCTACAAACTTGAGAGTTAGTATTTGAAGATTAGGAAAATGTTAATAAAAATATTAACCTGAAGTGTTGTTACGACTTTTATCCTTTAAATAGACCTAAAGCATAGTTCACACGTTTGCCGGCTGCGCGATTTTCAGCTTGTGAATTAACATTGAGTCCACGTCTCGGCACCGTAAGTCAAAACAGGTAGGGCACACATTACATATTCATATTAATAACTAGCTGACCCACGCAACCTCGTTTGCGTCTCCCATTGCCCGTAGCGTGATAAATTTTCCCCCGTTTTTGAAACATTCTTCATTGGTGCTCCGCTCCTATTGGTCTTAGCGTGATGATATACAGCCTATAGCCTTCCTTGTATATTAGTATATATATTAATATGTAACAGTAGTCTACAACAATTGTTATAAAGTTAATTTAACGCAACTTTGGCTAACATCCAAATACTTACCATAAATATTACTGTTCAACAGCTAAGATAAGTTTATCCGAATCTATGAGAACCATATCAAATTAACTAATTGCCCTTTTGTTACAATATTATATTTTATTGTTTAATATTAATTAACGCATTTATTACCTACTAGCTTTTTTTCAGCAACTAAATATTTTACTATTTAGTGCACTGTGATTTGGCATAAAACAACATAATTGTAAATATAAGCCGCTTTCGGTTATTGCGATTCAGCTAACTAGTCTTAAGATAATTCACTTTAAAAAAAATATTTTCAACTACAACGCGCCTAAATCATAAAAAAAAACCTTTTTTCGGAATAATTTTTCTTCCTTAGAGGGACAAAAATCACTTGGAATTTAAATATGACCAACTTTAACTACTAAAATCCAATTTTAAAACAGTCTCATTTAAGTTTTTTTTTGATATAGGTACCCAGTCTCAATCATACAATTTTAGGACGAATCTAAAGACACTTTCCAAACCCAAATCCACCAAGCTGTTTTTATTACGGTACTTACCAAAGAAATTTATATACGTACGTACTCCCGCAATCGGGTAAAAAAGAATTACTGAAATCGGTTCATAAATGGCGTAGATATCATGTAACGTATACACAAATAAATATTAAGTCGAACAGAGGACCTCCTCTTAAGTTCGGTTCATAAAAGTCATGATATTTTTGTTTGTTCTCAAATCGATGGCAATATTGGGAACATTCCCGGTTTTCCCAGCCTCAAAGCGCCATTGAATTGTATTAAAAAAACATTGACTACGTTCTACACTGGATATATTTACCTAGTTGTTTGTATTCGTTGTTGGGTCGTCTGTTCGTACGTGCTTGTTGCTTGAAATCGAGCGACTGTCCACCGCCGTCTGAACCAGCCCTTTGTACACATATCGATGTTAAAGACATCAAGCTTTTGTGTTTGAACAACATTGTCTGGTCATGAATTCCGTCATTCAATGTTCGTATTTTAATTTTTTTCATAATAAGCCCGCCCTGTTTTCGCACGAATTTCACAACATAAATGAGATTTTTTACAATATTCTTTACTAAGAATATTTGCTTAGAAACTTACATTACTTACATATATATGTATTTCAAAATTAATCACATGTTATAATAGGTGTTTTCTATGTAAAGTATGTACCTACATAGTTATTTCCCAAAACAATATAGTAAGAATTCTATTGATAGTACGAGTAGATAGCAATGATAGTTATCATCACAAAATATTTGTCAACTTGAAAAAATGGCTGGCATCGGATGGATGCGGCCTTCGTTCAGCACTGTACGGTAATAGGTTAAAGTTATATTTGTCCTAGGCAGGAATGCGACCCACTTACTGAGGTTTACTAATCAGAATCACTAACCACTGCACCTACAGGCCTATCAAAGCGTTAGTCTTCATTGACATTAAGTTTTTTTTTAAGACAACTCCCGCATTACTCCTGTGTCACGGCGGACTTTACAAAAATAATATGAAACGGACACAAAAGACACCCAGACTCAGAACAACAATTTATGGATCAAACAAAGTGATGTTCCATGTGGGATTTGAACCCACAACACTTGGCGCAGTAAAAAACCGCGTGGCGATCGCTTATACCACTATGCCCCTAAACAAATAAACTAAATTCCTATAAAAGTATAAATTATATCGTCACGATTTGCAGTCAATCGTCGGCAAACAGCACCTCGTGTCGCGTCGCAAACACGACAAGTCGTAAAAATACGCGGGCCCTATGATGTGTCACGCACAATTTTTATAAGCTGTTACCCTCAATTTGTTTCGTGATACATTAGAGCGTCTGTAGTCTGAGAGGGCAAGGTCCTCTGGATTTAGCGGCCTATGATTATTAAGTAAAATTGTGGTTGAAACTGGTGTCTCGTGCAAAGAATATTAAATACATCTGGTAGCATACTCTAAGTAGTAGTAGTAAGGTAGGAGATAAAGATTGCGATCGAATGATTGCTGATTCGAACCCTACTAGTGGTCGCCAAAAGGTCCAAATCGACCATAATTCTTTTTTTTTGCGTTAAGCATATCCTGTTTCCATATAAACTTTAACTAACTGTTCCAAATTTAATACTCCTCCGTTCATTAGTATATCAGAATCAACGTCTAAAACGAATCTATACAAGGGTTTGGGTGTACACCCAAACCCGGCGGTCAAAGTCTACCATTCAGTAATTCCTAGTGTACACTAGGAATGACTGAATGGTAGACTTTGACCGCCTCTTCTTTGCATTTAGGTACATAGTATAAAATCAAGTCCACTGTCTGGTCGCTTACATCTCTAAAACTATTCAACGTATTTTAATGCAGTTCAGCAACAGATAGAAGGATTCAAGAGGAAGGTTTAAATTTGTAATACATGCATATTAAAGTAGAGGAAAGCCGAGAATTTCGAAGAATTCTGTGCGAAGCCGGGCCGAAGTTATAAGGTTCCTCCCTCCACATTTCGATTCTTCACTACCTTAATGGTTGGTGTAGTAAATATATTTTTTTTTTTTTTTTTTTTTTTATGTATGGCCCGCCAAAATGACTCTACTCTGCCTGATGGAAAGCATGAGCAGAATCCAAGAGTGGTGGTCACCATACTCACTGCAAATGCAGACAATGCAGTATGGTGACCCACACCATGGCGGCCTAGTGATGCTTCTGCATCTTTTAGTCTAGTCAACAAGTATGGAACTTGTTGACTAGACTATTTGGGCCTCCGGTCTCGCACTCACCAACGAAACACGACAGCACGAACGTGGTCATTTTACGTTGATTTTCTGTGCGAGGGTAGTACCGCCCCGGTCGAGCCGGCCCGTTCGTGCTGAAATCAGCGTGGCTCTACTACCTACTTTTTATATTTAATTCCTAAAATCACAAACTATAACAGTTTTAACAAACACTTCCTTCCGTCCCTTTAAGTGGTTTACCTATCGCTTTTGTTATTATTTTCTACCACAAAACATTAGTTTCGTAGGCATAACTATAGCCTATCATAACCTAATTTTGATTAAAAGCTAGATTTGATAAAGTATTTTACTATTTCCCGCTTCTGACACAACACGCAAGGATATCTAGAAATGAGATTAGAAAGCCAATTCTTGGAATTATAATAATGTTATTAGGTAGTAGTTTAAGTAATTTTCAAGCCTTCTCATATTAAAGAAAATAACTATTTAGTTTTTTTTTATTTGAAGGCCTGAAAATAGACTCTCCTGATGATAAGTTTGAGTAAAATCCAAAAGTGGGGGTTACCATACTCATTGCGAATGCAGACAGTGCAGCATGGCGACCCAAACTATGGCGGCCTACTGAGATGCTTTTCGGTCCCGCTTAAAGGATCCGGGATCATATTTATCTATTTTTTATTTTTTTTCATCTTATTTTTTTATTTTTTTTGATTAAATAATTTGATTAAATAATTATTAAAAGATAACAATAGAATTCGGGTAATAGATGCAACTTTAGCTTGATATTTTGGAGTAACATCTTGTTGTTAAATATCTACTAAAAGTCATTATCATCTGAGTCATTACTAATGTTAATAATAAATTCAATAAGATTCGCACTTTTAATTTGTAACTCATCCACAAAATATTACTTAAAATTAACGTCCAATATACAAGCACACTCAAAATTTATTGTTATTACCGATCATTTACCTCTTATTACCAAAACAAACATACTAAAATCAAAGTTAAAATCCAAAATCTGATGACAAATTTAATCTTGCAGCTGGGTATTCAAAAATATCTTTAAAATTAGTACAAAAGTGGTATCGAGGCTGCAAAATGTATGTTTGTATGGGTGTATTGAATGATTCACACACTAAATGGGTCAATCCATTATCTCCGTCTTGATCTGATAAAGAATCGTTATATATATTTATTTAGCTTTTTTATTTTATGCATTGGACGGCACATTCCAAGCGCTCTTGGGTCTGCGTGTGAGGAAAACGAGCTCTGAGATTTGGATGTGGCAAATAATATATCGTAATCTGGTTTTATCTGAAATCTTTCCGACAGTGTTGCCAATAGGCGGTAAAAATAGGATCCTGAATGATTCTAGATGCAATTTCGTAGCGAAGATTATAGACCGAAATAACCTATGGGCTACTTTAGCCTAGAAAATTGATATCATCTACATAGCTAGCTTTAGAGCTAGTAAGGCACAAAGAGAGTTTGAAATCATTGCTGTTTCAGACGAAAGGAAAATATTCTCTACGTTTATACAACAATTAAAAAGTATTCCTGTCATTTCTCATTGGATTCATGCATTCTATCATTAAATTATCAGCTTGGAATATCTCACCTATATTATAGTCTGTCTTGTAATCTTGTAATTTACTGTCGCATAGAACGTAATTATCAATTAAACTATTGGTTTTGTTTGTTTTGAAGGAATAGCCCGGAAGCAAATCATTTCACATTTTTTTTGACATTAGTATTAATTATCACGATTAATTTCAACGTTAACTTCTGAACATGAATTACTGGTATAAGCCTCCATATCGAGCAATTTATACCAAGAGCTTGAAGCCATAAAACTAAACCTTCGTTATAAAAATAGTGTTCACAAAAGAACACTTGCTTCTTCGGATTGAAACAACCAGCTCCATTGGTAATTAAGTTCGCAGCTCCCTCGTTGTAGCCGTTCCTGGAACACAATACATTGATTCTCGATTAACACCACCGCGCCTGCGCCCGCGCCGAAAACGATAAAAACACTCGTGGACCATCGCACCCATGCGCCGACGCTGCCACACGCATATATGTACAATGGAAGTGCTATTGGTGAGCGCACTTGACGGCCTCGAAAACTCCAGAGGCTTATTTTGATTGTAACTGAGATAACCTTGTTTCCAATAAGAACTGTGAATGTTCAAATTTATACTGACTGTTTTTAATGAAAATTTGTAAATGCACAGTTCATTGATTGCTTTTTTATCGTTTAAACAACATTTTACTTATCTACTCTAAAATGTTATGGTCGTTTCGCAGATCTGACACTATAGAGGTAAAGGGACCATCGATATTATGTTATGCACTACTTGTAGGCGAAGGCGAAGTGGTCGACCTACAACGAAAACAGTTACACTTTCCGAAAAAATGATCCCTTTTTACAATTGATCTATATACTAATATTATAAACGCGGAAGTTAGTAAGTATGGATGGATGGATGTTTGTTACTTTTTCACGCAAAAAGTAATGAACGGATTTGGATGAAACCTTACAGTAATATAGCTGATACATCAGAATAACACATAGGCTACTATTTGCTGCGATAACTGACATACACGCGGGCAGAGCTGCGGGCAACAACTAATCATACTAATATTATAAACGCGAAAGTTTGTAAGTATGGATGGATGTATGTTTGTTACTCTTTCACGCAAAAACTACTGAACGGATTAGGATGAAACTTTACAGTAATATAGCTTATACATCAGAATAACCAATAGGCTATTATTTGCCGCGATAACCGACATACATGCGGGCAGAGCCGCGGGCATCAACAAGTATAATATAAACAGACCATACCAAATTAATTCCAATACAATTTAAATCAAATATTTACTTTTTTCAAATTGATATCTAATTATAACCTCGAACTGTTTCTCTATTTTCACACCTCATTTAACAAGAAATGATTAAATTGTAGACACCAAATATGGCACAATATCTACTTATAAAAGAGATTTTTGTTATGCAAACTGCTCGTAGATGAGAAATAACTTTAATATTGTGACTTAGTAAATCACATTTGAGTCCTTTACTACACAAAATACACTTGAATTTCCTGCCATAGTTGTTTTGATAGATTTTAAATTAGATCAGTAAATTTTGAGTGACAACCTGGAACACAAAATTTATATTTAATACTTAAACCAAAAACGTATGAAATTTAGGATGAGACTAAAAAAATAATAAAATATAAATGAATTACGGTTGGATTTCGAGCACTAGGTGACCACAAGTACAAATTAAAAATACCAATAGAAACGCTCATTTTTTCAAATTATTTAAATTAAGGATTGTCACATCTAGATTAATAATAAACAAATCAAGTGCACGGCACGGAAGAAATCTATCTATCTTTTAGATGTATATAGATGAATATTTCTATGAAAATTACCTAACCATTAATAGTAAAATTCACCTCTTTAAGTGTAAGCCTGTTCAAGGGTTTGTATATCCGTGTAGTACCGGCGAGGGCGCCACCATCCCTTATCTGGCTGGCACGCCGGGCGCGATGGCCGCTGGTCACCGGTGAGGCGGTGACCGATCCCGCACAGATAACCCTGATAAATGCCAGTTAAGGCTAAACGATCCAATTGTTTTATCACAAACTATTTATGTTTTAATTAGATATCTTTTGTGGATTTTGTATACATTGCTGAGTTTGATAAAGACTCTGATGTTTGTAAGAGGTGTTGGACAGTAATTGATTAGTATTTGAATAGTAACGGACACTTTTAAAAAAATTGTCATGTATTTTAATCTGCTACGTAAATACTTATAATGAAAGAATTAATTCTGGAATACCTATGTTATAGTCGCAACTTTTCAGCACAACTTAATACCTTATCTACCCTGAATGATTAACAAACAACAGAGGGGATCTAACGCAGCAGCACAGAATAACTAATAGTACTAACGCAGCAGTCAAAAGTACTATTGCCCAATGCCGGTTAAAAATACTTTTCACCGGTTAAGAGTTCCGACTGTAACATCTACATTTATTTTTCTAGCTGATTTGAAACTTCAATTTTGACGCTATTCGCTCCAATTTTTTGAAAACTTTATTTACCCTAATACCCTTTCCCATATGCAAGCAATCGCCTGAGATTTTCACCATGTTAACAAAAAATAAGGAAAAAAAAGAAACATCAGTGTTAATATATTAATAAATGTAAAAGTTATAGATATGGTAATCAAACTATTACACTTTGCTTTGTTTATTATTGAGGGAGGCAAGACACAATATGAAATAAATTATCGAAAGCAACAATAAAATATATCTAAACAATGAATTAGAGACAAGTTATTATGAACATCATAATCGGCCATTGTCTTGTGGGATAAATCTAAATTGTCGAAATTCTGTCTGCATGTTTATTGCCCTTAAATTGGGGAATATTTACCCCTTCTGAATGATAACTACTATTGATATTATGTGATTGATATTGTTTAGTTTAGATCAAGAAATATCTCAATGTTGTTAATTTATTTACGATCATCATAACTTTTGACAAATAATGTAGCATCGCCGACATTTATTTGTCAACAATGTAGCCTGCAGTTTTTATTCTTGTTCTGTACAAATATTTGTACGCATTTAGCATTGATCTGGGGGCGAAGACCCTAAAGTAAATGCAAAAATTCACTTAGAACATTAAAAATAAGAGATCCATGATTGCTTTTCACCAAGTGAGTGAGGTAACCCTACCTCCTCCCAGAATACGAATATAGGGTACGGTGCGGGTACGGGATCCTTCCTCCTCTTGACTCTGAAGGGATATGGTGTGCAATAGAATCTGATGCTTAAGCTGCAGATGTCCGTAACCGTTTGCTATAAAAAATGTATTTAGTATGTCGCTTCTGCCAGAGAAACATACGTATATAGTAAAGCAAAAACTGCGTAGTATTTACTATAAGAAAGTCTAAAGCTCGCAATATCCTTATACGGGGAACAAACAACTATAACAGGAGCATTAGTAGGACCGGCGACATGCCGCTCGCTATGCGTTGCGCACGCGCATCGAGACTGCGCTCGCACATTTGCATTGGTTTCCGTCACCGAACACATGTACACACACATAGGAAACTTGTTGTGATGTGGTCGTAATGGCTTTTGTTGTAGAGGTCAGGAAGAAATACTAGAATTGTGACAATCGGATGGTATTGGTAATTGAACAGTAAGAGAAAGTCATTCAGTGAACCTACCTACTAATATTATAAATCTGAATTTGTTTCTTTGTTTGCTAAACTCAGGCATTACTTGTTTGATTAGGTACCTAGTTCTTTAAGATAACCCATTTATCGAAGAAAGATATATACATAACATCACGCTATGATCAATTAAATAGGAGCCGAACATAATAAGACTGATGAAAAATCGTAGAAAATATATATAAATTTCACACATTTATTTGTTTACAACTTTACGCAGTTGTGTGCATCGACGGACTTAATGCCCTGGGCTAGGCTGGTACAAGGCCCCCCCAATGTATCCCTACGTTGTCGTCGTGGTGGGGCTTGCGTGGGTCTATGATTTTTGGGGCTATGCCGGTAGAGCCACTCATGCCGGATAGGTCCAGAAGGAGACCCCAGACTAAATGGGATACCCGATGGAGTCTGATTGCAGACTGCCGCGGAGGGCACTCCAAGCGTCCCTCTGATCTAGCAGAGGGCGTATTGGAGTGCCAGTAGGTTCGAGAGGAACCTTGGGGCGGGTCAGCCCACTGTTAACTCAGGGGCTGGCAGGCACTAGTGCCACCGCCGGTGAGACAGGGCTAGCCACCCTGTCGCATTCCGTAACCAACAGGGGCTCAGCAACGACCTGACTGGTGGCTCCAGGAGGGTATGCTGAGAACCTGTTGGCCGGAGGGCTTGCCTTAATTGGCCGGCCCATGACAAGGATAGTCTATAACACCCGACAGCCAAGTCGTTAAAACCTGTGGATACCGGCCGACCTCCACAGTATATAGGCTTATCCGGGTGCAGGGGGCACCGCCTGGACGGACCTTTTATTTCCCCCATACTCGTGGGAATTTTATGGAGTTGAAATCAAATACAAATAATAATAAAATCGATAAAACTACAACGACCCTGGCTACGCAAAACGGAAATGAGAAGGAGGAAAAAAAAAGGAAGGGAAGGAGGAACGCCAAGGGGCAGTTCCGGAGGGCAGACGATTCCTCTACGGAGGAGGAGCCTGCGTCTGGGGCGCCTATCTCGGCAGGGCTCCTAGTAGTCAATCCGACTGCTAGGAGCCGAAGAACATCGGAGCGTACGCGTTCCAGGTCCAGCCACTCGTCGGATGGCGCGGGTGGTAGATCCAATGCTGATGCATTGGAGTCTATGGACCTGGACCTGAGCGACAGCCGCAAACGCGTGCGCTCCAACGATGGGGGCAGCGACACCCAGGAGATGTTGCCGCCCAAAATCGCCAGCAGCCATAGGGGGAGGTCTCGAACCCCAGTCTCGGCCGCGTCGGGTTCCGCCTTTTCGAAGGCGGAATCGTATAGGCGCGTCAGGGCGGACGGCGAGACTCAGGCGGAGGAGGAGATCTCTGGTCTCCTACTGCAGATCGGGGAACCGGTGGATGGGGACTCAGTGCCCCAAACACCGGCCTCTCTGCAGGAGAGGGCGCAGGCCGCGGTGGCCATCATTAACAAGGTGGCCACCAAGTCGGTTAACCTTAAGGGCTCCTTCGTAAGGGCCCTTAAGGACTCCTCCTCCACACTGGGGGGAGTCGTCCAGTCCCTGATAGGGGACGTGGCACGACTCCAGGCGGCTAACGACCGTCTGACGGGGCAGGTGGCTGAGCTGAGCGCTCAGTTCGCCCAATTTCGGGCGGAGCGTCCTGAGCTCGAGGCCTCGGCCCCGGCCCTGTCTGCGTCGCGGCCGGCCCCGTCTGCGTCACAGCTGGCCCCGGCTGCGTCGCGGCCGGCCCCGTCGACGTCGCGGCCGGCCCCGTCTGCGTCGCGGAGGGCCCCGGCTGCGTCGCGGCCGGCCCCGTCTGCGTCGCAGCCGGTCCCCACTGTCCCTGGGGTATCTGATGACCTTGTGCAACAGATCCTCATCGCGGTGGGGAATTTGGTGGACGGTCGTCTGGCCGGCCTCGAGGCTAGGCTACCTCCGGCCCCTGTTATTCGGCCGCCGCTTGGAGCACAGCGAAAGACGGTCGCCTCGGCGCCGACCCCGCTACCCGTGGTGGGCGGTCGAGTGACCTACGCCGCCGCGGCGACGTCAAAGCCTGCTCCTGCGGCTGCCCACAAGCCACAACAGGAGGCTAAGGCCAAGACGGCTGCCCCGAAGCCGGGGCCTAATACCATGACGACGGCAAGAGCTGGAGCGGAGTTCCCTCCACTCCCCACTCCAACGCCGGTACCTGGCCCCTCAACAGCTGCCCCCTCCAATGAGGCTTGGCAGGAAGTTGGGGGGTCTAAGAAGTCCCGAAGGCGGACTAGGAAGGCTGCTGAAAAGGCAGCTCCTACCCCGCAGTCGCCACCGGTGGCAAGTGCCGCCGCGAAGAAGAAGCCGCGGAAACTGCAGCCGCCGAAAACCGCGGCGGTAGTGGTGACCGTGTCGCCGGAGGCGGCTGAAGGTGGGCTATCCTACGCGGCCCTTTTCAAAAGGGCCCGGGCTAGTCTCGCCTCCTTCGGGACTACAGGTGTCAGATTGCGCCTCGCCCAGACGGGAGCTCGAGTACTCGAGTTCCCCGGGGCTGAAGGCGCAAAGTCGGCAGACGCTTTTGCCGAAAAGCTCAGAGGGATGTTTGCGGAAACGGATGGTGTACGGATCGCCAGGCCTACGAAGTGCGCGGAGTTGCGCATCTCGGGCCTGGACGACTCCGACACGGCCGAGGATGTCCGCGTTGCAGTGCAGGAGAAGACGAACTGCAGCGCGGAAAACATTAAGGTCGGCACCATCCGCCCCGGTCCAGGGGGCCTTGGTGCGGTGTGGCTCAGCTGCCCAATAGCAGCAGCCAAAGTGCTGGGCGATGCTGGCAGGCTCCTTGTCGGCTTCGTGAGCGCCAGGATAACAGTCCTGGCGGCGAGGCCGATGAGGTGTTTTAAATGCCTGTCGGCAGGACACACACGCGCCAAGTGCGCCAACTGTTTTGACTGCAGCGGTCTTTGTTTCCGCTGCGGTCGACAGGGGCACAAGGCGGCAGAATGTTCTGCCGCCCCTCACTGCCCCATCTGTGCGGCGGCTAATAAGCCCGCCAATCATCAGATGGGGCAGGGAGGCTGCAAGCATTCCCGTGCTTCTCGGCAAGCGTCGGGGGTTAGCCAGTCGACCCAGGCTGCCTCTGACGTTGCAAGTGCGTCGACGCCGACGCCCATGGAGGAGGCTGTAGAGACGATCCATTAATGGATCAAGTCTCCAGCCTCCTGGTCCAGACGAACCTGAACCACTGTGCCGCGGCGCAGGATTTATTCCTGCAAACCATGGCGCAGTGGTCAATAGGTGTTGCCGTAGTCGCGGAGCCCTATTATGTTCCTCCCCGTCCAAATTGGATGGGTGACCGGGACGGCTCCGTGGCAGTCGTCAGCTCCACGGCGGCTCATTCCCCGCCCTTGTCGCTAAGAGACAAGGGTACTGGATATGTTGCCGCCGATTGGGGGGGGGTTACCGTTCACGGTGTATACTTCTCCCCAAACCGGAGTCTGAGTGACTTCGAGGTCTTCCTCAACACCTTGGAGACCTCGATACGGCGACTAGCGTCTGGGCACGTCCTCGTGCTGGGGGACTTCAACGCAAAGTCCATTGCGTGGGGGTCCCCCGGGACGGACGCCAAGGGCGAAGCCGTAGTGGAGTGGGCGGCTTCGGTGGGCCTCTGTTTGCTGAACAGAGGCTCCACCAACACGTGCGTGCGACAGCAGGGCGGGTCGATAGTGGACCTTTCGTTCGCTACCCCTGCTGTTGCCGCACGAGTAAGGAACTGGTGTGTCCTGGAAGAGGTCGAGACGCTCTCGGATCATTTGTATATCCGATTTGAGCTCTCCCGGTCCCAGGGCCCCAGTAGGGGTCACACGACGCGGCAATCATCCCGCTTTCCGCGGTGGGCTGTCGCCAAGCTCGACAGGGACCTGCTGGAGGAGGCAGCCATTATTCATTCTTGGCTGTCTCCGCAGGCCTCGGCCGGGGAGGTTGACGTGGACGTGGGGGCTGGCCGTTTTCGCGATGCGATTACGCAGATTTGCGATACGGCCATGCCCCGCATCCGGAGTCGGAGGTCTACTGGTGGTCCCAGGAGTTGGCGGACCTCCGTGCGGCCTGTACCCGTGCCCGGAGGTCCTACACACGCAGCCGGCGACGTCACCGCGGAAACGGTGAGGATGACCAGCTTCATGAGGAGTACCGCGAAGCACGGAAAACTCTGAAGCTGGCCATTTGCCGCGCCAAGGACGCCAAGAGAAAGGAGATGCTGGAGAGCCTCGATCGTGACCCCTGGGGTCGCCCGTATCGTGCGGTGCGTCAAAAGCTCCGCACGCCGGGCCCCCCCCTTACCGAGACTCTCCAGCCCAGCTTCCTGCAGGAAGTGGTCGAGGGCCTTTTCCCTCAGCGGGCAGAGCACACACCCCCGTCGATGGCCTACTCGGTCAGAGACGACGGGGGTAGAGAGGACGATGCTCCACCCGTGAGGGAATCGGAGGTAGGGGCGGCTGTTCTGCGGATTCGTTCCAAGAACACCGCCCCCGGGCCGGACGGGATACCAGCCCGAGTGATGGCCCGAGCCCTCGACCATATGTCGGACCGCCTCAGGGAAGTGTTGGATGCTAGCCTAGCGTCCGGACACTTTCCTGAGTGCTGGAAATGCGGGAAGCTGGTCCTGTTGAAGAAGCCGGGACGGCCTGCCGATTCGGTCGCGGCCTATAGGCCCATCGTGTTGCTGGACGAGGCGGGCAAGTTGTTCGAAAGGATAATCTCTGCCCGCATCGTCCGGCACCTCAGTGAGGTGGGGCCCGACCTGTCGGATGCCCAGTTCGGATTCCGGGAGGGGCGTTCGACGGTCGATGCCGTGATGCGCCTTAGGGCCGTGACCGAAGAGGCAGTGTGCTGTGGCGGCGTGCTGTTGGCGGTGTCGTTAGACATCGCCAACGCATTCAATAGTCTGCCATTCAGCTGCATCGGGGAAGCACTCCAGTATCACGGGGTGCCAGAGTACCTGAGGCGGCTAGTGGCAGACTATTTGGAGGAGCGTACCGTCGTGTACGAGGACCGAGAGGGCAACTTGAGACGGCGACCCATGTCGTGCGGCGTTCCACAGGGGTCTGTCCTTGGACCACTCCTGTGGAACGTGGGATACGACTGGGTCCTACGAGGTCGTCTCCCCCCCGGGCTGGGCGTAATTTGTTACGCCGATGACACATTGGTCACAGCCCGGGGGGCGAACTTCCAAGAGGCGGCGCGCCTGGCCACCACGGGTGTTTCTCTGGTGGTCGGGCGCATCGAGGCGCTGGGCCTTCGGGTGGCCCTGGACAAGACGGAGGCCCTGTTATTTCATGGGCCCCGTTGTGGTCCGCCCCCCGGCGCCTCCATAGAGGTCAACTCGGTCCTCGTACCGGTTCGGGCCCAGATGAAGTATCTGGGTTTGATCCTCGACGGTAGGTGGCTCTTCGACGAGCACTTCCAACAGCTTGGTCCGAAGCTGGTCGACGCTGCCTCTGCCCTTGGGCGACTATTGCCTAATTTGGGTGGAGCCAGCGTCGCAACGCGACTCCTCTACACGGGGGTGGTCCGGTCGATGGCGCTGTACGGCGCACCGGTGTGGGTCACGGCTCTGACCGCCCAGAACAAGGCACGCCTCTGACGGCCTCAGAGGGTACTGGCGGTCAGAGCGATACGTGGTTACCGCACGGTGTCGACCGAGGCAGCGTGCGCGTTGGCCGGGACACCCCCGTGGGATTTGGAGGCGGAAGTGCTCGCCGAAGTTTATCGACGGGTGGCTGAATATCGGGTGGAGAGAGGCATGCGCCCTCCGCCCGAAGAGGTACGCGAGTGGCGTGAAGCCGCCCGTCGAGCCACGATGGCTCGTTGGTCTTTCCGACTAGAGACTCCACGCGCTGGCTTTGCCGCCGTGGAGGCTCTCCAGCCGGTCATCCTCGAGTGGGCAGGGCGGCAGCACGGGACCCTTTCCTTCCGACTGACGCAGGTACTTTCCGGGCACGGTTGCTTCGGGAAGTACCTGCACTCGGTCGCTAGGAGGGAATTGAGTCCCGCCTGCCACCACTGCGACTGCAGTGAAGACTCGGCCCAGCATACGCTGGCGATCTGCCCCGCATGGGCGTCGCAGCGCCGGGCCCTCACTGCAGTCATCGGAGGAGATCTCTCGCTACCGGCCGTCATACGCTCCATGGCCGGTAGCGACAGCAGTTTTACCGCGGTCGCAACCTTCTGCGAAGAAGTCATCTCGCAGAAGGAGGCGGCGGAGAAGGCCCGGGAGGACGACCTCCACTCGGACCCAATCCGTCGCCGGCGAACCGGGCAGCGGAGGCGCGCTCACCTGCGCCTCATGCCGCCCTGAGTGTGGCCGCGGATGGTCGGGACGGGCTTTCCCTTCCATCCGCTTTAGTGGCCGCCCGCGAGGAGGCGACGTTACGTGTGTGCCGTACGTCGCCTAAATGGAGAGGTTTTTGGAGAGGGTGCCCGCTTCTGTGCGGGCAAGCGCTGGGAGGGGTCTGGACGGCGTAATAACAGCAGTTCCCGGACTCCTCCCTCCTCAGGCGCAGAGTGGCACACCGTGTGGTTTTAGTCGGTTCGAGTCCGACACACCGCCCCGCCGCAAGCCCCGGCGCGGGTGACGGTCCGAGGGGATTTCCACACGTAAAAAAAAAAAAAAAAAAAAAAAAAAGGCTGGTACAAGGCAACCTTTGGGAGGTGCAGAGATCTATTAAAGTAGGTGCAAAGAGGTTACAGTTATAATCAGCAACAGAATATATACCTACAAATTAAAAAAAAAAATCACTAAGACACAAATCAAACGACCATGCTATTCACACAATTACTTGTCTTGGATGGCAATCGAATCTATGACCTAGGTCTTGACAATAGCACTTTAAAAACAGGTCAACCACATTTAAACACACTCCATAATAATCTAGATATAAACAAGTTGTCATATATGAATTAACAAGTTTACCAAAAAGCGTAGACCTTTGATCATAGACCACAGACAATCGACAGACGTTTATCGTTTCGTAACGGAAGCTTTATTATCCTTCAAGTTGTTCCGACATGTCCACGCGCTTATTATAACACTGGTTCCTTTTAACTATTTAACATAAATATGTCGTCAGACGGGTGCGACTAAAATTGAATTAAATCTATTTAGTCACAATAGTTTATTAGTTTAAAAAGACCTCTACTTTAGTGTCTTACCTCCCGCTTTGCTAGAGGAGTATTTGTGAAATATCCCTTGTCCTATTAATTTTTTTATTACCCAATTTACCTTCTTTAGTCAGTTCCTAAGCTTCAGATATCTTACACAACGCCGCGAATCTAGTCTAAGTCTAGTCTAAGTAGCCTAAGTTACTCATTATATCATCAGCCACCTATCAGTGAAAGTCCCGTCAAAATTGGTCCAGCTGTTCCTGAGATTTGCCGGAACAAACAGACAGACAGACAAAATTTGTTAAAATTGTTATTTTGGTATATGTACCGTTTATATATACATATACATTTAGTAAATAGCGGTTATTTTAATATTACAAACAGACACTCCAATTTTATTTATTTGTACCTATAGTTATCTGGGTGCACAGGGTGCAATAAGAATGGGTAAAATTGACAGCTTGAGTTCCCATTGAGGGACCACATTGGAATTTGAAGGTTTTGAATGCACTAGGCTTTAGTAAAAGTTCCCAAACAATTGTAAATTAAGTAATTAATTTGTAAAAGCAGTTACTCAAAAGTTACAAGCGATCAAAGGTGGTCCCTCAATCGTGACTCAGAGACATCCATATCTTTTAAACTAGTTAAAATTTACAACTGCTCTAAGTGACTACTCTTAGTAAAAGATTTGTAAAAACCAATTGACCAGATATCTACCTTTCTCGTTTAGTGTATAAAAAGATATAGCATACGGAAGCATGCGAAGCATCACCCTAGGTTCAGTTTGAGCGGAAACCACAACGAAATTTGAAATTTTGTGTGCTTCTATCGTTAGTAAAAGTATCTGAACGATTGTAAATTCAATCTCTGTTTTGTAAAAGCAGCCTTTCAGTAAGTTTTAATTCATTGAAGGTGGTCCCTCAATTGAAACGCTTGTCACCAAGAAAAGCGAATTTACAAATCATTCGGCAATTAAATAGATTAATGATGCAGTCTATTCCTTAGAAGTATTTTTTACTAAAGCTTACTTTACTAAAAAGTCTCAAATAATGTACAGTTTTGTTGCAAAATAGTAATTAAATTGCTACGAAGAAATACTACGTCGAGGTGACCACACAGCAAAATTTTCTTGAATAAATAAAAATTAGCGACTGCTTAATTTCATTATTTTTGATATTTAACAACAACTATCTTAAAACATACAACGAATAAAAAAAATACTTAAATTTTATGTTTTTCGTATCATTAAATAGGACTAAATAAATTATGTAATTACTATATTATTCATATTATTATTATAAAGAACGATCCAAATAAAACTAAAAAGTCACACTACTACTAGTCACACACCTAACATCAGTAAGTACTATTGTTATTGTGAGTACGAAAGTGGCAATGTAAATGTTTCCATTGAAATTCATGGAAACGTGATTCTTAAAAAGAGAGATACTTAAAAAGTTCAGTTCAATTATGTACCTAAATATTTGATTTTTGTTTGATATTTTCCTCTATGATAGTAAATAATTCATTGGGATTAGAGAACTAAAATTAAATGTAGATAGATTTTATCAGGGAATAAAAAAAAGCGATGTAAACGAAGTTGCGGGGGTCATTCAGTAAGTTATGTATTATGTATAAAGATAAATGATAATGTTCTTTGTTATTTGAAGTTTCCACATCAATTACAAATAAAACGTCATCAATGCTACGTCATTTGGTATTACCAAATTTTTTTGTATTGTGTCATAGAACGACAGTTCTAGCTGTCAAAATCACCTCAAATTATTTTTATTATTAGAAGAAAGGTTTAAACTCGGATTCGAATACATAATGTCAAACATTGATAGGACTAGACATAATTGTTTGAAATCTATAAAATTGAATTTTAGTTTGTGTACTGTGTTTTACAAAAAAATGATTTTAAAATTATTTATAAATAATTCCTCCTCAGTGCAGTAAACATATTGTTACCTGTTTTAAATTTGGTAGATGATGTCAATTATGAAAAAATAATGAAATGAAGCAGTCGCTAATTTTTTTTTTTATCCAAGAAAATTTTGCTGTGTGGTCACCGCGACGTAGTATTTCTTCGTAGGAATTTGATTACTATTTTGCAACAAAACTGTACATTATTTGAGACTTTTTAGTAAAGTAAGCTTTATTAAAAAAATACTACTAAAGAATAGACTGCATCATTAATCTATTTAATTGCCGAATGATTTGTAAATTGGCTTTTCTTGGTGACAAGCGTTTCAATTGAGGGACCACCTTCAATGAATTAAAACTTACTGAAAGGCTGCTTTTACAAAACAGATATTGAATTTACAATCGTTCAGATACTTTTACTAACAATAGAAGCACACAAAATTCCATATTCGTTGTGGTTTCCGCTCAAACTGAACCTAGGGTGATCAATTGAGGGACCACCTTCCGCATGCTATATCTTTTTATACACTAAACGAGAAAGGTAGATATCTGGTCAATTGGTTTTTACAAATCTTTTACTAAGAGTAGTCACTTAGAGCAGTTGTAAATTTTAACTAGTTTAAAAGATATGGATGTGAGTCACGATTGAGGGACCACCTTTGATCGCTTGTAACTTTTGAGTTACTGTTTTTACAAATTAATTACTTAATTTACAATTGTCTGAGAACTTTTACTAAAGCCTAGTGCATTCAAAACCTTTAAATTCCAATGTGGTCCCTCAATGGGAACGCAGGCAAATTGACACCCTTTGATTACAATGTAGCATTCGTAATAACTTGTCATAAGTCAGATATCTCTACCCCATTGTAAGGAGGCGATATGACAAGTGACAATCATACACACACAATGGTCCATCAGTTCGAAATAGCAGACAAAAAATCTCATGTTTTTTAATAAAAATAAATTCAAAACCATAAGCTGCTTACACAAAAAACTGAGTAAATGGCGCCCAAAAATAAAATTAAGATATTCAAAAGTTACCCTTTGGTCGACTACGCGTCATAATCTTCTTTATCAAGATTCTCCGCGAGAATAATACAATGGAGTTGCAACTTTGAAACTTAGGCATTAACGTCGTAAATTGTTTGTATGTAGTCTGCTTATAAAATAAATAGTAATCGAAATGCTCACAAAGTGGTTTGGAGTAATTTTCTTCAACAGATAAATGAGATCAGAGGTGTTAGTTATACGTTTTTTTAGTTCATTTGATATGATACTATGTTTGTTTGTGTTTGTGTGCGTGCATTATTGCAAGTGTTATTTATGTACGTATGGTAAATTGATTCAAACCTGTTTATTTGTTGAGAAGGTTGTGGATACTTACTTCTGTTTGCTTGTAATTCTGAATTAACAGCTTTTTAATAAATGCATTTAAGAATATGTACGGTACTTACATCAAAAAATCGATTAGAACATTTTTGTCTGTTTGTTTGTCGCAGCAAATCTCTGGAACGGCTGGACTGATTTTGACGGGACTTTCACTAGCAGAAAGCTTGTTTTCTAATAAAATACATCTCTCGTGAAAGGCCGAAGTTAATTACAAAAAAACAGACATTTTATTGATCTTATTTATTCTTACACAAAGATAAAAATTATAAATGTCAATAAAATATGTTTTAATATATTTACTTTTTGACGCATCACCAAACTTAATGGGCGGTAAATCTAAACAAATTTAATCTGCACAGTGGTTATGTTACAATTTTTTTTGACCCGAAAAATGTTAAATATATTTTTTGTATAAAAGAACTACTACCGGTTTAGATAATATAACTAAATGTGTATTTGTTAAATAATTGATAAGATTATCAACACGTGGCACAAGGTGCGTGCTGTTGTGATTAGAATAACAAATATTAACTTCTCAATAACAAGTCACAATTTTTTTCTGTTTGATAAGGGCAGGTGGAGGCTGATAAGTTTTTGTCGCGGTAGTGTATCAGACTATTGTAATCATGGCATAGATTAATAGTGGTATGTTTTGAGTGTAAACATAGTCAAGTGGTAGATTTACATCATAAGAATATCTCTAATATATTGTGTGCCACTTACATTACTTTTTTCACTACAATGATAAGCGTTGAGAGTTGAGAGATAGTGACATTTACACATTTTTTAATTTTGCATAGTGGGTTGTGTAATCTTTTTTCTTTTCAGATCTCAAGAGTATTTTGATTGCGAAATATAGCGTTTATACTAAAATAAAAAATATTTCAGACATTCGACACACAATGCCATCTAGTCCCAAACTAAGCAGAGCTTGTATTATGGGTACTAGACAACTGATATAAATACATTTATACTTTTTTTTTTGTAAATACATACATATTATACATAGAAAATACCCAAACTACGAAACAAATATTTGCAGATTCATACAAACATTTGGTCCGACCCGGGAATCGAACCCGAGACCTCATGCACAGCAGTCGCGTATGCTACCACACTACCACTGCGCCAACGAGGCAGTCAATATGTATTCATAAACTAGTCATATTTTATATTCGTTTTTTATTGTATGTAATATGGAGGGGGGAGGGGATTAACGAGCAGACGGGTTACCTAATAGTAAGTGGCTACCGTCGCTCGTAAACAAGACTGCCACACTGAGGTCGAGCTGGACCCTACATCATCCACAGTCTTTAATAGTTCACTTCTGAGTACAGGTTTCTCTTTAGAAAGAAGGAGCTGGCTCTACGATCCTCTGAAGCACTAATTATCTGTGTGTTTTATAATTATACATACCACTTGGATAAATTTAGGTACAATCTTTCCAGAAAATGTGTATTTTAAATTTTAGTGCTATTTAATGAGTTTAATTTCTGATCGATTTTATTCAAAATCATTTCTATTAAGTCTAGTTATATTCGTTTCAATACTACAGTGATATCAAAGTAAAGTATTGATAAAAAATATTCGCACTATATAGAAGTTTCAAATAAAAAATTGTGAGCATATTTACTTCAGTTCGTAAATAAATATAAAGATTAGCTAACATTTTCCACAGTGCAAGGATAAACAAGACCCAATCAATGTCAGTTAACACAAAATATTGCCAGTAAAGAGAAACCGAACGGCTTCAAAGAAATCAATTCACCTTAGAATATTTTTTATTGCAACTTCCTTCCCACGTCCACTCGCAACAATACTTACAGTTTCACCTAAACAAATAGACAGACATGATCTTACGAAGCCGTGGCAAATCTTTAACGGTATATAAATTAGTGGGCTTTGGACACCCTGGTGGGCCGGCGTGCAGCGAGCCACACAAAAACTCATTGTATTTGCACCTTATTATTGAATTGACACCTCAGTCTGTGGGACAACAGTGCTTGCCGAAATATTAAAAAAATTGAGCAGATAATTGTCTCGAAAACTTTTGTCGTCAGACATCTAGGCATTGTATGCCGGTCAGAAATACTTCGAGAACAGGAAAGCACGAATTTTATGCTATTGTAATCTTATTTAAAATTATTTATTATTTTTTCACAATTGGGACAGTCTTATTTTTATTGAACACAAAATTAATGGTATTATAATACCATTAAATTTACTTTCGAACTGGACAGTTTATAACCATTGTTCGATGTTCTTATTCTAGGCAATGGCACAATAGGAGAATCGATTGGTAGCCAACTGTAATATCATTATCACGCTTCACCTCAAGCCTGACATAATTACATATAATGTAGCTTTCCACTATTGTGATGTATCGATGGAATTTTATGCCCATTTGACTATAATGGGTGTCCCTAAGTCGAGGTACAAACAAGCATGATGGATGCACTGCGGCACACACAAAAGGCCCATTGACAGCGCTCACATACCCCTACGTCCAATTATAGAAGAAAGGCAAAGATTTTGTCCACCCATACCGTTGCCGGCACACTGTCCAGAAAAAAATATCTGTAGGGCTGTTTCTGTCAAAAAAAAACGCAGCTTAAAAAGTATTAGGTATATTACTTATTGAGGTTGGACAAACAAATGTAGGTATGCTACGTTGAATAGCGGTTTGATTTTTATCATTACAATTTCAACCTTATAATCCGACCACTGTAAACGAAAACATCTGTGTTCTTTTAATCTTCAATATCCAATACAATTCACATTTTCTATTTAGCATCTAACTCAATAGTCTTCGTAGCTAATTTTAATTTCTATCTCAGAAGCATCAAATTAGACTGTGCATCGTGTTTTCTTCCCAAGAGTTTAGCACAAGCCTGTTGGTGTAGGTCACAGCAGTAAGCCCTTGTGAACTTTTGCCCACAGTATTTGCAGCTAAATAAACCAATACGATCTTTTCTCATGTTCAGGACGTGGCGACAGACACAACAATTCCTGAAAAATAAGTAATGTTTTAAGTGAATATTGCCAGTATATCAGATAATGTTAATGTTTAACTTTAAATATTGACGCATAAAAACCGTGAAACTACTAAACAATTTCGTATTTTATATTACTAAATGACATCCGCTTCATAGATTCAGCGATCGTATGATTTGTTTAAAAAAAATCAAATACAATGAACCTACCTCTTCCTTCCCAAATAGTGGCTTTCAACATGATCACTGAGTTGTGACGCTCTGGCAAACGTTTCTCCGCAAATATTACATATAAAATGCGAAGTTCTGCATGGTCGCCCCTGCTGTTGCCCAATAGGCATGTACGACTCATAGTTCATGTTCAGCATATATAAAAGCAACTGCTTGATAGTCTCTGCCGATACCTGCATCAATGCACACAAACCCAGAGGATCTGTGTTTATAGCTATCGTCATTTGCCTACTGTTTCCTTGGTCTTGAGTTCTTACAAAATTTACCTTTCTTTCAGATTCAACACAGTATTGTGCTTGAGGCAGGGAAACATTTGCTGCAAACGTAGACACCTCCCTCGTTGGAACATCAAACTCTACTTCTACAGAGCACTGTCTATTACACTTTGTGTGAAGCAGCTCTTCAATATCTTTGCTTATTTTCTCACTTTTCTCCCTCTCCTCTTCTATTATTCGCTCTATTTTGTTATCATTGACTTGTTCAAACTGGGGTGTACTGGTGCCAATTTCACTAACTACTACATTCCTAGTGTTATTTTGTAAAACTGTGGTATATAAAATGTCATTATCATTTTGGAATGCATACGACTCACTTTTAGTTTTGTTCAATGCCAAATCTGAAAGTTTCTTTAAAGTACAAGATATAGATCGAGATTTAGTAATAGGACATCTGATTGATTTTAAATCTTTCTGTTCCTTTATTTCCACCATGACTGAGTTAACAGAGTTGATTAAAACGTCCAGCTTTTGCTCGATATTCTCTAACGGTTTCTGCAGTGGATTGTCTGTCTGTAGTATTTGTTCTTTCAATGTCGACATTTTAAACGTTTGTTTATTAAATAATTTTTTGAAGGCATCCAGCTTACTGTACTCTGTATTTGTCTCCTCGGTAAGAACCCCTTGTGTGTTTAAATATTTTATATCTGTTTGTATGTTTGGGTATGTTCTGTTATACTTTGTTTTACTATTTTCAAACCATCGCCTATTTAAGTCTCGATCAACTACAACAGATTTATATTTATTTAATGGTCGTGGAATTGAATTCAAACGCTGTTTTTCTTTGTTTAACATCATGAGAAGTCCTTGCGAGGCCGTAGGATAGCAGTAGGGATTACTTTCATAATAATGTGTAGGACGCTGACTTTGTATAGTATAATTTCTGGGTATAGTATCATACCTGTCCCGAAAGTCGTTTCTGTATCCTCGGTCAAGACTATTTAGCATGCTTTGACATTGATCATTCTGCTGATGGCTGTACCTCGTATTCCAGAAGTCGTCGGTAAACTCATCCTCAGTCGGTACATATTGTGGAGCAATTCTAGTGGGTTCGTTGCTGTAATATCTATGTTTATTTTTCAATTCATTAATGTAGTTATTCCATGCTTCTCTCTGTTTCTCCTTCTGACGCTCTACAACTAATTTTCTCACAATTTTTTGCAATCTCGCGTGTCGTTGCATAGTTTTCATAACATACTCTTCATTGTACATATTCTGTGGGGGACTGTAATTAGGAACATTTTGAGGATATGTATTTTCATCCATAACACTGTGTTCGTTGATAAAATTTCTTGTAAAAGATTCGTGTTTGTTATTTTGATCAGAATTGTTATATCCAACTTCTCTATAACTAGAACTTTTCGGCGTGTTTCGTGCAGTAGTGGGATTATTCTCCGAATATTTGCTTGGCAGATTAAAAGCAGGTTGTGATATGCTTTTATCTGATCGTTTGTAACTAGCAGTCGTCGGTCCACCTGTGTATGGATGGTTCGAGAAAACATCTTCAATAAGCTCTTGTCTGATTGCTTGAGCGCTCTTTATATTACTTGAAGTTATACTTGCATTGAGTGGAGATGGAACTGCATGATCATATATGTTAATAATTTCACCATTGTTTTTTTTCTGTAGCTTATCTTTCAAACGTCTCCCGTGGTAATTTCCAACAGTATCGAATGGATTCACCTTGTTATTGATTGTTCGATTAGTTTCAGGTGGATTGCACCGGAACTCCATGTTTTCATATTTCCTCAGAGGCACATGTTTCTCAGAATCCATTACTCATGTTACAGAAAATTTGCAACGGCCTAATAATGACATTTTATATTTTGATACCTGACATTTGACACAGAGTGAATCCAAAAAGAAACTTTTTTGGTTAAACATATTTTTTAATTTTTTGACGTTTATTAAAACTTAAGAGTAGGCTCCGCCTAATGTCTAATTTATTTTGCATAGAACATGACATTTGAACAAAAAAAATATATATATTCTTTTTATTTCGGAGTTTTTAAAATATTAAATGTATAAGCCATAGTTTCATAAACTAAAAATTCAATATTTGTACTAATAACCATCAACTTACTAATATAGTTGTCTACTGTTTAATATTGGAGAATAGATATGATTTCGTGAAATGTTAATATAATTTTAATAATATACATAGGTACTTATTTATATTTTTAGTATTAAACATGAAATAAAAGCGAAGCCTTAATCGTTAGCTAGTCAAATACAAAATCATAAAAATAAAACTCAACAGGTAACACTAAAAAGAAAAACGTCAGAAAAAGACCCAAAATGTGAGGAATCAACAATAAAGTTGTGAATTTAAAGAGTTTGAAATAAAGCTGTTTCAATGCAAATTAATATAAATTCAATTTCAAGTAACAGATGAATGTAACCTAAGGTGTGTGGCCTCGCTACATTCAAGACCACCCAAAAGGGACCAAATTATTTTCTGCCAAGGTTCATTTGCCGCGATTTCGCTGATGATGGCAGGTTGAGGTTCTAAAAACCTGTTTTTTATTACCATCAAATTATTAAATCAATATTTTACCGCAAACAATCGCATTGTGTTCGAAATGAAACAATAAACACAGCGACTCACAAACGAAGTACCTCATTCAGTTTAATGGACTCAAGATTTTTCCCTATTAATTGATGAACAGCTATGTAGAGATTTTAAACTTGAACGGAATAAATTATAGATAAACCATCTTGAACTGGGTTTTTCTGAACTATCATAATGTTGAAAAATATTAATTTAAATATTTACGAGCTGCGTACCGCGGTTTTACCCGCAGTTAATAAATAATAAATTAATAATTTCGGACATCTAACACACAACGCCATCTAGTTCCAAGCTAAGCAGAGCTTGTGTTATGGGTACTAGACAACTGATATAAATGCATATCTACTTTTTTGTAAATACACACTTATTATACATAGAAAACATCCAAACACCGAAACAAATATTTGCGAATCATACAAACATTTGATCCGACCTGGGAATCGAACCCGAGACCTCAAGCACACCAGTCGCATACGCTACCACTGCGCCAGTCCTTGTTGCTGTACCTTGCCTATCAAACGGAAACACTACATTTTTCGGGATCAAAAGTAGCAATTCCAGATTAAAATCTATCTCTGTGCTTATTTTCATTCAGATCCATTCAGCCATTTTGGTATCAAAGAGTAACAACATCCATCCTCACAAACCTTTGCATTTATAATATTAGTAGAATATGCTCTTTTCGGATATAGGTTTTCCTAACAACACAAACATAGGCCCACACACAGCTCTGCACCTCCAGGTGCAGAGCTGTGTGTGGGCCTATGTTTATATCCTGTATTTTTCTGAAATAAGAACTTTTGAGTATTCAAGCTATGAATAGGTGAGAAAATTACTTAATTCCAGGTTTGCTTCTTATTCGTGACTATAATCTGTAGCCAATGTATTAAATTGATCTGTGTGCTAACCACACTCAACCATTTTTTTAGTTTCTTTACCGACAAAATAAATAACATATCGACAAAAATATTATAAACAATTAAAAAGCCATAAAGAATCTATTACTCTGTGTCGGTTGTATCAGAGGGTAGTTGACAAAAAGCGAAAATAATTATGACTACATACATTATACAATCTATTTAGATAACACATCGGCACGAGACAATTTTTTTGTTCTTAGTATATTGAATTTTTGTATTGAATTTACATATTTTTTGGTCCTTCGAACTTTTAGGGTTACGTAAACACTAACAGTTTTTGATTTACAAAGTTTCAATATACATAGCTTATAAGAAACTAGCTGACCCACGCAACCTCGTTTACGTCTCCTATTGCCTGGGGCGTAATAATTTCCCCCGGTTTTGTAACATTCTTCAATTGGTGCTCCGCTCCTATTGGTCTTAGCGTAATGAAATAAAGCCCATAGCCTTCCTTGATAAATGGGCTATCTAACACTAAAATAATTTTTCAAATTGGACCAGTAGTTCCTGAGATTATCGCGTTTAGGCAAATAAACAAACTATTCTGCTTTATATATTAGTAAATATAGATTAAGTATAATAATCTTACATACATGCATATTTCCACGACTCCACGCCCGTATACTCAAAAGGACAAACAGAGGCGTACTGTCATCAAGTGGACATATTAGCAATTAAAACTGAAAATTGGGAGTATAGTGAAAAATAATAAATGATAGGCTATTGGACTTCTTACTTCACTTAATGTGGATGAGGGAGAGCGTGAACTCCACCACTTACATTACACTGATGCGCAGGTCAGGCTATGAATCCTGTCTAAACATGATTCAAAATGTAAATCGAAAGGAACGGAAGGTCATTTGTTCATAATATAAATCCATAGGTAGGCAATATTATAAATTCGAAAGTAATTCTGTGTGTCTGTTTGTTTTTACGCTTTTATGGTTTTACCCCTGAGCTGATTTCAATTAAATTTGGCATGGAGAGCATTTATTCTTGACGAAGGACATATAGGCAACTCCTTACCACGACGACCGACACAAACGCACGCTAACAATAAAATCATGTACGGCACCCGAACCCCGAATCGAACTCAAGCCTGTCAACTTTTTATCAATTCCCAAACTGATGTTTGCATTTTTATTAGTTTCTTTACAAGTGTGACACGCCTGCGCTCGTTCGCAGCTTGTCTCCCAATTATGATAATCGTGGAATAGAATATTCATTGTAAAAAAACCTCACCCTCATACTTCATCTAATATTGTTGCTTTTACTGTCCTGTATGGCATGTTGCTGTCGCCGTGTCTCCTGTCATGTGGGCATCCATTTTTTTTTGTTCTAACAATGAATATTTAGACCACGAATGAGACGCCGTTTCTTATGAGTACCTATCGTAAAATGTACTTATAAGATTATTAGAGTCGAGTTTTAAATCTTATAATTCCTACCAACTTGTTAACAAGCCAGCTAAGATAGAATAAATATGATGTAATACATAATTTTAAACCAACCAAGAACTGTGTTAATAAAAAAAAATGGGTTTATTGTCCAGTGACCTTTTCCATGTTAAAAAGAAAAAAAGAAGATTATATAGCTATGTTATTATCTAGAGATAAAAGGGGTTATAGGATCAACACCATCATCATCTCAGCCGAAAGAAGTCCACTACGGAATATAAGCCTCCCTGAAACCTAAGATTGCTATCTGTTAAGTTATCACGGCTAAAACGTTGAACCGATTTGGATGAAATTCATTATGGAGATCCTTTGATTCTCGAGGAAGGACATAGGCTACTAATTACTGCGATTACTGACATACACGCGGGCAGAGCTGTTTTTTTAAAACAGCATCCGAACCAATGCAAAATTTGCCCCAGAGTTAGAAGGGAAGGGAAAGATCGGGACTTCGATACCCAATCGGTGAAGAGCAATAAAAATATGGTCCAGAGTATAAAAGCCTTATGTGCTGATACCCAAGCATGCCTCTCCCATGAGGAGTCACTCTGATAGCTATAGTAATAATCCCAAACTAAAAATTAAGTAATTTAATTACTTAGACTACTACGCATAATAGAGTCAACAGCTTTAGATCATAAAGGGCGTCCTTCAAATGGGTCACCTTTAAGCCGAGGTTTTAATACCTCACCCTGGGGTACTTCCAACTGGTAACACTTAGTAAAAACTTCCTGGATAGCACGAACGAATTTGATTAGTTCTTATACATTACCCTTTCGCTTCCGAGGATTATGAATCTATTCGGAGCAAAAACGGTAATGTATTCGAGGGATTGTTGGTGTGCATTAATGTTAAAAGCTTTTGGTAGGAAATCGTTTAGTCTAGACGTCGGTAATGAAGCCAAGGTGAAGGTCGAACCCTGCTGCGTTGTCCCCATGGTGATGAATACTCCGAGTAAGATGATTGTCAATTACTCTCGTATTGAAAGGAATAATTACGTTTCGAAAAGAGGTATATTTCATATAAATCTTTCAAAATGTGACCTAGTCCTTGCAATTATGGGCAATTTACTATCATCTTATTATTGCGACGTAGTAGTACTTATTTGTTGTGATTTTTGATACAAGTGATCGTTAATTTCGTAAAAAAATATAATCAATTCTTATTAAAATCAGGATGTTTTTGTTATTTTCTTATGTATTTAATTTGTTTCGTACGAGGTTTGAGTGTTAATTCCGTCTACGACACACACCTTGCAGTTAGATTTATGTTTACAAGCTTTTGCCCGCGGCTTCACCAGTCTATGTGTTATACGGGTCTATAAGCTACATTACTGTAAAGTTTCCTTTAAATCCGTTCAGTAGTTTTTGCGTGAAAGAGTAACAACCATACATCCATCGCCACAGACTTTGACGTAAATCGGTGACATCCTGATTGTGTTGCCAGACTAAAAAAAAACCAGACAATGTTACCCGAAATAGTTGGTAACAGAAGTCCGGCCATTTTAACTGCCATAAAACCCAAGTTAGCCAATTAATCCATCAAGTGGGCATCGGTATCTGACACAAGGGCCATACTGAGCTATCTCTGATAAGATAGCATAACGGGCCGAGGTTCTCACGGTGATACAGTATGTTTAAATAAAGAATTACTCAGAACAAGGAGGTACTACTTAATTGTAATTATGTCATAGTGATAAAAATAGCAGCCATCTTGAAAATTGGGAGTTGTCTTGTCAGTCAATTTAGATATCCGTCATGATTTTTTTTTGCTAATGAGTTATGTTCATTTCATTTTGTTTTTTTTAGTTTTTTTTATGGAATAGCGAGCAAACGAGCGGACGTATCGCCTGATGGTAAGCGATTACCGCCGCCCATGGACACCCGCAACACCAGAGGCGTCACAAGTGCGTTGCCGGCCTTTTAAGAAGGAGTACGCTCTTTTCATGAAGGTCGTACGTATTGGTCCGAGAATACCGCAATGTTTATTCATTTTGTTTTCGATAATTAGTAATTTGATAATACAAGCTATGCTTTTTTATAAAAAATATTATACGTATTGCTGTTTATAATATAGAAAAAACAAAATTAAAACATGTCATTTACGTTGTAAAAATGTGCAAAATTAAATTCAACTTTTTCGTTACTTTACGTAAGTTTTAAAAGAGCCTGGATAAATACTGTTTAAATCTGGATATCAACATAATATAGTGAAAATATGTTCAAACTGCAAATTATTTTGGTATTCAATTTGTATGGAGACTTCAGTGACCGCCGGCCCCTTAAACGATTTTCATGAAATTTAATATGCAGGGGGTTTCGCAAGCGATAAATCGATCTAGCTAGGATTTATTTTTAGTAAATTTACCGAAAAAGAAATACCGAGCAAAGCTCAGCCATCCAGGTACTAATATTAACATAGACAAATACAAACGTACCTATCATGGACATATCTTCGTTGTGTTTTTCAAGAAACGGAAAGTCCTTGGCTCTGGTTCATCAGTAGACTAGTTTTAGTCTCTACTGGTCCTATTTTGTGGACTGGTAACACAAAATCAACACCATTGATATTTCAGCCGCTGACATCTATAATGTAACCTCTCGCCATCTATCAAGTACTACACTTATTTAAAAACTTATTTGTAAAGAACATCTAACAATGCTTTTATTAGCTCTGTATGTTACAACATATCATAGGACTGTAAGCTCACAGTATATCAACATTTCGTCTAAATATTGACCGAGTTTGTGAAACTCTATGGGGGAATGCACGCCATTGATGCTGGCGGGTTCACAATGGCCGCCAAGGTCCACTTTGTGACGCCGCTGTAATCTCCCAGACACCACATTCCTCACATAAAATCGTGGTAGTAACAAAAAATTCTTTGAGATTCCTATTTCGCTTTGATATTTGATGGTTTATTGGGAGTTCATTTATCGACTTTATAGTTATTGTAGTAACTTAAATAGTTGAAATGAATGAGTCATATTATATGGAAAAATTAGTGAAGCTTTCCATTGTATACTCGGATCAATCGCCCTTGTACATGATATTTCCTTGTAGCTTAATGTTTTTTCCATTTGTGTACAATAAAGTATAAATAAATCAAATAAAAAATATAAATAATTGATCTAAGAATTTTTATAATATATGTTTTATCTATAAAACGCAAAAGTTGAACTGATATTTAAGGTAGGATTTCCGCAGACCACCTAGAAGTTCCATAACATATAGGATCATTTTTAGCGCGTTAAGAAACTAAAGCCGACTTTTCATTTCATTTTAAATATAATGAGACCTTCCTAAAGTAAGTAGGTTTATTTTTCCAACTTGACATATCTTACACACGACTGTCAGATCCCTAATTAGACAGAGCCCTTTAGATATTGATAAACATACTTAAATGTTTCTAAATATGTACATGCATATTATTTATTATTTATTTATTTATTTAGAAACTAAATAGATAAAAACTATTATAACTATTATATGATAACTATTATAGATAAATTGCACCCAAACACAACAAATATTCGCAATCATTAAAGAAATATTTGGGTAGGAATCGAAACAACATTTTTTAAGCAGTCACTGCTACTCAAGGCACTATGATGGAATATGCAAACATACATAGACTGCTAAAATTATTACCCTTTTTGTTTTCTTCTTAGTCGGGTAATTAAATTAAATAAGAAACTGGTCTCCTTCCTTCAAAAAACCTTTTTTTTTTAAAGAAAAAGAAAAGTTCAAATTAGAACATTCGGTAATATATTGAGTATATTCAAAATAACATTCATGCTAGTCTGAATATACCCAGCTCATGAATATGACCTACAGTACTCAAAGGCCCTTAATTCCCAAGCTTGGCCGCATAATAATGCTTACCTATGAATAATAAGATCAAATAAAATAAAATAAAAATCTCTTGGGTCTGAAGCACAATCGTACACGCTTGTAGACAAACCATTATATAAATACAATGAGATATTGTTCTCCCCTTCTCGCCCTTAGCTATAAAGGTATTATATTTTCTGTCTCGTTTTAATTTATTTTATAGTTTATTGTGTATGTGTATTGTGTTATTTTGTAGGTTAAGAGATTCTTGACACAAATAATTATAAAGTTATAATTTTTCTGACGGTCTGTTGCTCTGGCGGTTAGTGATTCTGACGGACAGCAGTTAATTCCCACTCAAGGCAAATACTATCCGAGTTTAATTCATCTATACCTACTTATAATAAAAATGTAACAGGTCCAATTCTGTACATTAAAGATATTTTTTTTTTTTTTTTTTTGGAGGGCTCTCTATAATCGATACTGAAGCCAAAACTGTAATTTTTTTCATTTTTGTGTGTCTGTCTGTACCTTGGCCGCGCATCACGCCGAAACTACTGAACGGATTCAAATGATACTTGGCATGATTTGAGTTCATACTACGAGGTAGGACATAGGATACTTTTTATCCCAAAATTTAGTACGGTTTCCTGGAGAGAGGGGTGTGAATGAATGAAAGTCAAAATATGTACTTAGTTGTAATTCAAAAACACATAATCCGATTTCATTCATTCTTTATCGCGGCAAATAGTAGCCTGTGTGATATTCTGATGTATAAGCTATATTCCTGTTAAGTTTTATCCAAATCCGTTCAGTAGTTTTTGCGTGAAAGAGTAACAAACATCAATCCATCCATCCATACTTACAAACTTTCGCGTTTATTATATTAGTAGGAAATTTATTTCGAACTATATGAAGCCTAGTGACGTCAAAAGACTAGCCGCAATGGTTTCTCCAACTGACTACATTGCAGCTAGGTATGTGAAGTTAAAAGACTATCTAGGTGTTTCGTGTTCACTCGTCACAATAGTTTTGGTTACAGAAATAAATCTATACTCTTATATAAAGCTGAAGAGTTTGTTTGTTTTTTTTAGTTGAAGTCGGTTAAAAAACTATAACCCGACCATCAAACTTTTCATAAAATGTATGTAACTTATTTCACCCAGACCATTTACCAAATCATTTCAGCTATTTAGATGCTACGGTAGGTACATACAAACATACATAGACAACCAAAACCACAGAAATATATCAAGACTAGCTGACCCACGCAGCGTCGTTTGCGTCTCCTATTGCCCGTAGCGTGTTAATTTTCCCCCGTTTTTGAAACATTTTTCATTGGTGCTCGGCTCCTATTGGTCGTAGCGTGATGATATATAACCTATAGCCTTCCTTGATAAATGGGCTATCTAATACTGAAAGAATTTTTCAAATCGGTCCAGCGGTTACTGAGATTAGCGCGTTCAAGCTAATCTCAGGAACCGCTGGTCCGATTTCAAAAACGGGGGGAAAATTAACACGCTACGGGCAATAGGAGACGCAAACGACGATGCGTGGGTCAGCTAGTCTTGATATATTTCTGTGGTTTTGGTTGTCTATGTATGTTTGTATTGATGTACCTATATATTGATTTGGTAAATGGTCCGGGTGAAATAAGTTACATAAATTTTATGAAAAGTTTGCTGGTCGGGTTATAGTTTTTTAACCGACTTCGAAAAAGGAGGAGGTTCTATGTTCCACTATTTGTATTTTTTTAACAGACTTCAAAAAAAGGGGAGGTTCTCAATTCGACTGTTTTTTTTTTATGTTTGTTACCTCATAACTTTCGTGCACCGATTTTGATGATTCTATTTTTATTTGAAAGCTGATGCTTCCCGAATGGTCCCATTTAAATTTAGTCCAGATTGAAGTCGTTTTTTTTTGTTAAAATTTTTATTTATTTATATATTTAAACTTTTTCTTGTTTTAGTACATCTACCTACTAAGTTTAACATCTACCAATAAAAATATTTGTATCAATTTTTGGTAAAACACCCCTACTTTTATTTTACTGTTTCAATTTTGATTTTTTTATCAATTTAACTTTAATTAAGTCATTTCTTAGGGCGGTTAGTAACAAATTTATTACATAATTTAATACAATAAACCGAGGTTAAACGAAAATCTCCCTACAAAATCAGGCTTGAGGACCATTTACAATTAATTCTAACCCCTTCCCAACATCTAATACCTTATTTTACCTTCAAAAATTCACAACAAAAAGCAATTAAAATTCTTTAGCGATCATGCGAAGGTCGCATACCGCACACAAATAAATCCTATTTCAAATGAAACTCATACAAAAATGGCCGCCACATCAGACGGTTTATTTCAATATATTTTAAATGGGGTTTTGTGTTTGGAGCCACGCCCTTTAAGATTAGAATACCGCCGTTTAAGATCCGCTGCGGCTTTGAGTATTTTAATAAGAGTAGTGTGGAATTTGGAAAATTAATTAAATTCCATCAAGATATAAAATTATATGTATGGTATTAAAGCGATCACGTAATAGGTATTACATATCATCTATATATAAAAGCGAAATACCACTCACTTATTAATCACGAAATCTCAGAAACTATAATACCTACAAACTTGAAATTTAGCAGATAGGTTCGTTAAAGGGTGTAGACATCCGCTAAGAACGGATTTTACGAAACTCCGACCCTAAGGGGGTAAAACGAGGGTTGGAAGTTTGTATGAAAGTCCTATGTTTTTGAAGTAAGAGACTTGAAATTTAAAATGTATTCTCTATAGATGGTGTGGAGGTGTACTAATAATGTATGTTTAGAAATCAACCCCCTTTTGGGTTTAAAGCGGGGGATGGTTAGAAGGTAGTAGAGCCACGCTGATTTCAGCACGAACGGGCCGGCTCGACCGGGGCGGTACTACCCTCGCACAGAAAATCAACGTAAAATGACAGCAGCAGTGCTGTCGTGTTTCGTTGGTGAGTGCGAGACCGGAGGCCCAATAGTCTAGTTCATATATAAATAATCGTAACTGGTCGCTGTCTAAACGTGGATTTTATATAAGAAAAACAATTATGAGGGGCTTTATGCACCCAATAGAACCGAAATCAATGATTTTTAGAATTTTGGTATCCTGTTCGTTTGTGCACGCTAATCTCAGAAACGGCTTAACCGATTTAATTTCGGTTTTTATTATGCGTTGCGGTTTGCTCCACTTGACATTTAGTGTTTGATTTATTTCAATCGGTTCATAAATAAAAAAGTTATATCAGCTTGAAAAGGTCACTGTGATTAACGACCTTTGCGCGGGCGGAACCGCAATCAAAAGCTAGTAGTTGAATACAAGAAGTTCTCCGTCAAGTCTATTGGTTGTATCACGGAATGAAGGGCAAGTCTACTCGTAAAAAAAAATTATTTAAGTTCATTTTCAATCTACTTACAGTCTTAAATAAGATCCTATTAAAGTATTAAACATCCAACATTGATTATATCGTCTTGTTATAGAAAATAAAGTCTGTGTTCTACTAGTATGCCAATAGCTTAGACAACTTTTATAAGTTCTGTTAAGGCAATCCAGGCAAAATATAAACAAAAATAGGGTTGCTAAAAACATAATTAGCCACTTTGATTAGATCAGTTGATAGAGCTATCAAATTATAAACATACTTAATAAAGCAAACGTCATTTTGATAATTTCACAGGTAGTAGAGCCGCGCTGATTTCGGCACGAACGGGATTTCAACACGGCGGTCTATTAAGATACTTATGCATTATTAGGCCTCCGCTACGGTCTTGCACTCACAAACGAAACACGACAGCATGAATTGCTATCATTTAGGTCGGTCTTCTATGAGAGGGTAGTACCGCCTCGTACCGACTCGGTCGAGCCGACCCATTTGTGCTGAAATCAGCGTGGCTCTACTATCTTCAAAACCATTTGCTTTATAATACTAATATGAGGTTATTTTAAATTTACATTTAAAACATTTTTTTATTTTTAGTATAGTTCTTGTTGTCTCTTTGTTGATAACCAGTCACTAACGCACAGCAAGTGCGTTTTACAGTTTTACGAACACACTGACATACCTCTATAGCCCATTTGTTAATCACACGTATTAGCCTGCACAGCGGACGACGTCTACCACCGTGTGAGTGCTTTCAACTAAGCAAAAGTTTTGTGCTAAATTTAAAGTTGATTAAGTATAATCGATTAAGTTATTTAAGTCGGGTATTGAGCATTCCTTTAAAACCCGATTTAAATAACTATGTCATGAAAACAGAATAGGGTTTATTTAAGTTCGTAGGTACCAGAAGGTAACAACATTCGTCCAGTTTATTTACCTAGTAAAACATTTCGAATTTAACATTCCAACTGGCCAACACATAACTCGCAGATATCAGACTGATTAAGAAAAAAACAGCACCATTTGAGTAGACAAACTGTTGCACCTCGACAATTTTCCAAAATCGGACACAAAATAAATCAACACTATCTCTTGCCACAGATAAGAAACACCACATAACACCAAACTAATCAATTAGTCAGCGCCGTAAACCCAATTGTATTAGATTCCATCGGCACGAAAAAAACAAAAAAAAAATTAAGGATAGGCGCTAGAGAGCCTCCACTTTTAATTATCGTTTACCGACGCATTGTTTAGTTGAAAAAAAATAAGATAAAAAAGTTTAAAAGAAAATAAAGTTGTCTATGTCAGTAAAGCTATCCATTCGGTGTGGAGGAACGTAAATCTATCACGAGCGATGGGATCGTTTACAGCGCATAGATAATAAATATTGACCGTGTCTTTGTTTTTTGATTATTTTAAACTTATCGATTAATGGTGGTTTTAGGTGTAATAGCTTTTAGTTAGATGTGATAGAATTAACGCTTCTTTTGATCTAAATGGTTTGGTAAACATAACCTTAATCTTACACTTTAAGTTTAAGTTAAAATCACAGAGTTAATATGTTTTGAAGATGAGATTTTGGGATTTATTCAAAAAGGTCTTACTAGTTCCCTAAAACATTACGTTATTTGTTATTTACTATCTGTATCTATTGCTTATTACAAGTTACTTCTATATTACTACAGATAACGAAGATTAAAAAAAAAAATTGTCTTCATCTATTTAAGCAATTATCAATCTATGTACTTTCTACAAATGTGAGATAAACTCAATATCGTTTCTCGTCCCGGAGTCGTCTCGGCTTATGTGATGATATTTCAATTATTACTGCTCAAGCTAAAGAACTTTGCAAAAGTATATATTTAGCAAACCTTTGCGGAGTATTAACAGAAGTTCATCATCATTATCTTCCGGCCATAGTTTTATTAGCAGTTTGCGCAACTGACAGAGCACTTAGAACGAGCCGTAGACACGTACCGACTCATGTGTCTAAATAGTGTTTGGAGTAATCACTGAGAAAATAGTCATTAACAGGCCTTAATAGAAAGAAATATATAATATTTAAAAATATCTGCAGGGTTGGCCTAGTGGTTTAAGCGGTCGCCACGCCGCTTTCTTCTGCTCTAAGTGTTGTGGGTTCAAACCCCACATGGAATAACACTTTGTGTGATCTACGAATTGTTGTTCTGTGTCTGGATGTTATTTGTGTCTGTAAAGTCCTACACGATACAGGATATATTCAAAATGCGGGAGTAGTCTTTAAGAAAATACTAAAATCGAAAATTCGAGTGTTTTTGTGATTCTACAAAATATAAAAAGAAAAATATTAATTATGACCTTTATTTATTTATAACTTCATGCATTATTGTACTTCGGCGGACTTAATGCCCAGGCCACTTTCTACCAGTCAACCTTAGGGGTGATGGAGAAATTTTGTGGAGTAAGTGCACATAGGTTATACAACTACGGATCTAAAATATACATTACACAACACACATAAATTTAATTTATATATAAATATATATACATATGTTACCTTTACTTTTTTATTATGGTTGAATTCCTTACTTATTGTTCTCACATCGTAGCCGTGTCGTCCCCGTCTTCTATAAACACACCAGTTTTTTCCGAGTTGTATCGCTAGACGCTAGGTGGCGGCGATTTCACGCGTCCGAAGTTCCCACACGCGACCCAGACCGCCCGCGCAGGCGCAGACAACCGTCCTTTTTTACTCTCCACCATGATGTCTATTTTACCTCAGAGATAGTCGCCGTAGGAACCGGTAAAGCTCTTAAACGTGATGAATTACGATGTGTTTAGTTCACTTGATAAATATCTGCTGACGCTAAAACAAATGTTGGGGCTGGTCAAAAGAGTTTTGGAGTCCGAACATTCATTCGACAGTTGCACTAATGGGGATTGAAACCCATTATCTTATTATTGATATTTTTTGTAGCAGTAACGTGAAGAAAAACCTGTAAAAAAGTCTATTCAATTTATATAAATTAGGTACTAGCTTTTGCCAGCGGCTCCGTTCAGTCAAGATTCAAAGTATCCCCATGCCAAATTTCATTGAAATCGGTTCAGTGCCTTAGCCGTAAAGTATAATAAACAGACAGACCGATACATAGATAAACAGAGTTATTTACGAATTTATAATATTAGTAGTCTCTAAAATGAGAGAAAATTGAGTTTGAAACAATGGCAATAAAATCTTCTGTGCTTTACCCATCCATTAAATGTTCTGATAGAAAAAACTGTGCTCTAAGCTTTGTAGATAAACTTATATAATGTTATCTACACCTGTCTAGCTTAAATGCGGCATATAAGGTTGCGTTGATAAGGCATGAAAAAGAAAACTGACATGAAAATATGATAAAAAAACAAGCTTGAATCGATTTGCGTATTGATCGAATCTGAACTCAATCGTCAACTTTATGGGTTTTATGTACAACGACTAACTGAACATTCTTAAATACATATATATATATATAAGATTGTAAATAGCCTTATTATATAATAACACCAAGTCTGAAAAGTCTAGAAGAATCCGTCACCGGTATCGCATAAACAAGTGGGAAAACACAGTTACGTAAGACACCCGACAAGGGAACCTCAAATCTGTGTCTGTCTGCAGAGGTTATTGACCCGCATAGTTTTTCCTTTAGAGGTTATTGGTTAGTGGACGATAGGTACACAAAGTTCGTAAAGTCTCCCACATAGAGAACAAACAAAGTTCCGAGAACTATTGATAAACTATCGAAAAATTTACGAAAATATTACGACATACCGAGCACTAACTAAACTGCACTGCCTCAGTATCGTGACATATTTTATATTGGTAAATTGCTATAAAGAAGCAACTCGAAACATTGGTGGTGGATGGTAAATAAGTTAGAAGGCTCGGAACAGCAACGGCTAGTTCGAGTTCAATAATAGAGCTCTGATCTGCTCAATCTGTATTGACTTGTCCAACCATTTTTTTAAATTTTCCCTTTTAATATTACACCATTTTCTTCCATCTTAAATTCTCTAAGTACATGGCTCGCTTTTTTATGTAAGTGAGAGTTCAAAACGACTATTCTAAAATATCTACGGAGGCCCTAACAGTCTAGTCAACAAGTACCATACTTGTTGACTAGACTAAAAGATGCAGAAGCATCACTAGGCCCCCTTGGTGTGGGTCGCCATGCTGCATTGTCTGCATTCGCAATGAGTATGATGGCCACCACTCTTGGATTCTGCTTATGCTTTCCATCAGGCAAGCCAAACATAAAAAAAAATACGTATAACATAGACAATCTACTTTTTAAGTAATTTCTAGCTGATTTTAACCTAAACAAACCCCTAAATACTAATCTTATTAATTTATCTGATTTTATTATGTTTATTATCTCAAAGCATGTAATGAAATTACAACTGTTTTTGACAGATTCAAGTAATCATTTCCCGCGGTAACGTTTACCCTACAAACCTGATTGTTAGAACATCAAAAGTATTAACTGTATGTAACACAATTGACCATAACACTTTCCATGGACACCGATTCGCAAAACAAAATTACTATGTAATGACAGATAGGGCAGGCGCACTCTGAATACGATTAATATGAAAAAATAATAAATGTAGTTTAAATAAAAAGACTAAAAACACGGTTATAAAAGTCGGTTACAAATAAACAAAAATACAGGTGAAGCTAATAAAAGCGTGTCTAGGTTACAATTTTTTTTGTTTTAAATATTAATATTTTTTACTTTGAATATTACTTATTTAAAGAAAAAGTATTTTACCCAAGGTCTATCCAATTTGATCGACATTGTAATGCTGGTAACCTCGCAAACAAACAGTTCATCCAAGACCACAAACCTGTCTGTCGTTACTTGCAAATAAACAAGTTCTTTGAGAATCCTCAAATATATCGCAAGATAAACTCGTAACTAACAAAGTATCCTATACAAGTTTATACTCCACAATTATAACATTTATTATTACATATAATACGAAATCTGTTTAGAAGGCGGCTATTTGTCATTTCGTCAGTCTGTTTGTCGAACAATACGACCGTTTCGCCATTGACAGCGCTTTCTCGGAACATGGTCGATACGTGATCCCGGTTCGATTCGCCCGCTATTACACATTTCCTCATCAAAAGTGTCCATAAAACATCATTACACATAATACATTACTGTTTAATTGCTACTTGGGAAAATATGTCTTTAGTAGAAAGCAGCAAGCGATATCGATCGTGTCGAAGTCATGCCGTAGTTCGTTCCGGACTTAAAGCGTTAAACTAACCGACAGCACGGTGCAGGTATCTTATAAAAAAGAAAATTAAAAAATAAGACAAGTGTAGGACAAGTGCGTGACGCTACTCCGATGCTGTGGGAATATCCCAACCATTTGGAACACAAATGCTTATTATGGATGGCATATTTCCTTATTTTGGTGATTCTTACATGAACCAACTGCTCGAATACTCATCTGTGTAATGTTATTTCGCAACTTAATGCAGAATTTTTAACTGAGCTTACAAAAAGTTTAATAAACATTTTTAATTATATGAAGGGGAAGTAAAAAACGCTGTATGTAATATATTTTACTTTAAACTACGAAAGGCTGTCTCAGGTTTGAGGTAATTCAGGAATGCCTATGTTTCTCAGTGGATTATGTTTTAAGAATTATTTTGAAAAATATAAACATCTTCAATATGACTAAGTTATAATTATAAAATTCAAAATTTAAAAAACCCCTACTCAAGCACTTAATCGAGTAATCATACGCCAATGATATTTTTGCAGACATTCTGTTATTCTTCCCCACTTTCACCCCCATAACTTTTAAACGACTCAACCGATTTTCATGAAACATGTCTAAGAACACTCGCACGTAACTCACCTTTCATACAAAAAAAACTAAATTGAAATCGCTTCTTCCGTTCGCGAGCTACGGTGCCACAGACAGACAGACACGACACGTCAAACTTATAACACCCCTCTTTTTGCGTCGGGGGTAAAAAATAAATTGTAATCAGCTCTATTCTCCTCCTACACTTTTCCACCATTGGAGGTGAAACACTTTCTTCACATTCAATGGGATCAATCTTGAGTAAAACCATTTCAATTAAGTTTGTTAAAAAAATTCTACACCAGATAACCGCTCAATCTTTGCTTTTAGATGGCATCTCTTATAGATATTATAAAGTTCGAACACAACATGTTAGCAAGACATACTACACCTCTGTTTCATAATTTTACCGCATCCGATTCTTTTAGTCACTAATAAAATGTCTCATAGCAAAAATCAAGGCATTTTCTTTGCACTGCTTAAGATGTGAATACCTTCCATTCAAATCGGTGTTACTATCACTATTATTGTATGATACTAACTGTGACAGAAGAATATGTAGGACCTAGAATTATGTAGTTTGAAAAGAAAAAATAAGTTTTACGGTGGCAATACACTTGTTTCTTTTAAGTTGTAGGTGTGAATGAGCCAAGGTAGCTACTTACCATGAGGTGAGCCGTTTTCTTTCTTGACACCTACATCATAAATAAAAACTATCATAATCATCACTTTTAATGGTCTACTGTTAGACATAAGCCTCTCCTGCGAAAAGCTGTAAAATAATGGAGAAGCAATAAGTCGTCATGGTGTGGGTCACCATGCTGCATTGTTGCATTCACAACGAGTATGGTGACCTTCACTCTTCATTTCTGCTTATGTTTTCCATCAGGCAGAAAGTTGGGCAGGTCCAAAAAAAAGATTAAATTATCCTTCAAAGATTCGTTTATGAATGCAATCGTGCAAATGAAGCTAATAAAAGCATGTTTAATTTAAAATTTATTTCAATTTAAAAATTATACCTAACGAAGCTACATAATATTTTCAAATTGTCATTTTTTTCTCCGTTTCAATTTAAACTCCATCATTGATTATATAAGGTATAAAAAGACCAAAGTATTTAAACCAACAATTTATCGACAAACATTTGCCAAGTCGTTATGATCCTCAAAGCTACCGCTGCCGGTGCAGCAGCAGTTATAGCGCCATTACCTTCCAAATAACTCTATAAACAAAGAAACCGAAACACCTTTTTTTCCATCACCATGTTGGTGGTCCTCATTAGTCCAACACCAATATTTGCGCGATATTTTATAAATCATCAGTACATTCGGTATTACACCTTGTAATTACTTTGCCGAAATGTTCTACAGTTTTTTTGCTTATTACCAACTTGGATCTGCAGTTTTATGATTTTAACACGTTTCATATTACAGTGGATTATGGTTGATATTTGAATGACCGTTTGTTGAAACGACAGCATTTTCTGGGTTGGTAATTAGGAGTGATACAAGTCGGCGTCTTTCAACTCGAAATCATTTTGACGTGGAGGGGGCGGGTTGGGAGGACCACTTGTTTGATTTGGACCCTGCCGGTTGTTTTTTAACAAATTAGCAACGATTAGTTCCCGACTGGGGGTCTATTTCGCCCGTGATCACTTTTTTGATGATGATTGGTCGATTTTCATATTATTTGTGTGGTCCTGACCTGATCTATTTGTTTGTTTTGGTTTGAGATAGAAAATTTAACCCTAAGACACGCTATCACTCAAGTAAAGAAGAATGAAAAGGTATTATATTAAATAAAACCAGTCTGTAAAATTGGATTATGAGTACGTTTTAATTTTTTATACTTATCAAACATCCCCAAATTCTATCGTACGTTTACGCATGATAGTGTAGATTCTGAAAAAGAGTTATATTAGAATGAAAAGTTTATGAAAAAGCAAATCAAGTTTCTTACATTACAACTGCACTTATTTGGACTTATTACATTTGGAATTGTTTGACATAGAGGCACACATAAAACGGTTAGTGATCCCGACTACCAGGCAAGAGTCATGGGTTAGATTTTCACCTAGGACAAATGCTGAACACGGCATTTATTCTATAAAGGAGTATAATTTATCTGTATTTTATGTATTTAGCAATATACAACAATTATTTCTTTAAGCAATATCACGCCACAGATTTTATATTTCAATCGTTAAAACTCCTTCTTATGCTTGAAGCTAAGTAGATTAGCATGACTTATAAATTGCTATTAGGCAGTATAACACAATTGGTCTTAAACAGCCACTGTCCGACGTAAATACAAATAGTCCAACACATTTCGCATTCATAATACTTAATATGAAGGTGATGGGAAGTGGCGATTTCCTCGCCAGAAGTATCTAACTCACTGCCGGCGCAACTCATCACCACACTTTGCTCCAAGAATCGTAGATGAACAATGTGTCTTACGTCATATCCGTTTCCGTCGCTCAGCTGACTGTGTAGTGTCCGTTCGTCTGTCACGTGTCAGTGAAAGTCAAAGTATTACTCATACGGGTTCGGGTCTTGTATGGACGGTGATTTTATGAATGAATGCAGGTGTTGTTCGTTCTTGTTCAGGTGTCAGGGTACACTGGACAGTTATTGACCTGCTACTTGTAAAACAACAGTTTTGTTTTTAATGTCACTTCACTGTGAAGTCTACCGAATATACATACGATGGCTTCTTCTTTCAAATATTTGTGTGATATTTGGATATGATTTTTCGGGTAATATGGTTACCTTGAGGCCTGGCCCCGTCACCTACTACTGAGAAAACCATAACCATAGTCAAGCGTAGCCTGTAGAAGCTGTTCTATGAAGTGAGGACTTATTTTTATCATATGATGGCTAATCCCATATTATAAAATATAGTTTATAATATGTACTAATAATCCCAGTCATATGAAGTTATGGCTCGGGTTATTCGACTGTCGTGTTTGCCACTGTGTTATGATGCTGACTGCTGATTCGTTGATGGCATTCACAAAAGACAAATAATTATGTTATAAGCGCAATTTAGAAATGTATATATAAGTGTCATAATTTTATTTATTTTAAAACTTCATGCACATATATGTACATCGGCGGGCTTAATACACAAGGCATTGTCTACCTGCCAACATTTGGGTGATGTAGAAATTTTGTAAGGAAGCGGAAGGTAGAATCCAAAAGTCAACGAGGCAGTCAGAATGTGCTGTACTTTATGTTATTATTAATCGGAAAATTAGTCATACTACTTGTTCTATATATATTTATCTTGCATTGCTTCAATCTTGCAAAGTATAAGTACTTGACTGTTACCATTTTAACTACATAACATAAAATCCCCCTGATCGACATAAGTACATATTATAAGAAATTCCCCGTAAATTCGGTCTTTCTGTATGCCTGTCTGAACGCAATAAACTTAAAAAGAAATAAATAATTTGTTATTAGGTTTTTACCAATGGATGAAGTGAGTCATGAAGAAGGTTTAGAGTTTAGATAAATTTCTTTGTATGGGTTTTGTAAAAAAAATTGTGTTATTATATATTGAAGAGTGTCGTTATCCAAGAATCATATCGATATATGAGCTTATTTTTAACTCAAAATCATGACCGTGTGGTGACGGCAGGAGTGTCGCCACCCTTATTCTCCCCATGTGTGTCATAAGAGACTGCAGAACAACATCACTGCAAAGACAAGATTTTTTTTATGTATTTGCCTGCCATAGTAACTCTACTCTGCCTGATGGAAAGCATAAGCAGAATCCGAAAGTGGTGGTCGCCATCATTGCGAATGCAGACAATGCAACTGTGCAGTATGGTGACCCACACCATGGCGGCCTATTGAGATGCTTCTGCATCATTGGGCCTCCGGTCTCGCACGCACGAACGAACCACGACAGCACGCATGCTGTCATTTCACGTTGATCTTCTCTCTCTTGGCTCTACTAAATAGACATGATGATTTTTAACTCGCTCACTATTACCACTACTTGTAAAAACTTAGCACCTGAATTTGCATGGAATTACAGCGTTTTATGTAGTTGCAGATACAGACCTTGTGAGCGAATCGATTGTCTTTATGAACACTTCACTCATTCATTCGTAAACAAACTATGGTGGAAATAGTAGCTTCAAAAAAAACAAACTCCTACTTTGACAAATAAATAATTAGGAATTAGGATCTCGGTTATAACATTTCCAGGCAAAGTTTCGTGATAAACTCTAGTTGGTGGTTAAAGATATGATAGCCCGCTACCGCTCGTACAATGCGCATACGCAGCATGGCGGAACAATGAGTCACGCAGGATTGTCTGCGCCTACCAGACGCGATCCGGCACTACACCATACCTACATATACATGTATATGATACGCTAGTAATCGTGCCTAGCATCCAGATGCAACGCATTCATTCTGTGCGACTTTTTACCCAACTGCCGAAAGAGTGCAGTGCTTTTCGAACGATTGAGTGTACTGTTTTAAACGGATTGTTATATAAGATCTGTCTTTAGATTGATCTTGGTTGTGTAAATGATATAGATATAGAGCATATCATTCTAGATATTATTTCTTATTAAACTTTGCCCGCTGCTCTGCCCCGTGTATTCATGATCAGTTAGAATCAAATAATAATAATAACTTTATTGATAGTACCACCACGATAGTACAATTGTTGCATATGTTATGATGTATACTCTTAAACTGGGTGTCTACAATATGGCTATGGTCATTAACGTCTAAACTAGGCCGAGCCTGTATCTCCATATCAAATTTCATTAAACTCGGAGCATCAGTTTAACCGTGAAAGCGCAACAGAGAGACAGGCAGATTTATTTCTCGAATGTGTAATATTAGTATGGAGGTATGGATTGTTAACGCATCGATTTTTTTATTTAGACGACACGAGAAAGACGCGAAGATAAGAGATATACTCGTAATGTATAAGTATCAGATGCTAAAATTAAACATTTAATTGTAAAAGGTTAATCCAATTGTAAAAGGGTACAACTGCGTCGTATTATAATCTTGTATGTAATTGTAAAATATAGTGGGTTTATTTAAATGTCTCGATATACATATGTAACCTTAGTAACATTGATTTAATGAATAATAATAGTTGTTAAACGCAATTTATAACCTGCAAGCCTGTTGTCTTTTGTAAAATAAAAAATAATTGTATGAAGGTACCTATACACAATACCTATAAAATTGTGAAAAGCTGTATTAAGCTATTTTGCATTGCTTTCAAGCGAAATAATCAGAAGCCGTCGTCTTTACCGTACTTGACACTCTTAACTCACTTGCGGTAGTAGAGTCACGCTGATTTCAGCACGAACGGGCAGGCTCGACCGGGGCGGTACTATCCTCGCACAGAAGATCAACGTAAAATGACAGCGATCGTGCTGTCGTGTTTCGTTGGTGAGTGCGAGACCGGAGGCCCAGTAATGCAGAAGCATCTCAATAGGCCGCCATAGTGTGGGTCACCATGCTACATTGTGGCTTTGTCTACATTCGCAATGAGTATGGTGACCACCGCTCTTGGATTCTGCTCATGCTTTCCATCAGGCAGAGTAGACTCACTTTCACAGGCTCATACATAACAAAAGCTTACTTTCAGGTGACCCGTTCGGTCATTTTTCCATACCGTAAAGAAGTATTTCTATTACAAGTAAAATTTTAACGAAATAAAAACCGACTTCAAGGTTCAACTCGATTTCGCTTGGATACCGTCATCAGATCATAGTGTCCTTATCATGGTACCACCGTTGGGATATCTCCTTTCCATTAAAAAAAGAAGCATCAAAATCGGTTCATAAACGACGAAGTTATCCGCGAACACACATAAAAAAAACATAAATACGGTCGAATTAAGAACCTCCTCCTTTTTTGAAGTCGGTTAAAAATATCCCATTAATCCAACAAAACGGAGTCTTCGGTCACTTTTTAATGCTTAACCTACTTTGAATGGCCTAAAAAAAGTTATAAAAATAGTTAAGATTTAAAAAAAATAGGTGCGATTACCAATCTTACCAATTCGCCTCATGAGAGATGCCGCCATGATTGCAACAACGAAATACCAGCGCACTATAGTACCTTTTATGATGTTATACCTACCTTCTGAGAACCGTACGTGCGTAGGTCCTACTGTGGTTTTCACACGCGAATCTTATACGTACACTGAAAAAATATGGAATGTAGCGTAGGGTTATTGGAAAAGGGCTTTATTAAAACTTGTTTAGTTTATTTGTTGTGTGAAGTATACCGCAGATGATGTTGTCATAGTTATTGGATAGGTAAAATGAATTAAATGAGTATTTATTTATTTGGATAACCAGTTGCTGTTACATTAAATCTTAAGTATATAGCAAACAGAAGTAGCTAAACACAAGTTCAAATGCACAACATGCACCGATAGTAACGAGTGAAAAAAAAAACGAAAAAAAAAACAATTAAAAAACAAGTAAAATGTTAACAAAAAAAACCGACTTCAAGAACTGGACTAAATTAAAATGGAACCACACGGGAAGCACCAGCTTTTAAATAAATAAAGAATCATCAAAATCGGTTCGCCCAGTCGAAAGTTCTGAGGTAACAAACATTAAAAAAATACAGTCGAATTGAGAAGCTCCACCTTTTTTTAAATCGGTTAAAAATAAAAAATATAACTTAATAAACGGTTAAAAATAATAAAATATAACTTGAAAAATTACTTGACACATTGTCATAAACGGCCTTCTGATTTAAAACTAAACTCAGGTTGTAATGGTAACCATAGTGCAGCTAAACTTATTATCATTTGGGTGTTTCATTCGTTTTTTAAACTCTCTTCTAACCATAAGGAACAGAGACTAGACCCGAATCCTAAGTCGGATGGTTCGATTCCTGTCCAGAATAGTAATATATAAGCTTATCAACAGTCTGTTATCTTAGCTCAGGCGCTGCCATCTTTAGGTTTAAACCGCCGTAAAATTTGTAGTATTATTGTTATTATTAATACTGCTGAACCCCGCGGTGTTACCCGCGGTCATTGTCGTACCGCGGGTAACGTCGCGAGGCGAAGCTAGTCTAAAAAAAGTAGCCTAAGTTACTCCTTATATCATCAGCTACCTATCAGTGAGAGTCGTCAAAATCCGTCCAGGCGTTCCAGAGATTAGCCGGAACAAACAGACAGACAGATAAAAATTGTAAAAAAAATATTTTGGTGCATGTTAATGCATTTAGTAAAAAGCGATTATTTTATTTATTTGTGTGTATAGATAACAAGATTCTCAATTATTTATTAGAACCTCATTTTGTTACCTTTCACAATTTTAATAATAATTTCCTGATTTCAACAATGTCTCATCACACCTACCTAATTCTTGCATCACTGGCGCCACTTTGGCACTGTCCTTACTCATTCCTTACTTTGTCATATTACACACCTGTCTCGAACTTTGATTCTTTTCCTATGAGCAATAATATGAACTTAGTAATAAAATTAGTCAATAAACACCTTCGTATCACAATATATTTGTATCACAAGGCCTAGTGTGACTTTATTTCACACTAGCTGAGTCTCGCTGTGTTCCCGCGGTTGTCTTTGTACCTTTACAGGTGAAGCTGGTCTAAAAACTGTAGCCTAGGTTACTCCTTATATCAAGAGATATCTGCTAGTGAAAACCCCTTCAAATAGGTCCAGCCGTTTCGGAGATCAGCCGGAACAAACAGAGTATTTTTGATGTAAGTAAAGTATATACATACTTTCACATGCATTAAGTGAAAAGCTGTAAATTTGAAATTATACACAGACACTAGTCATAGATTTACTCGATCGTCGCGACGACCGCGGTCGGCACCCAAATCTACACCAATAGCAACGCCAATCGCGTTCGCCGTCGATAAGTGATAACCAGCCTCCCTAGCCAAGTTGCAAGCGTTCTTCTTTCTGCAATCGCTAACGCCTAAATTCTCGTGTGTCATTGGCTAACACTTTGTCTAAGATTAGTCAATGACACGAGAATTTAGGTGTTAACAATTGCAGAAAGAAAAACGCTTGCATCTTGGCTAAGGGGGCAGTTCATGTGAAATCAACTCACACTAGGCCTTGAAATATTAGTATTCGGTATGCGTGATTCAGATCTGCAGCAAAGGGATTCCGCGCTGATGACTTGTCACAGTCGGTTGTTTGTAACATGTAGTTGATCTGTCCATTTTAGGCGATACTTCCTACACTAGTTCGTTCATTCATTGGAATCAACTGTGGAGGTAAGATTTAGGTGACAAAGAACTTAGAGATTTGTGTAATTTTGTTAAATAAGAAAAGGAAATAACCCAGACACAGTTTACAACAAAAGGATATACTAGAGATCGACTGGTAGACGAATTTCGACCATATTTTATTGAAATTTAAGTATAATACCTTTTAACCAGCAAAATCTTGTATATATATGCAAGAATATATAATCTGAATTTCGGAAACGTCTTTAACGATTTTCATAAAATTTAGTATGCAGGGGGTTTCTAGAGAGATAAATCGATCTAACTAGGTTTAATTTTTAGAAAACTTACCAAAAAAGAAATACCGAGCAAAGCCGGTCGGTCATCTAGGTAATGGTATATTCTGTGTGACATCGTTCAAAATAGTTTGAACTAGCATTCAATGTTTTTATAGGCGCTCATAGCTCAGTTACACTCGGTGATTAGAAACAATCGCCGAGGGTAAGCAACGCCGCGCACGGTCAGTACCTGGATGGGTGACCGCTGGTGGCATGATACTGTGAGCGTCTCCGTGATTCGGAGGTCACGTTAAGCAGTCGGTCCCGGTTGTTATCATAGGATAACAGTCGTGAAGCTTAGTTGGAGGCCTTTGGGCGGCTCAAAAACATCCAACGATCAGATTACTTAGCCAAAAGCAACGTGGTCTTGTCAGTCCCCAACCCGCACTCGGCCAGCGTGGGCACGTATGGCCTTAACCCTCGCCTGAGAGAAGTCCCGAGTCCAGCAGTGGGACATTATGGGTTGTTGATGAATGTTTTATACCGAACATTCTACTAAAAATCGGGAGTGTTCGTAGGCCAACAATATTAGTAACTTCTAAGCTTGGAGCTAAGTTCATTCCCGGCCAAGACAATAATTGTGTAATTAACACGAGCTTTTGTCCTGTGCCTGGATAATTTATCGGTAATATATATATATATAAATATACATATATCTACACTTATATCGTCCTCTTACACAAATAGATTTACTTGATTAGAATCGAAGTTATAACCTCCAGCTCTGCAACCAGGATCACTAACCACAAGACTACCAGTCCGTTCTAATTTCAAATGTCAATCCGTCAGATCTTATATGCGAGTCTTCATTTGAGATCCCAAGCCTTATCTGTCTGGTCATTGGTCTCACCATAAGAGGAACAATGGTCGTCCTTCTGGCCGCTAGGACGCAAGGTCGACCATATAATGTGTGATAACTAGAATATATTAACGGAAATGATTTCTAATATTTGCGTATTAATATGCAGAGACAATAGGTAGGCTCGGCAGAACAGTTTTGTATCGCCATCTTTGTAATACATGAACAAGAATGAAAATAACGTGTTCAGTATTGCACTAATATATACTGTAATTTATTTGCAATGTTTTCAAATTTGAGGTGGTTATGCATGCACTCATACATTGACTTATTGTTGTTTACTGGTAGCATGTGTAAAAATTTGATAATTATGACATTTAATAATAATCTTTTTTTGTAAATGTAAATATTGTATGCCCATTGGGCGGGACATGGCTGATCACAATGTATACGAAACATCTATATTATGTACCTATGATCCGCAATAAAGATATATTGATTGATTGATTGAATCTTAGTGGCTAGCTGTAGTAAATATACCAGCACTTAGAATATAGTTTATTTTTTGTATTTATTATCCGACTGCGCCAGAACGTGATGTTTTTTCAAATATTTAAAAAAGTTTGGAGAATGTCTGAGGATCATTTAGGAAGATGCTAAACATGGCGTCGAAGCATAATTTTCAAGTTATTAATTTCAGAGATTACCTCTTTCAAATAAATATTCTAATAAAAGCTATTCAGCTTCGTGTCTTTAGACACACATATAAAATTACTTGCCTGACTTAATGAATCATCAATGTAAAGTGAGAGCCACACTTCGGCTTGAATGGGCCGGCTCGACCAGTGAGACGACCACGGCCTCACAGAAAACCGGTGTGAAATAGTGTTTGCGCTGTGTTTCACCGAGTGAGTGAGGATACCGGAGGCCCATACTCCAACCCCCTATCTCTCCCCCCCCCCTATCCCCTAAAGGCCGGCAACGCACTTGTGACGCTTCTGGTTTTGCAGGTGGCCATCGGTGGTAATCGCTCACCATCAGGCGATACGTATGCTCGTTTGACCGGCTATTCCATAAAAAAAAGACTGACTAACAAACTTGAAAGTTTGTCAGCAGCAGCAGGTAGAAGTTTGTCGTTATCAATGTAGGAAACACGAAGTAAGAAATAATCACGAGAGTTTAGCTGTAGGAAGTAGCTAGTTGTGTCATAAATGGGTTAAGTTTATCCATGAGTCATCTACCTAGGAACAGACAGGACTTCCTAAATATGGATAGACTACTCGAACATTCAATGCGTACAAATTTCCTACAGCAATCACTTCGATTTCTTTTAGCACAATATGGAACCATGCGTCATGCTTCTCGTCATCACAATAAACTTGCTACTGATCTTAAATATTCATTTTAAACAATGAAGGCATTCGAACAGGTCGCTGTAAAACAAATGACTTAAAAAAAAATACTTTCTCTACAAAGCTAGAAATACTCACCTGCGGGTTTTCAGACCGATAAAACTTTTGAACCTTCAAGAAAAGGGTACACATGTAAGGGGTAGCGGTTGTGGAAGACATTTTAACCGCCTACCTACATTTTACAATAATTTATTCCCACTCGCATAATAGGAGGCCATCTTATTGCTGCCAATCGAGTACATGCATTTTAATTTCTAAATTACATCCAATGTTTTTCCTGGGTGGAAATAAGCAGAAGCGTCACCAACCACTAGACCAACACACTAGTCCAGTTATTCACAAATAAAGCAATTAAAGCATGTTGAAAAAGCGATTTATTTAATCACCTTTAGTTAGGTGGATTCTCTTCTCCAGACCTTTGACACCCTGACCATAAGCTACCTTACTTTAATATACTTATCATGACCTTTTCTTCCACAGTGCGAAGAGTCTATGTCAGCGGGAGACATGTGCGTCTCAGCAGCACGCGCAGGACCCTCAGCCCGCTGGCACCCAGCATGCTTCGTGTGTTCCTCCTGCCAAGAGTTACTTGTAGACCTGGTGTACTTCTGGAAGGACGACCGGCTGTATTGCGGGAGACATCACGCTGAAAATTTGAAGCCAAGGTGTTCGGCGTGTGATGAGGTGAGCTTTTGAAATAATCCTGACCCATAATATAAATTATATAGTCTAAAGCTTGCCTGACACGGTAGGGTACCTGACAAGTTTACTTGCACAGTTACACTTGTCAGGTAAGCTTGAGCTGAGTAAAGGATATCTCTGCACAGTTGTGCAACAAACACGCTCCGGTTTACCTGTAAAGATCACCTGTACAGGCAAACCTGCCAGGTCTTCCCTAACGAATATGGCTTCCTTTAGTAAGCGGCTGCAATTGCAAGTAAGGGTTGAGCTTCGGTCACCTCACTGACTCGCTGAAAAGCAACAAACAGTAGCTTCCTGCAAGGACATGGTTTCACTCTGGTCAAGGCAAAATATGCTGAAATATGCATCCTCAACACTACAGCTATATATAGGTCTCGGCTGACATTTAGCCCGATCTTACCTATATATAAAATCACGGTAGCGCTTTTCCTAAACACCGGCTGTGTATTTTAATTTGCTACCTTAAACTTTACATAGTATAAAATAAAGTCGCTTCCGCAGTCTGTTCGCTTAGATCTAAACGGATTAACGGATTTTAATAAAATTTACAGCAATACATAGAGTGATTCAAGAGGCAGGTTTACATGTGTCATTCATGCGTATTATAGTAAAGGACATACCAGAATTTCAAGGACTTCTGTGCAAATCCTGGCCTTATCGCTAGAAAGATAAATATCCACCGAAATATAAATCAAAGCAAATTAATATCCCTTGCAAAAACTCCATCTTATCACTGACTACAAAACGTTTAATCGCCGTCATTATCATCACAATCGCCAGTCTGCGCACGCGCCGGTGCAATTGTGCGTGCAGTTGGCAATATCCTGTGTTTCCGCAACAAACCGGAAGTGTGATAACATCGGAGGGTTGGTACATCCCCTGTATAATTTCACTGTAAATTTCACGGTGGACGGCCTCTTGATAAATTTATGTTTAGCCAACATATGGGAACAATCGGTTATATTTGCATTAATATTTTTGGTACTGAATATAATTGTAGTGTAATATACGGGGTCGATTTGAATTCATATATTTCTTGTAGATTTCTGTACTTAACAGCTGATATCAACAACAAAAAGTTTTTCAAAGCTATAACCCGATTACGTAAAAACTTTTGATAAAATTAATATTATTCTTCCTTTGTCACCCGGGTCATTACTACGAATCTATTGACATGTTATTTATTAAATCGGTTCAGTACTTTAGGCACCACGCTTGAACATACAAACATACCTAGTGGGATGGCTAATTTTCGATAGGATTTACTTAGTTGTTTTTTAAAGAAGGTGTAACCCAGACTGTTTAGATAGCCTATTGTTTAGTTTAGTGTTCGCTTCGAGGTTTTTCTAGTGTGGTCAACCGTTTTTTGTTTTTTTATATCCTGGTATAGAGAGCAAACGGATAGGCGGTTCGCGACACCTACATAAGAGTCAGACGTGTGTTATCAAACTATTAATAGTTCCCCCTGAATTTAGAGGAATCCTGGAGAGTGCTCCAAGGAGTTTTCCTCTGTCATGTCAGACCCCGCTTTTATTCTTCTTATAGGATTATAATTCACACACAAAATATAGTCCACTTCTCTTACAATAGGCATCAGTTTAGTATTCATTCTGCGTGCTTTATATTAAGTGTTGCCACCTGAGCGCTGGCCACGGGGCGCGGGGTGCAACGACCCCTTACATTAAAACGATACATTAAATAACCTGCACTTAGGGTTGCCAACTCTAAAATCCCCGCCAGAGATTATATATAAGCCCATCATGACCCTTATCTACGTTTTACTGTGTCATTTTATGTTTGTATTTATGAGAAATGCGGAACAAACAAATCGCGAAATAGATAAAAACAATCTTTATAATAAAGTGATTTGTATATCATATCAAAACTTAAACTCAAAAGCTGCAGAACTTTTTGTAATTTTTTAATATATATGTAAAACAATTTAACATATTTATATATCTACATAACTAGATATATAAATATGTTAAATTGTTTATTTAATCATATATATGTTTTATGTTTATACACAGTTTACCTATTTATATCACTAGCTCTACCTAGTCTGTGATCACACGGACGCGTTTGAGAATTATCTTGTTATTACATCTAAATACATTACTGCCAATATAAATACACTTAGGCAACTCAGCGTTATATACATACCGGACAAATTAAATAACCATACCATAAAAATAAATTATGAATATACAATTGTAGGCAGCCCTATTGTTTTTAAGAGGGGCTGGTTAGAGGTCGTCTGCGGCGGAAACGTCCACCAGACGAATGGCCGCGATAGCCGCATCTAGGTCGAGAGGAAACACTCTAAAACGACCAAATAACCACCGCCCCCCCCCCCCCCCCCTCTCTGATTGTGCACGATAAAAATCATTTAGGTCACGTAGGCATTTGTGTGTTTTGTTTAATGAACACGAAAACGATAAAGCACAGGTTTTTTCCTTATTCAGAAACTACCGGCTGTAGGACGTCGTAATCGTATCGTGTAGTAGAATCCTCCAAAATCGGATCACGGGGAAACGAATAAGATTGATTTTATTCATGAGATTATCTTGGCGTTGAGCCTGCTCGACCGGGGCGGTACTACCCTGTCACAGAAGCCCAACCTAAATTCACAGCATTCAAGACCGAACGGCCAATGATGCGTAATCATCTCAACAGGCCGCCATAATAATAATAATAATAAATCACTTTATTGTACACCAGATTACTTACAAAGGTAACTTAAAGCTAGGAGGTACAATAGGCGGCCTTATCGCCCGAAGGCAATCTCTTACAGGCAACCATGGGATGGAAAGAAAGACGTGGAAAGTAAAGGGTAGTGCCTGGTGTTATTAATAGTTGATAGGAAAATCAGTATGTATACATAGGTATTATATAAAGTAATGAGAACAACTAGTGTGGATGATTAAATAGATACATAGAAATATTAATAGATAACTATAATATTAATTAATATATATTCCACATTTACTCAAGTGAAGTTTTGTTAATTACAGGTCATGTAGTCTCATGTAATATTCCTTCACCTGTTTCTTAAAAGCAGCTAATGTCTGAGCACGTCTTATCGTTATTGGTAGCGCGTTCCACAACCGAACTGCCTGTACAGTGAAGGAGTGGTCGAGGAATTTGGTACTATGTCCTGGCATTTTCAATTTCAGGTTCTCCGACGATCTCAACAATTTGGAGTGTGTGTCATGTAGAAAGGTGAACCGGGATTTAAGATAATATGGAGTAAGAGGATTGAATAAAATGTTATAAAGAAGAGAAAGAATATGAGCATTCCGGCGAAGGCGGATGGGTAACCACATAAGCTGTTTACGATAATCGGAGACATGATCATATTTGCGTAATCCAAATATAAATCTTATACATAAATTTTGGAGTCTCTCAAGCTTATTCAATTGGTCTTCAGTGAGATCTAGATAACTGGCATCAGCATAATCGAGGATGGGAAAAAGAAGGGATTGTGTAAGAGCAATCTTGGTGGGTATAGGGAGAAAATTGCGTAATCTTCGCAAAGACCCTGCAGCAGCAAACATTTTGCGACTCAGTTCGTGTAGCTGAGGACCCCAGGATAAGGTACTATCGATGTAAATCCCCAAGTTCTTAACCTTGTCACTGTACGGTATCGGTGTGCCATTACAAGTGATTCCAGGCAATCCCGTCCAATCAATTTTAGAGATCATTCGCGAGCTTCCAATAATTGTTACCTGAGTTTTGGATGGATTTATTTTCAGGCCGTAGGTGCTGCTCCACTTACATATTTTGTCTAGGTCAGCATTTGTGGCGTTAACAGCATCAGTCAGATTGGTCAGTGTTGCCCCTGTATAAATTTGGAGATCATCTGCGTATAGGTGGTAGGAAGAAGACAGATCATTAGTGATGGTGTTTATAAAAACAGAGAAGAGTAGGGGAGAGAGCACGCCGCCTTGTGGTACACCGACTGTAGTATTACACCAAGATGAAACGGTGTTTTCAATACTAATGCGCTGCCGGCGACCACACAGGTAGTTGTGAAACCAGTCAATCGCGGTTGGAGATATGTTGAGAGAGCGTAGTATACATAGCAGAACATCGAAGTCAACAGTGTTGAACGCGTTACTGAAGTCTAGGAGTGTCAGAACTGTTAGCTCACCATTCTCCATAGCCGATCTTATGTCCTCCGTGATGTGTACAAGGGTAGTAGTGGTGCTGTGACCGGGTCGAAAGCCAGACTGGAAAGGATTCAGTAGCAGGTTTGTGGATAGATAATTCGAGAGTTGAATATGGATGAGACGTTCAAGGACCTTGGAGAGAAAAGGGAGAATAGAGATAGGGCGGTAATCGGAAAAGCACCCGGGGTTTTTCTTTTTAGGAATGGGTATAATTTCAGCATCCTTCCAAACCTTTGGGAATACACTGTAGGAGATTGAATAATTGAGGATATGGCAGATTACGGGAAGAATTTCATTAAGGATTGGGAGGATCATATTACGGCTTATACAATCAGAGCCCACTGCGTTCGAAGTTATAGACACTATGCTCTTCTTAACATCACAATCAGAAAATTGACTAAAGAAAAATGGGATACAGTCAGGAGTCGGGGCAGAAGTGAGAAATTTTAGTGTAGCATCTTTTGTCATTATATCAAAATTTGACGAAGCAGAGAAATGTTGATTTAGTGAATTTAAGTTGACATTTTTAGGAAACGGATCGTGAACAGCTTTGCCTACTCCCAGTGACTTTAAAAATTTCCAGACTTTAGCTGGATCTCCATTCTCAACGGAGCTGTGGATGTATCGGCGTTGCGCATTCCTACACACCTTACTGCAATGATTCCTGATAGCTACATATTTGTCCCGGTTCCTATCGCTGGGATTCTTTTTATACTTGGACTTAGCTATCGCTTTTTTCTTAATTAGGGATTTGATTTCCTCAGTCAGCCACGGTGACGGAAGACGTTTGACCCTCATTTCTTTCACTGGCGCATGGTCATCGTAGAGAGTCATTAATTTATCGATAAAGACTTCCACCTTGTAGTCTATACAGTCAGCATTGTAAAGAGGAGTCCAGTCGATGATGTTAGCATCCCTAACCAAGGCATCCACATCCATGCTTTTGAAGTTTCGCTGCAGAATAATCTTTGTTTTTGATTTAGGAGGACGGAGGCGATAGGACAGATAAAGCAAGTCGTGGTAGGAAAACTCGTCAGCAGAGCACTGGCCGTGTCTAACTGCGAGGTTGGGGGAGGAAACAAGGATGAGGTCTAACAGAGACGGAGTGGAGTGTGGGAAATAGTGGGTTGCATTGGAAGGAAGAATAGACAGATTGCTAGATTTAATTATAGATTGAAGAGTAGACGACCGAGAATCGTTTTTGAGGAGACAGGTATTGAAATCACCCATGATTATGGTATGACTGTACAAAGGGGTGAGTTGCTCTAGTAGCAATTCAAATGATGAGAAGAAGTCTATGCGTAAAGAAGGACAATAGAACACACCAAGAAGGATTTTAGAGTGAAGGAGTTCAACTTCAAGAAAAAGATGTTCACCCGCATTCTTTGGAGGGGGCTGCGGCGAAAAACTAACAACAGAGTAGGGAATATGAGATCGTAGGTAGATAGCAACTCCACCGCCGCCACCCACGGCTCGATCATTCCTGATGAGGTTGAACCCTGGTAAAGAGTATGCAGAAGAAGGTAAGCAAGGCTTAAGCCACGATTCAGAAATAAGTATAGCGTGTAAATTCGTACAGTCAAAACATGCCAGTATATCGGTGAAGTGTGCCGGAACACTTTGAGCATTAATGTGTACAAGGTTTAGATTTTTGGGAACGTCAGAGAACCGAGATGAAAGAGTCTCGGCAATTGTTGGATCAACCTGGGAACCATCACTACTACGTGCAGACAGGAAGTCCGTGCTGTCATCACTACAGTCAGGCGCAGACATCTCAAGTCTCCAAATAGATGATTAAGAAATTGAATTAAAGTGCGTTTAAAATAAAGTAAATATATAAAATATAACTGAGTATATAGAATAAATATAGTAAACTATTAAATAGATATATTAAATAAATGAAAATATAAATATTAGAACGCTAACTCCATCTGCCGGTTGCCAGTTTAATACAAACCAGTATAACAGTTTGAAATTATAAATAAAAAGTATTAAATCAAACAAAAAAACAAAGTTAAAAAAGAAATTAAACAAAACATAATTTAAAACCAACAAAATATGTTAAATACATAGCAGTTTAAAAAATTAAATCCATGTCTTTTCAATCCAGACATGAAAATAGAAAGCCTTGGTTTCAGAGTTGGAATAAATGCAAAGGTCTTGTGTTTCTAAACGAAACACGATCAGATAGAATGACAAGTTCATTGCTGTCTGTCAGTATCTGTCAATGTTTTTGTACGAGAAAACAACAAAAATGTTTACATTAAAGTCATGTGGTCTGTGATTAAAGTTTATAAGAAGGTACTTGCTTAAATAATTGTAAACATTTGATATGTTCACAAACACTAAAAAAAAAATGAATCGCACCTGGGCTGTAGTATGCATGGCGAGTAAGTATATTACTTTTTAGTGACAACAGCACGTCTAGTCTTCGTCCCGGTGGCTTTTGGGACTGCGATGGGCGGCTTTGGTAATGTAGCAAGAACTTGGTCCAGCTCGGCTAACGACCCGATGCGATGACGCGCTTCATCTGGACCCAAAACGTAAATAGAGCCCTCCCTGGTCCAACACCGCGCTATTCCTACCTTATCGCGGGCTGCCATAAACAGATCGTGCCTAGGCCTAGTCAGGAACTCAGATAAAGTGACCTCAGTGCCCTTAAGTACTGTTTTGTTATACCATATTTTGTCTCGTATGGTCACATCAGCAAATTTGAGGAGTATAGGTCTAGGTTTCTTGGTGGAAGTTGCCCGACCTAATCTTTGGCAGCGTTTGATGTCCGTTGTTGTGATATCCTGCTGCTTGAAGCGTTGTGAGATGGTTTTTATAGCAGTGTCTGCAACACTTTCATTGCTTGTCTCGGTGACACCATGCAAGAGCAGGATCTTCCGTCGCCTTTGCATCTCAATGCCATCCACGGTGTGTGACAGGACCTCCACCTGCTGCTGCAGCAGTTGTAGGGCCTGTGTGACGAATGTTCTAAATCCAGAAAATTCTATAGATAAACTGGTCACACTTGCAGACGGGCTAGATGTTTTGGTGAGCTGGGCTTCAAACTCTTCCATTCTTTTGTTAAACATAATGGTAAGGTCAGTAATGGCTTGCACACTTGTCATGTTGTAAGAGTGTTTAGAAATTTAAACTGGTTTATATTGAGGAAATGATATGAAGAAATTTTGTAGAATCCGGCAGCTGGAACGTTTAGCTGATAATTTGCAACATTTAAGTCCACTAATATTCACAAAATTAAATAAAATAAATTAATTTTACAGAGCGAAAAACTTTGCGACTGGTTTGGTTGACTACCCACGAAAAAAAAAAAAAAAAAAAAAAAAAAAAAAAAAAAAAAAAAAAAAAAAAAACACACACACAACCCCAAAAACACACACAAGCCATAGTGTGGATCATCATGTTGCATTGTCTGCATTCGCAATGAGTATGGTGACCACAACTCTTGGATTCTGCTCATGCTTTCCATCATGCAGAGTAGAGTCATTTTGGCAGGCTTTAATATTATAAATCTGAAGAGTTTGTTTGTTTGTTTGAACGCGCTAATCTCGGGAACTACTGGTCCGATTTGAAAAATTCCTTCAGTTTTGGATAGTACATTTATCGAGGAAGGCTATAGGCCATATATCATCACGTTAAGACCAATAGGAGCGGAACACCAATGAAGAATGTTGCAAAAACGGGGGAAAATTTTAACGCTACGGTCAATAAGAGACGTAAACGAGGTTGCGTGGGTCAGCGTGTATATATAAAAGTAAGAAATCTATAATGATAGATTTTGTCACTCCTTACAAGCTTCTAAGTAACTTACGAGTTTGATGTTTGAAAAAAATATTGTTTTGAATAAGTGTTCAATCGCCTTCAAGTTCTGAATTACTGTACTACTGTACTTATAAATCTCGTAAAAAATAACGTACTGCTTACATATTTTGATAGACTTTATAAGTTTGAAAAAAGTAAGTAGTTTTATAACTATTTACGATTTGTAAGAAAGACAACCGAAAACATTGCAACTTTAAGCATCATATTTCTTTGATTGTAAAATCTGTGGAAGCAAATTGCAATATACCATTACGAAATAACCACCGGCTTGAATCTCCGATAATAACACCTCGAAGGCTATGGGAGTTCGCCCGATGACTTCATTACCTTTCGTTCACTCCCGCCAATGCAGATAATAATTAAAACAGATTATAAACGGTGAAACAGTGTTTAAAAGTTAATATCTCTGTTGTGTCGAATTTCAAGCGATGCTTATGATTAACCGTGTGAAGTTTGTTGCTTTGGACCGGCATTGTAAAAAAACTAGTTCACTTTGTCTTTGGTCGCTTTCGTGTAGTTTAAACTACTGTTCTTTTTTTAAATTTCGGTATTGGCATTTCTTTTTTTTAAGTTTTAGCAATAACCGAAATGGCATCTTGATAGACCCCAAACAGAAAGTGCACCTGTGTTGGCTGGTCTCCGTTGGGAGAACATCATACCACGAAAACGAAGGAATTCAAGTTTTTCTACATTAAAAAGGGGGGTGTACTCTAGCCGAGTGCGTGAATTAATCAAATTAAGTTGTAATTTAATCGTAAAAATTACTAATGAGCTATAAAACTCGTAATCTTAGGTGAGTTATAGGCCGGTTGGCGCGCATGCATTAGATTTAAGCCGAGATAGTCACGACCTAGGTACGTTTTACTATTACTTTTCCAAGTAAAACTCTACTGATTTCTGCTTTACTTAAACCTAACTATCAACGCCATTAATAATTTTAACTTTTACTAGCTGCGCCCCGCGGTTGTTGTTGTAAAAGTTCCGTCAATAACGGTCCAGCCGTTCTAAAGATTAGAAGGAAAAAACAGTTTAAAAAAGTGTTTTTTTTTCAATGTACCTAAGTTTAAACTTTCATATGCATGAGAAGCTATTAATTCGAAATTACAAACAGACACTTCAATTTAATTTATTTGTATAGACTAGCTTGTACATGCGGCTTCATTCGCTTAATCTATTAATTTTTATCCCTGATATATACTTTGTGATATACATAATTTTTTACACTATTTCAAAAGACTTTTATTTACCTATAAAATCTGATTCTAGCTTAGGTAAATTGAAAAATACATGAGATCAAAAATCAAATGTAAAAGATACCGTGTTACCGTGAGTTACCGTGGGAGAGCCACGCTTCTCAGATATAATGCAACTATTTATCTAGGAAAAAAGAGAGATAGCGAAAGGAGAAGTATAGAGTGTCCATGGACTAATGTAATCATGCACTACCATAAAAACTTCGAAGCTGATTTCAGCACTTACGGGCCGGCTCGACCGGGACGGTACCACCCTCGCACAGAAGACCAATCTAATGACAGCATTTGTGATGTCGTGTTTCGTTGGTGAGTGCGAGACCGAAGGGCCCAATGATGCAGAAGCATCTCAATAGGCCGCCATAGTGTGAGCCACTACGCTGCATTGTTGCGTTGTCCGCGTTCAACGAGTATGGTGACCACTTCTCCTAGAATCTGCTCATGCTTTCCATTAGGCAGATTAGGGTTAATTCGGCAGGCCCATATAAAAAACAAACACACGAACGCATTCAAATTTAGTACACTTAGTATTTATTACTATAATTCCTAATGTTAGTTTTAATCAGCTACATTCAAGGACTTTATAACCCTTTTATTTTTATTATTACAAATTTTTAGTCACGCATATTATTCCTAGAAAAATATTTTCAGGCAAGATTACATTAAAGCAGGCAATACAAACGTAACATAACAATCAATTAAATTAAATTAAAAAGCTTTTTAAAAAAAAAGGTTTTACCGGAATGTCTCGAGGCGAATCAAACGAGTCCAAACTCGATGATGTAGCGACGTTTTTTTACCGAGTTCCTATGGCCACCTTCCAGCTCCAGCATCAGATCAGCTCCATGTCATTATAATATTTGTATTGTCACGCTGTATACATGTGCTTGCAAAATTTCAGCAAAATCGGTTGAAGAAATCTGCTTCAAAATTGAGTTGCAAGATTCCACCCGAACATACAAGCATACATATATACATTGCAAGTTGATAAAAAGCTTGTAATTTAATGTGCTGTGGTGAAACGCTCCGTCAAGGGGCTATGGAAAGAGTAATCCTCGGAGTCTCTCTGTAGGACCGAAATTAGAAACGAAGTGATCCGTCAGAGAACAAAGGCAAACGATATAGCTCTGAAAGTTAGTAGGTTGCAGTGGTAATGGGCTGGTCATATATGTCGCAGAACCGATAACCGCTGGAATAAACGTGTTCTGGAGTGGAGACCGCGTCTTGGCAAACGTAGTATTATTTTTTTATGGAAAAGGGTGCAAACGAGCAGACGTAGCGCCTAATGGTGAGCGATTACCGCCGCCCATGGACACCCGCAACACCAGAGGCGTCAAAAGTGCGTTGCCGGTCTTTGGGGGATGAGGAGGGGGATAGGGGGAGGAAATTTTCCAAAATTTGTAAAAAAAATATTTTTGACTGTATTCTCGTAAGTACGTAAACTTCACTAAGAATTATGTCACTTATTATATTCATTCGACCTCATTCGACATCTCTAGTTTTTTCTTTCAAAAACAGTCAAACGAAACAAGCCATAGAGATATACCCCTATCAGTAATGGTCGCGTGCCTGGGTCTCATAAAGAACCGCTGTCTGTACCATCACGCTATTGTCGTGTGAGGACCGGCACAATGTTACCGCTCTTTGTAATTTTCTTATCAGCGAACGATTTGCATGAAGTTTCTCGCCAACCATTATTATAATTCTTACATTACAGGCCATTGTAAAGATTTCTTTTTTCAACCACTCAATTATGGAAAACAAGGAGGCTTATTGAACAATAATGCAAATGGAATTACGTACTGGTGATCTCCACCGTTTTCCAAACGATTTTTTTAGCATATACTTCTAGTGTTGCCATATAAAAAAAAACGAATATTTTTTTTAATCTATAAAATGCATTTTTTTTATTATTAACTTATCACTTAAACTTAAATGTTCAGTACCTACTCAGAAAATTACATTAACATTTACTTGGCAAGTACCTACGTAATAATTAGTTTCGTTATAAAACAAAATCGATAATGAAAAAGTCAAGTATACGAAGCAGTTTAAATAACTGCAGCCAAAGTCAGAAGCAATGCAGTATGTACAGCAATGCAGCACATCTGGTATTCATTTATTAGACTTAACCTCGCTAAAATATAGAATTAAACTGCAACATATTTTCTTGGCACTAGCTTTTAGAAGCATTGAACCGTTTAGTAACGAATATTTCTAAGTATGGTGTTGTTATCTATATCTATACTTATAATAAAAATATAACAGGTCGAATTCTGTACATTAAAGATATTTAGAAAAAAAATTTTGGAGGATTCTCTATAATCGATACTAAAGCCAATTTTGTTTTTTTTTTTGTCTGTCTGTCTGTCAGTATCTTGGCCGCGCATCACGCTGAAACTACTGAATGGGTTCCAATGAAACTTGGCATGATTTGAGTTCATGCTACGAGGTAGGACATGGGATACTTTTTATCCCGAAATTCAGCACGGTTTTTAGGAGAGAGGGGATGAAAGTCAAAATTTGTACTTAGTTGTAATTCAATAACACATAGTCCGATTTCCTTCATTCTTTTTTTGCTAGAAAGAAAAATCAAAGATAACGGGAAAAGTCTTTTTTTTTTGTCCGCGACTCACTGCAAAAGTAAGCAAGCACATCACACAGCCTTTAAAAGTTTATTTTTGCAAATATATAAATGTGACTCTCTCTTGACTGAACTCTTGGACTTAGGCCATAAAAGTTGTTATGGCATATAATTTCGCGCTGTCTATACGGAATACTTAGTTGCATATGATTGTTGTAAATAAAAAAACTAACTTCACGTGGTGCAGTCTCGTGAAGTTCAGAACACAGCAATATAAAAGACTAGCAACCTGGTCAATCTTCGCACGGCAGTCTTTGAAATTCTCGGATATCATCTACTATGTATTACGCATATAAACCTTCCTCTTGAATCACTCTATCTATTGCTAAAAACTGCATTAAAATCTGTTGATAAATTTAAAAGATCTAAGCGAACAGACAGCGGAATAAACTTCATTTTATATTATGTAAGGATTTATATTTGCTTATTTTACTGCACTAAATCATGTTTCCTTATCTACAAGCGCCATTATGTTAAGTCATTTTTGACATACTTCAGTGGTTTGATATTGAACTTGCTAGTTCACTATAATAATCATAAAACATAAAATGCAGTTTCACAAGGTTGGCCAGACGACGAGGTACTTCGCACGCCATTGCTGTTGGAACAGAACCAATCTGATATAAATGAATGATATAATTAAATAGAGGTCACATTATTTTTAAAGGATTAATACTATTACATTTTTTTTATTTGCATCTTTTTTATTTATATTGTTTTTTTAGGCAGGCAACACATTTAATGATGTCAATATCTTTTAAGTGTCAACCAGGCACACGGCCTATCTGACCGTTATCAGTGCCGTTGATCACTTACAACACAAAGTATTTAGCAGTATAGAAAAACATCACGCGCTTTTGTTTTCTGCATTTCGACGACCTGACAGTAATAAACTAAAATAATAGTTTATTTAGCAAGATCCTAGTGAAAAATCTATTAATTTTACAATTTGGCCAGCTTTACCTAGCTAACAACGTGAAATAGATACAAAAATTTACTTACATTGAAGTTTTTTTTTATTTAAACAACGATATGTAGTAGACAACAACTTACTAGGTAGTGAGCCACGCTGATTTCAGCACGAACGGGCCGGCTCGACCGGGGCGGTACTACCCTCGCACAGACAATCAACGTAAAATGACAGCGTTCGTGCTGTCGTGTTTCGTTGGTGAGTGCGAGACCGGAGGCCCAAATAGTCTAGTCAACAAGTTCCATACTTGTTGACTAGACTAAAAGATGCAGCAGCATCATTAGGCCGCCATGGTGTGGGTCGCCATACTTGTCTGCATTCGCAGTGAGTATGGTGACCGCCACTCTTGGATTCTGCTTATGCTTTCCATCAGGCAGAGTAGTGTCATTTTGGCGAGCCATACATAAAAAAAAAAGTGTCATTCAAATAAGACCTAGACGCTTTTATTGCAACAACATAGTTACTCGCGATAATATCGATGAATAACATGGAATACCTTCTATCACTTGTCATGTGTGATATATCGATATCAAGCTATTTGACACGAGGACAACACTAGTTACGTCACCCGTTAGTTTATAGTTTACATAATATTTTACAACGCGTGAAGCCCATCTATTTTCTCACGGCCTTTTGTGCAGTACTAAGTTCTAATCCTGATTAATGTTATGTTAAGTTTTCAAAACAATTAATTTATATGATATAGGTAAAATTGTATGCACTGAACAATAACTTATATCTTTGGGCACTTTGCAATATGCATTTTCAAATTTCAAGAAAAGGCGATGAACCAATTAATTATTGTTGAAAAATCAGTGAGTGCGAAATCATTCATTCCCTATTTTCAATCATTTGAAATTTTATTATTAAATTGTCTCCACCTTTATCGGGTTAAATTTGAATTGTCAGGTCTATCCGGTCAAAAGTTTTACATCTTCATACATTAAAAATCAAATACACCAATTGACTAGACAAGCTCCTCCGTTTCCACTACTTTTCACATCAATTACAAAAAAAACAACAATTAAATTTTAATTTTGTAACCTATCAACATTTTTATCGCATAAAAAAAACAAATTGCTTTTTTAAAAACTGACGCTAAGTCGTTCTAATTTTAAATTTTCTAATGCAAATGACCACTTATCGTGGAAAAACAATAAAGAGTCATATTATATTTAAACATGTAGGGAACTATAAGCATTGAACTCGCCATTAATTATCAACATAATATTCTTTCCCTACATAACTACAGAACAATTTACACAGAAGTAAAATTTCGAAATGGCTTACAGTAACAATAAACAGTTGCATTGCGATAATTAGTTAGATAGCGAAGCTCCCATGCCGCCTCGCGGGCACAGATATACGCCATGCTCTCACATATGTACCCGCGGGATGCAAACGGAATCCCACGGGGCCACTGGCTGCTTATCACCACTGTGAATTAGGCCACAGCTTAGGAAGTCGTAGGAGAACCTGAATTGACAGTATTTATGCGGATAAAATTTACAGTCATTGTATACCCTACACCTATGACTCCGATTGCAAATTTGATCAAATGTGAGATTAACGGATCAAAATATATATAGCCAAGAATTTGTGTGTACGTCAAAAGGTTGAATAAACTTTTAATTACGTGTTGAAAAACTAGATATAATTGAACATTTTTATTAATTTAGTAGTTTACAGAAAAAAGTTATGCTAGATACAGTTATTGTACTTAATAATTAGAGGATTTCAGACACAACAGTCAGAAAAAACACATTCCGTTTTTTTAGCGGACTTTACTATAAAAAAAAGAAGTAAAATTCATCTAGAAAGGCATGCAGCTCTAATGTGTGACTTCTAAAATGTATTAATGCCTGCAACTGTCTAAAAAGAATGATGAATATTTTTTATATCTGTCAACATAAACAGAAAAATCATTCATAAAAAGAGGGCATAGATATCATAGATTCTAGAGTACACTACGAAACTTCTTTCTCGATTGACAGAACAAAATTGGCATATGCAGAAAGAAAAAAAACAAATATCGTCACTTTTTTATTACTTAAAACTTTTTCATATTTTGTCGTTGAAAGCAATAATTAACCTCTAGCTTTGTAGATTTTTTTTTTCTTTTTGCGAATATCTCGGCAATTTTATATATTTAAAAGATGCAATCGATTACTTGGTGTGAGTACGGAACCCGTACTGCCATCACAAAATAAGAATTTATTTATTAGTTTCCTCGTCCAATAGCTTTAACTGTCCAATTCTGCATCACTTTCGCACACATCCATGCATCAAACTCGCAAAGGCAACCTATAAAGGGCTCAGTCTTATATAAAACAATTAAAGTTAGACAATTATTCCAGTTATAATAGGAAGACTAATTTTATACCAATCCTTGTTTCCCGACGTAACTACGTACAATTAATTAAATGACCCAGAAAGGTTAAGGAACTAATCCTCGGCCGACAATACGACAAGCAAACCGCACTTGACATTGTACCACTGTACATTCTCCATCTTGTACAATTGTGACAGCCACGCGGAGCGCCGTCCACGACACAAAATACCGTTTTTGAAATATTAATAATGAGTGAATATAGTGAACAGTGTTCTAATGAACGCGGACAAAATATAGCTACGTGGTTCGTGGGAAATGTTCCCATGCACCATTGTGGCGGTCACCAGCTCTCCGGGGTCGAGCACCGGCCCCCTGACGATAAACACTATGAATAATAATGCTTAATTAAACCTTATTTATCCAGGTAATTAATTAAACAAAACCGGTTACACACAATATATGTTATAATTGAAAATTACTGAGAAGAACTTTTACTGTAAAAGTGCAATGTATTATTTGTAGGTCTCTCGTGTTTCTACTTATATCTGTATGTGTGTATGTAATCTTACTAGCTGACCCGGCGAACTTCGTACCGCCATATTTAAATATCTGTCTCAGCTTCCCGTTGACTTTATAATTGATTCTTCCCGTTATTTTTAAATTTTTCGTGTACACAAACCTTGTCCTAACAATAACGAACACATAAAAAAGAATTATTTAATTTAGTGCAGCCGATCGGAAGTTATGCGCCGAAATCTATGTACATAGATTTCGGCGATTCATTTTTACATAGACAGATAATTAATTATGTATGTTGTTAAACTAACCTAGAAAGATATATAACGGGTACTAATTCTAACATAGGACCTTAAGTCAAAGTCAAGACTAATTGTAAACTTTATGTATGGAAGGTGAATGTTTAAAAGTCAATAATTCATACTATTGTTATAAATTCTAAAGTAACATTGTCTGTTAAGCTTTCACGACTAAACCGCGCTACTCAACCCCTTCCCCATCCCCTTCCCCCAAAGGCCGGCAACGCACTAGTGACGCCTCTGGTATTGCGGTTGTCCATGGGCGGCGGTAATCGCTTATCATCAGGCGATACGTCTGCTCGTTTGACCCATATTACATAAAAAAACACTATAACCGACATACACGCAGGCGGAGTCGGCAAAAGCTAGTCTGTAGATGACGATGTTAAATTAGTTTGTGTACACTTTAAAACCTCAAAAACTTGAGCACGGAAATAAACTCTTTTGGCATGAAATACAATCCGCTCCAAAGATTGTTTTTAAATTTTTTTTGCGTCAGTGTTCTTCCTGAACAATACAACCACATGGTACCACTGCAAAGCATCGTGGGGTACTACTCCACAGCCAGTATTGTACATCAATTATAAAAGGGCTGTAAGATCATAACAAATTATAAACTTTGTTTCTTTCCGTTTAGTTTGAAGGTCAATCAGGTGAAATAGTACTCAACTAAATACATGTTGTCTGTACCAAACTGATTGTTTACTTAAATGTTTTGTTGTGTAAGGACTGTGTTCTAGGTACTCGGGATTCAGCTGTAGAAAGGAGAAGAAGTAAAGTAGAAGCTCATTCGTTCTCCGTTTAAACACACGTTTAAAAGTTTTAGAGTAAAAGTTGAAACAATTCTAATGTGTATTGTAGTTTAAATGTAGCACATTATTAATGCCTTTTTATTTTTATTACACATTAGATTTAGAAATAAAAATCCTTAAAAAGTACAATTAAATACAATTTTATATTATGTTACTAGATCTTCAATTAGCAAAGGTGCTATTTATGCAATTGTTGTGTTTCAAATTTAAATTATAATCACCAGTTAGTTTTAACAAAAAGTTTAATTAAGTCAGACATTGCAGCATTGTTGTGAACAATTCAAACGTTTTGGAAACATAGCTACGTATGTAAAATATGTATCTTGATGAAAGATAATTATAAAAGAAATCTTATTTTCCTTTTGTCGAATGAGTCAAAGATAATGATAACATTATCTAGGAAACACTTCAACTATATATGAAGGTTAATCAGATTTTTATCAATCTTAAAATGTTTTCTCTTTGTCCACAGATAATCCTAGCTGACGAGTGCACAGAAGCAGAAGGTCGTGCTTGGCATATGAAACACTTCGCGTGTGCTGAGTGCGCGCGGCAGCTCGGCGGGCAGCGCTACATAATGCGCGAAGCACGGCCCTACTGCCTCCCCTGCTTCGACAGCTGCTTCGCGGAATACTGCGACGCCTGCGGAGAACCCATCGGTGTAGACCAAGGCCAAATGTCCCACGAAGGACAACACTGGCACGCCACAGAACGATGTTTCGCTTGCCACACTTGCCGAACCAGCTTACTGGGCAGACCGTTCCTTCCACGAAAGGGGGCTATATTCTGCTCGATAGCATGTTCAAAAGGCGAACCTCCAACGCCCTCAGACTCCTCAGGCCCTGGTCCGAGACCTCAACGAGTGCCAAAACCAAGACGAGTGCCTTCACCTAAGTCTCCGCCAAGAACACCTCAAAGAGAACCATCACCACATCACATAGATGCAGATTCTGAGCCAAGCGGGTCTATGGCACCGGAGTCACCCCCTCCGCATCCGCCTCCACCCCCGCATGCCTGTCTTAGCCTCGACCGGGCACTCGCAGACCTTAGACTAGAACAATCCATGACAGAACACCAGCTACAGCCGACACCGACTTCAGATGAGCATAAGGAAGAATTACCTGAAGACTGGAGACCACCACATCCTGTTGAAGCTCTAGCAGTGGTCACACCTGGACATTCTTCTTCAATGCCAGAGCTAACATTAGTAGATGGAAAGAAATCTCCAAGGAAACCTAGAGGCGGTAGAACGGTAAGGTTTTGTGGAGACGATAATGCAGCGTTCGAGCCTGATGAACCTCCGAGAAAAGAAAAGGTGAGAGACGAAGACGCGAGCAGTTACTGCAGCACCTGTTCTTCTTCCTCGTCTTCTGCAGAGTCCTACACATTACCGACGAGAAGAGCGTACGGTGGTGTGAGAATATCGTACGTTCCGAACGACGCGGTGGCGTGCGCTAAGCGCGAGAGACAGAGAAAGAACGCTCAACACGACAAGAACTGCATCATCTCGTGATCCTGGCTCTTGACAGTGCCCAACCCTCCGTGACACCGACCTCCGATATAAAAGACTGACTTTTTGATAGATTTTGTAGCCCCCCAACGCCATAGTATTGTTAGATAGTTTACAAAAAGTCTTCCCTAGCTTTCGTCTTGCCACGATAGGCCTACCGCAGAACGTGTAAAAGTCGCGAATAAAGGAAACCCAGGTGTAAACTCGGCGTGCGTTTGATCATGTTGTGACGTGCACGTTTTCATCACAATCACTATCGATATAAAAGGTTTAAATTCTAAAGGGTTTCGACAAAATTTGGGTGTAATTTGGTATTAATCGGTTTAAAATGTGAGTTCCTTTCATTCTGTAACATCTTTGCTCACTGGTTGTGTTTGTAATGATTTTATTTGCCTTGCCATTTTGTTCGCGCGACCAAATGTTGCAAAAAGCGAACCTTTTATTATGATGGGGCTTAAGTTAACGCATAAACGTCAGCTTTAAATTATTTCTGATTTTAATATAAAAAGTATAGTACGCGTAACATATCGCCGCTTGTGTAGTTGTTCATGAAATGATTAATTTAAGACATATCCCACTTCGCCACTTAGGTTTTATGTGTAACATAAGTTAGTTTTAAGTAATTATTGTATAGAAACAAGTACAAATAAATGTGTTATTTTGTATGAACGTTTTATACTTAGAATGTGTTCAATTGTGTACATAAACAGAGCTGATGTAGGAATCCATGAGTTTTATGTTCTAGTTAAATTGCTATTGCTAGTTCTTGACAATCAAGATGCAACAATGTTTGTCTACCTACAGAAATACTTCGGGAAAATATCATTTAAAATATATATATTGTTGTAGACTTACTTATTCACGATCTATGAGTATCTTCCCCTGCCATTTAAGCCCAGCTGCGATACCTATTGATCGTATTAAATGTTCCTTGGGCAGTTTTAGTTATTGTCCTCAAACACCTTACTTGAGATGTTATATCATATGCATGACTCTGGTCCTTTCCAAGATAACTTCTTTAACTGTACACACTGCTCTTTGAGTTTACGGAACGGGCATTAGTGATGGGATACGTGATTAGTTAAAACGAGTAGCAACACTAAACACTGCTACTAACTTTTAGGTCCCATTTTCTCATTGTTTGATAAACAAGTAATATTCATTAAAACAAAAAACCCGACTGCGTCAATATCTGTAATCTTTATTAAATTCGGTTTTTTTAATGAAACTTATAAGTTTATTGAAATATTCCTAATCACCGTTAAAAATTCTATATTTTGATACCACTCTCGATGTATTTTGAAAACATTATTTTTTTGAGATTACTTTTTGAGGCTCTAGGGCGTGCCAAAGAAATATACATACTTACATACATACACTCGAAAAACATAACCCTCCTTTCGCAGTCGGGTAAAAATCCTCAAATCCATCATTATTTCATTAGATAAAAACTTTCAGTTACTACTACTTAAAGTCATGACCATTTGTAAACTTGAATCTATTTGTCTACATTCATAATAACAAGTACGTGTTGCCGCATAGGCAGAGACGTTGGTGTGCAGTCAGTCAGAGCGCAAATTCTTTAAAAGTGCCTCGGCAAGCGCCCCTAACACCACTGCGCCCCTTACACTATAGGCTCTACAAATCTCAAAAAGGCAAACAAATTGAGCTAGCCTCTATTCTCCAGAAGTACGGATATCAATCCCATATTTCAAACATTGATTCTTTAATTCGGGTCTCCTAGCAGAATCAACAGCATAGCTAATCTATTCTTTTTAATTTATATCAACTGTCGGTTATTTCCAGCTATTCATTTAAGCCTTATATTTTGCAGTTTTAATGTATTCAAAGAATTCTCTACTAATTGGCTTATAGCCTACAACCTACTAGCATAGTAACCTCACTGGTTTGAGCCCTACAGGGTTAAAACTGAACTATACTCATAAATTTACATCTATTATTATATCGATATGTTACTGTAAACGCCCGAATATGAATTAATGGTTTTAGATTTTTATAGGATTTACCAACACCAGTTGTTAGTAAATATTGGTAAATATTTTTTAGGCTTTTACCAATACAATGCGTTAATCGTCACTACGACTACGTGTTTCAATAACATAAAAATAAATAAATAAATATTTTATTACATATTTATTTCAACATTTATAGTCTTTGAGGTAAATCCTAAGATTTACCAAGTAAATGGTGGTGAAACTTCGAAATAAACGATGATTATGAAACGGTTCGGACTTTTACCATTAAGGTTTGGTAAACATATTAGGTTTTGGAAAATTTCAGGATTTACCGTATCTCGGGCCTTTATAGTAACATAACTAAATACTCAATTTCAAAGAACTCATGAATTTTCAAAGGCGTATGTAGTGTTTGTAAGATTCTTTTTGTAATAAAAACCATGAATTTTGTACAAATATATGGATTGTAACGATATATGATTAATGTACGTAATTTGATAAGTTATTTGTAAGAGAAGATGATTAAAATGATTTCTAATATTTGGTTTGTTTTCTTTGATACTTTTTTAGCCATAGGCCTCTCCCTAGAAAGGAGGTTTTGGTCTACCATATCCATAGAGGTATAATAGATTGAGCAGGGGAGCCAGGCTGTCCCTCGGTTAGAAAGAGAGAGACGATCGCGGTACCCATCTGTCTCTCTCTACTCGCATAAGCGCAGTTAGCGTCAGAAATGTCAATAACAAGCAGTCCTTCAATGCGCATGCGTCAGTAGAGAAAGACAGATGGGGTCGCGCGATCTTCTCTCACTTTCTAACCGTTGGACGTTTCTGCTTACAGGCAGCCGTGTCTTGTCTTCTTGTCAGGTTATTTAGGGTTTATTTCCAGTTTTACTTCACTTTGCACTGATGTTGTCTTGCGTCGTTTGCTCCCTTAACCGCCTCGTTCGACATGGGAATGGACAATGGGACTAAAAGAGTTGGTGACACTCCGTATTCTGAATAGGTCGTCACAAGGAGATCTTCGATATCAGTCATCGGAAACAATATCCAAGGTAGGTTCTCCAAATCCTACATGTTATATGATGTGAATACTAGAGCTTGATACAATTTAAGAGTTTCATAATTGGGGAATCCTTCATTCGATGGAAAACCGCAATGATATAACACGGTAAATCCCCGAATGAGCAGATACGCCAAAGACTTTTGTAAGGAAATTTTGAAAAATTATGATTCTGCATTGTTTGTTCCACAAAACAAAGAATCAAGTACCTTAACTAAATTGACTTTTTGACTGCACGGATGGCATAGTGGCTGAAGAGGTCATCTCAGCCCTGAGTGTTGTGGGTTAGATTCCCATATTGTACAACATTTTGTGTGATCCACGCATAATTTGTTGTTCTGACTCTGGTGTTCTTTAATTGTCCCCGCAAGATAAATTATATTAATAGAACGGGACTGGTCTTTCTCTTCACCTCCTTATGCCGTTGCCCTCAATTCTGAGGGTTGAGACTCCTATTTCAAGCAATTTTGAGAACACACAGCACCAGTTCCTGTCCCGTGCAGTGTGTTTAGGTAATATAGCTCGTAGTGCTGAGAGTAGATCAAACTTAATTTGCCCAGCGCAACGGACTATGAGAAACAAATACAATTAATAATTATCTTAATTCACAAGCTGTCGTTACCGCACATAGCCCTAATTTTCGCTTTCAGTTCGTACGGTTCAGCGGTAATGACGTCCAGACCTATCCCGCAACCTGATCAATCAGCACATGTCAAAATTCTTCATTCTCCACATCCTGGTGTCATCAGTGAAAGTGGGCGTGGACTGATCGACACATCGCTCCATGTGGGAAACGCTGAACACAATGGCGGCATCGACGACGGGAACCGCGGTATTGTTTAGAAAATGTAACTTACTACGCTAGAAAAAATATATCTGAATTGTTGAATATATTCTGTCATTGTCACTTGGATATGTATGATGCGTGTGGAGAGATACATTGCTGACAGTTGTGGTCGCAAACGGACGAATAGTGAATCTAATATTGTAAAATGTTTTGCATAAATAACATACGTATGAAGTGCACTACGAAGAGATGTGAAAAACTAGTGTTAATAGCAGTCAAATCAAAAATGACAGTGGTTTAAGTAGGTTTTTTTTACCAAGGTGATGTTGAAAACTACCAAATTTACTATTTTTTCTGCAAGTGGTAACTCAGCCTACCCATCAATGGGTGGTTCTCCTATAGTCTATTCAACTTCCTCTGAGACAAAAGGTAAACAAACCCGAAAAAGGTTCTTTAATAGGTCAAAGTTTATATGCATCTAGAATCAATAAAAAGGTGACATTTTCTTTCTTTTTCTTGGAAAATGGCATACTGTGCCGATGTCGACAATTCTGCCAGTGTCAAGTACAACGGAAATACGTATGTTAAAAAATAAATTAATTGCAACTGTCCAAATTATCCGAGTTCACAGTGGACTGACTAAAAAGTGACATTAAAAACACCTAAAACTGTAGCTGTTCCCAAACTTTGAACGTATTATAACACTACTAAATTGAAGAGTAGTGATATGGCAAATAATTTACGTAGAAATGTGAAATTTTGTAATTAGTTTGGTTACACCAGCCATCTTAACTCTCGATGAACTCGTTTGAGAAACATTGGTTTCTTTGTTTACCTTTTGTCTCAGAGGAAGTTGAATAGGTTATAGTTTTAAAATGCATATGGATAAAGTTTAGACAAAATATGTTAATGTAACATATTTCGCAATATTTTTTTTTTTTAATTTATTTATAACTTTATGCACTTTTGTACATCGGCGGTCTTAATGCCCAGGGCATTCTCTACCAGTCAACCTTAGGGTGGTGTAGAAATCTTGTGAGGTAGAAGCGCATAGGCTTCGTTCTTAACTAAAATAAACATTACACAGCATTACATATACAGGTATGGCAAATACGACAAATACATAAACAGTATAAATAAATATGATATTACTTATACATTAAAACATATTTACAATACATTAGTACACCATGAATAACAAGAAATGTGTTGGAGTTCTATCGTTATGATGACTCTGCCATGCCAGTGAGAAGGAGGTTATGTACCTTATTTTTAAATATGAGACGGTTAGTGGACATCCTGATCTCAAGTCGTAGCGCATTCCAGAGCAGAACTGCTCGAACGGACATAAAAGAAGCAGATTATTTTCTGAGCGAAGATTTCTGTTGTGATTGGATGACAGGAAACGGAGGTAGGGATCTAGGTAAGTAGGTGAGGATGGGGAGGTGAGAAATGAAAAATCTTTTTCACGTTTGTAACTTTACATTCTTTTAATCTTAGTCCGTGTAATAAGTAGTTCAGGAAATAATTGAAATGTCACATTTTCTTTTTGTTCCTAGCAAAGTAGACTCCAATACATTATCTTCATAATTCATTTCTTAGGCTATAGAAATGGAGTAATGGAAAAGGTGAGTAAGTAGAGTAAGGGATATTGTAGGAATCGGACCGTGAATCTAATAGAAGGCTTATGAGACTCATGTTCCACCTTAAGCTTGGTCTACCGCATATTAAAGTGTAATGAAAATCTAATTGAAGCTTGTCGTACGTTTAGACTACACAAAAATACATATTCTTCAATAAATGTAGATACTGTATTTAACTTAGATCCAGGGAGCGCTGTGTTATATTCAAAACATCAGTATTAAATAGGGAAAAGCCAATAAAACATACTTTTATATTGCCATAGCAAAAAACGTTATTTCTACGTATCAGTAGAATACACGGTCGGGTAGTAAAGTCTCGATGCTCACATAAACTAAACCAATAACTATTCGGAACTGTCTCGAACATCAAAAGAACACTCCACCCGGCTATAACGTCTTCTATACGAAAAGAATATCCGACTAAGCACTAAAATACTCCAAGTATCATTGCCGAAAAGTTTGGCAAAAGTTGCGTTTTAGCCACAGATATATTACCTAAAAATTTGATCTAGATGCGATACTTTATAGTCAGGGTAACAAATAAATCAGTTAAATTCTCCAATAACACGCATAACTGTTTTTTGTTGAAGACGTTGACTATGTAGTAGCAGGTGTTTTTTTCTGTTTTTTGGAATAGGGGGCAAACGAACAGACGTATCGCCTGATGGTAAGCGATTACCGCCTATTATTGTCCCTGAGTGATGGTAGTCTTTTAGCCAACTAAGAGAGCTATACTGCGACATAAATGGGCTGAGCAGACTAATATGATACCTCGGCCATTCTTTCGTTGCATTCTACCAAGTAAGCTCAATCCCCTAAATTTAAACGTCTCTTTTGATGGCAAATTAAAACATCTGTCCATGGAACCATTATCATTCAATTAGAGAAAACAACTCTATAACTATCTAATATCTCAGATCATCGCTACTTTCCGCCAGTATCGTACAAGTATCGACAACTTATACGATACTGACGAAAATTAGCGTAGTTTATAGCATAGTGAGTGCGTATCGCGTGTGTTTACTTGGAACTATGCGCCTTTTTTTCTGCTTCAACAAGAACAAGGCGGTGCGTTATCTACCTTCTCTTATTAGATCTGAGTCTAATATACACATATCAAAAGTGTCTAGGGATCAACATATGTGTCTAGAGATCAACATATATTTTTGCAATAACTTTTCTCCTGATTGATATTAATTAAAATTTTCTTTAAGGATTCATCAAATAAAGTGTTTTCGTTTGTCACAGTAACGATAAACCAAGTCACCTTTGCATTAATAAAGAAATTTGCCATTTTCCTAATAAAGGGATTTTTGACATTTGAACCACTAACATTAAAGTTCGAAAAAAAGGCTGAAATAACAGTTTTCTTTAAAATTTTATTAGGTAACTTAAACAATTAATAATCCGTGTTTCTACCGCGAACATTAACAACACAAGAACATCGGTTTGGCATACTCAAAATGAGTTCATCCAAACACGCTGTGGAATGGCCGCCCATGTTCGTTGCAACAACAAAAAAAGGTCTTCTTGCGACTGGATACCCTCCATATTCGGCAGAGCTCTTCTCTGTAGCATATCCCATGCATGCTCAATCGGGTTCAAGTCTGGCGACTGAGCAGGCCAGGGCCAAAGCCACATCTCAATCTCAAGAAATCCGCATAAAAATGCTTGATCCCTAGACACTTTTGATGTGTGTATATTGACTGCACGTTTGGCCTAGTGGTTTGGCGGTCACCACGCCGTTTCCTACTTCGCCAAGTGTCGTGGGTTCAAATCCCACATAGGACAACACTTTATGTGATCCACAAATTGATGTTCTGAGTCTGGGTGTTCTTTGTATCCGTATCATGTATGTTTTTAAAGTCCCTCGCAACACAGGATTTCGGGAGTTGTATAAAGAAAAAAGAAAAAAACCCGTGTCAAGTTGGTGCTCACGATTAACTGATTTTCAGGTTTTTTATATTTTAATATGTGTTTTGCCGGCGTACCTAAGCATGTTTGAAAAGTGATACTGAGGAAGTTGCGTGGGTCAGATATTACTTTAATAAATTCTATGAAACTCCATGCTCCATCTAGGGTTTAAGATCTTTGGTTCTGATGTGTATTCAGCGGCGTGTGGATTGACTTTTGCGTTTGTCTGACTATTGCGGAAGTTCTTGTGGGGGACAACTAGTTGAGCAGTTGATCCTGGCTATAGGGAGTGAGATATGTAATGCTTAGCTTTAGCACTTTCAAAATAGTAATACACACAAACAGGAATAATTAATGACAGAACGTTAAAATAGATAAACCGACTTCAATAAAACGGCTCACTTAGTTCGATTGAATAAGTTTTTAATTGACCCGCGGTACAACAACAACCGCGGGTAACGCCACAGGGCAAAGCTAGTATAAAACTAAATCCGTTCCGGAGATTAGCCAAACAAACAGACAGACAGACAAAATTTTAAAAATTTTGTCAAATACTGTTAATTTAACATTTTTTATATTACAGTCTAAAAGAGGTAGCCTAATTTACTCCTTATATCATCAGCTATCTGCCAGTGGAAGTCCCGTCAAAATCGGTCCAGCCGCCACAAGCAGATAGACAGACAGATAGAAATTGTAAAAATATATATTTTATGTTATTTTACTAAAGATATGTACCGTGTATACAATTACACTCGTACATACATAGATATGCTTTTAGTAAAAAGTGGTTATTTTAATTTTACAAACTGACACTCCAATTTTATTTATTTGTAAAGTTATGTAGATACTATGACAGCTTAAAATTTTAACCAAATTTCGGTTGCATAAATAATTCCTGTAACAGCGGGTAGTTTGCAACAAGACATGGGTGTTTGCCAAATGCCAAGCGACTTCCCATTACGATGGCTAGACGAGTTGATGGGGCATTTTAATGCCAACGGGCTGTTCCAACGACTTTACAAATGGGACTAACAATTTCATAAATAGGCGTTAATCTGGTATGAGGGAGTAAAAACTTGTACAGTTTTGATTTTATAGGGTAGACGGGGCAACGTCAAGTGCCTCGTTGTTCGAGTCGAACGACGTAAGAACGACCCGGAAAGTTAGTAGTAGAGCCACGCTGATTTCAGCACGAACGGGCCGGCTCGACCGGGGCGGTACTACCCTCGTACAGAAAATCTACGTATGACAGTGTTCGTGCTGTCGTGTTTCGTTGGTGAGTGCGAGACCGGAGGCCCAATTAGTCTAGTCAACAAGTTCCATACTTGTTGACTAGACTAAAAGATGCACAAGCATCACTAGGCCGCCATAGTGTGGGTCACCATGCTGCATTGTTGCATTCGCAATGAGTATGGTGGCCACCACTCGTGGATTCTGCTTATGCTTTCCATCAGGCAGAGTAGAGTCATTTTGGCGGGCCAAACATAAAAAAAAAAAAAAAAAAAAAAAAAGTTAGAGTCTTAACCCCTGTGCAAAACCGTCGGTTCAGCGCCTGAAATCTCCCCGGTCGTGTCGGAGTCGCCCCATCGAATTGCGGGAGTGAGGGAACAGAGAGTGCACCTCTGTTTGCGCACACACTTGGCTACTATCTGTCTCCTGCATAGTTGACTGGGCCTTGGCGGTAATCATCTAGGAATACATCAAAGGGGGCAGGCAAAGAGATATATGTATTGCAGTTTTTTTTTTTATATTTTAGCTGCCAAAATGACTCTGCCCTGCCTGATGGAAAGCACAAGCAGAATCCAAGAGTGGTGGTCACCATCCTCAATGTGAACAAGGACAGTGCAACATGGTGACCAGCACTATGGCGGCCTAGTGAGATGCTTTTTCACGCCCCGCTTAAAGGACAAGAACTTAAAGATTAAGTTGGTCGTATCAGCTAGTTATCAAATAGTCGTACTCATGACACACAGTCCTTGATAAAAATCGGAATATCTAACCACTAATGAGTAAAGAAACAGTTCAGTCAAACTTACTAATATTACCCTACACTGTTTTCTACCGCCTTCGTAACCACCCCTATTCTAAAAACTGGTAATTAAGAATAATTACTACTGAAACCGAAACGAAAACCTCCAACCTGTACCTGACAACCTTGAAATTCCCTCGAAGTGCAGATATCAATTAGACATATTTAACCCTACCCTGCTTACGCATAAATACAGTGTCGCGGTCATTAAGACCATTAGGGTATTAACGACTTGATTAATGATTCTAAATGCGTAGCGAGGAAGGGTTGACATAGACTAAAAAAATACTATTATTCAATGTCACATAAGGGTGAGGGGGTTGAAAAATACAGATTATAAAATTTGATTTTTGCAGGTACGTCATTATTTAACAGTCCTTTGCCTAATTTTATTCTAAGACTAAGCAATTGGTAGCTTATCAAATCTTTTTCGTCCTAGTCTAGTCATAACGCGTAAATAAGTAAAATGTGTGGAATTATGTGTATGGGAAGTTGACGGATATGAGAGTAGAGGATGATCAACATGGACGGACAGTGTTCAAGAGGAAATGGCTAGAAGGGAAATAAGTACTACGCTGAGGAAGTAATATGTAGATTAGAATGTAAGTAGGAAACCTATTGCGCTGATCCCCAATATACTTGAGGAAGAGGTAAAGGATGCTTTTTTATATAGAGCCTGCCAACCCCACACTATGGTGCCCTAGTGCATTTTCACACCCCGCTTAAAGGACCCTGATCATAGTGGGAAGGAAATTGGCTCGAACCCTATCCAATAAATTAACAAGGTCATAAGTAGGAAATATTTTAGAACAATTTTGAAAGAAGTAGAACCTCAAGGTAGTACAGCCACGCTGATGTGATGACGGTTGAGCCGGTTCGACCGACTACCCCCTCACAGAAGACCAACCTATCAGCTACCAACTATCAGCATTCGTGCTGACGTGTTCCGTTGGAGAGTACGAATCCGGAGGCCCAATAGGCCGGCCATAGTGTGGTTCACCATGCTGCATTGTCTGCAATCGCAATGAGTATGGTGACCACCACTCTTAGATTCTGCTCATGCTTTCCATCAGAGTAGAACCACTTTGGCAGGTAAATAAACCAGCAATTACAATTTTAACCGATTTCAAATAATTAAAAATGTTAACAAGAAAAAAACCGACTTCAACAACGTCCAAATTTAAATGGGCCCACACGGGAAGCACCAGCTTTTAGGGAAATCGAGGTAAACCCTCATTTTTTATGGGCACATACTATGTTTTTTGTATATTTTCTGAAGTAACACCCGTATTTGCGTCTGGTAGTCATCATTTTATGATGATGAGCTGATGATGTAAGGTACAACTCCTTAACGGTTAGGAGTTGGAGGATAAATCTTTAAATAGGTATATCATATGTATATATGTTACCTTTAGTTGTATTCTTTCAAATTATTTAGGTAAGCTGATGATGGAAGGTGGAAGGTACAACTCCTCAACGGTTAGGAGTTGGAGGATAATTCTTTCAATTTCATACGTATCTAAAGACCTTCAGTCGTATACTTTCAAGTTATTTAGGTGAACTGATGATAGAAGGTTAAACTCTTCAACAGTTAGGAATTAGAGGATGATTTTAATATTACACGTTCGTATAGACCTTAATTTGTATTCTTGATGATGAAATTTGATGAAATAGTTCAACTTACTACTTACCTACGATTGTTTGCACTAAAAACTGAAAAATAAAAACTTTTTATAAAAAAAAACCGACTTCCAAAAAACATCCAACGACAACTCTCTGCCAAAAAACACTTAAAAGCGTAAAATAAACTTGTTCTTCATAAATTGCCTATACCTAATTCTTTATTCATTTAAATAGTAGTATTATAATGTGTGCTAGGTACCTAAAATCTGTTTGAAGTCGGTGCTAAGCCAAAAGGAATACAAACGAACAATTACAAAAGTCTAAGCGATAGTCACTTGGCACCGACTTCAAACAGATTCTAGGTACCTAGCACACATTATAATACTACTATTTAATTGATAAGTGTCTCTTCTGCACAAATGATCTTTGTCCTTTCAGAGAGGGTGGCAATAACCCTTACGTACTCAATTATATTGTCGCTCAACGTTCAGAAAATTACCTACCACGGTTCACTGGGGTTAACTTTATTTACCTTAGGTACCTTTAAAATGCTTAATCAGCTTTGATATTATTCACGTCAATTCTGTTGCTATCTGACACTGTCAGGCTTCGACCTAATTTGGAAATACTTATTATAATTATATCAAAATATAAAGAACAAAGTTATTTCAGAGACTGTATATTGAATGATAGATAAAAATGTATTTGTCTAGAAGGAGAAAAGTTTCGGTTATTCCTTCGTGTGCCAAACAGTCAAAACCTGAAACTCACTACCAGCTCACGTATTCCCCCACCCACTATGATTGTCGGGTGTCATGTCCCTCTAACACAAAGAGAGGATCCTCCGACCAGGCGAGGTAATCATGCCTGTCGTTGTATATATGCTAATCGGCGCGAGAACTTCTATTGTGCGATTCAGGATTGGTAGTTTCTTCGTTTCCTTCGTTACTCAGTAGTTCGACGTATCTTCGGTAGATGGCGCTGTAGTATGTTTCTATTTGCGTTATATGTGGAAGTCGCCACAGGCCTTCAAAGCAGGGCGTGAAAATTATCTCACCATACTGCATTGTCCACGTTCGCATTGAGGATGGTGACCGCCAATCTTGGATTCTACTCAGGTTTTCTATTAGGCAGAGTGGCAGCATTTTGGCAGGTAATACAACAAGTAAAATTTTAACAAAAATAAAACGGACTTCAAGTTTCGACTCGATTTCTCTTGGATGCCATCATCAGATCTTAGTGTCCTTATCATGGTACAACCGTTGGGATATCTCCTTTCCATTAAAAAAATAATCATTACAATCGGTTCATAAACGACGAAGTTATTCGCGAACACACATAAAAAAAACATATTTACGGTCGAATTGAGAACCTTCTCCTTTTTTTAAGTCGGTTAATACAAACAAAGAAGGGAAAATAACTTTTGATGTGTGTAGTAAATTAGGTCTGCGTAATGGTGGTCGCTGGGGCCGAAAAGTGCTAGAATGAAGATCTCAATTAGGCAAAAGTAGTCCGGCAAATCGCTTTACGGCACGAATGGACCGACAATTTAAGGAAAATGGCTGCTGCCTCGTTAGTCTAATGGTTAGCGTTAGCGATTGCCGATCAAGAGGTCTCGGGTTCAATTCCCGGGTCGGATTGCTATTGGGTTTTTCTTACAAGAAATTGTTAATAGCAGCCGGGAGTGTGGAAGATAGCGGTGTTTCCCGCCCGTGCCTCGGAGAGCACGTTAAGCATTCGATCCTGGTTGTCATGAACATCAATGGCAATCGTTAATGGGAAGTTAGTGCCCTCAAATATACTGACAACTAGTTGAACCTTCGAATTCAGTTCACCCTCAAGGTTGCGCAGGTCCGATGCCAGTCGCTCCGTGGCAAAACTGATATTCGGGTATGACTGAGGGTAGCCCGACCAGGATGGTTAGTGCTCCTTGGTAGATTGTAAAACAAATCCAAATTCATCACCCGAATATTTTGTCCTAGGTAGGATTCGAACCGCTGACGTCTGGCTTAGCATTCAGTATCGTTAACAACTTATCCGAGCAGGTCATATTTTGATAGGACTTTATAATTCATATGAAAGCACTTACAAAACACTTTGTAGTAATTTGACTCAGTTATTAGTAAGGTATATTGTTGTTGAAAATTCTACTGTTCTCGAGATGTTCGCGAAACGACCGCATTACCCGCACTTTGACCCTCATTAGTCAATCAAACGACCTCTGTTTACGATGGGGAACACTCACACTGTACCTATTTATTTTGTAACTAGCTCTGCCCCGCGATATTTCTCGGGGGTTTTGTTGCCTTTGAAACGGATATTATTCACATGTCATTGGTTTTAATATTTGTTTCAAAAATATATTTTTTTCTTAAATAAAAGTAGCGTAATTTCCACACGACATCAGCTATCTAACAATGAAAGTGCCGTCAAAATAGGTCCAACCGTTCCAGAGATTAGCAGTCAGAACAAATAGACAGACTGACAAAAATGTGGAAAATTGTTTATTTGATGTTATGTACCGTATACACTTTCATATACATTTAATGAAATGCTGATAATGTATAATTAAAAGCAGACGCTTCAATTTTAATAATTTATTTATATGCCACATAGCACGCCGCTTCTAATAATCTATAATTTCTAGTTAATATTATATCATATTGTTATGTATAGAGTTTAAAGATGGTTCTATTGTAGAATATTGCTACAATAATTCACTGGCAATATTGTTTTAACGAGTTATCTAGACTACTAGTTAGAGATCTTTTTCATATCTATGATTTGATCCCAATTTTTTTTTTCGAATAGGCAGGCAAACTAGCAGACGTATCGCCTGATGGTAAGCGATTACCGCCGCCCATGGACACCTGCAACACCAGAAGCGTCACAAGTGCATTGCCGGCCTTTTGGGGATGGGGGGGGAGGTAGGGGTAGGGGACTGGGGTATGGGCCTCCGGTATCCTCACTCACTCGGTGAATCACAGCGCAAGCACTATTTCTCACCGGTTTTCTGTGAGGCCGTGGTATCACTCCGGTCGAGTCGGCCCATTCATGCCGAAGGCTCTCCCACGATAAAATATAACAATTATAACAATTTTCAGTGAACCTGTGCTTACCATGGCTATTGCCCGCCGCTTCTATCGCGTTTTCTTCATAATTTCTTATCTCGTGATCTTTTTTTCAAAATGACGTACATTTTTACAACCGGTGATTCCTTGTTTGAGAAATTTACAGAAATCGTTTCTTAGTTTTTTTTATGTATGGTCTTGCCAAAATAACTGTACTCTGCCTGATGGAAAGCATAAGCAGAATCCAAGAGTGGTGGTCACCAAACTCATAGCGAATGCAGACAATGCAACAATACAGCATGGTGACCCACACCATGGCGGCGTAGTGGTGCTTTTCCATCATTGGGCCTCCGGTCCCGCACTCGCCAACGAAACACGACAGCACGAACGCGGTCATTTTACGTTGATCTTCTGTGCGAGGGTAGTACCGCCCCAGTCGAGCCGGCCCAACCGTGCTGAAATCAGCGTGGCTCTACTTACCTGGACTGTGTTTCTGCTTACAACCCGGAAAGCATCAGCTACTCAAAATTTGAAGTTTGTAGCCCTAACGCGCTGGGTTCAGCGGTTTATGAAGCAGCAGGGCAAATTATTTTATATGTACCTTTTTTTATGTGTCATCTGCCAAAATGACTCTGCCCTGACTTATGGAAAGCATGAGCAGAATCCAAGAGTGGTGATCACCATCCTCATTGCGAATAAGGACAATGCAGCATGGTGACCCACACTATGGCGGCCTGGTAAGATGCTATTTCACGCCCCGGTTAAAGGACCGAAGCGATGAGTACGAGAACACATGTCTACCAAAATGTTTGTTTTAGATATACAATAAGGTTTAGAAAGGTTTTTATTAATAATCACAAATTTTATCAAAAAAAAAACGACTTCCATCTAGACCAAATTTAAATGGGTCCACATGGTAAGCACCAGCTTTCAAATAAAAAAAGAATCATCAAAATCGGTCCAACCAGTCGAAAGTTATGAGGTAACAAACATAAAAATAAAATACAGTCGAATTGAGAACATCCTCCTTTTTTTAAGGTCGGTTAAAAAACGAAGGACTGCTGCCTCGTTAACACTACTCGTATAAAAGAATAGCTGTCTAGTCAATAACGACCTTCAGTGTACCAGTAGGAAGTCCAGGGGTCACTATAATCTCCTGGCGGTGTAATGATAGTGAAAATCAATAAGTGCGGTGGTTGCTCGCGCCGCGGAACCGCACCTGTGCTTCACGCTCGGCGCGCTAGGGTACAGCAAATTGCCTCGTAATCACCGATCACACCGACGACATCTAGGGTTCCGTACATCAGGAAGAAGTTAAAAAATACATCTTAGAGGGCAAACTGTGTTGTATTAATAGTTGGAAGCCAAGTTTAAACGGTTGATTTAATGGTATAAGCGGCCGCCACACCGCTTTCTACTGCTCAGAGTATCGTGGGTTTAAATCCTACCCGGGACAACACTTTTATGATTCATAAATTGTTGTTCCGAGTCTGGGTGTACTTTGTGTCCGTTTCTTGTATGTTTGTAAAGTCCCCTGGGACACAGGATGTATAACCTAATGTTGTCTTTTTAAAAAAGAAAAGAACTTGCGTGTTTTACGGTTTAAAAATATTTATTTCGGGAGTTCTTCCTTAGATACTCGACGACGGAGGACCACTTGATCTACTCCGGTACCACGCCTGGTTATAGCTGTTCGAAAGAGCTGAAAAGTTCTGGGGTAATTTAGAAGTAAGTGATTCATATTAATTCTAAAAATCCACATTAAACTTTCAAGACAAGAGCGTACTCCTTAAAAGGCCGGCAACGCACTTGTGACGCCGCTGGTGTTGCGGGTGTCCATGGGCGGCGGTTATCGCTTACCATCAGGCGATACGTCTGCTCGTTTGCCGTCTATTCAATAAAAAAAAGTATTGTCAAATCTATAATATGTACGGAACCTCTCGTAATTTCCGAGAACTCTCGCAATTTAAAATTTCCCAGTCTACCCTTAATTAATAGCGAGCGTGAAATTAATATTTGATAGATATTTTGTAATCGAGAACTAATCGATTCAGGTCACATTATTACATAACTGTTGTGTTCGAGTACAAATTGTTTTGCGTTTAATGAAACGTGTGAATTGACTAACACAACATTTCAATTTTGCATATTTCCACAATTTTTGATAACTGAAATTGTTTCTGAGTGGAATATAATAGATACAGTCAATCCGAACTCGTCTGCTCAAAAAAAAATTAACTTGCGAAAGTGTTCATGTAACCTAATTGCAGAATAAATTATTTAATTTCATTTCCTCGATTCACATGAGGAAATGTTGAGTTACCAAACTTTCAGAACGAGTGGCTGTACTACCATCGGGAATACCATGTGCTGTCATCTACTAGAACTGGGGCCTAACCAAGTTGCAAGCGTTTTTCTTTCTGCAATCGTTAACGGAGGCCCAAATAGTCTAGTCAACAAGTTCCATTCTGGTTGACTAGACTAAAAGATGCAGAAGCATCGCTAGGCCGCCATGGTGTGGGTCGCCATGTGGCATTGTCTGCATTCGCAATGAGTATGGTGGTCACCACTCGTGGATTTTGCTTATGCTTTCCATCAGGCAGAGTAGAGTCATTTTGGCAGCCCTACATAAAAAAATCGCCTAAATTCTCGTATGTCATTGGCTAATCTTAGACAAAGTATTAGCCAATGACACAAGAATTTAGGCGTTAACTTGCAGAAAGAAAAACGCTTGCAACTTGGCTAGGGGGCTGGTCTATTAGTATAATGGTTAGTGACCCTAAACCAGAGGTAGCAGAGGTATTAGGTTTGATTTCCACACAATTGTATAATGACAAACCCATAGTGATTTCAGATTTAACCTTTCTAAGGAGATGCCTATGTCTAGCAATGGATTGTTAAAGGCTATTATTTATAAGACCATTCTAAACTTTCATATTGCACCTATACATTTATCAAACAACAAAAAAGTTGTAGAACTTTAATGAACTTTAAAAAATTCCACTGATGGACATATCCGTATATACCGTGGGAGAGCCACGCTTCGGCATGAATGGGCCGGCTCGACCGGAGTGATACCACGACCTCACAGAAAACCGGTGTGAAACAGTGCTTGCGCTGTGTTTCACCGATTCAGTGATACCGGAGGCCCATATCCCCCATCACCCTCCCCCCCTCAAAGGCCGGCAACGCACTTGGGACGCCTCCGGTTGTCAATGGGCGGTGGTAATCGCTTTCCATCAGGCGATACGTCTGCTCGTGTGCCCCATAGGCCACAATAAAAAAAAAACGATTTGATTCCAGTAACATCGGAGTACCTGGAGGATCCAGTTCGGTATTTATTTTATAAAAAAAATTGTAAATGAATCCTTGCGAGATCGATTTATCGCCCCTGAAACCCCCCTGCATACAAAATTTCATGAAAATCGGCTTAGCCAATTCCGAGATTCAGTTTTTATAATTATACCTACCCAAATAAGAATTGCTCTTAAAAGTATTAGATAACTAACTGCTTTTTTCAATAACCTATCTCGTTAACACTGGAGTGTATATACCTATGTATTTTTTCTTATTTTTTCAACATGATTGTTTCAATATTTTCGTAAATCATGCAGTATATCTTATTTTACAAAATTTAGTTGTTCAAAAAAAGAATAAATACTCCTTTCTAAGTAAATTCTGTTTTTAACCGACTTCAAAAAAGGAGGAGGTTCTCAATTCGACCGTATATTTATATATTTTTTCTTATGTGTGTTCGCGGATAACTTCGTAGTTTATGAACCGATTTTGATGATACTTTTTTTAATAGAAAGGAGATATCCCAACGGTGGTACCATGATAAGGACACTAAGATCTGATGATGGCATCCAAGAAAAATCGAGTCGTACTTTCGAAATTCCTAGGGGAGACTGGTGCATTTGTATTTTTTTTTATTTTATTTGAAAACTAGTGCTTTCCGTGTGGTTTAAATTTGGTCGTTCTTGAAGTCGGTAATATTTTACTTGTCAAGAACATATCTCTAGTTAAATCTTAAAATAGGTTATCGAAATTAAAAAAAACCTATTTAATATTATCTAGATCACTTCCTTTTAATACGAACATAAAGTTACCTAACGTATCATGTCTATACATCTGTGTGCTAACCCGACATTAGGCGGCAATCGATAGTAGTTATTGGCAGTAAAATTGTTACGACCATGGCGAGTCGCTCAAATGCTCGGCTGTACGACCATCGTAATTTTACATGAGAAGGATAAACCACATTCACTTTGTCGGTAGGGATTTTATCGTGAAAAGCTTTTTAAATACATGATAGAACTGTATAATAACTTAAGTAGTGTCTCTAATACGGAAGCTGTCCAAGTGACAATTTCTGATGGTTAAACGTTTCAAAGTGATCAAAGACTAGTTGGATATTATTTTTTGGGGCTGCAGCTGCTAAACGAACTGATGAGTGACCTGGTATGTGACAACCATCGCTCGAGGACCGTTCAAGACTCATAAGAGTGTTGTCGATCTTTGAGCACATTAGCTATCAGACGGTTAATAATTGTCAAATAACATTTTGTATTAAATGAAGTGTAGTTCAGAATCGATATAAGGCGTTACCCCAGTGTAATGTGACACGCTGCGGTCATCAGCACACCGAGCAACGGGTTTAGGGTATATTGTAACGACTTATTATCAATACTACTATTCAAATAAAGTTGTATACAGAAATGTGCCCGACACTTATGGATACGAACTTATTAAGAATCTTTGCTTGATACTATGAAGCTGAAAAGTTTGTCAGTTCGGTTGAAGCTCTTATCTTAGGAACTACTGATCTGAATTAATCATTTAGAGTTAGATTTATCGAGAACGGCTACATTATACGAGAACGGTTACGAGCAAAGGCGAGCATGAATGATTTTTTTTGCAAAAATAGGGAAAAAGAGACGAATATGCGCGGGTTTGGCTAGTTACTACATAATAATCACACCATGGGAGAGCCACGCTTCGGCATGTATGGGCCGCCTCGACCGGAGTGATACGGCCTCACAGAAAACCAGAGTGAAACAGTGCCTGCGCTGTGTTTCACCGAGTGAGTAAGGATACCGGAAGCCCATACCCCAACGCCTCCCCCCATTCCTCTCCCTATCCCACAAAGGCCGGCCGCTTGTATGTCAGTTATCGTGGTAAGACCTGTGCCTTGTGTGTCCTTCCTTAACAATCAAAGTATTCTATGACAATTTTTTTTTAATCAGTGCAGCAGTTACCTGTGAAAGCGTTACAGATACAGAGCTACTTAAACTTTTTTTTTTATTTATGGCCCGCCAAAATGACTAAATTGCCTACTCTGCTTGATGGAAAGCATAAGCAAAATCCAAGAGTGGTGGTCACCATACTCATTGCAAATGCAGATAATGCAACATGGCGACCCACACCATGGCGGCCTAGTGATGCTTCTGCATCTTATAGTCTAGTCAACAAGTATGGAGCTTGTTGACTAGATTATTTGGGCCTCCGGTCTCGCACTCACCAACGAAACACGACAGCACTGCTGCTGTCATTTTACGTTGATATTCTATGCGAGGGTAGTACCGCCCCGGTCGAGCCGGTCGGTTCGTGCTGAAATCAGCGTGGCTCTACTACCTTTATTGGTTGTTGCAGTTATTAAGTTGTTATTATGGGTGCTCAGATCAAATAAAAAATGTAGATAAGATTGTTTTTGTTGAAGCAAAAAAAGGCGCGTAGTTCCAAGTAAACACACGCGATAACGCACTAACTATGCCATAAACTACGTTACTTTTCGTCAGTATCGTACTAGTATCGACAACTTGTACGATACTGACGAAAAGTAGCGTAGTTTCTTAGCATGGCATGACATGACTAACAAGAACAAGGTCGTGCGTTATCTACCTTTTTTTTATTTGATCTGAGTGTGGATGTAACAAAGTTGACAATAAAATCAACCGAGTATAAATCAGAATTATGGATCTAGCTACGTGCTGACTATTCCATATTATGTAGGTAGTAGATACGCCTAATATGACCTGGTGCATCGCTCTCAACTTGAGAGCGATGCCGGGTCATATTAATATTTTTTTGCGAGTCTCAAGTATATCGTAACTTAATTGAGTTCCAGTAGCACTATAGTTAAACAACTTAGAAGTTACGCAATCAATAACTTCCCATCCACGAGTTACTAACACACTTCAAAACATAACTACATATTATGCAACAATCGCAAATTCCATCCAACTGAATCATTAATATAACAAAGTTCCAACTGTACGCGAGTGTAAACAAGTGTGGGACCCTGACACAGTCTGCAAGGACGTACTGACTCAACCTTAAAGCGTTAAAAAAAACTAGACTTGTTTAAACCTAGATAACTACCTTTTTTACCTAAACAAAGAGTTGAACTTACTTCGCTATAAATACCGAGCAATTGTAATTAATTATTGATATAAAATACGTGACTGCAATGAAATTGCTACATAATGTATGTACTTCACTCGTGTAGTATAGCTAGGTACTAGAAATAGAAGTCTTTTTATCCGACTGCGAAAGAAGGAGGGTTATGTTTTTCGAGTGTATGTATATTTCTTCGGCACACCTTAAAGCCTAAACGGCTTGTCATATTTTTATGTGAGTGGTGTCAATAGCTTCGTTTTTAGTCGTGACACTGGGTATATTTTTAAATTAAAAAAAATTAATGGTTAGGATTTTTGGCGCCAAAAATTAATCTCAAAAAAAATGTTTTCAAAATACATCGAGTGTGGTATCAAAATATAGAATTTTTAATGGTGATTACGAATATATATATGTATATATAAACTCATATTTTTTGTTAAAAAAATTGAGCTTAATAAAGATGACAGATTTGATTTGATGATTTCAAGGATATAGGATATTCTTTACCGCCATGACCAACATACACGCCGGCAGAGCCACGGGCAAAACCTAGTATATGATAAAACGGGTATTTATATCTACAGTATTATATATCCACAAAGATTCAAATAAACCGTAACTAAGCAGAGATCTGCACATAAAACTTGAACGGCGCTTTTTCCAATTAGTGGTTTAATTCTAACAAATAGACGTGATGTATCATTGAAGATGTCAGAATTTAATGCAGTTAGGAAAAATACTTTTTATAACTAATCAGTACACAAATCAGCAGCAGCTCAGGAATCACAGCTAAAGTGGCATAAGTTCCTTTCCAGTGCTGCCAACTTAGTGAATTTTCCACTAAAACTGGTGGTTTGAATCCTTCATTTAGTGGCTGGTGGATTTTACATGTTTATAAATATCTATATTTACTTCTTCGGATGTAAGTATGTGAGAGAGGATGACGAATGAACAATTTTTGGTGGAAGACTGTATTTCAAAGACGCTCAAGGAGAATCGAGCTTTAAGAAATTATCTGCTATATTGAAACTATGCTGTGGTTTGAGGTTGTAAGGAAAATGCTGCAATGATTATAAAATTCCAGAAGCCGTTGTAAAATAAATTCGGTATCAAAGAGTCATATCAATCTGAAATGATTATGGTACAGACAAAAGTGATTCGTCTGAAGAATACGAATTCATTTAGAATAGTTGGTATTGAATAAATTTCATGTTGATTTACCTCCAGATAGTGTATTTTTAATGTAGTTCCAGATTTGTTAGTGGTTTTCGGTGGTTTTAAAAGTTGAATCTAGTGGAGAGCTAGACTAACTGTTGGCAACACTGCTCCTTTCTTGCACATCTAAACGTTAATATCACAAGCGACAACTTGGATCTTACTGGTCGAAGCTAAAAATAAAAAAAAAACAATGACAATTTTTGATATTACATTTTTTTTCATTTTTAGTCTGTGTAGACTTCGAAAAAACTTCGTACTTTTCACATTTGAAGGTTATAATGAAAATTAATACATTTTATCACGTCGTCACAATAAAAGAAACATTTTAATTTATGCCATCTGCCCCATGCTCCTACGTGTTTTCTATGTTCTACTTCTACTCAAATGTTTCTGACTTGTGCTCTTCTTCACTGACTGAAGTGTCACACTTACAATTTTAAATTGACACACATTGAGTGTGAATGTGATTTCTTTGAATTTCACCGACTTTTTGTTATAATATGTATGTTTTTCTTCATATACATTGTAAGAAGTTCAAGATTCCAGTACGGTATTCAACGACCAGAGACTAAGAGAAACTGCTATTTAATGCAGTCCCTCGCAAACAGACTTTAGATTTCATTATATTTTTTTAATTTAACGATAATAACCTTAGATTATTAATATGTCATAATAGAGCATCGCGATACAAAAGAACAAAAATATATGACACAACTTCTCGATATTTGTGACATAGAATGTAGGATACATTTTTAGAAAAAAAAATCTTATTTAATTAAGAATGATTCTAGTGATTTACGCATTCTGTTCAGTAGGGTTTACACTGTTTAAATTATTTATACATTTAATCGTGATCTGTTATTTTATGTAGTGCCATGATGAATAAAATAAATTAAGCTTGCATTATTCTGAACAAAATGTTGCTTCATTAGTAAAAAAAATCTTTTTTAGTAAGTTAATTACTTTTACTAACTATCACTCTAATTAACACTATAAAAGTTAATTAATAGTTCAAATATTATAATATTATACGTAACGCATTACGTATAACATTATAATAATTGAATTCAATTTCATTCCTATTAGCACAGATCTAACTGGTTTGACAGATCGCGAGAAAATATGGCCGAATACCGCGAAAAGTGTGACATTGTGATTCATTCATTCAGAGAATTGAACGAACTTTGGCATGTGGTGAGTTGGAGTTGCGACCTTTGCGTATTTTTTTTTAAATTTGTTTTTTTACCTGCATCGAAATGGAGAATGCGTGATTCATTGATATAATATTTTATTTTAAATAATAGGCACTTGTTATCGTGGGAATATTATGAATATGCTGCATTTATGTTAATTCTATTACAAAGGTGACTTTTAAGTAAATTTTGGAGGAGATAATTAGGTAAGGAATTAAATTTTGTTATAGTTACTACTTCTTCAAGTCGTAAAAAAATGAATTTATTTGACTTAAAAAAATTAGGTTGTCGATTCGATTGTGCTTTCTTTTTTTTACTCAGAATCATCTCAGAATTTCGTCTTTTTTAAATCGATTTAGAAAATTCTTTTTTTTAAGTGTTTTTAGTTTTAAATGTTCTTTTTTTTTTTTTTTTCCTCCCATTTGGCAGGGAACTTGGCTCGCAATGTTCTTTAATTATATTTTTAATTTTAAATTAGGAATATTAATCACAGTTTAAGTTGTCTATTTTTTTATTAATGAATCAATTTGTGATCTTTGAATATTTAATATCTACAAGACGCTCCACGAATGATTCAACAAACAAAGAGCCACAACGGTTTAAGGAAATTAATAGTTTGTGCTTTTCCCATGCTAGCTCGGTAAAATAAATATAGGTATTTACAAAATGTTACAATCTATGTTTAGGTAAATCCACATTTCCATATTAGTGCGTATGACGCAAAGACCACAGACTAGACCGCAGTCCGCACTTCAGTGTTTCGACTTATAAGCTGTGGTAGTCAATTATCATTAGGTTACTTATCTCCGGGTGGTGACGAATTAAGAATGTCACCGGTCACCGCCCCTATTTGAACCTTTAGATGTCGTAAGAGCCAATTAAGGGAGCGAACTACGCAGGACAATCTACTTATACTAGCTAATCCGGCAAACGTTGTTTTGCCATAAGAAAGTGGTATAAAAATAGATGTTGGTCGATTCTCAGACCTACCATATATGCACACCAAATTTCATAAAAATCGGTCCAGCCGTTTCAGAGGAGTATGGTATGGTAACTAACATTGTGACACGAGAATTTAATATATATAAGACTAGTATAGCTGATCCGGCAAACGTTGTTTTGCCATAAAAAAATGGGGTATTAAAAATAGATATTGGTCGATTCTTAAACCTACCCGATATGCACACCAAATTTCATAAAAATCGGTCCAGCCGTTTCAGAGGAGTATGGTAACTAACATTGTGACACGAGAATTTTATATATTATATAAGATATATATAACTAGTTTTTGCTCGCGGCTCCGCCCGCGTGTATGTCGGTTATCCCGGCAAATAGTATGTGTTATTCTGATGTTTAAGCTATATTACTGTAAAGTTTCATTCAAATCCGTTCAGTAGTTTTTGCGTGAAAGAGTAACAAACATCCATCCGTCCATCCATACTTACAAACTTTCGCGTTTAGAATACTCGTATTAGTAGGATATTATAAAGCTGACGAGTTTGTTTGTTTGAATGCGCCAATCTCAGGAGCCGCTGGTCCGATTTAAATAATTATTTCAGTGTTGGATAGTACATTTATCGAGGAAGGCTATAGGCTATATATCATCACGCTAAGACCAAAAGGAGCGGAGCACCAATGAAGAATGTTACAAAAACGGGGGAATTTTTTTACGCTACGGGCAATAGGAGCCGTAAACGACGCCGACGACGTTGCGTGGGTCAGGAACTTGAAACAAACCCTATAACAATCCGTCTGGAAATCATGGTACAGTAGACCAAGAGGCTTGTGAGGGACATGTGTATCATGTCCCACCAACACAAAGGGAGGATCATGCCTGGCGGGCCAACTGCCCGTTGGGATGTCTTTTTTTTTTTTTTTTTTATGTTTGGCCCGCCAAAATGACTCTACTCTGCCTGATGGAAAGCATAAGCAGTATCCAAGAGTGGTGGTCACCATGCTCACTGCGAATGCAGACAATGCAGCATGGCGACCCACACCATGGCGGCCTAGTGATGCTACTGCGTCTTTTAATCTAGTCAACAAGTATGGAACTTGTTGTAGTATGGAACTCACCAACGAAACACGACAGCATGCTGTCATTTTACGTTGATTTTCTGTGCGAGGGTAGTACCGCCCCGGTCGAGCCGGCCCGTTCGTGCTGAAATCAGCGTGGCTCTACTACCTTTATTGTGTGTAAGTGTAGTACTACGTGTTGTATGTAAGTTAATCGACGCGAGAACTTCTATTGCGCGATGCAGGATTGGTAGTTTCTTTGTGCAGTACATTACTCCGTAGTTCAGTGTATCTGCGGTAGATGGCGCTGTAGTATATTTATGTTGCGCTGTATGTGGAAGCCGCCACAAGGCCTATGTTCAGCAGAGGAATTTTAAAGGCGATTGACTTGATGATGATGTGTTATTACAACTACTTATAATCCGGTTTGATTCTGTACGTAAAGTACAAACAGAAATAGATGTTGTGTACAAATGACAAGCAGTTGGCACAGTTTGGTGCAGAGAAAATAATTATACTAAAATGGCAAATATAATGAGAGAGTGCTATGGCGCACGCGCTTGCGCAGATGTAACTGAGGTATAATTATATATTACAGAACCAGAGGCTCCATCGAATACCATTTGTATCGTTTTTAAGAGTAAAAATGGTTAAGTAAAACCTATTTGGATGACACCGTTGTCACACTTAATAACTAACTTCTTCTGTGCGAATCTCATCATCAATTTGACTACCTCGTTGGTCTCGCGGTTGGCGTGTGCCTGATCATGAGGTCAATTCCTGAGTCGCACCAAATGTTTGTATGATCTACAAATATTTGTTTTGTAGTTTGGGTGTTTTCTATGTATAATATGTACGTACATTTTTACAAAAAAAAAGTATAAACATATTTGTATCAGTTGTCTAGTACCCATAACACACGCTCTGCTTAGCTTGGGACTAGATGGCGTTGTGTGTTAGATGTCTAAATATTTGTATAAATATTTATCAAACGTTTTTTTCACGGCAGAGGAGTTTAATAGTGAAATGATGGTATTCTTAAAGGTTCACGGTAAACTATGTTTCGTCGCTATATCCTGTGATAGACGTATTCTAGCACAATTCCGATAGTATCTAACGCCATTTACGTCCACGGGACTCAGGGTACATGTGTCTAGTCTAATGTGTCTAGTCTACATGTGTCTAGTCTACATGTGTCTGATGTGTCTAGTCTACATGTTTCTAGTCTACATGTGTCTAGTCTACATGTGTCTAGTCTACACAATCTTAGTCTCTTACCAATGTTCATCCCGAGTCTCATATTCGTCTAGATTGTTGAGCATTTTTTCAAGATCATGCAGAGGCTCCACCAGGATAACTATTAACTATGTCGTCTGCAAATCGCAAATGTGAGATGTGTATTTGCCGTTGATGTTGATTCCCCATACGTTCCATTCAAGTGTCATGAAGATATCTAATGGTGAAACTATGTGCAATTTAATTAATATTCTACGTAAGCTGATTTTCTTAACACAGGCTTTCAATCTATTCTGAAAACGACTCAGGCGCTTCTTATATCCGGGGACAATAAAAAAAACAACTTATAAGTCACCCAGGTTCAAGAGAAAAACATTAACTACCTATTGATAAAAACCATTTATAAAATATGCAATAGGTATAGGTATGTAGTAGGTGCCATAACCCACGTCACAGAGTTGTCATATCACTTTAAAAACTTCGTAAATTCCGATTACGTTTATGATCTTTTGGTGACTAAGTTGGTTCCTCTGAAATAAGGAGTCGGTTGTTTATGTTGAATAAGATGACGGCGAAAACCACAATGAGGTACGTGCACCTACAGAATACTTTGATTTGGCACCGTTGAGAACTGCTGCACTAGCTTCCTTACCTTTGACAAACAAACCTATGACCTACCTGACTTTCAATAGGAGGTATTTAATATACGTACACTCGAAAAATATAACTCTTATTTTGCGTAGTCGGATAAAAAGGGCAAAGACAAGAAGGTTTCTGCAGTATCTTCAGGAAGTAGGTAATAATTTTTTTTGCAGGAATCATAGAGCATAGACGGTGTTGTACATTTTATTCATCATCAACAACTTTTGATAGTCCACTGCTGGACTTTGCCCTCTCTTCAGGTCAGAGCTTTTGGAATACTATACCACGTTGAGAGAGAGAGGCGCTCATAGCCCAGCTGCGCTCGTTGATTAGAAACAATCACCGAAGGAACGCAACGACGACATGGGCAGTATCTGGATCGGTGATCGCTAGTGGCACGATACCATGATCGTCTCCGTGATTCTGTGGTCACGTTAAGCAGTCGGTCCCGGTTGTTGTAATAGGATAACAGTCATGAAGTTTAATTGGATGCCTTTGGGCGGCTTGAAAACATCCAACGTCAAGATTACGTAGCCACAACGTTGTCTTGCCAGTCCCCCAACCCGCACTCGGCCAGCGTGGAGACGTATGGCCTTAACGCTCTCCTGAGACAAGACTCGAGCCCGGCAGTGGGACATTACATTATATATTATTATGAGTTGTTGATGATACTACGTTGTTTGTTATAGGGTTTGTGTCAAGTTTTCCTTCTCTTTGCTGTGCTGTTGTCATGCTTATTTGCTCCCTTAATCGATTCTTACGACACCTATGGGGTGAGGGGGTGGTCACACTCTGTATTTTTAATGTCACCACATAGGTTGATACTTTATACTACATTTTATCACGTAATTTTCATTGTCAAAAGGTATATTTTCGTCATATATGAGTAAATAAACCTCGCCTTTTATTTGTCTATGCCCAAAATCCCACAGATACTGGAACACGTCATAGAGTAAAAAATGAACCGGTAAATTTTCCCCTGAGTCATAGAGTATGTCTGATAAGGATATGACATCACAACAATCATACAATCATACCCTAATCATTCAATAACAGGTATTGCATGCGCACAGGAGCCCCTCAGTGGCGCCAACAATTCAGAACAATTCTATCAGGATGTTATTACTTCGGCTTGTCACTCATACTTCCTTATTAGTTAATATGCTGCCTTCAATCGGTTAGAGTGGCTGGATACGGTCACGCCATCACCTCAAGGTCTTTCATGTAAAAATCGGAGTTAGTGACCTGGGTTAAAAGCTTTTAAATTTCACAAATGCCTTTGAGCTTTTAAGTAGGAACTCATTGACCCTAATATAGTCTATATTCTTTATGAACCCTGTCACCTGATAGAAGGACGTGATCGCAAGACATACGAGTGCCTTACTGCCCTTTGCATGCTTTCCCTATCCTCTTAGAATAGCGGAAAGAGGACATTGTTAGACCTCCACTAACCTCGGCAAAATAACTGAGACTAGTATCATATGTGTCAAAGCATACCACAACTATGCAATCAGACTTAGAAGTAGAACAAGAAATAAGAAACAGGACAATGGATGCGATGACAGCTCAATCGAACCGCATTAGACTGGATAAAGGATGATTTCATGCGACAGCCCAAGTAGTTTCTTCCGAAGATTACAGTAATCGTTGTGTACGCAGTCCTGACTCCTGACGCATAACAAGTCTTATCTGTGGTACCTACCATTGTCTATGACGCGACATATCACAACTTATATACTTACTTCCCTACTAATCACACTAATATTATAAAGGTGAAAGTTTGTGAGTTTGTATGTTTGTTACTCTTTCACGCAAAAACTACTGAACGGATTTGGATGAAACTTTACAGTGATATAGCTTATACATCAGAATAACACATAGGCTACTATTTGCCGCGATAACCGACATACACGTTGGCGTAGCCGCGGGCAACAGCTAGTATAATATAATATGAAAGGGACTCTCTGTCTGTCTGTTAGGCTTACACGACGACGACGAGGCCCAATGATGCAGAAGCATCACAAGGCCGTCATAGTGTGGGTCACCACGCTGCATTGTTGCATTGTCTGCATTCGCAATGAGTATGGTGACCACCACTCTTGGATTCTGCTTATGCTTTCCATCAGGCAGAGTAGAGTCATTTTGGCAGGCCCATAAATAAAAATAAATAAAAACACATGGTTAAACCACTAAACCATTTCTAAAGTAATTTTTGAACGAAGATGCTTTGATTTTTGGGGAATTACATAATAATATGCACTGCACGTTTGGCCTAGTGGTTTAACGGTCACCACGCCGTTTCCTACTTCGCTAAGTGTCGTGGGTTCAAATCCCACGCAGGAAAACACTTTGTGTGATCCACAAATTGTTGTTCTGAGTCTGGGTGTTCTTTGTGTCCGTTTCATGTATGTTTGTAAAGTCCCCCGCGACACAGGTTTTATTCCTAGTGCGGGAGTTGTCTTTTTTAAAAGAAAAAAAAAGAAATATGGCACTATTTAAGCAATGACAGCAGCAGTGCTGTCGTGTTTCGTTGGTGAGTGCGAGACCGGAGGCCCATATAGTCTAGTCGTCAAGTTCCATACTTGTTGACTAGACTAAAAGATGCAGAAGCATCACTAGGCCGCCATGGTGTGGGTCGCCATGCTGCATTGTCTGCATTCGCAATGAGTATGGTGACCACCACTCTTGGATTCTGCTTATGCTTTCCATCAGGCAGAGTAGAGTCATTATGGCGGGCCATACATAAAAACAAAAAAAAAAATAAAAAAAAAAAAAAAAATAGCTGACATACGTAGGGCAAAAGCTAGTGAAAGAAGAAAGAAAAAATCATTTATTCTTAAATACACGGGACTACACATGGTTAGTGCAATCATAAGTTAGGAAAAGTCACTAAATATGATTAGAATATAATTACAGATTACTACTTAAATTCATAAGTACGCTTTGCTCTCAATAGCTGCACGTGACTAACTGCTTTTTATTTATAAATATAGGATGTATATATATATATATATATATATATATATATATATATATATATATATATATATATATATTATGCATATTTATGTCTGCATGTGTGTGTGTGTGTGTGTGTAATTATATATTTACTAGCTGACCCGCGCAGCCTCGTTTGCGTCTCCTATTACCCGTAGCATCTGGGGGCACGGTCGTGCCCCGCCAAGACGAGCCAAGCGAAGCGCAAGGGCACTACCTACCTTTTCTCGAAGTGTTTCGTCGTTTTTTTGAACCCTCATAACTTTGCTTCCCGATATACAGGTCGTTCAAATTCTCAGGATATGATGTTACTAATGGATTAATGAAACATACAAAGTTTCAATTGCATAGCTCTGATACTTTAGATTTTATTGATACCTAAAAACACCGATTTCGTCACTGACACACTGATGATCATCAAAACTGTTAGGGTACTTCCTGAAGTCCTAGAAAGCTGAAATTTGGTATGTAAACTAAGTTTAGTATACAAACAACAAAAAAATTCATAAACCTATTACTTTTGCCCCTCAACCCCCAAATTTGGGGGTGGAAGTTTGTATGAGATTTTCACAAATGTTTATGCTAGAGGTTTTATTTTTGGTACACGGACTTTTTCGAAAGAAGAAAGAAGATGTACAAGAAATACATCCCAAAAAAATAAAAAAACTGCATTAAGCAACTTACAAAAATAAATGAAATCCCACCAAAAACATTTTCATGTAAAATGTTGCCAAGACGACTGCATATGGCTTACCCTGTGTAAAAGTTATCAGATCTCATGTAGAGCCAAGGTTCTGAATCTACACGCCCTAATTCTACCAACCCTAACTTCATAAGCTCTACATCTCAGTAAGAATGGCTTGGCTGTTTCGTTACTTCAGAAACTAAATATTCGTATAACATGTGTTATACGAATATTTAGTTTCTGAAGAACACATTACTTCAGAAGGTAGATATTTGCAAACACAAAAGGCGTTCGTTTCCCCTTCGTGACGGTATGGTAGCAAAACGGCGAAGCCACACATTCTTACTGAGATGTAGAGCTTGTGAAGTTAGGGTTGGTAGAATTAGGGCGTGTAGATTCAGAACCTTGGCTCTACATGAGATCTGATAACTTTTTCACAGGGTAAGCCATATGCAGTCGTCTTGGCAACATTTTACATGAAAATGATTTTGGTGGGATGATAATTTCCCCCCGTTTTTTAAGAATTCTTCATTGGTGCTCCGCTCCTATTAGTCTTAGCGTGATGATATATAGCCTATAGCCTTCCTCGATAAATTTACTATCCAACACTGAAAGAATTTTTCAAATCGGACCAGCGGTTCCTGAGATTAGCGCGTTCAAACAAACAAACTCTTCAGCTTTATATAATAGTATAGATTATATAATAGTATAGATGTTTGTCAACCTAACCCGCATTATTTCTAAATATAAATTTCCATACATAAACCTATACAAATATATAAACAAATAAATAAAATTGATATGTCTTAAATATTTCACTGCTGGTAATCTTTTTATGAAGGAGGGTTTAGGCTATTAACTATAGCAGTTATACCACGCGGGTCAGAAGAATAAAATACCTACTTAATGTAGATTATATGAGTCATAATTACTAAAACCACAAATAACATATTAGTAGGCATACATTGTGACGTAAAACAATGCAATTTACGTAACAGGGCTATATACAAATATGTACCTAAATTGTAATACCCATTTGTATTATTGACATTTTGAATTATTTTTTTACTGGTTTGTTCTATGAATGAATAAAACATAGCTTCATCGTGTACTTTACTTAGGTAGTTGAGCCATATTGATTTCAGTACGGTTGGACCGTGGCGTTACTACCCTCACACAGAAGACCAACAGAAGACCAATCTAAAGTAACAGCATTCGTGCATTCGTGTTTCGTTGGTGAGTGCGAGACCGGGTCCCATCCCATGCTACATTGTTGCATTGTCTTCATTCGCAATGAGAATGGTGACGACTAATCTTGGAAGTCGCTTTGGCAAACTCATCTATAAAAAATACTATATAAAAAGTGAACATAAAAACTTAGGCGCCGAGTATAAATTATAATATTATTCCAAAAAAATCAAACAGGTAATCTTTACTGCAAAACAGATGTTTTCCTTTTCAACACAATAGGCGCAGGACACTTTGACAATTATCCCAATGACCTATATTCTAAACAGATGTCTTAAAAGCCATACTTGGACGATTTTCTATTGTTAAATAGAAATAAAAATAATCGCAAACACGTGTGGTATCTCACAAACCATTATCCAACGTAAACAAAGAGACAGGTTGGAAAGAACACAGGTAAATTATCTTAGCATAGATTAAAAAAAGGCGGTAAAGCTGTTTATTGTTTTTTTTAGTCCAGTTGTTTGGTAACTGAAACGGATCAGCGAGCCTTGTTTAGTATTGTACTTTTTTGGTTGGTTTAAAATAAATAGATATTGTTTACTGCTAATAGACGGCGAGATTTAGCTTTAGATAAATTGATATCCTTCGGTAATAAGAGACACGTGTTTACTTAAATTTAAAAACGGTTTTCTGTAGGGTAAACATAAAACCTTGTTTAAACTTAAATTAAGAAATACATGGTCTTTTAGGGTTCTTCAGCAGCATTTTTAATTTTCCGTCTCTTTACAGTGTTGTTTTAAACCCGGTAACAACGTGTCCTAAATGACCTGAAATAATATAGTTCGGGTCGTCCTCAGAGCAGGGCGCCTGAGACCGGCTGTCGAGGTAGACTTTCCATTCCATCAACAAAAAAAAAGTAAACCAAAACCTCCGTTCTAAGGAGAGGCCTATAACTATCAACGGACTATTAAAACCTATCGATATGCCCAATAAAGAACTAATACCGTTACGTAAACACACAAGTATTTAGCCGTGACGTGCACCGCCACAGATAATCTGTTAATGCGACAATCCTTTTGTTTGAGCGGTGGCCCGATAACAGCGTGTGCGCCGACCGTGAGAACGCGCAGTGAAAATGACCTGGCGCGGACATATTTTGTGGTTCACTTACTTTATGTAACTACAATGATGTTGGAGTACGTAACACGTGTGCAGGTTATACGTAATTATTTAGGCAATGAGTTTCTGTATACATTTGACTGCTAAATTTGCGAAAGTTTGGTTGGATCGTTCATCATCAGCAGCGTTTAACAGTTAACTCTCGAATATAGGTCTCTTCTTAAAAATAAGGCTTTGGCATACCACGCTGGTGTGGTATAGTGTGTGTTTCAAGTTTCTAAGGAGAACCAGACCTACTTTCTTAGGAGAGACTATTGTAGGCTGTTGATGATTATGATGGCTCTTCCACGATTAACATTTCGAACTACTCACTGTAGTGAAAATGCCTAATTTAGACCAGTTACTAATACATTTATTCAAAAGAGTTAAATTAATATTATTCAATCCATTCATCGTGGGCACTTCATTCAATATCTTTGGAAACTTGGCACAAGCGTAACTTCCATAAATCTATTCTATATTTAAAAACTATAAAAACCGTATTATGTACCTGTTTCAAAAAGAATTATTAATCATCATTTTTATAGTGAACTCGACCCAGTTTTATAATCTATTTTCAGTTTATTCCGTAATCTGTGCGTAAGAGATGAGCCGTGTATCGACACGTTCGTTTGATGAAATGACTTTATTTTTACCCGTGAGTAAGTCAATATTATTACTAATCGTTGTTTCATTTTCAGCACTTCATATATCATGAAAATGATTCAATATCTAGTTCTAAGTATATTTCTAGAAAACTAGCTCAAAACAGTCAGTCTGTTCTCAATGAAGACGTATGGGTGGGAAAAATCATTGTTTGTGTATACTAGCTTTATATACAGAAATGATTGACATCGATTTCCACTTCCCAAAAAGCTTAAGAATTCTTTATTATTTACTAACGTTTGTTCGTGACTCCGTCTGCATGTATGTCGTGTCGTGTATGTAACTCAACAGTTAAGGTGTGAAACAGACAGAATCACAGAATTATATTCGCATTTATAATATTTATTAGTAGGGATATACAAAAAAGTTATACTTAAATGCATTGCATTGGATAGTTTTGACAGTTCTGAAATTCTCTCTTAATAATTGTCAACAGAAATATAAACGACTAGCTTTTACACGCGGCTTCGCTCACGCAGACTTTGATCCCCTGATTTACCCCCTTAGGGGTGAAATTCCAAAAATTCCTTTCTTAATGCTCACTTACGTTATATAATGAATAACCTACATGCAAAATTTCAGGATTCTAGCTTCAGCGGTTTGGTCTGTGCGTTGATATCTGGGTATGTCAGTCAGTCAGTCAGTCACATTACTCTTTTATATATATATAGATTACCATTCACCTAAATCATGATGAATAAATTGTATTCTTCATTCCTTTTATTTTCTACCCATAAAGGTGTTCAAATTTAAATAGGACCAGCCGGGTTGTCAATACTGCCAAAGCCATAAAAAAAACGATGCAAATCAATGTTAGTAGTCGCATTGAAAGTCTGTGTACATATTTTTTGAAGCTATTGTGCCACCGTAAATTCTCCAAAATATTACAAAACACTTTTCTTCGTCTACATCTACTTATTAAGTAGTTACTTCATGTAAGTCAGGCAGGGTCTATTGCGATCACTTTAATTGTGACATACTTTTTCGATTGCAGAAAACTATTTTAATCGTGGTTGGTCAACCAAATATAATAGGAGATGGTAGACCTGCAGACATTTATTCAGCTTAAAGGGACTATTTTCTAAGTTATTAGAACCTCAAACAATGGGCTTCCATGATGATATGAATGAAAGTTTAATAAAATACCGAAAGAAAAATTAATCAACTGACTATGATGCTGACCAAGTAATAAATTGTTAATCATTAATTGCAAGAACAGTAATTTAGTTTTGACCAACAACTATTACACAATATGTACCGTCGCGTCGGTTTCAGTATCCCGGAGTGCGTTATGCACTCCAGGATACTGAAACCGACGGCACCTACCACAAACAAAATTTATTCAATGAATGCATTTTACCCATAACTTTTAAAAGGGATGTTCAAAAGACGGCAAAAGGTTTTTCACGCAAACATTGTTTTATTTATGAATGTATGAGTGAATGAATGAGGTGCGTACCGTGAGATAGTAAAGTAACAATTTTTTGTCTTTGGAACAGACAAGGATTTTTATTTTATGACAATGGCATTGACACCTGTAGTTTACGGCCTAGTTGAGTAATACGTATATTATTTTTTTTTTCGGGTAAGGATACTTCCGACTACTGCAAAAATGGCGTCTTTCTCGTGGGAAACTTCTACTTCGTAATCTCATTTGTGTACGACAATGTAAAATGAAGAAAGTAAATGACAAATTTCTAATTAATCTTCAGACAATAGGTTCATAAAATATTTTGCCAGTTGTTAAACTAATTATCTTGCTAATTATTAGTCTTTCATTATAATTTAAAAGATTAATTGCCATATTTATAAGTATTATTAGACCGCCTGGTGGTCGAATTTCCACTTTAATTCAGTTTTTAATATTTTGTTTTAGTTTATTTAAAAAGGAATACTTGAACTTTGTTTATGGTAGTTATTAAAACAATAATGTTACCTACACATACTGCACAAAGGGAGCTCAATATAGCCGTTTTGCTTTCATTAATTTTATATCTATTCATTCTCTGGGTGTTGTAAGAGGCGAATAAGGAAAAAACTACGGAATAAAAAAAAAGTAAAAACTAAAACCCAACTGCGACAAAAAACGTCGCTGAAAAAGTATGAAACAAGTTTCAAAAGCCGTAGACACGCGTTGTTAAAGTGTTATGGATTATGGTATATTAAACTACATGGACTACGACTTTTTAAACTTAGTAATATACCGTAGTCCATAACACTTTAACAACGCGTGACTACGGCTTTTGAAACTTGTTTCATACTTTTTCAGCGTCGTTCTTTGTCATAGTTGGGTTTTAGTTTTTACTTTTTTTTGTTTAAAATGTTTTGGTGCCTCTATAATATTAATTTATTTGCAAAGTATATTTTAAATAGGTACCATAGAAATATCACAATGATCGAATAAATACGGAGAAAGTCACGAGAAAATGCTAATAATATATTTTTTTTAATGTACAAGTAACGCCCTTTCGAATGATACTAAATACGGCATATTTATCTCAAATATTTTTTTTAATAGAGTACTTTATGGAGGCTAGAGGACACGTCATATAGCATATAACCAGCGGACGATCAAGACGCTTCTAACGATACCTCATTTGTCTAGTTCTTCTAGTCTAATAAGCTTATAGAATATAGAAGCAGAATAGAAAAGAAAAACTTGTTACAAGCCCACTACCAACCAACCCTTCTGGCCAGCATGGTATATCAAATCAAGCGAAAACTTTCTTTCTGAGGAGAGGCCCATATCTAACAGCAGACCTTTAAAGGCTCTTGATAAGTGAAAATAGTTTTATGCAATTCATTCAAACATTAACTTTTAGTGTAATTTTATTAAAAAAAACTCCCGTACAAAGCATTATTAAATTATGATTCGGGATCTCTTATTACCAATGAACTATGGTTTATTGTCTATGAATAATACATATTGACTTACTCGGTAGGTACTTATTTTTATGACGACCTTTTCGGATGAATTCAGATCATTTCAATGAATGAATGGAATGAATATTGTAAGTAGCAGCATAGCATTAAGAAATTGATGTTATGAGGAGTAACTTAGGTTACTTTTATTGTAGAACGATATAGGGTGACGCAGAAAAAAGCTAACGAAATAGATGGTTAACAATATTCAAAAGCATAAAAAATCGCGGATAATACCGCAGGACGCTGCAAGTATATTCATTTAAACTTATCAAAATTCTACGTTTCCTGTTATTGCGACTAAAAGCATGTGGGTCGAAGGAATTGCTCGATAATACGATATTATACTTACCCTATTAAAGGTTTGGTAATATTTGTGTACACAATGTCGCCTACTAATGGTCCCGTACGTGGGCTCACGTTCTGCCGGGCCCCACTTGACCCACATCGCGTACGCCTAACGACTCGGCCGCTAGTCTTGTGTCTAGACTGGGTACGAGATAAAAACGGGACGAAAGGGCCCTTTATGTATTTACTAGTTTATCCTTTCTACCTCGCACAACAAAACTGTGGAAAGAACTGTCGCCTGCGGTATTTCCGGACCAATACGACCTTCAAACCTTCATGAAAAGAGCGTACTCCTTCTTAAAAGGCCGGCAGCGCACTTGTGATGCGTCTGGTGTTGCGTGTGTCCATGAGTGGCGATAATCGCTTACCATCAGGTGAAACGTCTCCTCGTTTGTCCCCTATTCTATAAAAAAAAGCCCGCTATTCCGCCCGTGTTTATATCTATACTACTATATAAAGAGGTAAAGGTTTGTGAGTTTGTGAGATTGTCAGTTTGTGAAGTTGTAGGGGGTAATCTCTGGATGTATTGAACCGATTTTGAAAAAAAAGTAGAAAGCTACGTTATTTGTGAGTGACATAGGATATATAATGTTGCATAGGATATATAGAGAGCTGATGTTCTAACAGTACGAAAATTGTTTGTATACCAGTGCATTCGTAAGTATCACAAAACCATTATACCCATTCTTCACGACTCAGGTAAAAGACTAGATAAGTGCCCAGTACCAAGAGCTCGAAGAACATTTGCCCAACAACAATACTATAATGTTGCACCTAGACTGTACAACAAACTCAATATTGTATACAAAACGAAACATCTATCTAATTATCAAATTAAAAACTCGATTAAAAGGTGGCTTAAAGATTTAAATTACAATGAGGTGGAAAATTTATTACTTATTATAAAATGAAAAAAATGGACATTCTCTCCACACACACGCACACACACACACACACACACACACACAAACACGTACGTACACACTCATTCATACACACACAGAAGGAAAACATATCACTCAGAAGTATTATTATATTGTTATTGTTGTTAATGCTAGATCTAATGTGCGAGTCTACTGCTTATATTTGGACCACTTTGCAACAAACATATTTGTAACTGTGTTATTTATACTTGGGAAGACACTGGCTCCCAACATACAGCTCACGCTAGTTTGGGAGTCAGGGCTTATATCTATACTAGCTGTGCCCGCGACTTCGTCCGCGTGGAACAGTGACTTTGGGTAGCAGTTTTAATTATCAAGGCTAATATTCTTTTTTAAATAAGACACACGTTTCACTGTTAAAAATATAATTAAGTATTTATATAAGTAAGTTATGGGATCAGGCGTTACTTTGCGGAAATCCATGACATTAAATGCTATGAAATATATTTAGTATATGTTTGGTTATAGTATAGATTTGGACTATATAGAGTATAGGTTTGGTTGCATGGCATGCTAATTATTTCTCACTTGTTTTATATGTGTGCATATGCATGATACCCATATGTGCATGTGAGTATGCATGACGGTGGGATTTGTGCCCTGGTTTCAGACCTGGATATTTGTCTCGCGGAATTAAAGCTAAATATATTTCATAGCATTTATATAAAATAAAAAGTATTTCGACATTCGACATGGCCAAGGCTTTCAACCTGTTCTTGCACCGTTCGCTTCTCTCCGAGCTCTAAGCATTCGGTCTGCCTCCTAGACTCGTCTCTAGATTGACGCTTTTCTTCATCAGCGCCTTCGCATTAGAGTTCTTTGCGACGGAAGGTGCGGCCTCTGTTTTTCTGGAGGTAAACGCTAGCGTATCTCAGGGTTCAGTCCTGTCGCCCAAGATGTTTCTTCTGCATGTCAATGACATATTAGCCCTTTGCAATATACATTGCTATGCAGACGATAGCACAGTGCATGGACGATATCATGGATACCCTGCAGCCAAGATGGTAGACGTTGAGGAAAATTGATAGGAGCTTGTCCCTGAGCTCGACCGGGTTTTGAACAGCATTTAACAATGTGTTGATGAGAATCTGGTCGAGTTCAACGTTAAGAAAACACAGGTGTGCCCGTTCTCTACCAAAAAGTATCCGTTTCTTCCCCTCCCCACTTTTCAGAGCACTCAACTGCCACTACGGGATAAGCTCGGTGTCCTGGGCATGGATATTTACCGAGACCTCAACCCACGGGAGTATATCGAGGGCACCACTAAGGCAGCCTGAACACTGTGAGACGGTTTTTCGCGCCCGAGCATTTGTGTCTCCTTTATAAGGACCCAGGTTTGCTCGTCCGTACTGTTCTCATCTTTGTGATGCATCCAGGCAGTATTTACTTGATTTTCTCGATCTTTTGCAGCAGCAAGCAGTCCGCATTATCAACAGTCCCGATACCACCGAGTGCCTTGAGCCTCTGCAGTTGCGGAGAGATATCGCCTCTGTGGCAGTCCTCTACCGCTTTACCATGGAAAGTGTTCTGAAGCGTTCTTCCAACTGATCCCACCTTCTCCCTTCCTCTACATAACAACACGTGCTTGTCTTGGAAGTCACCGCTTCATTCTTAGAAATACGCTCTCGAACCAAACGTTTTGGTTCGGCATTGTCTGCCTTCTCAGCTAGTATGGTTGCCTACACTGTTGGATTCTGCTTGAGTTTTCCCTCAGGCTGAGCAAATTCTTCTCAATTTTTACAATGTTAAAATACTACGTTTTTGATTTGCCATCTTTTCCAAAATATTGTGATTGAGCTGATTTGATACACGCGATTATGCTGCCCATTCAAAAAACATGTTTTTCTTTAAGTGAACTGCAACTTTAACCATCTGTCTTTGGGCTTTGATAAATTTTATTGCAAATGTTGTTTTCAGCGGAAACTGCATTCTTTTAAATTGTAATTGCAGATAAGTTTGAATTATTTTAATACGGGGAATTAAAACATTTTCTTTTACAATGTTGTACCCCAGTTGTGTATTTTGTAGCCATGTACCATTACATAGCTTTGGCGCTCAAGACTTCTTATTAATAGGACTGGAACATTAACTTTCAGTCTCAACTCATGGAAGGCGCTCCTGATAATTCTAAAGAGTTGAGAAACTTTATGCATAAGCTATGATATGACTCGTTCAGTTTCCCTTGCATTGTTTCCTGAGAGGTATTCGACAACATCTTCCTCCACGTCTGACATGATCCGTTCGTTTATTTGATAACTGTCTCATTAGTCGGCGGATCAGAATAGATATTATTTTTAGATCATGTGTGCCATCATATACCAGGATTCACGTCTCAGTGTAATCATGCCTTTACCGTCATTTGGCATACAATCTTCTCCTATTTTAGATGAGCATTTGCATATTGACACTGCTCATAAATCATTGTTAAGTTGTACTCGCATAATTGTATTAAGACAAAACTTTTTAACATGTACCCATAATACATATGTTTCATACAGGCATTTATTTCATCTTGCGGCGTACCCCTTTTGCCTTTTTAACCGACTTCAAAAAAAGGAGGAGGTTCTCAATTCGACTGTTTTTTTTTTTTAATATGTTTGTTACCTCATAACTTTTGACTGGGTGAACCGATTTTGATGATTCTTTTTTTTATTTTAAAACTTGTTTCTTTCTCATGTGGTCCCATTTTAATAAGGTCTAGTTCTGACATGTCATCCATGAGAAAATCATATAAATCTTCAATTTGCATTATGTATGTCAAATAACTTAATTCAATTTGGTCGTTCTTGAAGTCAGTTTTTTTTTGTTAAAATTTTGTATTATTTTGTGTTTAAATCCCCCCGGATACTTTTCTTCCGATTTTTTCACGAAGAAAATTATTTGATTAAACAAAAAATTATGTAAACAAATCTAATCCTATTGAATAATAACGAATTTGTAGTGGCAAAATTCATCCGCATGCGGCACAGTCGTCTGCCCGTTCGGGTAAGCACACTTAGGCATATTGTGATAACCCAGTAAATGTTACATCTGAATAGCTCTAAATTTTCACAAACCTTGCATATTTCCATACAAACTTTCATCCCCTATTGCTATTTTACGCCCTTTATGGAATTTTTTTTACAAATTTCAAATGACGATTTTATATATATCTAATCAACATCCTAAAAAATAAATATTATGATTTTATCTTAAAATGACGATACTTTTGTAGAGATTTTTAAAGTTTAGAAACACTGTTTTGTAATTTGTCTTAATTATTTCTATTAATATAATGAACATACAAATCAGATTTATCAATGTATGTATTAATGTTAGATTATTATATTAATTTAAGTCTTTGTTTAAAAAGTGAAATCTTTTTAATGAATTTGACATCCTTGTTTAATCGTTACCAAGACGCCCTGTGTCACTAAGGCAACGCGCATGCGTGTTGCGGGTTAACAACCACTCTTCTATACAATCTTTCATCCCCCATTTAACCCCTTTTTACCTTTTTTTCGCAATAAAAAGTAGCCTATGTCCTTTCTCAGGCTCTAGACTATCTGTGTACCAAATTTCATTGTAATCGGTGCAGCGGTTTGGCCGTGAAAGCAAGACAGACAGACAGACAGAGTTACTTTCGCATTTATAATATAAGTATGGATTGTTAAATGTAATTTGCTGCAATAAAGAATTTATTATTATTATAGTTTTGTTTCATTATTCTCCCTGAACGGGTTAAAATTTTCCTGATTTCACGGGCCGTAGGCAAGTGTAACCAGGTTAAGTGATGGTGTATGTGGATGAAGTTGAAGATGTGGTGAGGAATTTTCGGGTAAGTCTACAGGTGTTTAATAAAACTGCTTTTTGAAGCAAGTGTAATGAGTGTTGTGGCATTTCTAAAATATCTAAACTACGTTGAAGGCTTTTAGGTATTATTCCGGTTGAAGATATAACTATTGGGACTATATGGATATTTACTGCTTGCCACTGCCGTTTCAGTTCTATTGCCAGATCTTGATACTTGGTAAGTTTTTCCGCTATTGTAGATTGGACATTATGGGTGTTCGGGACTGCTATGTCTATGAGATATATAGTTTTGTTTACTTTGTCGTGAAGTGTGATGTCTGGTCTATTGAAATGAATGGTCTTGTCCGTTATGATAGTTCTGTCCCAGTATATTTTGAGATTGTTGTTTTCTAGTACTGTTTCCGGTTTATATTTATAATAGGGTATCTTTTTATCTATAAACTGATGTTTGTGGGCAAAATGTTGGTGAACTATAGCGGCTGCTTGATCATGTCGATGTTTATAGTTATTATTTTAATAGCTCGAAAAGTGGAAAGACTTTTTCGTGGTAGCTGGATTTGCAATGTAAGTCGGAGAAAAGAATGTTTACCGCCCAACGAAGTGGGCACGGGTCAGCTAGTCGGTTATACGGTAAAAAGTAGCTATGTACTTCCTCAAAAATCAAACTATCTCCGTGCCAAATTTCATTTAAATCGGTGTCTCTGTTTAGCCTTAAAAGCGTGATAGACAGACAGGGTTACTTTCGAATTTATAATATTAGGCTGGATTTTTTACTTAAAACTGACCAGACTCTAAATCACCAGTGTTTCATCATCATCATCAGTCTATCGCAGTCCACTGCTGGACATAGGCCTCTCCCATTGCATGCCACTCTGGTCGATTTTCTGAGAATTTAATGCATATAAAATATAAAATGTTTTAACATTGACAGACACTCGGTTTTATGTGTATATGTTATGGATTTGTAACTCGGAAATTATTCCCGATTATAGCACAAAGCGTAAGTCATACTTCGGTCAAAAGTCCCGCTTTGACTGGAAAGATACCACGATTGCACAATATACTGGTATTTAGGACACATTCATTGCAATTTGCCTAGTGTATGACGTTACTCTCCGTATGGAATATCACCACTCCTATTGATCCCATGAGTGTTGTAAGAGACGAAGGGATCAACTCACGCAGGACAACTTCACGGCAAAGAAAAGGAAAACTGAAACAAACGTTCAACCAACCCTTCTGACCAGTAGGCATAGTAGTAACTTAGGCTTAATTTTAAGGAAGAGGCCTATTGTCTGCATTGCACTGTTGAAGGTTGTTGCTAATAATCTATACTAATATTATAAACGCGAAAGTTTGTAAGTGTAGATCGATGGATGGATGTTTGTTACTCTTTCACGCAAAAACTACTGAACGGATTTGGATGACACTTTACAGTAATATAGCTTATACATCAGAATAACACATAGGCTACTATTTGCCGCGATAACCGACATATACGCGGGCGGAGCCGCGGGCAACAACTAGTAAATAATATTTAGGACATCTAACACACAACGCCATCTAGTCCCAAGCTAAGCAGAGCTTGTGTTATGGGTACTAGACAACTAGTAAAAATACGTATTTACTTTTTTTTGTAAATACCTACATACAATATACATAGAAAACATCCAAACACATAGATACATAGAAACACATATTTGCAGTTCATACGAACATTATGTCTGACTCGGGAATGGACTCCGAGACCTCAAGCACAGCAGTCGCATACGCTACCACTGTGCAGTTGTTGTTGATGATGACGAAGTTACCGGAGAACCAAACTAATAAATTCTGACAGGACACTACAAGGCATGCCATGACACTCATGACTCTTAAGATTCGACCTGTGCGTTCTTTTGTCATCTATACCTTATTTTTAACCGACTTCCAAAAAGGAGGAGGTTCTATGTTCCACTGTATGTTTTTTTTTTTTTTTTATGTATGTTCACCGATTATTCCGTCAGTTGTGGACCGATTTTGAAAATTTTTTTGTATTTGAAAGGGTATGCTTCCGAGGTGGTCCCATTGCCAGCATATCAGGATCTGATGATGGGATCCCAGGGAAATCGAGGGAATCCCTCGTTTTTTATAGGCACATACTATGTTTTTCGTATATTTTCTGAAGTTACACCGGTATTTGCGTCTGGTAGTCATCATTTTATGATGATGAGCTGATGGTGTAAGGTACAACTCCTTAACGGTTAGGAGTTGGAGGATAAATCTTTAAATATCATATGTTACCTTTAGTCGTATTCTTTCAAATTATTTAGGTAAGCTGATGATGGAAGGTGGAAGGTACAACTCCTCAACGGTTAGGAGTCGGAGGATAATTCTTTCAATTTCATACGTATCTAAAGACCGTCGTATATCAGTCGTATACTTTCAAGTTATTTAGGTGAGCTGATGATAGAAGGTTAAACTCTTCAACAGTTAGGGATTAGAGGATGATTTTAATATTACATGTACGTATAGACCTTAATTTGTATTCTTGATGATGGAATTTGATGAAATAGTTCAACTTACTACTTACCTACGATTGTTAGCACTAAAAACTGAAAAATAAAAACTTTTTATAAAAAAAAAAACGACTTCCAAAAAACATCCAACGAAAACTCTCTGCCAAAAAAACACTTAAAAGCGTAAAATAAACTGGTTCTTCATAAATTGCCTATACCTAATTCTTTATTCATTTAAATAGTAGTATTATAATGTATGCTTCGTACCCAAAATCTGTTTGAAGTCGGTGCTAAGCCAAAAAGAATACAAACGAACAATTACAAAAGTCTAAGCGATAGTCACTTGGCACCGACTTCAAACAGATTCTAGGTACCTAGCACACATTATAATACTACTATTTAAATGAATAAAGAATTAGGTATAGGCAATTTATGAAGAACCAGTTTATTTTACGCTTTTAAGAGTTTTTTTGGCAGAGAGTTTTCGTTGGATGTTTTTTGGAAGTCGTTTTTTTTTTAGGGTTCGGTACCTCAAAAGGAAGAAACGGAACCCTTATAAGATCACTTTGTTGTCCGTCTGTCTTTCTCTCAAGATCCTTTTTCTCAGGAATGCGTGAAGGTTTCTAGCTGAAATTCATATGAAATAGGTCTACTGCCCCTCGGAGCTGTTGAAAATCAAACTTCTGAGTCAACGCAATCAAAAGATACAGCCGTTTATGTTGCAAATTTGCGACATTCGCAAGGGAATCAAAACCTACAGGGTACTTCTCGTGAACCCATAATCTTGAAATTTGGTACGAAGCAACATCTTATAGCACAGATAAAGGAAAAATTGCGAAAAGTATAACTTTTTAGTTACTTCGTGTAATAAAGTCGTTTATGATGCAAATTTACGACACTCGCAAGGAAATCAAAACCTACAGGGTACTTCCCGTAAACTCAGGATCTTGAAATTTGGTACGAAGCAACATCTTATAGTACAGATATAAGAAAAATTGCGAAAAGCATAAATTTTTAGTTCCATCATTTAATAAAAAATGTTTTTAATTATTTTAAACTTACAACCCTTTCCTCATGAATGCGTAGAGGTATTAAATTGAAATTCATGTCTAGTACTCAAGTCTAAAATACTTTTAAGCTGTAACAAAATCAAACTTCTATGTCAACGCAATCCAAAGAAACAGCAATTTAAGCCCCATATTTTAAAACTCGCAACTACTCGCAAGGAATCAAAACCTACGGGGTACTTCCCGTTAACCCAGGATCTTAAAATTTGGTACAAAGCAATGTCTTATAGTAATGATAAAGGAAAAATTTCGAAAAGTATAACTTTTTAGTTACATCATACAATCATTTTATTTTTTTAATTTTAAACTTACTGCCCCTTTCCTCATGAACGCGTAAAGGTATTAAATTGAAATTCATATCAAATACTCAAGTCTATAATACCTTTAAGCTGTAACAAAATCAAAGTTCTATGTTAACGCAATCAAAAGAAACTATCCTTTATCATTACTATAAGACGTTGCTTTGTACCAAATTTTAAGATCCTGGGTTAACGGGAAGTACCCCGTAACCCCGTTTGAAACTCGCGACTACTCGCAAGGGAATAAAAACCTACAAACTACTTCCTGTTGACATAGAAAATTGAAATTTGGTAAGCAATAGCTTTACAGAACAGGTATCAGAAAAATCAGAAAACCAGCATCATTAGCCAGTTCACTGCTTACTCTTCTTACTGGACATATCCCCTATCACGCAATCCATCTATCTTGTCTTTTGTCATCTTCTCTTCGTCTCGTCACTCTTATAACCGTCGACTTTCATACCTACTTACAACTTTCTTCACTGCTTTTATATTAAGTACTATGATACAGTAATGATTTGAAAGATCTAAATAGAAATATCTTTGTCCTCTGATCAAATAACTAAACTGTAACGTAAACGTATTTTCCATGAAATCATAAAATTGACGAAGTGTGTCATGTAGGTATCGGTTTTTAAAAACTGAACAGCCTACACTAATTTAGATATTGTACGTTATGGTCGTTATGTGTCACTTCACGTGAATGGAAGACCATCTTGACACTACGAATGACCGACCGAGTGACCTCAAGAACGGATCATGAATTTTATAGTTTCACCGAAACATAAGAAATATCTAGGTACCATAAATAATAGCAAGAAAATACAGGAGTTGACCGAACACGATTATCTTAGCCTTTTTTATTCCAGCCAGAGTCATCTTATCAATTTTATACAGCTTTCATTTCAAGGTAGCTATTTGTTTGTATTATGTATACCTAAATAAATATTGGCACATGTTTAAGGATAAATTTATGCATTTATTGTGTTTTTGTGTAAGTCTTACGAATATTAATTTTGCATGTTCTTCCAGTAATTTTCCATGCTTCCAACACAAGCACGATAATTCGATATTTGATAAAAAATAAATGACCTACAAGATCGTTCGAGATCGATCAAGAATTAAAACAAATTGCATAGCTCTTATTAAGTTTCCTAAAAGTTCTGTATAAACTATGCTATTATTACTAAAAAGATTTTTTTCCATATCTAGTAATCTTTTATTACAATAATAGTGTAAGATTGTTCCACGTGAATACAGTTAATACTAGTATCCGGAACGAGCAACCGTTGGGCATCCTAGCGCCGGGACGCGCGCCCACTCCATCCTGCTCTCGTGAAGTCATCTACTTGCGAAACTTTACGCGAAATAGTCATCTTGTCATATCTATTATTTCGACTCATTTTCTACAAAGGTCATACTCAATAACAGACAAATCTATTCAACAAGATACCTACGTGACATTCAATTCAAACTGTTATATTTAATACCGTAATACAATTGTCAATTACAAGTATTACAACTCATATCATTATCATCACAGACCAGAGAATAAGGATTATCATCCTTCGTAACACTCAAAAGAGGAAAAACACATGCGGTTACATTATTTAATAGCTTTATTAAACAACATTTACTCGAAACGCCACCTACTTCAATAACTCGATAGTTCGTCACTTCAAACAAATGCGCGTTAGACGCCATCAGTCAGCGCGCCTCACTTTCGCGCGGGAAGCCGGGAAACGCCGCCATTAACAATTGCCGCAAGCAGGAAGCAACTGATTTGCCTACTACTTACAATGTCTCAATGAATCACTATTAAATTTTTTAGCACTTGATAATTTGGGGAAACTGTAATTTGATTTATTCGAAATATCGTACTAAAACGTCGCGGTTTTTTGTTAAATTACATTGTACAAGTATAATGGCAGAACAGAAGAACAGTGGTCCGGATATTCTCATTAGTGTAGCGATCATCTTGACCTACTTTCTGCAATGCATTCTTTGCAGTTTGGCTCTCAGCAATGATCATTCATTATTTTAAGTTTGGACAGGTGTTTAAATACTACACACCTACACCCAGTCTACCAATATAATAATTTGCATTTAAAAATAAATTCAAATGTAGGCATTTACGTCAGAGTCTCAGATGCCGGCTTAATTACTGTTGCTGGGTACAATTTCCTCAGGCAGTCTTCTCGACGCTTAATAAAACAATAATTATTAAAAAATACATAATACCATTTAAGCCCCGTAAAGAAACTGACCCACTGTTAGGTAGTCTTCTACCTTACATTGTACGGTGATATTTTAGCTTAATGTTAACAATTAAAACAAAATGTAATGATCTATTATTAAAATAATTAAAAATTATTAATAAATCATATTCATCAATTATTCCTGTTGTATGTTTTTTTTTTTTTATTGTCATTGTTTCCTATTTATTAGTGTTTATATAAGTATACATTAATCTTATATAAAAGAGTAAGGTGAAATAAATAAATATAACGTAAGTGAGCACTAAGAAAGGATTTTTTGAAATTACACCCCTAAGGGGGTAAATCAGGGGATGAAAGCTTGCGTGAGCGAAGCCGCGTGTAAAAGCTAGTATATTATAAACTAGAAATTAATTAATTAAATTACAAGTAAATTGATTTACTTTCATTTAGGATCAGTATCTCGGTCTAAGTAGTAAGCGACCCTGATCCAAATTCAAAAATCTTATATCCGATTTCCATCAAGAACAAACAGTTGTGTTATGAGCAAAAAAATTGTGCTGAGTCTGGGTGAAAATCTAACATGTATTTAGAAATACGTCAGTATGTTTATCAGCAGTCTTTGGAAAGTTTGGTAACAGACCGAGGTGAGTGTCTCAGATATTTAAAGTTATCATAATCATTAATGATACTTGCATCACATTTAAAATTGCACAATATGGTAAAAAAAAATAATTAGTACATGAAGGCGACGTCACGCAGCGCACATCACCGCAGAGGGACCGCGCGGGCTGACGTCAGCGCTCCTTGTGGGTAGCCCACGCTGTACGCACCGAGACGAGCTGGAATTTAATAACTGACATAAACGATGCTACAACACCATTCATGAGGCCAGCCGGTGCTGGAAACTGTTTGTTTAACACTTTTAGGTATGTATTTTACTGCCACGGATTATGTTTGAACGGTCACTTCGCGCGCCGCTTCCTACTGCGGTGAATGTTGTATAAAACAACATTCACCTTGTACAACATGTACCTTTGATCCTTTTTTAACCGACTTCAAAAAAAGGAGGAGGAGGTATATATATATATATATACCACCCTGGTAGACCTGCTAATGAGTACATAAGGAAAAAAAATATATATACCTAGTTTTTTTTTTAGTTACAAGAAAAATTTAGAATTTCTTTGAAGATTTATACCTTTCATGATATTGCTACTATTCACCACACCTCTTAAAAACACCAAATTGCCCGCAGTTTTTACACAAAAAACGTTCAAAATATTTTTTTTCCCTACAATTTTGAAATATTTTTACTCTTAGTGTACTTTGTGTAAAAAAAAAGTATGGACACCACTACGTAATAAATAAATCAAAAAAAATGATGCGGCGATTAGCGTCTGGGCACGTCATCGTGCTGGGCCAAGGGCGAAGTCGTTGAGGAGTGGGCGGCTTCGGTGGGCCTCTGTTTGCTGAACAGAGGCTCCACCAACACGTGCGTGCGACAGCAAGGGGGGTCGATAGTGGACCTTCCGTTCGCTACCCCTGTTGTTGCTGCACGAGTAAGGAACTGGTGTGTCCTGGAAGAGGTCGAGACGCTCTCGGATCACCTGTATATCCGATTTGAGCTCTCCCGGTCCCAGGGCCCCAGTAGGGGTCACATGGCGCGGTATCCTTCCCGCTTTCCGCGGTGGGCTGTTGCCAAGCTGGATAGGGACCTACTAGAGGAGGCGGCCATTGTTCAATCTTGGCTGTCTCCGCAGGCCCCGACCGAGGAGGTCGGCGTGGACGTGGGGCTGGCCGTTTTCGCGATGCGTCGTGAAGGAGGTCTACTGGTGGTCCCAGGAGTTGGCAACCCTCTGTGCGGCGTGTACTCGTGCTCGGAGGTCTTACACCCGCAGCAGGCGACGTCACCGTGGAGGCGGTGGCGGGAACAGCTTCATGAGGAGTACCACGAAGCGCGGAAAACTCTGAAGCTGGCCATTTGCCGCGCCAAAGATGCAAAGAGAAAGGAGATGATGGAGAGTCTCGACCGTGACCCCTGGGATCGCTCATATCGTGCGGTGCGACAGAAGCTCCGCACGTCGCCCCCCCCCCCCCCCCCCCCTTACCGAGACTCTCCAGCCCAGCTTCCTGCAGGAAGGGGTCGAGGGCCTTTTCCCTGAGCGGGCGGAGCACTCACCCCCGTCGATGTGGGGGTGTGTGCCATTGCGAATGCAGACAATGCAACAATGCAGCATGGTGACCCACACCACAGTTTTTTGTACGGAAAACCGAACAATACTTTTTGGTCCAACCCGGGAATCGAACATGGGACCTCTTGATCGAGAGTCGCATACACTGACAGCTATACCAATGAAGATGAGGCAGCACTTAGGGAAAAATTTAGGCGATTATTTAATATAGGTACCTATAATGTGGAGCTGGTATCACATAACCGGTATCTCCTACGTCTGGGGTCACACAGTCTAGCCGTCACTCGCATCACCGATGCTTACCTAATGTTCTATATATATATCATCATCATCATCACCCGTTTTGGGCACTCGATCTGACTTTTCTATTGTTTTATTCACGCCTACTCGAAAATTTTGATGCCTAATATGAATAATTTATAATTGCTTTTAAAATGTTCAAATTCTTTTAAAGTTGAAGGCCTTTTTAAGTTATTTCATTGATCTAACAATAGATATGAATGAAGTGTCCGTGGATTGAGAGGTTCAGTTCGTTTATTTATGGTTAGTGAGAAAGATAAATAGGCCGGCTCGAGAGATGCTACGGGCTACGGCCTCACAGAAAACCTGCGTTAAGCCAATTTATCACTGCTTTGCCCGGGAGCGCGGTTCTCGGCAGGCACCAAAACCCCCATTGATTCTTGAACATTGCTGCTCGTTATTCCTGTGACTCCCACATATAACGCAAACAGAAGCACACTACAACGCCATCTACCAAAGTTACACTGAACTACGGAGTAACGTATAATACAAAGAAACTATCAATCCTGAATCGCGCAATAGAAGTTCTCGCGCCAATTCACATATATATGTCGGAATGAGGGTATCCGAATAATAAAAGTGATACAAACATTTGCCACTATCGAACACCCGGAACAGTCTATATAAAGCGGGGCGATCGGAAACAGGACACAGTTTCTCTTCAGATCTCGTGACGACCATACCTCTTGATTGTGACATGAGTCACTCCTGAGTCGTAGTAGTTTTCTATTATTTGATTGTGATTTATTGTATCTCTGTGTTTTATATCGTGTGTACGAGGCGATATTTACCTGTGGGGGAATTACAAGTCTGGTGACGAATTCCACAGGGCACCACGGAGGAGTGAACGTTGCCCCAACCCCCTCGTGGGGGTTGCTGATGGTGTTTAAGTTAATTCGTATACGTTTAGTAGTGATTAGTGTTTGGCTTTAGTCCAGATTGGCTGTATCTGTCATTGATGTTCTCGTTTATTCTTGTGTCTCCGACATCAGAAGTGCGATCTGAATCTCATTTGCCCAGAATGTTTGACAGTGTAACGGATCGTCGGTCGCGGCGAGCGATCGAACTACCCTCCGCTCGAAAATCGTATGAGGTGCCATTTTTTAAATTTTTGTAAGCGAGAACGGGCACATAGTGTCACTGTCGGTATAGCCATTCGCGTACGAGTGGTTTGTGAGACGTGCGGCCTACAACAGCGGCAGCGTGCGGTAGTAAAAGTAACGCATCGATAACTGGGAAGTAACCGGTATGTACGGACAACTCCAATCTGGTGATTCGTACTATTTTTATTTTGTGCTGAATGCTCTTCAATAAGACAAGTTCTGTCAGATGAATTTCTAGGCAAACGACAATATTGTGCAGTAACATTATTGAGGGTAGGCAATGCCCGCACTTATTGTAACATCGAAATTCTATGTACAGTTTTAATCCAGGTTTATTCAGTGTGGTTATTGTTTCATGTAGTGTACGATTGCTGTATTTCAAGCGACATAATTATTTAAAGAAAAGGATGAGAATCTGTTTTAGAAAAGAATATTTTTTTTAAATAATAAGATCGTTTCTAATGGTGACATCGTTACAAAGGTAGACGATTTCGGAAGTATAGTGTAGATTATATCATAGCAGAATATCTTAGTGATGGAGGTGGATTGAATTACCCGTTCTGCACATGCTGTTTGTTTTCGATTTTTAAATTTATTTCTTATTTTGATGTGATTTTTAATTTGAAGCGGGTTCACCTTTGATAGTGGCTGTTAAATTTTTTTAGATTATTATTTTTACCACTTTGTGATAGTTGTGACTCGAATTATAATTACTGTTTTTTTATTTTGTGATGAAATGTCGATATTTTCAGTAAAGATAAAAAAACTGGTCGGACTTCTATTTGGTGTCAGCTATCTCACCAGCAGCGGGTGATTGTAGCTGGCATGACTATGTATTTGGCAGATATACGTGTGGTAGTCACAAGGGATGACTAACTGTTACATTTGTGGTGGTCACAGGGATGACCTACGATACTATTTATTTGGATTGCTTTGAGAATTTGCAGCAGTGGTCAATTACTAAAGTTCTTATTTTATGTTGTTTTGATTTTAATAACGATGTTACTGTTTTCTTTTGCTGTTCAGTAGTGTACTGTTTTATTGAGACAGAATAGACAGTGAGTTCAGATATGGCAGAGTGAGAGAGATACTGTGTGTACACGTATGTGACGTTTGATAGGGAAAGTGTAAATTAGTAAAGTATGATCTCAGTAACTTAGTTTTGATTCAAAGTTAAGAAAGAAATTAGACAAAGTTAAATCCTAAATATAAAGGACCGTTTAAAATTGTAGAGTTGCTCGACGGCGATCGTTATACTTTGAAATCTTTAACTGGTAACAGAATCTACAAATGTGCTTGCGTTCGTATACGAGAGTTTCCTTTAAGTGATATACCCGAGGAGGTAGATTTGTCTGGCATTGATAATAGTGAGGAAAATACCCGAAGATCAAGTCCCTGTAGATGTTGATGATGATAATCAAGGGTTAATTAAGGCTGATGCAATGGAATGAAATTGCGTTGTAATTGTGTGGCGAATAGTCTCAATAATGAGACTATGAAATATCCTAACAGCGTGGTGGTTGTTAAGGTTTAGTTAACTTTTTGAAAGGCGAGTTGGCCACTGAAAGGCGAGGTGGCCACTGAAAGGCGCGGTGGCCACTGAAAGGCGCGGTGGCCACTGAAAGGCGCGGTGGCCACTGAAAGGCGAGGTGGCCACTGAAAGGCGAGGTGGCCACTGAAAGGCGAGGTGGCCACTGAAAGGCGAGGTAGCCACTGAAAGGCGAGGTGGCCATTGAAAAGTGAAATTGGTAGAATAAGAGGCCATCTAGGCTATCTATTGCTAATAATCCAAAAATGTGTAACGCGATAAACGGTGAGGTGACTGTTGCGATACTACTTACTGATGTTATTAATTTAGTATGTAGCGAGAAGTCTATTAGCATTCAGATTTGATAACGAAAAGCCTATTATTTTATGAGAATGTCCTAAATGAAGTTGTTCCACAGAAGATAAAATGTAATAATGTACCCAATGTCCTTGGTCAGGAGTGGCCGAACAATACAAAAATATATCTTTCTTTTCTGCGGATAACGATGATGCACTGCCTTCAACATCACACGAGGACGTGTAATACGTCAGGACGGCCGTGTCGGAATGAGGGTAACCGAATAATAAAAGTGATACAAACATTTGCCACTATCGAACACTACGGAACAGTCTATATAAAGCGGGGCGATCGGAAACAGGACACAGTTTCTCTTCAGATCTCGTGACGACCATACCTCTTGATTGTGACATGAGTCACTCCTGAGTCGTAGTAGTTTTCTATTATTTGATTGTGATTTATTGTATCTCTGTGTTTTATATCGTGTGTACGACGCGATAGTTCCCTGTGGGGGAATTACAAGTCTGGTGACGAATTCCACAGGGCACCGCGGAGGAGTGAGCGTTGCCCCAACCCCCTCGTGGGGGTTGCTGATGGTGTTTAAGTTAATTCGTATACGTTTAGTAGTGATTAGTGTTTGGCTTTAGTCCAGATTGGCTGTATCTGTCATTGATGTTCTGGTTTATTCTTGTGTCTCCGACATATATAACATCCCACCATCACCGTTGGGCCGTGCCGTGGCCCGCCAGCATGATCACCTCGACTGGTCGGAGAATCCTCACTTTGTGTTGGAGGGACATCACACCCGTTCCTCCAGAGTCCTATACCATAAAACAGTTAAAGCTTACGCTAAGAGAAAGTTAAAGTTGCATTACATATTGCCGTGTGTGACCATAACTATGCCATCGATATGACCAGACTGTTAGCACGGCCATAAACTAAAGTCTTGTTAATAGTTTCTTTTAGGACCAGGGATCAGAGGAACTTAGGTAACCGGAGTCTTAAACGTCAACTCTTCTGGGACTCAACAAACGGCCACGTAATTGCGTCTCTTGGCTTTCATCTGTTTATTGTCCCATAAAACATGTCAACATAAAACATTGGGCCGGCAACGCACTTGTGACGCCTCTGGTGTTGCGGGTGTCCAAGGCTTACCATCAAGCGATACGTCTGCTCGTTTGTCCCCTATTCCATATAAAAAACTTCAATATAGAATACAGCCTTGTACTTGCGTTGTAGAGGTCTGTTAGCAAATGTAATTTCAGCCGTATTGTAGGACTTAAAGCCAATCCCAACCAACTTAGGGAATAAAAACTTTTTATAAAAAAAAACCGACTTCCGAAAACCATCCAACGAAAACTCCCTGCCTAAAAAGCGTAAAATAAACTGGCTCTTCATAAATTGCTATGTTCCAATTCTTGTCTATACCTAATTCTTTATTCATTTAAATAGTAGTATTACAATGTGTGCTAGGTACCTAAAATCTGTTTGAAGTCGGCGCCAAGCCAAAAGGTAATAGGAGGTACCGCACTCGCCGCAGCCGGATAGCTGCTCCTCGTGTAGCACAAAACAACCTAAGCAGGCAGACAGACACGCGCGGGCTGATGCGACGTTGTTGGTCCTCCTACTCCTAGGTACAACTCCTGACCGTTGAGGAGTTGTACCTTCCATCATCAGCTTACCTAAATAACTTGAAAGAATACGACTAAAGGTAACATACATACATATGACATTTAAAGATTTATCCTCCAACTCCTAACCGGTAAGGAGTTGTCCCTAGTTAGGAGTTGTAGCTCATCATCATTAAATCATGACTAGCAGACGCAAATACCGGAGTAGCTTCAGAAAATATACGAAAAACATAGTACGTGCCTGAAAAAAATGAGGGTTCCCCTCGATTTCTCTAGGATCTCTATATATCTTTATATATATAATTCTTGTGTGAGTGTGTATGTCACTGAACTTCTCTCAAACGACTGGACCGATTTTGATGAAATTTTTTGTGTGTGTTCAAGGGGATCTGGGAATGGTTTAGATTCATAAAAACGACTGGACCGATTTTGACGATGAAACGAATTGTTACGTGCGACGAAAAATGGATTCTGTTCGACAATCGAAAGCGCTCAGCAAGTTGGTTAGACCCTGGTTCAGCACCAAAGCAATGCCCTAAACCAAAAATGACCCCTAAAAAGGTGATGGTCACTGTTTGGTGGTCTAGTGCGGGTGTGATTCACCACAGCTTTTTACAAAACGGCATGAGCATTAATGCAGATGTGTACTATGAAGAACTGGAGAGAATGATGGAGAAGCTTGCACATCTGCAACCAGCTCAATCGGTTGTCCCCACTGCTCCTTCACGACAACGCGCGACCCCATACTGCGCAACAGACAGTCTCCAAGCTGCAAGAGCTGGGGTTGGAAGCTCTCCCTCATCCGCCATACTCACCAGACCTTGCACCTACCGACTATTACTTTTTCCAAAATTTAGACAACTTTTTAGTGGGTAAAAAATTCAATTCCCGAGAGGCAGTACAAAATGCCTTTGAAGAGTTTGTTGCCTCCCGTCCAGCTGATTTTTACAAGAAGGGCATCAATAAACTGCCAATGCGTTGGCAAAGATGCGTCGATTGCATGGGTGATTACTTCGAATAACAGAAATAAAAAAGTTTGAAAAAATAAGTACTTTCACTTATTGCATACAAAACGGCAATTTCATAGGTAAATACCTATTATAAACGTTCTTGTAGTTCGTTGTAACTTTGATCGATGTTTTATTTAATAATAGTGTTTTTATTTTTTCGTTTTACCATATATGACGTATTAAAATTAATCACAAGAAATCTGATGGAAATGGAAATATAATAAGTCCACTAAACGATGTACCTATCAAGACAACTCCCGCGCAAGCAATTTATCCTGTGTCGCGTAGGACTTTACAAACATTTACGCCCGCAAAGAACACCCAGACTCAAACCATCGATCAAACAAAGTGTTGTCCTATGTAGAATCGAATCCGCAACACACAGCGCAGTAGAAAACGGCAAGGTGTCCGCTTAAAATACTACGCCATACGTGCAGTAAAATACATAGTTTTAAAACATAAATGCATCGTCAACTTCACTATCTTTCAAAATCATTTTGAATTTGGATCCATTCCTAAGTTGCCTGGAAGAAATTGCACCTAGCAATAAAGACCGCCCTCTGTACATTTAAAAATGGTGTACAAATAAAGAATTCTCCATCTACCTATCTAAGCATAATGATCTACTAGAGATCCTCGCACGCAACCCACAAGGAGTATAACGATATGATACCCAATGGGAACAAACAAACACAAACCTGTTTGCACCAAGCCCGCAGTTTACATAACCTAATAAATATTTTACCTACGAACATCACAATAAGAGTACCTACCCTTTCTTCCGATATTTCAAATAATAGAGTATTTTCAGTTAAATATTTATAATGAAAGTGTAATAATGAATGTTTGACATATCTCGATATATCCAAACAATTGACCCGGGCGTCACAATGGCCCAAACGAGCGCGCAGCTACTCTGAACACCAAATACATATATAAATACTATGGCTTGTTTACAGTTTACGATCATTCACTATTGTCTTATTGTAATGTAAATGCTAGACAAATTTCTTTGAATTTCGTCTAACAGGTAAACTGTATTAAATCAGATTCATTATAAGATTTCGGTCCTGAGAATTCGGCGGTTTATATCTGCTAAGTTATTTGTATGCGAACAGTTTTGCAATAAAGAAATGTAGTCCGTTCCGTATGAGATTTCTTGAATTATGAATTACAAATTGCCTCGTTGGTCACCTAGTCAGCGTATGCGACTGCCAATCAAGAGGTCTCGGGTTTCATTCCCGGTTCGGGCCAAAAAACGGCAATTTGGCTGTGCTTTACGCTCGGGCCTCGGAGAACATGTTAAGCCGTCGGTACCGGTAGTCATGAATATCAATGGCAATCGTAATTGAGAAGTCAGTGCCCTTAAAAATAGCGACAACTAGTTCAACTTTCAAATTCAATTCACCCTCAGGGTTGCGGAGGTCCGAAGCCAGTCGTTCCGTGGAAAAAATTGATATTCAGTTAAAACCGGTTGAATTCGTAGCCGACCCTAAATAATCTTGGGAATAATAAACACTAGAAAGAAGAATATGAAATAAAATTGATCAAATGCGCAAGAATCTGTAACCAAAGTTTCTAGTGATGTTTTAATTATTTTAAGAATCACTTAAAACAAAATATCGTCATTGGGGAGGTTCTAACAAAGTTGTATTACTGTTACATACAATGGTATCATTGGTATGTGTGCTTTTCACTTTTTACATCTTATGATAAATTTGTAAAACCATTTTTAGTCTTTGATTTTACTAGACCGACAACATAACGTTCAAACCTTTACGAAAAGAGGGATTTTCCAGAGGCTTTGGATAAAACTTCTTTACGTGGTCTCCCATTTTACAAGCTTTTTAGGGTTCCGTGCCAAGCAAAAAACGGAACCCTTATAGATTCGTCATGTCTGTCTGTTTGTCTGTCTGTCCGTCCGTCCGTATGTCACAGCCACTTTATTCCGAAACTATAAGACCTATAATGTTGAAACTTGGTAGGTAGATGTATTCTGTGAACCGCATTAAGATTTTCACACAAAAATAGAAAAAAAACAATTAATTTTGGGGGTCCCCATACTTAGAACTGAAACTCAAAAAATTTTTTTTCATCCAACTCATACGTTAGATACGTATGGGTTGGATGAAAAAAAATTTTTAGATAGGTCTTCAAAAATGATATTGAAGTTTCTAACATTATTTTTTTCTAAACTGAATATTTTGCGCGAGAGACACTTCCAAAGTGGTAAAATGTGTGTCCCCCCCCCCTCTAACTTCTAAAATAAGAGAATGATAAATCTAAAAAAAATATATGACGTACATTACCATGCAAACTTCCAACGAAAATTGGTTTGAACGAAATCTAGTAAGTAGTTTTTTTTTTATACGTCATAAATCGTGAACTGCAATTTACCTTTCATTCAATCAACACAAATGTAAAAATATAAAATAAAAATTATATTATGTTACTTGCTGCTGCGGAACCCATCATGGGCGAGTCCGACTCGCACTTGGCCGATTTTTTATAAACTTGCAATGTACATATATATGTATGCTTGTATGTTTAGGTGGAATCTTGCAACTTAATTTTGAAGCAGATATCTTGAACCGATTTTGCTGAAATTTTGCAAGCATTTGTATACAGCGTGACAATACAATATTATAATGAGATGGAGCTGATCTGATGCTGGAGCTGGCAGGTGGCCATAGGAACTCTGTAAAGAAACGTCGCAACATCATCGAGTTTGGACTCGTTTGATTCGTCTCGAGGCATTCCAGTAAAAGCTTATTTTTAAAAAGCTATTTAATTTTTATTTATTGCTGAATAATTTCTCTGCTAGGTTTTTTAAGACATAAAGGGGCAAATGTGAAGACAGTTCACCTGGTAGCAAGCGACTACCCGCGTCATCTGCAACTCAAAAGTCACAAGTGTGTTTTGTGCGTGACAACGAAATAATACTGTATACACTTTGTGCTCTAAAGAAACCAGATCGACCGGTATAATAAGCTGAAAAGAAAATGGTTAAAGCTGGTTTAATGCTTCGGCGTACCAGCAGGATGACAGTATATATCACTAACTTTAATCAACGTAAAATGAGTGTTCGTGCTGTCGTGTTTCGTTGGTGAGTGCGAGACCGGAGGCCCAATGATGCAGAAGCATCACTAGGCCGCCATGGGATGAGACACCATGCTACATAGTGGCGTTGTCTGCATTCGCAATGAGTATGGTGACCATCACACTTGGATTCTGCTTATGCTTTCCATCAGGCAGAGTACAGTCATTTTGGCAGAGCAATACATAAAAAAAAACTAACTGACCCACGCCACCTCGTTTACGTCTCCTATTCTTTTTTAAAGGCAACTCCTGCTTTTAGGAATAAAGATCCTGTTTCGCGGAGGACTTTACAAACATACAAGAAACGGACACAAAGAACACCCAGACTCGGGACAACAATTAGTGGATCACACAAAGTTTTTTACCGCGTGGGATTTGAACCCACGACACTTGGTGCAGTAGCAAGAGGCGTGACGACCGCTGAAACCACTAGGCCAACCTTGCAGTCGTTGTGTATTGCCCGTAGCGTAATAATTTTCCCGTTTTTGTAACATTCTACATTGGTGCTCCGCTCCTATTGGTCTTAGCGTGATGATATATAGCCTTCCTCGGTATATGAAACATTACTTACAGTAAAGTCCCCACAACATAAAAATATACATACACATATGCATTAAATACATACATACATACACAATTTATAAGTCAAGAAATTCCAGCACTGGTATTGATAATAATAAATCATGAATAGTGTTGAAGAAAGTTCTACTAGATCGTTATTTATGCTACTAACTCTAAGATCCTCTTTAGAATTGATAAATCAAAAGATGTGAAAATGAATGGTAAAAGATTTCAATTAATTGCCATAGACGACATACTAACATCGTGATCATATCCCTCGCTGATACTCGTCACGCGATCCTGGAAGGTACCATGTAATCCTTATTAATATTGAAAATTCGAAACCAACTGTCTGTCTTTCTGCCACGTTTTTACGGCTAAACCACTGTACTGATTTCCAGGAAATTTGACATGAAGTTACTTTGAACCTTGAATATGAATGAATTACTGTTCATTAGATCTAAGAAAACTCGGGAATGACCATATCGAGTTTGCTCCTTTTGATCTTGAATTATTTGTGAAAATCCGTCCGTCCAACTGTCCCAGTCCACAGACCCGTCACCACCCCTATCCATCCCATGGGTGTCCTAAGAGGCGACTAAGGGAACAAACTTCGCAGAACAACAGCACTGCAAAAGAAGGACCATTTGAAACAAACCCTACTTTTTTATTTTTTACATGTGGAAACCCCCTCGGGCCGTCACCCCACCTGGGTTTTGCGGTGGGGCGGTGTGTCGGAATTGAATCGACTAAAACCACACGGTGTGCCACTCTGCGCCTGTGAAGGGAGGAATCTGCTAAAATGCAGATATTAACACATCCGGACCCCTCCCAGCGCTTGCCCGCACTGAAGCGAGCACCGTCTGCTGGTATACCTCTCAATTTAGGCGACGCACGGCACACGCGTACGTCGCCCCCTCGCCAATCGGCCTCGGCCAATAGAGTGGGTGGAGGGAAAAACCCGTCTCGACCATCCGCGGCCACACTCAGGGCGGCATGAGGCGCTGATAGGCGCGCCTCCGCCGCCCGGTTCGCCGGCGGCGGATTGGGTCCGAGTGGATATCATCCTCCCGGGCCTTCTCCGCCACCTCCTTCTGCGAGATTACATTTTCGCAGAAGCGGCCGGTAGCGACACTCAAGTACCTCTTCGGGCGGAGGGCGATAGCCATACTCCGCCCGATATCCAGCAACCCGTCGATAAACTTCGGCGAGCACTTCCGCCTCCAAATCCCACGGGGGTGTTGGATTGATGACACCGTGCGGTATCCGCGTATGGCTCTGACTGCCAATACCCTCAGAGGCCGCCAGAGGTGGGCCTTATTTAGGGCAGTCAGAGCCGCCACCCACACCGGTGCACCATACAGCGCCATCGACCGGACAACCCCCGTGTACAGGAGTCACGTTGCGACGCTGGCTCCACCCAAGTTAGGCAAAACTCGCCCGAGGGCGGAGGCAGCGTCGACCAGCTTCGGACCAAGCTGTCGGAAGTTCTCGTCGAAGAGCCACCTACCGTCGAGTATCAGGCCCAGATACCTCATCTGGGCCCGAACCGGTACGAGGACCGAGTTGACCTCTATGGAGGCGCATCGTAATTGACCTTCCTATGGATAAATTCAAGCGTACTGTAAAAAACCACCTTATTAGGAAAGCCTACTATACGATTAGCGATTATTTGAACGACAAAGAGTCATGGGCTTAAGGTGTTATTATATACACACTAACTTCTTCATCTTGAAATTGTGCTAAAAATTTGAATAATGTATTAAAATTTGACATGTTGGTACTCCGGTATGAATATTGTTTTTATACTCTAACCTAACGACATCTAATTCCGACAAATAATGAAGTTAAGATTTTGTTTGGGACTATTTTCTGTATATTTTCTTTAATAATTTCCCTTTTCTCTTAATTAGTTTGTTCTTGTTTAAATTCTCCTTTATTTTTATCTTTTTCTTGTATCAATTCTACTTCATTTCATCTTTCTTTTTTTCTTAAATACAAATTGTTGATTGTTTTAGTTCTAACTTATAAATGAAAACATACACACATACTTGTATAATGTAAATGAATACATGATGGTACTTTGGTACTTATCTAACAATATGTTTCCCCATTTATTAAATACGCACTTGTTATTGTATGAGCACCTTGTCGACTATGATTATTATTAACTTCTTTGATATTGACCTGATGATTTGCTGTGCGGCCTGAGTACGCAGCTCAACTATGGTTGAATATGTCGATGGCTGATACATGCGTCTTACTTTATTTTACATTTGTGACATTTATTGATTATTTTATATTTGGACATATTACATTTTTTTTATTTGACTGTGAGTGAAAGTGCTATTTGGATTTTATTTTCCATAAGTGCACCTCACAATATAACAATACAATGTCACAATATAACAATGTAAAAATCTTACTGCTATCAGTAAGAACGGCGCATGATTGGTTAGCTCATGGCTGTGCAGCAATGACTCCAAATCTTTTGTTTTTTCTTCGTTCTCATTCAAGTCTCTTGGTGAAAAAAAAAAGTAAGATTATTATTATTTTTTAAAAGGAGCAACAATGGAGTTTCTTGCCAGATTCTTCTCCATGAAGGGTAGGCTGCACTTGGAACTGGCGACTAGAATCACTCGATTTTTTAATATTAAATATTGACTATTCATAAGTGCCTGTAAAATAAGTGCCTATATGAATAAAATCTTTTTGAGTTTGAGTTTGAGCGCCGGCGGGTGGACCACGACGGGGCCCATGGAACAATAGGGCCTCCGTCTTGTCTAGGGGTGGTAGCCTTACCCTATACCAACCCGTCTGGCCAGCGTAGTATGGTAGACCAAAACATCCTTAATAAGGAGAGGCTTATGTCTCGCAGTAGACTGTTAAAGACTGTTCATGATGCTTTTTTTGTTTTTTTATAGAATAAGGGGCAAACGAGCAGACGTATCGCCTGATGGTAAGCGATTACCGCCACCCATGGACACCCGCAACACCAGAGGCGTCACAAGTGCGTTGCCGGCCTTTGAGGGAAGGGGTTGGGGTATGGGCCTCCGGTATCCTCACTCACTCAGTGAAACACAGCGCAAGCGCTGTTTCACACCGGTTTTCTGTGAGGCCGTAGTATCACTCCAGTCGAGCCGGCCCATGCATGCCGAAGCGTGGCTCCCCCGTGATGATGATGACATCTTTATCATAATAATAATTTTATTTATAGTTTGTAATAATATCAAAAAGTAGTGTGAAAATAAAGTTACAATTATTATTACAAGCTTTAGTTTCACCTGTCCCGATGTTTGTCTGTAATCAAATTTTGCAAGTTAAATTTGATCCACATCCCGATTTCCGATTGAGCTGAAATTTGAAACGTATCTTTAGTTCTGATGACAATGCAATTATATTATACTAGCTTTTACACGCGGCTTCGCTCACGCAGACTTTCGTCCCCCGAATTACCCCCTTAGGGGTGGAATTTAAAAAAATCCTTTCTTAGTGCTCACTTACGTTATATAAAGAACCTACATGCAAAATTTCAGGATTCTAGCTTCAGCGGTTTGGGCTGTGCGTTGATCTCTGGGTATGTCAGTCAGTCTGTCAGTCAGTCAGTCACCTTACTCTTTTATATATATAGATAGACTAGCTGACCCACGCAACGTCGTTTGCGTCTCCTATTGCCCGTAGCGTGATAATTTTTCCCCGTTTTTGAAACATTCTTCATTGGTGCTCCGCTCCTATTGGTCTTAGCGTGATGATATATACCCTATAGCCTTCCTCGATAAATGGACTATCTAACACTGAAAGAATTTTTCAAATTGGACCAGTAGTTCCTGAGATTAGCGCGTTCAAACAAACAAACTCTTCAGCTAAATATATTAGCGTAGATGTATTTATTGTACTCTTTTAAGATCTAATACTCATAATCAACAACACATTTATTTGGGTAAAGATTAATATTAGGTTATGTTGATAAAAACTCTTTGGCAAATAACTCATTATAAGGTATCAACTCTTAGCGTCTTATACTCGTGATAACTTCTAAACGAAATGTCCGATTGGGATGAAACAAAAAGTATTTAACTTCTACATAAATACCCTTGATAACATAATGCTTAATTTGGATAAGGATTAATATTACGATACACATTTAACCTAGTTTCTTTCTTAAGACGATTTAATAAATTTTTTGAACACAAAAGCGGTTATTGTGACTAAACCATGATAGTTAGATATATGCTCTCGCGGACTTTTGTTGTAGATTTAAATGAGACCTACCAACCCGTAATACATTATGTTGTTCTATTGTCAATAGTTTTTGCATCGCACGCAAAAATAGGTTTTCGATTTCACACCTTGGGTTACGAAATAGCAATTTACTTACGGATCCCTAATTTTTTGAAAATAAAATACAGCCTATAGCCTTCCTCGATAAATGGACTATCCAACACTGAAAGAATTTTTCTATTCGGACCAGTAGTTCCAGAGATTAGCGCGTTCAAACAAACAAACAAACTCTGCAGCTTTATAATATTAGTATAGAAGCTGACCCCCGCAACCTCGTTTGCGTCTCCTGTTGCCCGTAGCGTGATAATTTTCTCCAGTTTTTGAAACACTTTTCATTGGTGCTCCGCTGCTATTGGTCGTAGCATGATGATATATAGCCTATAGCTTTCCTCGATAAATGTACTATCCAACACTGAAATAATTTTTCAAATCGGACCAGCGGTTCTTGAGATTTCAACAAACAAACAAACTCTTCAGCTTTATATAATAGTATAAATTAATAGTATAGAGAAATCGGTATTATTATAAATCCAAAATGGCCGCTGTAACAAAATGGTGTCGTACATATTTCTGAAGAACCCACCCAATATGGGAATCAAATGAAAGAATTTGAACTTATTTTTTTAACACGTAACAAAAGCTCGTTTTGTAAAAAGAAACTTTTTAAATTAACTACTATCTGCTACGTAAAAAAGCTGCGGTTAAATTAAGAGCAGAAATAAGCTTACAGTTACTATTCGCAGTTAGTTTTACTGCAAAAATCGTAATTAACAGTTAAGCCGATTTGTTGGTATATTTTTTATTCTAGCTAGAAAATAAAATATGAAAAATACTAATAATTTTATTTATACATACAGTTTTGCATTTAGTCATTAAAGTTAACATTATAAATATTTATGATATGCAATTTGGCAAATTAAATGTTAACGAATGTTTTCATAATTAATCTTGAAGGAACAAAACATACCCAAATGGAATTTATTTCATTAAAATATTATTTTGTGCTAAACGATTGTTAATTTGACGTAATTTAAACTCCATTTCACGAAAGAAGTCCCGCAGACGCAGCGCTGTATTCGCACAACATAATGTTGCCAGGATGGGATGGGGAAATCAGTGGAAATAATTTATCGTTCATTTACTTTCATTTTATTAACTACGACTCGAATATTTAGATTTTTTTTTTTTATGTAATTCATTTTTAATATGGGTACCTATTTAATGTCCATACTGCTAAGGTCACATTAGTGAAAAATAAATCTTCCTGTAATTTCTAAAATATGAAAAGGAGATGTTCGACCAACTTTAAATTAGAAAAATAAAATAACATTTAAAGGTTTTATTCAAAGTTTTATTGAATAATTATGATCGGTCATACTATGATCACTGTCAGAAGAGTGAATAGAAACAGAATCAGATTCTGTTTCACTATCACTAGCCGAGGATAAAATAAATCGATCCATTTCTTCATCCATAAATTTTTATTGATTTGTGCGCTATACGGCAAAAAGTCACAGTTTTTACTGTGAATTTTTTGCCGTATAGCGCACAAATCAAATCCATTCAAGTCGAACTTTTTGGTATGCAGACGACTCTTCCCTGGGGTGACGATAACTTTAGAAGTCCTCGCCGCTGTTGCGCCTTCTTTTGTAACTCTCGTTAGAGTTTTCTCTGACACATCTGCAATAAAATGAACAAGTTTGAATGATTATTTGACAATAACTTTACAATTTTTTGTTGTGTTGTGTTAATTCCTTTTAAAATTTTCCTTAATAAAAATCATGCATTAAAAAAACTGAATTCCAATATGTAAGAAATCAATCGGGAAAAAATCTGTATATGGCAGCCCCAAAATTTACCTGTCATGGCGGCGACTCTCTTGCGAACATTGTTTATTGGTATTAAAACACCGTGATTCTTGTGTTCCGCTTCACAGAACTCCTTCACTTTTAATATCATTTCTCGACCTGCACTTTTTACAAATTTTGGCATCGTAAATTAACCTTATAACGCACTAATCCAATAATAAACTCACAAAATATCTACCACAACAAATGCACTTTGTTAACATCAACAAACGACAACACGGCCGATCTCCCCATCTGTCAAAATTAGTTCCACAATTGTCCGCGGGACTTCTTTCGTGAAATGGAGTTTATTACGTTTGTTTTGCATTAATATTTATAAACGTCTTAATCATTTTGTGTAGGTACTTTATAATTTTATTATTTTTTTATTGTTTACAGTAACATTACGAGTAGCGCAGTAGCTAATGTGATTACTGTCATCGCATCGAATGTTATAAGTTCGATTCTCATAGGATCCAAATAATTACTGCTATACTGTTGTCGAATGTATAAAAGGTCATAGATTGATATAGAAAAGTCACATAATCCGTTTGTTCATTTTCTTGTTGCAAACTACGGTAAAAAAAATAATTAATTAATTTAATTATTAAATTACACCTAAGAGTCACCAGGACCCCACTTCAAATGAAAGTATTGAACGCATTGTCGTACAGTAAAATAAAACTAAAAATGATAAAATTAAAATAACTATCGACCTGCCTAAGCCCGCCCTCGGCCACTTACGATCACGTACTTAAACATCGATAATTCACACTATGAACACAAAAGAGTACAATGACCACAAAATTATCGAATATTATCTCCTTTTATAATAATGGCAGACATTTTTGAACTTTATTTAGAAGAAAACTGAGGTTAGAATGAACTTTTTAGTTTCACATTGTTTAGGCACAGATCGCTCGTTATACGGCCAATAAAGATGTCGCTGTATGGCACTCGAGACAATGACGTGATAAGAGGCAGGTGACACGTGCGTTCAAATGTTTTTTCAGCCCACCCCCCGAGCACAACTGGTTTTATGAACTCGATTCGCGGAGTACACAGACTGTTGTACGAAGATAGGACAGATTTATGAGATTATCTATATCAGAAGTTACGATGTTGATAGAACGTTTTCGACTTTTAACAATAATTACATTATGTAGGTAGGTACGTACTCACCATTATTTTAAAGTTTTTAATAAGAATTATTCATGCCTATGAGCTGGATGCGAGAAGCAAGTCAAGGATTGCATCAAATACTGTGCAGCAGTGGACTGTGATAAACTGATGATGATGGTGATTTTAGAGATAAAATACACTAGGAACTAAATCATAAAATCACCTCATCCATTATGATATCATTTTTTAGTTTAGTAATGTGTTATTCAAACATCTGAAAAAGAAATAGCCATTGTGGTTAAAACCTTCTTTTATAACCATATTATGCCTAATGTCTCTAATCAGCAGTAATTAACGCAATAAGTTGGTCTATGACACGCGAGCGTTTTTGTGCGCAAGCGCACGTGCCACCATCTGGTGCAGGAAGAGCGCTCGAGTGGAAGCCGGGCTTCTGAACGTGCTGACAGCACAGGTGATATTATCTGTGGCACACCAAACGTGTCGAAACAATTAAGAAAAAAACTAATACTGTCATTATATTATTAAAATTTCATCAAAATTAAATTATGAATAAGAAAATATCAAATTTCTAGACATCCTGTGCAATACAAGGATTTTATTTTTATTTTGAATGCTGGCACATTTTTTCAGGAATAAATAAAATTGGAGTGTCTGTTTGTAACATTAAAATAACCGCTTTTTACTAAATGCATATGTATGTATACCTATACACGGTACATATACCATTTTTTTTTTAAATTTATGTCTGTCTGTCTGTTTGTTCCGGCTAATCTCTGGAACGGCTGGACCAATTTTGAAGGGACTTTCAATGATAGGTAGCTGATGATTTAAGGAGTAACTTAGGCTTAGGAGTACTTTTTTAGACTAACTTCACCCGCCCCGTTACCCCGCTCTGAGGCGTTCCGTTGAGAGCAAGCGCCGCATCTATCTCTCATCATTTCATCAATGTTTCGTTATGACGTTGTCACCTTAAACTATCGTCCGTAAACAGACTTAACAGTCAACCATTTCTTTCTCCACGGGTTTAATTATTTAACCAATCTTGTTTCATTAGACGCATAGAGATACAAATTCATTTCTAATTTGAATTTTGACAAATTTTGACTGCCTCGTTGGTCTCGCGGTTGGCGTGTGCGACTGCTGATCATGAGGTCTCGGGTTCGATTCCCGGGTCGGACCAAATGTTTGTGTGATCTACAAATATTTGTTTCGGAGTTTGGGTATTTTCTATGTACAATATGTATGTATTTACAAAAAAAAGTATATATGTATTTGTATCAGTTGTCAAGTACCCATAACATAAGCTCTACTTAGCTTGGGACTAGATGGCGTTGTGTGTTAGATGTCCAAAATATTTATTTATTTATTTAATATCTCACAAATGGTTCTAAGAGATTTGGATCTAAAATCAGTGGCGGATTCACATATTTGCCGCCAGTAGGCTATTAAAATTTTGCCGCCCCTTCTCACTTCTGTAATTCAATAACCTTTTTTACATGTGGAAACCATTGCAAGCCATCATTCTACAGGAGTTTTCATGGGTAGTGTGTCGCAATCGAACCGACTAATGCTATACGGTGTTTAGGGGGAGGGGGAATAAGTCTCAGTTGTGTCTCAGTCACCGTAATCGCCCTAAATGCACGGACTTACAATTATCGTCATCCGCTTATTAGGCCCATATTTTGGAGACTCTTCAGAGTTTGCCTTCAATCAACTTCTGCAGGAGCAGAAAAGTTTTCCTACAATACAGGTGGAACTCACGTCCCCGTTTACGGCCTCTGCGATGGGAAGAACGTGAATGATGTTCCACCCGTCACGGATGCGGCGATTTAAACAACTCTGTCTTTGGTACTAGTAGCGGAGGAACAAGAATAGAATATAATAGAATAAACTTTATTGTACACAAGATATTACAGTTTACATAAAAATAACAAATCAATTAAATTACCATGTACAAATGGCGGCCTTATCGCTAAAAAGCAATTTCTTCCAGGCAACCTTGGGATGGAAAAAAAAAGATTGTAAAAAAAATTAAATAGTCGAATTCATGGGCAGTTTTAGCAAAAAAAAATGTAAAGGAATTTAAGTGAATTCGATAAAAGTAAATGACAAAATAAATATTATAATAGATACTAATACAAGTAAATAAATTAAATACATATACACAAATAAAATATCTAAATTTCCATAACAAAATAAAAATAAATAAACAATAGGTATTTCAGGTAAAATATGTTTTAGGCAATTAACATGCACTAGATGTAACTTAGATAGGAAACTTCTGGTACCCTGACAGATTTCGAGCCATCTACGGTTTACAGATGGTCTCCTAGTATATGGTGACCACAATGTCTCCTTCCAGGTTCTAAAGATCAAACCCTGGCCTGCTTCTGCTATCGTCACAAAAAATATCGCCTCAATCGTGTTCGATTCGGTCCTCGTACCGGTCCAATCCCAAACAATGTATCTATACTGTTTGGCATGTAGCATGGTGCGGTCGACAGTTTCAGTAACATTTCGTTTCACTCTTGAAAGTTGCCGCGATTTACAAATTATGACTTAGTACATATTTCAGCTGTACCACATTCGCAATAAATCAAATCATTAATAAGTGTAGTAAATTAAATTAAACCAACCAGAATGTTCTAGTCAACGTCGTACAGGCAACTGTCACCCGCACCATGCTACAGCGCAAAGAGTATAGGCCCGTTCTTTAGTGCGGTGTTACTATCTATGTCCCTTTACGGAGCGCCAATATGGGCTAAGCGTCTATCGGCCTCCTCCTGCTGTCGAGCCAAGCTCAATCAAGAGATCGGGTAGCGGCCATTCGGATCGTACGAGGATACCGCACCAATTCATCAGAGGCGGCGACAGTCCTGGTTCGTTTCCCGCCTTTTGATATCCTGGTGGACATGGACGCGAAGGTCTATGACCAGACTCGTGCTACCCGCCGGGGTAAGAGCAGGGAAGACCAGGACGAGCTTGAAATGCTGTGAAACGCTCACTAATAGGCCTTGGCACAATGGCGCGCGTGTCTGGAGCAGCCACAAAATGGGCGTCACCGAATTGTTGGTGCCTATCTGCTTAACCTCGAAGCTTAGGTAGGCAGGGAGGCCGGTCGGATTACCTACCAGATGACGCAGATGGGCATGGATGCTTAGTTGACTGCATTACTGATTGGGACTCCACTGGGCGTCTGAACAACAAAGTCGACCATATCGGACGAGACCTGTTCCCACCAGCAACCAATGCTGATTGAAGGGCTGGGGCGCAGTGGCCTCTATTTGTGAAGATGCGGTGTGCGCGTTGGCTAAAATATACATTTGGGATTCTTTCCGGGTAAAGCAGGTTCTTTCCGAGCACGGATGCATTGGGAATTATCTGCACGTGGTTACTAGAAGTTAGTTGAATCCCGCCTGTCCGATGTATTTAGCCGATTCGGTGTGCCAGTACTTGGGCATCGCAGCGTTGAATAATCAATGCAGTTATCGGAGAACAACTCTCGCTGCCAACTGTGGTACTCACCATGGTCCGCACCATGGTCGGTAGCGGTAGATATTTTCCCTCCTTCTGCGAAGATGATATCGCGCAGAAAGAGGCGGCGAAAAGGACCAGGTATGAAAATGTCTATTCGAAGTTAATTCTCCGCCGCCCGGTGAAACTGGCGGTGCGGTGCATTCTAGGACCCCATGCCGCCCTCAATAGTGATTAAGGACCAGGAAGTTAGTCAAAATTTGTAATTTTAATTGTAATATTAAACTGCTATGGAGATGTTTTAAAAACCCTTTATTTCAAAGATTTTTTTTACAAAGCGTTTAGTAATTTTTAAAATAGTATTAAAGTTGAGAGTATTGGGTACACTGCAAAATACAGTGTCTCTTTTATTAAATTGTCAACACTTTTTTTCTCCGTTTGTAATATAATAATTATTATTTCTGTATAAAAAAATTCGTCAAAATTTGCCGCCCCCTAAAATTCGCCGCCCTAGGCTCCAGCCTACTCAGCCTAATGGTAAATCCACCACTGTCTAAAATTGTAAGTATTTAGACCCAGTTTGGTTTGAAATTTATCTGCATAGAAACACTTCAGAAAATACGCGATATTGGGTAGGTATAGTGAGTATATGAGGAGGTATAGTGAGTGAGTGAGTAAGTATAGGTGGTAGGTACTATTACATTTATATACACATTACTCATGTCAGCCAATAAAGTTTGTATCTGATATAGTTTTATCTTTTAATTACGTAGCTGTGATCTTTGTTGAATTCAGTATATTTTCTTTGCACCTAACGCATCATATTTCTTTCTACTTCACCTGAAAGTGGTGGTGACTGGGAGAGAATGTATCATAGCATTAAGTCCGCCTTTGTACGTCATGTGCAATAAGTTTTAAATAAATAAAGCCTTTTTTTGCTAATTATAAACTTTTTAATCCCACTGACGCAATAGGAGGAAATCCTTCAACCTACTACATTGGAATGGGGAAAATTGAGAATAATTTCATTGAAGGTGGTTAAGAATGAAATGTGACAGTATATTTTAAAGGAAAGTGATTTTCCCCATACGGATGAATTGAACGATGTAAGCAATGTCTCGAGCGGATCATGATGAGACATGCAATTATAATTAGCCATAGATGCTTCAAATAATGAAACTAGAATTTGTAAATCATTGTTAATAACTAAGAACTAATACTAAAGGCACATCGAATCATATCCTCGACTAATATCTACTCTACCTACGTAGGATGACGGACCATGGCCGAAAAAGGTGTTAATTACTTACAAAAGCCATAACAAAATACACAGTTCGCCATTGAGATCTATAGATATGAAAATTGAAAAAAAAAAGATTCTTTTATTTGCCACACTATCTATACTTATTATATAAAGCTGAAGAGTTTGTTTGTTTGTTTGAACGCGCTAATCTCAGGAACCGTTGGTCCGATTTGAAAAATTCTTTCAGTGTTGGATAGTACATTTATCGAGGAAGGCTATAGGCTTTATATCATCACGCTACGGCCAATAGAAGCGGAGCACCAATGAAAAATTTTTCAAAAACGGGGGAAAATTATTACGCTACGGGCAATAGGAGACGCAAACGAGGTTGCGTGGGTCGGCTAGTTTATAAATAATATTAAACTGTTTGAAATACATTGATTTAGTACAAGGTATATTTTAATATGAATTAGGGGGCAGGTGTTCACCTTTTTATTTTATATGATGTGATATCCCTAATGTATTTATTAAATCACTAATAACTACGTACAACATTTTTAAACTTTAATACTGCGCATTAAATGTATTTGTTTTGGACCTACTTCTGAACATATTTTTTTATATCAAACCTAAGCAGCGTACTGCATAGATCGAAATCGATCTTCGGATAAAAAAAAAACAGTTTTAATTAAATTAAATATATTTAATAACTTTGCTTCGGTTGGATAATTTCACGTTCATTTCATTTACAATTTCTAGAAACAATGTTTAGTTGAAAGTATTAGGGGACCTTAGATACGGTTTTTGGGGTGTTCACAAATTTTGCTATATAGTGAATTTTTCTGCAAAGAAATAATCATTACTAGCACAGCTTTTGAAAAGAGGCTCCATAAAAAGAAGATTGATTATGGAGCGATCAGATAATCACATAGATCTTTGGCTTTCCTGCGTATGAATTGGCTGGAGTTGCTGTATCCCTTTTCAATCTAGTTACGCGCACGAACATTTCTGAAAGTGATATAGGAAAAGACCTATTTCTTAGCGTTCCATGGATTCACCGTGCGGGTGCCGGGTCCATCGCGTGATAGATGGGGGCAACACATGCGACTTCGACAGTGCCTGGGAGTTGCGACCCAGGTTTAGGTTTAAGGAGCACTCCTTACGACGCGTCAACGCTCACCTCCACTGTCCGCCGTGTTACCCCCTGTACCTAACCATATTTGAAGTGAGCCTAGCAATGCCGCTTTGGATATTCGTTCAAGAAAAGAGCTTACTGAAGCTCTTGGCAATCCAAGGTCTTCAAGCAGGTTATAGAGGGATTTAGCTGGTATACCCCTCGCACCCACTTCCACGGCATACAGCGCAACGACATAACCATTTTTAGTTATTTCGTTGGTTAAGTCAAAGTACTTGTTATTCATGAAAAAATTATGCGAACTAACGCCAATTTGTACCTATGATGAGCACCACTTCACTATGTACCTAGACGATGACATATCATAGAATGAAATTGATTTATTGTACGCTTGTTTAGGTTACGCTGGTCAAAAATGAAATAGTTCGAAAAAAAAATTTGGTTTCGGTGGTTCCCATTCACGCTTCGACTTCTTGGAACGGAGTAGAAATCCTAATAATTATGACAATTCTTCAACTTCGAAAGTTATATTCAAGGATACGTAGGTATATGACGATTTCCGATTTCTGCACCTTACCTACAGTAGTGATCTGATATGCTAAAGCGGTCTTCTACCGAAATCTTGTTGCTTCATGGAAATGCTTAGGAGGCTCTCTGTGAACCGGCACACGGCTCCATACATGTCGCAGGAAGATTTTCGCGAGGCAAGGTAATGACAAGTGGGCCGTAACACGTAGGCACGATAATTGGACGCAATGGCCACCGGCCGACGGCCATAAACGAACCGAGCGTGGGCCGAGCGACGCACCGTCTATAAGCATGACCAGCGACCAGAACCCTTGCTGGACGACCACACACAGCAGCCGCGGCTCAACTGCCACTGGGTAAAGCGCACAGAGGCTAGTGGATGTGCTCGACGCGATTGTCTCGCTTTGCCTTGGCTTGATGTTTTCATTCACAGTGTTTTGCTGACGTCTGCTGTCTAGCTTTGTCTAATTGTTGTTTTGTAGATATCTACTTTCGTTTTATTTCGACGTTACCGACTAACTAGCTGCTGCTGCGAGTTCAACTTATTAAGATACGGTCGCTTCAGAGATCCGACTCATTGTTACGTTGCCATTAATATAACAATTCTGATTACCGGCACGAGTAACTGGGCATGTTTAGTATTAGATTACTGCCAAACACTTACAAACCAAAAATCTGGGCAAAAACTGTTTTTGAAATTTATCATTGCCATTAAGGCTTTAATTTAGGGAAAATATACTCAAGTAATGAGTATTTTTTACTAAATTCTCACAAAATTAAATGTTGCGCCCGAAATCTCTCATATTAAGCATCACAGAGCTTTCTAAGACGTCGTCTTAGAAACCCAGTTAGTTGATATATAAGCGTAATTAGTAGTTTTACTTAACTATGATATTGTTGTATTCTTTCTGAAAACGTGTTAGGTATACACTTTATCCTTCATTTAAATTAGATTTAAGTTAATTAAATAAATGACATGAAAATATCTTAGAATCTTTTATTTTGAATTGAGATGGTTTCGTTTCCGAATAAAATCTTTAAGGAAATTAATGTGTATTCATTTATAACATTGTAAATTGTGACGAAACCACCAAAGTGGTGTTAAATTATGACACACTTTGGCAGCTAGGCATTCGTAATCCGTCGACTTCCTGCACAAAAAAAAAACCTAAGCTCTGTACGCATTGAAAACCAAAAACGGCATTTAATCTACTTCGGCGCGGCGTCTATTTTGGGTCGTTGTCCATCCATCGGGAGCCTGTGATACACAGCTATTCCGGGCGGGGCAGGTTTTCGGGGAATGTCAACAAACGCACGGGCACTCATTCAATGAACTCTATGCATGCGACGTCGGTGGCGGACCGGTCCGCTCGGGTATTCATAAAAATTATGCTCCCAGACACGCTCAATGGAGTGCCGTCGCACTGCGCCTTTATACTTCTAAAGGTCTTTTATGGCGTACAGATCGGATCACGTACGTTTTCTTTACGAATTTCGAGACGTGATGAAACAGCGGAAACATTTCGGGCTGTCCCGTGATAGACTTTCTTTATCGTGCAACAATACACATAACGAAAATCGACAGCCATTATTCAATTTGTCACAGCAGATATCTATTATTTTCGAACTGATTCGTACGTAGACAGGTGTATTTATTGCACAAGTGTAAGTAAAGTGATCATTCGCGTGGGCGCCGTGTGACGTACTTAGCTTGCCTCACTAGATCATTTCGATAGTTGCACAACTAATGAATACTTATCTAATAGCGAGTACATACTCACTAAGCTGTAGTCGGACACGAGAATGCCGACACCGAATGCGAAGTTATTTCACGTCGATGTAAACTAGTTCAAGATTATAATAATTAGCAAAAGGCACCGCATGTTATTCTACTTAAAGACTAAATCTCCTCACTTCTTGGTTAAAAACAAAGCCTCAGAATGATCGTAAAATGAAAGATATAAAAAGGATTTAGTTTCATATAATTTTCTTTAACAAATGATCAATAGAAAATTGTATAATTAACAAGTAGCGTCTTAACAGATACTTCGAAATTATTAGTGTTGTAGGTAATATTTTACATATACTTTGGAATGTTCATATAAAGTATCTCATATGAATCAATGTACATGGGACTCGACATTTCACTCCACAATCCCCGCATTAGCGGTTACATTTTTATAGATTTTATTGTGAATAGTGGTGGCGGACAGCCGGCAAAAAATATTCGTCAAACATGAAATTACCATTTGGTAATGGTTCTATGTCTAGGGTAAAACACCCGTCTGTTCCCCACCACTCTTCATTGCCCTCTCACAGCCTATATTATAATTTGCTATTTTTTTGTGTGCCTCACAGGGTGTACACATCAATAGAGATCTACTTGTATTTTATTAGCATGTTACTATATTAAAGTTTTATGATACATTTTCAAACCAACATTTTTTTTTAGGTTTAAGACACTCATTCAATATTTTTAGAGCCTATGATTATTTAACTCACTTTACATGCAGATTTTCATATCAGTAATCTCTATTAATGGTATAGTAATTACAAGAATATACAACATGTTACATATAGAGAGCTTTACACAGACTTTCATACAAACATTGCTGCAATACAAATTGACAATGTAATAATTTAAATACAAAAATGATCTATAACACAGAAACATTATTTATAACAAGTAAACATTAATTCAGAGTACATTAAAATGTTTATGAGTGAGGAATAATAATGATTATGAATTATACAATCAAATATAATATGCAGCAAGTCGTAGAAACAAGTTTTACAAGATTAAGGTACATACACTGTTGAGGCACATAGTTTTCCACACCATCCAATGTAGTTACAATTTTTACAAAACAATACTAATGGAGATTCATAATGAGATTAAATTTGAATATACATTACGCGAGGCCTTGCTTAGCAGGGTGAAATGAAAATACAACCGTTAACCGCTCAGTTAGGCGCCTTGGATGCACTGATCATCGAGATTAACTAAATAAAGCAGTCAATAAATAAACGATCATAAATATCTAATAAATACCTACACGGGCTATATTTACAAAAAAAGCCTTCCTCATCGACGGCACATTCTCAGCCTTTAAACAAATATAATACAGCACTATCCCAGCGGGATAACAGGTATAAATTAAAAAATAAAGCTGCCGGCTTAAGACTTGTATTACAAAATAATACTGACACCAGTAAAATACTCTATCCGCGAGATGGAATGTGCGGGCACTCGGCCCAGAACAGCAATAGGAACCAAACTGCGCTACTCGCTGCCTCGCACAAGCGTACAATAAATTCATCACAAATTCTATTTGTATAGAATGGAATATTAATAAATACAATTAACATTGATTCACAATTATCTAAGTATAGCGTTTGTAGCTCCAGGAGAGTCTCCGCTACCTTAATAAACAATAACATACAGTGTGCACCTCAGCTTGAGCTGGGCACACACCATCTCCCCGCACTCAACACACCAATTCCCATTTGTACTGTTTTGTTTACCAAAAGAGTCAGACGAGGAACTGATGTCTCCAGTCTGGGACAGCAGCTCAGCCTTTTGTATCATCTGATACAGTGCAAACAACAATATAACATATAACAGCTCTACTTGAAGCGAGTAGCATTTAGGTACATGGTCGTTGTTCGATCTCACACATCCGATACACACTCAATGTGAACAGAATAATACAGGTTACAATCCACAAACGAACACTGGGCTAGGAGACTGGAAATTTTCAACGTTGCGAAGTGGAATCCACCACGGAACAGTTCCGAGAGGTATGTACAAAAAAATTACTTCCGAATAAATTATAAACTTCGTAAAATAATTATCACATAAATTTCTCCTTATATCTTCCGTTCTCTCCACATAACTTAACACATAATCTATCTATAATATGTACACGACATACAATATAAACAAGGACGCATCGTCCGGCGAATGTCCAGAGAGCTAGTGCTTGGGCGCGGGCGGGTGCTGGGGCTGGGCGGGCGCGGGCGCCTTGCACAGCGCCACGCGGCCGCTGGGCGCCGCCACGGCCACCAGCTGCACCTGGCCGCGCTCCTCCGAGAAGGGCGGCGTTTTGCCGCGCCGGTGCAGGCGCACCCACGCGCCGAAGCAGACTAGAATGGCGAGGAACACGGCCACCGTCGCCCCACCGGCGATCGACGCCGTCTCCATCATGAGGTGCCGACTCGAAAACACGTACGAGTCGTCCAGGTCCTTGAACTCACAGCGCTGGCCTACGAACCCGCTCCGACACTCGCAGTTGTAGATCGGGCTGTCCGAGATCACCACGGTGAAGCACGTGCCCCCGTTGAGGCAGTAGTACTCCGAGTAGGCGGGCTCGCACTTGAACGTAGGGAAGGTGACGTTGATCCGCGACTGCGGCTGTGGCTGGGGATGCGGGCGCTGCGGGCGCGCCGGCCGGGCCGGCCGCTTGGAGATGGAGCTAGAGCATGCGCCCGCCAGCGCCCAGGCGGCTGCCACCACCGCCCACCAAACTACCAACGATTGCATTTTCCGCACGATCCGGAGGGTCGGCGCTCGCGGTACGTGCACGATTTTGACATTGGACGGTGACTTATGAGAAATCCGAGAGGCGATGACATGACCGCATTCGAATTTCGAACTGGAACCCTTCGCTCGCATCCGCGTCGGCGGTCCGCCCAGACATGTTTCCTGTGTTAACTTTTTTTACGTCGACGATCACTCGCTCATGACGGAGGCGCGGTTTCTACGGGCGCCCGAGATATCGCATCGATCCCTCGATGGGCATGTCGAAAGTGAAACACTAAACACTGTTCAAAACTCTTATAGTTATGATTTACAATTATTCACGGAGCACATACACACAATGTCCCGTTCGAAAAGATATACACAAAATGGTGCTAAGAGAATCTCAAGCACACTACGCTCGGTGAGTTGTCTATGCGCGACTGACGGACTACGGAGGGCGTCCACTGCATCCGCCATCTGCCGACGAGAATGAAATGCGGGGAACTCGGTCTACGAGAGCGCGTGTGTGCGTCAGCGGCGCGTGTGTGTGTGTGCACGGGGAAATTATACTCGTATGCGTCACCCGTGTAGCTGTGTGAGTGAGTAAACCTTTTTTTTTCTTTGTATGGGATTATGAACAAGGTATTTCTTTTTCTCAGCGATTCCAAACGTCATGGAACCATTATTTGTGGATCCTTGGATATGAAAATAATTTTATTAAGTATGTGTATTTGTCAAGATTGAATTGAATTCTTACAAAACTTTTCACAAGTTTGTATGTATGTATGGGCAGCATGTTGTTGTGTTTACAAGTAACTTACTTAGTTACACGTCTACCTGTATAAATAGAAGGCGCTCTCGACTCTTCACTTCTTCTGTACTCTAAGTTATTACTTCACATGTTGCTTTCATACTAGACAGAATAGAATATTTACTTAATTAGATAATTTTAGATAGGTACCGCGTATACCGTAATTAATTATGCAACTACTATGCAATACAAGACGTATGATTAGGAGCCTTGAGCCTGTATAAAATAAATTTCCTACGTCTTATCTTCATTTATGTCGGCATAAATTGCATAGTATTTTTTTCTTTTTGTTTTATCGAATGTAAAAATTAACGTTTGCCCATTACCAACTGTTTAGTTTCTAAATTAAAAAGAATATACATAGTTTGCCAATAGACCTTACTGGGTATATCTACCTACTTGAGAGCAATATGATGTGGCAGGAGGCAATGCAGTTTTAAAAATTAAATTTAGCTTAATTCATAGAATTTTTATAATATTTCGTAGAAAAAGACAATTCCTTTTAGCATTTTTTACTTGCTAAAATAGTGCCAAAAGTAGGTACTGTGGTGTCCGACCGAAATTTGATAAGTCTTTTGTAAGACTTTGTGTCTGAAATAGTTTATTTCAAACGATGTATTTCACGGGAGGAACCTTTCCAAGAGAAGATGCACCACTAATATGTTTATTACTAGTAAGACGTTCTGTGTACCTATTTCCATTTTTGAAGTGAAAACTTCTTTAGCCGCGAAAATCTTATGAGTTCGCGTCACCGCGTCACCGACCTGCTGACGTCACAAAACTTCTTTGGCCGCGTTGAGCACTTTTTGGTAGGGGAAAATAACATTAAGTTCTATATTTTCACTTCTATCAGCAGTCCTTATGACTTTTTTTTTATTAAATAACTCTTATTTTTACCCGACTACGACAAACTCAAAAGGAAAGCTAACAGTGTTGGTAGTCTATGTATGTAGCCTTAACCACTAGACTGATTTTTATTACTGAGGTATTAATCTACACTATTATATAATCTATACTACTATGATATAAAGCTAAAGAGTTTGTTTGTTTGTTTGAACGCGCTAATTTCAGTAACCGCTGGTCCGATTTAAAAAATTCTTTCAGTGTTGGATAGTACATTTATCGAGGAAGGCTATAGACTATATATCATCACGCTACGACCAATAGGAGCGGAGCACCAATTAAAATTTTTCAAAAACGGGGAAATATTATCACGCTATGGGCAATAGGAGACGCAAACGAGGTTGCGTGGGTCAGCTAGTAGATTGATAATAATGACCCCGGTGACATTGGCTATATAAATTTTAACAAAGTTAAGTTATGGTTTTTAAGCTTTTTCTTGTTTTTATTAAAACGTGCAGGTACATACTAGTGTACTTTCACTTAAGTTTAGCCTAAGTAAATAGCAAGTGACTTTCAAAGTATACATCCTGGAATATTTATTAAGTAATTGTCTTATTTGGATTGGAGCCAAAACAACTGATTTAACACTGACGCATTTTACTATCTCAGGACGCTTTTTATTTCTCCCTGTAGTACACATACGTAGCATACGTCTCCCTGTATACGTCTGCTCGTTTGCCCCCTATCTCATAAAAAAAAGTAACGGATTAAAATATATAGTATCACCAACCCCATTCATCCCATAAGTGTCATAAGATGCGACTTAGGAAGTAAACTACGCAGGACTTCAAGACAAATAGAAGGAAAACTTGAAACTAATCTTGAACTTATACCATCCCGCCCGCCTAACCAGCGTTGTAGAGTAGGCTAAAACTTCATAACTACGGAGAGTCCTATGTCCAGCAATCAACTTTTCAAGGCTGTTGATAAAGCTCGGTTCTATTTCTACAATTTCCAAGGTAGTAGAGCCACGCTGTTCTCAGCACGAACGGGCCGGCTCGACTGGGGTGGTACAATCCTCGCACAGAAGAGCACGGTAAAATGACAGCGTTCGTGTTGTCAGTGAGTGCGAAACCGGAGGTCCAAGGATGCAGAAGCATCACTAGGCCGCCATAGTGTGGGTCACCATGCTGCATTGTCTGCATTCGCAATAAGTATGGTGACCACCACTCTTGGATTCTGCTTATGCTTTCCATTAAGCAGAGTAGAGTCATTTTGGCAGGCCCATACATAAAAAAAGCAATCCGCTGATGATCACACTTCAAAAGAAAAGAAGTGATAAGTACACAAGTTAGTGCGCTAACTTTATGTCACGGCGCTCATAGAAATTATAGTCAGGTTAGTTACATGAATTATATACAGAATTCAAATAATTAATTGTAAAAACAATTGTCTTTTATGAATGAGAATAGTTCTGATTATTCTAAATATGAAATAGAGGTAGAATCTCAACATATAACAAAGCAGACAAAAATTTGGAACGTATTTAGAGATATATTTATGGCATAACGTTTTATGTTTAGAGGCTTTTGTCTAGCAGTGGACTGTTACAGCCTGTTGAAAAAGTTGATTATTCTAATAAGATTTATCCACTCAAACAGAATGTTTAATTTTTCTTATTAGGTTCTATTTAATTTTAACGTGTTGTATTGTATTATTACACTTAGATTTCAAAAATTATAAGACTTAATTGATTGACTGGTAAAAGGTATGATTATTGCGATTTAGCATAAAATAAAATAATACAAGAGAAATTATTTCTTTTAATTACTCATAAATGTATACAAGTAACGACTTCCCTTCAGTTAAGTATAACACTTATAACTAAGATGTAATATTCCATTATATTAGTATGTATTTAAAGTAAAATTTTCCAGCTTTCGTAAAATAATAAAATAACAAATGCACTATTCGCCCCTAGGAATTTCGAAGGTTGGACTCGATTTCTCATGGACCTCATCAACAGATCTTAGTGTCCTTATCATGGTACCACCGTTGGGATATCTCCTTTCCATTGTGGAGGAACGGGTGTGATGTCCCTCCAACACAAAGGGAGGATCCTCCGACCAGGCGAGGTGATCATGCCTGGCGGGCCAACTGCCCAACGGTTGATGTTGGGATGTTGTATATATATGATTATCGGTGCGAGAACTTTCACTGCGCGATTCAGGATTTGTAATTTTCTTAGTTTCCTTCGTTACTCCGTAGTTCGATGTATCTTCGATAGATGGCGCTATCATATGTTTTCTTGTTGCGCTGTATGTGGAAGTCGCCACACCATTATAAAAGAATCATCAAAATCGGTTCATAAACGACTAAGTTATCCGCGAACATAAATAAATATATAATTGAGAAATCTCCTTCTTTTTTTGAACTGGGTTAAAAATAAAATTGTTGAACAGTTACGCACAGAATAATAAGATGCAGTTACGGGTTAGGCAAGAACGAAATGTCATGTCTCAAAAATGCATTCCAAATTACGTACTTATGCCTTAGACCAAAACAGGAATTTGTGAAATGAAATTGGACATAAAATGCGTATTTCGGAACATTCTAAAAAAATCTAAATAAACCTTATGAATTGGGTATAAAAGACACTGCAATTTTATGGATAGGATAGCAAGCCTTAGAGCATATATATCAGAGGAGCCATCCGAACGGGCGGAAAGCGTGATCGGAGAAGAGAGAGAGAGAAACTGTGTTTGGGTAGTGTCTGTCTCTCTCACGCAAACTTCTCACGCAATTATAGTTTTCACTTGTCAATTTCAAATTCGACAAAAAGGCTTTGTATATGATTTAAAACTATTTTACCAAATGGTTTCTGACCCGCTGTCAATTATTTGTCAGTGTCATCCATCCACTGACAAGTCTGCTGTCAATCAAACAAACAAACTTGTTAGCAATCAGTCGATATTGCTATAGAGAATACTGTTTTTGTTTGGTATTTCTAAAGGCATTATCCACATTTTGAATGTTAACAAGTGTAAGAAGCAAGCTTAATAAAAAAAGACAATGTCAGAGTCCTCCAAATCCAAATCTTCATTGAACTTAAACCCTTCGCCCACTTTGCAATGCAAAGATCTGCATGAATATCTGAAGAGTCGATCGGCGCAGTTCTTGGAGACTCTATACAACTATCCTACAATATGTTTAGCAGTATATCGGTAAGAAAACCTTTGTCATATCTTAAAGACAAATGTTAATTAATATTATTGTTGTTGGTAAATAAATTTTGAGGTTAAGTTCATAATCTATGTTTGTAAGTCGTAATATTTATGTTTTCTTCAGAGAGCTGCCCGAATTGGCGCGTCACTTCGTTATCAGGTTGTTATTCGTGGAGCAGCCGGTGCCACAGGCTGTTGTCACCTCTTGGGTGTCACAAACATTTGCCAAGTACGTGCTTGCATTGTTATGTTTTATATAATAAATATGAATGGAAAGATCCATTATTATTTTTAATACCAATTATAAATTTATTATTTTATGGGAGGGGCCTACAAAATCCAGCAGTGGACTACAAAAGGCTGATGATATTTATTTTAAGATAAAATACCTTTTGTTCAACGGACCTGTTTCTGTAGTGGTTAGCAATTCTGATTGGTAAACCCGAGGTCATGGGTTCTATTCCCATCCAAGACAAATATTATATGATGAGCTTAATAGGTGTGATTTCTATTGCAAGAATGCGACCATTCTTGTAGTGGCCAAAACAGAATTGTGTCTTTTACATATCATCTGTGAAGTGCTACTCGCACTCAGGATGTCAACAAGTTGTGTCTCATTCAAAAAGAACGTCAAAAACTACCTCATGACAAAATGGCAGGAAAACATTAATTAAGATACAATTTAGTACCTACTCACAGTGTACGTATGTAAAGTTTATGTATTGCTGTGTGTATGTATTCATATGTGTATATATTTATATCTTAATGTATATGTGTAGTCATATTATATTAGTTTATGTAAGTTCCATATATTGATGGCAATTATAACCTCTGACTTCCACCACAATGCACCTACCTCATAAAATTTCTAAATCACCCAAAGGTTGACTGGTAGAGAATGCCTTGGGCATTAAACCATTGTTGTACATTTGTGCATAAAGTTTTAAATAAATAAATAAGTTCTAACAGTGCATAAGTCAAAATGACTGTTTTCCATAAAAATGAAATAACTTTATAAAATAGGGGCAACCTATGCTTAAGGCAATTTGCTTACAATTATCAAATACATTATCAATCACATTATTTTGTAAATAATTTGTGCCAATTAAATAAAATTGACTTTAACAAAGATAATCTTAATTTTATACAGTTTTTACTCTCTTGGAAAGTAGTAGTAGTTAGAACTTCACCGATGAATTGTTACTTTTGATTGTCTTTATTTAATACAAGAATTCTTTAAATATAAAACTTTTGATTAGCTATAAATGAGTTAAGTACAAGAATATGAGAAATTTTAATTGCTTTTAGGAATCATTCCATCTTTTGTTTGACTGGGTTGATCTAGACCCTACCATCTTATAGTGGACCTTTCGTTTGCTACCCCTGCTGTTGCCGCACGAGTAAGGAACTGGTGTGTCCTGGAAGAGGTCGAGACGCTCTCGGACCACTTGTACATCCGATTCGAGCTCTCTCGGTCCCAGGGCCCCAGTAGGGGTCACATGGCGCGGCATCCTTCCCGCTTTCCGTGGTGGGCTGTTGCCAAGCTGGATAGGGACCTACTAGAGGAGGCGGCCACTATTCAATCTTGGCTGTCTCCGCAGGCCCCAACCGAGGAAGTCGGCGTGGACGTAGGGGCTGGCCGTTTTCGCGATGCGGTTACGCAAATTTGCGATACGGCCATGCCCTGCATCCAAGGTCGTCGGCCTCCTCGGAAGGAGGTCTACTGGTGGTCCCAGGAGTTGGCGGACCTCCGTGCGGCCTGTACTCGTGCCCGGAGGTCCTACACCCGTAGCAGGCGACGCCACCGTGGAGACGGTGGCGGGGACCAGCTTCATGAGGAGTACCGCGAGGCGCGGAGGACTCTGAAGCTGCCCATTTGCCGCGCCAAGGAGGAGAAGAGAAAGGAGATGCTGGAGGGTCTCGACCGTGACCCCTGGGGTCGCCCATACCGTGCGGTGCGTCAGAAGCTCGTCACGTCGGGCCCCCCCCCTTACCGAGACTCTCCAGCCCAGCTTCCTGCAGGAAGTGGTCGAGGGCCTTTTCCCTGAGCGGGCGGAGAACACACCCCCGTCGATGGCCTATGCGGTCGGAGACGACGGGGGTAGAGAGGACGATGTGCCGCCCGTTAGGGAATCGGAGGTTGGGACGGCTGTTCTTCGGATCCGTTCCAAGAACACCGCCCCCGGGCCGGACGGGGTTCCAGCCCGAGTGATGGCCCGAGCCCTCGACCATATGTCGGACCGCCTCAGGGAAGTGTTGGAGTGCGGGAAGCTGGTCCTGTTGAGGAAGCCGGGACGGCCTGCCGATTCGGTCGCGGCCTATAGGCCCATCGTGTTGCTGGACGAGGCGGGTAAACTTTTTGAGAGGATACTCTCTGCCCGCATCGTCCGGCACCTCTGCGAGGTGGGGCCCGACCTGTCGGACGCCCAATTCGGATTCCGAGAGGGGCGTTCGACGGTCGATGCCGTGATGCGCCTTAGGCCCTGACCGAAGAGGCAGTGAGCTGTGGCGGCGTGGTGTTGGCGGTGTCCTTGGACATCGCCAACGCCTTCAATAGTGTGCCATTTAGCTGTATCAGGGAAGCACTCCATTACCACGGGGTGCCAGAGTACCTGAGGCGGCTAGTGGCAGACTATTTAGAGGAGCGTACCGTCGTGTACGAGGACCGAGAGGGCGTCTTGAGACGGCGACCCATGTCGTGCGGCGTTCCGCAGGGGTCTGTCCTTGGACCACTCCTGTGGAACGTGGGATACGACTGGGTCCTACGAAGTCGTCTCCCCCCCGGGCTGGGCGTAATTTGTTACGCCGATGACACGCTTGTCACAGCCCGGGGGGCGAACTTCCAAGAGGCGGCGCGCCTGGCCACCTGGGGTGTTTCTCTGGTGGTCGGGCGCATCGAGGCGCTGGCCTTACGGGTGGCCCTGGACAAGACGGAGGCCCTACTATTTCATGGGCCCCGTCGTGGTCCGCCCCCCGGCGCCTCCATAGTGGTCAACTCGGTCCTCGTACCGGTTCGGGCCCAGATGAGGTATCTGGGCCTGATCCTCGACGGTAGGTGGCTCTTCGACGAGCACTTCCGACAGCTTGGTCCGAAGCTGGTCGACGCTGCCTCCGCCCTTGGGCGACTTTTGCCCAATTTGGGTGGAGCCAGCGTCGCAACGCGACTCCTGTACACGGGGGTTGTCCGGTCGATGGCGCTGTATGGTGCACCGGTGTGGGTGGCGGCTCTGACTGCCCTAAATAAGGCCCGCCTCAGAGGGTATTAGCAGTCAGAGCCATACGCGGATACCGCACGGTGTCGACCGAGGCAGCGTGCGCCCTGGCCGGAACACCCCCGTGGGATTTGGAGGCGGAAGTGCTGGCCGAAGTTTATCGACGGGTGGCTGAATATCGGGCGGAGTATGGCTATCGCCCTCCGCCCGAAGAGGTACGCGAATGGCGTGAAGCCGCTCGTCGAGCCACTATGGAAAGATGGTCGTTCCGGCTGGAGACTCCACGCGCTGGCTTTGCCGCCGTGGAGGCTCTCCAGCCGGTCATCCGCGAGTGGGCAGGGCGGCAGCACGGGACCCTTTCCTTCCGACTGACTGACTTGGGCGTCGCAGCGCCGGGCCCTCACTGCAGTCATCGGAGGAGATCTCTCGCTACCGGCCGTCATACGCTCCATGGCCGGTAGCGACAGCAGTTTTACCGCGGTCGCAACCTTCTCCGAAGACGTAATCTCGCAGAAGGAGGTGGCGGAGAAGGCCCGGGAGGATGATATCCACTTTGACCCAATCCGCCGCCGGCGAACCGGGCGGCGGAGGCGCGCCTATCTGCGCCTCATGCCGCCCTGAGTGTGGCCGCCGATGGTCGGGACGGGCTTTCCCTTCCATCCGCTCTTGCGTTGTTAATGTGTTATGGTACATTTCTACTTAACGTGTGACTATGGCTTTTGAATCTTGTTTCATACTTTTTCAGCGTCGTTTTTTGTCGTAGTTGGGTTTTAGTTTTTACTGTTTTTTACAGTGATTATTTACTTCCTTATTCTTACGATGAGCCATAGGTTGAATAGGTGTGCCGACACTCTTGAGTTAATCCATCACCACACGGACTGCGGTCTTATAATTAAACTACCTGAGCTCCGCTGTGTTACCAGCGGTTTAACAACAACCGTGTTAACTAAGTTACTCCTTATATCATCAGCTTTCTGCTAGTGAAAGTTCCATCAAAATCGGTCCAGCCGTTCAAGAGTTTACCAGGAACAAACAGACAGACAAAAATGTTAAAAATTGCTTTTTTGACGTAAGTATCGTATATACTTTCATATACATTTAGTAGAAAGTTGTTAATTTGGAATAACAAACAGACACTTCAATTTTATTTACTTATTTCCGCACAGCGTCTCTCTTCAATTTAGTTCGGCGCCTATTGCTCTTCGGCACGCCGCGCTAGCAAAACATACATATTAAAGAAAAACTTGAATATTTGTGTTTTTCTTCAATGTGACATGAGAATAATGTATAATAACTAATGGTTTCTACTTTCATTAATAGGGAACAAGCTAAGGCCTGTGAGGCATTATCCGAGCTGAGTGTATGGCAGGAGGCGCCCATCCCTGGAGGTATGCCCGGCTGGATGCTCTCACAATCTTTCAAGAAGAACTTAAAAGTTGCACTGCTTGGAGGGTAAGATTTTATATAAGTACTAGCTTTTCCCGCAACTAGGCCCGCATAGTAGCCTACATACAGACGTTCTACTTGATTTGAAACTAGATGGCGTTGTGTGTCAGATGTCTATAATCTTTAATTCCACTACTTGACTGACTCGATTGCACAGTGCTTAGATCTCGGGTTTGAATACCTGTTCGGACAAAAATTTTGTATGATCTGCAAATATTTGTTCTATTGTTTGGTTGCTTTCTATGTATCTTTTATAGGACAAGCTCTGCTTAGTTTGATCCTAGATAAATACACACATCAAAAGTGTCTAGGGATCAACATATGTGTCTAGGGATCAACATATATTTTTGCAATAACTTTTCTCCTGATTGATATTAATTAAAATTTTCTTTAAGGATTCATCAAGTAAAGTGTTTTCGTTTGTCACAGTAACGATAAACCAAGTCACCTTTGCATTAATAAAGAAATTTGCCATTTTCCTAATAAAGGGATTTTTGACATTTGAACCACTAACATTAAAGTTCGAAAAAAATACTGAAATAACAGTTTTCTTTAAAATTTTATTAGGTAACTTAAACAATTAATAATCCGTGTTTCTACCGCGAACACTAACAACACAAGAATCGGTTTGGCATACTCAAAATGAGTTCATCCAAATCACGCTGTGGAATGGCCGCCCATGTTCGTTGCAACAACAAAAAAAGGTCTTCTTGCGACTGGATACCCTCCATATTCGGCAGAGCTCTTCTCTGTAGCATATCCCATGCATGCTCAATCGGGTTCAAGTCTGGCGACTGAGCAGGCCAGGGCCAAAGCCACATCTCAATCTCAAGAAATCCGCATAAAAATGCTTGATCCCTAGACACTTTTGATGTGTGTATTTATCTTAATATATAAGTATAGTCAATTCGTTCAGATAGTGTCGGTAAACCCGCACGCAATTGTGGTTATTGTTGTGAAATGCGAAATCACACAACCGTGTAAACTGACAAATCATACTTACTTGTGGGTGTACGCCGCAGGCGGGCCCTTTGATTTCGTAGCGGCTTTGCTTTGATAAAGAGCCGCACATGCAACGGTGGTGCGATCAAATTGACCGTATCTAAGCGAATGGACTAATGTTTCTCAGGACTGGTAACTGTAGTAAATTTTGTTTGAACGCGCTAATCTCAGGAACTTCTGGTCCGATTTAAAAAATTATTTCAGTGTTAGATAGCCCATTTATCGAAGAAGGCTATAGGCTATGTATCGGAGGAGCGGAGCACCAATGAAAAATGTTACAAAAACGGTAGAAAATTATTACGCTACGGGCAATAGGAGACATAACGAGGTTGCGTGAGTCAGCTAGTAATTAATATTTATTTTTAATTCAACTCCCTATGTACAGGGGGCGTCCTTGGAGCATGTCGTCCTCCTTGGAGCCGGACGGCAAAGCCCGTGATGTGGCCTTCCTGGACGCGTACGCTCTGGAGCGCTGGGAGTGTGTTCTGCACTACATGGTGGGCAGCGCTCAGACCGAGGGTATCAGCGCTGATGCTGTCCGGATACTGCTGCATGCTGGACTTATGACCAGGTCTGATAACTTTCACTATTAAAACCATCAGCCTTAAGTAGTTCACTGCCAAACCTCTGCTACCCTACAGTTTTGAATAGGGTTTTGTCATGTTTTCATTTGAATTCTAATATCATCATGTGTAATGAGAATTAATCAAAGGATGAATACTCCTACTAACTGTCTGGTGATCAATGATCCTGACTGCTAAGTTGCTTTCACAAGTAATAATTTTGGTACGAAGTTCCTTATAGGGCGTTGCGGAGAGGTAACCTAGCGGGCAAAAAGCGTCTGTAACGTTAAATCAAAAAAGCGTAAGATTTAAAAAAATTTTTTTAACGCCATCTGTATACTCTAGCCGGCAAAAACGTCCGTGACGTTAAATAAAAAAAGCGTAAGATTTTAACAATTTTGTATAGTGCCATCTGTAAGTTGCATATATTATTATATTTTATAATAAGGAACTAAAAGCGTAAGATTTTACAATTTAATATAGCGCCATCTGTAAGTTGTATATCATCACTACATAGTATAAAACAAAGTCGCTTTCTCTGTCCCTATATCCATTTGTTTGCTTAAATTTTTAAAACTACGCAACGGATTTTGATGCGGGTTTATTTAATAGATAGAGTGATTCAAGAGGAAGGTTTTTATCTATACTTATAATAAAAATGTAACAGGTCTAATTCTGTACATTAAAGATATTTTGAAAATATTTTTTGGAGGGCGCTCTATAATCGATACTGAACCCAAAACTGTAATTTTTTTCATTTTTGTCTGTCTGTCTGTCCGTCTGTCTGTCTGTCTGTATCTTGGCCGCGCATCACGTCGAAACTACTGAACGGATTGAAATGAAACTTGGCATGATTTGAGTTCATACTACGAGGTAGGACATAGGATACTTTTTATCCCGATATTCAGCACGGTTTCCTCGGGGGAGGGGATGAAAGTCAAAATATGTACAAAGTTGTAATTCAACAACACATAGTCCGATTTAATTCATTCTTTTTTTGCTAGAAAGAAAAAAAATAAAAGATAACGGGAAAAGTGTTTTTTTTCGTCCGCGACTGTACAATGCCTGTGGGAAGATGAGACATATGTAAATATGGCGGTACGAAGTTCGCCGGGTCAGCTAGTGTATAATAAATGCATAATATAGTATGAAAACACTGTTAATTTTCGAGGTTTCTAATGTGATGTAGCAAATAAACACATTTTTTTGCGCTTACATTGCAACCGCTGGTTGCACCCTACGAGATAGATCAAAATAATGTACTACAGTATTGTACACCTTAAAAAGTACTACAAAAAAGTCCGCGACGGTATATGTCTATCTCTTAGGGATAACCCACAACAACCATTTTTTATTCCTTTCCTTTTACGAGAAATAATGGCTTATTTATTTAGGAAGCTATTTAAAGCACAGCTATTTAATTTACAGAATGAATCCTTATACAATTAAGTAAATTAAATACATTGTGCATTTAATATAGATCGAAATGGCTCTTTACAGTATCTAATTTAAATGAATATATTCGAAGATATTACAGATTTAAAATGCACGAATCGTGTCGTCGGCGGGGGCATCTGAAATCCACCCGTGCGAAGCCGGGACGGGTCGCTAGTATTACTATATTTTATGATAAGGAACTTCGTTCCTATCTGGTGTCGACACCACACGACTCTTTTTCTGCATCTAGGTGTAATTTATCTATATATCAGTACTGATAGTTGTCTGATTATCATAGCTCAGGCTGCTTAATTTGTTTTCAGGTAATGGTGCTAATTCTGTTGTTGACATCACCAAAACAAAATTGTCTTATTTCGATTGAGTGATTTGCAAAATTATATTCTCAAGTCGATCTAAAGTTAGTGTTTGTTATTACAGCATTCAATTTTAATCTGATTTCTAAAAGCTATAGATATACCAAATAAGACTAATAAATAATTTACTTAATTGTCATTTGTAATGAATAATATACACATACACATATGACAAATCTTAATATATATAAATCTCGTGTCACAATGTTTGTCCTCAATGGACTCCTTAACCACTTAACCGATTATAATAAAATTTGCACACCATGTGCAGTTCGATCCAAATTGAGAGATAGGATAGTTTAAATCTCAAATTATAGTCGCAATTTTAATTTATTGCTAATTATTGTATATAAATATGGCGGTACGAAGTTCGCCGGGTCAGCTAGTAATAATATATGTAGTAGCTTTCCACTGTACTGACAAGAGCGAAAATCACGTAATCGCTATTAAAATAAAAAACAATTCCACAAAATTTAAAGAATTTTAGAATGAGGAGCTTAGTCACTAATTTAGTTGGCATGTATTTAGACGACGACTAATTAAATTATAGTACCAGTCAATTTTAGACGCTTTGTATCTTCAACAGAATAGCAAATGAAAAGATATGGTCTAAATTGAGTAACTACGTTACTTCTATGTTTTTAGAATACATAGCGTAATTTGAGAGAAGTCAGAAATTTTGGTTACTTTATTTTAGGGAGTTACGAACAACAGAATTAGCACCAATATGTACATAAATAATCTTCATTTCTATTCCAGGGATGCAGAAGACGGGTCTGCAGTAATAACACGGGCGGGGTTCCAGTTCTTACTGCTCAGTACTGCTAAACAGGTAAATAGAATTCGTATCTAAATTAAATACGAAAAATCGTTAGGGGTTTACCACACTTGCATAACATTAAGATCTCAGAAAAAGGTAATAATACTGTTACGTGTTGGGTTCGATGTATTTGAGAAGTTGTTCTGTGGAGTAAAAGAGACTTTATTAAAAGCACTATTAAAATAACAATATTACTCCGAATTACAATCCTTAATGGTCGCCGAGGTCGCTAGGTTGATCGCTGAAATCACTTCGATGTTAATCACACTATAGCTCAAACTGAAACTCCGTCCCGCGAGACACTCTATTTGTACCCATATAATTATTATTATATCTTTCGAGAGACGTCTCGTAAAGACGAGGTCATTCACCGTTCCAGTGACGCGCCCGCCGTCGAGATTTACCATGAGAGAGCCACGCTTCGGCATGAATGGGCCGGCTTGACTGGAGTGATACCACGGCCTCACAAAAAACCGGTGTGAAATAGTGCTTGCGCTGTGTTTCATCGAGTGAGTGAGGATACCGGAGGCCCATACTCCACCCCTCCCCCTATCTCCCCCACCTCTTCCAGCTATCTCCTCCCCCCATCTCCCAAAGGCCGGCAACGCACTTGTGACGCTTCTGGTGTTGCAGGTGTCCATGGGCGGCGGTAATCGCTTACCATCAGGCGATACGTCTGCTCGTTTGCCCGCCTTATCCATAAAAAAAAAGATCGTTCTACACAATCGCGCAACAACCGATTGATATTCGACGCTATGGACATAGAAATAAGGTTCATTATTTTGTGCCTCAGGAGATCGACGAGAAATTTCTCTGTGTATGTAGATCTTTCTGTAGACGTCTAAAACTTTGTTCGGGAACAATCTTTCTTCGTAACAATACGAATAATATGTGTGATGCTTCCAGGTATGGCTATTCCTCCAGCACTACCTGCACACCGCAGAGAAGAGAAGCCTCAGTGCTGCGGAGTGTCTCGCCTTCCTCTACCAGCTCAGTTTCAGTACGCTCGGCAAGGTAAGAACTATATGAGTAGGCCCAATGATGCAGAAGCAGTTAGTACGCACGGTTGGCCTAGTGGTATAATAAATAATAATAAATAAATATTTTGGACATCTAGCACACAACGCCATCTAGTCTCAAGATAAGTAGAGCTTGTGTTATGGGTACTAGACAACTGATATAAATACTTATATACTTTTTTTTTGTAAATACATACATATTATACATAGAAAACACCCAAACTCCGAAACAAATATTTGTAGATTATACAAACATTTGGTCCGACCCGGAAATCGAACCTGAGACCTCATGATCAGCAGTCGCCCACGCCAACCGCGAGACCAACGAGGCGGTGCATTGTTAGTTATTATAAGTGGTCTCCACGCCGCTTTCCACTGCGCGAAGGTGTTGTGGGTTCAAATCCCACTTTGTATGATTAACAAATTGTTGTTCTGAGTCTGGGTGTTCATTGTGTCCGTTTCATGTATGTTTGTAAAGTCCCCCGCGACACAGGATGCGTTTTTGCCAGGATGCAAGGTGGAAGATGCCCTTTTAAAAGAAAAAAATAAGGAATGGATGTAACCTTTGATAGCGCGAAACTCATCAGGATTGGAGTGAATTAAAATAGTGGAATAAGTACAAGTGAGTTTAATTCTGGAATGAAAAGGAAGGGTAATTTTAGCAGTTTATGCGCTTAACCACTGAACCGATTTTAATGAATGAGGTGTCAATAGATTATTTTTAACCGACTTCAAAAACGGAGGAGGTTATAAATTCGACTGTATTTTTTATGTTTGTTACCTCAGAATTTTCAACTACGTGAACCGATTTTGATGATTCTTTTTCATTTGAAAGCTGATGCTTCCGGTGTGGTCGCATTGATCCAGTTATTGAAGCCGTTTTTTTTAATTTGTGATAACTAATGGCCCGGGTAACATACGCTATTTCAATGTTATTAGTTTTATGAAATCAGGTTTTCTTTTTTAAACTTTTCCTTGTGTTTTAATCTGTTTATGTGCTAAACACAAATAAAATTTTAACAAAAGCAAAAACTGACTTCCAAGTTCGACTCGATTTCTCTTAGATGCCATCATCAGATCTTAGTGTCCTTATCATGGTACCACCGTTGGGATATCTCCTTTCCATTAAAAAAAAGAATCATCAAAATCGGTTCATAAACGACGTAGTTATCCGCGAACACACATTAAATAAATTAAATTAAAAAGCTTTTTATAAACAAGCTTTTACTGGAATGCCTCGAGATGTATCAAACGAGTCCAAACTCGATGATGTTGCAACGTTTCTTTACAGAGTTCCTACGGCCACCTTCCAGCTCCAGCATCAGATCAGCTCCATGTCATTATAATATTGTTTTGTCAGGCTGTATACATATGCTTGCAAAATTTCAATAAAATCGGTTGAAGATATCTGCTTCAAAATTGATTTGCAAGATTCCACCCGAACATACAAGCGTACATACATTGCAAGTTAATAAAATGGTGGAATTGAGAACCTTCTCCTTTTTTGAAGTCGGCTAAAAATGAATATTACAGGATTATTTTCATGACACTTTCATATTTTTTTCCAGGACTACAGCACAGAAGGTATGAGCAACAATATGTTGGTGTTCCTGCAACACTTGAGAGAGTTTGGCCTTGTCTATCAGAGGAAGGTGAGTCTTCTTAACTTCATAGAATTTTAAAGGTATTTTCGGAGCTTATTTGTTGTAGAAATTTAATATCGATGTCGTAAGTTAGTAGGAGAGTAACTTTATTGTAAAAATGTTCGTATCATATATACAACTAGCTGACCCAGGCAACTTCGTCTCCTATTACCCGTAGCGTAAAAAAAAATCCCCGTTTTTGTTTGAAAAACATTCTTCATTGGTGCTCGGCTCCTATTGGAGGTTAGCGCGTTCAAACAAACAAACAAACTCTTCAACTTTATAATATTTGTATAGATTTGTCAGTACTCTTGTTTTAACGACAATTTTCTTTGTAACGACACTTTTTCGTTGTAACGACACTTTTAACATTGAGTTGACGTCATATTGCTGGATAGTATTTACATATATATATAAACTTCGTCCCATCCGGGTGTCCCTTGGAACCTCTCAAGTTTTTTTATGTATGTAGATTGTTCTAATTAGTGATATGTCGTGTTGTCAGCGCAAGGCAGGTCGGTTCTACCCGACGCGTCTGGCGCTGAACATCGCGTCGGTGTCGGAGGGCGGGGCTGCGCCCCAGCAGCAGGGCTACATCGTGGTGGAGACCAACTACCGCGTGTACGCCTACACGCAGACCAACCTGCAGGTCGCGCTGCTCGGCCTCTTCACCGAGCTCATGTACAGGTATTCATTTTTTTTTTTAAATGGAATAGGTGAAATTAGGGTGCGGAAACGTCCACTAAGAAGATTTTTTTTTTTATGGAATAGGCCGGCAAACGAGCAGACGATCACCGCCGCCCATGGACACCTGCAACTCCAGAAGCGTCACAAGTGCGTTGCCAGCCTTTTGGGAATGGGGGGGGGGAAGGTATGGGGATTAGGGTATGGGCCTCCGGTATCCTCACTCACTCGGTGAAACACAGCTCAAGCACTGTTTCACACCGGTTTTCTGTGAGGCCGTGGTATCACTCCGGTCGAGCCGGCCCATTCATGCCGAAGCGTGGCTCTCCCACGGTTCTTCATCAGATGGGAGGATGATCTTCGTATGGCCCTGGGACCGTACTGGACAAGAGTCCCGGCAGTCAGAAAGCAGTGGAGGCAGTTGAAACAGGCCTATGTCCGGCGACACACCGAGCTGAGGGACATTTTATAGACCACAAATGAAATCAAAGAGGAACTAGCTCGAAACAGAAAGGCTACATCATCAGGTGGAATAGGTGGTTGACTGCCTAGGTGGCGTAGTGGTAGCGTATGCGACTGCTGTGCTTGAAATCTCGGGTTCGATTCCCGGGTCGGACCAAATGTTTGTATGATTTGCGAATATTTGTTTCGAAGTTTGGGTGTTTTCTATGTATAATATGTATGTATTTACAAAAAAAAAGTATATATATCAATTGTCTAGTACTCATAACACAAGCTCTGCTTAGCTTGGGACTAAATGGCGTTGTGTGTTAGATGTCCGAAATATTTATTTATTTAAAAAAACGAGCAGACGTATTGCCTGACGGTAAGCGATTGTCGTTGCCAATGACCACCCGCAACACCAGAGGCGTCACAAGTGCGTTGCCGGACTTTGGGGGGTGAGGGGAGGGGTACGGGTGTGGGCCTCCGGTGTCCTCACTCACTTGGTGAAACACAACGCAAGCACTGTTTCACATCGTTTTTCTGTGAGGCCGTGGTATCACACCGGTCGAGCCGGCCCTTTCATGCCGAAACCTGGTTCTCCCACGTAAATAACCTAAGCCTAGTGTGAGTTTACGCCGCTGAGACGTGGACAGTACGCGAGTTGGAAAGAAGGAAGATAGATGCTCTGGAAATCCGGTGCTGGAGAAAAATGCTCGGGATATCGTGGACGGAGTTCCGTACTAACGTGTCCGTGCTAGCGGAACTCGGCATTACACAGCGTCTGTCAACCATAGTACGGTCGCGCATACTGCAGAACTTTGGCCATGTCTCTAGACGGAATAGTGACTCAATAGAGCGACTGGTGGTGCAGGGAAAGGTGGAGGGATCAGACTCCGCGGCAGGGCAGACCCACGCGCTGGACCGACCAGGTGAGGTCCACAATCGGAAGGGGCTTTGTCCGCCTCCACAACCAGTGTGCACTCTACGTGATCACGACCGCTCTGCCAAGAGTGAAGCGAGTTAGAAGAAGTGTGAGCTTCTGGAGGGACAGGTGTCATGTCCCTCCAACACAAAGAGAGGATCCTTCGACCGGGCTAGGTGAACATGCCTGGCAGGTCGCATTTGGGAAGATATACTAAACGGTGCGAGAACTTCTATATCGCGATACAGGATTATTAGTTCCTCTGTAGTTCGGTGTATCTTCGGTAGATGGCGCTGTATTGTGTTATGTTGCCGCTGTATGTGGAAGTCGCCACAGCTCCCTTTAGTGGTAGCTTTCTCAATGAATGAATATTATTATTACTACTCCCAGGTTCCCCAACATGGTGGTGGGCGTGCTGACCCGCGAGTCTGTCCGCCAGGCTCTCCGCGGAGGGATCACCGCGCAGCAGATCATACACTACCTCGAGCAACACTCGCATCCTCAGGTACTTGTCATCTTCACCCATGTGCACTGGCCTCTTGGTCAGTGATTCTGACTGTTGAGCTAGGTCGTGAGTTTAATTCCCATCGACGAGAAATTAAAGTATGATCAGAGCGATTTTTGTTTTGTTTGTAGGAATGATTTATTATCGGATTTCGAAAAGTGAGGAAGTTCTCAATTCGATTGTATTGTAATGTTATCCTTACATTGGCTGACACCGACTCCAAAAATAACAATAATAGTGGAAACATACCTTTTAGTGAATTTTTTGTTTGAAAAATTTTTTTTTTTCGTTAATTTTTTAGTCTATAACATGTACGTGTTTAGAAGTTTGAGATAAATGCCCAGTTTCACCTAAAGGCACATCCAAAAGATTTATGTATCTTTAACATTATGTTAGTCAATCTACCTAATAAAAATGAATCGCAGAAATTACTGTACGCGCATAACTTCCGATCGGCTGCACCAAATTAAATAATTATTTTTTATGTGTTCGTTATTGTTAGGACAAGATTTGTTTACAAGATAAATTGTTTTTTTTTTGTCAGTTTATGTACACAGCCTGTGGGAAGCTGAGACAGTTATGTAAATATGGCAGTACGAAGTTCACCGGGTCAGCTAGTATGTCATGAAAATCGTTAACAGAGAACTAGTAATAAGTATATAACTTATATTTCAGATGTTAAAATCTGAGACTGGCGGGATCAGAACCACATTAAAGCTTCCTCCCACAGTGGTGGACCAGATCAAACTGTGGGAGACGGAACGGAACAGGTTCACATATACTGAGGGGGTGGTCTACAACCAGTTCTTGTCGCAGGTAACTTTATTATTTCTGTGACCTAAACACTCTCACCTTTAGTCTAAATACAGTTCATAACCCAAACAAATACCACATCCCCTCCCCCATCCCCCAAAAGCCGGCAACGCACTTGTGACGCCTCTGGTGTTGCAGGTGTCCATGGGCGGCAGTAATCGCTTACCATCAGGCGATACGCCTGCTTGTTTGCCCGCCAAGTCCATAAAAAAAATAGTTAGTAAAGTCTGTTTACGGACGATAGTTTAACGTGACAACGTCATAACGAAACATTGATGAAACTTGCACTTCAAGCCTTAAATGGAACGCCTCAGAGCGAGGTAACGCCGCATGAGTAATCGTGTGTGCAGCCGGCTCCATCGAATTATAAGACGTTGTCACGTCAAAAGAAAACAGTGGACTTTAGAGAAATTTATGAACTCTACAAAAATCCGTTATTATTAACAACAGCTTCTAATTTCCGACTGACGGATATACGCTTCTCAATAGATATAATATCACTTTTTGCTATGAAGAAATTACTTTTTGTTTGGTACCTCTGACAATTACAAAATAATATCAAACACGATGATTTTATTTAATTTTTTTAAAGACAACTTACTACTTATTACAGCGGACTTTACAACCATAGATGAAATAGACACAGAACTCCCAGACTCAGAACAACAATTTGCAAATCACCCCAAAGTGTTGTGTGTGTGTTCTGAGGTTTGAGCCCACTACACTTGGCGCATTAGAAAGCGGCGTGGCGACCGCTTAAACCACTGGGCCAACCGTGCAGTCGTTTTATTTTCAATATTTTTTTTTTACCGTTGGCAACTTTTATAACAACAAAATCGTATTGAAATGATTATTAACCATCAATGTCTCACAACTAAATTTCTGATGCAATTTAGTTAATAAAGTAACACTCATACAGTAATAGTCCTTGTACTGAGATACTGAGAACAATCGTAATAAGGTTTTTTACAAAAAAAAGACTATTATTTTATAAAAATTCCTGACTGAAACGCAAAATAATAGGTCTTTACCTATGAAATTGCCGTTTTGTATGCAATAAGTGAAAGTACTTATTTTTTCAAACTTTTTTATTTCTGTTATTCGAAGTAATCACCCATGCAAGCGACGCATCTTTGCCAACGCATTGGCAGTTTATTGATGCCCTTCTTGTAAAAATCAGCTGGACGGGAGGCAACAAACTCTTCAAAGGCATTTTGTACTGCCTCTCCGGAATTGACATTTTTACCCACTAAAAAGTTGTCTAAATTTTGGAAAAAGTAATAGTCGGTAGGTGCAAGGTCTGGTGAGTATGGCGGATGAGGGAGAGCTTCCAACCCCAGCTCTTGCAGCTGCTTCACGACAACAATAATAAAAAAAAATATATAATAAAAAATAAGTACTTTCACTTATTGCATACAAAACGGCAATTTCATAGGTAAAGACCTATTATATATTAATTTCTCTATCTAATAAATAATTTATCGGTTTTCAGGCGGACTTCGTAGTACTACGCGACTACGCGAAGCAACAAGGCGTGCTGACCTGGCAGAACGAGAGATCCCGCACCATGGTCGTCACCAGGCACGGACATGATGATGTCAAGAAATTCTGGAAGCGGTACTCCAAGAGCTCATAGTGGGAGGAAGAAGAATTATATTGAAAAATAACCGCTAGAGGTTCTCGACTCCAGGATAGAGGAGTATTGTCAAGGCAAGTCCTGGGTACCAAGATATTGGCCAATCAGTCATGATGTGCTAACTCCACTGCTTGACATATTTATGGCTCTCAGGTTTTGCCCACTATACCTTCTCTTTGCAGTGCTGTTGTATGCATAGTTTGCTGCATTAGCTTTTACGACACCCATGGGGTGGATAGGGGTGGTGATACTTCATATTCTTAATGCCGTCACCACATGGAGAATGATCGTCTGTGATAAACTTTATTGTACTCCAGCGTGAAGTATGTATTAAAAAAAGAATTTGTGTTAAGAATTTGTCGCGGTGCGATGATTTTTTTATGTTAATAAATATGATATAAGTACTATGTGTTTTATTTTATAATAACCTTACACATTTATGTTAATACTAAGTATACAAATAAATAAAATTGAAGTGTGTGTTTGCAATTTAAATTTTCACAAAATGCATATGAAAGTATAAATGGTACTTTTAACAATGAATAAATTTTTAAAACTGTTGTCTGTTTCTTTCGACTAATCTCCGGATCAGCTGGACCAATTTTGACGGGACTTGCAGCACTGGCAGATAGCTAAAGATATGAAGAGTAACTTCATCATTATCTCAGCTAAAAGATGTCCACTGCTGGAGATAGGCCTCCCCAAGTTTCTCCACAACAGCCGGTCCTGTGCTGCCCGCATCCAACGGCTTCCTGCGACCGAGCAGGTCGTCGGACCACCTTGAAAATAACTTATACTACTGTTGCGCCCTAGGAAATGAGTCTCGTATCAAGAGTTGAGGACAGCGCCATCTAGTGTCAAGTAGCGCACGACTGTGGAGATTACGACTGATAATTACGATATTCTCAACGCTAGATGGCGCTACAGGTAGCTCTAGAACAATCTATTTCGTCCAGAATGTTCTGCCGAATATTTAGGATTAGCCGTGTTAGCGTGTTAGCCGTACGGGCGAGTATTGTTTCACGATACAGCGAAGCAAGGCAACTGGCTATCAAATAATAATAACCGCATCAAAATCAGTCCATCCGTTTGAGAGCTACAATGCCACAGACAGACATCGCGATCAAATTTATAACACTCCTCTTTTTGTGTTGGCGGTTAAAAATGACATTAGCGCTAAGAATTTCGTGGCGCTCGAATCGCAATATACAAAAGCGAAGAAATTTAGACTAGGTGTGCAGATATTTTGAAGTGATAACTTCTCATGGGAGGGTAAACCGCTTCGTTACGTAACGCGTTACGGCGCCAATCTGTCTGGCATCCCTTGCTCTCATACGGCAGCGGTAGGCAGGCTACCCCTCTCTCACTCTAACCCACAGCGCTAGCCGTAAATACTTCAACTTAGATTAGTTTAAGTTTTCACTTCTGTCGGACGTCCAGAGACGCACACGTTTTGTTACCTGACTACGAAAGAAGGAGGGATTTTTCGAGTGTATGTATGTATATTTCTTTGGCACGCCCTAGAGCCTAAACGGCTTGTCGTATTATTATGTGAGTGGTGTCAATAGATTCATATTAGTCGTGAGAGTGACACTGGGTACATTAAAATAAAAAAATAAGGGTATTTGGCGGCAAAAGTTATCTAAAAAGAGTGAGTGTGCGAGAGTGGTATCAAAATAAAGATTTTTTTAACGGTGATTACGAATATATATACATAAAACTTGTTTTATTAAAAAAAAAAAAATAAAGATGGCAGATACGGCCATACTGTCGGGTTTTTCTTACTAATAATTTTACTTGTTTACAGTTATGTAGTCGAAAAATGATATAAAATAAACAACAATTTAAAGTTTCCACGTCTTTATTCACACGACCGCAGATGTCACGGTCTCATGGTCTTCTTAATCTACTTCATACTCATCATTCTTCTTAAACAGCACAAAAAAGCAACGAATTTAATTCGTTATCAACTTGTCTTACTTATAAAAGTAATATTTAATTAATTATATACTACACTAATACAAATGTAAAGCCCTGTTTCACAGTTAGAGATAAGTTCTGGATAGCTTATCTGACAGTTTGACACAATTTATGTCATAGATAGATCAAATTATCTGTCAGATAAGCTCGATGGTCCTTATTAATAATGTGGGATCGGCAAAAAGACAATTTTTGAGGAGAGCACTTCAAATGTTGTTTTGACGATAAAGAAACTGATAATTTATGACATTGCCTGAACATCCATAGTTCTTTGATTGTTTTTAACCGACTTAAAAAAAGGAGGAGGTTCTCAACTCGACTGTATATCTTATAACTTTCGAATGGGTGAACCGATTTTGATGATTCTTGTTTTATTCGAAAGCGGGTGCTTCCCGTGTGGTCCCATTTCAATTCATTCCAGTTCTGGAAATCGTTTTTTTTGTTAATTTTTTTGTTATTTTATCATTAAAATAACATTTGAAGTACTCTACTCGAAATTTGTCTTTTTGCAGATCCCATCAATAATGTCGGGAATGATAGCTCGATGGACCCTATTAATAATAATAGGGTCCATCGAGCTATCCGGAAGTAGAACTAGTCTGTGAGCGAGTTAGAGCGAGCTGTAGCGGTGTGTGTGAGGTCAGTCGGTGGGCGGTGGAGGAGGCTTGACTGGTGCGAGGGCCGCGTACAGTTTGGTGATGGCGGAGTGCACCACGCGCTCCAGACCCTCGTCTGCTGGACAACTCACTTCCTGTAATGGAATTATAATAATAATAATTTATATATCACACTTCGGATTAAGAGGAGTGTCACCACCCTTATTCATCCCAAGGGTGTCGTATGAGCGAACATTGGGGGCAAATAAGCTAATAGAATGAAACTTGATACAAACTATCCTACTAATATTATAAACGCGAACGTTTGTAAGTATGGATGGATGCATGTTTGTTACTCTTTCAAGCAAAAACTACTAAACGTATTTGTTTGAAACTTTACAGTAATATAGATTATACATCAGAATAACACATAGGCTACTATTTGCCGTGATAAGTGACATACACGCGGGCGGAGCCGTGGGCAACAGCTAGTATAATTATATTAATAAGTTTAATAGTCCTCTGCAGGACATAAGAAAAGGAAAGGGCCTAACAAATAATAGTGTAGGGTGAAATAAATTACCATATTGAGTAGGTCGATGTCGGCCCGCTTGTTGTCCACAGTGACGTGTAGTTTGTCTCCTTTGAAGATCTTGGGCACGGAGTCCTCGCCGAACATCTCTTGCAGCATCTCGATCGCACATTCCTGGGATTACAAATAAATATATTTCATACTTTTATATGTTAATTGGATACAATCTTCTAGAAATTAATTGCTGAAACTTGGGAAGAACTAGACAGATTTGGCTTATTTTAGGTCTTGAAATATTCGTGAAATTCTAGAGAAACTTTAAATGGTGAGAAACTTTTAGAGACGCAAACGAAATTGAGTGGGTCAGTTAGTTTAAAGTAAAAATTGTTACAAATTCTATTATGATAATGTAACATTTAACTGCCTCAATGGCGCAGTGGTATCGTATGCGACTGCTGTGGTTAAAGTGTCGGGTTCGATTCCCGGGTCGGATCAAATGTTTGTATGATCTGCAAATAGGTAGTAGAGCCACGCTGATTTCAGCACGGTAGGGCCGGCTCGACCGGGGCGGTACTACCCTCGCACAGAAAATCTACGTATGACAGTGATCGTGCTGTCGTGTTTCGTTGGTGAGTGCGAGACCGGAGGCCCAATGATGCAGAAGCCTCACTAGCCCACCATGGTGTGGGTCACCATGCTGCATTGTCTGCACGAGTAATCAGTTTGGTGACCACCACTCTTGGATTCTGCTTTCACTCAGGCAAAGTAGAGTCACTTTGGCAGGCTTATGTAAAAAAAGAATCAAGCAGCTTTCAGGTGATGTATCCCTATCCTTCGTCGTAGAAGGGAGCTGGTGTGTTGTAGTACATACCTTGTAGTGCATCCTGTCGAGCTTAGCCAGGTGTTGCAGTACGTACCTTGTAGTGCATCCTGTCGAGCTTGGGCGCGAGCGGCAGGTGTTGCAGTACGTACCTTGTAGTGCATCCTGTCGAGCTTGGGCGCGAGCGGCAGGTGTTGCAGTACGTACCTTGTAGTGCATCCTGTCGAGCTTGGGCGCGAGCGGCAGGTGTTGCAGTACGTACCTTGTAGTGCATCCTGTCGAGCTTGGGCGCGAGCGGCAGGTGTTGCAGTACGTACCTTGTAGTGCATCCTGTCGAGCTTGGGCGCGAGCGGCAGGTGTTGCAGTACGTACCTTGTAGTGCATCCTGTCGAGCTTGGGCGCGAGCGGCAGGTGTTGCAGTACGTACCTTGTAGTGCATCCTGTCGAGCTTGGGCGCGAGCGGCAGGTGTTGCAGTACGTACCTTGTAGTGCATCCTGTCGAGCTTGGGCGCGAGCGGCAGGTGTTGCAGTACGTACCTTGTAGTGCATCCTGTCGAGCTTGGGCGCGAGCGGCAGGTGTCTTGGGGCGGGTAGCTGCGAGGCGCTGAGGATGGCGCCCACCAGCGCGTCCGCGTACATGTCCGACACCGGCTGCGCCGACCACTGCACCACACAACACACAACCATTAACCATTATACAGTCACGGGAATTAAACAAGCACCATCTTATATAGCTTTATTAACAAATATTCTACAAGTACAAAGATGGTCCTTCTAACTCCGGTTCGTTTTGACCTTTCCGGAACTAATAATAATGTGACATGCTGATTCAGCAGCGTTGAAGTCCAGTATTTCATCCATAATCGAATAGAATACTACAAGTTGGTTCATTTTATAAAGTATAAAATAAAAATTCCTAAAAAACCAATATACAGAGAACCTTTAATTAACCGTGAATGTACAGGTATATTATTGAGTCAGATTTTTTAAATATTACTGTGGAGGAACGGGTTCTATATCCCTCCAACACAAAGGGAGGATCCTCCGACCAGGCGAGGTGATCGGGCCAACTGGCCAACGGTTTATGTTGGGATGCTGTATATACGATAATCGGCGCGAGAACTTTCACTGCGCGATTCAGGATTGGTAGTTTCTTAGTTTCCTTCGTTACTTCGTAGTTCAGTGTAACTTCGGTAGATGGCGCTGTAGTATATTTCTGTTGCACTGTTTGTGGATGTCGCCAAATTACAGTTACATAATTTTAATTCATTGATTTTCTCAGACAATAAAAACATCTGGCAATCGTTGTTGAAAAATAAGATAGTTAAAAACTAACTGAGAATGTCAAAAAAATTATCAAGCCAGAATAGATTAGTTGTCAGTTGTGAGAGAGTGAGATGGCGGTGGTACCTCTAGCGTGATGGTGTTGTTCTCGATGGTGAGGTCGACGCAGTTGTAGACCCTCCAGCGCGTCTCGCTGAGGAAGTCGATGGCGCCGGCCAGCTGCATGACCACGTGCCGCACCAGCGCCAGCGACCCGCTGTAGTGGATCGACTGGCGCTGCGTCACCTCCGACGACGTCAGCTCCGTGTACTCTGAGGGGGGAGGACTTACTTATTACCAGTTCAATGTCGTACAAACTCGAGGGTCACTCCGACATGAAGAAACTCTAGAAGAGAACTTTGATTTCGAGATACTCCGATGTATACATATATAATAGCCAGTAAATTCTCAATATCGTGATTCAATAACTGCTACAATGCCATCTATCGGGTACTATCGGGTAAACACAAAACAAATAAACTTTGTTCATATAAACAGTCAATTTTTTTTTTAAAGAACTCCCGCACTAGGAACAAATCCTGTGTCGCGGGGGACTTTACAAACATACATGAAACGGACGCAAGTAACAACCAGACTCAGAACAACAATTTGCGGATCACACAAAGTGTTGTCCTACGTGGGATTCGAAACCACGACACTTGGCGAAGTAGGAAACGACGTGGTGACCGTTAAACCTAGAGATGCCACGAATAGTTATTTGGCCGAATACCGAATATTCGGCGAGGCTCTTGGCCGAAGCGCCGAATATTCGGCAACACTTAGTACTTTCCGTGGGTGTCAAGTCAAAACTAGTCACGCACGACTCGTAAGTTTCGAGTTTAAACTTGCATCGCTAAAGTAGTACGTGGGCGCGGGCAGTATTGTTTCATTGGTGATTAGGTCGCGGTCGTGTCACAACACGCTTTATTTGTTGATATTGGTGCATCATACTGTACGTATTGTATACTAAATATTATTTTTAATGTGATTGATTACCTTGAGAAATATCACAATTTGTTCGAGAAAAGCAAAATGATGTCATTTAATAAAAAAAACCACATATTTGGAAATATTATGAAATTTGTAATGAAGACAATAAACTGGCAGTTTGTTGTGTCACAGCAAGATCTCCCGAAGAAGAGGAAAAGGAAAGAAAGCAAGCAAATTAGCTTGTATTATGGGTACTAGACAACTGAGATATAAATACATATATACTTTTTGTAAAAAGATACATATTATACATACAAAACATCCAAACTCCGAACAAATATTTGCAGATCATACAAACAAATGGTCCGTCCCGGGTATCGAATCGAGACCTCAAGCACAGCAGTCAATAACCATATATAATCATATATACCCAACCCTTTCACAATTTACTAAGATTTATTTATAATCTCCCGGTAGCAGTGTATAGTGAGCGGTTGTTTTCGGAATCAGGAATAATTTATTAGGAATTATAAAAAAAAAAAACCGACTTCCAAAAAACATCCAACGAAAACTCTCTGCCAAAAAAAAACACTTAAAAGCGTAAAATAAACTGGTTCTTCATAAATTGCCTATACCTAATTCTTTATTCATTTAAATAGTAGTATTGTAATGGGTGCTAGGTACCTAGAATCTGTTTGAAGTCGGTGCCAAGTGACTTATCGCTTAGACTTTTGTAATTGTTCGTTTGTATTCTTTTTGGCTTAGCACCGACTTCAAACAGATTTTAGGTACCTAGCACACATTATAATACTACTATTTAAATGAATAAAGAATTAGGTATAGGTAATTTATGAAGAACCAGTTTATTTTACGCTTTTAAGTGTTTTTTTTTGGCAGAGAGTTTTCGTTGGATGTTTTTTGGAAGTCGGTTTTTTTTTTTTATAAAAATTTTTATTTTTCAGTTTTTAGTGCAGACAATCGTAGGTAATTAGTAAGTTGAACTATTTCATCAAATTTCATCATCAAGAATACAAATTAAAGTCTATACGTACGTGTAATATTAAATTCATGCTCTAATCCCTAATTGTTGAAGAGTTTAACCTTCTATCATAAGCTCACCTAAATAACTTGAAAGTATACGACTGAAGGTCTTTAGATACGTATGAAATTGAAAGAATTATCCTCCAACTCCTAACCGTTGAGGAGTTGTACCTTCCACCTTCCATCATCAGCTTACCTAAATAATTTGAAAGAATATGACTAAAGGTAACATATGTACATATGATATTTAAAGATTTATCCTCCAACTCCTAACCGTTAAGGAGTTGTACCTTACATCATCAGCTCATCATCATAAAATGATGACTACCAGACGCAAATACCGGTGTAACTTCAGAAAATATACGAAAAACATAGTATGTGCCTATAAAAAATGAGGGTTTCCCTCGATTTCCCTGGGATCCCATCATCAGATCCTGATATGCTGGCAATGGGACCACCTCGGAAGCATACCCTTTCGAATACAAAATTTTTTTTCAAAATTGGTCCACAACTGACGGAGTAATCGGTGAACATACATAAAAAAAAAAAAAAAAAAAATAATACATACAGTGGAACATAGAACCTCCTCCTTTTTGGAAGTCGGTTAAAAAGGCAATCGTCTGCTATCGACAAATGCTGTAAAAAATATTTTTATTCATCATACATAACCTACCACAGGTAGATTTTAAATACTAATTATGTTAATTTGTCTGTTAAATAAACATCTTTGTGAGTATTATTTTGAGTCTTTTTTTTATTCGGCCGAATACCGAATAACGAAAAAAAGTGGCCGAATAGCCGAATAAGGAATAGTTGCCGAATATTCGTGGCATCTCTAGTTAAACCACTAGGCCAAACGTGCAGTTATCAAGACTTGATAAAGGATAAAAACTTTTTATAAAAAAAAAAACCGACTTCCAAAAAACATCCAATGAAAACTCTCTGCCAAAAAAACACTTAAAAGCGTAAAATAAACTGGTTCTTCATAAATTGCCTATACCTAATTCTTTATTCATTTAAATAATAGTATTATAATGTGTGCTAGGTACCTAAAATCTGTTTGAAGTCGGTGCCAAGTGACTATTGCTTAGACTTTTGTAATCGTTCGTTTGTATTATTTTTGGCTTAGCACCGACTTCAAACAGATTTTAGGTACCTAGCACACATTATAATACTACTATTTAAATGAATAAAGAATTAGGTATAGGCAATTTATGAAGAACCAGTTTATTTTACGCTTTTAAGTGTTTTTTTGGCAGAGAGTTTTCATTGGATGTTTTTTGGAAGTCGGTTTTTTTTTTGTTATAAGAAGTTTTTATTTTTCAGTTTTTAGTGCAGACAATCATAGGTAAGTAGTAAGTTGAACTATTTCATCAAATTTCATCATCAAGAATACAAATTAAGGTCTATACGTACGTGTAATATTAAAATCATCCTCTAATCCCTAACTGTTGAAGAGTTTAACCTTCTATCACCAGTTCACCTAAATAACTTGAAAGTATACGACTGAAGGTCTTTAGATGCGTATGAAATTGAAAGAATTATCCTCCAACTTCTAACCGTTGAGGAGTTGTACCTTCCACCTTCCATCATCAGCTTACCTAAATAATTTGAAAGAATACGAGTAAAGGTAACACATATACATATGATATTTAAAGATTTATCCTCCAACTCCTAACCGTTAAGGAGTTGTACCTTACATCATCAGCTCATCATCATAAAATGATGACTACCAGACGCAAATACCAGTGAAAAACATAGTATGTGCCTATAAAATATAGGGTTTCCCTCGATTTCTCTGGGATCCCATCACCAGATCCTGATATGCTGGCAATGGGACCACCTCGGATACCCTTTCGAATACAAAGAAAATTTTCAAAATCGGTCCACAACCGACGGAGTAATCGCTGAACATACATAAAAAAAATAAAAAAAAAAAAAAAAAAATTACATACAGTGGAACATAGAACCTCCTCCTTTTTGGAAGTCGGTTAAAAATGAATATCCTTTGGCTGGTTATACTTTGATTGTTGAGGAATGTCATAGGCTACTTTACCGCGATAACCGACATACACACGGGCGGAACCGCGAGCAAAAGCTAGTAGTAAATAAATACTCACTGTTGAGATCTGAGGGCGCCAGTATGTGATAGTTGAAGTTCCTTTTGACTAGAATACCCTGTAGGTTTTTGCCTGGCTCCGGTTTCTCTACGGCCAACGATCCCATTACCTGTACATAACATATACCTATATAAATATAACTTTTTCGTGTTGTACCTCTAATATACATGATGACTAATTAACCGACTTCTTTGAATAACTGTTTTATAGCGTTCGGCAGTATCTCCTATTGTCAAAAATAGTTATATTTCTACAAAAAATAAAGTTTTAGTAGGAAAACATTGCGATTTCAATTTAAAGTTTAAAACTCACGCCATAATGCTCGGTGGTGTCATGGCGTCTATTTGTGTCTTCATGTCGCAGACGCGACGTCACCATTTGTCAACCAATGTCAAATAAAGCACTTAAAAACAGTAAAGCGATTGTCGATTATAACCGAACAAAGTGACGTAACTCGCTCTGATTAGTGTTTAACTTAACATGGCGGATTGCTGTATTTTGTAATTTTATTTTTGTTAATTAACTATTAATGTCGCTCTAAATATGAAAATAAATACGATTTTTATACTTTATGAACCCCATTTCATCAGATAAATACATCACTTTAATGGTTCCTGGTTACTGTCATCATGCCTATAGCTTTCTTTCAGTGCATATAGTGATTAAGCTGCAATTGCGATCAATGCTATACTAGCGAAATGTCAACATGAATGAAAAACTGCAACCTCATGAATCATCAGTGCAGCTGGGAGGGGAGGGAGGGGATGGATATTATTTAAATAAATGTTTCGGACATCTTACACAACTCCATTTAGTTCCACGCTAAATCTAGTTATTTAAATAAATAAATAGATAATTTACTAAATGAAAAGCGACGTAAGAATAGGGTAGACGACCGACTCAACCGTGCTGTAATCAGCGTGGTTCTAGTACCTTGACTTAACACGTAGTCACGGGCTTAGCCAGGTTTTAGGTTTAGGGGGGGAGAGCTTTCAAGATAATAAAATAGTTATGTCCCTTTAGCCGTAATGAAAAAAAAAAGAGAAATGTAAAAAAAAAAAATCGGGGTAGGGAGGGGGGTAATTTGAACCCCAACCCCCTCCCCCTAGCTACGCCCATGCCGGTAGTATTAGTAGTGTTTAGTATGAGAGTGGAGCTTGTACCTTGGCGGTCTTGTCTCCGCGGAAGGTGAGCGAGAGCAGCTGCGTGTTCCTGGGCGTGTGGATCTGCAGGCGGCCGCGGTGTTCCCGCTGTAGCGCCGCCTTCAGGCGAGACATCTCGTTCTGCTCGCCGTGAACCAGCACCTGGATACCACATTTATTCGCTTACTTTAAGACAACTCCAGCACTAGGAATAAATCCTGTGTCGCGGGGGACTTAACAAATATACATCAAACGGACACACAGAACACCCAGACTCGGAACAACAATTTGTGGATCACACAAAGTGTTGTCCTACGTGGGATTTGAACTTACGACACTTGGCGAAGTAGGAAACGGCGTGGTGACCGTTAAACCACTAGGCCAAACGTGCAGTCAACACAGTAAAAGTATTACAACAATCCCCGATAGGTCATGCAAAGGACTACTACACTAGTGGTTGACAAGTGGTCTAAATTTGACCTTATTTTTAACTGACTTCAAAAGGTTATCAATTCGACAGTTTTTTTCTTCTAATTGTTACCTCATAACCTTCGACTGGGGTGAACCGATTTTGATGATTCCTTTTTATTTGAAAGCTGGTGCTTCCCGTGTGGTCCCATTTTAATTTGGTGCAGATTGAGGTCGGTTTTTTTGTTTGTTAAAATTTGTGATTATTTTTAACCGACTTCAAAAAAGGAGGAGTTTATCTATTCGACTGTATTTTTTTTTATGTTTGTTACCTCATAACTTTCGACTGGGTGAATCGATTTTGATGATATTTTTTTTATTTAAAAGCTGATGCTTCCCATGTGGTCCCATTTCAATTTGGTAAAGTTCTTGAAGTCGGTTTTTTCGTTAAATTTCTGATTATTTTGGGCCAACTTGTCGTAACGATTGCCAGAGGTGCTTATATGGCAACGAGAACCGACGGCTTAACGAGCAACACAAGTTACCAGTTGTTTACCTGACTTTGAAACAGTCTTGTTCATACATTTACTAAACTGGTTTGCAATAAAAAATATTCTAAGCACATTTTGACCGAATACTCATACCAATATTAATTTGTGCTTACTCCTAACTTATTTACAGCTTTTTTTTATGGGATTATGACTCCTGTATACCAGGATCAACAGCAATGACCCACTACACACTGAGTTATCACACTCCGGATGTCTCAGGAAAAATTAAACTGTGTTGGAACCCCTAATGATATTAATCAGAAGGAGATTAGAGGAGTTGAATGTAATAGTTATGGCTAAAAAAATATAAAACAGCTTTGGAATAATAATTTTTAGGGTTTGTATCTTACCACGTGCGGCGGTTTCAATATATTGATAAACTCCGACGTCTGCTGGTAGTCAGTGTGAGCTGAGAACGAGATGTAGTCCACCGACATCTTGAGAGGCAGTTTCTGGCCCGACATGGACGTGATCTCATCAGGCTCCGAGAGGATCGTCTTTGCCAACGTACCTTCTACACAATAACCTGGAGACATAAATATGTATAAATTATTTTGGTTTTTTTTATATTTTCTTTTTTATTTCACTTTATATCTTTTTAGCCTATTTTAACTTTTAAGTCATACTAGCTGAGCCCCGCGATGTTACCCGCGGTACCCGGCGAAAGTAACGCCACGGGGCAAAATTAGTCTAAAAAAGTAGCCTAAGTTAGTCCTTAGATCATCAGCATCTACCAGTAAAAGTCCTGTCAAAATCGGTCCAGAGATTAGCCGGAACAAACGGACAGACAGACAAAAAATAATATTGTGGTACATGTACCGTGTATAAATACAAACGCATTTATTAAAAATCGGTTATTTTAATATTAAAAACAGACACTCCAATTTTATTTATTTGTGTAGATGTATGCCTTAACCCTCTCCTGAGAGGACACCCAACCCCAGCAGTGGGATGTTATGGATTGTTGATGATGATGTAGAGATTATTTGTGAAAATGTATCCTGTACTCATCTAATTCCACTGTTACATATTTTTAGGGTTCCGTACCAAAGGCAAAAAACGGATCCCTTATAGATTCGTCATGTCTGTCTGTCCGTCCGAATGTCACAGCCCCTTTTTTCCGAAACTAAGAACTATAATGTTGAAACTTGGTAAGTCGATGTATTCGTGAACCGCATTAAGATTTTGATACAAAAATAAAATAAAATAAAAAATGTGGGTCCCCATACTTAGAACTGAAACTAATCTCTGGACCGATTTTGACAGGACCTATACAGGCAGATAGCAGATGATATAAGGAGTAAGTTCGCCCCGCGGTACAACCACAACCCGGGGCGAAGCTAGTCTAATACGCTACGGATAGACAGACAGATACAGACAAAAAGTGTAAAAAATATTATTTTGGTATATGTACCGTGTATAAATACGTATGCATTTAGTAAAAAGCAGTTATTTTAATATAACAAACAGACACTTCAATTTTATTTGTTTGTATAGATTAGTCGTTTAAAGATATTAATTAGATGGTGGTAAAGTTTGAATAGGAGGGGAGTCGTTCGGAGCGTTTAACAGTCCACTGCTGGGTGCATAGTGATATAGTGGTAAAAACAGATACATTACCAGCAATAATGACTCCATTCTTAGGATCAGTGCACCACGACTCGAAGAGCTCCCGGGACAGGCCCGACTGCATCATACCGGGCGAGGCCATGATCACGCACGGCCCTATGTCCTCGAAATGGTCTATGCCCTGGAAATTAACAACAATCATTTAAATTAATCACATTTTTATCGTACTATATTCTAGAATTAAAATCACATGTACTTATTCCACAATTTTATTTATGTTTACACCTGACCGGTTTCGCCTTATGGCAATCCTCAAAGGTTATGGCTATATAAAATCTTCACATCTAAAACCTAACAACTGCGGGTACATAGAAATATCAGTGTGTCAGTGTAAGGAATTCTCCCCGAAAATAGGGAAATTGTATTTTGCATCTACCAACGCTATTTGTTAAATTAGAAACTTATAAAGTTACTCTTAAAGTTATGATATGAAATTACTAATAACAAATTCTAACATATTATTTTAATAACGTGAGTCAGAGGATGCGGTGTTTTAGACTATATTTGTCCTGAACCAAGGACAAATATTTCTGTGATAAGCCAAATCGTTTTTTTTTATGTTTGGCCCTGCCAAAATGACTCTGCTCTGCCTGGTGAAAAGCATAAGCAGAATCCAAGAGTGGCGATCACCATACTCAGTGTGAATGCAGACAATGCAGCATGGTGACCCACACCATGGCGGGCTAGTGATGCTTCTGCATCAATAGGCCTCCGGTCTCGCACTCACCAACGAAACACGAGCGAGGGTAGTACCGCCCCGTTCGTGCTGAAATCAGCTTGGCTCTACTACCTCTTTTCCTGCGTCTATCTATACTATATAATATGCATCTAGTAAAATATAAGATTATCAGCAGTCTAGCCATAGTACGATCTGGCATACGTCTTTAATTTGTGCCTAGTTTGAGGTCAGCCGGCCAAATAAGAGAGGTGTCAAATAAGACCATTCTTAGTTAAATTTGGTAGAACTTTGAATTTAGTCGATATTCTCAAAAACCGGCGATATGTAATAGAAATATAATCGCAGCATTAGTAATCAGATCCTATTTTACACCTGAACTGGTACGTCACACAATACAATCTCGGATTATACAATTCACGCACAGCGGTACTTAGTAACTAAATATGTAAGCAATATAATACTTGTGCATTTAGAAATAAGGTTAAAATTCGTTGAATGTTGTCGCGTTGTAAATTTTTACAGACAACCGAATTAATTGTATCTGATAGACTCAAGGTCATTTTGATTTGTAATGTAAAAAGATTCTGTAGCCACGTTCATATAAAAGTACTAAACATCAATATTTTCCCGTTCCTTTCTGTATTTTTTTTTGGGACACTGGCCTATATTACTACTTGTTTCATTGCATCCCGTGCCTTGGAGACCACGTTTAGCTGTCGGTCGTGGGCCTGACGACAATATTTACAATATTTGACGTGACAACGTCTTATAATTCGATGGAGCCGGCTGCACACTACACTCGAAAAAACATTACTCATGCGGCGTTACCTCGCTATGAGGCGTTCCATTTCAGGCTTGAAGTGCAAGCGATCATTTCATCAATGTTTCGTTATGACGTTGTCACGTTAAACTATCATCCGTAAACAGACTTTACAGACAACCATTTTTTTTTAAAAGCCGGTCCCTCGATACATCCTGTGTCGCGGGGGACTTTACAAACATACATTATGTTAGCTGTAAGTCCTCCATAACATAAATAAATAAATACATGAAACGGACACAAAGAACACCCAGACGTATTGTCTTATGGTGAGATTTGAACCCACAACACTTGGCGCAGCAGAAAGCGCCGTGGCAACCGCTTAAACCACTAGGCCAGACTGAGTAGTTGGCTGGTCGTTGAGACTTCATCATTGCATGAGGGGGGGGGGGACCTAGCAGACAGGTCACTTGGTGGTACGTAACCTGCGGTTGAAGAGTTAATAGTTTTGTTGCTATTTAAGTCTTCCTCTCCCCTCAACACAACACGATATAACTTAAATCAGACGTGGATTCAGGACTGTCCTCGCTCGATGACAACTACCCAAAGATTTTCTTAACATCGATTTTCTGCTAGGCAGTGGCTCATTTGGGCCAAGCAATTGCTCCCAGAGTCAAATGAAATAATATGTTACTATATTTTTAACCGAATTCAAAAAAGGACGAGGTTCTCAATTCGACCGTATATGTTTTTAGGGTTCCGTGCCAAGCAAAAAACGGAACCCTTATAGATTCGTCATGTCTGTCTGTCTGTCCGTCCGTATCTCACAGCCACTTTATTCCGAAACTATAAGACCTATAATGTTGAAACTTGGTAGGTAGATGTATTCTGTGAACCGCATTAAGATTTTCACACAAAAATAGAAAAAAAAACAATTAATTTTGGGGGTCCCCATACTTAGAACTGAAACTCAAAAAAATTTTTTTCATCCAACCAATTCAAAAATGATATTGAGGTTTCTAACATAATTTTTTTCTAAACTGAATATTTTGCGCGAGAGACACTTCCAAAGTGGTAAAATGTGTGTATTTTAGAAGTTACAGGGGGGGGGGGGCTGTAACTTCTAAAATAAGAGAATGATAAATTAAAAAAAAATATATGATGTACATTACCATGCAAACTTCCACCGAAAATTGGTTTGAACGAAATCTAGTAAGTAGTTTTTTTTTAATACGTCATAAATCGTAAACTGCATTTTACCTTTTATTCAATCAACACAAATATAAAATAAAATAAAAATTATATCATGTTACTTGCTGCTGCGGAACCCTTCATGGGCGAGTCCGACTCGCACTTGGCCGCTTTTTTTTATGTGTGTTCGCGGACAACTTCGTCGTTTATGAACCGATTTTGATGATTCTTTTTTTAATGGAAAGGAGATGTCCCAACGGTGGTACCATGATAAGGACATTAAGATCTGATGATGTCATCCAAGAGGAATCGAGTCGAACCTTGAAGTCTGTTTTTGTTAAAATTTTATTACTATCGTACAACGTTCCTTACATATTAAACATGACCTTGACAATTACTAAATTTTGACACGTTTCATTTTACGGCAGCTATGAAATCATAAAGATCATAAATTACTTTCATGAATTATATACTAACTTTTAACCGTGTAATCGATTATCGCAGTAAAAGTAGCCTATATTATTTGCTGATAATGTACCTTTAGATTGGTGAAATAATTTTTTGAATCGGTTAAGTCGAAAAAGAGTGACAAACAAATTCACATTCGTATTAATAAATATTAATTAGGATTACTTCTTTACTGAATTAAATTTTTATTGATAAATCTTGTGTAATCGTACAGAGATAAGATTGTGCGTAACGGTGCGTGTATTTTGTTTTATCTGTAGTGTTGTGACGCGAGGGAGCCGGGACGGATGGGTGTGTGATTTAGAAAAACAATATTTTGTGTGGATTTTAATTAAAAGTATGTAATTTTTTTAATGAAATTTAAGAATTAAGTTTATTATAGACTTTTTTAGGTATGTTTTAGATGTCTCTAGATTATTGTTTCCTTATAGTTATCAATAGGTAAGTAGGTACATAGATTTGCCGGTATTATTAGCATTTATGTTTGCTTAAAAATTATTATTGAATGAATTGGTAATACGTACACTATCGTTTATTATTCTTAAAGACTATTAAGTTAATATTTAGAGGTATGAAATGAATTCTGAATGGAAAAAATGAACAATATATATTACAAGCCGCGCCCCGTGGTGTTACCCGCGGTTTATTAAATATATTTAAACTCTTTGACCTTGACCTCCGTGATCTCATTGGACATGTTACTGTTGTTTTTTTCGGGATAAAAATAACCTATGTTCTAATCCAGGGTACCACATGCCTCCATACTTAATTTTGTGAAAATTGGTACAGCCGTTAAGTATAAAGAAGCGTGTAACAAATACAGTGTGTATTTTAACCCCTGACGCAAAAAGACGAGTGTTATAACTTTGACGTCGATGTCTGTCGATGTGTGTGTGTGTCTGTCTGTGGCATTATAGCTCTTAAACCGATGGACCGATTTCTATGCGGTTTTATTCATTTGAAAACCAGTTTCCTTGCGGTCCAGCAGTGTAAGACTATCAGCTCTTTTCCAAAATGATGTAAGGCATTTTTGGCGTATGATTACTCGATTAAGTGATTGCGTGGGTTTTTTTTAATTTTTTTAGAATTGCCCCACCAACTAGGCCCTATAAGAGCCGTCTAACCTTATCTGCCTCGGTGGCGCAGTGGCAGCGTGTGCGACTATTGTGTTTTGAGATTTCGAGTTCGATTCCCTATTCGAGCCACAGTCCACTGCTGGACATAGTAACGAGGCTCTTCTTAGTAAGGAGGTTTTAGAATACCTCCACCACGCTGGCCAGAGGGGTTGACATTTTATTTCGGAATTTGTATATTTTCTACTTCTAATATGTATGTATTTACAAAAAAAAACGAATTTATAGAATAAATAAATATTTTGGACATCTAACACACAACGCCATCTAGTCCCAAGCTAAGCAGAACTTGTATTATGGGTACTAGACAACTGATATAAATACATATATACTTTTCTGTAAATACATACACATTATACGGAGAAAACACCCAAACTCCGAAACAAATTCAAATTCAAAAACAAACAAAAGTCATACAAAGATTTGGTTCGACCCGGGAATCGAAGCCGAGACCTCAAGCACAGCAGTCGCATACGTTATTACTGCGCCAACGAGGCAATCGATATATCGATATGTATTTACATCTGTTCTTCAGAACCCCTAGAATAAGTAATGTTTAGTTTTGAACTAGATGGTATTGTGTGAATGTGGTACATACAATATTAATTAATACTACATAACCCCATGAAACCCCTTTTTTCTCCAGAAATGTTGCCAGACTCAGTTAAATCCTGGCTGATCCAATGGCTGGAAGACCACAGAGAGTTCGTGGTGGCCGTGTTCTGTCTGCCGGCCAGCTTCCTCTTCACAGTGCTGATGAGGTTCAAGGCGTACGTGCGATGGCTGACCAGCGACCCTCAACGGCATGAGAGCAACGTCAGAGAGATACAACAGAGAGTATGTTGACTTATATAAGTATAATTTTAATCAGTTTGGTTACATCAAAGAGTAACAAAGGCCGGCAGACCGGAGCGAGTAGCTCACGTCTTCGCCCGACACAAAACAATTTTATCATTTTATTGCAAGAAGAAATCTTCACACACACATTTTAGACTCACATATGTACAAAAATAATCGCCTGTCAATACGAAATCACACATAACAATTAAAACAAAACATTCACAATTTCACACATACATAAAGGCTCCCACACATAACTGCGAATTCGCAACGCATTGCATATATGTATCTGCGAGCTCGCACGAATGCCGCCGCAAGAACTTCACACCGCATCGCATCGCAGTTATGTGTGGGAGCCCTAAACTCATCACTCAAGTTAACCGTGGGAGAGCCACGCTTCGGCATGAATGGGCCAGCTCGACCGGAGTGATACCACGGCCTCGCAGAAAACCGGTGTGAAACAGCACTTGCGCTGTGTTTCATCGAGTGAGTGAGGATACCGGAGGCCCATACCCCAACCCCTCCCTCATCCCCCTCCCCAGTCCCCAAAGGCCGGCAACGCACTTGTGACGCCCCTGGGGTTGCAGGTGTCCATGGGCGGCGGTAATCGCTTACCATCACCCGCCTATTCCATAACAAAAAAAAAACTCCGTGTCATAACAGTGTACCGCGTAGGCCCATTTGGGCTAACACATTGACGGAGGGGAACCCCTGGATATGGCTACTCCCTACCTTTTCACTCTATGGGTTAGAAACTCGTGTTTCTATAACACCTAAACATACAACACCTATTCCCCAGGTGCAACAATGGAACAAACTACCACCGAAAGATCGCCGTCTACTCTGCACCTCCCGCCCGAACTGGCTCTCTCTATCCACGACATTCTTCCAAAAGCACCTGCATCATCAAGTGCCCATCCCTCTGTATGATATCCTGGAGCTCAACGAAGAAGAGATGACGGTCAGAGTGGAGCCCATGGTGACTATAGGGGACATCACGGAGTATCTTATACCGAGGGGATATTCACTGGCTGTGACTATTGAGCTGACTGATGCTACTCTTGGCGGTAGGTCACATGGTGTCAGAATTATAATGCATAGGTCTATAAAGAATGAATATTTCTATTGGATGACTGTGGCTGTGGTAGCATATGCGACTGCTGAGATCTCGGATTCGATTTCTGGGACTAAATGTTTTTATGATCTGCAAAATATTTGTTTCGACGTTTGGATGTTTTATAGGTACATTTAAAATATGTCGGCATTTAAAAAAAAGTATTTAAGTATTCCATCAGTCAATCTAGCTTTTATAGTACAGGTTTTGATTTGTTTGAGGCAAGATGGCGTTGTGTATCAGGTGTCCAAAAAAATATACAAAATCGTCTATGTTTTCCTTGGTATATCTAACTTTAAAAAGCCAACCTGTAGGCCTTCTTTTTTTGTTTATGGGATAGGGGGCAAAGAAGCAGACGAATTACCTGATGATAAGCAATTAACGATACCCATGTACACCCGCAACGCCAGAGGTGCGTTGCCGGCCCTTGAAGAAGGAGTACGCTCTTTTCTTGAAGGTTGTATTGGTTCGGAAATACCGCAGGCGACAATTCATTCCACAGTTTTGTTGTGTTGGATCTGTCGCCTTATTTAGTCGAAAGTCTTACCCTTTGCGTCAGACAATAGCTTTGGACATACTCTGATTGTTATTTCACAACATTAATGCTTTATATTTATATTATTCACTCATATAGATAAGCTCCTCCTACTTTTCCAGGTCTCGCCTTTGGAACTGGAATGTCAACTCACTCCCACAAGGCAGGCCTGTACCACGAAACCATCACGAGCTACGAAGTGGTTCTAGCCGACGGTTCCTTAGTAAAGGCTACAGCGGACAACGAATACGCCGACCTCTTTAAAACACTTCCCTGGTGCCATGGAAGTCATGGTTTCCTTGTAGCAATGACCATCAGGATCGTGAAGATCAAGCCTTACATTAAAATCAAGTATATTCCAGTCAGGGGCCAAAAGAATTACTGCGATATGTTACGAGAATTTTCGGGAACTTACGAGAAAGTTCCAAGAGAATTCCCTGATTATATTGAAGGTACTATTTATAGCAAAGATGAAGCTGTCATCATGGTAGGAGATTACGCGGATTATGATCCCAAAATCCCTGTTAATAACTGCTCAAGATGGTATAAGCCCTGGTTCTACAAACACGTGGAAACCTTCTTGGAGAAAGGTGAATCTGAAGAGTTGATTCCTTTAAGAGACTATTTACTGAGACACAATAGAGCTATCTTCTGGGTGGTAGAAGACATGTTATCCTTTGGAAATAATACCTTATTCCGATACTTATTCGGTTGGCTTTTGCCTCCGAAACCAGCCTTCTTAAAATGGACAACAACACCTGGAATTAGAGCTTATACTTTTACGAAACAGGTTTTCCAGGATATTGTGCTCCCTATCAAGGAATTGGAAAGACAGATTGAAATAGCCAGTATTCTATTCGAGAAGTTTCCATTGCTGGTGTATCCGTGTAAGATTATTGACCACGGTCCATCGTCGGGTCAATTGAAAAGACCGGATTCGAAGTATTTAGTCCCAGGGACGAATTACGCGATGTATAATGATTTAGGAGTATATGGCGTTCCGGGAAAGGTAAAGGCCAAAAAGCCATATAACCCTGTAGCCGCTATGAGGAAAATGGAAGACTTCACAAGGGAAGTGGGGGGTTATTCTTTCTTATATGCGGATATTTTTATGACTCGTGAAGAGTTTGAGGTGATGTTTGATCTGTCTTTATACGAGAAAGTCCGAAAGAAGTACAAAGCGGAGGGGGCGTTCCCCCATTTATATGATAAGGTGAAGCCTGAGTTAGATGTGTTTGCTATCGGCGAAGAAAACGCTATTGCTTAAAATAAAACAATAATTAATTATAAGAGTGATATTAAATTGATTAAATTATTTTGATTTATTAGGTACATATTACTTTTGATTTACAAAAAAACCATTTCGATAACATTTAAAAGCCTATATCACCGGGGCCATTATTACGAAATATATTGACATCTCATTCATTAAAATTGGTTCATTAGTTTAGGCGCCACGGTGAATATCTTAATATATATATTTCTTGTGTGCGTGTGTATGTGACTGAACTCCTCCTAAACGACTGGACCAATTTTGATGAAATTTTTTGTGTGTGTTCAAGGGGATCTGGGAATGGTTTAGATTCACAAAAACGACTGGACCGATTTTGATGAAATTTTTTGTGTGTGTTCAAGGGGATCTGGGAATGGTTTAGATTCACAAAAACGTAAACGATGTTACGTGGGTCATAAATATGGCGGTACGAAGTTCGCCGGATCAGCTAGTACATATATAATTATATAGACTGCCAAAATCATTACCCTTCTTTTTGGCTTTGTAGTCGGGTAAAAACTTTCTGCTTTGACGCGGTATTTGTTTAATATTTTTTGAGCACAATCCCAATTGCTTTTCTAAGGCTAGTTACTCTATATTATAGTAACTATCTGCCAGTGCAAGTCCTATTTTCGTTAGTTCATCCGTTTTCGAAGATCAATCGGAGTAAATAGACAAACATTTAAGAAAATACCATATATGTAAATAAGACGATGGAGAATTACAGACAATCTTACCTACCTACGATACCTGGTTTCCTCTTATATACTTTCGTTGCTCTTAATAAAAATAATAATTTTCTAGTATGTTGAAAAAAATTAAGAAAATATTTTTCTTGACTAATATTAAAAATCAGAAAAAGAGCTTATACGTTTGTAACCCTTTGCCTCCTTAGCTACTCATCATCATCAACAGCCTTTTACAGTCCACTGCTGGACATTAGCCTCTCCCTTTACCTACTATGAAAAGGAGGATTACCTTCTATACCACGCTGGCTAAATGAGTTGGTACTTATATATATAACTAATCAATTGCAAGCGCAACAATCAATAATATAACGTTTCAAAATGTCTAGAAATACCTACTTGAAATAACAGCTATTTAATTTCCGACTTTCTTAAATAAGGGTAGATGACCATAGAGCTATTATACATAGAGTGGGGCAGACATATGGCTGCCTGTAAGCGGAAACGTCCAACGGTTACAAAGAGAGAGAAGATCGCGGTACCCCATCTGTCTTTCTCTACTGACGCATGCGCAGTAAAACACTAATAATGGTAATCCAATCACAACAATTAACAGTCGAATCTTTCTGCTAAGCTGCTTTTCCGCGCTAACTGCACATGAGCGAGTAGAGAGTGTAACGTGGTAGAAATATTGTACAATAACGTGTAAATAATCGATTATTTCATTTAGGCGATCGCAAGTTATTTAGTCGAGTTGCTAGGTGCATCACTATTTATGTGTACCTATTTAACTGCTGTCGGTATTTTCAGATATTTTCATTCTTGTTATGAACTTACTGCCAGCCACTAGCGAACTGCCATCGTCGTGCTATTTTTAAGAATACTGTTTAATTGTTTAAGTATACGTGTACGTCTGCCATAGCCAAGGCGTTAGTTCCTATAAACTTTAAACGAGTCTGGCGAGCTTTAATGCTCGTCAGATCGTGTCTGGCTAATTGAAATATATTTTAAAATATTATGCTTAACGATATTATATAAAATTCAGGCTTCCTAAAATGACGTAAGTTAGCATGGGTTTTTTTCCACCTTTGATACCTGCTAACTGTAAAACGGCCCCACTTTCAGCTTAGTGAGTATCCATTCCTTTCTGAGTATACATTAGACTACCGATCCTAAAAATTTCATCTTTCCTAAAATTACGTAATTCTGGCGTGACTGGGATCTCAGTCTATATGAAAAATGCACTAAATACAAACGTGTGACGTCACTGTTTTACACTACTCAATTGAGCAATATGTTTGAATGTTTATTTGATTAAAATTTGTAATAGAAAGGAAAAGTTGTAATAATCATATTTTCTGAGATATTTTGTAGAATTCGTTTTAATGAAGGAGACATCGGTATTTATTTACGATACAGTCATCTACCTAATTATAATAAAATATCTTCATAGATTTTATACAGAAAAAAAAACTTATAGTACAAATCGCAGATAAAAGCTTACTGACAACAGCTGGTGTCTACTTACCTTCAAGTTGGAGATATGTCTGAATACAAAGGGGTTGTTGATGGCGATCTGTCTGCGGATCTTGTCGTTCATGGCGTTGACGTAGGTCTGGTACACCGCCATGCACTTCTTGGCCAGCGACGACGCGTAGTAGATGGGGATGTCCTGCAGCTCGGGGTGGAGGGACCAGAACTCGTCTGCGGAGGAGGAAGAGATCAGGAAAAGGTCACCATAAAGGTTATAATCCTGCTGGTTTATTATGGCAAAGTTTATGGATTATTAAAACAATTAATAATCACAAATTTTAACAAAAAAAAAAACAACTTCAAGCACCGGACCAAATTGAAATTGGACCACACGGGAAGCGGTTCACCACGTCAGAAGTTATGAGGTAACAAACAAAAAAAAACAGTCGAATTGAGAACCTCCTCCTTTTTTTAAGTCGGTTAAAAATTAGTTATTCATAACCAGCTGACCCGCGCAACTTAAATTTTCCTTGTTTTAGAACATTTTTCGTTGTTGGTGGCCTCCAATTTATCGTACTGTAATATTACATTGTCATAGTCTTTCTCGATAAAATAGGCCATGCAACACGAAAATAATTTTCCAATTTAAACTAGTAGTTTCAGAGAATAACGTATTCAAACAAACTTTACAGTTATATAGTAGCTGTACATACATTCAAGCTTTTATCAATGAATGGGGAAGACAGATTAATTGCCCATTTTTGTCGACTAATAACTTTAAGTCAAACTTGCGTTATTTGGGCAAGTCTTGTCATGTGTTCAAAAAGGAGATTATAAAAGAACCTCACATTCTCACAGTCGGTCATCTGATCTCAATCCAGGCTATCCTGTACTATGGTAACAAGACTGAAGATACACACACAGGTACACACACATTCACAATACATAATTATGATCATGCTCTATAATTTGATTTTAAAAGAAAACTCCCGCATTAGGAGTATATATCCTGTGTCGCGGGGGACTTTACAAACATACATGAAACGGACACAAAGAACACCCAGACTCGGAATAACAATTTGTGGATCACACAAAGTGTTGTCCCATTTGGGATTTGAACCCACAACACTTGGCAAAGAGGCAAGCGGCGTGGCGACAGCTTAAACCACTAGGCCAACCGTGCAGTCAAAACAATATTTCTCCTAGGTGGGTATAGTGGTATGCATCTATTTAGTCACTTCACTCAGTCATGCATTCATTCACTCAATCATTGTACTATCTGTGAATGAATGAGAAGGTGAAATACACACATCAAAAGTGTCTAGGGATCAACATATGTGCCTAGGGATCAACATATATTTTTGCAATAACTTTTCTCCTGATTGATATTAATTAAAATTTTCTTTAAGGATTCATCAAATAAAGTGTTTTCGTTTGTCACAGTAACGATAAACCAAGTCACCTTTGCATTAATAAAGAAATTTGCCATTTTCCTAATAAAGGGATTTTTGACATTTGAACCACTAACATTAAAGTTCGAAAAAAAGACTGAAATAACAGTTTTCTTTAAAATTTTATTAGGTAACTTAAACAATTAATAATCCGTGTTTCTACCGCGAACACTAACACAAGAACATCGGTTTGGCATACTCAAAATGAGTTCATCCAAATCACGCTGTGGAATGGCCGCCCATGTTCGTTGCAACAACAAAAAAAGGTCTTCTTGCGACTGGATACCCTCCATATTCGGCAGAGCTCTTCTCTGTAGCATATCCCATGCATGCTCAATCGGGTTCAAGTCTGGCGACTGAGCAGGCCAGGGCCAAAGCCACATCTCAATCTCAAGAAATCCGCATAAAAATGCTTGATCCCTAGACACTTTTGATGTGTGTAGTTCAGTCAACTGTGAATGGCGAAAGTGAGTGGGCGCGTGCGTCTAAGAGCCGACTATATATGGATATAGAAAGTGGTGTAGTATATCCATATACTTCGAGGTACATGTTCCCACTCACCTCCGCCGCTCACAGTTGACTGAACTGTGTGCGACCGCACATGCCTAGAGATGACCTCCTTCTCGTTCATTCAATGAATGAATGCGTTACTAGTGAAGGGACTGACCATAGACACATACACTACAAGTGGGAATGGAACCCTCGATCTCCGGATAAGCAGTATTAACCACTAAAACAAAAGCCTAGTCTTTGTGTTACAGACATAAATACTCACCAAGTATGAGGAGTAATTCCTGGGCTCGTCCCAACGCGAACACAGGGATGAGACAGCGTCCGCCCCGCTGTACGATCTCGCTGACGAGGCCCGTGAACCTGCTCTCCCGCTCTTCTCGCTTCTCGTGGATGTGGGTCCCGTATGTAGACTCCTAAAACAATTCATACGGTATTATTGTACTATCGACAAATTTGAATCATGATACACCATAAGCTTACTTTCTTACAGACATTCAAATACAATTAGGGCGACATTCGTATAAATATGCATTTTCCATGGTAACAACCTTGTTATCTGTCATTTAAACACTCGGAGAATGCTTGCTTAATATTTAAAATGTCCTTTTTTTATATGTTATAGGCTGGCAAACGAGCAGACGTATCGCCTGATGGTATGCGATTACCGCTGTCGATTACAAGTGCGTTGCCGGCCTTTTGGGGATGGGGGTAGGGGGGGGGGGTATGGGTAGGGGGATTGGGGTAATGGGCCTCCGGTATCCTCACTCACTCGGTGAAACACAGTGCAAGCCCCATTTCACACTGGTTTTCTGTGAGACCGTGGTATCACTCCGGTCGAGCCGACCTATTCATTCTGTGCCCTTAGTGCAATATGCATTTTAAGGAGGGTAATCTTTGTTGTTTTAACAGTTTCAAACTATTTATCGACAAAGTGAGTCATGATTCAAGTTTGTCGATAGTACATTGGAAGTCTTATTAGATTATCTACCAGATTGGTCTCTTATACATTACAAAGATTTTTCTAACCGACTTCAAAAAAGATTTTATTTCCGTATCAGACGACTGTAATTCTAAATATCATACCGTTATCAAAACATCTGGATGTACTGTGGGTATTTCAGCCGCCATTAAATGTCTGTCCTCTTGCCTCGAGAAGTCGCCTGTGTACAGTACCTGTGACAATTGACAATGCATTATTATTTGTTTATTGAGATTAATATAAACTTACATAATTCATCATACTTTTCTCTTCATATTAAAATATTTATTATTTCAATAATAACAATAACTTAAGACAGTTCATACTATTACCATAGCCATTATTTGCTATCTGACTTATCTACACAAATTAATAAAATTGAAGTGTATGTTTGTAATTTCAAATTAACAGCTTCTCCGTAAAAATATCCTACTTATATTATAAACGCGAAAGTTTGTAAGTATAGATGGATGTTTGTTACTCTTTCACGCAAAACCTACTGGACGGATTTGGATGAAACTTTACAGTAATATAGCTTATACATCAGAATAACACATAGGCTATTTGCCGCGATAATCGACATACACGCGGGCGGAGCCGCGGGCAACAACTAGTATAAAAATATATACAGTACTTTCATCAAAAAAACAATTTTTGAATTTTTGTTCGGTCTGTAATATCTGCTAATCTCTGGAACGGCTGCCCCGATTTTCACTCGCAGCTCTCTGCTAGTTTTAAATAAATATTTAAACAGTGGTTTTCGGTATACCTTGACTCCAGCGATCTCAATCATGAACATGGCTGCCCCGAGCACGTGGCCCGCGTTGTACGCCCAGAATCGAACCCCCCTCACATCCTTCTCTTCGTGGAAGTTGATCGTCTCGATACGGTCCATCGAGTTCTCCAGGTCCGACTCAGTGTATAACATCTGTTCTGTTGATATGTTGCTGTGACAAACAAACACATTTAGTTATTCATTCCATAATTTTTAGAGAAGTATTTTTAGCACCTTGAGGGTGATATTTTTAGGGTAGTACCTTGAAGGTGGTATTTTTAGGGTAGCACTTTTATGGTGACACTTTTAGGGTTGTATCTTGAAGGTGGTATTTTTAGAGTTTAGAATAATTTAGACACATCAGATATTTGACACAATGCCATCTAATTTCAAATCAAGCAGAGCTTATACTATGAAAGCTACATTAACTGACGGAATACTTATATAGTTTTTTTTTGCCAACTACTCTAAAACAAATATTTGCAGATCATACAAACAGTTGGGAATCAAACTCGAGACCTTAGCATAGCAGTTTCACACACAGAAAGCGTTAGTGAATCGACTTACCTGACTTTAATATAATCGGAGACAAGCCATCGATAAATGGCTTTTGTAGCATGGGTCATAAACACGCGGCCTTTGAAGGAAGTCTTCGTCAGAAACCATGGTAACGCTCCGCTGTGGTCAAGGTGGAAACTGAAAAGATATATAAGAAATTTTTGTTATAGATACAGTCATATATATACAAATGAATGTCTATTTTAAAGAGAGATACAAGTATCCTTCCATAATCAAGGGAGGACGGTGGTTTGGGATCTGGTAACTTCAGTCAGTCATTGGCAATTAACGAAAGAATATCGACCATTTTCGAAAACGGTATGAATTTACTTTAAAAAAGTATTTGGGTATTAAGAAAAATATATTGAGCCCACATACCAATAAAACTATTGAATCAATCATATTGAAAATAATTTATTTACATTATTTATTGTTAATGTTATTGGTGTTATTAGTGGACTAACAAGAAACTGGGTGAAATGATGGTATGTGACTACCATAACACACAAGTAAATTATTTAGACATCGAGTACCTTTGAATAATAAGATTTAAGCTTATAACGTCACGTGTATGTCGATTGCTGTGGTAACTAGTGGCCTATGTCCCTCGTGAAGAATCAAAATATCTCCATGTCAAACATTGAAATTGGTGCAGCAGTCGACAGACATACATACTTTCTAACTTATAATATTAGTAAAGCTGAGTCTCCACAGAACAAAAGTTGTCAACTTTTGTATTGTCAACACGTGTTGGTGATAAAAGTTTCTGTAAAGCCGAGTCTCCACCGAACAAAAGTTGGCAACTTTTGTGTTACCAACCTTTTTTGTGTTGTCAAAATTCGGTGGAGACGCGCCTTAAGGCTCTATAGGTAACCACAATATGGAAGGTCACACTTTTTAAAACATTAAACTAAAGTGTTAAAAAGTAAAAATTTAAAATTAAATAATACTCACTGTGAAATGAGAAGCAGGTCCACCTCATCTGCTTCTATCAGATCAACAAAGGGTAGGGCATCCATGCCAGATAGTCCAGGGTGTATGCCACAGTCCAACTAGAAAAGGAATTTTATATGTATTAAAGAATAATGAAATAGCTGTGTCATGAACACTGACCGCTGTTTGAATATGATGCAGACGAATTTAATAAAGACAACTCCTGCATTAGGGATATAATGTGTTGTAATATGTGCGATTTGAATCCACGACATTTGTCACAGTAGAAAGCAGAGTGCAAGGGCGGATCCAGGTGGGGGTCCCCATGACCCCCCACCTGAGATGTTGTCATGACCTAAATCAAATTGTTAAACATAATGCTCCTTATATTTTTTGTCACAATATAGATTTTAATCTTACACATAATCTAATTTTTTCGTGGCTAAGAGCTTCAACGGTTAAGGAACGTCTAACCGGACAGACACTTCTCCACATCCATAAAAACGTACCCATTAAAGTAGCACTAGAAGTGATAACGCGTTTTGGGAGAAAACGTAAAAGAAAAATAGATTTTTTTGTTTAAATATATAGGTATTTTTAAGTATAGTACTTCTAAATCCATTTACAATGGCCCAATCAAGAGGCTAAGTTTTTTTTTAGATGGTAATCGATTACCACCACCAATGGACACCCGCAACAGCAGAGGCGTAACAAGTGCGTCGCCGGCCTTTTAAAAAGGAGTACCTACGTTCTTTTCTTGAAAGTTTGATGGTCGTATTGGTCCGAGAATACCGCAGACAACGTTTCATTCCAGTTATTTTTTTCGCGAGGCAGAAAGTTTCAAGAAAAGCGCACAGTTGTGGACTGCCAACCGTCTAAAGAAACAATGGGGATGAAACTGCTATCGCGTAGGACGATGGCGGAAAAAGGCAGCAGGGATCCGTTCAAACAATTCCTCGGAGCACTCCTTATAGTAAATGCGATAGAAGATGCATAGCGAGGCCACATCTCTACGAAGCTCCAGAGAGCCAGCCGATTTGAAACATCTTGGCAGTCGACGATTCGAGTCGCTCTCCGTTGGATGCGGCCCAGAGGGAGGAACTGGTACTAGGATGCCTCTGCCCAAAGATGAGAACAGTATTCCATATGAGGTCGAACTTGCGCCTTATAAAGCAGGTAGTATTTACAAGGTAGTAGAGCCACGCTGATTTCAGCACGAACGGGCCGGCTCGACCGGGGCGGTACTACCCTCGCACAGAAAATCAACGTAAAATGACAGCAGCAGTGCTGTCGTGTTTCGTTGGTGAGTGCGAGACCGGAGGCCCAATTAGTCTAGTCAACAAGTTCCATACTTGTTGACTGGACTAAAAGATGCAGCAGCATCACTAGGCCGCCATAGTGTGGGTCGCCATACTGCACTGTCTGCATTCGCAATGAGTATGGTGACCACCACTCTTGGATTCTGCTTATGTTTTCCATCAGGCAGAGCAGAGTCATTTTGGCGGGCCAAACATAAAAAAAAAAAAGCAGAAGGCGGTAGGCCGGAGTGATATACACTACGTCTTGATCTATTGAGCACGCCATGCTTCTTTGAGACTAATTTGGCCTTACGCTCCAAATGGCCATGAAACTGGACTTCTCTCGATATGTCGACACCAAGTTTTCCAATATTGGCTGAGGCAGACAATGAAGTGTCTTTAAAAGGAGGACATACGACCAATGGTAGTATTTTAGCGGTGAAATTGTACTAAATTCAAATTAAGTCTACCCCAATCTGAGACCTTTTGCAAAGAGTCTCAATTTCAAACACAAGTTTATTTCCACTCTCAATTACGTTTTCCCTCTCAATGCGAAATATTAGTGCGGCTGGTATAGAGATAGAGAGCATTGCCCGTGCTGTCATTCGCATAACAATGAATGCCGCTGTCAATGAATGAATGTCAATGATATGGAGGAGGAACAAAGTAGGCGATAGCACACAGCCTTGGGGACACCAGCATTCACAGATGTGAAGTCTGAGCACTCACCGTCGACTTTTATGCTTCTATCTGCTTAAAAGCTAGTGACCCATTCGCAAATTTCACAGGAAGGTCATAGGAAGGGAGCATCGAAAGAAGCGCTTTGTGCCAGACCCGATCGAAGCCCTTCGCAATGTCCTATGAGACTACGCCAGGAGAGCTGAAAAGGACGCGTTAAGACCGGTGCCAACTCTCGAGCGCACATCTTAAATACAATAGGACGGTTTCCATCAGGGCCCCTCGACTTATGTATGTCTAGGGATAGAAGTGCTTAACGCACTGAGTGTTGGTTGATCTGGATATCCAGCATACAGTTCTCGCACCGTGGTATGGTAAGATGATCCTGTTCTCTATCATCCAAGGTCGAGTTAGACGCAAACAGTTTGTCAAGAAGATCGGCTTTCTCCTTTGCCATAGGCCAACTAATTATTTCCTATGTGTAGAAGTGGAAAGGATGGCTTACAGAAATTCTCTTCGATAGCCTTGGCAAGAGGCCAGAACGCCCGAGTTCCCGTAGGAAGACGTTCAAGCCTCTCGCCAATCCTAGCAATGTGGTCCGACTTCGCCCTTGCAATGTCTCTCTTGAAGGACCTGGAGGCAAAGTTGTACTCCTTTTTCAAGCTCTGCTTCCTACCAGAAGCCTTTTTGGAAGATGGACCAAACCAGGGCCGACATTTGCCACCAATGGGAACCATAGAAGATAGAATGAAGTGCTACACACCCTGCACCACCACATCAGCAACAGAATCAGCAGCGGTGTTGGGATCATCCGGCGAGAAGCATACCTGTCTCCAAGGGTAGTACTATAGTGCAACACAATCTGCTAACTTGTAGTGCTAGACACGGCGGCTGCGTGCAACTCGCGATCGCGGTACTCCGGACAAGGTAATGGTCTCAGGATTTCAGTGGAGCGTCTATAGATACGTGGTAACAGTCCGAATGAAAGTCAGCAGAAAGTCCAACAACGAAGAATTCTGACCCTCCACATTTGAGACTCTTGTAGGCGTGGTAACCACTTATGTCAGGCCTTATACCAGTGCGAAGTCGTGATCAGTTCTCCTCGCATGATCCGTTTTACTACTAAGCCAGTCAGCGTGGTGGGCGCTAAAATCAATAAGTAAGACGATCTCTGCGGACGGGATCCGCTGCTGCACGAAGTCTGTAGCCATCTGGATGTGCTCAATGATCGGTCAGTTTCGGCATCACCGCTATGGGATCCATAGAGGCACGCATAGACGCGGGGGTGGTCGTCGCTGACAAGGTCGCCTACACAGAGCAGTAACATTGAGAAGGCGAGAATCTACCTTCAAGATTGCTGAGGCGACGAAAACTGATATCGTCTCAAACGTACACGCACACTCCGGCCATAGACATGAAGAAGTGTTCTAGTCCGTACCCAGGGAAAGTGAGATAGAGTGCGCTGGAGACAATATCTGCGTCGCGATCAAGAAGATCAAGGCTGACTATACTGTTTCGAGGTGCTGATGGACAACATTAATCCTCTGATGTTGCAAAGGTCCACGACCAGGTGGTAGGGGGTGCCATGTTAAATTTGCTCTTATCCCGGGCATAATTGAGCACAATTTTGCCCCCCTAGAATACGAAGGGCAGCCTGGTCGTCCACATGTAACAAGTGTGGTAACAACCCGGTAAAACTAAGTACATTACTTACAATATTACATTTACATACATTATTAAAACACCTACTTTTTATCTCTATCTATTTATTATGAAAATTAAATTTATAACTTCTTGTGACTTGACCACAACTATATGACCCCCCCCCCCTGGCACCAAAGCTGGATCCGCCCTTGGCAGACTGGCGACCGTTTAAACCACTAGGTCAACCGTGCAGTCGAATTGCAAATTGCATGGTGGTAATTAATATATATCCAGTTTAACATAGAAAAAATATGTACCATTATCTTTTTGCCCTTAAACTCCAACATTATACATGATCTGCCCACTTCTTGACCAGCACCCCTGAAAGACAGTACAAAAATAGTAAATTTAGGAAATATAAATCAAGAAAAATGTAATTTAGGTCACCTGGCACCTGTGTCAATTTGTACAAACTAATGAAGATAAACTGAATAAGGAAATAGGACCTGGATGGGCCTAAATCCAGTGGCATCTTATGGCCACAGGCTACAGATGTTGGTTGTTTAGGCATTATAAATGAGTCACTTGTGACAAATAATTGTGTCTAAGCAGTCTTCTGTCAACATCTAGACATGTTTTGTTTTCTTTAAAAATGGCTTTTATTTTGTTTAAAATTAGCTTTTAACTAACTTTGCCTAGGTGTTAGTTGGATATCACGTGATGATTTTATCAGTTGATTTATGTAGCTTCCTATGGGTAAAATAATTTTGAAAATCAGTTCAGTAGATCCTTACAGACTCACAACTTTACCTCTTTATAATATCAATTTATAAATTTCTTTTTTTAGTGACAAGGTTGCCATTTGTGCATGGTCTTTAATTCGATGTTAGTACTGTTGTGCAAAGTTTCATCCACTACATCAGATTCTGCTAGGCTTGAATGCAGAAGGTAATGTGTAAGGTATCTCAAGTTATAATTATTACAAAATTAACATGTAATCATAATGAAACAAGTGTAATAGAAAATTATTTGATACAGAATGTTGACTATGTGTATACATATTGTTCAATGAAATTTGTGATGATTTCAATTGTAAAATGGCTTGTAGGTAATAAATAATCATTAGGATAGCAATATAGAAAGAATATTGTTTAAAGTGTTTGGGGTTAAACATAATTATCTATCTCTTTTGCATCTGAAAGTATTTTAACTTATCTAGCTAATTAGCAAACAGGATACTTGTTATCGCGTTAATATTATTGCAAAAACAATCAACAGTTTCAGTATGATCAGTTTGAGAACTCCTTCCTGTATAAAATTTAAATATTTCACCTAAAACTAAAAAGATTAATTACAATGGTCTTATGGAGAGCTGGTCACTTTCTTCCATCGGTACAGGGTCGGTACCCTTTCTCGGGTTAGTCGTCATTACTAATATTTATAAGTAAACACTACACAAAGATAAATTAATGACTTGTAATAGTTCAATCTCAACACAGCAAAACTATGTGCAAAACAATCACAACACAACAACCGGTAAAAGACAGGTTATAACAATGTTGCCATGCTTAAAATTTTGAACCTCTACAGTTTATATTGCTAGACTTTTTTTAATCCCGCCCTTAGAGCATACAAATATGAAAGGAGCTCTGAACGAGCGGAAAGCGTGATCGAAGTAGAGAGATAGAGAGAGACCGACTCTAGGCAGACTCTGTCTCTTTCACATAGTCTCCGTGATTAGTTGTTGTATTGCGCATGCGCTAAGGGTTATCTTGGGGAAGTTTCCGTGAGAGAGATAGACTTTGCCTAGACTTGGTCTCTCTCTCTCTACTCTGTTCACGCTTTCCCTCGTTCAGCGCTCCCTCCATATATGCTCTAAGATGCCGCTCGATTCATTGAATAGTTTTTGTCAGTGAACCTTAACGGTACCCGTGGTACCACCACTATTGTGTGTTATTAAAAATAGTGTTTGACTTCTTCAAGCGACACGTCTGCATGTTTGCCACCAGACAGTTTGAGACTAGACAAACAGAAAATTAATGATCACATTGACCACTACAAATAGGTCTTATTCACTTCATCAAGTGGCTTACAACTAATTTTATTATTAGAAAATATATATAATAATGAGTTACGAACTTACGACGAATCGAAAGAAACTGAGACAGATTTTGGTATCTAGTTTTAGTTTTTAGTAATTAGGAAGAGCTATACGAAGGAGGAACAGCGTCAGTGCGGACTGATGAACTCATCTCAGATAGTTTCCATCCAAGTAGAGGCGTTCGACAGGGTTGCATAATATCGCCCCTGCTATTTAACGTTTATACCGAGCTTGTGATGCGAATCACCCTCGAGGACTGGACTGATGGTATTGCGATTGGTGGATATAAGGTTACCAACTTACGGTACGCAGATGACACCACCTTGTTTGCGAGTAGTGCTGGCCTAATGGAGGAATTACTTCTCTTAATGGAGCGAGTGAGCCTTACATTTGGATTACAGATAAACCGATCTAAGACCAAAATGATGATCGTGGACCGCGTCAACAATAACTCGCCCGAAGTGACACAGATTGCGAATTGCAACGTAGTGCAGAGCTACGTATACCTTGGGGTTTTAATATCAAACAATGGTGGCTGCGTAGATGAAGTAAAACGACGAATGGCCATAACCAAAGCTGCAATGGAGAAATTGAGAAAAATTTGGGGAAATCAGAACATTACCAAAGCCACCAAGATCAGACTTGTACAATCGCTTATATTTCCCATTTTCCTATACGCCGCGGAGACGTGGACAGTAGGCGAGTTGGAAAGAAGGAAGATAGATGCTCTGGAAATGTGGTGCTGGAGAAAAATGCTCGGGATATCGTGGACGGAGTTCCGTACTAACGTGTCCGTGCTAGCGGAACTCGGCATTACACAGCGGCTGTCAACCATAGTACGGTCGCGCATACTGCAGTACTTTGGCCATGTCTCTAGACGGAATAGTGACTCGATAGAGCGACTGGTAGTGCAGGGAAAGGTGGACCGACCAGGTGAAGTCCACAATCGGAAGCCGCGTGTCTGACTGCAGCCGGCAGTCTGCTGACAGGGTGAGATGGCGGGAAGTTGTACGAGGGGCTTTGTCCGCCTCTACAACCAGTGTGCACTCTACGTGATCACGACCGCTCTGCCAAGAGTGAAGCGAGTTAGAAGAAGAAGAAATTAGGAAGATAAGACTATTCAAATCTTATAAAGCTAGAAAAGCTGGGGGTGTAATTAAAATTAATGAGAGCTTAGTGATAGATCTTAACAAGAGTACAAGACCCGGGAGGTGACTAGCTATGCTATCTTTTGTAAATAAATGATTGTTTATAAAAACAACGGTCGATGTCACTCTCAGTTACCTATCAAGCCAGTATTTATTTTCATCCTATCTCACACATCACGCCTACACATCGCTTCACGATGTCGATCACAAGTAAAACGCTATTATTACGAGCATGTGTTTTCCTGTTATCTTTTGTGGCAGGTAAGAAAGAACTCAGTGTCGATTTTACACGTCTATCTATTTTTATTAAAATATGTAAGCTTTCTTTTGTGTGTCTAAGGATCGAATTAAACTGTAGCAATACAGAAAAAAATGCCTAAAAATAAAATTATTGTTTAAATTATTAATTTTTGAGCACTCGTGAAGTCCCGTGTTCCACGAAGTAAGGATGGGAATTAACGTAATTAGTTATAATTTTTACTTTGTACCTATTGATGGAATGTCATCAAACTGCAGCACATGGTGAAATGTTTATGTACAGAACATACATGTAACTTAATAATTTACTAACTTAATAATTTGATATCTAAGTACGTATTTTAATTTTGGACGATCTGCATAACGTTTTCAGAAAAAGCATACCTACTTACTTATTTATTAAAGTGCAGTCATCGAGATATTACGTACTAGAGGAGCCACTCAAAACCAATTATATGTTCCGTTTATATTTGAATTAAAACTAAAAAGCGCTGCAGCGCAGCCAAACAATAATTAGTAGTCTAATCCAACAGTATTAACAAGCAGCGCTCTAGCGCATTCGAGCTGTAGTTTCCTCGCGAGCGAAATGTCATAAGCGCCGTGATTTTCATGGCGCTTACGCGTTTTGGCCAACGAACTGTTGCAAAGATTCGCTTTTATAGAGTAAGCGCCAAACAAGAAAGCAGAACGGATAAATAGCTTTATACCTACGAAGCTTTATTAGGAAATTCACTTTGAGTAAATAGTACTTCAATAGCTTTACCAGTTTCAGTTTTTTTGTAGAATTCATCGAGGTATAAAATATAAAAGCCGAATATTCAATTTTTAAATTATACTTTAATGATAATTTAAATATAATTATTGCAAAAAAAATGTTATGGGTTATTTACGAAGCTATTTTTAACAACATATTATTTTTCCTTATCCAATTAAATACGTTAAATACGTTGTGCATTTAACGTCAGTTAATTCTACCTAAATATCACTTCTGTATGTTTTACTCTAAGTACTCTATGTCGAATGAGGCAACAATGGCGTCTTAAAATATTTTGTTCGTATTTAATTTTAAAACAATTATATCTAGTTAATTAGTGGTGTAAAGTTATTCCTTTGTTTTTCTCCGTATTCCTTGTATTATTAGTGCAATATCTCAAGACACAAAATGGCATAATTCACGAGTTTTAGAACGTTTTTAAATTTAAACAATCACACGCTTAAGCCACCGCTTCATCAGAATGTAGCTAGCAAGCGACTGAAGGAAGTGCGGCGCATGCGCCGCAATTGCATGGAACACCGCACTAATGAGTGGCGTCTTCTCTATACATTATATCTCGATGAGTGCAGTATTTATTTTTCATTTGCCATCTACCTATGAGATTCATCCCGTTATTATTGAAATTATTATTTTTAGTCAGCGTCTATTATATGTAAATAAATTATTGTTAAAACATTCCTTGTTCCATGTTTAATAATAAATATTGTCATGAATGTGGTATACATATACGATCATCTTATTGATGTCATGGAGGGTTATTACATTAGGTATAGGTTTAAAAGATAACCTCGAACTAAGATAACCCTGGATATAGCTGCACAGACAGCTGATATTTTAATTTTTCGCTTTTATAATGTTCTCCTTGCCGATAACGGCTACGGCGCGGCGGCCAGTCTCAACGGAGACCAGTCAACTACGCAGGAGATATCATAGTGCACAAATGTGTGCATAAACGCAAGTGCACTTTCTGTTCCCTCTCTCTCATGATCCGATGGGATGGTTAACCGACACGACCGGGGAGAGAACAGGCACAGGATCGACAGCTTTACGTGCTCTCCGACGGGGGTTCAGACACCAACTTCCAAACTCCGAGCTGTTATTAAGTATTTCTAGAATCAGAAAACTCATACCCTTTTGGCCCTACCCGGGATTCGAACCCGAGACCACTTGATTGGCAGTCGCATACGTCAACCGCTAGACCAATGAGGTAGTTTCACATATACTACCTTATTAAAAGAATACTTTACATTACATTACTATGTAGGTAATTGGACCCCTACTCCGACAACAGTCTTTCTACGGACCTTCGATGTAGCGGATGTCACCTAGTATTTGAACTGACGAGTTATCTGGTAGCAGTTGCTCTAGAAAATCGAAATCCAGCCGTGTCGCAGTAAATTTAAAGCTGATCCCAACCTAGTTTAGGAAAAGTCTCGGAGGATTTTATCCGATTACGGCGAAGCTAAAGGGCAGGGTAATTGTTTGGGCAGTTTATGTATGTTTGTTTGTATATTCCACCATAGCTCTATAATAGTATGGTGTCAATAGATTCGTAATAATAGCCCAAGTAACATAGGCTACGCATTTTTATCAAAAGTTTTCAAATAATCGGGACATAGTTTTTAAAACTTTTTCTTGTTGACAGCCTCGTTGGCGCAGTGGTAGCGTATTCGACTGCTGCTCTTGAGGTTTTGGGTTCGATTCCCAGGTCGGTCGAAATGTTTGTATGACCTGCAAATATTTGTTTCGGAGTTTAGGTGTTTTCTATGTTTAATATGTATGTATTTACAAAAATATAGTAGTAGTACTTAAATATGAATTTACATCAGTTGCTTAGTACCCATAACACAAACTTTGCTTATCTTGGGACTAGATATCGTTGTATGTAAGACTAGCTGACCCACGCAACGTCGTTTGCGTCTCCTATTGTCCGTAGCGTGATAATTTTCCCCCGTTTTTGAAACATTCTTCATTGGTGCTCCGCTCCTATTGGTCTTAGCGTGACGATATACAGCATAATGATATAGCCTTCCTCGATAAATGGGCTCTAACACTGAAAGAATTTTTCAAACTGGACCAGTAGTTCCTGAGATTAGCGCGTTCAAACAAACAAACTCTGCAGCTTTATAATATTAGTATAGATATATATATATATTAGCTGACCCACGCAACGTCGTTTGTGTCTCATATTGCCCGTAGCGTGATAAATTTCCCCCGTTTTTGAAACATTCTTCATTGGTGCTCCGCTCCTATTGCTCTTAGCGTGATGATATATAGCCTATAGCCTTCCTCGATAAACGGGCTATCTAACACTGAAAGATTTTTTTCAAATTGGACCAGTAGTTCCTGAGATTAGCGCGATCAAACAAACAAAACTCTTCAGCTTTATATATTAGTATAGATGTATTTATTATATTCTTCTAAGATCTTATACTCATAATCAACAACACATTTATTTGGATAAAGACTAATATCAGGTATTATATTGATAAAAACTCTTTGACAAATAACTCAATAATAGGTACCAACTCTTAGCGTCTTATACTCGTGATAACTTCTAAACGAAATGTCCGAATGGGGTGAAACAAAAAGTATTTTACTTCTACATAAATACCCTTGATAACGTAATGCTTTATTTGGATAAGAATTAATATTACGATACACATTTAACGTAGCTTCTTTCTTCAGACGATTTAATATTTTTTTTGAACACAAAAGCGGTTATTGTGACTAAACCATGATAGTTAGATATATGCTCTCGCGGACTTTTTTGTAGATCTTAATGGGACCTACAAACCCGTAATACATGATTTTGTTCTATTGTCAATACTTTGGGCAGCGCACGCAAAAATAGGGTTTCGATTTCACACCTTGGGTTACAAAATAGCAATTTTCTTACGGATCTCTAATTTTTTTGAAAATATAGCCTATAGCCTTCCTCGATAAATGGACTATCCAACACTGAAAGAATTTTTCAAATTGGACTAGTAGATCCTGAGATTAGCGCGTTCAAACAAACAAACAAACAAACAAACTCTGCAGCTTTATAATATTAGTATAGATGTCTGAAATATTTCAGGTACTTGGGAACTATCTATAACGAAACTTGAAGTACCGACGCTGATTGAGCTGGGGAAAGATGCCGACTTAAGCTGCCAGTATGAGCTAGGACATGAAGATGACGAGACATCAATAGTTGTCAAGTGGTTCTGGACGCCAGCTTTATCTCCAAGTTATGACAAAATACTGATTTACCAGAGAATATCCGGGCACGTTCCGATGACTTTTAGACGTCGTATTTTTGGTCCGATCGGTATGTAATCGAAGCTTCGTAATCTTGTAGTATTACTGACATAATATTTTAATAGATCTGGGTAGAAATATTTGCGTCCCAAACGTATACAGACGTATTATGCATTTTCATGCAGACTTAATTCTAGCACGATCACCTATAGAGATGGGCCGTGTCCCGTGTTGCTAGTAGGTAATTCTAGGTAACGTTATAATGAGTGATACTGATAAGTAATCATTGGTAAATATTGATTTCATAGTTATTTTATAATACCTTACTTTAGTTAACTTACTTAAGTTAAACTTTTGTGCCTTTGTACTATAGCCTGAATAGATTCTGATGCAGAAGATGCCTTTAACGATGGAAAGAACATTCAACTATTATCGTTAACAATTTCTTTTTTTTGTGTTGATAGAAATAGTGAATGCCTACGTAAAATTCTAAAGCAATTATTAATTTCAGACATCAAAGGCAATGACTCAATCTCGTTAATGAGTATACATCCTTTAAGTTCAGGAGTGTACGAGTGTGTAGTGTCCAGTTTTCAGTCAGAATCACGTAAAAACGAAACATTGACTGTGATTAGTAAGTATGAATTAATTGATCTTTCTGAAGAAGCAGATAGGGCTAGATAAATATAAATACATTAAATAAGTAGTTGTGTTATTTTATTATCTAGGAAATAAGTCCTGAGATAATCACTGAAGTTAACAAATTGTGTCCCTCAAATACCTACATCTTGAAATAGTAATCACACTCACATTACGTATGTTAAGGTATACCTATAGAGATCTGATATCCAGATCGATTAATAGGATAGAGAGTTCACTTTTGTTTACTCACACACTTGCGTACTACAATATCTCCCGCATACTTGGTTGGTCTCCGTTGAGACTGGCCACCCACCGTGGCCAGTCTGGCGGCTAGGAGTACATCATCATCATATAAGGATATATTATTAACAAAAGCTTGACTAAAAACTGTACCAAATCGTGTCCAACATCCTAGAATAAATACTATGTCACATTGCTCACTGACCGCTTGCTTTCTTTTTAAATAATTCTAATACAACGACGCGTCTTTTAAATTAACCCAGGTGGAGGCACAGGCCCTGTTATAAAAATTAATGAAATCACAGAGGAGAGTACAGAAATTAAAAAGAAAAACGAACTAATGAAAATAGAATGCACCGCGGAGGACGTAGCGCCTCCACCAAGTCTTGCAGTTTCTGTTAATGGGTTAGTATTGACAACAAAATTAATACAGGAAATAATAGAACTTCCTAGCTTTGTGATTGAGGCTATAAGTACTTTTTACTGTTTATAGTTTTTTTTTTATGGAATAGGGGTCAAACAAGCAGATGTATCGCCTGATGGTAAGCGATTACGGCCGCCCGGCGCCACCCGCAACAACAGAGGCATCACAAGTGCGTTACCGACATTTGGGGGATGGGGAGGGGGATGTGGGAGGGGTTGGGGTATGGATCTCCGGTATCCTCACTCACTCGGTGAAAAACAGCAAAAGAGCTGTTTCACACACACACTCCCATCGAGCCGGCCTATGCATGCCGAAACGTGGCTCTCCCACGGAAAAATACTTCCAGAAATTACGGTAGAAGTGGCGTTAACATTTTTTTTGGCTGCGAATCGAAGAACATGCATTACTTCGTGTGGTGTCGTATTATGGATATGGGGTGTCACTTACCCTGTTCATTCTTTGGGTATTGTAAGAGCAGGCTAAGGGAGCAAACACAAGGAAATCTTTAAACAACATCGAGATATTACGTACTACGTACTAGAGGAGCCACTCAAAACCAATTATATGTTCCGTTTATATTTGAATTAAAACTAAAAAGCGCTGCAGCGCAGCCAAACAATAATTAGTAGTCTAATCCTACAGTATTAACAAGCAGCGCTCTATCGCATTCGAGCTGTAGTTTCCTCGCGAGCGAAATGTCATAAGCGCCGTGATTTTCATGGCGCTTACGCGTTTTGGCCAACGAACTGTTGCAAAGATTCGCTTTTATAGAGTAAGCGCCAAACAAGAAAGCAGAACGGATAAATAGCTTTATACCTACGAAGCTTTATTAGGAAATTCACTTTGAGTAAATAGTACTTCAATAGCTTTACCAGTTTCAGTTTTTTTGTAGAATTCATCGAGGTATAAAATATAAAAGCCGAATATTCAATTTTTAAATTATACTTTAATGATAATTTAAATATAATTATTGCAAAAAAAATGTTATGGGTTATTTACGAAGCAATTTTTAACAACATATTATTTTTCCTTATCCAATTAAATACGTTAAATACGTTGTGCATTTAACGTCAGTTAATTCTACCTAAATATCACTTCTGTATGTTTTACTCTAAGTACTCTATGTCGAATGAGGCAACAATGGCGTCTTAAAATATTTTGTTCGTATTTAATTTTAAAACAATTATATCTAGTTAATTACTGGTGAAAAGTTATTCCTTTGTTTTTCTCCGTATTCCTTGTATTATTAGTGCAATATCTCAAGACACAAAATGGCATAATTCACGAGTTTTAGAACGTTTTTAAATTTAAACAATCACACGCTTAAGCCACCGCTTCATCAGAGTGTAGCTAGCAAGCGACTGAAGGAAGTGCGGCGCATGCGCCGCAATTGCATGGAACACCGCACTAATGAGTGGCGTCTTCTCTATACATTATATCTCGATGTTAAACAAACACTATAGCATATCCACAGAACATAAAGAATAGGTAGAAATGTTATGTGTCATAATTTACAACGGAACGACTGTCGCCAAACTCAAACAAATGAAAGCACTATTATATTACTGCACACTACTAACGAATTGTTTTGATTTGATGTTTTTATTTGCTCAAAACTAGCCTACAATACATAAAGTCACACGTATGATAATATATCTTATCGCGTAATTTTAACAGTTATTTTGCCATAGCGTAAGAAGAACTTACAACATTTCGTAATCTTGAAAGTAAGAATACTTCATTGCAAGCTATTCAAAAACAGATGGCGTTATTTTAAATGCACGCAATTATAACATTAATCACTATAAGAATAAATTCGATATTTGTGTCATTCTTCGATATTTACCGCTACTCGCTTAGTGTTGAGGCACATATTACAATACTATCAATAATATCGATACCTAACTTTTGTTGTTAGGACGGAGCAGAATAAAAAACATGAATTGAAGGATATCTGAGGAGGTATTTTTTTTTTATTTTTTTTTTTAATTGTCGACCCGTTGGTATAGTGTTTAGCGATCCTGACTACTGAGTCAGAGTTCGGAACAGACAGAGAGACAGACAAAATTTAAAAAAATGTTATTTTGGTATACGGCCCTTGCCTGCAAATTTCGCAGAGAAAAGAATCACGCTTCGACATAAATGGGCCGGCTCGACCGGAGTGATACCACGGCCTCACAGAAAACCAGTGTGAAATGGCGCTTGCACTGTGTTTCACTGAGTGAGTGAGGATACCGGAGGCCTATATCCCAACTCCTCCCCCTCCCCGCCTCCCAAAGGTCGGCAACGCGCTTGTGACGCCTCTGGTGTTGCGGGTGTCCATGGACAGTGGTTACCGGGTAGTCGCTTACCATCAGGTGATGCTCGTTTGCCACCTGTTCCGTAAAAAAAAATTGTACCGTATACCTACACATGCAGATGCATTTAGTAAATATCGGATATAAATATTTAATATTACAAACAGACACTCTTATTATATATATATATATATATATTCTTACTATATACTTATTTGTATAGATATTCAATGGTTAAAACAAGTGTTTTTCTTTCAAGGTCACGTAAACAAACAAGCAAAATTTAATATTTGTAATTATTATAGTAAGTAAATGTAACACGTTTAAAAGTATGCAAATCGATAAAGTTAACATCCTACCTGGCTACATCACTAATCGAGTAGAATAGAAAATACGAGAATAACGTTGAAAACTGATAAGACCCGATCATACCAGATTGAGATTTATGTGAATGGGATAAGGAAGAGTTTAGCTGAAATCTCTAGTCAATTATCAGTTAAATAAAATTTTTAAGATTTTATTGATAAAACATATAAAATTGTACCTACAGATGGTAACAAAACACCTCCATTATCAATCTTTTTCCTTCTGCTATCATTTTTACACTGTAAAACAGAACAGTACTGCATTGTGGCGTAAAAAAGAACTTTCATTGGACGACCTATTCAACGCAGCGTTGTAACACGACTATGATACAAAATACCTACAACTCTTAAAGGTATGCGTTGCAACGCTTATCAGTGGCAAGCGCGCCACGCCTACTAGCCATTTCTACTTATATCTTTTTGTTTTGTGAGCATATCGACTGGCCAGCGGTAGTACCCTAAAACCTTCTTTCTGAAGAGAGGTGTAATCCAGCAGTGCACTGGTAAAAGCTGTTGATATTGATGAAACATATTACATAGGTAAACCTCTTAAATAGTATATTAATTATGACTAATTAAAATGTCATTTATATTTACAGACGTAACGTAAAAACGACCACAATAATAGAAGATTACAACCACGATGCGTTATATAAAGCTACCGCCAATCTCATATTGAGTGGTGATCACATACTCAATGGCGACAATGAAGTGCGATGTGAAATGTCTTTCTTTCAATCCAACGACACGGTTCCTCCATCGGTGGCTACTACGAAGTTTGTAGTTATTTAAAATAACTCTGAGACTGAGAAAGAACCGTGTCATAATTTCCTATTGAATCTTGTAGATGAAGTTGTTTGTTCTCTATTCCCTTGTTGTTTAAAATAAATGAAAATATACATGTTTAAATTTGAACCTTTGTTTTTCTATTATTGAAACGACCTATTGAAGTCTTCTGGTCAAGTAGGATAAACATCTCAACGTTAGGTTCACTTAAGTAGCTAGACTGAGGCGTTCATGATTCCTTCAAGTTCGAAGAAGTTTAAAACAAGAAAACGCCTAAAAAGTAATTTTTTCCCAATTTCATTTTATTACTGAAAAGTATAATAGAATTGAGAAATTAAGTGTAAATCTAAATATGTTTTTAAGTATTTCACGAATTTAACAATTTATCCCTTCATTTTATCTACAATTTATACAGTACCGTGAAACAATTCGTTACAAGTTTCATCCGGTAAAATAGAAGTTTTAAAAAAAGTCCTTACACATTTCTCTTATAACTGTTTTTCTTTCAACAACAAAGGCCATTTAATACAAAGAAAGATTTTTTTTTCTGAAAATTGTTTTGACTGTCAAAATTTGACATAACTAATGTCAGTCGTGAGTCGTCAGTCACAGAGTACATAAAGAAATAGAGCTTTTACTCGCTGGTATTATTTGGCAAGCAAGAAGTAACGCCATCTGTGAATGCGATATGCAACTTTCGTTTATATATGATATATATAGATATATGTATAGTTATACAACTATACGCTACACTGATATACCTGCGAGGGTATTTTATTTCGATTAAAACACTGAAAAATTTTAACAAAATATTTTATTTTAACTTTTAAAACATTTACAAAAATGTTGTTATACCTTATTTGGAATCATGTCCTTAGCATTACCGTATGAAAAAATCAATAATATTGTAAAAGATTGTTGATTTTTTTACAATAATTATGAATGAAAAACCTAGGAGCTAAATTAATCAAATATTCATGATTGATTTTCACATTTCATGAAGTCAAATTCTAAAAACATAATATAGTTTTAATCTAAAAGAATTTAATTGCAGACTAGAACTTAATAGTCTTAAACATAATCGGCTCTCTATTTGCAGACATCACATTTTTATAATATTTAAAACACAATTTATTTTAAACAAGGTGCATATTTGTAGGTGGCTAAAATATAAAGTAAGGCGATTATCATTTATGCAGTGGGAAAAATTAATATGCTAGTCCAATACAATGATACATTTTCCAATTAGTGCTCAATCCACCTAAGTATCCAATGACACTTAGTAAAATAAATAGAATTGGAAGATAAACAAAAAAATATGTAATTTTACTAATTATGATCATCCATCACAAATAACCTTTTTTTCCAATTAGTGTCCAATCCAGCTAAGTATCCAATGGCACGTAGTAAAATAAATACAATTGGAAGATAAACAAAAAAATATGTAATTTTACTAATTATGATCATCCATCACAAATAACCTTTTTTCCAATTAGTGCTCAATCCAGCTAAGTATCCAATGGCACTTAGTAAAATAAATACAATTGGAAGATAAACAAAAAATATGTAATTATAATAATATGTAATTATGATAACAAATAACCTTTTAATGAGATTAGTTGTGATCTCTTGATAAAATAAAGGCGAATATTCTTTAATTGAACGAAACGAACGAATTATTTCCTATATATAAATTTTCATTTATTAAATAATTTAATAAGTCCTGTAAAATTATTGATTTATTTAATTTTATAGTATAGCGACAGCACACATACAACACACTTTTAAAAATATTATCTAGTATGCATGGCCATACAGGTACACACAACATTCACCATTTGAGACAAGACATAACAACACAGTGTTAGAAGTAATAAATACAAAGAACAAAATACTACTTAATGATAAAATACAATTACAAAAAATATGTGTTATGATCACAAATAACATTTTAATGAGAATAGTTTTGATATCTCTTGATAAAATAAAGGCGAATATTCTTTAATTGAACGAAACGAACGAATTAGGTCCTTTATATAAGTTTTCGTTAGTTAAATGATTTAATAAGTCCTGTAAATTTGCTTGCTGTTCCTATTTTTCTTGAAGCTTCCATTAAAGACTCAAAAAGATTGTCAAAAAATAATAGTAAGTCAGCAGTTTCCTTACATTCTGGCGGAAGAATGCCTTTATCTGAAAATAAAAGAAAATGTTAAATTGCAGACATCAAGGAAAAATTTCATGAAAGACAATTTACGTTTTTAATAATTATCTATTATATGTAATTCTCGTGTCTCGTTGTTGCTCACAGTAAATGATGACTTTCATTGTTTTTTTTTATGTTTTTGCTGATGTGCCTAAGAACATCTCGTTTGGTCGAGCATGATTGACAAGAGCCGCAGACAAAGTTGCTTGCGTCAGCTAGTAATAATATATATTAATATTTTTCACCGCACCATGTACTTAAGAATTCTTCATAAGATGAATATGAAGACCCGGTACGGAGAATGGTGCGAAGGACAACGCGTGGTGCATTCTGTCGGGCTTTTGAGGTGGCCAGCGACTAGAGCTAAGGTAGCTCCCGATCGACGTCAAAGAGTTTTGTGAAATTAATTATTATTATATTATCTTACCTGCAAGGTATCCCATATTTGATGAAACTGTTCTGCTGAACACTTGGCTGGCATGTTTTACTTTTATTTTCGAAATACGTTGTGGAAGTACATGGTCGTCAGAGAGCTTTGGTATCAATCGAATGCCTTTATACGCTGGATTTTCTGAATGTAGCAATACTACATAATAATAAATATTTTCGGTGAGGGGCATCGAATAATGGTATTAATTTCTGATTGCTTATAATTATCACATTTTCAGTGCACTCCATTTGTTGTCTGCTTCTTGAAATATTTCCTCTGGTTTCATTTATTAATATTTTGAGCGCCTGTCGATTGTTCGTGCCTTGGTCACAGACTGTAGCCACTATATGGAGTCCAGCTTCTTGAAGACTTGTTATTACCACTTTTATTTGTGCAGCCACCTTTAGTAGCTGACTGAGAAAACGTATAGGCAACTGACTGCTTATAGTTTTTTATGAGTCACCGTATCATAAAAACCTGGGCATGGTCGGTAAATTCGGCTTTATTTTCATATCCACTATTCACGAAACCAATGATAATATCTTTCCTTTCATTATATGTAATATTAGCTTTAACAGACGCATTTCATCAAACAATAAAAAAAAAATCTTCATGTTTCATTCTTTTTGTTGTCTCTTTTAATTGGAGAAATATATTTCTATTAATAACTGGCTTTATGTTGGCCTGGTTTAATAATATTATCAATATTTGCCGAGATAGTAAAATTAATGATTTTCTCAAGAATTTATAGGCTTTTGGGCTTTGTTTGAGCAAAGCCGATGCCAACAATTTTTCTTCTAGAGTGAATCGTCTGACTTTTTCTTTTGTTGCAACCAATTTTCGATGCAGTTCTCTTTCGCTAGTGGTCATTTTCACACGTTTTACTAATCTCTTTGTATATTTTGTATTGTTAGTGCTTGAACCTGAAAATAAAATTGAAATTTATAAAATATTTGTGGATCTGTCAAAATGACTACTCTGCCTGATAGAAAGCATAAGCAGAATCCAAGGGTGGTGGTCACATTCAACAATACAACCCAACAGCATGGCGGCCTAGTGATGCTTCTGCATCATTGAGCCTCCGGTCTCACACTCACCAACGAAACACGACAGCACGAACACTGTCATTTAACATTGATCTTCTGTGCGAGGGCAGTGCCACCCCGGTCGAGCCAGCCCGTACCTGCTGAAATCAGCGTGGCTCTACTACCTCTACTACTACACTTTTACTTTATCTTTTTTTGTAATGATAAGCATGATAAATATTTGACTAATTTGACTGCACGTTTGGCCTAGTGGTTTAACGGTCACCACGCCGTTTCCTACTTCGCCAAGTGTCGTGGGTTCAAATCCTACGTAGGACAACACTTTGTGTGATCCACAAATTGTTGTTCTGAGTCCGGGTGTTCTTTGTGTCCGTTTCATGTATGTTTGTAAAGTCCCCCGCGACACAGGATTTATTCCTAGTGCGGGAGTTGTCTTTTTAAAAAAAAAAATGTAGAACAGACAAATATTGATACCCAGAACAATCGGATGATTAGAGCATTTGTATTATGATTCGATGTTTTATCACTGAAAACAGATTTATCTTTAACTTTACTCATCAACTAGCTGACCCGGCGAACTTCGTACCGCCAAATTTACATATCTGTCTCAGAGTAAAAATGTTCAGACAAAGTAAAAAAGTTCTTAATTAACCCCCGAAAAAGTGTAAGGAAACGAATATCCCTATTTTCTTTATGTCGCTTAATGTACAATCGTTACATCACTATAAAATTATTATATAAACACTAGCTGACCCGGCAAACGTTGTTTTGACAAAAAAAAAATCGTATAAAAATAGATGTTGGTCGATTCTCATACCTACCCGATATGCACACCAAATTTCATAAAAATCAATCCAGCCGTTACAGAGGAGTATGGTAACTAACATTGTGACACGAGAATTTTATATATAAGATTTTTAAAACAAATTTCATTTCCTTTCAATATCATTTCATTTCACTAATATAATAAAGCTGCAGAGTTTGTTTGTTTGTTTGAACGCGCTAATCTCAGGATCTACTGGTCCGATTTGAAAAATTCTTTCAGTTTTGGATAGTCCATTTATCGAGGAAGGCTATAGGCTATATTTTTTTTTTTTTTAAATAGAGATCCGTAAGAAAATTGCTATTTTGTAACCCAAGGTGTGAACTCGAAAACCAATTTTTGCGTGCGCTGCAAGAGTATTGACAATAGAACAAAATCATGTATTACGGGTTTGTAGGTACCATTAAGATCTACAAAAAAGTCCGCGAGAGCATATATCTAACTATCATGGTTTAGTCACAATAACCGCTTTTATGCTCAAAAAAATTATTAAATCGTCTGAAGAAAGAAACTACGTTAAATGTGTATCGTAATATTAATCCTTATCCAAATAAAGCATTATGTTATCAAGGGTATTTATGTAGAAGTAAAATACTTTTTCTTTCACCCCATTCGGACATTTCGTTTAGAAGTTATCACGAGTATAAGACGCTAAGAGTTGGTACCTATTATTGAGTTATTTGTCAAAGAGTTTTTATCAACATAATACCTAATATTAGTCTTTATGCAAATAAATGTGTTGTTGATTATGAGTATTAGATCTTAGAAGAGTATAACAAATACATCTATACTAATATATAAAGCTGAAGAGTTTTTGTTTGTTTGAACGCGCTAATCTCAGGAACTACTGGTCCAATTTGAAAAAGTTCTTTGAGTGTTAGATAGCCCGTTTATCAAGGAAGGCTATAGGCGTGATGATATATATATAGGCTATAGGCTATATATCATCACGCTACGACCAATAGGAGCGGAGCACCAATGAAAAATATTTCAAAAACGAGGGAAAATTATTACGCTACGGGCAATAGGAGACGCAAACGAGGTTGCGTGGGTCCGCTAGTGTATAATAAAAGGCGAAATGGAATCACTTCTAGAAAGACCTAAAGAATGACGAATTAAATCATATTATCATAAGTTACAAAGTATGTTTAAGTTGCTTGAGGCCTTACTGGGAGGATTTCATCTTACAATTAATTTTGACTTTAGCAAATCAATTTGATTTACGTATACCATACGGATGTAAAACTGTATTTGTTAATAGTATTTCAAATAAATTATATGGAAGTATCGAAAGGTATTTTAGCTTAATAAACCAAGTATGTGTACTAATTAAAACACAATACTATCTCAAACAGTTATTCCCTTGTTAGCCTGAATACTTTTAAGTTGTTGTTAAAAGTATGGGTCTTTGAAATGCTAAAGTGGAATCTTGTTTACAAAAAAATTATAGATCGAAATTGTTTGAGTGTGAAATTGTATAGATAGGTAAACATTTAGTATACAATTCTAAATAGTATCGCAATTGCATTGATACAATTATTTAACTGTAAATACAAATATGTACTTTGTTATTCAAATTAATGCAAGCATTTAAGATGATAATTTGAAATAAAATTGTTCCTTGGTATCAGAATTCAAAAATCAAAATGCAAATTCATTACATAAACGCATTTCTTTAAAATAAATTGTAAACCGATTTTCCATGAATTACCTACAATTACAAATGTGTATCTATGTTAAGTAGATATCAGTCTAAAAATCACGAAAAGTTATGGAAATGTTTCAAACATCTTCCATGACATAATATATGGTACTATAGATTTAAGATAAATATATTTTTTTATTTAAGTAATCTGAGATATAATTGTATAATAGGTACAAGGTATTATAGATATATTTAAGGTAAACATAACCATATATTATCGTGTACGGTACAATAGATTATAGTTTATTATCTAGTTCGTTACAAAAAAAATAGCAGTATTCGATTTGTTCAAAGAATTAATTGGCCTCGCGGTTGGCGTGTGCGACTGCTGATCATGATGTCTCGGGTTCGATTCCCGGGTCGGTCCAAATGTTTGTATGACCTACAAATATTTGTTTCGGAGTTTGGGTGTTTTCTATGTGTATAATATGTATGTATTTACAAAAAAAAAGTATATATGTATTTGTATCAGTTGTCTAGTGCCCACAACACAAGCTCTGCTTAGCTTGGGACTAGATGGCGTTGTGTGTTAGATGTCCAAAATATTTATTTATTTGATAATTACCAAATAATGTCACTGTTTCCTTAACGGAAGCCGAGTGTAACATGGCATATTATAAGGCTGTGACAGAAATAGTCTGCATGAAGTCACTATTAAATAGCATTTCAATCCAAATAAAAGAGCCAATAAAAATTGCAGATTACAATAATTATATTAATAGTAATATAATTATTGTAATCTGCAATTTTTATTGGCTCTTTTCTCTCCTAATATCAAATATCATCTTGTAAGGGAGCAAATCGCTAAAATTATAAAGGTAGCATTAATTACCTCACTATAAAACTAACCAGCTAATATAAATTTACAAAAGCGGTAACTTTAGAAGAGTTTCTAGATGAAAGACAGTCTGAATTTATAGTAAATTATGAAATAATTAGAAAATAAATTTAAAAGAAAGCAAATCAAGATTATTTAAGAGTATATTTCCATAAAATATAAATTTATTTCCAAAGAATATCTACAAAAGCCACCCGCAAAGTTACAATATTTTAGACTTTATTATTTTGGTTTGTTCAACTGCAACTCTAGCCTCTTAAACCAGTCCCAAATTATTTTTAACAGTAGGTTTTTCCAACTGAATGTAAGAAGTTGTGCACCTTGAATAATTTCTATGTTTAATAAACTCAAACCTTAAACGTTATCACTGAGTGTTTTTTTTGTTTATACAGTACAGTAGAATTTAGAGCATTTTAATATAAAATTTTAACAAAAAAAAAACCGAGTTCAATCTGAACCACTCGGGAAGCACCAGCTTTCAAATAAAAAAAGAATCATCAAAATCGGTTCACCCAGTCCAAAGTTATGAGGTAACAAACATAAAAAAATAAATAAAAAAAAATACAGTCGAATTAAGAACCTCCTCCTTTTTGAAGTCGGTTGAAAATGAAATTCAGGTGGCAACAGCTCGCATACTGGTTACCGTATTTTTTTTTTTTTTTTTTTATCATAATTCACAAAACTGATGTAAAATCTCACTTACATACTTAGATAATAATAAACATTACATTGTTGCTTCCGATTTACATCTACTAGATGTGAATCTAACATGCATTTACAACTAAAGCTAATAGCTAAAGCTAATTCCAGAGATTAGCCAGGACAAACAGACATACAAAAATTGTAAAATATGGTTTTTTGCTATATGTACCGTGTATACATACATAAGCATTTAGTAAAAAGTGGTTATTTTGTGGTGATGGGTGGTCGTTTTCATGAGTCCGTCGAATTGTTTTTATAAACAACTAGCTGAACCCGGCGGTGTTCCCCGCGGTTGTTGTCGTGCCGCGGGGTGAAGCCTTAAATCATCAGCTATCTATCAGTGAAATTCCCGGAAGTGCAAGCCGGAACAAACAGTCGGACATAGATTTTAAAAATGCTATTTTGGTAATGTACCGTGTAAACATACATATGCATTTAGTAAAAAGCATAGAAGAAGACGTGTTTCATTATACTCTGCGCCAATAATCCCAAAAACACAAGTACGGTATATTGCATTGTCTGCATTCGCAATGAGTTTGGTGATCACTACTCTTGGATTCTGCTTATGCTTCATATTGGGCAGAGTAGGGCACTTTGGTAACTCATATTATAAAAAAAGTAGTTCAAATTAATTGTTTAGGTTATCTCAAGGATTTAATCTAAACACAATGTAAGTTCCGCGAAAATTTGTTGTTATACAAATATATTTATTTTTGTTTGAGTCGTGACTAGATAAATATATAGCTTAAACAACCCTGATCAGTATAAAATGAAAAAGTTACTTACTGTCCTGCAGCATGGTCTCTGTTGCACTATAAAGAAGTATTACTATTTATATATTTAGATGATAATTGACAAACAAACACAAATCAACATTCCTAGGTATACAGGTCAAAGTTTGATGTTATTGTAGCGGATAAAAGTAATCAAAGCTCTAAAATTTCCACAAAGTACAAATATTCACCGGCCGGCGAAATGATTTGAAGAAAATTTTTGAAGTTTCGTTTGTTACATTTGAGTTGGTGACAAAATTCAAATTTCTACTAAATTAAATTAAAAATCTATATAATTTTTCTTTTTAATTAACAAATTATTATTTTTATCTTGAGTAAGTAACAACCAAAAATATTAGATAAATAAATTCAAGGCAAACACGAGTTACGAAAAATTAAAAAACTGTTTTTGTCTTTAACGAAGGAATCGAAAAACTACCAGTGCAGAAAAAAATTCAAATGTGGCTCAACAATAACGTAACTAATTTCAGAAGTAGAGCGATACAATAGAAGTTCGGCTGCTAGACCATGTTTAGGATTTGGTATCATAATTTTCGATGGTGGTGCACTCTCTATAACGCAGATGGGACTAGTAATAATAATGCTACTAAGTTAAGAATCTTTAAAAGCACATTGGTTGTTAAGTATTTACGGATCATCTTAAATTAATACTGCTATATGTTTGACAGTTACTGTCAGTTACCCTAGTACTTGTACGAAGATTGAGTACCCTGGTCGTCAGTTTCAGTTGAGTATAGTGTTCTGTGGTCGTCAGTCAAACGTGTTGATTTTTAGAGGTTAGGAATAGTTAGGATATGTGTGCAATACGTGCGCAATACAAGAAAGACCACGGTACTGTTTTAAAAAATGCCTAAACCAAAATTGTTTGATGATGACTCCGAGGATGAAGTAAGTCTTAAAACAGAAAATGAATATGCCAAGAAATACGACAAATGGCGCGAAAAGGAAGAACTTTATAAACGTATGTATTATTGATTGATTTTATCATTATTTTGACTGAAAAAACTTGAATCTTCCTTCAATCTTTGTTGTCATTGCCATATAATACCAAATAATTGGAATCTAATCAGTAAAAACTTGAATAACCGTATCTCTCTACAAATAACCATCTGGAAAAATTGATAACTTAGATTGATTGAAAATAAAACCATGGACTTGTCTATTAATGTTGGAGTTTTCGAGTTGATTAGATCAAATGTTTTTTCAACTGTAAAAAAAACAACAATCAAAGAACAGTGAATGTTCTAATTTTTACTAACATAAAAACAGACCATCAATATAAATTTAATATCCCTAAATCAGATTCAGGTTGTAGGTTTAATCCCCACCCAACACAAATATTCGCTGGATATAGGGCCCTTGTGATGAATCTTACTAGTAAGGATCTGGGTACCATAATAAAGGCATGAGAACCAGAGCATGACTGCATTATTATTAGTAGTATTAATAACTTCTTATTTTTTAGTGGAACAAAAATATGGATCTAAACCGTTGAACTCTGATGGGGAAGTGTCAACAGACAGCGAAGATGAGAGTGATGAGCCACCGGAGGTCTCTGAGGAGGCAGAAGTGCAGTTTTTAAAGACCTTGTCTCTACTGAAAACTAAAGACCCAAGGATTTATGACCCTACTTTTAAGTGCTTTGATGAAAGCGAGAAGAAAGAACCAGGTATGTTAACAAATTTTTAACACACTTTTATTAGCTTCATTCATATGAATAATACGGAAACTTTAAACATGATTTTGACCCCATCAAAACGTCGGATTAACTTGAAATTTGGCATACTTATCAAGGACCGATAACAATTTTAACAGTTAGATGGTGAAGCCACTTTGCGCCAAGACAGTGTGTCTTTTAGTTTTTACAAACTATAATTTTTGTATTAACTACCTACTGAGTAAGTTTACCAGAAGGCCAAACTGTCCTCCCTCTTTAGCAAATTATTTTTTTTTTGTTAAAAAAGACAATTCCCGCACTAGGAATAAATCCTGTGTCGCAGGGGACTTTAAAAACATACATGAAACGGACACAAAGAACACCCAGACTCAGAACAACTTTCTTGTTTTTTTTTTTATTTATTTATTAAGGCAATTACAACAGGTAACAAACAAGGCATTATTTTTTTAGTATAAATACAGGTTCAGTACTGATTGGTACCCTTCCGTAATCACACTTTGTGCATCACACAAAGTGTTGTCCTATTGGTGTGTGTGACGTGTGAGTGTAAGTGGGATTTGAACCCACAAAACTTGGCGAAGTAGGAAACGGCGTGGTGACCGTTAAACCACCAGGCCAAACGTGCAGTCATGTACTTTCTCATTGATATGTTTATTGATGTACTTTCTTTAGTAGCATCACCAGAACTTATTCTGAGTCAAGCAAACACGATTAGAGTGTCTATAACTCGTGTCCTTAGGTACTATACTACACTTTTTCCAGTGGTGGTTATTACCCTATCCTTTGAAAAAAATTAATACTTTAAATAAAATTTTGTTTTAGAAAAAGAAAATAAAGCAGCAACATTAACATTCGCTGATAGTGATGATGATGATGACGATGATGATGGGAACATATTTAGTCTAGAGAAGAAAGCGGAGATAGTTGACAACAGTCAGAATGAAAAGAAGACATCTGAGACGAAGGTAAATATTTATTATACACTAGCTTTAGCCCATTATTGTTATTACTTGAACGAAAATCACAAACTTCCATACTCCCATCCATCCCATATCTCCCTAAAGGGTGAAATCTATACTAATATTATAAACGTGAAAATTTGCAAGTATGGATGTTTGTTACTCTTTCACGCAAAAATTACTGAACAGATTTGGATGAAACTTTACAGTAATGTAGCTTATACATCAGAATAACACATAGGCTACTATTTGCCGCGATAACCGACATATACACGGGCGGAGCCGCGGGCAAACACTAGTTCCTAATAAGGGTGCTTACAACATAAAAAGCATTGGCTACTAAATTAGTGAATCATTCAGTTGGGCAAGTAATTTTGAATGTATAGTTCTCTATCATTATTATATTCTGTGTGCCTCGTGTCCTAGCTCAATAAGTGTGCCTGACACCCACGAGATGAATTGAGATGGTGACACTCTATCCATATCACTTACAAAAGACCAACCTAAAATGACAGCCTAATGATGCAGAAGCATCTCAATAGGCTTTCATGGTGTGGGTCACCATGCTGTATTGTTGCATTATCTGCATTCGCAATGAGTATGGTGACCACCAGTCCTGGATTCTGCTCATGCTTTCCATCAGACAGAGTCACTTTTACAGGCTCAGAAAAAAATTGTCTTATCCATCCATCACCACACAGAAGCAGTTGATGAGATGCACTGTGTGATTGCCACACTTCAGCATGAATGGGCTGGCTCTACCGGTGTGATACCCCACTGCCTCACAGAAAACCAGTGTGAAATAGTGCTTGCGCTGTGTTTCACCAAGTGAATGAGGATACTGGAGGCCCATACCCCAAACCCCGCCCTCCATCCCCCTCCCCATCCCCCAAAGGCCAGCAACGCATTTGTGACGCCTTTGGTGTTGCGTGTCAATGGGAATTGCGGAATTCGCTTAACATCAGTTGATACGTCTGCTCGTTTGTCCCCTATTCGATAAAAAAAATAGTTACTATGCATGTAATAATAACTTTAAATGTATGATTTCAGGAGGGTAAGATAAAAGAATACCTGACAGGTAAAGCAGAGCATATTAATGGTGAAGTTGAGAAAGACCTCGCACCACTCAGAGCTTTTTTCTCAGACCCCAACCTGAATGAAGGAGAAGCGTTCCTGAGAGATTATATACTGAACAAACGGTAAGAAAACATAACTGATCTTTCATTGCCTTTTACCGAGAGAGTGAGGTTACCGCTGCCCAAAGCCTCCTACTTTGAGGAGGAAGGTTCCATTGATCCTAAGTGAACACAGTTTAGATTATAATGAAATGAAACAAAATGGCGTAATATAATATTTTTGAAATCAATATCATAAAATGTTGCTCTCCTACTATACTTACCGTGGGAGTGCCACGCTTCGGCATGAATGGGCTGACTCGACCGGAGTAATATCACGGCCTCACAGAAAACTGGTGTGAAACTGTTCTTGCGCTGTGTTTCACCGAGTGAGTGAGGATACCGGAGGCCCATAACCCAACCCCTCCCCCCCATCCCCAAAAGACTGGCAACGCACTTGTGACGCCTCTGGTGTGGCGAGTGTCCATGGGCGGCGGTAATCGCTTACCATCAGGCGATATGTCTGCTCGTTTGCCTCCTATTCCATAGAAAAAAAAAACACCAGTAAGCGCATTCATAAATATCTATTCAAATAATTTATAGTTATTTGTTTGTAATATATATTTAAAAAATACCACAAAAAATTTGCCTGACACGCAACGCCATATAGTTTTCAAACTAAGTAGACTTAAAACATGATATTATGTTTAGAAAACATAGGAATGTATTTTGTTAATACAGTTGTAAAAACTTTATAAACAGAAATGACATTCTGTTAGCACCATTCTAAAAATATGATAAATACATGAAAATAATTTCTGTTATTTATAATCTGAAACATGATCTTACAGATATCTAGAAGAAGGAGATATCGGCGAGGCCAAGGATAAAGTGCGTGATGACGAGGACCTGGAGGCTGATGAGCAGAGGGTGGAAGAACAGGGCAAGTTCGAGAGAGCTTATAACTTCCGCTTCGAGGAACCCGACCAGGAATATGTTAGTTCCTTTGTCATGATTGATAGGAACTTCATTTACTTTATACTACCTCGGTGGCATAGTGGTAGCGTATGCGACTGCTATACTTGAGGTCTCGGGTTCGATTCCCGGGTCGAACCAAATATTTGTATCGGAGTTTGGATGTTTTCTATGTATAATATGTATGTATTTGCTATAAAAAACTATAATTGTGTAATTATATCACTTGTTTAGTACCCATAACACGACGATAGATGACGACGTTGTGTGTCGGATGTCTGAAATATTTATTATTATTATAGTAGCTGAATCCCGAAGTGTTACTCGCGATTGTTGTTAACAGGCAACGCCGCGGGGCGGAGCTGGTCTAAAAAAAAACTTAGCCTTGTATCATCAGCCAGTGAAAGTCCCGTTAAAATTGGTCCAATCATCACAGAGGTTAGCTGGACCAAACAGACACTTCAATTTTATTTATTCACTAGCTGACCCACTGACCCGGCCCTGGTAGTTTGGACACAAACGAAGTTGTCGTTTGTGTCCAAACTACCAGGGCCGGACCGTGAGTTTAGGGGGCCCTGGGCTAATACTACTTAGGGGCCCACCAAACTCTTTTTTAAAGACAACTCCCGCATTGGGAAAAATCATCCTGTTTCGAAGGGGACTCTATAAACATACATGTAACGAACACAAAGAACACTCAGATTTATAACAACAATTTGTGGATCACACAAAGTGTGGTCCCATGTGGGATTTGAACCCACAACACTTGGCGCAGTGAAAAGCGGCGTGGCGACCGCTTAAACCACTAGGTCTGGCGGTTGTTGATTATCAATCAAACAATTACTCAAATATTTAGGATAAAAATAAAATAATAAAATATTTAATTTGTATTTTAATAAATTTTGCCTTAGGGCTTAGTGTTTAATAAGTACAAACGTAATTAAATTAACAAATGATAAAGCAAACTTTCTGCACTTTGCTTTGGAAAATTTAATTTAATTTGCTTCTCACATTCTAAATTCTTAGTTAAATCAACATTTATGGACAAAACGGTTAAAAGCCTATAATTATATGCCATCACTCGGCTTCACAGCTTGTGATTAGTATGGTTAAATATATTTTTAAGATTGTATAGAAATTCAGGAATACGTCAAAAAGCTTCTTTTCATAAATAATTGCAAAAATGTCTACGCAAGATGAAATAAGTTTTTAATTAGATGCATTCGTTGACTAAATATTCATCCACATTATCGAGATAATAGCCGATAACCTTACATGTGTTTTCTAAATCAATGTGTTGCACGATATTTTCTTGCAAATCCATGAAAAAAATTTTTGTTTTTCTACATGTCTCATAAACTTGACTTCTTTGATTTAAATCCGTATTCAGTTTATCCAGTGCAACGTTTAGCGTGTCTATTTTAAACTTTTCTGCGCCGTTTACTGCGACTGTCTCTGTACAATTATCAGAATACTTTGATGTAATGTGTCTCTTAGTTATAGTAATGTGTCTATAGTTTATACTTAGTTTTTGGCTTTTTCTTTGTAATCCTTTAGCTTCTGATCTCTTTTACTGACACAATTAACTTAGATCCTACACAACCAGGACTCTGTATATTTTACTAATTGAATTAAATCTTTCAATAATCTCTTCCCAATTATAAATAAACAAAATTGCCAGTTTATGAAATAAATTTCTTGCTTCTTTTTAGAAAATCAGCTTTTTTCCGCTGAAACTTATCAAAATTTTCATAATATCATCATAGATTTAACAGCGTCGTAGTGGCGATACCATCTAGTCTGATTTAAACTTTTTAACATAAATATCAGTTTTATTAACCAAATTAACAATTCCTATCTATATGGGTTGAAGCAGAAAAGAAAACATATATTTTCACACTTCTCAAAAAAGTTTACGATTTTGGTTCCGACCTTCACAGATTCTTCATCAACTTGGGTAAGAGAATGCGCAGCACATGGCACGTCATCCGCAGATTTATTTTTTTGTTCTAGTATTGCTTCTACACCATTGTAACTACCCGCCATATTAGCAGCGTTGTTGTTTGACTGTCTCATTTTTTTTTGTGCGGTAATCCCCCCTGATATCACCGACTGGTGGCATTTCGGACTCGAACCGACCAAAACCGCACGCCACCTCGGGTACCAGGAGCCGGGGAACCAGGTGCACCCTTGAAAGGAAATCCCTAGAGCCTCGACGTACCACGGGCCACCTAGGTTTTGTAGATGGCCCTCTCCTGAGCACGAACCCCGATGTTCTCTTGCTACAAAAAAGCGCTTGCGCCTCCACCCCGGCCTGCTTCTGCTAGGGTGACAGGTGGCCTCATCTACCAGCCCCAGGCTTGCGCTTATGGAGGACGGAGATCGTTCTGCGACCACCGGCGCCTGAGTCGTTTGCGGTACTGAGCTCATTCCCGGGCCTGGTGGACCAGGAGAGTCCCACTCCACCGTCTCCTGCACGAGCATAATGAGAATCGCAGAAAGAGACTGCGGATTTCCACGCACTCTCGCTCCGTAACATGGCCGCAATCATGTTACCGAGTGAGAGAACCCCCACTCCGATTGCCGCCACGATATCGCGCCTCGGCTCCCCACACGCTGGACATTCTGCCAGCGTGTGGAGCGCCGTGTCCACGGTTTGGCCATCGCAGTGTTGGCACTTAGGCGTTGGCTCCTTACGGATCAGACACAGGTAATCGCCGAAGCATCCTTTTCCAGTGATCACCTGCGTCAGCCGGTATGAGAGGCTCCCGTGATGCCTCTCAAGCCAATCCTCCATAAAGAGTCTTAGCACCGCAATAACAGCGTGCCCAGCGCTCAGTTGCCCAAGTAGTTCTTCCATTCTTCCACTTTGACCTGACGGAGTTGGGATTTCTAATCTTCGATTTCTCGAATCTCAGGACACCTTCCCAACTTCCGTGCCTCCTTGAGCCACTAATAAAGAGCCGCAAGGGCTCTTGCCTCCAGGTCCATTGGTGGAGTGCCGGCCAGGAGACTTGCCGCCTCAAAAGAGATCGTGCGGTATCCCTTTATGACCCTGATGGCCAGCACTCGTTTCTGTCATTGCAATAGCGCGATAGTGCTGGCCCTCAGGTCCTCTACCCATACTGGAGCCCCATAAAGGGCCATGGACCGCACGACTGTTTGACTGTCCCCTGCAGTTATCCAGTGGTAATCTATTTTTTCCAAAAAGTCTTGTAAAACATTAAATAAATGTAAGCTAGTATGACTACCAGTTTTAATTAACGATATACATCTTTCGTACACTTTTCCCCGAAAACAGAATCGAAGTACGATAGTTAACTGAACATTATAAGGTAGCTCTGGGACTGAGAACAGAACCGCAAAAAAGAACAAAATTACGCTAGGACCTACTTCCCGCCACTTACCGTGGCGGGAATTCCCCCGTATTATAGACTCACTACTTTATGGACTGGTAGCAAGATATATGAGCCAAATATACTTACTATCGAACGAGAAAATACTATATGTGGGTATAATTAGCGGAACATGGTTATTATCACATGGTATTTAGAAATATTTTAAGTATTAACGTTAATCACGTAACATGAATAAAAACTATGTTATATTATTTAATATGTGAGCAAAATCGTTATTAAAACATTAAATCGTAACGTAAAATTGTTGAAGCAGTATCTACAACTCTAGAAAATTATGAAAACATACTGTCGTCCGTAAATAATCGACACGCATTATCGTCTATTTTATACTTTAACTTGACTTAGCTCGGGGCCCTTGGAATCCACGGGGCCCTGGGCTTAAGCCCAAAAAGCCATATGGTAGATCCGGCCCTGCAAACTACCATCCCCCGTTTTAACCCCAAAAGAAGGGTTGATTTCTAAAGATACATTATTAGTACACCTCCACACCGTCTATAGAGTATACATTTTAAATTTCAAGTCTCTTACTTCAAAAACATAGGACTTTCATACAAACGTCCAACCCCCGTTTTACCCCCTTAGGGGTGGAGTTTCGTAAAATCCGTTATTAGCGGATGTCTACACCCTATAAGGAACCCACCTGCCAAATTTCAAGTTTGTAGGTGTTATAGTTTCTGAGAATTCGTGATTAATAAGTGAGTGGTATTTCGCTTTTATATATATATATATAGAAGATATAGATTGGTTTAGTAATGAGCATTCTCTTAAAATTATATTTTCATTGATGGACGGAGTGAAGCCGCCCCTGTGCTACTGTAGTAGTGTGTGCTGTGTAAGTAGTAGAGCCACGCTGATTTCAGCACGAATGGGCCGGCTCGACCGGGGCGGTACTACCCTCGCACAGAACATCTACGTAAAATGACAGCGATCGTGCTGCCGTGTTTCGTTGGTGAGTGCGAGACCGGACGCCCAAATAGTCTAGTCAATAAGTTCCATACTTGTTGACTAGACTAAAAGATGCAGCAGCATCACTAGGCCGCCATGGTGTGGGTCGCCATACTGCATTGTCTGCATTCGCAGTGAGTATGGTGACCACCACTCTTGGATTCTGCTTATGCTTTCCATCAGGCAGAGTAGAGTCATTATGGCGGGCCATACATAAAAAAAAAAAAAAAAAAATAAGCCTCCTGCAAATCTTTCCACTTTTTCTTTTATTTTGGAGCCATTTTTTTCTGATATTTCTTTAATCTCGTCTTCCCATCTCTTTTCACTTCCCTTTGAGGCTTTTCAATTTTGTTGTTTGATCGTCCATGTATTGTCAATGTATCTGGGTAACTGTCCTGTCCATCTCCATTTCATTTTCAATGCATGTTCTAGAGCGTCCATTACTTTTTAACCGACTTTCAAAAGGAGGAGGTTCTCAATTTCATCGTTTTTTTTTTTTTTATGTATGTACATCGATTACTCCGTCAATTGTGGACCGATTTTGAAAATTCTTTTTTGTTTTCTTTCTTATATCTATACTAGCTGAACCCCGCAGTGTTACCCGCTGTTATTGTCGTACCGCGGGTGATGCCGCGGGGCGAAGCTAGTCTAAAAAATTAGCCCAAGTTATTTATATCATCAGCTACCTATCAGTGAAAGTCCCGTCAAAATCGGTCCAGCCATTCCCAAGATTATTAGCAGACTAGAACAAATAGACAGACAAAAAAAAAAAAATTGGTATATGTATGTACCATGTATACATATGCATTTAGTAAAAACCGGTTATTTTGATATTACAAACAGACACTCCAATTTTATTTATTGTATAGAAGATTTATTATTTTTTACTTTTTCTGAACCTCTTATATAATATAATTTGCAGCTCAAACGTTTCCCCCGCACCATGAACTACATCCGTCCAAAAGACGACCGTCGAGCTCGCAAGCGTACCGAGCTGCGCACGCGCAAGGAGGAAGAGAAACATAAGAAGATGGAGGAGATAGCGAGACTCAAGGCGCTCAAGCTGAAGGAGATACAGGAGAAGCTGGCCAAGATCAAGGAAGTCACCGGGAACGAGGAGTTAGCTTTCAGGGTACTGTTTTATTCTTAACTAGGTGAGCCCCGCGGTACCACAATCGCGGGTAACGCCGCGAGGCAAAGCTAGTCTAAAAATAAGTAGCCCAAGTTACGCCTTAGATCATAAGCTATCTACCAGTGAAAATCCCGGCAAAATCGGTTGAGCCGTTCCAAAGATTACCCGGAACAAACAGACAGACAGACAAAAACTGTAAAAAAAAAATGGTTGGACAACGTCATAACGAAACATTGATGAATGATGAGAGATAGATGCGGCGCTTCGCTTGCACTTCAAACCTTAAATGGAACGCCTCAGAGCGAGGTAACGTAAAAAAATATTCTGGTATATGTATCTGGTACAGTGTGTATACATACATATGCATTTATTAAAAAGCTGTTATTTTATGATTACAAACAGACACTCCAATTTTATTTATTTGTATAGATGTATAGATAAATTGTCCACTGCTGGACATAGGCCTCTGCTTAAGCCGCGCCTCCACCGAACAAAAGCTGGCAACTTTTGTGTTGTCAATATGTATTGGTGATAAAAGTTTCTGTAAAGCCAACTCTCCACCAAACAAAAATTTACAACTTTTGTGTTGTCAACCTTTTTTGTGTTGTCAAATTTCGGTAGCAACGCACTATACTCTGTCCATTCGTTTATTTTCTTTTTGACAGTTCAAGAAATTTCGAAATTAGTGACGCCCTCACACGTTACCGATTCGATTTGAAATGAAAAGCGATTTTATTTATGAAGAACTTTCAATCGATTTAATTAAATATTTTTAGTTTAAATATTAATTATTCCTTTATTAGTTTTTATATTATGTAAGAAATAAACAAAAATATAAATAATAAATCAGTAAATTAGATGAATGAACAGAGTTATTATTCTTTACTCTGGGTTTGATCCCAAATTCCAAGATTTCGACATAATTCCTTGCAAATAATCAATCTTGGAGTCATAGATACTATTTTTATTTCCTTTTCAACCGACTTCAAAAAGGAGGAGGTTCTCAATTCGACTGTATTTTTTTTATTTTTTTTTATGTTTGTTACCTCATAACTTTGGACTGGGTGAACCGATTCTGATGATTCTTTTTTTATTTGAAAGCTGGTGCTTCCCGAATGGTCCCATTTAAATTTGGTCCAGTTCTGACATGTCATCCACGACAAATCCATATATATATAAAAGTCTTCAATTTGCATTATGTATATACGCGACAAATTAACGAATAACTCAATATTCCCGTATGGTCCCATTTAAATTTGGTCCAGATTGAAGTCGGTTTTTCTTTTTGTTAAAATTTGTGATTATTTTATTAAATTTACAGAAAAAATACTTACATGAAGTCAAATTATTTTTATCATATGTTATGCACAGGCCACTTCACTAAAATACCGTCACCGTCAATAAAGTACGACATTACTGTAGTACATTATTCCGAAAAAAAACGGTAATTTATAGGCGTGAGCTGTCGAAAAGAAAATAAATGAATGGACAAAGTATAGTACATAGTCTACTGTAACATGCTGGTCAGACAGACGGGTTGGTATAGGGTTTGTGTCAAGTGTTCCTTCTCTTTGCAGTCATGGTTTCCTGATAGTTTGCTCCCTTAGTGGCCTCTCACGACACCCAAGGGATGAATAAGACACTGACACTCTGTATTCCTAATACTATTTTTTTATAAAAAGACAACTCCAGCACTAGGAATAAATCCTGTGTCGCGGGGGACTTTACAAACATACATGAAACGGACACAAAGTTCGACCAGACTCAGAACCACAATTTGTGGATCACACAAAGTGTTGTCCTACGTGGGATTTGAACCCACGACACTTGGCGAAGTAGGAAACGGCGTGGTGACCGTTAAGCCACTAGGCCAAACGTGCAGTCAAAATAATTTTACGTGTATTTATTGTTGTACTAGCTTTTGCCAGTGGCTCCGCTCCGATATCGCGGTGATTCCTCAAACTGACATAACTTTTTCATTACGAACCGATTTAGATAAAACAACACGAAATGTTTAGTGAAGCAAACCAAATCAGATTAGTGAAAACTGCATTCAAATCGGCTAAGCCAATCCTGAGATTAGCGCGCACAAACGCACAGACAAAAAAAACTAAAAATCATTGTTTTGGGTTCTATTGCGTTCATGAAGCCCCCCAATAATAGTTTTTCTGATATATCTTCCATGTACAGACAGTGACCAGTTACGATTTTATTATATGTATTGATGATGTATTCTAATATATTTTTTTATTGTAAATATTTAGGATGAGGATCTACAGAGTGAATTTGACCCTGAAGAACACGACAAGAGAATGAAAGAGATCTTCGATGAGGAGTACTATGGAGATGCTGATGAACATAAACCTGTCTTCCCAGACCTTGATGAGGAGTTGGAGATCGGTGAGGAAATGCTTGCAACATGTCAAGTGTTGAATAGATTTTCACACTGATATTAAAAAGGCGAAAGTTTGTGTGTTTGTTCGTTCGTTACTTTGACTGTCTCGGTCGCGCAGTGGCAGCTGTGCTTGAGGTCTCGGGTTCAATTCCCGAGTCGGACCATATCCTACCAATATTATAAACGCGAAAGTTTGTAAGTATGGATGGATGGATGTTTGTTACTCTTTCACGCAAACACTACTGAACGGATTTGGATGAAACTTAACAGTAATATAGCTTATACATCAGCATAACACATAGACTACTATTTGTCGCGATAATCACACGCGGGCGGAGTCGCGGGCAACAACTAGTGTTTGTATGATCTGCTAATATTTGTTTCGGAGTTTGGGTGTTATCTATGTATAATATGTACGTATTTACAAAAAAAAAGTATAAATGTATTCTATAAGTCAATCTAGCTATCATAAAACAAGTTCTATGCTTAGTTTGAAGTTATATGGCATTGTGTGTGAAATGTCCGAAAATATTTATTTATTATTTATTCATTTATTATTATTTTCCTATACATTACAGAGAACTGGGATAAATATCAGCCGGAACAAGCTGGAGAGGGAGCAGCCGAGGATGATGAGGGTCCATATTGCGAAGATGAAGACTTTAATGTATGTATCAATCCTACTAATATTATAAACGCGAAATTTTGTATGGATTGATGTTTGTTACTCTTTCACGCAAAAACTACTGAACGGATGAAACTTTACAGTAATATAGCTTATACATCAGAATAACACATAGGCTACTATTTGCAGCGATAACCGACATACACGCGGGCGGAGCTGCGGGCTACAGCTAGTATGTGTATATAACTTTCGGTTCACTCATTTTTATGTAGATTTGTTCAACAAATTCAGATAATTTATTTATATAAATGATTATGTCAAAGTTAAAAAGATTGATTATTCTATCTTTTTAACTTTGACATAATCATTTAATAATAATATAAAATAGAGTTAATAAAATTGTTATTAGTCAAGTTCACATGTATTTGTTAGGTACGATAGTGGAAAGGGGACATACGCATTTCTGATAAATTGTCCCTTAACAGGAATAGGTAGTTATCAAATATTGTTATGAAAAAGGTTGCACTAAAAAAGACATTGAGCCCTTTTTTTAACTTTCCATTTGCAAAATAAGGTCTGAAAACCATATTTGTTGAAGACTTGAAAGGCTAGGATGGGGAGGGTTTTTGGCATATAAGTATTCACCCTACACATAAACCCTATTCTATAAATAAGTAAAATGGTTTAAGAGAAAAAACCTGGATGCGTCAATATCTGCCATCTTTATTAAATTCAGATTTAAAAAAAAAAAAAAATTGTACCGTGTCACTCTCACGACTAATACTAATCTATTGACACGACTTACATAAAAAGATGACAAGGCGTTTAGGCTCTAGGGCGTGTCAAAGAAATATACATACATACACTCTAAAAACATAACCCTCCTTATTTCGCAGTCGGGTAAAAAGCTAAGTTACAATGTCTACTTTTAAACCCTCAGATGGACGCTGACTACGACCCAAAGACAGCCCGTGATAATCTTCTAGAGGAAGTTAAAAAAACACTTCAAGGCAAGAAACGGAGAAATAGAAAGAAGAAGTCCAAACTAGCCCAGCTTTTGGAGTTAGAGAAGCCCAAGTTCATCCCAACAGTGGCCGAAAAGAGTTATAACGAGTACATGGAGGAGTATTACAAGATGGACTGCGAGGACATCATCGGAGGAGATCTGCCAACCAGGTTCAAATACAGGCAGGCCGTACCTAATGATTATGGGTTGACTGTCGAAGAGGTAAGGGTCTTATATATTTGTATTTTAATCTATTCAACAACACGTAGGAAAGCAGGTTTTTTCGTTAGAGCATGTATACCTGAAGGGGCAGCTGAACGGGCGGAAAGCGTGATCGGATGTTTATGCAGGTGTCCATGGGCGGCGGTAATCGCTTACCATCAGGCTATACGTCTGCTCGTTTGCCCCCTATTACATAAAAAAAATTGTAAATTGACTCAATATGACTTAATTATTTAATTGGTCCCAGTTGAATCCCTATAATTGAGGGCCGGATAATCGAGTTTCTACTTATTAATTTATTTTTATATCAAAACCATCAGATCCTGCTAGCAGACGACAAGGAGCTGACTCAGTGGGTGCCTCTGAAGAAGATCCTGAAGCACCGCCCCGACCACGTGGAGAAGGGCGACGCTAAGACTTATGCTCAGAAGGCAGCAGATGACAAACTCAAGAGGAAAATATTACCCAGCTTGTTCAGAGATTTGCCCGAGTAAGTTGTGTTCAAACTGTTCAGATGTTACTGCGTCATTAAGCCTCCGGTCTCCGGGTCTTCCTCAGAGCAGGGCGCCTGTGACCGGCTGCCTGGGTGGTTTTTAGTGGAATCACCACATACCTGGCTCCTCAGTGCCCGAGGAGCCGGAGATCCGAAGGGATTTTCCAACACGTCAACAAAAAAAAAAAAAAGGTCTTCGGTCTCTCACTCACCATCAACACATATGTTGTCACTTTAGGTTGGTCCACTGTGAGAGGGTAGTACCTCCCCGGTCGAACCGGCTCGTTGCAGAAATCAGTGTGGCTAGCTACTTTTAAAGTAGTACGATACCCTGATCTGAGCGAGTAATGCTAATGCAGAGTTGCCAGTTTTTTTTTTGTCAAATCGGAATTTTGATACTTTTTAGTGAAAAAAGCGGGATTCTTTCGTCAAAAGCGGGACAAAGTAAAAAACCGTATCTAATCAGATATTACGACGAAAAAAAAAGTCGTTCGCAATATTTTTGTTTGTCTGCTACATCATCCTTGAAAGAACTAGTGCCAGGTGCCATTTACTACTCAGACACTACCGGTAACAGTAGCGCCTTTAATTTGTTTTTTTTTATTGCCGGCCAATTTTATTCACGATAAAGCACTACGGCTAACTAACTAACTTTACATTCGGTGTCCGGACAGCCCTCGCGGGACATTTCAATATTGTTTCTAAAATCAGGACGTCTGGCATCGCTGCTTTCAACCACGTTTGTATAACTAACAAAGTTCTCGTACACTCGGTTAACCGTACTAGGCCAGAACTAAAGTCGTAACAATAAATACAAATGTGTATATAGTTCATACATAAATAACAAAAGAACACTTAATCTGTTTCCAGGAATCCTGACATAGTAGTACCTATAGAAGAAACCAAAAAGAAAAAGAAGAAGAAAAAGAAGAAAAACAAAGAGACAGAAGTAACAGCGACAAACGAAGAACAAACAACGGAAGATCAAGAGGTGAGTGAACAACAAACTAATGAAGAAACACTTGAGGGACAACATGAAACTGAACCTGAAAAACCTAAAAAGAAGAAAAAACATAAAAATAGAGATAATACAGAAGAGACTGTTACAAAAGAGGAACAGATTAACCCTGTAGAAGATGAAGAGTTAAAACCAAATAAGAAAAATAAATCAGATGGATTTGTTGTTGAAGATGTACCAATTGCTGGGTCTAGTCAAGAAGATAATGGAAGTACAGTTGTGAATAATAAGAAAAAGAAAAAAGATAACCATAAATCTGAAAATATGAACAATGATGACTTAAATAAAGAAACGAAAGATCAGCCTTCTAGTAATAATCATATAAACAAAAAACCTTCGAAGAAAGATAAAAATCGAAAACGTAAAGGCAATTTTACAGAAACAGAACAGCCGGGTAATAAGAAAACTAAATTCAATAACAAAAATTCCAAACCAAATGGCGGAATTAAAAATAAAAGACCTGTTAATCCTCTTGTTAATATATCTGATGAGAGGCTTAAAGCGTACGGGTTGAACCCTAAGAAGTACAAGAATTTCTTGCATTTTAAGAAATATTAGTATGTACTGGGTATATACTATTATAACTAGACATCGGATTATATGCACTATCAAAATGAAATATGCATGCAAATATGCACTAAAAAAAAGGCGAAATATGCTCAAAATATGCACAATCAAAAAACATTAATATTGGTTTCCATCGTGTTAATGTTGGTTCTGGAGGTAGTGCTACGTTTGGTAGTTGCTCTTTTTATGCTTGTACTCGCAATGGTGCTTTGTAAAACACTTTTTTTGTAGAAGAAATGAATTTATTGACTATCCCGAAGTCGTTTTTGATCTCTTCCGCAACTCGATGTTATCCGTGGGCTAGACAGGTGATGTGAAGCGATTTTGGGTAGAATACTTTCAGTTTGTCCAACTCTTTCATCAAATTTGGCGCACCGTCAGAAACAAAAACACATTTTCTCGTGTATAAACAAATCGGGAAATAGTGTTTTGATGGAATCATTCATGACCCGGCCGATAGTTGAATTGTTTTTTCTAGGACCTTGCAAGCAACCAAATGGGGAGTGGCTCTTTAGATAATTTTCCACGTATAACTACTAAAATAAGCACTGTCAATGAAAAAGTACCAAAATATGCAATAACGCTAAAAAAATAGCATAGTAATAATTCGATGTCTAATTATAACTAATTTTTTACATGTAAAAATATATATGCGACTATTGTAAGGTGACTCGTTATTTTTATTCATTCTGTACTAGTTGTTGCCCGCGGCTACGCCCGCGTATTATGTCGGTTATCGCGGCAAATAGTAGCCTATGTGTTATTCTGATCTATAAGCTATATATATATATTACTGTAAAGTTTCATCCAAATCCGTTCTGTAGTTTTTGCGTGAAAGAGTAACAAACATCCATCCATCCATACTTACAAACTTTCGCGTTTATAATATTAGTATAGATTAGGGAATTAATGTAGTTTTTGTATCTTTTATCTGTGGTAAAAGTATGAAGATATGATTGCATACTACCAATACTAAATCTTTTAAATCCTGAGTCTGATTTCTCCTGTCGGATAACCATCCCATCGGATTATGAGAGAGAGAGGGAACAGAGAGTGCACTTATGTTAGTGCACACACTTGTGCACTAAACTATCTCTTGTGTAGTTGGCTGATCTCCGTTGAGACTGGCCGCATAGGCCAAAAATGGGCAAGGAGTACATAATGTTTCAAATAAAAATTAAACAGAAAAATATCTAACAAGGCATAAAATGAATTTACTTCCTGTTTTAGTATGTAGATCTTTTAAACTACTCAACGGATTTTAATAAAGTTTTCTAATAGAGAGAGTAACTGGCTGCGTCACGCAGTGTTACCGCTGCTATCGTTGTAGCTTTAAAACACAATCTACAGGGTGCAGCTATGTGGAAACTTATTTTATAAAATATCTGTAATTATTGAATGAAATTGTACAGTGTAAATAATAACAATAAATGTGTACATTACTCTAAATTTTATTTATTGTTTTAACATCTGTTGAATTTTTAAGACAATAATGGTTGAGATCACGGCAAATATAAATAGCCTAGGATACCGGATACCCAACTTATGCAGTGGCAGTTGTGTGTTCTGAAAAGAGGTGAGGAAAATGAAAGGGAAACTTTTGGTAGAGAGTTCGCATACCTGTGTTTCCTTGGCGTTGAACTCGACCAGATTCTCACTGTCCCATTGAGATGCGGCTTAGAACCAGGTCGAGCTCAGCGACAAGAACCTGTCGTTTTTGCTCAATGTCTGCTGACTTGGCTGTAGGGTGTCCAAGATATCGCATGGGCTCCGTCTTGTCGCCCAGACCGTTTCTTCTGCATAGCAATGTATGTTGCTAAGAAGAAACGGTGTGGGTGATAGGACGGAGCCCTGAGGTCAAAAAAATACGTGTTGCACTGCCGCGGTAAAGCTATTGCTAGCATTTTTTATTAACATATGCAATTATAAGAGAGCTAGTTTCTCATTTAATATTGTTCAAAAAGTATTTAAATAATAGAGGGCGTTAGTGTACCTCGTAGTTGCGAAACAGCTTTAACAGATGGCGCTGACTGGTTTTTGTTTATACAGTTTTTTTTTTCTTTGAACATGTATAACTACGGGGCGCACATGCGGTGAGTGTGGCACTATGTGGCATTATAAAGATATGATAGATACCTGGGGCCCTAGCCAAGTTGCAAGCATTTCCAATCGCTTATCTTTCTGCAATCGCTGACGCTTTGTCTTGAGTAATTTTAGAAAGCGATAAGTTGGTAGCCATGTTGACACAAATGATTCAATCGCTCGTTCTACAATCTAGGTGGAAAAAACCTAAAATATAGTCTATGGTCTATCCATCGAAACGCTATAGTAGTCATGGTAACGTTGACATTGTTAATCAACAATTTTTATTGTTAATTTTAGTTGGCTGAATTTTAAAAAGTAATTAAAATAAGGCATAAGTTCTATTTGTAAATGGTTTATTATAATATCACAGTGTGAAATGTTGTTTTAACATTTTTGTGACTTGGAAACATAAAGATCCTGCTTGAGGATAAACTTACAATAAATGACGTGATACCTCTTCAGAATGGAATCTAGAGCCAGACAGAACAAACCCAGGGCAATTCCTCGTTTTATTGGAATTCATGGAAAGGTATGTAAATTATTACTTATTCTTTGTTGTATGAAAGTATCGCACTCTATCGCTTGATAATAACATTTAGTTTTCTACAACACAAAGCATATATTATACAACAGCTTACTTCGTAGACAAAAACAAGCACTATAAAAATTAATCAATAAGTCATCTATAACTTTTGTTGTACCCATGTAATATATATAATGGTGATAAAATTCATTTAAAAATTTACATGATGAGTCATATATTTTCATTGACTCATCTTCCACAGCTTTTAATAGTCCACTGTTGGACATAAGCCTCTCCTGTAATGGGAGACATTATTCTAGCAGTGAATGTTTAATACATAGATATGTTTTAATATGTGTGGTCAGACTAAAACCAAAAAGAGAGCCATAGCAAAAAGGGGTGAAGCTTTCAGGACTGGTGGTGGTCCTAGCATCAGGCAAACACTTACTGCTTTAGAAGAGAGGCTGTTGGGTTTGATTGCTGAAGTAGTACTGTACAACATTGTCCATTCTCTGCCCCAGATTATGGTATCTTATAGTCTGTTTGTTGTGACTAATCTACAGAATGAGTGGACTGATTTTCACATAACCGTTATTAGCAGGAAGGTACTTCTAATTTAATTAATTAATAATGTATTTTCAGCAACATCGGGGGCTGCTTGTTAACTGCCCCCTCCCTCTGGAGAAGTTTGATGGCATATCAGTCAGCAGCAGTCAGCAACACGTAGCCTAGTGTGTCCATAGCAATGACATTGAGTGAGTTCGTGGCCATAGAAAATAACCGGCTGCAACCAAAGGCAGACCGGCAAAAAACTTGGATGTGAGGAAACTGGAAAGGAGGCAATTAGCATCCCGAAGAATTGAAGTGAAAGATAGATCCAATTTTAAATGCACTGTATAACAGAATTTTAAATAAACAGAATATAATTTTTAATTGTTTTGCTGATATTTCAGAAAAAATAATAGAAACTTTACCACAGTTGAGACCATCATCATTATCATGATAATGATAGTGGTCTTAATTGTGGGTTACTAATCTATTCCTTCAGCTACATTAAAAATTATTGATAATAGAAATACTTTATGTCAATAACTACATAATATTTTGTAATGTTTCTACTGGGTAAATAAACATACACTGTAATAATAAAGCCATTTAATAATTGTTTTAACATCTGAGTAACAAATAGACATAGAAAATATAAAAAGTATAATTTATAATCAGGAAATTTGAAATAAAATACTTAAAATCTATTTTTGTGTCTTCTTTCTATCCATCACAAAAGTAATATTCCTATGTTACTGGAGAATTTCCACCCTGACAAGGACAGAAAATAATAGCAAAGTTTCAAATAACCTTAATATATACTATTCAATAAAGAATTCAGCATAGCTCTTCGATTACTTCACTTTGGTTACCCACAATCATAGCGGGTGTGGGACCTTACAAATTTATATCACCTTCATTGTAATGCTAAATTGTGTAATATACAACGTGCCGCTATATTATTGCCAACTTCATGGAGATGATAGTGAAGAACCCTGTCTCTGAGGAAACATCACTGTACTTTGAGAAATCCAAAACAGCGCTCAATGTAGTTACGGGCTCGCACATGCTTTTGAGTATAAAGTTCTTCCTTAGAACCTTGATCTGCATTGACAGTAGGTGTTATTAGCCAAGGACGTTGTGGATATCCAGAGTCACCTGAAAAAATAGTTTAAAAATATGTTACTCACAGGAAAACTATAGAACTTTTACTAAAGGTAATAGAGCCACACTGATTTCATTATGAATGGGCTGGTTCAAAAATGATGCTTCCATGGTGTGAGTCACCATGCTGCAATGTCAGCATTTGCAATGAGTATAATGACCACCGCTCTTCATTGTGCTTATGCTTTCCAATAGGCAGAGTAGAGTCACTTTATAAGGCTCGTACATAAAAGTAATTATAAATATTTTTATTGTTACAAATGCCAACCTAACAGCCACACTTGGTCATTATGTTGATTAAGTTCACACATATATGATTCAGCTCTACTAGAAGACCAAATATGTGAAACATGTGTAGCTCCAGCAAACTTTGCATTCACATTAAAAATTCACATACAATTACAAATCTGAAAATCAAATCAATATAATGAAGTGACTTATCAGTCTCTTACATGCTGTACCCTATAAATAAAAATAATCTACCATTTGAACGTTCAGTGAATGATATTCTTTTCTGTTGAAATATACATGCTCTTCAGTAATGGGTTTTACCAAAGCTACATGTGTAGTACAATCTATGCATCCAATTACACCAGGCAAACCAAATCTTCTTTAAATATACACTTTAAATTTACTTTAAATGTACACATTCATTTAAATATAGTTAGCTTGTTAAGTAGGTACTCACTCTTGTTTTATAGCTGTTCTCTCTTGTTGTGTTATTGGAAACCTAATCCATTTTGCCATGATAGCAGGGTGGTTTAAAGCATCAACAACTTGTCTGATGCACCGACTAGCTGTCCGTTGAGCATGATGCTGAGTGACACCAACAATTCACTGATAGGATCCTGTGGCTAGGAAACTAAGAGCGCGTAATACCTATAAAAACACAAACATTAAGAAAAAGAATGATAAAAATGCACCTGACAAAAGTAGTCAATACTGCAAAACAATCAGATTATTAACTTACCTACCTTAACTTTTAGAGGAATCTCGTTGGTTCCCTTTAGTGATTACTTGTTTTGGCGTTCTTGACAAAGGGCTTCGAAAGCTTGACTTGTCTATAATAGCCGGAATTGCTCCACAAATAAAGTGTCCGGCATTTCGCGGAATGTATCGTTGCACTGACGATTAATGTCTTTTTCTACGTCTAAGCTATACTTCCTCATCACGAGCGCACCACAACATATTTACAGTATGCATTTTAAAAGTTCTAATTATCTTAGCAAAGAAAATACTTCTCGGTGGTCATATTATACTGTTTAGCTGTCAAATAGACGCCATTTAAATAGCGATAACTATAGATATTTGAAATCGCTTAGTGATCGTTCAAACGCATGGATATCGTTTCGTTTGCGTTTGTCAAAAGTGGAACTTGGCTAGCGTTTGTATGGGATTTGGCGTCGAATTTGTAGGAACGAATGGAAACGATCACATTCCATTCCATCACTACGAACAAACGTCAACTTGGCTACGACTTTTTTAATGGAACTAAGTCACGTGATCAAAACAAAATATTAGCCAATGACACACGAGAATCTTATGCGTTAACGATTGCAGAAAAACGAACGCTTGCAACTTGGCTAGGGGGGCTGTATACCTTTAGACTTTTCTTTTTCTTCTTTTTTTTTTCACTTCGTGCGTGACAGACAGATTCGTTGATTCGTCGTTCGGAGCAGCTTGTCTCGATCCGTGCGAGCTTCGGGTGTCAAGTTTTTTGTTACGTTTTTTTTTTTATGGAATAGGCGGGCAAACGAGCAGACGTATCGCCTGATGGTATGCGATTACCGCCGCCCATGGACACTTGCAACACCAGAAGCGTCACAAGTGCGTTGCGGCCTTTTGGGGATGGTGGGAGGTAGGGGATTGGGGTATGGGCCTCCGGTATCCTCACTCACTCGGTGAAACACAGCGCAAGCACTATTTGACACCGGTTTTCTGTGAGGCCGTGGTATCACTCCGGTCGAGCCGGCCCATTCATGCCGAAGCGTGGCTCTCCCACGTTACGGAATTTCTGCACAAAGGTCCCAAAGCCCGCGATAAAAGCTATGCAATAGCTTAAAAATAGAGGCCGCGCCGTCGCAAAGGGCTCTAATGCAGCGCTGGTGCAGGAAGGTGGCGACTCGGTTGCAGATTTTGGAGGGGCACGCGCAGCACGCCGAATGCGGGAAGTTAGGAGAGAGAAGTGAAAAATGCCAAACCCTATCAAAGGCCTTGGCTATGTTGAGGCTAATGGCCAAAGAATCCACATGCCTATCACGAGCCTCACCTCAAAGGTGTGTGACGTGCGCTAGGAGATCACCTGTGGATCGATTACGCCTAAAGCCATATTGCAGATCATTTAGAAAGGATTGATCTTCCAGGTAGTGGACCAATTCCTTGTTGATGATCCGTTTGAGCACCTTGCAGAGAATGGAAGTAGGGCAGTTATTACAATTATCGTCATATTGGGATGGGTTGAACGTTCGCCTCTCTCCAGGCCTCCGGAACAATTCCTGAGAAATATGACAGGCGACACAAGCGCGTTAATACCCGAGACAACTCTGGTGGGCAGTTCTTAAGAACCACCGCTGCGCTGGGATACCGTCGACTACACTGGCTATCCGGAAGTCGAGTAACTGGAGTGAGAGAAACAGACGATAACCAAACTCAGTCTCTCTACTCCGATCACGCTTTCCGCTCGTTTAAATGCTCCTTCAGATATATATGCTCTAAGGTGAGAACAGAGTAATGTTAAATTGGTAGATTTTCCAACAAGTAAAACAATAAATCCTAGCATAAATTTATATGAAAAAGGTGTTTAATACTACTCGTATGTTAGTCTCAATACATTCTGCCATTCAGGCATGCAAAAATTATTGTCTTAAATAATTAGTCATGTTAACATTAATTAATATTACAAGTAAAATTTAACAAAATAAAAACCGACTTTAAGGTTTGACTCGATTTCTCTTGGATGCCATCTCACCAGATCTTAGTGTCCTTATTATGGCACCACCGTTGAGATATCTCCTTTCCTTAAAAAAACGAATCATTAAAATTGGTTCATAAACGACGAAGATAAGCGCGAACACACATAAAAAAAAACATATATGGTCGAATTGAGAACCTCCTCCTTTTTTGAAGTCGGTTAAAAATGCAATTGGAGCAAATGAATTCAAAGTCATACATAACTATTGATTTATTTATACATTAAATTAATGCGAGTTAAATGCCATTATTTAGTATGAAAATTTTAAATGTTATAGCGATAAATAGAAGAAAATAAAAAGTCAAATACTTCTTGAATTGGTATTTTTTAATTTTTAATATACTCTGGTATTTTATTATATATCATCGGACCCATACCCATAATGCTTTTTTTAATAAGGCTGTTTTATATCCTCCCTGAATAAGTGCATTTTTATATCTATTTCTTAACTGTGCTAATCGTTTACTAGTCTCTGACATCGTGGAAAACGAGTTCATATTTGATAAAACAAATAAAGATACTTCCAAAATATTTATAGAAGGAAAATTTAATATTTTTAGGGACATAAACACGGGCACACAATTGTCAATCATTTTTAATCCAAACATAGATCTTATGCAACGTTTTTGAGCTTTAAATATACTTTCTCGTTGGTTACAGTTTCCCCAAAATACAATGCCAAATCTTAGAATTGATGATACTAGTCCATTGGTAGGTATGCTCTCAGAAGAGTGTTTGTATTCACTTTTCTTGAGAGACTATAATGTAAAGCAGCTAGCAGATTATATAATTATATCTCTTTGTTTATGTGATTAAAACGAAACATATATTTTATGGATTAGTACGAAAAGTTGTAGTATTTAAGTCACTTACGAAATACAACTCATTGTAACTTTTTTCGAATGATTATCGAACCTCAATTTGGGTGCTTTTTTGAAGCATTGATCTAGGAATTCTGTAGAAAATATTATCTCGTGGTAGAAATACCGTAAGGAAATTGGTAACACTATTCTGTATTGACAGAGAGTTGACAACTCCTTCCAGTCTCTTTTTCGGCGAGCGTTGTGAAAGGAACAGGTGATTATTCTTTGAATTGTTAATGAGAAAGTGCTTTTAATTAAAATAAATGTGTATACTCGTAGGATTCAATATTTATTCTTAGTTAGTGCTACTATTTGCGGCAAACATTAGGTATATAGTGAGATCTAAATGGATTTTCTTGACATAACCTATGTGTGATTTTGCCTTTAAGTAGATCATGGCGATTTTATGTAGATCGTTGTGAGTGGACAAGAAGGCTACAGTAATGCCCCGAACATTGATTCCCAAGCGCATTAAAACTCGGGGAACTCTGCGTTTGCAACGGTTTGTGGCGACAAACTCCTCTAGAAAACTCGACTAACTGGCTTTTCTCGTGTTGATCATTCTATGTAGTTTTCAACCTCAAGGGTTTGTTGTCGACGTCGACAACTGAGCATAAGATTCTAACCCATATTTTCATGGCTTCCAGCTCGCCATCATGGTGAACAACCGAGTACCTTCGGTATTCTCAAAGACGTACGTGACGCCTCGTCGTCCGTTCGAGAAGGCGCGTCTCGACCAGGAGTTGAAGATCATCGGAGAATATGGTCTGAGGAACAAGCGTGAGGTGTGGCGTGTCAAGTACACTCTCGCCCGCATCCGTAAGGCTGCCCGTGAGCTGCTGACCTTGGAAGAGAAGGACCCCAAGAGGTTGTTCGAAGGTAAGAACTAGATAATGATAGTCGTCATTGCACATGCTGGTCTGATGACTTTCAATGTGGTTTTAGTGATATACACTTGGAGAATTTGTTTACATGAGATTTGTCTAACCTCTGTTTTTCAAGCAAGCAGCAAGTTGGCGGTTCAGTTGTACTAAATATGTGCTTAGAATTATGACATGAGATGATTTATGAGAATTAATGTACTGAGCCTGTCTTGTTTCTATCAAGGCCGTAGATTTTAACCTTACTGGCATAAGTTCTGTTTTTTTTTTTGTAGGACTAGCATTGTAGCATGCGGCTCCACCTGTGAGTCATGTCCTTGTCAAGATATAATCGCCTATCGCCATACCAGATTTCTTTGACATTGGTACAGCTGTTTAGCTATGGAAGTGTAACATAAATACTTTTGATTATACAGTATTTTATTGTAGTATGATCCGATATAACACTTTTTTATACGAGGTAGTTACGTAGGTATGTTACACAGGGACGTTTCATTTGTTAAAAACTTGTAGAATTACAATGATGAAAAATATCTGGCAACCTCTTATCAGATTAAAAATGTTGATTTTCAATAAACTGACAATCCTCTGTAGACCATTCGTTAACCAAGTTGTAAAATCGGAGCTCTAATTTAAGCTGTACGATTTCAGGTAATGCACTCCTTCGTCGTCTGGTGCGTATCGGTGTGTTGGATGAGAAGCAAATGAAGCTCGATTATGTACTCGGCCTGAAGATTGAGGATTTCTTGGAGCGTCGTCTCCAGACACAAGTGTTCAAGGCTGGTTTAGCTAAGTCTATCCATCATGCCCGTATCCTCATCAGACAGAGGCATATCCGGTAAGGATTATTTGCAATATTTCATATTGCAACTGGGTATACATATATATGATAAAATATGTGAAACAAATTTAATAGTAAAGAACCTTCCCCATAATTCAAATAATCAAAAGGGTTTTGCTTCAAACAAAAGAAGAAAGCCACATTGAAATTAAGCATTAGTGTTTTAGTAGTGTATAGTAGTTCAGTTCATTAATTAGTTAACAATTGAGTGGTTGGATTCATTCACTTGTTGACTAATGTGAACCTACTAATTATGATTCTCTTAGAGAAAAATATGTTTTCCATAATCGAAATTAGGTTTCTAGGGGCCGTTAAAGTATTACGTAAGCAGATTTATTACTATTACTAGCTGACCCGGCGAACTTCGTACCGCCATATTTACATATCTGTCTCAGCTTCCCACAGGCAGTGTACAGTCGCGGACAAAAAAAAATCTTTTGAACTCAAATCATGCCAAGTTTCATTTGAATCCATTCAGTAGTTTCGGCGTGATGCGCGGCCAAGATACAGACAGACAGACAAAAATGAAAAAAAATACAGATTTGGCTTCAGTATCGATAATAGAGAGCCCTCCAAAAAAAATTTTCTAAATATCTTTAATGTACAGAATTGGACCTCTTACATTTTTATTATAAGTATAGATTTACCCCCCCACCCCCCTTGTCAGCAAAAGTAAGCAAAGCTCTCACCCCCCCCCCCCCCCCCATGCTTACGTAAACATTGTTACATATGCATTTTTTTTCTCAACATATTAACAACATGTGAGCCAACTTACTGGCCAGCTGATCCCAACAAAACGACCGATTTGAAAAAAGATATGTCAGGATTCAACAACGTCACATCATAACAAAACATTCATTTTAAATCTCTGTGCATCTACCATGTTTGTCTCTGCATCCCCCTAAGGTTGACTGGCAGAAAATGCCTACGGCATTAAGTCTGTGGAGGGAACAGGTGCTATGTCCCTCCGACACAAAGGGAGGATCCTCCGACCAGGCTAGGTGATCATGCCTGACGGGCCAACTGCCCAACGGTTGATGTTGGGATTGTGTATATATGATAATCGGGGCGAAAACTTTGTGACAGAAAGGCGTCTCCTGCCACTTTGGGAGCAGCCGACGGTAATGGGTTTATCGAAATGGGCTGCAACGCTCAAGAATCCGCCACCAAAAGATGAAAGCTTACCTTAGGGCAGCGTCCGCCTCTTCTTGACCTGGGGTACTGCAAAAGCAGGTGTCCACGACACGTCCTGTTCGAGTCACGTGGTTCACTTTAAAATAGTTTATTTCCTAGGCCTAGGCTAGGATAACTCAATCACACACACACACACAAAATATCGAGTATGTTCCTTCTTGTGGCTAATTGTTAACGATAGCACGGTCACCGTGCGCCGGCGATTTCTTCTCTTCTTCTTCGCGCCGATGCAGATGGCGCGGAGGTCGCGGCCAATGAAGGCTCGCGATTGGACTAGACGATGAGCGCAGTATTCACGCTCTGCCATTGGTCAAGCTTAAACTCCGGAAGCGGAAAACTTAAACGTCGGCTAGCCCATTCGATGTTTGGTGCATTGGCAGTAGTTTGTTTAGGAATGGAATACGATACTATTAAATTATAAATATGAATTTAATGGTTACGAAACATACCGCCCACCAAAATACACTTGTGTATTTTCTAACTTGAGAAAATTTAAAGAAACTGCGAATCAGTATCGAGAACCTGATTGCATACGAATAGTAAAGCTAGAGTAGAGTAGATACTAAAGTTACGATAAAACTAACTTACTAGACTAACGAATAACGGTAAAGAAACTGTGAATCAGTATCGATAATCTTGAATGCATACGAATAGTAAGCTAGAGGAGCTACTAAAGTTACGATAAAACTAACTTACTAAACTAACGAATAACGCATTTAATTGATGATGTTTGGTAAAGTGCACAGCTTGGCTAACGGCCTCGTTAGCTGAGAACCATCGACTGTGCGAACGGTTGCAACGCGCGCCACTCCGTCCGGGCCAGGGTGAAACTTCTCAACACGAGGCCAGTGTACCGGAACAGCGTTATCAGTTTTAAGAATGACAACCGATTCTACGTTTAAAGGTTTTGATTGTTTTGTCCACTTTGCCCACCGAGTAAGGGTTTGGAGGTACTCCCGCCTCCAACGATTCCACATATTTTGTCGAAAACGCTGTCTATGCTGCCAACGACCGAGACGATTGATATTGATGGATGTTAAGTCCTCATCAGAAACGGACGTCAACGATTCCAGGGTTAAGAACTGACCCGGGGCAAGTTCGTTTAAATCAGAACTCAATGAACAGAGGGACCACGAATTAAGCACGGTTTTAACGCCATCATGGCAGTTTTCACGATGAAACGATTCGATCATCACGTAGGCAAATTTGGACTCACGAGGGAGACGAGCGGGATGTTTCCATTCAATCTTCAACTCGGGTTTATCGAAATGGGCTGCAACGCTCAAGAATCCGCCACCAAAAGATGAAAGCTTACCTTAGGGCAGCGTCCGCCTCTTCTTGACCTGGGGTACTGCAAAAGCAGGTGTCCACGACACGTCCTGTTCGAGTCACGTGGTTCACTTTAAAATAGTTTATTTCCTAGGCCTAGGCTAGGATAACTCAATCACACACACACACACAAAATATCGAGTATGTTCCTTCTTGTGGCTAATTGTTAACGATAGCACGGTCACCGTGCGCCGGCGATTTCTTCTCTTCTTCTTCGCGCCGATGCAGATGGCGCGGAGGTCGCGGCCAATGAAGGCTCGCGATTGGACTAGACGATGAGCGCAGTATTCACGCTCTGCCATTGGTCAAGCTTAAACTCCGGAAGCGGAAAACTTAAACGTCGGCTAGCCCATTCGATGTTTGGTGCATTGGCAGTAGTTTGTTTAGGAATGGAATACGATACTATTAAATTATAAATATGAATTTAATGGTTACGAAACATACCGCCCACCAAAATACACTTGTGTATTTTCTAACTTGAGAAAATTTAAAGAAACTGCGAATCAGTATCGAGAACCTGATTGCATACGAATAGTAAAGCTAGAGTAGAGTAGATACTAAAGTTACGATAAAACTAACTTACTAGACTAACGAATAACGGTAAAGAAACTGTGAATCAGTATCGATAATCTTGAATGCATACGAATAGTAAGCTAGAGGAGCTACTAAAGTTACGATAAAACTAACTTACTAAACTAACGAATAACGCATTTAATTGATGATGTTTGGTAAAGTGCACAGCTTGGCTAACGGCCTCGTTAGCTGAGAACCATCGACTGTGCGAACGGTTGCAACGCGCGCCACTCCGTCCGGGCCAGGGTGAAACTTCTCAACACGAGGCCAGTGTACCGGAACAGCGTTATCAGTTTTAAGAATGACAACCGATTCTACGTTTAAAGGTTTTGATTGTTTTGTCCACTTTGCCCACCGAGTAAGGGTTTGGAGGTACTCCCGCCTCCAACGATTCCACATATTTTGTCGAAAACGCTGTCTATGCTGCCAACGACCGAGACGATTGATATTGATGGATGTTAAGTCCTCATCAGAAACGGACGTCAACGATTCCAGGGTTAAGAACTGACCCGGGGCAAGTTCGTTTAAATCAGAACTCAATGAACAGAGGGACCACGAATTAAGCACGGTTTTAACGCCATCATGGCAGTTTTCACGATGAAACGATTCGATCATCACGTAGGCAAATTTGGACTCACGAGGGAGACGAGCGGGATGTTTCCATTCAATCTTCAACTCGGATCCCGACCGCCTATCACCCACCCTGAGCACTCCTTGCGCATTCAGGAATGGGTTTAGCGTACGTATCTGCCTCGACACGAGAGTTCCAGCCTGCAGCTGTTGAATCTCGGTCGCGAAGCAACGATACTGAATGTGTTTCACTACAATCATAAGCGCGTTATGAAGCTCTGTACGATTTGATACAGGATTAGAGCTACGTGTACGTTTGATTCGAAGGAAATCAATGAATTTTATCCATACGCACAAAAGGCGTTGGATTTTGCGAATTGACGAATAACGGTCGAGTAAGGTATCTATGAATGTGACTGGAAAATCATCATGGGTAAGTAATGAATGCGGACTCTTTTCTTCTATTTCAAGTATGGTTTGATCCAGCGTTTCGACAGACCCAAGCCAAGAGATAACAGGTTGAGAAGGCCCAGAGGGGCCCGCCCACCATACACGATTGTTGGCAAAAACTGACGGAAGCTGGCAACGTGAAACTACGTCCACCGGATTATTTTCGGAAGCCACGTGATTCCCACGAACACCTGGAATGACATCAAGAATATGACCTACGTGGTTCGCGACGAAAGCCTTCCAACGTGAAGGGTGAGAGCGAATCCACGCAAGTTCGACGGTGGAGTCAGACCAAGCGAAGATACCTATGCAAGGAAAAACTGGTAAGTACAATTCCTTAACGAATGTCAGAAGATTAGCGAGAAGGACAACAGTTACAATAACAATATTACCACGACTAAACCTTCTGCAATATCACTGCACTGTGACCGGTTTATAACGATAGCGAGAATAACACAATATATCGATATGGTGTACCAACGGAGATTGATATTTGCGTTAACGTGTGTAAGGTTACCTATTCAATAAAATAATTAATTTTATTGATAGGTTGGTTCGTATAAATAACAAATCTACCTATATATGAAGGAACATAAACAAAGCGGGGGGAATTGCACTTCGGAGAAAATTGCTAACTAGTAGCCGATGCGAAGCGCAAGCGAATATGATTCTTAGGTAAACGACAGAAAGTCGATATTATCGAGTGAATTTTACCTAAGCACAATACGATAACCGCTTGTTTTGTTTAAGTATTTAATTTTGTGTGTGAAAAGTCGAAATACTTATCCGAAAAAACGTAAAAACACTAGCCCGGACGGAATATGAATTAATACAATATTCAAGGTATAAAATGATTCCGAGTTCGAACTAATGATACGCGACTAAATTGTATAGTGCATCTGCACTAACGTGTTAAGTACGGATATGATTCGAATTGTATGCGATATGTTTAACCAACGATTTTTAGTCGGGTTATACAAAATGCGTTTTTCGTTATGTTTACGAAATAAATGTATTTCTACACGGGGGTTACTAATGAATTCAAATAACCAATGTAATACCTATTATTCAAATATTCGTCTGCATTCGAGATCCGAATAAAGTTTTACTTTTAAAACCAAAAGGTCACTTTTAGTTTTAATGGCGGTTTTGTTGAAACTTAAGGAAAATTATCTACCTACATTAGAATAGTTGAATCATTATTGTTGAAAATTACAAATTTATTAGTTTAGACTGCTAAATAGTTATCGAAATCGTGTAGAAATAACTTGTGAGGGGGAATTAGACCGATTTGAATGAGTTTTGTGTCTTAATTCCCGGGTTTCGGCACCATAAAATGTGACAGAAAGGCGTCTCCTGCCACTTTGGGAGCAGCCGACGGTAATGGGTTTATCAAAATGGGCTGCAACGCTCAAGAATCCGCCACCAAAAGATGAAAGCTTACCTTAGGGCAGCGTCCGCCTCTTCTTGACCTGGGGTACTGCAAAAGCAGGTGTCCACGACACGTCCTGTTCGAGTCACGTGGTTCACTTTAAAATAGTTTATTTCCTAGGCCTAGGCTAGGATAACTCAATCACACACACACACACAAAATATCGAGTATGTTCCTTCTTGTGGCTAATTGTTAACGATAGCACGGTCACCGTGCGCCGGCGATTTCTTCTCTTCTTCTTCGCGCCGATGCAGATGGCGCGGAGGTCGCGGCCAATGAAGGCTCGCGATTGGACTAGACGTATGAGCGCAGTATTCACGCTCTGCCATTGGTCAAGCTTAAACTCCGGAAGCGGAAAACTTAAACGTCGGCTAGCCCATTCGATGTTTGGTGCATTGGCAGTAGTTTGTTTAGGAATGGAATACGATACTATTAAATTATAAATATGAATTTAATGGTTACGAAACAAACTTTCATTACACGATTCAGGATTAGTAGTTTCTTCGTTTCCTTCTTTACTCCGTAGTTCGACGTATCTTTGGTAAATGGCGCTGTAGTATGTTATGTTGTTGCGCTGTATGTGGAGGTCGCCACAAAATGTATAATTTTTATTTGGTAAAACTTGGATTCGTCTATTTAAAACGACATCTTTAAATGAAAAAGTTCAACTTTGGCGAAAGCGGATTGACTGTACACAATCATTAATTTGCTTTGCTTTACAATACCTACATCTAATCGTCAGTCACAGTAGATATGTGAATAGCACGCGGTAATTCCCCTACTCGGTTCTAAGCGAGTACTTTAACGTATACATTATTTGTGGGAATCCCCAAAAATGTGTTTCGTTTTCAAACCTTGTCAATGTGTGGGTTGCCTTAAGTGTAAAAAAGTAAATAACTACTGCTTACGTAATCACCATCTAGACCCCCCCGCCCTCCATGTCATCAAAAATAAGCAAAGCAGTTACCCCCCCGCCCCCCTATAGTGTTTACGTAATACTTGAACGACCCCCTATAGCTTATGTTGAATTTGCATATAATGCTGAACTCAAACACAGGTGAACGGTGAGAGATGGCCAGCAGCTGCCTGGTTCTGACTTGATATCCTAAAGACCACTTGACTCGCACTTGTGTGATCAATGTCTTGAAATGTTTATAAGCTCTCTTGAGCTCCACTCGGGTAATGTATAGTCTCACTGAATTAATAAAAATGATGCTAAGAAATTTTTACACACTGATTGAATGAGGCTACTAGAGCCTTCCTTCATAAATGCTTCTCCAAGTAATAAGACTGAGGGATTCCTCATGAAAGTTCCTTCAAACGGCAACAATCCACTGTAATAAAAGTATCTCCATGGTTTGCAATACTCACCATGAGGTGATTGTCTGCTCATTGGTATGGAGGTTAGAATCCCTTGTACCATGAAAACAAACCTATATCATTTGTAGGACATGAAATTAATAATTTTATAAATTTCTTCAACCAAGTTAAACAAGTTTTTTGTTGTTTAACTTTATTTTCTAGTAGTGAACTAAAGGTAAATTGTTGTTTACAGTGTCCGTAAGCAAGTAGTGAACATCCCATCGTTCATCGTCCGCCTAGACTCTGGCAAGCACATCGACTTCTCGCTGAAGTCACCGTTCGGTGGCGGCCGGCCCGGTCGCGTCAAGAGGAAGAACCTCCGCAAGGGACAGGGCGGTGGTGCCACAGCTGATGAGGAAGAAGATTAGACCAATAAACTAATTGTTTAACATCTATTTCTTGTTTTTATTTTTATCTATGCAGTCGTTTTACTGGAAAAAGTATGATGTGAAGTGCTCATTAATTTGATGCATGCCCTGGTAAAATAGTATTATCAAACTGTGCTAAGAGATTTAAGATTTGTAATGAACAATCTGGATGATACCTCAAAATGAGTGCGATTTGGGAATCTTGGGATGAACGTCGAAAAGATAGACATGTATTCTCGAGTCCCGTAGCTATAGGTGTGATCAGGTATTTGAAGTATTTGCCCGGCCGTATTTGAAGATCCCACAGATATTGATATAAATCTCGTACCTACCTAAGTGAATTCCACGGAGCAGGGCCAGCCAGACGAACGCGGTTGTTTATGGCAAGCCAGTGGCGAACCCAGGGGGGGGATATGGGGGATATATCCCCCCCCGAAATGTTTATGTTCGATAAAAAATGTAAAGTAACGACTGTTGGCGACGACGCGACGCAAATTGGTGCCACGATTCCTGTAGGTAACAACTGCAACACGTGAGCGTTTGTTTTCAACTCTATGAAGAGTGAAATCCTACTTGAGAAGCACCACAGGACATCGAGATGTTCCTCTAAACCGAAAAGAAATCCTTAAGGGGCGCGTCCCTAAAAACGCGCGAAAAAGCACTTGCAGTTTTGCAAAACACAAACAACTCAATTCATATTTGACACTAAAAAAAATATCTCAGTAGTTTAATAAATCAGTCTACGGATCTACCGAGTGACATTTATGAAATAATTCTTTATTTTTGTGAAAAAAAGCCGTAACAAAGATCAAAATCATCGAAATCGACCTTTTTAATTAGAACACTCTGCCCTATTTCGTGCTCTATTTTAAATGTTTTTTTTGTTATTTCGCGAGAAAAAACTATGGAGAAAAGATTTACCGGTTTAGTTTTTTATTAATTCTCACCAAAAAGCCATAATCTAAGGCTAAACATCATTCATTTTAAGCGACAAAAGTTCCATACATTTTAGTACGTAGAAATCGTCTCCCGTAAATTGCAATACATAAGTTTTATCGCGCTCAAAAAATTCAGTGCCCGCCGAATATTCAAGGTGACACCACGTCCGTTTGTAGTTTGCACTGAGCTCCATAATACGTAAATGACAAGTTTTAGGGTGGGTTGCCAGTGAATGTCGAATTGTAACTGTTAATTTGTATTCTTGAATTTAATTTAATTTTTTTAAAGGATAATTTCAAAGAAAAATATTAGTATTTTTTATTAACACAGAACTTATTTTTATGTTTTTTTTAACTTGCTATGTATGTATATATCTAACTATATTTGTTAAGACGGAATCTTGCAACTCAATTTTGCAGATATCTTCAACCGATTGTGTTGAATTTTTGTAGGCATATGTATATAGCGTGACAATGCTTTAATATGATGACATGGAGCTGATCTGATGTTGAAACTGGAAGGTGGTCATAGGAACTTTGTAACGACGGAACCTATCGAGTTTGGAGTCGTTTGATTTGTCTTGACGAGTTCTTTGAATGCACTTTGACAGACCGAAACACTTTGAGAAATTGTTTTTAAAAAAGTAAAAAAAAACATTTTTAATGATTTCTGTTAGAATTGAATAACTACTACTGAAATAATGAAAGACCTTAAAATTACAGTTTTATTTTTGACTGCATGGTTGGTCTAGTAGTTTAAGCGGTTGCCTCGCCGCTTCCTACTGTATCTGGTGTTGTGGGTTCAAATCCCACATGGGACAACACTGTGTGATCCACGAATTGTTGTTCTGAGTCTGGGTGTCCATTGTGTCCGTTTCATGTATGTTTGTAAAGTCCCCCGCGACACAGGATTTATTGGATATATACGGAAGTTGTCTTTTTTGAAAAAAAAACTAGCTGAGCCCCACGGTCTTACCCGCGATACTACACCAACCGCGGTTACTCCTTATATCATCAGCTACCTATCAGTAAAAATCCCGTCAAAATCGCTCCAGCCGTTCCAGAGATTAGCCGGCACAAACAAACAGACAGACAGACAAAAATTGTAAAAAAGGGTCCCATCTACATTTCATTCATACATGTCATTTCCATTATTATTCATCCCTTAAGTTCGAATTTAATCAATTGGTGAATTGTAAAATAATAGATGCCCTATCCCTTATATTATCTGATATCTGTAAAATCTGTAAAAAAAAAGTACGTAAGTAAGATTTATGTAGTAAAATTTAGTCAATATGAGCAATAAAAGCGTTCAAAATTTATAATTTTAAGAAACATTATGTTCCATTAATATAACATATATCATACAAATTTTATTTCATAACATAGCATTAAAATCCGTTGATTACTGTAAAAGATCTAAGCTGACAGATAGCGCGAGCGACTTAATTTTATACTGTGTAAAAATATATTATTTGTCCATGAAATTTATTAAAAATGAATCGGTACACTTGAACCCCATTCTCGGCCGTTGACGAGTTACTTACAGCCCGCGGGCTTTCCGATATGACTAAGATACATTGCGTGCTTTGTAGGACATTCTAAACATTCTTCAAAGGCGAACAGTTAATGAATATGTAACTAGAAGAAAAAAACCGAAAGTAAATTTATTAGTTGCCAGGGTTAGTATGCAACAGTGCCCGATGCGTTTGTGTGCATGTAAAATATGAATGTGGGTGTTCAATCACAAATTCCCACGCTCAAGGACTACAGTCTTAACAAGCTAGCGCGCTATAAATCAACGGGGCTTCATTTAATGTTTTGTGGTTATTCCGTACATTAACATGAGTTAATGTCCGGAATAATGATCGTTCACCTTTTTTTAAACGGTTTTATTTAGCTCACCCCGTTTGTTTTATTTGTTTATTATTCTTGGGTCAAATTTGGTAATTCAAATTTCACCCTCTTCCTGTCAACCGATTGATCTGAAATTTTGTATACACTTTGGATTTTGGTGACAATACAATTATGTTTATTCATTATCATTATAAATTCAAGATGGCCGCCGCTACAAAATGGCGGATAATTTATGTTTTATTAATCCCATCAATATGGGTATCAAATGAAAGGGCTCAACAAGCAGAATACAATATACTATAAAAAATTGAAATCCAAGATGGCGGCCGCTACAAAATGGCGGATAACGTAGGTTTTATCAATCCCATCAATATGGGTATCAAATGAAAGGGCTCAACAAGCAGAATACAATATACTATAAAAAATTGAAATACAAGATGGCGGCCGCTACAAAATGGCGGATAACGTAGGTTTTATCGATCCCATCAATATGGGTATCAAATGAAAGTGCTCAACCAGTATAATACAATGTACTATATAAAATTAAAATCCAAGATGGCGGCCTCTACAAAATGGCGGATAACTTAGGTTTTATCAATCCCATCAACATGGGTATCAAATGAAAGGTCTCAACAAGTAGAATACAATTTACGATGCAAAATTGAAATCTAAGATGGCCGCCGCTACCAAATGGCTGATAACAATTTTTTATCAATCCCACCAATATGGGTATCAAATAAAAGGGCTTCACAAGAAGAATACAGTGCACTATACAACCTCAATATTTAAGATGGGCGCAGCCACCAAATGGCGTATAATAATAAGATTTAAATTTAGAAATTGAATCTGTAATTTAGGTATCTGATTATTACTATGAAAAATTAAACCTAAAAACTTGAAAATAAAAAATATGTAAAAAAGTTTTTTAATTTAAACGGTTTTATCGAAAATAATGTACTAAAAAGTAAAAAATAAAAAAAACATTGTCTGATAAAAAATAAAATCGTTGGGCTCGTGTTTCCATCAAGTCAACTCAGTTTACGCTACGCCCAACGATTTTATTTTTTATCAGACAATGTTTTTTTTATTTTTTACTTTTTAGTACATTATTTTCGATAAAACCGTTTAAATTAAAAAACTTTTTTACATATTTTTTATTTATCTTACTCTCCAGGGCACCATACCCTCCATGGAAGACAAACGATGAATCGGTCTACCCACTAAACCCCGCGGCGGCCTACCTCGGCAGTCGGGAAGAGCTCTAGGAACGCATCGGCGGCTTCCGGCGGGACCCCCTGCCGTACCTCACGACATAGGTACATCCCGGGGTAACCAGAGTCACCCTCGGGGCAGATCGCTGTCGCGCCTCTCACCGCTTTACACAGTAAGAGTCGGAACACCGACCCGCCTTAGACAATACCCCCCGGCCGCACCGGGGTGTCACCGTTCTCGGGTCGTTTGCAGCGACAGCGATGTGGCCACAACGAACCTTAAGCGACGATTGGCCTCCTACGAGCGAGATCGACCATTTACCGATCCCGCTCTGCGGACTCCTTCTGGAACATCTTCACAGAAGGAGGCCTTCCATTCTCCACTACTCGCCAGCATTGCTACGATCAATGAGGGTGGGGACAGGTTTCGTCCGATTTGTCTGACCAGGACTCGACCCTCGGCCTCCCACGCAGGGCAGTCGTCCAGCTTGTGCTGGGCGGAGTCCCGGTCGGACCCGCAGTGGTGGCATTGTGTCGAAGCCTCACGTCCGAATATGGTCAGATAATCATCTAAACAACCGTGTCAGGAAAATATCTAAGTGAATCGGTAGGTGACACAGTCGGTTCTCTCTATCCAAGTTTCGAGCTCGGCAGAACGGCTCCGACAGCGCTCAGCCCTGGATTTCGAGCCGCGCTCGACGAGCCCTTAGGGCTTGCGTATGTGCGTTCCGCCGAAGCTTTCCGGGCTCATGATCCGGCGCCGTCTCTTCGCCGTTCCCACCGTCAGAACGAATTCAGTCGTAGACCATTGTGTCCATACGTAATGTTTAAAATATTATTTATTTTATACTTTGCCTAGGTATTCTATACAATGCCTAATGCGCAGCAGTATGCCGGTGTAATATCTACGGGAACAGATAAAAAACAATCCACTCAATCTGCACTGCACTGTTGGCCTAGTGGTTTATTGTATTTTCCTATTGCGTGAGTTGTCTTTTTAAAGATAAAAAATCTCAACTGATCCAAATGATTCAACAACAACAGAGTGGATCTGGGATGATCACTGTTCTAACCTAACCTAAACCTATAATCGTAGAGATTATAGGTATAGGTTTGGGTTAGTATAAATCTGAAGAGTTTGTTTGTTTCCTTGAACGCGCTAATCTCAGAAACTATTGTACCGATTTTAAAAATACTTTCAGTGTTAGATAGCCCATTTATCGATGAAGGCTATATATCGTGAAGCCAAGGGTTATAGGAGCGGATCACCAATGAAAAATGTTTCCAAAAAGTGAGAAAATTATTGCTACAGGCAATAGTCGTAGCAGACGCAAACGAGGTTGCATGGGTCATCTAGTTCTAAATAAAGTTGATTTTATGCAAACAGAACATGTTTCTAGGTAGGAGTACGTAGCTAGGTAGTAACATAAAATTAATAAATACAGCCCAAAACCTATTTATTTTACACATAGCCAATAATACATGAACAATAATTTTCTTTAATTAATATATTTCATACATTGCCGTATAATAATACCTGAATTATTCAGATTGCTGGTAACATATACCCATACTTAAATTCTTTATGCATTTTAAAGGTTTACAAAAGATGGTATCCCCCCCTGAAATAATTTCCTAGGTTCGCCACTGTGGCAAGCGGCTCAATGCGCTTATAATCCAGAATTGGTAGGTACCAATTCATTATTTTGTTACAATTATTCGTTGATTGGTGCATTTACATTTAGATAATATGATTTTTGACTCGCTATTTTAACGTTGGGAAGACTGGTGTGGTCTCAGTGTTCAGTACCGAGACAAATTCTAAAAGTAAATCAACAATTATTGCTACTTTTAACGTTGTTTGTTGTTGTTTAACTACATAGAATTAAAGTTCGAGCTTACATAATAATTAATTATTTACTAGCTGAACCCCACGGTGTTGCCCGCGGTTATTGTCGTACCAAGGGAACGCCGCGGCCGCCGCGTGGCGAAGTTAGTCTAAAAAAGTAACCTAGGTTACTCCTTATATCATCAGCAGGCTACCTATCAGTGAAAGTCCCATCAAAATCTGATTTGAAAAAATCTTTCAGTTTTGGATATTACATTTATCGAGGAAGGCTATATATCATCACGGTACGACCAATAGGAGCGGAGCATCATTGAAAAATGTTTCAAAAACGGGGGAAAATTATCACGCTAGGTACGGGCAATAGGCGACGCAAACGAGTGTCAGCTAGTTTTTTATATAAGTATAAATAAGTACGGCCAGGGCCGTCTTAACCTAAGCTGGGGCCCCTGGGCACACAAGAATTTGGGGCCCTTTTAGAAAGTAAGGAAAGCGTATTATACTAACATTTTTCTACTATGATCATTCATGATCATGGAATCATGTATGCTTTTAGTTTTTGGTAACAATTACAATAATGGTTTCTTTCAGGTTCTTTGTTTAAGCAAACCCTTCTATTTATTAACCAACTTCAAAAAAAAGAGGAGGTTCTCAATTCGACAGTATTTTTTTTTATGTTTGTTACCTCATAACTTTTTTGATGATTCTTTTTTTTTGAAAGCTGGTGCTTCTTGTGTGGTCTCATTTAAATTTGGTCCAGATTGATGTCGTTTTTCAACCGACTTCAAAAAGGAGGAGGTTCTCAATTCGACTGTATTTTTTTTATTTTTTTTTATGTTTGTTACCTCATAACTTTGGACTGGGTAAACCGATTTTGATGATTCTTTTTTTATTTGAAAGCTGGTGCTTCCCGAATGGTCCCATTTAAATTTGATCCAGATTGAAGTCTGTTTTTTTTTGTTAAAACTTGTGGGTAATTATTAAAATTTGTGATTATTACTACGTGGTCGGGCTCGACGAATTTGAGAATTAAGACTGTAGTCCTTGAGCGTGGGAATTTGTGATTGAACACCCACATTCATATTTTACATGCACACAAACGCATCGGGCACTGTTGCATACTAACCCTGGCAACTAATAAATTTACTTTCGGTTTTTTCTTCTAGTTACATATTCATTAACTGTTCGCCTTTGAAGAATGTTCAGAATGTCCTACAAAGCACGCAATGTATCTTAGTCATATCGGAAAGCCTGCGGGCTTTAAGTAACTCGTCAACGGCCGAGAATGGGGTTCAAGTGTACCTATTTATTTTTAATTCATTTCATGGACAAATAATATATTTTACACAGTATAAAATGAAGTCGCTCGCGCTATCTGTCAGCTTAGATCTTTTACAGTAATCAACGGATTTTAATGATATGTTATGAAATAAAATTTGTATGATATATGTTATATTAATGGAACATAATGTTTCTTAAAAATATAATTTTTGGATCGTTTTTATTGCTCATATTGACTAAATTTTACTGCATAGATCTTGCTTACTTACGTACTTTTTTCACTTTTTGACAAAAAACGACGCTAAAAAAGTATGAAACAAGTTTTGAAAAGCCGTAGTCACGTGTTTTTAAGAGTTATGGTACGTTTCTATTTTAATTTAAGTTTTTTTTTTTAAATATTTTGGTGTAATGATAATAATAATTTATATGCAAAGTATATTTTAAATACCTAACATAAAAATATAAAAAAAAATGAATAAATACGAACAAAGTCACCAGCAAATGCTAATAATACCTATATATATATTTGAAATGTACAAGTAACACCCTTTCCGATGATACCAAACACGGCATATTTATGTCAAATACATTTTTTAACACAGTACTTTATGTCGGCTACAGGGCGCCACATTAAATTGAGTGACGCGTCATATAGCCTATAAGCAGCGGACGATCAAGGCACTTCTAACGATACCTCATTTATCCAGTTCTAATTAGTAGTTAAGGAGCTATGAGGGAACAGATGAACATACATACATAGCCTGTCAAAATCATAACCCTCCTTTGGCTTTGCCGTGGTCGGGTAAAAAAATAAAAAAATACAGTTAATTTATAAACTCCTTCTTTTTTTTTCTCAAACAATTTCTCAAAGTGTCTCGGTCTGTCAAAGTGTATTCAAAGTACTCGTCAAGACAAATCAAACGACTCCAAACTCGATAGGTTCCGTCGTTACAAAGTTCCTATGACCACCTTCCAGCTTCAACATCAGATCAGCTCCATGTCATCATAATATATCATTGTCACGCTATATACATATGCCTACAAAAATTCAACACAATCGGTTGAAGATATCTGCAAAATTGAGTTGCAAGATTCCGTCTTAACAAATATAGTTAGATATATACATACATAGCAAGTGAAAAAAAACATAAAAAAATAAGTTCTGTGTTAATAAAAAATACTAATATTTTTCTTTGAAATTATTCTTTAAAAAAAATTCAATTCAATTCAAGAATACAAATTAACAGTTACAATTCGACACTCACTGGCAACCCACCCTAAAACTTGTCATTTACGTATTATGGAGCTCAGTGCAAACTACAAACGGACGTGGTGTCACCTTGAATATTCGGCGGGCACTGAATTTTTTGAGCGCGATATAACGTATTTATTGCAATTTACGGGAGACGATATCTACGTACTAAAATGTATGGAACTTTTGTCGCTAAAAATGAATGATGTTTAGCCTTAGATTATGGCTTTTTGGTGAGAATTAATAAAAAACTAAAACGGTAAATCTTTTCTCTATACTTTTTTCTCGCGAAATAAGAAAAAAAACATTTAAAATAGAGCACGAAATAGGACAGAGTGTGCTAATTAAAAAGGTCGATTTCGATGATTTTGATCTTTGTTAAGGCTTTTTTTCACAAAAATAAAGAATTATTTTATAAATGTCACTCGGTAGATTGGTAGACTGATTTATTAAACTACTGAGATTTTTTTTTTAGTTTCAAATATGAATTGAGTTGTTTGTGTTTTGCAAAACTGCAAGTGCCTTTTCGCGCGTTTTTAGGGACGCGCCCCTTAAGCCTTCTGACGTGTTCAAGAGACTTTATATAACCTGCCTCGTTGGTCTCGCGGTTGGCGTGTACGACTGCTGATCATGAGGTCTCGGGTTCGATTCCTGGGTCGGACCAAATGTTTGTATGATCTACAAATATTTGTTTCGGAGTTTGGGTGTTTTCTATGTATAATATGTATGTATTTACAAAAAAAAAAAAAAAAAGTATATATGTATTTGTATCAGTTGTCTAGTACCCATAACACAAGCTCTGCTTAGCTTGGGACTAGATGGCGTTGTGTGTTAAAATGTCCGAAATATTAAAAAAAAAAATTAAAAAAAAAATATATCATGAGGTCTCGGGTTCGATTCCCAGGTCGAACCAAATGTTTGTACGTTCTACAAATATTTGTTTCGGAGTTTGGGTGTTTTCTATGTATAATATGTATGTATTTACAAAAAAAAGTATATATGTTTTTGTATTAGTTGTCTAGTACCCATAACACAAGCTCTGCTTAGCTTGGGACTAGATGGCGTAGTGTGTTAGATGTCCGAAATATTTATTTATTTATTTTATTTGACGCACTGTAGCTCAAACTAAACTGCGTTTTTATACTAGATGCGTATCACTAGATTATACGGGCAAGTTCAACAGCCTCTCGAAACGCCCGGTTCCGAAAAAACGCTGTCGTATGTAAACAAGCCAACCGCGCGACACTCAGTCTATATTCGACGCTATGTATATTCACTTCAGGTTTATTGTTCTGTGCCTCAAGAAACCGACGAGAATGCTTATTTTTCGTAACACTGCCATTTTGCTCGTCCCGAGCATCGCTATTGCTATCACGATATTTAGCCAGGCGGTCGATATGCACTACTTTGTACAGATCCTCCCACTTAGTCTATGGTATAGGGACCAATCATATCGGGTTTTCTCGTTCCTGCTCGCGATGTCAACTGCGATTAGTTTCCATTCCGTTTTTAAGTTGCTGGTTTTCATGGTTTCGCATCTGTGAAACTATTTACAACCGTACAAGTAGTACATTTACGGCACCACTACGGCACCAATCTTGTACATCTTGCCGACATTTCTTGACACTAGGATGGCCTCCTGACGCTTTATTGTAAACTTCACGTAGAACGTTCGGCACCTTAGCTCTTGGCACAATTATCTGCAGGTGGAACTCTCTGCCGTAGGACTTCTCCCATTTTCGGTACAGTATTCCGTTTTGTAGAACTTAACTATCCCAGGTTTATATCTTATCTTTTTATTATATCTGTCTCTTAAGATACAGGCATTGCCTAGTTTAAGAGACGACGCTCAAATTTTTGGAATTGCAATGTGTAAAACCATTGGAACTTTAGCATATAATATTGTAAACATTTAGAGTTTATTATGTTTTACTGTTGTAAATATTTTGATCAATAAATCATTATTATTATTATTATATCATCCTGTGCTTACCATGTGATAAGTTTCAACGTCATCGCCCTGTGCTATCTTCATGGTTTCATTTTCACATGGTCCCGAAAGTCATGCCTTTTGATTCAAAGTTTGGAGTCGGAGTACATTTTCTCAGGGAGACATATTCTTTGCATTGTCTTATGATGTCACCTTTTATCTTGCTGTCATATTTTCCCAGATCACTGCCTTGGAACTTGCGTCTTATGTGCATCTTCTTTTCGCAACGTTTTCATTATTTTTTTCACCCTGGACATCTGCAAACTCTTTAGCGGGCAACTTAGCTGCAGATGACCTTTCTCACCATTCTGTAGCACATGATCCCAGAACCCCTCTTTAAAGGAGACTTGACTTCTTTTAATTTCCTCTGAGACTTAGCTTGTAGGACGACCGGATATCCTGTCGAACCGCTTCGACCTCCAGTGCGTGTGCCAGTGCTTCCCTTAGTGAGGCATGGTGCCCAAGCTTCACTGCAGCTCTAACCTACAAGTCCTTGATGCCGTTTATGAGAACATGCACGATGTTTGCATTTATCGACTTGCCGATAGTCGAAAGGATCGCTTTTCGTACGAGGTTCTCAATTTCCAATGCACATTGCTGCAGGCCTTTTCCTGAGTCTTTGGCTGCTATCTATCGCGTAGCTGGGAGCGGAAATCGTGTTTCAGATGGCGTTTCCCATATCTCTACTCTCTACTCTACTCTAGCGCTTCTAACAATTCTTTATTCTTTATATACGCTACCTGAACTAGGTAGTGCTTCTAGGACTGACAACGGTTGCTCCCTAAGCGCAACAGTAGTCTGGGGCAGTCAGACACTATTCATCACTCCAACCGCAATTTTTCCATGCGGCCCACATCTCACGACTTCCCGCGACATTCGCCAGGTCGTCGGAACACCTTGCGAGGGACCTACCAAGGGGAAACTTTGTGGCCCCATCGGCTTTCGTTTTTACGAGCAATGTGCCTCGCCCACTAACACTAAAGTTAGTTATTTTCTTACACAATTTATAATTACAGATGATAAAATAACATTAGCGATAGAGCATAATTGTATATAGCTCAAGCACATAATCTCAACGATGAATATTTAATGATTTTTCAACCACTACAATTAAGCGAATCCTAAGACAGATAAAATATTGGATTTAAGATTTAACGATCGTAAAGAAGGTGAAAGAGTCACAACTCTATTACACGCTTTCATTTTTAACCGAAGAAATATAAAAATTTAAAGCCTATATATTAATTATTTCGATTATTTCATATTTTGATGTACCTACTATATTTTTTTTAGAAAAAAGTGTACGAAAATTTATAGCGAGATCATATGTCTGAGATAAAATTCTCGGTTCCTCGGGGCCCCCTTGAGAATGGGGGCCCTGGGCACTGGCCCCGTGTGCCCTTATGGTAAAGACGGCACTGAGTACGGCATTAAGTACGCCTGTGCAACAATTATGCATGAAGACATAAATAAAGAAGTGCCTGATAATTTGGAAAGACTACAGTTTTTTTTAACAGCGTCTTGCAAGATCAATAATCTTAAAATTTAAAATTATATTTAGCGAGTAGTAAAACACTAACCTTTGTACGTGGCTCCGCCCGCGTGTATATAGGTTATTGCAGTAAAGAGTAGCCAATGTGCTTACTCAATAATCAAACTATATCCATGCGAATTTTATTGGAATCAATGCAGCGATTTAGCTCCAGAAAAGTAACAGACAGTTTCTTTCGAACCTAATATTGGTACGGATTCAGCCTAAACCGTTGAACTGATTTTAATGAAGTTTGTCATGGATATATTTTGATGAGGAGAGCCGACAGATTATTTTTACCACTATAACCGACATACATGCGGGCAAAAACACAGACAAAAGCTAGATCTATCTTCTAAAAAACTAAAGCCCAACTACGACAAAAAACGACACTGAAAAAGTATGATACAAGTTTCAAAAGCCGTAGTCGCACGTTACGTAGAAATAATGTACCTAACATATTAACAACGCGTGACTACGGCTTTAGAAATTTTGGATTTTAGTTTTAACTTTTTTTTATTTATAAAATGTTTTGGTGCCTCTAAAATATTAATTTCTTTGCAAAATATATTTTAAATAGGTGCCATAGAAATATAACAATTATCGAATAAATACGGACCAAGTCACGAGAAAATGCTAATAATATATATATTTTTGAAATGTACAAGTAACGCCCTTTCGAATGATACCAAACACGACCTATTTATCTCAAATTTATTTATTAATACAGTACTTTTATTTATGTCGGCTATAGGGCGCCACATTAGATTCAGTGACACGTCATATAGGTTCATTCTCATTAGATCCATTGACCAGATCCATGATGGATCTAATGAGAATATTTTTTCTCATTAGATCCATTATTTACTTCATCTCAAAATAATGGATCTAATGAGAAGTTTCATTCTCAGTAGATCCATTGACCAGATCCATGATGGATCTAATGAGAATATTTTTCCTCATTAGATCCATTATTTACTGTATTTCAAAATAATAGATCTAATGAGAATATTTTTTGTAAGAGTAAGACATTGCTATAAAAATGAATATTAGTAGGTAAAACAAATGAATATTATTATTTTGAAATCCTGACACTTGTTATGGTGAAAAAGTAAAAAAAAAAGAAAGCAATGAACCAGGAGATGGCAGAAGGCAAAATCAAAAATATTTAATCAAAAGTGAAAATAGGTGTGTTTGATAGATTAATTATCACCTGTCCACATTTTCAAATCAGGATCTAACGAAAAATAAAATCGTCATTGATCTGGCGAATGGATCCTCTGAATTGTACGAAAAAAAATTCTCAATCCACTTCTTGAAATAGGAATCTAATAAGAAAAAAAATTGTCATTAGATCAATCATGGATCTCGTCAATGGATCTACTGAGATTGCACCTTCTCATTAGATCCATTATTATGAGATAAAGTAAATAATGGATCTAATAAGAAAAAATATTCTCATTAGATCAATCATGGATCTGGTCAATGGATCTACTGAGAATGAACCTTCTCATTAGATCCATTATTTTGAGATAAGTAAATAATGGATCTACTAAGAAAAAATATTCTCATTAGATCCATCATGGATCTGGTCAATGGATCTACTGAGAATGAACCGTCATATGGTTAGCCTATAACCAGAGGACGATCAAGACGCTTCTAACGATACCTCATTTGTCCAGTTCTAAGAAGTAGTTAAGGAGCTGTGAGGGAACAGATGAACATACATACATACATAGCCTGTCAAAATCATAACCCTCCTTTGGCTTTTCCGTAGTCGGGTAAAAAATAAATTACCGAAATGTATTTAGTTACGCGCAACTTTCGATTGACTGCACCAAATTCGGTAATGCCTTGTTTTATGTGTTTGTTATTATCAGGATAAGGTTTGTATAGAAAATTTGAAGAAAACCAAAACTATTATAGTTTCTTAGTCCGCGAATGGCGCGAATATGGCGGTACTAAGTTCGCTGCGTCAGATAGTCTATTTCTATACGGAAATATTGACAAATGAAACTCATTATTATAATTTACATAGTATATTGGATTTGTCTGTTATATAATTTACCACAATGATATATAATATTCACAGTTTTCATTTTGTTCTTTATATTTTAAAATTATTCTACTTCCGTTTATAACTAACATAGTCTTTCAATACTAGTTAAGTTAAAATTCCCGTCGGGAATGGCGCCGTAAGCTGAAATCAGCGTTGCCAGATATTTTTTTAGTCAAATCGGGATTTTGAGACTTAGCGAAAAAAAAGCGGGATTTTTTCGCCAAAAGCGGGACGAAGCAAAAAAACGTATAGGTACGATACGTAAGTGACCAAAAAAAGTTTATCGCAATGTTTTTGATTTTCTGCTACATAATCCCTAATTCGTGAAAGAACTAGTGCCATTTCCTATTTGCTAACTTCACTTTGGGCGTTCGGCCAGTTATCCCAAAAAGCGGGACAAAACCTGTTCCGCGCGGGACATTACCTACATTTTTAATTTAAAAAATCAAAAACAAAAACCCAACTACGACAAAAAACGACACTGAAAAAGTATGAAACAAGTTTCAAAAGCCGTATCACAGAATAACTAATAGTAGCCGTAGTCACACGTTACGTAGAAATGCACCATAACGTCCATAACTAATTAACAACGTGTGACTAGAAATGAACCATAACGTCCATAACACATTAACAACTTATTTTAACAACGCGTGACTACGGCTACTATTAGCTAATCTGTGCTACGGCTTTTGAAACTTGTTTCATACTTTTCAGCGTCGTTTTTTGTCGTAGTTGGGTTTTAGTTTTTACTTTTTTTTAATTTAAAATGTTTTGGTGCCTCTATAATATTAATTTCTTTGCAAAGTATATTTTAAATAGGTACCATAGAAATATCACAATTATCAAATAAATACGGACAAAGTCACGAGAAAATGCTAATAATATTTATATATATTTTTGAAATGTACAAGTAACGCCCTTTCGAATGATACCAAACACAGCATATTTATCTCAAATTTATTTTTAATACAGTACTTTATGTCGGCTAGAGGGCGCCACATTAGATTCAGTGACACGTCATATAGCCTATAACCAGAGGACGATCAAGACGCTTCTAACGATACCTCATTATTGTCTTATTCTGTTCTGACTAGTAGTTTAGAAAGAATGAGGGAACAGACAATATCATAGAAATATCGTACTTATCGAATAAATATAGACAAAGTCACGAGCAAATGCTAATAATATATATATTTTTGAAATGTACAAGTAACGCTCTTTCTAATGATACAAAACACGGCATATTTATCTCAAATTATTTTAGAGGGCGCCACATTAGATTTAGTGACACGTCATATAGCCTATAACCAGAGGACGATCAAGACGCTCCTAACGATACCTCATTTGTCCAGTTCTAATAAGTAGTTAAAGAGCTGTGAGGGAACAGATGAACATACATACATACTTACATACATACATAGCCTGTCAAAATCATAACCCTCCTTTGGCTTTTCCGTAGTCGGGTAACAAGCAGGACATCCCGATCCCGCGAAAATCGGGACTATTCGGGACGTCTGGCAACGCTGGCCGAAATTCAGGTTTCTACCTAGTTTGGCAACGGAGGCTATCTCATGTTCGATTTGTAACTTATAGTTTTAAGTTGAACACATTGTATCTTAATTTTTGTTGTTTTCGTGCAATAATGTTTTTATTATTAACCAACACCCATCTAACTTAGTAAACAATTAACCTACCTAATTAGATAATTATGTATCTAGGTAACAATAATATGAAACAAATGTATCTAATTACTTGGAACTTTAAACATATACTTGTCTTCGTTTTGATACTTTTTAATGTAAGTACCTACTATTAAGCGGTTACTATTGTACCAGTGGTACAACAGTAATCGTGAGGCGCAACTAATCTAAAAGGAGCCTAAGTTACTCCTTATATCATTAGCTATCTGCCTGTGAAAGTCCCTTCAAAATTAGTAAAGCGTTTTTCGGAGATTACCCGAAACAGACAGAAATACTAATAGTTTAAAAATTGATTTTTTATGTATAAGTAGGTACCGTAATATACATTCATTATGCATTTAGTGAAAATCTGTTAATTTTAAATTAGAAACATACTTTTTATTTGTACTGAATGTGTGTTTATGTCAATCTTCTATTTCATCACTTATCCTAAGCTTATACTGTTACGGCTGTTAGAAATGAACTATAATTAAGCTAGTTCAATATTTAAATTTCATTTTAAGCCTCATCTGATAATTCAGCATCTTTTAATTTGTCAGCGATCTTCTCCACCTTCTCCCTCTCATCGATCTGCTGCAGGCAGAGGTCCAGGATGCGCTCCAGACCTCGGGCGGTCTCCTCCGAGGAGTAGACTTCTCTAACGGGCACGTGGACGAACAGTGTGCGAGTGTTGTCTATGCTAAGTGATGTATAGTAGATATACTCGCAGAGGTACCTGAAATGAGGTGTTTTTCTCACAGTTAAATGAGCATGACTTGTAACGTGGTAGATATATATTAGACGGTATCATTTATTAATAATCGATTGTACGCAAGTTGATTAGTCGAGTTGGTAGGTACACCACTATTTGCGTGTACCTTATTTAATTGCTGTCGGTATATGGAGATTTTGTGATTTCGTGCGACAAACTTAAACCACAATCTGCTTGTCGTTGTGCTGATCTTGGTGCAACTGTTAATTGTTAACCTATACGTGACCCGAATATATTTCGGGTCACGTATAGGTATGTGAACCTCTCAATAATGGAACAAAGGCATAAGTATTCTTGTTTTTAACCGACTTCCAAAAGGAGGAGGTTCTCAATTTCATCGGTATATTTTTTAAGGTTCTCTGTTCCGTACCAAAACGGAACCCTTATAGGATCATACCGTTGTCCGTCTATCTATCTAAGAGATAATTCTTTGACGGACACAAAGAATATCGAGACTTAGAACGACAGTTTGTAGATCACACAAAATAGTGCCCCCTGTGGGTATCGAACCCACAATAACCAGCGCAGTAGAAACCAGCGAGGTGACCAAGATTCATGTACTCATAGTAAGAGAGCTACTGAACCCTCGGAGTAACGGTGTGTCTTAAGTTTCAAGTCTTAAGTTTCTGTATGTACTTAACATTATTTCATCGGAAATATTCAAATCATACCATACGTACTTAGCAATAGCATCTGGTTTCAGTCGAATGTCTTTGAATTCATCAGAACAGCCAGAACAGCCAAAAAGGGAATACATGAAAAACTTTTAGTGGTGGAATTTTTCTATTTAAATACACACATCAAAAGTGTCTAGGGATCAAGCATTTTTATGCGGATTTCTTGAGATTGAGATGTGGCTTTTGCCCTGGCCTGCTCAGTCGCCAGACTTGAACCCGATTGAGCATGCATGGGATATGCTACAGAGAAGAGCTCTGCCGAATATGGAGGGTATCCAGTCGCAAGAAGACCTTTTTTTGTTGTTGCAACGAACATGGGCGGCCATTCCACAGCGTGATTTGGATGAACTCATTTTGAGTATGCCAAACCGATTCTTGTGTTGTTAGTGTTCGCGGTAGAAACACGGATTATTAATTGTTTAAGTCACCTAATAAAATTTTAAAGAAAACTGTTATTTCAGTCTTTTTTTCGAACTTTAATGTTAGTGGTTCAAATGTCAAAAATCCCTTTATTAGGAAAATGGCAAATTTCTTTATTAATGCAAAGGTGACTTGATTTATCGTTACTGTGACAAACGAAAACACTTTATTTGATGAATCCTTAAAGAAAATTTTAATTAATATCAATCAGGAGAAAAGTTATTGCAAAAATATATGTTGATCCCTAGACACATATGTTGATCCCTAGACACTTTTGATGTGTGTGATCCCCTTATTCCCCTTCCTCCCGGACCTCGACACTGAGTAGACGTGTACCGATATATTTTCTTAAAATAATTATTATTTTCGATAAATAACAAATTTAATTGCGACGAAATATTAGGATTTCATGAACAGCGAAGAGGTGCTACGTCGACCCACTATCCCCACGACCGGAACACGCACACATCACCATTCTACGCGTATACAAGTAAGCTGCACTTACTTTTATTAAAGCGGAGGTCTTCTTAAACTGGACGGAAAGCAATTCTGTACTGAATCGTTGATAGGCGCCCAGTTAAGTTGACCCCTAATCGCAACTGAGTTTATGTGACTGCGCAACTGTATTGTTATACTTCTGACAAACTCTGGGCGCCTGGTACTTTGTGTTCGTCCACGCTACTAGGAAAATGCCGCTAAAGCGCACACCACCAAGCTCGCCCTCAACAACTCCAAAGCTTACGGCGACAAAGGAAAGTGTACTTGCTATGTCTGAAGTGGCACCCAGTGATAATATCCTAACGACGGCTCTTAGTATCCCATCAATTACAAAACTGCTCTTCGGAGCCTAACCTCAATATCACCTTCCGTAAGAGGAAGCGTCCAGATGGAGAAGAATACGATAAATTGAGTGCGGCCTTGGATGAAATAAGTAAAACCGTGAGCGGGCTTAAGCATCAGCAGGACAAATCACTCCAAAAAATTGACAAAATGTGTACTGCGGTGGAAGAGATGAAACTAACCGTCGAGTATTTTGCTCAGAAATATGACTCGCTCAAGGCTCAATATGACAAATTAGAGAACGAGCGGAAAGAGGACCTCCAGTACATAAAAACTCTCGAGGGTAGAATAGAGAACACTGAGCGTATTGCAAGGTATACCTGCTTAGAAATAAGAAATATACCAACTTTCACCTCAGAGTCGAAGTCTACGCTGGTGGAAACCGTCATAAATACCGGGAGAGTGCTTAACGTTCCGATACAAGAAAATGACGTAAAGGATATTAACCGTATAAAAACTAGGAATCCTTCTAGCAAGACCATAATTGTCTCTCTGTAGCGTGCTACTTAAGGAAAAAGTGATCACTATGTACCGTAGATTCAACAAGAGCTCTTCCAAACTAACTACTGAGCATCTGAAAATCAGTGGTCCTGTAAAGCCCATTTTTATTTCAGAGAATTTGTCATCAAAAATGAAGAGACTTTTCTTTCTGGCCAGAGACTTTGCTAAGGTACATGACTTTAAATATTGTTGGTTGGCACACGGAAAAATCTTTCTTCGGAAAAGAGAAGATGGTTCTGCGATTCGAATCATGAGTGAATCTGACTTAATGCTTGCCAATCAGAAGTGACTAGGCATATCAAGTATCTTTTTAGAGCTGCTTATGATTTTCTCATGTATTATTATTATATTTTATAAGGCTACGATAATTCATGTATTACAATACATACATCAATCATTCACGCATACACACACTTACACAAACATATACAAAACACTTACATTTGCAGATATCACACTAATTCACAGGTCTTCATATAACAAACTATTACCTAAACATCTATACAGGCCTTTGTTGCACTATCCTATTGATAATGGATGACATAAATTCTATATCAGATCATATCGAACAAATTAACGTGTCGGAATCATTTAACTGTTCTCCAGAAGGGAGTATAAAATTCATAAATAGCAGTCACAATTTGAAAATCTTCCATGTCAATATCCGAAGTATAAACTGCAATTTTGATCATCTCTTGGTTTTCTTGAGTAGATTGAACTATAAACCAGACGTTTTGATACTTTCTGAATGTTGGTTAAGTAAATCGCCCGTTATTCCAGTTCTTCCAGGTTTTAATTCCTTTCAGTCTACCTATACAAACCAGAATGAGGGGGTTGTTGCGTATGTTAGTAACACTTTAAATTGTGCTTCCGAAATGTCTGAATTTGAAGGCGCTAACTGTATTACTTTCAAAATCTCAAATAAAGTTGCTATTGTAGCTTTATACCGTTCTCCTTCTCACAAAAACTTAAATACATTCTTTAATAGCTTGCACAACACTCTAAACGCTCTCAAAAACTATCAAACAATGGCCATTATCGGTGACATCAATATAAATATATTTCCTGGTAATAAAGATCCTAACGCGGAAGAATATCTGAATCTCTTGGCTTCTTATGGTATGCTTCCATCTCACTTATTCCCTACTAGGGAGAGTGCTTGTCTCGACCACGTCATTTTTAGATCCTCAATCCGTGGCACCACAATTGTTTTTAATTCACTCATAACGGATCATGCACCATTACTTTTCTGTTGCCAAACAACGCCAACCGGTTGTGCAAATTCGTTTAACCGCTTTACAAAACGGATTGACATTCCAGCTGTTGTTGGTGCTCTAGAAGCAACGGACTTTTCACCTATTTTCGAGACGACAAACCCAGACTTGGCTGCTGATTTGCTAGTTGAAGTCATTAGTAATGTCGTTAACATTAACAGTACAAAGTCTTCAATTCCTAACCGCAAACGTATAAAGAAACCATGGATTACTCCTGGCCTTTTGCGCTGCATTCGCCATAAGGATAAGCTTTATTGCAAACACAAAAAAAACCCAGGAGACCCGACCCAAAGAACTATTTACTATCGTTATCGTAATTTTTGTAAAAACCTTTTAAAAAATGTCAAACAAGACTATCACCGAAAGCAACTGGAGAGTACCGGGAAGAATCTTAGAGTCACCTGGAATATTATCAAAGATGCCGCAAACTTACAAAGTAACAAAACGCATTCTTCTGAACTTTTAAAAGTCTCCAGCTGTCCTAAGTCTTCGGTTGATACAGTGAACTCTTTCTTTGCTAATGTCGGACAGAATCTGGCTGAAACTATTATACAACGATCGACTTCAGTTAGCAACTCTTCGTGTCTCCGTCCTACAAATCAGCCCTCTAGTTTCTCCCACGATCACTCTCCGCTAAACTCTATGGCTCTCTTTCCGGTATCTGCAGAGGAAATACATGCAACTATTTCTAGTCTTAAGGACAATTGCGCAGTGGGCTGGGATGGTATTCCTACCTTAGTTTTTAAATCAGCCTGTCATTTACTTACACCTTGCCTGGTATATGTTTTTAATATCTGCCTCTCTGCGGGGACTTTTCCCCACGTTTTTAAAAAAGCTATAGTTCATCCAATATTTAAGAAAGGGGACAGAGGCAGTGTCACTTATTACCGACCCATCTCTGTACTTACATCATTGTCAAAAATCTTTGAAAAAATTCTTAACAAACGGTTAACTCAATTTCTACACGAAAATAATATTCTGGCCCCTAACCAATATGGTTTTAGAAGAGGTTTGTCCACAGAAGATGCAGTTCTGAAACTTACGGACACTGTAGTGAAAAATTTGGACCAGAAACGGAGAACTGTCGGGATCTTTCTGGACCTTTCAAAAACGTTTGACACTGTCTCTGTTCCCATCTTGATCTCTAAGCTGGAAAGTTGTGGCATAAGAGGAATTGCCCTAGATATGTTTCATAGTTGCCTTACTTGCCGAACGCAGTATGTCCAAATAGATTCCTTTGTTAGTGGCGAACATATCGTGAATTTTGGAGTTCCGCAGGGTAGTGTCCTCGGCCCAACCCTGTTTTTAATTTACATCAACGACTTGTGTAAAATGTCGCTTCCAAATTGCGTAATTTTGTCATACGCTGATGATACGGCTCTTATTGTTTCTGGTCAGAATTGGGAAGAAGCCAGGCTTAACTCAGAGCTCGCACTGACAAGGGTTATGAACTGGCTGGATTCAAATCTCTTAACACTTAACGTAAGTAAAACAAATTATATAACTTTTGCTGCAAGTCAAACATCTACACCTCCCTCTTCGTTCTCTCTTTGTGCTCATTCCTGCCCTACTTTTGCATCGTTCCCAATAGATTCCTGCTCCTGCACTTTCATCGAACGTGTATCTTATATTAAATACCTTGGTGTTCTTATAGACGACAATCTGTCTTGGAAACGCCAAATTGAATCGTCCACGTCGCGAGCTAGAAAACTAATTTACGTCTTTAAAATCTTAAGAAATATCCTTGATCCCGTTTCGCTAAAGTCTGTGTACTTTGCACTAGTTCAATCAGTTCTTTCCTACTGTATCACATCCTGGGGTGGAGCTGTCAAATCTCACATGATTAAAATAGAGAGAGCGCAAAGGGCCGTCCTTAAAACAATGATACGGAAACCGCTCAGATTTCCCACTCTTGAACTATTTTCACTTTGCCAGGTACTTAGTGTGCGACAACTTTTTATATTAAACACCACGTTACGCAAACACAAGGAATTATCTTACGACCCTACCTTCGGGAGTTCAAAGCGTAGATCTGACAAATTCTGTCCTATTTTGAAACGCCGAACAGCAGTAGCTGGTCGCCATTATTATCATATCAGCTCAAAATTGTACAATAAGATTAACTTGAAATTGAATATTTTCCCTCTTGTTCTACATAGATGTAAACAAATAATAATCAATTGGCTCCATTCTCTGGGATATGAAGAGTCCGAAGACCTGGTGAATAATTAATCTGATTACACAGTAATATAAATATCTGAAACTCACACCTACACTTAACTCACTCACACACACATACACGCACGAATACATAACACACACATACACACACACACATTTTTCTTTAAACTAATTTCTTACTATATAATTGTAATTTATTCAAGAATGTTATTTCTTACTGTTTTTTTTTTCCGTGTTACAAGCGGAATGTTTTTGTTATTATTTTTGTTTTTAGTTCTGTTACTTTTGGATTTTGCGTGTATTTCGGGAGAGGGCGTTGATACCTGTGACACAGTTTTATTACTTATGCAGGTATCATCGGTCACAATTTTTTATGTAAATTTGTTATTAATTCCAAATAAAGAATTATTATTATATTATTATTATTATATGCATTCAGTGAAAAGCTGTTAATTTGAAATTACAAACAAACACTTCAATTTTATTTATTTCTATACATCTATATTAATATTATAAAGCTGAAGAGTTTGTTTGTTTGAACGCGCTAATCTTAGGAACCGCTGGTCCGATTTGAAAAATTCTTTCAGTGTTAGATAGCCCATTTATCGAGGAAGGCTATATATCATCACACTAAAGCTAATAGGAGCGGAGCACCAATGAAGAATGTTTCAGAAACGGGGGAAAATTATCACGTTACGGGTAATAGGAGACGCAAACGAGGTTGCGTGGGCCAGCTAGTGTTTAGATATTACTCGACAACATACCTGCCTGCATCCTTTGACACCTGGGTCGTTATTTTTCCATCAGGTTCACTTCCATTGAACTCCTTGCTGAGTCGCTCCACATCCAACTTGCTATGGATCCTGATAGCTCCTTCAGCTGTGCACACATTACCAGCTGGGCACTTGTTGAAGTAATCTAATGACTGGTACCCTTTCCGATGAGCCTGTGACTCCAGGTCGAAACAGGTAGCTCGACCTGACACTCCTACATGTATCATTAACTGTAAAAGATAAATAGTTTATGAAAACAGAAAATAAGTAATAATAATATAATATACTTAATAATATTTTTGGACATCTAACACACAACGACATCTAGTCTCACACTAAGCAGAGCTTGTGTTGTGGGTACTAGACAACTGTTATAAATATTGAAATATATACTTATATACTTCTTTGTAAATACATTATTAAACATAGAAAACACCTAAACCCCAAAACAAAAATTTGAAGATCATACAAACATTTGGTCCGAAACGAGAATCGAACCCGAGACCTCAAGCACAGCAGTCGCATACGCTACCACTGCGCCAACGAGGCAGTCAGAAAACAGAAAAAAGTAGATCAGTGAGTGTCTGTTTTGCTCTTAAACGGAACAGTATTGTTTAAAGAGTTCAATAAACAAACAAACAATAATATCGTTACAGATCTCACTTCCTACTGTCTGATACCGAACTATTAGACCATGTTCTAAATATTTATATGTCGGAAACGAGTATTTTTCGGAGCAGAAAACGAAGTAGGTACAAACAAATAATCTTCATTATCGAGTAGGTAACTTAAAGTGGGAACAACGAGTCGTTGTTGTCCGATCGGTAAGTGAGCTCTCAGAGCTCTGCCCGGCCCGCACGAACACTTATCTAGACTGCTGAAGCGATGACGTTTCACCGCTTGCGTTTCGTTGTCAAATCAGGACCCCTCCTAGCCAAGTTGAAAGCGTTCTTCTTTCTGCAATATTTAACGCGTAAATTCTCGTGTGTCATTGGCTAATACTTTGTCTAAGATTGGCCAATGACACACGAGAATTTATGCGTTAACGATTGCAGAAAGAAGAACGCTTGCAACTGGGCTAGGGGGGCAGCTCCCGTACCATTCCGATATATATCTTTCCATAGTATAAAATTAAGTGCAATATGGAGGTTGTTTTTTTATGGGATAAGGGGTAAACGAGCAGACGGATCGGCTGATGATAAGCGATAACCGCCGTCCATGGACACCCGCAACACCAGAGGCGTCATAAGTGCGTTGCCGGCCTTTTAAGAACGAGTACGGTCTTTTCTTGAAGGTTCGAAGGTCGTATTGGTCTGGGAATACCGCAGGCGACAGTAGTTCATTCCACAGTTTTGTTGTGCGAGGCAGAAATTTTCTAGAAAAGTGCACAGTTGTGGACTGCCAACCATCTAGATGATGGGGATGAAACTACTGTCGCGTAGGACGATGGCTGAAAGAGGCGGCAGGGATCAGTTCGAACAATTTGTCGGAGCACTCCCCATAGTATAAGCGATAGAAGATGCATAATGATTGAAGAGGAAGATTTATAAGTGTAATACACGCTTTTATAGTAGAGGAAACCCGAGAATTGCTACTTCTGTGCGAAGCCGGGCCGTTTCGCTAGTTACGTATAAACTACACCTAGATACAAAATAAATTATTGTACTCATCACTTAATCATTTTTCCAGGAATCGAACCCACAATATACGACTAAGAAGTCAAAGTCACTAACCACATAGACCAACAAGCCAGTTCACACGCTTGTGTTTGTAATACTTGTCGAGAGTTGCCAAGCGTGTAAACGTAGCTTTAGGTACCAACTGTTCTTCTTTATTAGCGGACTTCAAAAAAAGGAGGAGGTTGTCTCATCCTCATCACCATCATTAACAGCCCACAGCTGCACATAGGCCTCTCCTTAACAAGGGGGCCTACTAAGTGTTGTGTTGTGTAGTGTAGTGTGTGTTGTGTTGAGTTGTGTGGGTGTGTGGCTAGACAGGTTGGTATAGTGTTTGTTTCAAGTTGTCCTTCTCTTTGCAGTGATATAGTCCTGCATCTAAGTCGCTAAGTCGGATTTTACGACACCCATGGGAAGAAAAGAAGTGGTGACACTGCATATATTCTTAATTCACCACGGTTGAGTTTTAGGATTTCGTACCCAAAGGGTAAAACGGGACCTTATTACTAAGACTTCGCTGACAGTCTGTGTTTCTCCATCCGTCTGTAACCAGGCTGTATCTCCTGAACCGTGATAGTTAGACAGTTGAAATTTTCAGAGATGATGTATTTCTGTTGCCGCTATAGCAACAAATATTTAAAACAGAATAATATAAATATTTAAGAAGGCTCCCATACAACAAACATGATTATTTTGTTTGTTTTTGCTTGATATTGATAACGGCAACAGATAGACGCTTGAAATGTAGATAATGGTAAGGAACCCTTCCTGCGCAAGTCCGACTTGCACTTTGCAAATTTTTTAATAAACGTAAAATGTCTAGCTCTTATGTAATACTTGTGAAAGTTTTATATTGATGTGATAGATAGATAAAGCGGATTTATCAAATACTTTATCACTTTCTCTGAAACGGTTTATCTTTTTACATTCTCCTATTATCTCTTCAAGTCAATATCCTCTTTCAATGTCCTTTTAGCATTCTATAGCTAAAATGGCAAAAACTGAAATAATAGTTTCATCATGTCTGTCCGTCTGTCTGTTTAAAAATATATCTCATAGACTAGTAGTCCTAAATACCACAGGAACATACATATTAATAACACTGACAAAATGGTAAAATAAATTAATCTTGAAAAAAGATTATTTAGGGTTCCTCTAGTATTTATAGTTTATATTCATTCACCCTATGATGTAGGGATGTCCCTGGGATGGATCTTTTAAAAATAATGAAGGTTTATGTAGACAAACATATTTAGTTAAGGTACTTACCATTTGTAAAATATTTAGTCACAAAAAAAAAACACAATAATAATATTAATTATTAATATTTGTCTCACACTAATGTCTCATTGAGTGTCAGAACACTCAATGAGACAGTGAAACTAACTAAATAACTAACTCATCTGTTTTATATTGTGTTTCACATTATTATAAACTTATTCTCATCAAATTGCCATTTTCCTTGATCTATTTGTTTTTTTAAGAATTAGTCTGTTAAGTATTTGTAAGAGAAGGCCAGCGTGGTATTGTAGGCCAAAACTCCTTACTAAGGAGAGGCATATGTCCAGCAGTGGATTACTAAAGGTTGTTCATGATAAATAATCAATAAACACAATAATCTACAAAAATAAATAAAAACTCACTTTAGGGGTGTGTGTTTCCCATAACGCGGGCACGAACTCGTCCACATTTTCGTAGGTCACTGGTATTTCTAGCAGCACCAATTCTACATTATGTTTCTTCTCAATTTCATCTTTATTCATAATTTTTACAGCTTCCCAACTGGCGTTTACCGGGTGACCGACATAGGGCCCGAAACCAGTCACTAAGACGATAGGTTTGAACATGGAATCAAAGTCGTTGCACATGTTGTCTTATTGTTATAAAATATAAAACGCCGACAAGTGTACAAGTATTCGCTTTGATTGAAATTCCAAATTGCAATGTTTACTACTTTTGACATGAAAAGTCAGATGACTTTAATTTCTTGATGTTGTCTAAATTGAGAGATCGTTCAAGAACTAAAACAGTAAGTCGTTTAAAAATCTAAGAGTAAGTCTGTTTTAGGCAATAATTTATTTATTATTCTCATCATTCCTAAAAGAAATTCAAACGTTTTGTCTGAGGTCATCGGCAATACTTGTGACAGAAACACGTACTTACGTACATAAGCATTGAGAATAAAATTGTAGTTATAGATGAAACTCTATGGACATTAGATAGAATAGAAAACACTTTTTTTGAAATTTAACAACTAGGTACAATCAGAATATTTTGATTGAGGTACAACAACATGAACTACACTTTTTAGGGTTCTATAGTTCACGTCCGGAAAACCTTTTAGTTTCGTCATGTCCCTCTGTCCGTCCTCGCTTACCTTCCGGTTAGTGCTAAAAAGATGAAACTTTGCATGGAAGTCTGTAAACTATTATTTTTCTGGTGTACCTACCTCCCCTACACGTAAAGTGGGAATATTTTTTTCTTCTCGCATCTACCCAATAGTATTCGGTAACTGGGGTATCATGGTTTATTTGTAACTAGCTGACCCCGCGAACTTAGTACCGCCACATTTTTTTTGTAAATATTTTTAATTTTTTTTTAATTTAATTTAATTTAAAACGCTTAAATACGTATCTACTCATTTTTAATCAGTAGCCCAGAGATAAAGTTTCATGTTATTAACTTAAAAAATGACGGACTTTCGTACAAACTTACAACCCCTATTTCACCCCCTTAGGGGTAGAAAATTCAAAATTTCTTCCTGAGTGGGTGTCTAGGTACTCAATAAAACGATCCATATGAATAACTGAAAGAATACAAATTAAGGTCTATGCGTACTTGTAATATTACAATCATCCTCTAATCCTAATCCCTAACCGTTGAAGAGTTTAACCTTCTATCATCAGCTCACCTAAATAATTTGAAAGTATACGACTAAAGGTCTTTAGATACGTATGAAATTGAAAGAATTATCCTCCAACTCCTAACCGTTGAGGAGTTGTACCTTCCACCTTCCAACATCAGCTTACCTAAATAATTTGAAAGAATACGACTAAAGGTAACACATATACGTATGATATTTAAAGATTAATCCTCCAACTCCTAACCGTTAAGGAGTTGTACCTTAAATCATCAGCTCATCATCATAAAATGAGGACTACCAGACGCAAATACCGGTGTAACTTCAGTAAAATATACGAAAAACATAGTATGTGCCTATAAAAAATGAGGGTTTCCCTCGATTTCTCTGGGATCCCATCATCAGATCCTGATATGGTGACAATGGGACCACCTCGGGAGCATACCCTTTCGAATACAAAAAGAATTTTCAAAATCGGTCCAGAGTTGACGGTGTAATCGGTGAACATAAATAAATAAAAATAAAATAAAAAACATACAGTGGAACATAGAACCTCCTCCTTTTTGGAAGTCGGTTAAAAACAACAAGACTGCACGGTTGTCCTAGTGATTTAAGCGGTCGCCACGCCGCTTTCTACTGCGCCAAGTGTTGTGGGTTCAAATCCCACATGTAGTTTCCACTTCAAAAAGCAGCATGTAAATATATTTATCTTTCTTCAGGTGACAAATATCACTGAAACAATACTAATATTTCGTCAGTCCGTACTGACCGACTTATAGTGCTATTACCCTGGAGCACCCACGGAATTCATATGCATATTATTCTCTTCAAATAAACGTGTGGTTTATTAGTTCTATCCATGGGCGTAGCCAGCCATGGGCTCAGGGTGGGGAGCAGTCTAAAATAATAATATGTAACTAGCAAACTATGGCGCTCTTAGCCCAGTTGCACTCGGTGATTAGAAACAATCACCGAGGGTAAGCTACGACGGCGCGGTCAATACCTGGATGGGTGACCGCTAGTGTCATGATACCATGAGTATCTCCGTGTTTCGGAGGTCACGTTAAGCAGTCGGCCCCGGTTGTTATCATAGGATAACAGCCGTGAATCTTAGTTGGAGGCCTTTGGGCGTCTTAAAAACGTCCAACAGCAAGATAACGTAGCTACAACATTGTTTTGCCAGTCTCCAACCCGCACTCGGCCAGCGTGGGGACGTATGGCCTTAACCCTCTCCTGAGAGGAGACCCGAGCCCAGCAGTGGGACGTTATGGGCTGTTGAAACTATACTCGCGGTCTTAACCCTATCGATTCGGTCGCGGCCTTCAGGCCCATCGTGTTGTTGGACGAACCAGGCAAATTGTTTGCCCGTATGGTCCGGCACCTCTGCTTGGGGCTTGATCTGTTGGAAGCTCAATTCGCATCCGGAGAGGGGCGTTTAACGGTCGATGCCGTGTTGTGCCTGAGGGCCGTGACCGAAGAGGCAGTGGGCTGTGGCGGCGTGCTGTTGATGGTGTCGTTCGTCATCGCCAAAGCATTCAATAGTCTGCGATTTAGCTGCATCAGGGAAGAATTCAACAACCACGGCGTGCCGGAGGAGGATTTACCATCATGTACGAGGACCGAGAGGCCGTCTTGAGACGGCGACCCATGTCCTGCGGTGTTCCGCAGGGGTCTGTCCTTAGACCACTCCTTTGGAACGTGGGGTACGACTGGGTCCTTCGAAGTCGTCTTCCCCCCCGGGCTAGGCGTAATTTGTTACGCCGAAGACAGTGACAGAAGACAGGAAGTGGGGCAAACTTCCAAGCGACGGCGCGCCTGGCCACCAGGGGTGTCTCTATGGGTGGCCCTAGATAAGACGGAGGCCCTGATGTTCCATGGGCCCCATCGTGGTTCACCCCCCGGCGCCTCTATCGTAGTCAACTCGGTTCTCGTACCGGTTTGGGCCCAGATGAAGTATCTGGAGCTGATCGTCAACGGTATGTGGCTCTTCGACGAGCACTTCCGACTGCTTGCTCCGAAGCTGGTCAACGCTGCCTCTGCTCTTGGGTGACTTTTGCGCAATTTGGGTGGGGCCAGTGTCGCGACAAGACGGCTCTACATGGGGGTTGTCCGGTCGATGGCGCTGTATGGTGCACCGGTGTGGGTGGCGGCTCTGACCGCCCAGAATAGGACGCGCCTCTGGTGTCCCCAGAGGATATTGTGGGATAGGTGGGATTTGGAGACGGAAGTGCTTATCCGAAGTTAATCGGCAGACGGCTGACTTCCGGGCAGAGAATGACTTTCGCCCTCCACCCGAAGAGATACGCGAGTAGCGTGATGCCGCTCGTCGAGCCACCATGGTTTACTGGTCATCCCGGCTGGAGACTCCACCCAGCCTCCTCCTCCTCCAGGTAGTCCTCGAGTGGGCAAGGGGGCAGCACGGGACCCTTTCTTTCCGACCGACGCAGGTCCTTGCCGGGCACGGTTGCTTCTGGAAGTACCAGCACTTGATCGCTAGGAAGGAATGAGTCCCACCAGTCACAACTGCGATTGCAGTGAGGACTCAGCCCAGCATACGCTAGTGGTTTGTATCGCCTGGGCGACGCAGCGTCAGGCACTCACTGCAGTCATCGAAGGAGATCTCTCGCTACCGGCCGTCATACGCTCCATGGCCGGTGGCGTCAGCTGTTTTACACGCCTCATGCCACCCTGAGTGTGACCGCGGATGGACGGGATGGGTTTCCCCCTCCATCCACTTAAGTGGACAGCCGCGATGGGGCGACGTAGGCGTGTGCCGTACGTCGCTTAAATAGTAGGCGTTGGGGTGACGGCCCGTGGGGGTTTCCACAGATAAAAAAATCTTACAGGTCAGAGCCAGGGTGGGGCAAGTGCCCCATCCTGCCCCACCGTGGCTACGCGCATGGTTCTATCGTCAGTGGTTCTATAAAAACTGAATCTCGACACAGAATAATTAATAGTACTGTCATCTCGATGGGGACCAGAGATGAAACTGACATCGATCTATTCTTAGTACGTGAAGACATAGATTAGAGAGTATGTCTGTAAAAATAAATATAGTTATGAATACATCTATAATATCTATACTAATAATATAAACGCGACAGTTTCTAAGTATGGATAGATGGATGGATGGATGGATGTTTGTTACTCTTTCACGCAAAAACTACTGAACGGATTTGGATGAAACTTAACAGTAATATAGCTTATACATCAGAATAACACATAGGCTACTATTTACCGCGATAACCGACATATACGCGGGCGGAGCCGCGGGCAACCACTAATAAAGCATATAGCAAATCAGATTATTTCTAGATTTGATCTCGATCCACGCATTATGTCTAGATGGTGAGAATAGATTTATTTATTTATTTATTACACATCATGCACTTTAGGTACATAGGCGGACTTAATGCCTTAGGCATTCTCTACCAGTCAACCTTTAGGTGATGCAGAGAAAATAGGAAGTAGATGCATTTAGGTTATTTGTAAATTAACAAATACACATACATATATGAACTTACTATACACTACACATAATACATAGATGCATATGAATACACATACTAAAATATATATATAAATACACACATACACGAATATAAATACCATAACCAGTATGAGATGTCATTTATGTATTGGTTGATTCTTCGAGCTGTTTTAATAAATACTGCTTTACTTTTGTTTTGAATGTAAAAACGTTGGTAGCCATCCTGATCTCGAGCGGGAGCTCATTCCAAAGAAGAACGGACTGCACAAAAAAGGATGAGCCGACGAACTCAGACGTGTGGGAGGGACAACGAAGAAGAAGGTTATTAGAGGACCGAAGGTTTCTGTCATGATTGCTACATAAGAGTTGAAAGTACGATTTTAAATACGTTGGCGAAGATGGGTTATTCAGGATGGAGTATAGGACAGTGAGCGCGCGTAGTTTACGGCGTAAGCGAATTGGTAGCCAATTGAGCTGCGAACGAAAAGAGGATACGTGATCGTATTTCCGGAGATTATAAACAAATCGAATGCAGTTATTAAGAAGACGGTCTAATTTATCAAGAAGGTCTGCATTCAGGTCGTAACAGCACACATCACAATAGTCGATTAAGGGGAAAATAAGGGTTTGCACAAGAATGGTCTTGGTTTTTACGGGTAGGAAATTTCGCAGGCGGTTCAGAGACCGAAGCGTTCCAGTAACCCTCTGGCACTGTTTCGTTACTTGTTCACGCCAGTTTAGTGTGCAGTCGAGGTGTAAACCTAGATCTTTCACCGATCTACAAATAGGTATATTAGTCCCATTAAAAGTAATAGCTGGAAGAGTCTCAACGTCTACTCTGCTTATCGATCGGTGACTTCCCACCACAATGGCTTGACATTTTGTGGGGTTTACTGATAACCCAAACCTGTGAGTCCATGCATTGATTGTTTCCAAGTCGTTGTTGACCATTTGTATAGCTGTCGAAATATCCTCTACTTTACTCTGCGAATAGAGCTGTAGGTCATCGGCATACAGATGATACGCACTAAGAAGTTCCGGGGTTAGGAGATTAATATAAATAGAAAATAATAGAGGAGAAAGAATACCGCCTTGAGGAACACCAGAGTCAAGATCACACCAACTTGAACAGGATCCATCGACATGAACAGACTGCTGGCGTCCCCGAAGATAAGAAGAGAACCATTCTAGTGCTCCAGGTGAGACCGCAAGATAGGAGAGGACAGATAGGAGGATATCGTGACTGACGGTGTTGAAAGCATTGGAGAAGTCGATCAAGACCAAAACCGTAATCTCTGTGTCTTCCATGCCTGCCCTGATGTCGCCAGTCACTTTAAGAAGAGCGGAAGTAGTACTATGGCCAGGCCTGAATCCCGATTGCACAGGGCTCAGTAGATTGTTTTTATAGACGAATTCAGAAAACTGCTTATGCACACAAGATTCTAGGACCTTGGAAAGGAAAGGGAGAATGGATATTGGTCTGAAATGGTTGGGAAGTATGGGATTTGAAATTTTAGGGAAGGGAATGACACAAGCTTTGCGCCACAGTGTTGGAAAAGTTCCGGAATACAAAGAGTAATTTATAATGTGGGTGATTACGGGCAAAATATGGTCTAGGATTGTTATGATCATGCGTCGGCTGATTTGATCACAGCCAACAGCATTGGAGTTAATAGATAGAATTATCTTTTTGATATCACCCGAAGCAACCGGAGAAAATCGAAAGGAATTTATATTTAGGTTACTTAGACTCGAGAGGTAGTCAACAGTACGATGACTGGTCTGGAGATCCAAATGAGTAGAGGAGGAGAAATGACGATTTAAATCATCCAAACCAACCGCCTGCAAACCACCTGGTCGCGTCTTACCAATACCTAGAGTTCCTAGAAACTTCCAAATATTGGCGGGAGATGAACGAGTGATGTTGTCAAAAATGTGTCGGCGTTTGGCGTTGCGTATCATCTGATTGCACCGATTTCTAGCAGTTTTGTACAAGGTGCGCTTTTCCTCGGTACGATCCCTTCTGAATTTACAGAACGCTCTATCTCTACGTCGCATGGCCGAAAGCACCTCCTTCGTCATCCAGGGAGCAGGTTGTCGCTTTAGTTTTATTTTCTTGATAGGTGCGTCTTGATAGATCTCGCATATATTTAAAGAACTGTCAGTGTTTGTTCCATTTTTTTATGTGACAGTATTAAAGTTGTACAATTCTAGCTATTTAAAACCTTTTCTTAGTAAACATTAATAAATTATTGTTGGTTAGTGGATTTTTTTATAAATATAAAACGAATTAGATTGTCCATGGTACCGAGATGCTGGTTCTGCCTACATTGTAATAACTAATAATCGAATATTCGTTTTTTAAATAGTACATTCGAGAAAATTCTCACAGATACGTGAAAACGACTTAATTTAAAGGTATGTTAATTTTTAGTTAGGATGCTATGACCACTGACGAATATATTGGTCAGTGCTATGACTAAAAGTATCAATAAAAATATTGCAAAAAAAAATAGAGTAAAATTATTCCTTTTGAGTTCCTCCCATTGTGTGCGCTGCGTAAACGGTTAAAGTTTCACAAAAACAATGTAAGAAAAATTTGTTTCCTTCTAAAATCCTAAAAAAGTTCGCAACAGCATATGTCTATCTTTTAAGGTTAGCTCACCATAATCTGTTTTATGGTAAACAAATTTTTTCGCGCTTTACATCACGCCACGGGCAATAGGAGACTCAGACGAGGTTGTGTGGGTCAGCTAGCTAGCCAGCTATATATTTAAAAGGAAATTTACTTAATTGGTTTGATTGGGATGTGTTATCTCGGTCAGGGTCAAGGTTAAGGTCGTATACCTAAAACTCGAACTTGCTGTTACCGCGAAATTTGAGACTTCTGACTAAATAGGCACATTATTGTGGTTGAACTAGACATTAAATGTTTTGAATAAGAAATTCGTATGATTAATATTGTGGTTGCACGTATTCATACTAATGTTATGAATTCAAAAGTAACTCTATCTACCTGTCTGTCTGCTAGTAAGGTAAGGTAGTCAAGGTAGTAGAGCCACGCTGATTTCAGCACGAACGGGCCAGCTCGATTGGGGCGGTACTACCCTCGCACAGAAGACCAACGTAAAATGACAACGACCGGAGGTCCAATGATGCAGAAGCATCACTAGGCCGCCACGCGTTGGTCGCCATGCTGCATTGTTGCATTGTCTGCATTCGCAATGAGTATGGTGACCACCACTCTTGGATTCTGCTTATGCTTTCCATCAGGCAGAGGAGAGTCATTTTGGCAGGGCCATACATAAATAAAAAATAAAAACGCCTTGACGGCAAAACCTCTGCACCGATTTCAAATGAAATTTCTAATAGAGATACCCACTTTGATTGTTGAGAAAGGACATAGGCTATTTCTTACCATGATAACAGACATACACGCGGGCGGAGCCGCGGTCAAAAGCTAGTAAAGTTACAATATTGAAATGTTTACTGATCTTATTATAGTCAGAAAAACCATATTTATCAATCGTACGGATTGTTTGGTGCCATAATAAATCCGGCAACTGTCTTTCTATAGAAATTCGATATCGCTTAGTTTTTTTATGGAATAGGGGGCAAACGAGCAGACCTATCTAATACCTTTAAACGAGCATTTCTTGTATATATATAATCTAAATCTCGGAAACGGCTCCAACGATTTTCATGAAATTTTGTATGCAGGGCGTTTCGGGGGCGATAAATCGATCTAGCTAGGATTCATTTTTAGAAAATGTCGTTTTATTCGTGTTTTTAACAATCAAATATATAAAATCAATGTACATCTAGCGCCATCTATCGCAACTCGAGCGAACTACATTAAACTATACTGGAATAAGGTGCAGAATAAACAGTATCAGGGCGTACCAAGAGAGGGCGCCACTTAACTTATTTTTTTTATTGGAAGAAAAATAACAAAAAGGTGGCGTTTGGATAGTCCCAATGTTGCCAAAAAACCCATTTATAAAAAAAATACCGAGCGACGCTCGGTCATCTAGGTACTCGCCTGATGATAAGTGATTACGGCCGCCCGCAACACCAGAGGCGTCACAAGTGCGTTGCCGGCCTTTGGGGGATGGGGAGGGTGAGGGGGGGATGGGGAGGGAGAACTATTCTCTTCTCCTTACCTACTTTTAAATTCAAAAATTTTAACAAAAAAAACTGATTTTAAGGACTGGAATAAATTTAAATGGGACAACACGGGAAGCACCAGCTTTCAAATAAAAAAAAGAATCATCAAAATCGGTTCACCCAGTCGAAAGTTAGGAGGTAACAAACATAAAAAAAACATTAATAACCTCCTCCTTTTTTAAGTCGGTTAAAAGAAGTCTTACTAACTACGTCATTCGAGAAGAGAATAGTTTAATGAAAACGATAGATTACTGCAAAAAAATATGTTACAGTTTTGTCCTTGATCTTTCATCTAGAAATGAAAACTGGTTTTCATTTCAAATAATAGTTTGAGGATAACGAGTTACCTATTTATTTATTTTAGTTAGGTACCTATTTAGAAAAATGTACATATAATTATTATTATTTAAAGTCTAGATAAGTTAACGCAAGCTTTGCCTAACTTATATGAAGTTACTAGTTGTTGCTCGCGGCTCCGCCTGCGTATATATCGGTTATCGCGGTAAATAGGTAGTAGCCTATGTGTTATTCTGATGTATAAGCTATATTACTGTAAAGTTTCATCCAAATCCGTCCAGTAGTTTTTGCGTGAAGAAGTAACATACACACAAACTTTCGCCTTTATATCTTGGTGTAATTAATAGTGTGATTAATTACAAATTTATTTTTTTACTATCTATTTTCATTGTACACAATGAAATATATTGTGACACACCTTAAAAGGAAGATAAACACTTTAAATTATGTAACAATCGGAGATCCTATCGCTCACGGCGATTTCTTAGAGACAACCTTGGGCAAAGCAAAAGCCAGACAGATATCTTTAAACACAATACAATACAATCAACATATTTTGTGGTTTAGTATCACAAGCATAATAAGAATGTATATGCTTAGGTAAGAGTACGTGCATATATCGGGGAAACCAATAGGTATGACTCATTCGGGGAAAAAACAGACGAAATAGATTTAATTACGTAGCTTATAAAAGTTACGAAGTAGGTTAAAGTTTTAATAAATAAAGCATATTATAGTCCAGGATCCCCGGAACAAATTTTACAAGTTATTACTATCAAGCTAATTTTTCGTTATGATCGCCCACCTTTCACCTTACAACAGTTTTCGATTGTGATATCTAACAGGGCTGCAACCCCTGTCAGACATCACAATCGAATTGTCCTACAAATTGCGTGGTTCGTTATCCCGGTCTTAAGCTCAATTTTTTTTTGTCTCTGCTGCCACTGTTATCTACCACAATCAAGAATTTTTGTATTTGAAAAAGGGGGGGTCTCATCAAAATGAAACCATTTACGAAAATTTTGCTTGATAGTAGTAACTTGTAAAATTTGTTCCGGGGATCCCGGACTATTATGACTAAGCTTCGAACATAGTTTGAACGATGTCCTTGTTGAATGAAACGGCAGCTCTTTATATTAAACTAATAAACCTTGTTTACTTTAGTCTAAGAATACATCTAAACAACGACAGACAGCTGCAAAAAGTAACAAAATGAGAATCTTGGTGACCGGGTTTGGACCGTACGATTTAGAGTTTGACAAAGCCGAAGTTAATGCAAGTTGGGAGGGTGTTCAGAGAATGGACAAGAAAGGAATCGAAAAGAAATATGGGGTACAGATGATCGTTCAACATCTGTCAGTGGATTATGATGAAGTGCAGGCCAAGATGACCCAATTATGGGACAAGTATAAGGATTTTGATGTGAGTTTCTTTTGTTTTCTATATATTGCTACGTAACGGGAATTGGACTTATTATATTTCCAACTCCTCCAGTTTTTTTTTTATATATGGCCCGCCAAAATGACTCTACTCTGCCTGATGGAAAGCATAAGGAAAATCCAAGAGTTGTGGTCACCATACTCATTGCGAATGTAGACAATGCAGCATGGCGACCCACACCATGGCGGCCTAGTGATGCTTCTGCATCTTATAGTCTAGTCAACAAGTATGGAACTTGTTGACTAGACTATTTGGGCCTCCGGTCTCGCACTCACCAACGAAACACGACAGCACGATCGGTGTCATTTTACGTTGATTTTCTGTGCGAGGGTAGTACCGCCCCGGTCGAGCTGGCCGGTTCTTGCTGAATTCAGCGCGGTTCTACTACCTTTAAAAGTTTAAAAGTTTTCTTCTGATTAATTTCGTTGCGGGTTCTAAGACAGTTTAATTTTTCCTGGGACTTCCCGAGTGTCATAACTCGGTGTTTTTGTGGGTCACTGCTGTTCCTGTGTACAGGAATTACAGTGGTGGGCGTGTGGGCGTGAATACGCTACGTAAATGTAATATCTTTCTGGTCTCTCTGTCTACGACTCTCAGGAGGACCTTAAAATCCGACACAAAGTTTTCATATCGTGAGTATTCGTGAGGTGATTAGATAATTTTGTTTATGATTATTAACGCGCTTATCAAAGTACTAGCTGACCCGGCGAACTTCGTACCGCCATATTTACATATCTGTCTCATCTTCCCACAGGCAGTGTACAGTCAAAACAAAAAAAAAACTTTTCCCGTTATCTTTTATTTTTTTTCTTGCTAGCAAAAAAAGAATGACTGAAATCGGACTATGTGGTATTGAATTACAACTAAGTACATATTTTGACTTTCATCCCCTCTCTCCAGGAAACCGTGCTGAATTTCGGCATAAAAAGTATCATATGTCCTACCTCGTAGTATGAACTCAAATCATGCCAAATTTCATTTGAATCCATTCAGCAGTTTCGGCGTGATGCGCGGCCAAGATACAGACAGACAGACAGACAGACAAAAATGAAAAAAAATACAGTTTTGGCTTCTGTATCGATAATATCGATCGATCGAGCCCTCCAAAAAAAAAAATTCAAAATATCTTTAATGTACAGAATTTGACCTGTTACATTTTTATTAAGTTTAGATTACGTATATTTCTTTGAATTGCCTGACCTTCCGTCGACCACACAGATTTCACAGGAAACCAGTGCTAAACAACTCATTTGTTATTTTTCCCCGTTTACTGCGAAATCGAAAAGGTAATAGTTTTGGCAGTCTATGTATGTTTTCATATGCGACCGTAGCGTTTAAACTACTGAACCGATTTGGATGAATTTCAGTATAGAGATAGGACTAGAATTGGCCTTGGAGAAGGACATGCTGCTTTTTGTCGTGATAACCGACATATGTGGCAGCCACAGGCACGAGCTAATCTATATACTATTTTTCATGAGGTAAAGTTTGTTTGTTTGTGACGTTGTAGGAGGTAATCTCTGGATCTACTAAACCGATTTTGAAACTTCTTTTACCAATAGAAGGCTACGTTAATTGGGAGTGACATAGGCTATATAATAACCCGAAAAGTGGAAATACTTTTTCGTGGTAGCTGAATTTGTAAAGTCGTAGAAAAAAATGTTTACCGCCCAACGAAGTGGGCACGGGTCAGGTAGTGATTTAATATATTGCGAATGTGGTACAACTGAAATACTAAGTCATAATTTGTTAATTGCGGCAACTTTCAAGAGTGAAACGAAATGTTACTGAACCAAGCCAAGCACCATGCTACAGCGCAAAGAGTATAGTAAAATAAATAAATAACGTATTAACTATCACAAGCTTTTAACTTGTTTTTCAGCTAGTAATGCACGTGGGCCTGCTAAAAGATATACAAGGGCTCAGACTTGAAAAACAAGCTTGCAAGGAGTCCTATTTCGTTGGAGATTGCAAAGGAACTTGTCCAGTGGACTTCTCACATCCTCTCGGAGATAAAGAAGCTGTGTTCAACACGTCTTTGGATGTCGACAGCTTCTTGGAGGAATATAACTCTGATCCGCCAGAGCAACTGTTGGCTGAAGTTTCAGAGGATGCCGGCAAGTGAGTACCTACGTGAATAATATAATGTCGCTTAAATAATTCCTTTGCATGTTATTTAATGAAGATTTAAACGATATACTGTAAAAGAACTAAAGTGACCGATATAGCTCTGAAAGGTAGTAAGTTGAAGTGGCAAAGGTTGGTCTCATATGTCGCTGGACTATGCGTTGTTCTGGAGGAGAGACCGCGTCTAGGCAAACCTAGTGTGAGATGCCTTCTGGCCAGATGGCGGGACGACTTGCGTAGGCAGCGACTGGATGCAAAAAATAGCATACAGGGCTCTGTGGTGTGCCGTTGGAGAGGCCTGTGTCCAGCAGTGGACTGCAACAGGCTCATGATGATGACTGAAGATTCTTGGGAGAGCTATCATTATAGCCAAAGTATGGGCCCGTTCGACCAGAATCACACGACCTTAGAGACACTTCTCACGGCTTCTTCAAGGCCGCTGTTAAACAAATTGTTCATTGTTTTCTATCCAGTGAGGTTACTACAAGCCATTACTCCCTCCAGACTCTGGTAGAAGAGTATTGAAAAGGCAATGTCTTTGTGTAAATTGACAAAGGCGGCGGATGACATTTTCCATTAGGTGACGCGTCGGTTCATTGCCCCACAAAAACTTATAAAATCATAATTAATTTGTAAGAAAATCTTCATTGCGAGATATAAGCTATCAATAGTTACTAAGTAGTTAAGCTTATTTGCGCTAGATGGCGCTGTTGATACATTCTCTCTACCTCTAAACTAAACTTACTCATTTCTTAATTCCAGGTTTTTATGTGAATATGTGTACTTCACTTCGTTGTATCATTCAGAGACGAAGAGGGTCATGTTCGTCCATGTTCCTCATGAAGGTTACTCCTACGAACAGATTGCCCGAGGCTTGGAGCGGCTACTTGAGATTGCTTTGAAGCATTGTATGAACTAGCAGCTAATGAGCTGGAATTTATTTTAAGACATATTAATCATCGTCAGTATTTTTCTGAATAGGAGTATTTATTGTGCAGCACTGTTATTTTTGTTATAACTTATAAGTAATAAAAATAAATAAATAAAAAGTAAATTTTATTTATAAATGTAAAGTTTTAAAAAAAATATAAAACTGAATAAAAAGGAATGGTATGGGTATATAATAGTAACACAATAGACATAAAGAGATGCTTCTGCGGTTATTTAGGGGAACAGAATACTTATTGGTACTACGTTTATGAAAAAAAAAAATTGAAAGATGATAGGGTAGCAGAAGTCAGGTTCAATAGATAAAAGTCATAGATTTTTGTCCAAAAAGATTTTACTTCAGGCGTTGCGCTGTTTCCACACGACACCACCTCAGATAAAATAAAAAAAGGTAGATACCGCATCGCCTTGTTCCTGTTAAAGCAGAAAAAAGTAGCGAGGTTTGACCAAAGAAGGTGTTGTTTCACTTTTACAATGCACCAGTCGATTGATCTCTGATTGTGGTGATGCAGGACTTGCAATTTGATTTTTTATATATATGGGGCTGCCAAACTAACTCTACTTTGTTTGATAGAAAACATGAGCAGAATTCATAAGTAGTGGTTACTTTACTCATTGTAAATGCAGATAATGCAACAAGGAAGCATGGTGACCCACACTATTGTGGCCCATTGAGATGCTTCTACATCATCGGGCCTTTGGTTTCGCACTCACCAACGAAACACGACAGCACGAATGCTGTCATTTTAGGTTGGTCTTCTGTAAGAAGGTATAAACGCCCCGGTTGCAATTACATTCGCAAGCACCTTCTTACTAATTTGACTTGGCAACTTGTGACTTATTTCTATTAGCCAATATGAAAACCTGGCTAGGAGGAAAATTATTCATATGAAATAAAGAGGCTGATAGATAATTTAATAACGATTATATTATAGAAGTAAGCATAAACTTAAGTGAATCTAGGCGAAGAATAAAATTGAGCAATACATTCACATAAAAAATATTTAACGAGCCTTACTTAACTATTTTACTTTATTAATATTTATTTTATTATTTATTTATTATTTTATCATAGAATTCTTATTTATTTATGACATTGCATGCATAATGTTCATTTTAACATTTCATAATTTTGCACTTTTCCAGCTTTCTGTTTCGATTTTCCGTCCCTTTTTTAGGATTGCAGGTAAGTAAAAGATACTACATATTATTAAAAAAACGACTTCTAAAAACCATCCAACGAAAACTCCCTGCCAAAAAACACTAAAAAGCGTAAAATAAACTGGCTCTTCATAAATTGCTATGTGCCAATTCTTGTCTATACCTAATTCATTTAATTAGTAGTATTATTATGTGTGCTAGGTACCTAAAATCTGTTTGAAGTCGGTGCCAAGCCAAATGTAATAGTAGTTACCACACTCGCTATATTTCGAGACGACCATCAACGACGTCGCGTCAGCCCGCGCGTGTCTGCCCGCTTGGGTTGTTTTGTGCTACACGAGGAGCAGCTATCCGGCAGCGGCGAGTGCGGTAACTCCTATTACATTTTGGCTTGGCGTCGACTTCAAACAGATTTTAGGTACCTAGCACACATAATAATAGTACTATTTAAATGAATAAAGAATCAGGTATTGACAAGAATTGGCACATAGCAATTTATGAAGAGCCAGTTTATTTTACGCTTTTTAGTGTTTTTTGGCAGGGAGTTTTCGTTGGATGGTTTTTGGAAGTCGGTTTTTTTTATAAAAAGTTTTTATTTTTCCATTTTTAGTGCAAACAATCGTACGTTATCAGTAAATTTCATATAATTTCTGCTGATGCGAATAACTTTAGTGGTTTGAATACGTATTAAAACTGAGTATGCTCAGTTTCCAAAATTATGTTGAGATGCAAGATTTCTGTTACCGAGAACGTAGTCTACGGGGCAATAGGAATCGTGTCCAAGCTTAAATGTCGTGATGAAATAGAAGCAGGCGAATTACTTAAAGCAAAATACATTAAGGGGTTAGTCATCATAGCGCCTGTGTCATCAGCTCACCTATAGATACCACGAGATAGATACGTATGAAATTGAAAGAATTATCCTCCAACTCCTAACCGTTGATGAGTTGTACCTTCCACCTTCCATCATCAGCTTACCTAAATAACTTGAAAGAATACGGCTAAAGGTAACATACATACATATGACATTTAAAGATTTTTCCTCCAACTCCTAACCGTTAAGGAGTTGTACCTTTCATTATCAGCTCATGATCATTAAATGATGACTACCAGACGCAAATACCGGAGTAGCTTCAGAAAATATACGAAAAACATAGTACGTGCCTGAAAAAAATGAGGGTTCCCCTCGATTTCTCTGGGATGCCATCATCAGATGCTAGTTTCCTTGTCATGGTACCACCGTCGGGGCATTTTCTTTCCAACAAAAGAATCATCAAAATCGGTTCATAAACGACGAAGTTATCCCCGAACACACATTAAAAAAAAAATGGTCGAATTGAGAAACCTCCTCCTTTTTTTGAAGTCGGTTAAAAAATAAGAACTTTAGCTTTAGTGTATGTAAGTCCGCGAGTAATGGTCTGATACTGTGGTCTGTGCCTAATACATACAAGAAGGTTCCATACCTGTCTTGGGCACATATGACGCGCAGAGACTATAGAGCAGTCTATAGCTTCTCGGTGAAAAGGCGGGAAAAGCATATTATGATGCGTGTGTGTGTGTGGGCGAGCCAGGTTAATGGAAACAAAAAAAATACACAACGAGTACATTAGAAGAACTATCATTAGAAATCTCCACTACAATCTTGGACTCTGAGATGCCGCACACATATCTCAGCTATTCTCTCCAAACCTCGTGCTAACTCTTCGAAATCCTGTTGACACTTCATGGGAGGCACGTGGATGAACAGAGAACTCTTGTAGTCTTCCAGTTGTTGGCATAGAGACGTGTAATAGATGTACTCGCACAGATAACTGCAAATGGGAAGTATTTATGTTATTACTAGCATGGAGTATAGAGGTAAGGAGTACAATCTTTGATGGGCTCTTAAGGGGAAAATTGTACGTCAAACATCACTAAATAATAGTTCGAGAACCGACCACGTAGGCGCTGGAGTGAGAAGAGAGTATGATATCGTTTTGATTCTTTTTATTTAATTTTGGTTTAAAAATTAAAAACTTTGCGTAGTTAGAGTCCGACAAACATAAACAAATAATTAAATTGTGGTTTAAATATTAAAAACTTTGCGCAGTATCCTGTCCGACAAACATAAGCAAATAATAGTTCATTTGATTCCCTTTTCTAATTCTTTAAATTTACACTCTTTGCACAGTGGCGTCACCTAATTAGTGCATTTTGGCGGACGTTTTTTTTTACTTCTAGATTGTACTCCTTATCTCTACACTCCATAATTACTAGATTTTGCCATCGATCAAAAGGTCTCGGGATCGTTTCCCGGTCTGGCAAAAAAGTGTTATTGAGTTTTTCTGATTATAGAAATGCTTAATAGCAGCCCGTAGTTTGGAAGTTGGAGTCTTAGGCTGAAATTTATAAAGCGTGCTTAGACTTTGCTCAGACTTTGCTTACGCCAAACTTACGTAAGTTCCTGCTCAGTGTAATCTTAGCGTTCGAATTTATAGTCCTTTGGGCTAAGAATTTACTGAGTGTATGCTAAGCAAGAACCCAGGAAAAAATGTTTAACTTTTCAATTTGTATAGCATATTTATTTAAATTATATAGGTGTTTTAAAAACATTTTTTTTTAAAGCTGTAATAAACCAAAATATTATTAAACTTATGATTTTTGTTATATAGCTGTATTTCAATCAATTTAAACCGTTAGTATTTTTTTTATTTTAAGTGAAAAAGGGCAAAAATAACACATCTATACAAATAAATAAAATCGGAGTGTCTGTTTGTAATATTAAAATAACTCTTTTTTACGAAATGTACCGTGGGAGATGCCGGCTCGACCGGAGTGATACCACGGCCTCACAGAAAACTGGTGTGAAATAGTGCTTGCGCTGTGTTTCACCGTGAGGATAACGGAGGCCCATATCCCAACCCCCCTCCAAACATCCCCCCCCCCGCCAACCCCCCAAAGGCAACGCCTCATGTACTTCTTTACACCGCTTTCAAACTAGATTACGGTTTTTCTACCTGAACAATCGAACCATCTTTACAAGCGCGTAAGTATTCGCTAAGTCAAGGATTTCGGTGACTTAGACTATGCTTAGCATTTGCTCAGCTTGAGCTAAGCATAAATGACTATAAATTTCGAAGCACACTTAACTCGTGAGGTAAGTCTAAGCAAAGCCTAAGCACGCTTTATAAATTTCAGCCTTAATCCCCATGTCTCGGAGAGCATTTAATGCTGTCGGTCCTGCGCCTGATATCACCCCAGTCGTGTCGGATAGCTGTCCCATCGGATTGTGTGAGTGAGGGAACAGAGAGTGCACCTGTGTTTGAACACACATTTGTGCACTATTATATAATATCTCCTGCGTAGTAGACCGATCTCCGTAGTAGTAAACATCATAGATAAAGAATTTGAATAGACACAAGAACAGTTCTTGAAAGGGTACGTACCTTCCAGCTTCGTTAGAAACATCAGCTTTTAAACTGTTCTCTGGTAGATCACAGTTGAACTCCTCGCAGATCAGCTCCACTTCGAGATCTGTGGCAATGTTCTCTGGTCCTAGCGAAGGGTTCATGCATCCTTCTGGTATTTTTTTAGTGTTATCTATCAGAGTATACGCCATTTTCCTCGCCTGTGTTTCCAACGTGAAGCCCTTTGTGATATCGGATACTCCCACGTGGATTATTAACTGTAAGTATGGACATAAGTAGAAGTCTAATTAATATAATTCTCGTGTCAAGTTTTATCTCGCGATGAACTTCGAAATGATCTAACTGATTTTCACATTTTTTTAACTACACTAGAAATATGTCTCGTGTCCCGGGGGCTTTTACAAACATACATAAAATGGACACAAAGAACACTCAACCCAGAACAACAATTTTAGGGCCACATAAAGTGTTGTCCCATGTGGACATCGAACTCAACACCACAGAACACACATACTCCTAACGGAGCTCAACACTGAGAAAATTAGGAAGTGTGATCATGTATGTTATGACGGTAGCAGTAATTATTTTTATATGGTCGGGGCAATACGCTACCGTTAATCTTGTCTCTGATTATACTGTCAATGGTACGCTCGTGTTTGATTTCGTTCCCTAAGTAAAACCTAAAGCCGCGTTTTCACAATAAGAGTTGGCTCAGACCGAGTACACTCGTACGAGTCGGCTTCATACGAGTGTACTCGGATAGTGGTTTACACACGATAGTAGTGCACTCGTATTGTGGTCATTTGTCTCCTTGCACAATCAAGATGTCATCGACTGATCTGCTGCTGCGAGGTATAGAAGTTGTAGCAGATATGTTAGTAGCGGAAGTTCAAAATCACGAAAGGGGAAAAAACCAAAAGAGAAAAAATTAGGACACGGAAATGGATTTTAAGACGTGACCAACAGGGTGCATCAAATAATTTTCTTCGTGAAGTAGAAGAGGAAGATCATAACACGTTTAAAAATTATTTGAGATTAACCAACGCACAATTTGAGTATTTATTAGAAAACGTAGCACCCACCACTAGTAGTCACACCACTTTTTTTAGTTGTTGCCATTTTGTTTTTATAAAAATATCCGAGTGAGCTCGAAAAATAGAGCAGTGTCCGAGTCTACTCGGATTTGATGCCTGTTTGAAGTCGGTGCCAAGTGATTATCGCTTAGACTTTTGTAATTGTTCGTTTGTATTCTTTTTGGCTTAGCCGGTGCTTCATACAGATTCTAGGTACCTAGCACACATTATAATACTACTTGGTTGCGAGAGAGTGGACTGTATCTGCGATTTCTAAAAAACTGACTATGAATGCGACAATAACGGAGATGAACTGCCTTAGGGAAAATCAGGGTTATGACAAGACAGTTCTACATATAGGTAAGGACTAACCTCTGCTTGGTCTTCCCTTGTGGATGTGGACTGCTGATGCGAGTAGCGGCGGGTGGATCCACGGAATCCTCGATAATCGCCACGGCGGTTAGCGACAAAGTTCGTTCCTGCGGGTGCGGTGAAGTCTTTGCGGGATAGGGTTACGAAAACAACCTTTTCCTTCCGTGGTTCGCGTCGGACTTCTTCGACACTTGTCAAATCACAAGTGTCATTGTATGCGTCGAATGCTTCTCTTTCTCGCTCTCACAATCACAGCTTGAGGTATGAGGGAAAAGGATAGGAGAGGATGGCGCATTCATCAATCAATTATAGATATATTAAATAAATGACAATATGGCGTAACCATTTCCCCCCGGCTTGAAGGAATTGATTCCTTCAAAGTATGAAAGACAAAAGAGAAAACACCAAATAAGCGAAAACACGAGCGAAAACTACGTGCGAAAAACTATATATGCGAAAATTACGAGCTCAACTATATGGGCGAAAATATATCTTAAAACTATAACCTAACCTAAGACGCTATTCGCGATAACACTTATTGGCTAGGTAAAGGGCACAGACGTACAACCGGGCGCAAATACGATCCGGTAGCAGTCCTAACTCTTGCGATACGAACCACTCCATCAGTGGCCGGAAATACTTCTTCAATAACCCCTAAAGGCCAGTGAAGAGGAGGCGCGTTTTCAGTATTTAAAATAACGACGGTCCCTACGGTTATCGGGTTATGCGGTGTATTCCATTTATTCCGAGACTGCAAAGTATGCAAGTATTCTGCTCTCCATCGCCTCCAAAAGGATTGCACTAATCCATCCAGTAAGTCATGTCGAGACCGAATAGTAAGTCTGTCATCTTCGATGTCGCGAGCAGGTAAACAACGTAAGGGTGTCGTATTTAGAAAATGTGCGGGCGTTAATGCGAGATCCTCCGAGGGATCGCTAGAGATGGTGCGACATAAGGGACGTGTGTTCATAACTGCCTCAACTTGTGTGTCTACGGTGGTCATCTCTTCAAACGATAAAATTTGCTCACCAATAACGCGAAATAAATGAGTCTTAAGGCTCTTAATGTTAGCCTCCCAGTTACCACCAAAGTGACTAGCGGCGGGCGTGTTTAGTAACCAGGTTATGCGATTCTCAGCTAATATGTGAGCATATCCACTATTGAAATCTTTGGACTTCAGAAGCCCATAAAGCTCTGAAAGGGTGCGTTTAGCGCCGACATAGTTCGTCCCGTTGTCCGAATAAATACGACCCACAGGACCTCTACGCGCTAAAAACCGTTTGAAGGCTGACATAAAACTTGCTGTACTAAGATCACCAGCTAGTTCTATATGAACAGCACGTGTTGTCAAACAGACAAACAAGCAGACATAAGCCTTTACAGACCGTATACCACGGCCTCGCGAAATCGTCACCTTAAAGGGGCCAGCATAATCTGTACCCGTGTGTACGAAAGGCTTAGCGGATTGTACGACACGACAAGACCTGTGTTCCGACATTTCAGGAAATACAGGCTTAGGCCGTACTCGAAAGCAAGAGATACACTTATGTATCCTACTACGAATCAAATTGCGTGCGGACAAGATCCAGTATTTCTGTCGAAGAATTGACATAAGTAAATCTGGACCTGCGTGGCAGTTTAACTTGTGATAATAGTCCACAAGCAAACACAAAACATGATGTTTTTTAGGCAAAACGATCGGATGTTTCTGATCGAAATTCAAATCTGAATTCGACAAACGTCCACCAACTCTAATTATGCCATCGTGGAGAAATGGCTTGAGTCGTTGGAAGGAACGACTACAGGGTTTTCCAGTCTTTAGCTTGACTATCTCATTGGCGAAATGAGTAGTCTGTAATTCACGAAGAACCCTCTGCTCCGCATAAACCAAATCTGCAGCTGAAATCAATTCTCGTTTTGGAAGAAGTTTCATAAATCTGCAGACGTAAACTACGCAGCGCAAAAGTTTAGACCACGAGGAAACACGATCCGCCAGTGTGAGAATAGGAGATTGTTCCTGTGGTATAGAGGTGAGTAATGAACATTTCTTTTCTTCAGGCGGGCAAGAAACATCAGATGGTTGAAACGTGTACACTGGCCACTCAGACGGATCAAATTTGACCCATGGTGGACCATGAAACCAAAGCGGGTGACCAATAATTTGTGCCGGACTAAGACCGCGCGACAAGCAGTCAGCGGGATTTTCAATTCCTGATACGTGACGAAAACACTGCGGCGACAATAACGATTGAATCTTTGAAACGCGATTAGCGACAAAGGTTGCCCACCTATGGGGTGAGGCGTGAATCCAGCACAAAGCTACAGTAGAGTCTGAAAAGGCGTACACGCCACGAAATTGTATGCGGTTTCGACATGCTTCAATAATACCATTGATTAAGTTTGCGAGCACTAGGGCAGAGCAAAGTTCGAGTCGGGCTAAAGATACCACTTTACGAGGTGCAACTTTGGATTTGGCACTAATAAGGTGCACAACAACATTATCGCCATTTTTGACGTGAAAATATGCAACAGCCCCATAGGCCTTCTCACTAGCATCACAGAACCCTATGATAGTCACTTCGCTACCACTAGTGACGTCCACATGGCGTGGTATATTGATTTGTTCGAGCAGCGGGAGCTCCTGCCGGAACCGTACCCACAAGGAGACAATGTTGTCCGGAAGTGTGTCATCCCAGTCACAATTACAAAGCCAAAGCTCTTTAATTAGAAGCTTGGCATACAATATCACGGGAGCCACGAAGCCCATTATATCCCATAATCTTGCCACGCAAGATAAAATGGTGCGTTTTGTACATTTTTGAGCGGGTGTACTAATTTTCAAACTGAAAAGATCTGATGAATGTGACCAGTTCAAGCCTATCACTTTATGAGAGTCTGATTCATCAAACTCCTTAACAGATAAAAGGCGATGCGATGGCGGAATAGTGTTTATAACATCTTGCGAGTTGCTAGTCCACTTTACTAGATCAAACTGCCCAGCTTTCATAAGAGAGATAACCTCAGCAGTAGTGGAGATAGCTTCGCTTTTGTTCTCTACACTGAAAACAAAATCGTCCATATATCCAGAATGTTGAACGATTTCTTGCGCCTTAGGGTACGTGTTACCCTCGTCAGACGCTAACTGCTTCACTGTACGCAGTGCGTGAAATGGACTCGACTTGAGACCGAAACATACGCGATTAAATTCGTAAACCTTAAGCGGTTTATCAGGTGAAAAGCGGTATAATATGCGTTGAAATCTGCGATCACATTCGCGAACTTCAATGTTTAGATACATTTGCCGAACGTCGGCCGAGAGTGCGATTGGAAATAAGCGAAAATTAACGATTATATTGAACAAATTGCCTTGTAAGTTCTGCCCATTATGTAGAATATCATTGAGGGACACAGATGTGCTAGTCTTAGCGCTAGCATTTAGCACTACACGGAGCTTCGTTGTAAGTTTATCCTCTCGGATAACCCCATGATGCGGTATGATATATGAAGGCAACTGGCTGCCCTTCTCGCTCTCAAGAGGAGAGGGTGCGATATACTCCTTCTGCAAATATTCTCTGATGACGTCATCATAAGCTTGCTTTAGCTTTGGCGAGGCTTGCATTTTTCTCTCAAGACAGAGAAAGCACCTCTCAGCTAAGCGTTGGGAGTCGCCGAGCGTACATGGGTCGCCCTTAAAAGGAAGCGCGATACAGTAACGACCCTCAGCGGTGCGAGTCGTAGTACGACTATACATTTCCTCGCAGTCCTTATCATCTGGACTCAAGATTGGTGGGACATTAACTTCTTCGAGTTCCCAGAACTTAGTGACGATCGAATCCAAAGGAGGTTCGACTGAGCAACAGTACGAAACTGGCGAATAAGTAATCCACTTTGCGGGAGCACAACCTACAACAACATAACCCAACACGGTCTCTAAAGCGTGTGGTGCGGTGAGGGTGGAATTACCTTGAACCTTGGAACCCAAAATGAGATGTGGAAAAATAGAGGCGCCTATCAAAATATCAATATCAGCCGGCGTGTGATATGAATCATCAGCTAAAGGCAGATTTTCAAAATTAACCAGCGACGACGTATCAACAGTGACAGTCGGTAAGCGTTCAGTAATTTTATCGACGACTAGTGACTCCATATCAAACTTAACATTTTTATTAAAGCGCGAATAAAAGTTTAATTGTACGGAACCCAGTGTCGTTTTAGTAGAACCCCCAATTCCTTTCACTATAGAAGATGACGATCTTTGGTTCAAGTTTAATCCTAAGCGGTTACAGCATTGGCGCGTTACGAAATTACTCTGAGACGCACTGTCTAACAGAGCGCGGAAACTATGTTCCTTGCCATGCCTATCTATTAGTATAACCCGTGCGGTTGCAAGCAAAACCGTAGTCACGGGTGCGTGCGAAATATTTTTATTATTGCCTGATAATGAGCACAATGCAACATCATCAGCGCTGCGGGTATCATACGATGACGGAGCGGGCGCCGGACCCAGCTGCCGTCCTCCTCCCACGTCACTGCAAGCGCGCGGCGGCGGGGGGGCGAGCGGTGCGACTACTGCGTTAGATGCAGTATGTCTATTTTCAAAATGTAACATCGTGTGATGTTTCTGTTGACATTTTTTACAACGCGAATCCGAATTACAATCAGAAGCATGATGCTTTTTACTTAAGCAATTTATACAGTTTGACTGCGATTTAATAAATTTAAAGCGTTCGTTAGGTGTCAATTTTTTAAATGATTGACATTGATACAAATGCTCATGCTGCGATTTGCATAGCGAACACACAGTTTGATACGATTGAGTTTGAGCGGTGTTAACGTAAGTATTAGTAGACTTGCGTTGCGGCGGCGACCTTGGCGTCGTATAGTCTACGCGGTTACGAGGTTCAGTTTTCGATGTGCGGTTTATGATCTTTGCTTGATCGCGAACAAATGAAACCAAACTATCAAAAGATGGAATCTCAGAACCACGACTGTCCAACTCAAATGCGCGAGCGGTTTCAGGATCTAACTTTTTTAATGATAAGTATAAAAACAATAAATCTGAGAGGTCACTGACCTTAAGATTTTTAAGCGCAGCGACTGAAGTTGCGAATTTATCTAAAAACATCTCGAGGCCAGCTACACTGGGAGCACTCAAAGCCTTAAGTTCGAAAATCTGATCCAAATAGGAACATGACAGCGCGCGTTTATCTTCATACCTATTTATTAAAGTTTCTAAAATAACTTTATAATTTTCGGCAGACGGAGTAATGCCTGCGAAAACAGTTTGAACCTTACTATTTAACTTACCAATCAAGTAATGCAATTTTTCTGAGTCAGTGAGCCCCGGGTTCTCATGAACGGTGTTTTTATAAGCCGCGTAAAACAATGGCCAAGTCTTAATATCACCATTAAACTGTGGTAATTCGATCGGCGGTAGCCTAGGTCTGTCACATCTTTTGTGTTCCAGGCGAGGCTCAACTAAAGCAATTAACTTTGCCGCGCGTTTTATTCGACCGTAAAGTTCGTCGAACGAAAGAAGCGATTGATAATTAATAATATATTTAGGATTCAATTTTAACTCAATCGAATTTATTTGGTCTAAGATTAACTCAAAATCTATGCGTAATTTATCTATAGTTTCAATATCACACAAAAAACTTTCTTTTGCAAATTCATTCGATAGATTCTTACATCTATCTGAGATAGCCTGTATGCGTGAGAACATAAGGTCTCTCTTTGCGTGTAGAAGCGACAACTTATTCTCGTCCGACATGACGATATCTAACAGCTGTTATAAATGATAACAGTGTATAATACGTAAATATTAGCAATAGATACTTAATTATTTTAATATGTGCCGTGTTCTTATTTGTATATGCGACGAACAGATAACTTGCAAACCTATACAGCTACTTAGTGAAACGTGATACGATGCGAAATAAATGTAATTAATTATAATTAATAAGTAGTTAATAAGATATCCGAATAACATCTATCTACTTTCACGAATTTACTAAGTTGCAAGTCTGTGCAATATTAAATTAACGAAAATTGGGTACGACCGATATTTATAATTATTGTACTACCTACGAATTTGAGATATGAACAAAGTTATAGAAATTTAATTTTTATTACATGCTACAACAAACAAGGAATGCGATAATCCTAACTATTAGTAACGTATTGTATGATTGATCGAATTAGATGCCTAATACCTATAGCGGTGCGGTAAATGCGAGAATTAAAGTAGCGTACTGCTACTAAAAGGGTAGGTACTAAGGTACTAGGTAGGTAGCTAATCTAACCCTACAAACAGCACGAAAACGATACGTTTGGATTAGAATAATTAGTTATAATCCACTTCCCTCCGCGGGTCTGTACGGTTCACGTGTGACGTCGCGTTTTAATAATTTAAATATTGTTTTTGTGTATCCTTGCGACTGTTACCCGGTTTGTGGGCGGTATAAGGTTGTATATAGTGTTTTTGACAAATAATCTGTAAGTTTTACGCCTTATAAATACAAATATTGTGTTAGTTTCTTTTACTACGGCTATCGGTAAGTCAATTTATTTTATTCATAAAGGTAGGTAGGAGTAATATTTTGTTTGTATTAATTTTCTTTTCGTGTTTTTTGATTTTGAAGTTGTTTTTATTGATATTTCTTTTGTCTGGTGTGTCTTTGTTTGGCCATGTCGGTTGTTGGCGAGTTGCCGGATCCCGGTGGTACAAATGAATTTCGAACACCAACCGGAAATAAATTGTTTGGTAGAATGTCGCCATCAAATTTATCGTCAAATGAAAGTAGAACTGAACGAATTAGGGCTTCGGACTTGGGCGAGAGTGTTTCGTCTCTTAGTGGTCGTGATAACTGTGGGGAGTATGATTATTTTGAGTTGGTGTCTCAGGCAACCGAATATTTGGCAAAAATTAACGAATTGGTAAACGATCAGGGGTCGCGAATGAATGTGGGGAATAGGACCGCCATTATGGACGTAACCCAGCGGATTACCGGTATCGTCTCATTGTTGGCAATTAAATCTGCTAGCAATGAAACGAAATTAGCGAATCTCGAGCGCCGGGTGGGGGGTGTCGCCGTTCAACAGCCGGGCTTGACGTACGCGGACAAGCTTAGGCTTCGCTTACCACCTGGATCAGCCCCGTGTCCGGTGTCCGCTGAGGCGCGCGTATCTAGGCCGTGTGTTATTGCGTATCCTACTACGGAACGTTCAGCGGACTATGCAACTTCGTCAGCTACAAAAGAAGCTCTCATGAAGGCTATTAAACCTAGCGACGAAGGTTTTCAAATTGTAGGCGTCAAAAAAACCGCAAAGGCAGGCGTCGTGTTGCGGGTCGCAAATGAACGGCAGCTTAAAAAACTAGAAGCAGTAAACGCCATTAAATCTGTAGGCTTACGCTTAGAAAAGCCGAAAGGCCGAAGGCCCCGTATAATTGTAAAAGACGTGCCCGGTTCTATGGAGGATCGTACCTTCCTAACAGCTTTATATCGTCAGAATATCAAGGACGAATTAAAATTAAGCGAAAGCGATTTTTTAAAAACGACCAAAATTGTCAGGCATCGTAAACTGGAAAACGGACGTCAATGGATAGGCTTAGAATTAGAGACAGAGGTTAGGAAACACTTGGCTAGCACAAAAGATAAATTATATATAGACTGGGCCACATGTAGGTTTATAGACGACTTAGAAGTAGTTCGTTGCTTAAACTGTCAACAATTCGGTCATGTTCAAAAATTTTGCACTATTAAAACTCCTACGTGTGCTAATTGCGCGGCCAGCCACGATACAAGGGCTTGCCCGGATAAGGACACACCAGATTTTAAACCGAAATGCGCACAATGCAGCCGGTACAAAAAACCATGTGACCATCGATGTGGATCACAAGACTGCTCCACATATAAACTTAAATTAGAGCAGCTAATCCTAAATACTAATTACTGAATAGCTTATACAGTAGTAGCTGTAGTACCTTTTTAATAAAATGGATAATATCTCAATAGGCCAGTTAAATCTTCATAATGATAAAATAGCCACGTCAGAATTAGATCGCTTAGTTTTGGAACAAAAGTTAGACATTGTCCTTATACAAGAGCAATATCAAAGCGCTCAATTGCGGAATTATGTAGTACAACTAGATGGCCGGTCGCGGGCTGGGATATATGTTGCAAGTTCTAATTTTACGGTAACATCTTTGCGTAACCTTATGACGTCACACTGCGCCGTTGCTGAGATCTCATCCTCTACCTGTAGGGTTTACATAGTGAGCTGTTATTTTCAATTTTTCACATCCTATTGATCCTCATCTACATCATTTACGTTTCGTTTTGCGGTCCCTCATAGGACACAAAATTATCATTGGCGCTGATGTCAATGCTTCTTCTACTTTATGGTATGGCAAATTGCGTGCAGCTGACATGGCTCGTCGCTGTGCGGTTGAAGATTTTATTGCGGAAATGAATCTTACTATCCACAATACCCCTGATGCACCACCAACTTTTTGCAGCCCAATGGGTGAGTCTTCTATTGACGTGACGCTTACGCGCGGCGACGTCTCGATATCTGGATGGCGTGTCCTACCGGACGCATCCTGTAGCGATCACCGCTTAATCGTGTACGAATTCATACCAATGGTTGCACAATATCCACAAAGAACTCCTTACAATTTTAGGTATAAAACTAAAGGGGCAAATTGGGCTTTATTTGGTTCACTCTTTGCAGTACATGCCAAAGACTTCAGTCGCAGTGGTCTATCAGCTGAGGAAAGCGCAAACATATTATCAGATACTTTCACATATTGTGCTGATGTTTGTATCGGCCGTGGATCTATCACTAACACTCGTAGATGTGATTGTTGGAATTATAAATTAGTCGAAATACGTAGAATCTATCGAAAAGCTCGTAAAAAACTAAATGACATTAAAAAGCGTAACGTAACAGGAGATATTTACAATAATGCTCTTATTGCTCTTAGAGTTGCCAGGTCTCATTATAGAGCTGCTGTGGAGAAATCAAAGGGAAATTTAATACGTAAACTTGTTGATAAACTCGATAGAGAGGGTCCCTGGTCACCTTTGTATCATGAATTTAAAGCAAATAGATCAATCGACCTTGCATACGTACAGAACATCAAAATTAATAATAGTTATACTACAGGAGTAGAACAAACCACAGAATATCTTTTAGAATCACTTGTGCCTGACGATCGGCCGGAGGATGACACGGATTATCACCGACAAATTAGGCAGTGGGCTATTGAACCACCATTGTCTCCAATGTCTGACTTACCATCTTCAGACGAATTCCTCAGTATTGTTAGGTCATTGCCACTAAATAAGGCTTCGGGCGACGATAAAATATCAAACAAAATGATAAAAGAAGCTTGTAAACTTTCGGGTGATACGGTTTTAACAGTTTTTAAACGTTGCATTGCGGAAGGAGTATTTCCTAGTGTTTGGCGGTGCGGTAATATTCGAATAATACCAAAAAGCGGCGATAAGCCGCCGGACGATCCTAAATCCTATCGACCCATAACACTGTTACCATCGCTGGGAAAGCTTTTAGAGCGTCTTGTAGTACCACGACTTCTACCGGGTGGAGTTAAATTTCATGATAGACAATTCGGCTTTACGTTGGGAAAATCGACAACTGATGCGGTTATATCTGTAAGGAAAACTGTCACCGAGTCAAGTTTTCAATACGTTTTAGGCATCTTCTTAGATATATCTGGCGCCTTTGACAATGCGTGGTGGCCCATGCTATTGCTAAAATTAAAATTAAGAGGTTGCTTTAAAAATATTTATTCCCTTATCTCCTCGTACTTCTTACAAGGTACTACTAAATTGAGACTTGGGCATCATTCTGTGTCGAAGGCGCTTACGATGGGGTGTCCTCAAGGGTCAGTGCTAGGACCATACTTGTGGAACATAGGCTTCGACGATTTTCTGGCAATGCCTGTGCCGTCCGGATGTACCCTGAATGCGTACGCGGACGACGGTTTGTTATTGATAGAGTCGGATACTAGAACGGGGCTTGAGAGGCTGGCCAGTGAATGTTTGGACTTAATATCTCGGTGGGGTGGGCGTAATCGGTTGACGTTTGCACCAAACAAAACCTTCCAGCTACTTCTGAAAGGTAACCTCAAATCACCGCCTTGTATTAAATTTGAAAATATTACTATTAAAAATAAAACCTCGGTTTGTTATTTAGGATTGGTTTTAGAAAGAAATTTTTCATTTATTGAACATATTAGAACAGTTAATGAAAAGTCTAAAAAGAGTTTCTTTGCACTGACGAGGATATCAACTGCGACATGGGGTCTGTCATATAATACACTAAAGATCATATATGGAGCTACTTATTTGGGTTCTATTTGCTATGGTGCTCCTGTATGGGCAGATAGGGCGACTGTAGGTGCTGTCCGTCGCAAACTGTTACAAGGCCAACGACCTGCATTGATTTTCTTGTGCAAGGCATATAGGACGGTTAGCACTGAGGCTTTACCGGTGTTGGCAGGTGTTCTTCCGGTCGATCTCGAGGTGCAAAGACGTGCAGCCATGTACTATTCCACACTACAAAACATGGAATGCGATTTTTTGGGCATACGAGACCGCGGTAAAATCATAAGATTGTTTCAACAAAAAACCAATGTCTATAACGACCTCTTGGATGAATGGCAGAAACGATGGGACGAATCATCTAAGGGGCGCCACCTTTACCAGTTCTTTCCATCTGTTCGCGAAAGGTTGTCAAGGACATGGCTCGAGGTAGATCACTGTGTCGCTCAATTTCTTACAGGCCACGGTAACTTTAAGAGCAAACTATACTCATTTAAATTAGTCGATTCACCATTGTGTCAATGCTCAACACCTGATTCTAGCTGTGAACAGTCGGCTCATCATATCCTCTGGGAATGTAGTCTTTGGTACAATGAACGTAACATGATGCTAAATAGCTTACAAATGACGTCTGGGGTAGTATATTATGGGGATCTTGTGTCAACTGCGGTGAATTTCCGTGCGTTTAAGCGATTCTGCCATACATACTATAGAAATCAAATATAGCTCACTTAGGACCCATAATATTTTTATCCGTGGTGCTTCCCGGTTTGAAAAAGGCGTCTGCCTATTTTGACTCCATTTTGTCTCCCGCTTTGCTAAGGAGGGAAGTGGACTTATTATATTTCCAACTCCTCCAGTTTTCTTCTGATTAATTTCGTTGCGGGTTCCAAGACAGTTAAATTTTTCCTGGGACTTCCCGAGTGTCATAACTCGGTGTTTTCGTGGGTCACCGCTGTTGATCCTGGTGTACAGGAGTTACAGTGGTGGGCGTGTGGGCGGGATTAGTCCCATTAATCCGGTTCGTATGGACCAAAAAATAATGGTTGCGAGAGAGTGGACTGTATCTGCGATTTCTAAAAAACTGACTATGAATGCGACAATAACGGAGATGAACTGCCTTAGGGAAAATCAGGGTTATGACAAGACAGTTCTACATATAGGTAAGGACTAACCTCTGCTTGGTCTTCCCTTGTGGATGTGGACTGCTGATGCGAGTAGCGGCGGGTGGATCCACGGAATCCTCGATAATCGCCACGGCGGTTAGCGACAAAGTTCGTTCCTGCGGGTGCGGTGAAGTCTTTGCGGGATAGGGTTACGAAAACAACCTTTTCCTTCCGTGGTTCGCGTCGGACTTCTTCGACACTTGTCAAATCACAAGTGTCATTGTATGCGTCGAATGCTTCTCTTTCTCGCTCTCACAATCACAGCTTGAGGTATGAGGGAAAAGGATAGGAGAGGATGGCGCATTCATCAATCAATTATAGATAGGTATATTAAATAAATGACAATATGGCGTAACCACTACTATTTAAATGAACAAAGAATGAGGTATAGGCAATTTATGAAGAACCAGTTTATTTTACGCTTTTAAGTGTTTTTTGGCAGAGAGTTTTCGTTGGATGTTTTTTGGAAGTCGGTTTTTTTTTTATAAAAAGTTTTTATTATTCAGTTTTTAGTGCAAACAATCGTTGGTAAGTAGTAAGTTGAACTATTTCATTATGAAGAATACAAATTAAGGTCTATACGTACGTGTGATATTAAAATCAGCCTCTAATCCCTAACTGTTGAAGAGTTTAACCTTCTATCATCAGCTCACCTAAATAACTTGAAAGTATACGACTGAAGGTCTTTAGATACGTATGAAATTGAAAGAATTATACTCCAACTCCTAACGGTTGAGGAGTTGTACCTTCCACCTTCCATCATCAGCTTACCTAAATAATTTGAAAGAATACCACTAAAGGTAACATATATACACATGCTATTTAAAGATTTATCCTCCACATTCTAACCGTTAAGGAGTTATACCTTACATCATCAGCTCATCATCATAAAATGATGACCACCAGATGCAAATACTGGTGTAACTTCAGAAAATATACGAAAAACATAGTATGTGCCTATAAAAAATAAGGGTTCCTCTAGATTTCCCTGAGATCCCATCATCAGATCCTGATATGGTAGCAATGGGACCATCTCGGGAGCATACCCTTTCGAATACAAATTTCAAAATCGGTCCACAGTTGACGGAGTAATCGCTGAACATACATAAAAAAAAAAGAAAAAAAAAACATACAGTGGAACATAGAACCTCCTCCTTTTTGGAAGTCGGTTAAAAACTAGATGTGAAAACTTGTTATTGGCTCTTAGAAGACTAATCTGCTTTAACTTACTGACGTTTCTAGCCTTCTCGTGTGGTCCTGTTTCAATTTGGTCCAGTTCTTGAAGTCGGTTCTTTTTTTTGTTTAAATGTGTGATCATCATGAATGAGCTGTCCATAGATTACTAATAATTCTTCCGGGTGATAGAGGTTGTATTTATTTAAAGTAATCGGCTTTTCTAAACTTTTTTTTAAATCTTATGACAGAGGAAACACGAGCAGACAGTTTACCTGATGAATTGTCTATTGGCTTGAACTGGTTTCTCCGTTGGTCTATTGATATTGATAGTAACCTTGACTGCCAAGTCATAGGTTGTGGGTTGGAATCCCACCCATGACAAGATATTGTGTGAAGAGCACAATTTTATTATTTGATGTGTCTGAGTGTAATTTATCTTAAAAAGTATGTTTTACTACAATAAAATGTGATGAGATCCGAATTCGCCGAAACTGACGCAATCCCAAGTTCAGGCCGGAAATCTAGTTGATAAGCATTCAGAAGGTTATTTAAAAAAATGAAGAGGCTGAGTGCAGACGTACTGAGTTAATCATGGATAAAAGTACACTCTATGTTAGTACATCTTAAATTCGAAATTGAGGATGCTGCAGAATAGGTTATAAAACTGAAGAGTTTGCTTAACACGCTAATCTGAAGAACTATTTCGAGAACCTTCCAGATTAAACTTTTATAGTTTTTGGAGGCTACATAACATCACGCTATGATCAATGAAAAGTATTGCAAAAGAAGGTTTATAGCTTCTGAGAGTCGCATACGAAGGTGTTTTATCTAATAAACTAGTAAAAAACATTAAACTAGTACCTATTGGATTCAGTAGCAAATATGAAAAAAAAGGAAAACAAGATAGTATTAAAAATTAAATTAAAAAGCTTTTTAAAAACAAGCTTTTACTGGAATGCCTCGAGATGTATCAAACGAGTCCAAACTCGATGATGTTGCAACGTTTCTTTACAGAGTTCCTATGGCCACCTTAAAGCTATAAAGCCATGTCATTATAATATTGTATTGTCACGTATATTTGTTGTCATTGTATACATATTCTTGCAAAATTTCAGCAAAATCGGTTGAAGATGTCTGCTTCAAAATTGAGTTGCAAGATTCCACCCGAACATACAAGCATGCATACATACATTGCAAGTTAATAAAAAGCTTGTGAAAAACACCCGACGGCCTGTCCGGAATATATAGATAGGTACTTATATGCTTAAACAAGCCGGCAATTTTAATATTTTTAATTTTCAAATACCCAATGTGTGATTCACAAATTGTTATTGAGTCTGGGTATTCTTTGTGTCCTGTTCTTGTTTGTTTGTACAAGTTCCTATTGCGAGTATTGTATTTTTTTTATTAAAACAAATCTAACGACATCTTAAACGCTCAAATGTATAAAGCCATTATAGACCAAGAGCCCACGACAGCCAGACCTTCGTTATTTTATAAAGGCTGAAAGTTGTTCTGTGCATGACCCCTATATAGGTAAGAACGACCAGCGACTATAGAGTTTGGGTTGTGGTTACTTTGGCAGATAACAGGTAGTAAAGGTGTATAAAATAGTACCTAATTTTCGTTAAAGTATAAAGCTCAATTTTTTTATGTTTTCTTCCGGATAACTTTAGAAATCTTGTCATCCATTGCCGGACACTTATGACAGTTGCTGCCCCCTGCGAGACACCCCTAAACTTTAATAAATTTTAGTTATACTTTCGTTATAGTATAAAAGCAAAATTTTTAACCGACTTCCAAAAAGGAGGAGAGTCTATGTTCCACTGTATGTACTTTTTATGTTTTTTATTTATTTTATTTTATGTATGTTCACCGATTACTCCGTCAATTGTGGAGCGATTTTGAATTTTTTTTTGTATTCGAAAGGGTATGCTCCCTAAAGGTATATAGATACATATGAAATTGAAAGAATTATCCTCTAACTCCTAACCGTTAAGGAGTTGTGCCTTCCATCATTAGTTTACCTAAATAACTTGAAAGAATACGACTAAAGGTAACATAACTACATATGACATTTGAAGATTTATCCTCCAACTCCTAACCGTTAAGGAGTTGTATCTTACATCATCAGCTCATCATCATGGAATGATGTCTACCAGACGCAAATACTGGAGTAACTTCAGAAAATATACGAAAAACATAGTACGTGCCTGAAAAAAATTAGGGTTTCCCTCGATTTCCCTGGGATCCCATCATCAGATCCAGTAATGGTGGCAATGAAACAACATTGAGAGCATACCCTTTTGGATACAAAAAAAAATCAAAATCGGTCCACAATTGACGGAGTAATCGGTGAACATACATAAAATAAAATAAATAAAAAAATAAAAAGTACATACAGTGGAACATAGACCCTCCTCCTTTTTGGAAGTCGGTTAAAAATTTAGCTTTTATACTATAACGAAAGTATAACTATAATTTATTAAAGTTTAGGGGTGTCTGGCAGGGGGTAGCAACTGTCATAAGTGTCCGGCAATGGATGACGAGATTTATAAAGTTATCCCGAAGAAAATATGAAAAAATTGAGCTTTATACTTTAACGAAAATTGGGTGATATTTTATACACCTTTACTACCTATTATCTGCCAAAGTAACCACAACCCAAACTCTATAGTCGCTGGTCGTTCTTACCTTTATAGGGGTCATGCACAGAAAAACTTTCAGCCTTTATAAAATAACGAAGGTCTGGCTGTCGTGGGCTCTTGCTCTATTATGGCTATTAGGGATTTATTTACACACTAGCTGACCCACGCAACGTCAGTTACGTCTCATATTGCCCGTAGCGTAAAAAAAATCCCTGTTTTTGTAACATTCTTCATTGGTGTTCCGCTCCTATTGGTCTTAGCGTGATGATATATAGCTAAATGGGCTATCTAACACTTAAAGAATTTTTCAAATCCGACCAGCGGTTCCTGAGATTAGCGCGTTCAAACAAACAAACTCTTCAACTTTATAATATTAGTATAGATATATATAGTATAGAAGATACCTACATGCATTCGAAAGACAGAAACTTCTTTCAACCGCAGTCGGGTATAAAGAACCTAAACGTCTACTTACATGTGGCTGATATTCCTTCCACATCTTAGGTATGACCTTGTCAACATAATTGTACTCCACTGGCACTCTCTTCGTGATCAGAGTGATGTTTAATCTCCTCTCCAACTCCTCTTTCATCATCAGTTTCACAGCTTCGCCGCTCGCATTGATATTATCATCAATTTTATTTGAAAAGATTGGACCGAACCCGGTTACCAAAACTATTTTTTTCCCGCTTATTTCATCCATATTGTCAGTCTATGGATAAGAGTCTAACAATTTGTTTTTTTCAACGTCTGTTTAGTACTGCGAATATCTCACGAGTGTGCTCTGAAATAAAATATAATGCTAATATGTCTGTAATTTTAATAAACATGATGTTTTCCTTTTTAGTTATTTAATAGTAGGTAAGTATTTATGGCGTCAATGGCGAATCATTTGTGGTTAAGGGAAATTTATGGATGGCTATTATGATATATATAACCCGTTTCTTCAATAATAGATAAATAACTCATTCATTTCAATCAAATATTTACTCTTTCAAATACCTATATAATTAACATTTTATAAGTAGAATGATGAAATGACAAGCTTTATAAATAAAATAAATAAATAAATATTTCGGACATCTAACACAACGCCATCTCTAGTCCCAAGCTAAGCAGAGCTTGTGTTATGGATACTAGACAACTGATATAAATACATATATAGGTACTTTTTTTATAATCACATACATATTATAAATAGAAAACACCCAAACTCCGAACCAAATATTTGTAGATCATACAAACATTTGGCCCGACCCGGGAATCGAACCCGAGACCTCATGCACAGCAGTCGCATACGCTAAGACTGTGCCAACGAGGCAGTCAAAGTTAATAGTTTTTCTATTGTTTGAAACTTTGAATCTTTGTAACTTTTCCGACTGTCCTGTTTGTCTAGTGGTTAGTGGCCCCGGACTGCAAAGCCAGAGGGCGTGGGTCCGACTCCCACAAACGATTAATAATAATTATGTGATGAGTAACATTATTATTTCTGTATCTGTATGTAATTTATCTACACTAAGTGTGTATTTTCTGAGACGCGATCTCCACCCCCGGGACTCTTCTACCCCAACGGTCAGTTCAGTGTCAGCTCTGCGGCTAATACGCCGACTAATGCCAGCCCATTGCCACTTCAGCTTGCTGATCTGGCGGGATATGTCGATAACCGTAGCTCTCTGCCGGATCACCTCATTCTTCATGCGATCTCTCAGAAAAATATCGAGCATAGCCCATTTCATAGTACCGTACCGTAAGTATCCACGTTACAGCTTCGTACGTGTACCGTACTCCGGACTCCGTGAACGTAGTATAGGACGCCCACAGGCTAGGTGGAGTGATGATTTGCGAAAGATAAGAAGGAGTTGAATGCGAGAAGCCTAAAATCTATCAGAGTGGCGTGCAGTGGTAGATGCCTATGTCCGGAGGTTTCAAGGTAGTAGAGCCACGCTGATTTCAGCACGAACAGGCCGGCTCGACTGGGGCGCCTCTCACAGTAATTACTAAAGTGACAGAAATTCAGAAGCATTTCAATAGGCCGCCATAGTCCCCACTATGCTGCATTGTCTGCATTCGCAATGAGTATGCCACTCTTTTGGATTCTACTCATACCTTATATCAGACAGAGTAGAGTCATTAATGACGCCCATCTATATATAAAAGAGTAAGGTGACTGACTGACTGACTGACAGACTGACTGACATACCCAGAGATCAACGCACAGCCCAAACCGCTGAACCTAGAATGCTGAAATTTTGCATGTTGGTTCTTTATATAACGTAAGTGAGCACTAAGAAAGGAATTTTTGAAATTCCACCCCTAAGGGGGTGAAATAGGGGTTGTAAGTTTGTATGGAAGTTCGTCATTTTTTAAGTAAGAAACATGAAACTTTACTTTTGGGCTACTGATTAAAAAAGAGTAGATACGTATTTAAGCGTTTCTGGATATTCAACCCCTAAGGGGTTAAATAGGGGTTGTTATTTCGTATATAGGTCAGTCTGGAAGTCCGTCATTTTTGAAGTTAGAAACATGAAACTTTATTTTTTGACTGCTGATTAAAAATGAATAGATACGTGTTTCAGCGTTTCTGTATATTCTACCCCTAAGGGGTGAAATAGGGGTGAAAGTTTGTATGGAAGTTTGTCACTTTTTAAGTTACAATCATGAAACTTTATTTTTAGGCTACTGATTAAAAAAGAGTAGACACGTATTTAAGCGTTTCTGGATATTCTACCCTTAAGGGGGTGATATAGGGGTTGAAAGTTTGTATGGAAGTCCGTAATTTTTTAAATAAGAAATATGAAACCTTATTTTTGGGCTATTAAATAAAAATGATTAGATACGTATTTAGGAGTTTTTGGATACTATGCCCCTAAAGGGGTGAAATAGGGGTTGAAAGTTTGTAAGGAAGTCCGTCATTTTAAGTGAGAAACATGAAAATTTAGTTTTGGGCTACTGATTAAAAATGAGAAGGTACGTATTGAAGCGTTTCTGGATATTCTTCCCCTAAGGGGTGAAATAGGGGTTGTTATTTCGTATATAGGTCAGTCTGGAAGTCCGTCATTTTTGAAGTTAGAAACATAAAACTTTATTTTTGGGCTACTAATGAAAAATGATTAGATACGTATTCAGGAGTTTTGGATATTATGCCCCTAAAGGGGTGAAATAGGGGTTCAAAGTTTGTAAGGAAGTCCGTCAGTTTTTAAGTGGGAAACATGAAAATTTAGTTTTGGGCTACTGATTAAAAATGAATTGATACGTGTTTCAGCGTTTCTGAATATTCTACCCCTAAGGGGGTGAAATAGGGGTTGTAAGTTTGTATGGAAGTTCGTCATTTTTTAAGTAAGAAACATGAAACTTTATTTTTGGGCTACTGATTAAGAAAGAGTAATACGTATTTAAGCGTTCCTGGATATTCTACCCCTAAGAGATTAAATAGGGTTGTTATTTTGTATATAGGTCACTATGGAAGTACGTCATTTTTGAAGTTAGTAAAATGAAACTTTATTTTTTGGCTACTCAATAAAAATGATTAGATACGTATTCAGGAGTTTTTGGATATTATGCCCCTAAAGAGGTGAAATAGGGGTTGAAAGTTTGTAAGGAAGTCCGTCATTTTTTAAGTGAGACACATGAAAATTTAGTTTTGGGCTACTGATTAAAAATGAATTGATACGTGTTTCAGCGTTTCTGAATATTCTACCCCCAAGGGGGTGAAATAGGGGTTGTAAGTTTGTATGGAAGTTCGTCATTTTTTAAGTTCGAATCACGAAACTTTATTTTTAGGCTACTGATTAAAAAAGAATAGATATGTATTTAAGCGTTTCTGGATATTCTACCCTTAAGGGGGTGAAATAGGGGTTGAAAGTTTGTATGGAAGTCCGTAATTTTTTAAATAATAAATATGAAACTTTATTTTTGGGCTATTAAATAAAAATGATTAGATACGTATTTAGGAGTTTTTGGATAGTATACAGATACATATTTAAGCGTTTCTGGATATTCCACCCCTGAGGGGGTGAAATAGGGGTTGAAATTTCGTATATAGGTTATTCTGGAAGTTGAAGTCCGTAATTCTTGATGTTAGAAACATGCAACTTTATTTATGGCTACTGATTAAAAATGAGTAGATACGTATGTACGAACATGTTCTACCGGAACCGGTTGTGGTTCACGGTGCCGTTCTTGAAGTTGTTCAAAAATATGTGTGGTAGCTCGGGCAGACTTTGCAGTTAAGTAGAAAAAACTTCAAGGACAAGGTGAACAGGAGAATTCAGCCGGATTGGGCAGCGTTTGGGAAACTTCGTCGGGTCTTTTCATCGTCAATCCCACAGTGCCTAAATACGAAAGTCTTCAATCAATACGTCCTACATGTCATGACATACGGTGCCGAAACGTGGACACTTACGACACGGCTGGTCCACAAGTTCAAAGTCTCTCAGAGCTATGGAGAGGGCTATAATAATAATAATGATTTCTTTTTCTCATCAGAAAAGCTCAACGTTTCTCTAAGGGATCGCATCAAGAATGAGGTGATCTGGTAGAGAACCAAGGTCATTGACATAGCCCACAGGATAAGCAAGCTGAAGTGACAGTGGTCTGGCCATATTAGCCGCAGAACTGATAACCGTTGGGGTAAACGGGTTCGTGAGTGGTGACCGCGTCTTGGCAAACGTAGCGTAGAACGTCCACAGGCCAGGTGGAATAATGATCTGCCCAAGACGGCTGGCAGGAGCTGGATGAGAGAAGCTGAGGATCGAACCAAGTGGCGTACAAATGGAGATGCCTATGTCCAGCAGTGGACTGCGATGATCATGATGAGATACGTATTTAAGCGTTTCTGGATATTCTATCCCTAGGCTAGACAGGAAGTCCGTCATTTTTTAATTTAGCAGCCTGAAACTTTGTCTTCAGGCTTTTGATACAAATAAATGAATACTTATATCAGCATTTATGGGAATTCTATTCCTAAAAGGGTTAAAATAAGGGTCGAAAGTGTGTATGAAAGTCAATTTTAATGGACTATTGATTATAAATAAATACGTTTAAAAACATGAACACAGTATTCATAGATACTTACACAGTTTTAATTAAATACATAATAATATAATCAACTTCCACGCGAGCAAAGCCGCGGGCAACAGCTAGTACATAAATAAAGGTGATCTGCAATAGGCTGATGATGATTTATTTGAAATATTTAAGAATGTTTGTCATCAGTCTGATAACCATAGCACAGAGACTGCCTAGTTTGTGATCAAACTGCCGTGTGTGATTGTGCGATGTGTGAAATAATTAAGTTTTTTTTTTATGTTGGGCCTGCCAAAATGACTCTACTTTGCCTGATGGAAGCATAAGCAGAATCCAAGAGTGTTGGTTGCCATACTAATTGCGAATGTAGACAATGCAACAATTCAGTATGGTGACCCACACTATTGCGGCCTAGTGATGCTTCTGCATCATTGGGCCTCCAGTCTCGCCCTCACCAACGAAACACGACAGCACGAAGGCTGTCATTTTAAGTTGATCATCTTTCTGTGCGAGGGTAGTACCGTTTCGGTCGAGCCGGCCCAACCGTGCTGAAATCAGCGTGGCTCTACTACCTTTGGTTAACTAGTTAAGGAGCCGTGGATCGAACCAAGTGTCTTGCAATGGACTGCGATAGGCTGATGATGCTTAAGTTAACTAGCATCAAAATCGTTTTTCTTGTAAACACATACATAGGCAACATCTAAACTTCGAAGCATATATTTGCAGATCTTACAAACATTTGTTTTTTTTTTTTTTTGGACATGTAACACACAACGCCATCTAGTTCCAAGCCAAGCAGAGCTTGTGTTATGGGTACTAGACAACTGATATAAATACATAATATACTTTTTTTTTGTAAATACATACATATTATACATAGAAAACAGCCATACCCCGGAACGTGGGAGAGCCACGCTTCGGCATGAATGGGCCGGCTCGACCGGAGTGATACCACGGCCTCACAGAAAACCGGTGTGAAATAGTGCTTGTGCTGTGTTTCACCGAGTGAGTGAGGATACCGGAGGCCCATACCCCAATCCCCTACCCCTATCTCCCCCCCCCATCCCCAAAAGGCCGGCAACGCACTTGTGACGCTTCTGGTGTTGCAGGTGTCCATGGGCGGCGGTAATCGCTTACCATCAGGCGATACGTCTGCTCGTTTGCCCGCTTATTCCATTAAAAAAAAAAACAAAAAAAAAAAAATGTAGATCACACAAACATTTGGTTCGAACCAGGATTTGAACCCAAGACCTCAAGCACAGCAGTCGCATACACTACCACTGCGCCGCCGAGGCAGTTAAAATTTAGCAATAACCCGAGACTTCAGCACGGCAGTCGCATTCGCTACCACTGCGCACTGCAGCAGCGAGGTAGTCAAATGCAAGCGAATCTGCAGGCAAAAGCTAGTTTCAATGTGGTTATTGTTATTGGTACTTTGCTACCTTATACATTGCATTCGAATAAATCTATCTTTTCTCTGAACTGATGCGGTTACACAGGGGTTTTTAATCACGTGTATATAAAATAAATATTGTTCCTAAAATGGGGACAGTAGGTACTCTGAGTAATATTATTTAATTAATTTATAAGGAAAAATCATTATGAAAATAATATCGCATTTATTTAATGTCCTAATACATGCCTCTTTCCTCGTCATTCATTACAGACTAGTTATTGACCGTGGTTCTGCTCACATACTTACATAGGTAGGGGGACAAACAAGCAGATAGATCACCTGATGATAGGTGACTATTATCTCATGGAATGTAACACAATTGTACACCTTTGTTCAGCAAATAAACGAAATATGATTTTAAAAAAATTTTGAGGAACGAGTGTTATGTCCATCTTAAATATATAAATTCTCGAAACGATTAGCGCATATTTATTATACTAGTTGTTGCCCGCGGCTCCGCCTGCGTGTATGTCGGTTATCGCGGCAAATAGTAGCCTATGTGTTATTCTGATGTATAAGCTATATTACTGTAAAGTTTCATCCAAATCCGTCCAGTAGTTTTTGCGTGAAGAAGTAACAAACATACACAAACTTTCGCATTTATATATTAGTGTGACTAGTTGTTGCCTGCTGCTCCGCCCGCGTGTATGTCGGTTATTGCGGCAAATAGTAGCCTATGTGTTATTCTGATGTATAAGCTATATTACTGGAGTTTACTTACTTACTTACTTTGTGTTGGAGGGACATTTCCACACCAAGAGAAGTAATGTAAAACAATTAAAACGATGTGTAATAACTTTAAGAGATTTGCAAATATGAACAAACTGACGAAAGATTATTAGTTAGCTATACTCATATTACAGATTATAAATAAGGCAAATAGCACGCACACCTCTATGATAGCCAACTAATTCGTGCAACCTCTAACGAAGAATAGACGTGTCTTTGCATAATTATTAAAAAAATGAATTTTATTTCGGAAACCGATCATAAAACCGTCCTAGTGACGGGGTTCTTACCGTTCAAGTCTGGTGAGAATGGTATATCGATTAATCCTAGTATAGAAGCCGTGAAGTTGTTAGATACGAATCGATTAAAGGACAGATTGAACATCACTGTGGTTAGAGAGGAGGTGCCGGTGGTATACGAGTATATCGATGCGAATGTTCCTCGGATGTTTGAACAATATCAACCTGACGTAAGTACTTGTTTGTATCAACTCTATGTTTACATATTTATCGTGTACTAACTAAGCCACGCAATATCGTCAGCGTCTCTTTTCAATTATGCTCGCCTCCTATTGGTCTAAGCGTGATGCTAACTATCTTAGCTTAGGCACGCCAACATAACACATTGTAAATAATCTCAAATTTTAACAATAAAATAACCGACTTCAAGAACTTAACCAAATGAAAATGAAACGGGAACACATAGGAAGCAACAGCTTTCAAATAAAAAAAGAATCATCAAAATCGAAGTCGAAAGTTATGAGGTTACAAACATAAAAAATACAGTGGAATTGATAACCTCCTCCTTTTTAAAGTCGGTAAAAAAAGAAACGTGCAAATCGGTTTGATAGTTCGGAGTTCATCATGAGTATTCATGAGCTATAACGTAACATGAGAATTATATGTATAATAGTTTTTTTTTTAAATAACTTCATAAAGCAGGTTCTCGATTAAGCGGTATGTTTTCTTTTATTTATTTGCTACCTCAGAACTCCGACATGGATGACGAGAATGATGATAGAATTGTTTTATCATTGATTCGTTAATTTTAATAATTTTCATTATAATGGGACGGGATGGGGTTCTAATTATTCTCCTCGTCAACACCTCTCAACAGTCCATCGCTGAACCCAGGCCTCTACGTAGTAAAAAAGCTTCATAATAGGCACTCAAAGCGAAGAAAAACGAAGGTCTTATTAACGAGTAAAGTTAAAGTTTAAACTGTAAGTATTTCTTTTGTTTCAGTTGACTATTCACGTTGGAGTATCCAATTGTGTTGATGAGTTTACTTTGGAGAAACAGGCCAATAGAACCCCGTACACACAAATGGATAACAGTGATTGTGTACCAAGTGGATACGAAAACCCGAACCACGGTCCTGATTGTTTAGCAACCGATCTACAAGTCGAAAGCATCTGCGAAACTTTCAACGAGGGTCTAGATAAAATGGCTTTGAAAGCTGTTTCATCAAATCGAGCTGGAAAGTAAGTAATCATATTCGAAATAGTCTATACTAGCAGTTGCCCGCGGCTCCGCCCGCGTGAATGTCGATTTTCGCGGCAAATAGTAACCTGTATAAGCTATATTACTGTAAATTTCATCCAAATCCGTTCAGAAGTTTTAGCGTGAAAGAGTAACAAACACACACACTCACACACATTTTGTGTTTTGTTTCTGGTAAATTATCATAACTATTAAGTTATATGTTTGTTTATATTAAAAATTATAACTCCTAATTCAAGTATTTTAAACTTAAAATTGATCTTTTACATTTTTATTATACGATAAAAAAGTAATCATATAACGTACCTATTGTAAAGTATCTTTTAGAAACTGTTTAAGAACTACCAGATGTGGATGTTGTGTTAGTTACATTGAGATGATAATTTTAGGAACTGGTCACACACACTTTTTTGGAAATATAAATACAAGGTAGATTATTTATATATTATTTATTAACTTTATGCACTAAGAATGTACATCGGCGGACTTAATGCCCAGAGCATTCTCTTCCAGTCGACCTTCGGGTGGTGGAGAAATCTTATAAGGCAGGTGTGTGAAATCTTATATACATAAGAAGTCTGTTCAAATTTACAATAATCACATCATATTCAACGTTATACATACAAACATACATATATAAGTAGATATACATATACAGATTACGTATACATAAATACAACATTTATACACTAAATAATGGAAAAAAAAACTTTACTTTAAAAAAACCGACTTAAAAACTAAAAAGTATCAAATAACTTGTATATGCTACCTATTCATAGGTTTGAAGTCGGTGCCAAGCCAAATGTAATAGTAGGTACCACACTCGCTATATTTCGAGACGAACGTCAACGACGTCACCGACGCTTCGGTTGTTTTGTTCTACGCGAAGAGCAGCTATCCCGCTCAAGGTCACGCCATATCAGGAGATATGGTGGCCATGGGACCACATGAGGAGCATACCCTTTCGAATGCAAAAATAATTTTCAAAATCGGTCTACAAATTGACGGAGGAGTAATCCGTGTACATTCATACATTAAGAAAAAAATCGATGAAATTGAGAACCTCCTCCTTTTGGAAGTCGTTTAAAAAGGACGGTAAGCTATAGATTAGAAAATTCTGCCAGTTCATTGAGAAAGAGCTCATGTACTTTATTTTTGAATGTATATCGGTTAGTGGACATCCTGATTTCGAGCGGGAGCGCATTCCAGAGTATTACTGCTCGAACAAAGAAGGAACAGTTCACGAAGTCGGAGTAATGAGACGGACATGAGGAAGCAGATTATTAACTGAGCTAGGATTTCTATCGTGATTAGAGCACAGGTATCGGAAATACGGAGCAAGGTAGGTAGGTAAGGATGGCGAGTTGAGAAATGAAAATAGGAAGGTAAGTGCTCGCTGATTGCACTGTAGGCGAATAGGTAACCATTTTAACTGGGAACGCAAAGCAGACACATGGTCATACTTTCGAATATTGAAAATAAATCGAATGCAGTTATTAAGAAGACGGTCAAGCTTGTTAAGGAGGTCTGCATTCAGGTCGAAGTAACACACATCACCATAGTACATTCAGTGTTACGCAAACTTTTTGGGTTCAAGGTACATCTAGGAAGATTAAAAATTTTGGAGGTACACCATAATTTAAAAATATTTTTAAGTAATAAAAAACAATGTTTCTTATTAGTCACAAAACTATATTTTTATTTTACACTTTAATTGAGCATAGGCGGTCTCATCTCTCGTCGATCGTCTTGAGGCGTTCCCTTTTTTGTTTTTTACTGTGGTAAGAATTAAAAATCCTAATCCACATAACTTTAAAATTTTCTTATCTAGTTTTATGGGTAGGCAGATTTAGACAAAATAAAAAGATCTCAGAAATTACAGAATAAAAAATAAAAAGTCCTCAGAAATCAGAACAGACTTGTCTATAAGTAAATTCTGAAAGCTGCAGCACTTTGAATAGGAAGGGAAGAATAGAAATAGGGCGAAAATTTTCAGGAAAGGAAGAATAAGAATAGGGCGAAAATGTTCAGAAAGGAAAGAATAGAAATGGAGCGAAAATATTCAAGAAGGGTAGAATAAAAATAAACTTCGTACCGCCATATTTACATATCTTTTTTTTTTTTTTTTTTTTTTTTTTACGTGGTGGAATGCATTTACGCACTTCGCTCGCCTCCCGCGGGGGCAGGGGGTTCGCTTCGTGTGGGACTCCTGACCTCAAAGAGAAGCCAGACTACCCACTAAACCACCACGGTGTTCCTCCTTCACCTAATCCGAGCCACGGGATAGTTTGCTCACCGCGACTCGGCTAGGGACGCCCTTTGTTGTCGGGCTCTTCTCCTGAATGCACCCCGGAAACACAGAAGGGCGCATTCCGCCACATTAGCATGGGGCGGCAGATCCCCCGACCCACCGCCCGTGGCCACTCTCACCCAGGGACGCGTGCGAACTTCGCCCGCCGGCATCCCTCCCCGGGACGCGTGCGAAATCCGCCCGCCGGCGTCCCCGTGGCCCGCGGGGCGAAAGAGCGAGCTCAGCCCACTCCCGCCCCAGCAGAGCCCCTCCTCTTGGCCGCCATCAGCCGCGAGGCGACGGCAGCCCGACACTCATCGCCGCCGGCCATAGCCGGAGCCACAGCCTACGGCGAGAGGTCTGCTTTTTACGACTTTGCTGTCGGGTTTTAGAGTCTTTTCCTTGACGCGGGCCGGCCAGTTAAGGCAAGCCCTCCGGCCAACAGGTTCTCAGCATACCCTCCTGGAGCCACCAGTCAGGTCACCGTTGAGCCCCTGTTGGTTACGGAACGCGAGAGGGTGGCTAGGCCTCTCTCACCGACGGTGGCACTAGTGCCTGTCAGCCCCTGAGTTAACAGTGGGCCGACCCGCCCCTCGATCCCGCCGAGCCCTGAAAAGGGCTGCTGCGGATCCCACCCCGCGACCCCCTCGTGCAATGGGGTCAAGCCCTGAAAAGGGCTGTCGGGTTATTGGTCAGACGGCCAGCATACAGAGCTCCTCAGAGACAGAGTATACTGACCGCCTGTCCAGGGCGCACCAGCCTCCACGCTTCTGCTCCCCAGGACCGGAGTCCAAAGGGGGAAGAAACGCGTAAGCCAACGTGGAGGTTACCCGACGCCGCGCCCCCCATATTTACATATCTGTCTCAGCTGGTCTCAGCTTCCTACAGGCAGTGTACAGTCGCGGACAAAGAAAAAGACCTTTCACGTTATTAAAAAAAATTAAATTATTTTTTTTTTTTAAAATCTATGTCCTACCTCGTAGTATGAACTCAAATCGTGCCAAGTTTCATTTTAATCCATTCAGTAGTTTCAGCGTGATGCGCGGCCAAGATACAGACAGACGTCGCGGACAAAAAAAAAAGACTGCCCGCTATCTTCTAATTTTTCTTATACACAAACCTTGTCCTAACAATAAGGTCCTTTAATAATAATTATTTTTACGGGAATTAACGCGATCACTATTTCAAGGTACTACATACCTCTGTTTTGCCTGACGTTTCAAAAAAAAAAAAAAATCCTACACATAAAAAAAGAATCATTTAATTTGGTGCAGCCGATCGGAAGTTATGCGCGTACATACATTTCGGCGATACATTTTTCTATAAATAGATACACACATCAAAAGTGTCTAGGGATCAAGCATTTTTATGCGGATTTCTTGAGATTGAGATGTGGCTTTGGCCCTGGCCTGCTCAGTCGCCAGACTTGAACCCGATTGAGCATGCATGGGATATGCTACAGAGAAGAGCTCTGCCGAATATGGAGGGTATCCAGTCGCAAGAAGACCTTTTTTTGTTGTTGCAACGAACATGGGCGGCCATTCCACAGCGTGATTTGGATGAACTCATTTTGAGTATGCCAAACCGATGTTCTTGTGTTAGTGTTCGCGGTAGAAACACGGATTATAAATTGTTTTAATTATTAATTTAATTAAGTTACCTAATAAAATTTTAAAGAAAACTGTTATTTCAGTCTTTTTTTCGAACTTTAATGTTAGTGGTTCAAATGTCAAAAATCCTTTTATTAGGAAAATGGCAAATTTCTTTATTAATGCAAAGGTGACTTGGTTTATCGTTACTGTGACAAACGAAAACACTTTATTTGATGAATCCTTAAAGAAAATTTAAATTAATATCAATCAGGAGAAAAGTTATTGCAAAAATATATGTTGATCCCTAGACACATATGTTGATCCCTAGACACTTTTAATGTGTGTATGTTGATACTGAATTTTAAAAATATTATCTAATATCTTTACCATTTTTATTTGCATTCTAAACAGTGAGAACCAACAAAATATGTCAATACAATGACAATTTCTGAATGAACCAACAATAACAACCATCAAAATAATAATATTAAAATACGCGATAATAATATATAAATAATATGTGGTGTCTATTTAAAACCCTTAATTTCATTCGTGTAATAATATATGATGCCTATTTAAAACCCTTAATTTAATAAGTGCTTCAATTTGACAGTCAAAAGTTTGACAGGAAAGTTGGTAGAACAGTTTTTAAGGGCAAAAGGAAATTGTTGTTTTTATTATCTTCCCCGCAATTTTTCCATATTTTCTCACCGTTTAAACCTTCCCTGAACCACGGCAAACATTTCAAAACCTAAATCAGCTAAATCGGCCCGGCGGTTCTCGAGTTTTAGCGAGACAAACGAACAGCAATTCATTTTTAGGGTTCCGTGCGAAAGGCAAAAAACGGAACCCTTATAGATTCGTTATGTCTGTCTGTCTGTCCGTCCGTATGTCACAGCCACTTTTTTCCGAAACTATAAAACCTATAATGTTGAAACTTGGTAAGTAGATGTATTCTGTGAACCGCATTAAGATTTTCACACAAAAATAGAAAAAAAACAATAAATTATGGGGGTCCCCATACTTAGAACTGAAACTCAAAAATTTTTTTTTCATCAAACCCATACGTGTGGGTGTGGGTAGGTCTTCGAAAATGATATTGATTTTTCTAATATCATACTTTTCTAAACTGATTAGTTTGCGCGAGAGACACTTCCAAAGTGGTAAAGTGTGTGTCCCCCCCCCTCTAACTTCTAAAATAAGAGAATGATAAATCTAAAAAAAATATATGATATACATTACCATGCAAACTTCCAACGAAAATTGGTTTGAACGAAATCTAGTACGTAATTAGTTTTTTTTTTAATACGTCATAAATCGTAAACTGCAATTTACCTTTCATTCAATCAACACAAATATAAAAATAAAATAAAAATTGTATTATGCTACTTGCTGCTGCGGAACCCTTCATGGGCGAGTCCGACTCGCACTTGGCCGCTTTTTATAGGATATAAGAGAAGAAGAAGATATACAAATTGTTTTGTCAACTTTGCAAGTTTTTTCTAGTAATCTATTACTGTAAAACCAGCAAATTAAATACAGTCTACTGAAAAGTCGTCTTCCTTCATACATTTGGACCTTGCTCCTTTACAATGACCATTTAACGTTATTATGGTATTTTAGTTTTTGGTTCAGAATCGATTAGAGCGTCCTCCCAAAAAAATCTAAATTTCTCTAATGTACAGAATTAATTATACCTACCTACCTATTATTATACCTACTTTAAAAATTAATCATATATAGATTACTCGTATATAGGATAGGTACATCCTACTGTGAAGTTAGTGTTACTTAATTCCAATAGATGTCGCTGTTAAGTTTAGAAACAATTTTCAATAAAATTTCATTGCTTCAGTAACGATTAGAGAGCCCTCCCGATAAAACATCTAAATTTCTTTAATGAACAGAATTGATCTGTTACATCATATTTTTATTATACGTTCAAAAGAAAATCATATTACGTACCTATTGTAAAGTTAGTTACTTGATTCCAAGAGATGTCGCTGTAAAACAGCAAAATACACACATCAAAAGTGTCTAGGGATCAAGCATTTTTATGCGGATTTCTTGAGCTTGAGATGTGGCTTTGGCCCTGGCCTGCTCAGTCGCCAGACTTGAACCCGATTGAGCATGCATGGGATATGCTACAGAGAAGAGCTCTGCCGAATATGGAGGGTATCCAGTCGCAAGAAGACCTTTTTTTGTTGTTGCAACGAACATGGGCGGCCATTCCACAGCGTGATTTGGATGAACTCATTTTGAGTATGCCAAACCGATGTTCTTGTGTTAGTGTTCGCGGTAGAAACACGGATTATTAATTGTTTAAGTTACCTAATAAAATTTTAAAGAAAACTGATATGTCAGTCTTTTTTTCGAACTTTAATGTTAGTGGTTCAAATGTCAAAAATCCTTTTATTAGGAAAATGGCAAATTTCTTTATTAATGCAAAGGTGACTTGGTTTATCGTTACTGTGACAAACGAAAACACTTTATTTGATGAATCCTTAAAGAAAATTTTAATTAATATCAATCAGGAGAAAAGTTATTGCAAAAATATATGTTGATCCCTAGACACATATGTTGATCCCTAGACACTTTTGATGTGTGTATGTACTTGGTTGTAATTCAATAACACGTGATTTCATTCATTCTTTTTTTGCTAGACAGCAAGTACTTTAAATGTTGTTCCGTGATCTATTTATACATATATCACGTATAATAAATCTGTAGACGTTGAGTTTGTCTGTTTCTATGCTTAAAACAGCGACATCTCTTGGAATCAAGTAACTAACTTTACAATAGGTACGTAATATGATTTTCTTTTGAACGTATAATAAAAATATGATGTAACAGATCAATTCTGTACATTAAAGAAATTTAGATGTTTTATCGGGAGGGCTCTCTAATCGTTACTGAAGCAATGAAATTTTATTGAAAATTGTTTCTAAACTTAACAGCGACATCTATTGGAATTAAGTAACACTAACTTCACAGTAGGATGTACCTATCCTATATACGAGTAATCTATATATGATTAATTTTTAAAGTAGGTATAATAATAGGTAGGTAGGTATAATTAATTCTGTACATTAGAGAAATTTAGATTTTTTTGGGAGGACGCTCTAATCGATTCTGAACCAAAAACTAAAATACCATAATAACGTTAAATGGTCATTGTAAAGGAGCAAGGTCCAAATGTATGAAGGAAGACGACTTTTCAGTAGACTGTATTTAATTTGCTGGTTTTACAGTAATAGATTACTAGAAAAAACTTGCAAAGTTGACAAAACAATTTGTATATCTTCTTCTTCTCTTATATCCTATAAAAAGCGGCCAAGTGCGAGTCGGACTCGCCCATGAAGGGTTCCGCAGCAGCAAGTAGCATAATACAATTTTTATTTTATTTTTATATTTGTGTTGATTGAATGAAAGGTAAATTGCAGTTTACGATTTATGACGTATTAAAAAAAAAACTAATTACTTACTAGATTTCATTCAAACCAATTTTCGTTGGAAGTTTGCATGGTAATGTATATCATATATTTTTTTTAGATTTATCATTCTCTTATTTTAGAAGTTACAGGGGGGGGGGGGGCACACACTTTACCACTTTGGAAGTGTCTCTCGCGCAAACTAATCAGTTTAGAAAAGTATGATATTAGAAACCTCAATATCATTTTCGAAGACCTACCCACACCCACACGTATGGGTTTGATGAAAAAAAAATTTTTGAGTTTCAGTTCTAAGTATGGGGACCCCCATAATTTATTGTTTTTTTTCTATTTTTGTGTGAAAATCTTAATGCGGTTCACAGAATACATCTACTTACCAAGTTTCAACATTATAGGTTTTATAGTTTCGGAAAAAAGTGGCTGTGACATACGGACGGACAGACAGACAGACATGACGAATCTATAAGGGTTCCGTTTTTTGCCTTTCGCACGGAACCCTAAAAATGAATTGCTGTTCGTTTGTCTCGCTAAAACTCGAGAACCGCCGGGCCGATATAGCTGATTTAGGTTTTGAAATGTTTGCCGTGGTTCAGGGAAGGTTTAAACGGTGAGAAAATATGGAAAAATTGCGGGGAAGATAATAAAAACAACAATTTCCTTTTGCCCTTAAAAACTGTTCTACCAACTTTCCTGTCAAACTTTCGACTGTCAAATTGAAGCACTTATTAAATTAAGGGTTTTAAATAGGCATTATATATTATTACACGAATGAAATTAAGGGTTTTAAATAGACACCACATATTATTTATATATTATTATCGCGTATATTAATATTATTATTTTGATGGTTGTTATTGTTGGTTCATTCAGAAATTGTCATTGTATTGACATATTTTGTTGGTTGTCACTGTTTAGAATGCAAATAAAAATGGTAAAGATATTAGATAATATTTTTAAAATTCAGTATCAACATATCTATTTATATAAAAATGTATCGCCGAAATGTATGTACGCGCATAACTTCCGATCGGCTGCACCAAATTAAATGATTCTTTTTTCATGTGTAGGACTTTTTTTTTTTTTTTTTGAAACGTCAGGCAAACCAGAGGTTTGTAGTACCTTGAAATAGTGATCGCGTTAATTCCCGTAAAAATAATAATTATTAAAGGACCTTATTGTTAGGACAAGGTTTGTTTATAAGAAAAATTAGAAGATAGCGGGCAAAGTCTTTTTTTTTGTCCGCGACGTCTGTCTGTATCTTGGCCGCGCATCACGCTGAAACTACTGAATGGATTAAAATGAAACTTGGCACGATTTGAGTTCATACTACGAGGTAGGACATAGATTTCTTTTAAAAAATTTTTTTTTTTTTTAATAACGGGAAAAGTCTTTTTCTTTGTCCGCGACTGTACACTGCCTGTAGGAAGCTGAGACCAGCTGAGACAGATATGTAAATATGGCGGTACGAAGTTTATTTTTATTCTACCCTTCCTGAATATTTTCGCTCCATTTCTATTCTACCATTCCTATTCAAAGTGCTGCAGCTTTCAGAATTTACTTATAGACAAGTCTGTTCTGATTTCTGAGGACTTTTTTATTTTTTATTCTGTAATTTCTGAGATCTTTTTAGTTTGTCTAAATCTGCCTACCCATAAAACTAGATAAGAAAATTTTAAAGTTATGTGGATTAGGATTTTTAACTCTTACCACAGCAAAAAACAAAAAGGTAACGCCTCAAGACGATCGACGAGAGATGAGACCGCCTATGCTCAATTAAAGTGTAAAATAAAAATATAGTTTTGTGACTAATAAGAAACATTGTTTTTTATTACTTAAAAATATTTTTAAATTATGGTGTACCTCCAAAATTTTTAATCTTCCTAGATGTACCTTGAACCCAAAAAGTTTGCGGAACACTGAATGTACTATGGTGATGTGTGTTACTTCGACCTGAATGCAGACCTCCTTAACAAGCTTGACCGTCTTCTTAATAACTGCATTCAATTTATTTTCAATATTCGAAAGTATGACCATGTGTCTGCTTTGCGTTCCCAGTTAAAATGGTTACCTATTCGCCTACAGTGCAATCAGCGAGCACTTACCTTCCTATTTTCATTCCTTACCTACATACCTTGCTCCGTATTTCCGATACCTGTGCTCTAATCACGATAGAAATCCTAGCTCAGTTAATAATCTGCTTCTCTCATGTCCGTCTCATTACTCCGACTTCGTGAACTGTTCCTTCTTTGTTTGAGCAGTAATACTCTGGAATGCGCTCCCGCTCGAAATCAGGATGTCCACTAACCGATATACATTCAAAAATAAAGTACATGAGCTCTTTCTCAATGAACTGGCAGAATTTTCTAATCTATAGCTTACCGTCCTTTTAAACGACTTCCAAAAGGAGGAGGTTCTCAATTTCATCGATTTTTTTTCTTAATGTATGAATGTACACGGATTACTCCTCCGTCAATTTGTGGACCGATTTTGAAAATTATTTTTGTATTCGAAAGGGTATGCTCCTCATGTGGTCCCATGGCCACCATATCTCCTGATATGGCGTGACCTTGAGCGGGATAGCTGCTCTTCGCGTAGAACAAAACAACCGAAGCGTCGGTGACGTCGTTGACGTTCGTCTCGAAATATAGCGAGTGTGGTACCTACTGTTACATTTGGCTTGGCACCGACTTCAAACCTATGAATAGGTAGCATATACAAGTTATTTGATACTTTTTAGTTTTTAAGTCGGTTTTTTTAAACGAAGTTTTTTTTCCATTATTTAGTGTATAAATGTTGTATTTATGTATACGTCATCTGTAAATGTATATCTACTTATGTATGTATGTTTGTATGTATAACGTTGAATATGATGTGATTATTGTAAATTTGAACGGACTTCTTATGTATATAAGATTTCACACACCTGCCTTATAAGATTTCTTTCCACCACCCGAAGGTCGACTGGAAGAGAATGCTCTGGGCATTAAGTCCGCCGATGTACATTCATAATGCATAAAGTTAATAAATAATATATAAATAATCTACATTGTATTTATATTTCCAAAAAAGTGTGTGTGACCAGTTCCTAAAATTATCATCTCAATGTAACTAACACAACATCCACATCTGATAGTTCTTAAACAGTTTCTAAAAGATACTTTACAATAGGTACGTTATATGATTACTTTTTTATCGTATAATAAAAATGTAAAAGATCAATTTTAAGTTTAAAATACTTGAATTAGGAGTTATAATTTTTAATATAAGCAAACATATATCTTAATAGTTATGATAATTTACCAGAAACAAAACACAAAATGTGTGTGAGTGTGTGTGTTTGTTACTCTTTCACGCTAAAACTTCTGAACGGATTTGGATGAAACTTTACAGTAATATAGCTTATACAGGTTACTATTTGCCGCGAAAATCGACATTCACGCGGGCGGAGCCGCGGGCAACAGCTAGTATTAAATAAAACACAACAAAAATAAAAAAATTATATAAAAAAGTTTTTTAATTTAAACGGTTTTATCGAAAATAATGTACTAAAAAGCAAAAAATAAAAAAAACATTGTCTGATAAAAAATAAAATCGTTGGGCGTAGCGTAAACTGAGTTGACTTGATGGAAACACGGGCCCAACGATTTTATTTTTTTTCAGACAATGTTTTTTTTATTTTTTGCTTTTTAGTACATTATTTTCGATAAAACCGTTTAAATTAAAAAACTTTTTTATATATTTTTTATTTTCAAGTTTTTAGGTTTAATTTTTCATAGTATTAGTAGTATCAGTAGTTCAATATGAAAAAAAAATTAAAAACGAAAAGCTTGTGTGAATGATGGGATCGATAAAACCTACGTTATCCGCCATTTTGTAGCGGCCGCCATCTTGTATTTCAATTTTTTATAGTATATTGTATTCTGCTTGTTGAGCCCTTTCATTTGATTCCCATATTGATGGGATTGATAAAATCTACGTGATCCGCCATTTTGTAGCGGCCGCCATCTTGGATTTCAATTTTTTATAGTATATTGTATTCTGCTTGTTGAGCCCTTTCATTTGATACCCATATTGATGGGATTAATAAAACATAAATTATCCGCCATTTTGTAGCGGCGGTCATCTTGAATTTATAATGTTAATGAATAAACATAATTGTATTGTCACCAAAATCCAAAGTGTATACAAAATTTCAGATTAATCGGTTGACAGGAAGAGGGTGAAATTTGAATTACTAAATTTGACCCAAGAATAATAAATAAAACAAACGGGGTGAGCTAAATAAAACCGTTTAAAAAGAGCCGTGACGGGACGCCCGGCAGATGTGAAAAATCGAAATTGTTTTGTATAAGTTATTTGTTCCATAAAATAAAATGACTATTTATTACATTAATATTCATTTTTATTAAATGCAAAATACAAAAATTCAAAATTTTAAAATTTATTTGAAATCGTGGCGAAGCGTCGCCAAGGCAATTCTCGCTACGCCAAAAATCAGGTATACCCGCGTTTTAGATGTTTCACATTAATCACATCACATCTACAGCCTTTCATGGTTCACTGCTAGAGAAAGATCTCTCTTAGAAAGGAGGTTTAGGTCTACTATACCTACCGTGCTGCCAAGACGGGTTGAATGTTTTATTTCAAGTTAGGTATCCTTCTCTTTGCAGTGTGTAAAGGACGGTGCTCCATGGGTAGAAGATTGTATGAAAGAAGACGACTTTTGAATGGACTGTATTTAATAAGCTGGTTTTACAGTAGTGTCCGACCGAAACTGGTTTTTCAGCCGAAACCCAAACCGAACCTTCGGCCTGGCTCTCAGTTTCTGCCGAAACCGAAACCGAACCTTTTTTGCCCTTGAAAAATACGTGACCCAAACCCATTTTTTCAAAAGTTGTTATACATATTTTAGGTTTTTTTTATTTTTTATTATTATTTCCAATACACATACATATACAGACACATTGATAAAAACTGCACCACGAAGACCGCGCAGGGTCTATCTGGGTAGCAGTGAGTCGCTATAAACTATTTAATACACAAATTAGCTCACTCATAATTTAATACATAATGTAATTTTTTTTTTTTTTTTTCCTTTTTTTTATGGAATAGGGGGCAAACGAGCAGACGCTTCACCCGATGGTAAGCGATTTCCGCCGCCCATGGGCACCCGCAACACCAGAGGCGTCACGGTGCGTTGCCGGCCTTTGGGGGATGGGGAGGGGAAGGTGGGGAGGGATTGGGGTATGGACCTCCAGCTTTCGTCAGATAGTATTTTCTTATTTTATTTTGGAAGGCATGTTGTTCGTTCTTTACATATGAAGATTGTATCTCCTCTGGAATTTTATTCAACAGAGTAGGGATTAGGTAGTCTTCTACTCTTTCCCCGTACACGTTATTTGTTTTCGGCAGTAAATATTTGTTTTTGTGTACAATGTTCCTTAGGTTACTTGGTCTGGTCCTTTCAATCAACAATTCAGGTTTACAATTTGACGATAGTGTGTTAAATTCATATTTTTTGAAAACATTCATAACATTACAATATTTAAAAAGCTCATCATCTTTGTACTTCTGTCTAACATGCTTTGGCACCACTACTTTAAGTAGTCTTAATTGTAGATTATAGATATCGTCCATATATGTTTTGTACAAATACATACCCTAGGTAATTAGGGTATGTATTTTTTATGTATGTTCACCGATTACTCCGTCAATTGTAAAACGATTTTGGAAATTGTTTTTGTATTCGGAAGGGCATGCATCCGAGGTAGTCCTATTGGCACCATATCAGGATCTGATGATGGGATCTCAAGGCAAACGAGTGATACCCACAAATTTTTTAGGAACGTTCCATGTTTATCATATTTTTTCTAAAGCTATTCCGGTATTTGCGTCTGATGGTCATCATTTTATGATGATGAGCTGATGATAGAAGGTACAACTCCTTAACGGTTAGAATTTGGAGAGTAAATCTTCAAATGTATGTTACCTTTAGTCGTTTTCTTTCAGCGCTGAGCTGATAATGGAAGGTAATTCGATTAGGTGTTAGAGAAAGATTCTTTACATACCATATACACGAATAGGGCCTTAGTTGTATTCTTTCAAGTTGTTTAGGTGATCTGACAGGTGAGAATAAAAGATAGAGGATAGAGAAACTAGTCTTCTGTAAGAAAAAAAGACATGCAAAGCTGAAGTTCGGATTGGGAATCTACACTATATCTATACGCCTAGTTTATTTTAGTGGGTTCATTTCAATATTTACAATTACTTTTAACTGTTGTTCTTTGCGTAACGCTTCTTCGCTTTCCATCAAGCAGCTTGTTAGGAATTTCGTTGGGCTCTAAGTCGTAAAGAGCAACACCATCTTGTGCGGTTACGCGACTCAACGCATTTTTTTGTTTTATACTCCATGGCCTATTTAAATTTTGGTAAAGGTCGCTTAGATTTCTGTAATTGTTCGTATTAGTTTGGGCTTAGCACCGACTTAAAACAGGTTTTGGGTACTGTATGTTGATGAATGAGCTATTGCTGGTTGGTTCACAGCGGGCGGTAACCTAGGGCACCTTTCTAGCGTATGTCTAAATCCAGTGATATCAAGCAGGAAGAAACGAACAGCTTCAGAAACGGGAAAAGGTTGGGAGGACTCACCAATCGGAGGCACATCCACGAACCCGGTTCATCAGAGCACGTTTGGTTGGTTCAGACAAGAGTCCCACACAGCACAGGCAGGGGATCACACTCCACACGAAATGTACACGGTTTTCACAATTGAGATCAGTCTATTTCTATTGATTTTAGATATTTTCACGAGCGACAACGTGAACGCGCTACGCGGCCATTAGCGCTCTTTTTTGAGTGTCCGCGCACTAGATGGCGCTGATTAGAATTCGCTTCATGTGCAAGGGGAGTTGGAAGTGGGAAGTTAGGTAACGATATTTGGATAGGAAAATAATAAGGACTGTTCCCAAGCCGCAACATCTCCCCCCACTTGAAATCACCGAGTGATTTCACAAGACAACACTGTCCGATAACCTCTAGGAACCTCGTTGCTCAGATAGTAATAAGATATAAATATAAAACAAAACACAATAAATACTAGCGTTTGAAATGTGCATTAAAATAAGAACCGTATAATAAATAAAACTAGGTTCACTAATAATAGAATAAAAGAAAACCTAATTAGCTATCGGTAAAGGACAAACCTTGACTACTGGTCGTTTAAGTAAACCCTTTTAGGTTTTACCGTCACAACACGAATAATTTTATCAATTCCGGAATGAACGTCAACGATACGTCCTAGTCGCCATTCATTTGGAGGTAAGTTTCCCATCACAGGTTGATAAGGCTTAACCTTAAAACATGTCACACATTTAGATAAGTGTGAGCGAATTAGATTTCTGATTCCGAGAATCCAGAATTTCCTTTGAATTAGCGATTGCAAAGTGCGAGGCCCACAATGCAAATAAAATTTATGATAATAAGTAATTATGAGTGAAGCCAAAAAATATTTTTTAGGTGTTAGGTACGGATGTTTAGACTGGTCAGGCAAGTTGAAGTTTTGAAGTACTAGCCCCGAGTTGTCAAGAAAAGGAGACAACTTTTGCAAATGTTTGGGAAGACATTTCTTAGAAATAAGTTTAGAAATTTCATCACTAAAATGGGACTTTTTTTATAGGGACAACCCTCCACCTTCCCATGGCCCTACCAACCTCGCGGTTATAACGGGCCGAATCACGGGAGAGGACACGCGCTACTTGCTCGGGGCTCGTTTCACGCGTGTCCTTTCTTGACTCCCTACAAGTTATATCTATTGTCCTGTCCCTATATTGTTGTGTACTCTCCCCTTTCTGGGGCTAAACGTCACATCACGGTGACTTCGTCGATGTCCTCTTCGTGCCTTTGTTGCCGCTATTCTTACTGCTCCAGTTTGCTCCTCTCCGCGTGCCACCCATGCGCGAAGTCCCGTAGCAGTTTGAAGTTCGCCTCACAGGAAACCAAGTCGGTGTAGTACACCGGTCCGTCTTCTTGTCGTACGATCCCTCTTAACATTCTCTGCCGTAGTGCCTCGTAAAGTGAGCACTCCCAAAGGACATGATGCATATCCTCGTCTACACTTGATTCGCAGAAACATACGCTAACCTCTGTTAGCTTCATTTCACAGAGCCTTTTGCGGAAGCAGCCATGTCCGGTCAAAATTTGTGACGTTTCATAGTCCGGTTCGACCCAGGTTGCCCCGAGTCTCACCGACACGTCTGGGAAGAACCGATATGTTTCCCTCCCCTTCTCTGAAGCGTCCCACCTGGTTTGCCAGGCGTCGACAACGAAGTCCCATTATCTCAGTTTCTCCGCCGCTAACTCTACCCTGGTCGCGTTCTTCAAGCGCGCCTCACCTAGTCTGCCAGCACGGACGACCTCAAAGTCGCCCGGAAGTACGCCGGCCAAAACCGGGAGGGCGGAACTGCTCGTCGATCGGTAGGCTTTGGTCAGAAGGACCAAAGCCGGTCTCTGTGTGCGCAGTAGCGCACTCCGCACAACATGAAGGGACGCGCGCTCGTACCAGCAAACGGCAGCGTAAGTCACAGTAGCGACATACGTGCCCTGGTACAGGATCCGAAGTGCCCTATACGTCACCGTGGGAGAGCCACGCTTCGGCATGAATGGGCCGGCTCGACCGGAGTGATACCACGGCCTCACAGAAAACCGGTGTGAAATAGTGCTTGCGCTGTGTTTCACCGAGTGAGTGAGGATACCGGAGGCCCATACCCCAACCCCTCCCCCTATCTCCCCCCCCGTCCCCCAAAGGCCGGTAATGCACTTGTGACACCTCTGGTGTTGCGGGTGTCCATGGGCGGCGGTAATCGCTTACCATCAGGCGATACGTCTGCTCGTTTGCCGGTCTATTTCATAAAAAAAAAAAAAAAATACCTAACCCCCCATGAGCTCGCCGATACTCGCGACATCTTGCCGAAGCAATTCGCCGCACGCTCCCCAATGGATGTCGCATGCTGCGCAAACGACAGACTGGCGTCAATCACTACCCCCAAGACTGTGGTTAATGTGACGGTCCTGATCGATTCGCCGCCGAACCTGATGGTGGGGGGACGCTGGAGTTTCCCCCTCAGCGTCATCGTAGATGACTTGGAGGAAGAAAACTCCAGGCGATTCCTGCTCCCCCACTCACCGACAAGATCTAAAACTGTAGAGGCCAATGCCTCTACTCTCGCCCGGGAATCCGCCTCAACCAGGATCGTCACATCATCGGCGTACGCCACGGTCCCCACCCCCGCAGGGAGTGGAAGCCTCAGCAGGTCATCCAGTAAGATGTTCCAGAGCGTGGGTCCCATCACCGATCCCTGCGGGCAACCCATTGTTGCCGTCTTCCACTCCACATGATCTCCCACGAACAAGCCAACGCGCCTGTCGACGAAATAGCCCGCAAGCATCGAGTAGATGTTACGCGGGCAACCTCCCCGCTTAGCCTTCAGCAGGATCATGGGCCACCATGCATTGTCGAAGGCTCCAGAGATATCTAGAAAAATACATTGAACATACCTAGACTCACTGTTCCGGACAGATGTTAGGAGCTGCATTAGAGCAGACTCTGTGGACCTACCCCGAGTGAAGCCGTGCTGGCAGTCCGACAGTCCCTGACTGATTTGCGGGGCGCACTTCAGCATTACGCGCTCCAAAATCTTACCTAGGATAGGTAGCAGCGTGATGGGGCGGTACGCTTTCGGGTCGGTAAGGGGCTTTTTTTATTTATTTATTTATTTAATAAGGGCTTGTCGTTGCCTTTCGGCAGGACGAGCAGCCTACCTTCCTTCCAAACGTCCGGGAAAACTCCCTCTTTTACGCACCTAGCAAACACCTCAGTGAAGTCTCCGGCCGCAGCACGCCAGACGTGCTTGATAATGCGGGCGGAGATGCCATCGTTACCCGGCGCAGTGTTGGGTAAACCCTTAACTATACTATCCAAATCTTGACAAGCCGGAGGAGGGGCATCCTCACCTGAGGGCGAGCAGGAAGCCGCAAGGCGCACCCGCCGGTGATAGGGAGTGTCCCTCGACAAATCGTCATCGGGGCACAAGCTACACACAAGGCAACGCGCGGCCCCACGCACGCTCCCAGCATATCCTTCACTAAATTTTGTTCCACTTATTACATTGCTAGGAGGGCGAACCCTCCCGCACGCGGCACGGTAGGCAAGACCCCAGGGGTCTTGATTCCCGGATTCAGCTATGTCTCTAAAAAACTTAAGTTGCGCCTTCTCCATGGCAGCTCTATATTCACTCCTAGCTTTATGGAATTCCTCCTTCGCGACTATTTCAGTATGCCCACCCCGTTTCCGGGAACCTTGCCACATCCTACGTTTACGCATGTTTTCCACTCGTAACTTTTCAACCTCTGTCGACCACCATTCATAGCCGTTGTCCTTTTTCCTTTCACGGGATACCCCGATTGTATCCCTTGCCGTACACTCAATGATTCTAGTAAAGTCCTTACATATCTCGGCCGTCCGTTTGCGCCAGTCAATATTACCTATACTTACATGGATTTTGGACTCGAAGAGTTTCCAGTTTGCACATCGATCCCGGTACCTGATCGGCATCCCTCCAGACGGCTCTGCGCGTGGAGCAAACGAGCCTGAACCCGCCACCTTGAAGGTGATCAATCGATGGTCGCTTGTGCTGGCGCCTACGTGAACTCTCCAGTCCACAATCTGAACGCCTCTGGTGTGTAGAGTCACGTCGATGTTGGACTCCCCGTTGGCAGTGCTGAAGGTGTGTGGTTGTCCGGATACGTTGGCGACATTTAGGTTGCGTGCAAGGATAAACCCTTCCATGGCTTCTCGGCGGTGCGTGACGTCCGGACCTCTTCCCCTGTATTGCCTGGGATCGGAGAACCACAACGGGGAGTGGGCGTTAGAGTCTGCACAAATGATCACCTTCCTGCCGCGTAGGTGGTCTAGGACCCGCCCCAGCTGGTCCAAGTGGAGATCTATGTCATCGCTGTACTTGAAGTAGGACGAGACGACATAAATGTCTTCCCCCCCCACGTCCAAGCAGCAGACGAGACAGTGAGTGCTGGACAGATGGTAAAGAGTAGCGCAGGGCAGGTCAAGGCGCGACAGATATACGCCAGCCTGCGCGCGGGTGCCACACTGCAACAAGCTCGTGGCATCGCTTGGGGGTACGGTATACTGCTCCTGTACCAGAACAGTATCCAACCCCAAGTCCAGCGCTAAGGCCGGCAGCTCCCTGGTGGCGAGTTCTCCCCCCCCCCAAATTGAGCTGACCAATATGAAGAATGGCTCTATAATCCATAATTGGTAGTGGAGATGAGTCTGCGTTCGGCGTTCTGGCGGGCTGGGCAATCCCGAGAAGCGGTCACATGGGTGTTCGCTTCGGAGTGACCAAATTTAGTGCACGTGGCGCAGCTGAGTGTTGTGGAGTTGCAATCGACTTGGCTATGGCCCTCCTTGCCGCACTTACCACATGTAGGGGCAGAAGCTCGGCACAGCTTCTCGGGGTGCCCGTAGAGTTGGCATTTTCGGCAGCACGTTACTTCTGCATAATCCTCCACTACCACTACTTCCCATCCTATGAACAGCCGCTCTCGTGTAACAAGGGCGGTGCGTAGTGCCGGGGAGCACGACAGCACCACTGTAGTCCGGTTACCGCCCTTCCTGGATTTTTTAAAAGCGAGTCTAGCTTCCTTTTTTAGCTTCTCTAGGGTCCACACTCTGTCGCCTTTCAGGTTCTGCTCGTGGATGGCGGATAGCACATCCTCCACTTTTGGATCCCCTTCTAGGTTCCGAAGGGCTACTAGAGGCGATCTTGACTTCGCGTCCCTGACTTGTAGGGACGCTGGGATAGCAGCCTTTATTCTTGTGGCCGCCTCTTGGGTCGCTGTCCTCAGGATGATTCCGGAGTTGGCGACTCGGCGCAGACCCACTATCTGAGCACCTATTTCACCCGGCTTGATGCAGGTCTTTAGAGCGGCCTTTGTTTGATCTGCGGACTTTAACTCGCTCCCCTCTGCCGGGTAGATGGCAAGCGTTGCTGCGGAGGCTGTTGGGATGGGAATGGGGGGGGCTTTTGGCGCCCTTTTTAGTGCCTTGGCGTAATTGACAGTCTGCCAACCATCAGCGGCGCTCCTGGATGATGTGGCAACCGCGACTGCCTCCGCACGGACTCGATCAGCTTCGGCCTCCGCCCTTGAAGCACGGGCTGCCTCCTGTTCCCTGGCCTGGTCGAGCTCTGAAGCACGCGTTCGTTGGTCGTCTACCAAAATGCAACAATGACCGACCACTTCTGTCAAGACGCGCAGTTTTTCGTTGATAGTGGCTAGGTCCGCCTTATTTAGGCGGGACGCTTGTCCACCTGCTACCGCGGCGATGTCACGACAGGCTGCGCCCGCTCTGGCCAACAGCTGTCGCGTGTTGGCTTTTTGCAGGTACGCGTCGCCCACCAATGATTCCTCCTCCTCCTCCGACGAAAACAGTGAGCCGTACTCCGTTCCTGGGGTGTGGACCAGTGGTGGCGCCAAATGGGTCCCCGCCAAGCAGGCCACAGACAAATCGCGGCCAATGCGACGCTTCGGCTCTGTCTCCAACATCACAGAGTCCGGCGATAAGATCCGCTTTGCCGTGACGCGATGGCGCTCCTCGTCGACTGCCGCCGATGATGACGGACCCACCATCGGAGCAGGGGAGAAAGTCGGAGTGGGCGGGTAGACTGGGATTTCCTTTGGTGACCCAGAGGCTGCAGCTATGACGTAATCGAAGGCCGCCTGGGCCCTCGCCAAAACTTGGGGCGGAGTAATGTTTGGATCACCTCCTGACGGTCCCACCTCCCTCGGCGGTGTCCTCCGCACAGAACCCCGTGCCTTAAACGGGTCCATCATCCGGGGGGGGGGGGGTCGTCCCACCTCGTCTGACGAATCGCTGCTCATATTTGCACCGTTGCAATCCGATTGTGCACAGTCAGCACAGCAGTGCACGAATACACACACACACACAAAGTTACACAAAAGTCCAACGAGAAAAAGAAAATCCTATAAGAACCCTATAGGGTTCTTATAGGAATACACAAGTAGGAGACACCTAAGGATCCTATACAAGACTTAGGGGACCCCTAAGAATTTACCCTATAGGAAACCTATTGAAAAATTTTTGTATCAGAAAAAGTTTTACAGGGGCCTGAAGCACTGAAGTTTCAGGAAAGTGTCAACTTCAGTATCCCAAAACTGTCAATGACACCTTGAAGTGTCAGTCAAACAAAAAAAATAATAATATAATACACAAAAGAAAATATAAAAAGAAAAAGTAAAATACGCAATAAACACAAAGGTGTCACTGTCACTGTTGCCCACTATGCTACACAGATGTCGCTATCACATAAAGGTGTCACTATCACAACTGTCACTTCACAAGCTGTCACTTTTACAGGTGTCACTGTCACAAAACGTCACTTTCGCACTGTCTCACTCTTCACGGAGCAAATCTCAAAATGGCCGCGGCCTTAAATGGCGACTTGCCCAAGGGGAAGCGAGAGCGGCCGATATTCGCGAATTAATTTAAATAATAGAATATTTAAATCAAAATACACGGACGGAGCACACTTCAGCACGTCTTCCTCTGACGAGAACGAACGACGAAGTCTAAAATGGGACTGTTGAACAGATTTTATAAGTGTAAGTAACGATTGCTCTAGCTCATCAGAAGTGAGAGCGCCATGATGGCGGTTGCCAGGCTCTTGCCGCATATTTGTAACAAAACGTAAGATCCAAGCCACTGTTCGCTGTAAATAAGTGAGCGAAGAAGAACGTTCTAACAGCTCTGGCAAGACCTTATGAATTGGTTCCTTACCTTGGACTACATGAGAACAAGATTTTACTTCAGGCACTTCCCCCAGATGTTCAGAACGGAATGAAGCCAGCCAGGAATTGAGACCTCTGAGCAGCCACTCCGGTCCCGACCACCATTTATCGCATTTCACCAGCTCCTCACAAGAGAGGCCTCGGCTGGAGTAGTCAGCAGGGTTGTCGTGAGTAGACACATGACGCCAGATCGAGGGTTTAAAAGTATCAGTTATCTGAACCACACGATGTGCAACAAAAGTTTTTAATCTATGAGGTTCTGTGTGAAGGCAAGCTAACACAGTGGAGCTGTCCGTAAACGCAAAAACTTGAGATATTTTAATTTTAGAAGCAAGCAATGATTGAATGTGATGAAGAGTGCGTGACAACAAGGTGGCGCCGCACAACTCTAAACGATTAACCGTAAGAGGTTTGATTGGGGCTACTTTAGACTTAGCAATAAGTAAGAAGATTTCAACACGATTACCAAAGACTGACCGCAAATAAATACAACATCCGTAACCTTTAGATGATCCGTCACAAAATCCAACGAGTTGATGATCGGCTTCCAAATGAGTAACAATTTTGCGAGGAATTTTAATAAGCTTTAAATTAGATAATCCAGAAATGAACTTAGCCCAGTCACAAGACAGTTCCTCGGGAATAAGATCATCCCAAGATAAGTGAAGACGCCATAGGCTTTGAAGGAGTAATGTCGCTTGTAATATATAAGGTGCAAGCCAACCCAAAGACTTAGGGAACCCCTAAGAATTTACCCTATAGGAAACCTATTGAAAAATTTTTGTATCAGAAAAAGTTTTACAGGGGCCTGAAGCACTGAAGTTTCAGGAAAGTGTCAACTTCAGTATCCCAAAACTGTCAATGACACCTTGAAGTGTCAGTCAAACAAAAATAATAATAATAATAATACACAAAAGAAAATATAAAAAGAAAAAGTAAAATACGCAATAAACACAAAGGTGTCACTGTCACTGTTGCCCACTATGCTACACAGATGTCGCTATCACATAAAGGTGTCACTATCACAACTGTCACTTCACAAGCTGTCACTTTTACAGGTGTCACTGTCACAAAACGTCACTTTCGCACTGTCTCACTCTTCACGGAGCAAATCTCAAAATGGCCGCGGCCTTAAATGGCGACTTGCCCAAGGGGAAGCGAGAGCGGCCGATATTCGCGAATTAATTTAAATAATAGAATATTTAAATCAAAATACACGGACGGAGCACACTTCAGCACGTCTTCCTCTGACGAGAACGAACGACGAAGTCTAAAATGGGACTGTTGAACAGATTTTATAAGTGTAAGTAACGATTGCTCTAGCTCATCAGAAGTGAGAGCGCCATGATGGCGGTTGCCAGGCTCTTGCCGCATATTTGTAACAAAACGTAAGATCCAAGCCACTGTTCGCTGTAAATAAGTGAGCGAAGAAGAACGTTCTAACAGCTCTGGCAAGACCTTATGAATTGGTTCCTTACCTTGGACTACATGAGAACAAGATTTTACTTCAGGCACTTCCCCCAGATGTTCAGAACGGAATGAAGCCAGCCAGGAATTGAGACCTCTGAGCAGCCACTCCGGTCCCGACCACCATTTATCGCATTTCACCAGCTCCTCACAAGAGAGGCCTCGGCTGGAGTAGTCAGCAGGGTTGTCGTGAGTAGACACATGACGCCAGATCGAGGGTTTAAAAGTATCAGTTTTCTGAACCACAAGATGTGCAACAAAAGTTTTTAATCTATGAGGTTCTGTGTGAAGCCAAGCTAACACAGTGGAGCTGTCCGTAAACGCAAAAACTTGAGATATTTTAATTTTAGAAGCAAGCAATGATTGAATGTGATGAAGAGTGCGTGACAACAAGGTGGCGCCGCACAACTCTAAACGATTAACCGTAAGAGGTTTGATTGGGGCTACTTTAGACTTAGCAATAAGTAAGAAGATTTCAACACGATTACCAAAGACTGACCGCAAATAAATACAACATCCGTAACCTTTAGATGATCCGTCACAAAATCCAACGAGTTGATGATCGGCTTCCAAATGAGTAACAATTTTGCGAGGAATTTTAATAAGCTTTAAATTAGATAATCCAGAAATGAACTTAGCCCAGTCACAAGACAGTTCCTCGGGAATAAGATCATCCCAAGATAAGTGAAGACGCCATAGGCTTTGAAGGAGTAATGTCGCTTGTAATATATAAGGTGCAAGCCAACCCAAAGACTTAGGGAACCCCTAAGAATTTACCCTATAGGAAACCTATTGAAAAATTTTTGTATCAGAAAAAGTTTTACAGGGGCCTGAAGCACTGAAGTTTCAGGAAAGTGTCAACTTCAGTATCCCAAAACTGTCAATGACACCTTGAAGTGTCAGTCAAACAAAAAAAATAATAATAATAATACACAAAAGAAAATATAAAAAGAAAAAGTAAAATACGCAATAAACACAAAGGTGTCACTGTCACTGTTGCCCACTATGCTACACAGATGTCGCTATCACATAAAGGTGTCACTATCACAACTGTCACTTCACAAGCTGTCACTTTTACAGGTGTCACTGTCACAAAACGTCACTTTCGCACTGTCTCACTCTTCACGGAGCAAATCTCAAAATGGCCGCGGCCTTAAATGGCGACTTGCCCAAGGGGAAGCGAGAGCGGCCGATATTCGCGAATTAATTTAAATAATAGAATATTTAAATCAAAATACACGGACGGAGCACACTTCAGCACGTCTTCCTCTGACGAGAACGAACGACGAAGTCTAAAATGGGACTGTTGAACAGATTTTATAAGTGTAAGTAACGATTGCTCTAGCTCATCAGAAGTGAGAGCGCCATGATGGCGGTTGCCAGGCTCTTGCCGCATATTTGTAACAAAACGTAAGATCCAAGCCACTGTTCGCTGTAAATAAGTGAGCGAAGAAGAACGTTCTAACAGCTCTGGCAAGACCTTATGAATTGGTTCCTTACCTTGGACTACATGAGAACAAGATTTTACTTCAGGCACTTCCCCCAGATGTTCAGAACGGAATGAAGCCAGCCAGGAATTGAGACCTCTGAGCAGCCACTCCGGTCCCGACCACCATTTATCGCATTTCACCAGCTCCTCACAAGAGAGGCCTCGGCTGGAGTAGTCAGCAGGGTTGTCGTGAGTAGACACATGACGCCAGATCGAGGGTTTAAAAGTATCAGTTATCTGAACCACACGATGTGCAACAAAAGTTTTTAATCTATGAGGTTCTGTGTGAAGGCAAGCTAACACAGTGGAGCTGTCCGTAAACGCAAAAACTTGAGATATTTTAATTTTAGAAGCAAGCAATGATTGAATGTGATGAAGAGTGCGTGACAACAAGGTGGCGCCGCACAACTCTAAACGATTAACCGTAAGAGGTTTGATTGGGGCTACTTTAGACTTAGCAATAAGTAAGAAGATTTCAACACGATTACCAAAGACTGACCGCAAATAAATACAACATCCGTAACCTTTAGATGATCCGTCACAAAATCCAACGAGTTGATGATCGGCTTCCAAATGAGTAACAATTTTGCGAGGAATTTTAATAAGCTTTAAATTAGATAATCCAGAAATGAACTTAGCCCAGTCACAAGACAGTTCCTCGGGAATAAGATCATCCCAAGATAAGTGAAGACGCCATAGGCTTTGAAGGAGTAATTTCGCTTGTAATATATAAGGTGCAAGCCAACCCAAAGGATCATAAATTCGAGCAACGTTCGATAGGATAGAACGTTTCGTAAATACAATGTCCACAGGTGTGACGGAATATGTAAAATAATCACCAATGGGGTCCCACTGGATTCCTAAGACCTTAAGGGTCATAGAACCATCATCGCTGAATGACTTTGGAACTTGACAGTGTTCAACTGGTAGTCCATCCAAGAACGTAGGACTATTGCTGCTCCATTTGCGCAACGACAATTTAGCACAACTGAGGAGATTGATCAGTTCGTCTTTGATTTGACAAGCTGCCTCGACAGAAGAGGCTCCGGTAGTTATATCGTCGGTGTTCGTATGATGCCGGAGAGCTTCAGCAGCACGAGGATATAGATCGCCGTAATCGCCAGCCAGTTGATGCAGAGTACGGATCGCCAGGTAAGGTGAGCTCCTAACACCATAGGTTACGGTACGTAACTCAAACTCTTGAATAGGTGAGGACGGTGAATCACGCCAAAGCACGTGTTGCCACGCTCTATCTTCAGGCCTTATCAGGAATTGACGATACATCTTAGAGATGTCACAAGTGAACACGATGTTATGAACCCGAAAACCCGTAATGATGTCTACAATATTCGGTTGCAGTTTAGGTCCAGTATAAACAATGTCATTTAAAGATAAGCCATTAGTCGTCCTATGACTAGCATTAAAAACGACGCGAAGTTTCGTCGTCGAACTCTCTGGACGAAGCACGCAGTGGTGCGGTATAAAGTAGCGACTGCTTGGGATGCTGGTCGCTATTGCTTGCATATGACCCAGTTGCTCATATTCATGCATAAATTCACAATAATCAGAGTTTAGTGGTTCTTGCCGACTTAGACGTTTCTCAAGGTTAATAAACTGCGACAACGAACTAAAATAAGAATCTCCTACATTAGAGTCAGGAGTTTTCAATAAAATAGGTACCACATAACGGCCGTCAGAATCTCTATAAGTAAGACTGGAATAAAGGCGTTCGACCTCATCATCTTCTGGAACGGAAATAGGTTTATGGGGAGGTTCCTCCACTTCCCAGAATCGCTTGACCATCTCATCAAGTTTACAAGAGGAAGCTATCAAAGAAGTGACACCCGAGTTAGGACTGGCAACACTTGTTGGACCAGAGAGGACCCACCCAAAGACACTGTGCAAAGCAGCAGGGTAGCCGGGTTTCGGCTTCAACACCTGTCCGTCATAGATGTGATGGAACAACTCAGCGCCGAGCAATAGGTCGACATCAGCAGGTTTGTCAAAGTCACGATCAGCTAACGTTAAATGTTTATATTCACTACGAACCGTTTGTGGAATAACCGAGGTCGGCATAGCCGATGTGATGCTGTCGATAACAATAGGAGAGATATGAAACTGCGGATCACTCGAATCACACGGGCGAATGGAGCAGTGAGTCATTGCCCGGACTTGACACACCGTATGTTGTCCTAGTCCAGCCACATTAATATTACAACGACTCAACTGAAAACCTAGCTTCCGTGCACACTTCACAGTCATGAAGCAGTCCTGAGCGCCACTATCGATTAGCGCTCGAACCGGTTGCAACGTGCCAGAGGCGTCTAGCACGCGCACCATGAACGTACCGAGCAGTACCACACACGTGTCGCGAGCTTGTCCCTGGAACGCACTACAAGTGGCGTGGGTGCTCGAACCGGTGGCTGCCGCAGTCGCTAATGGAGGCGGGTCGTCGACGTGGACTAACGTGTGATGATTACGACCACAGATGAAACTATTCATTTTTGATACACACTTATCGACAGGATGCTTACGCAAACAATTAACACATAAGTTCTTTTGTTTTACAAAGTTCAACCTAGTTTGTGAACCTAACGATTGAAATGTGGGGCACTTATAGATACTGTGCGCTGCACCACAGTGATAGCATTCTAATGATATCAAGCTTCTAGAATGCCCTGATTGAGTAGTGAGCACAGATCGTTTCTGCACTCGCTCTGAAACATTTTTGATCTGTTTCCAGTTTCCTCCATAAGGAGGCGCAGACCGCGTAGTGACACTAGCAGGTTCAATCACGCTGGTCGTATGGTAAGTAGTTTCTAAAACTCTAACATAGTCTTGAAGAAACTCCATAAGCTCGTGAAAAGTAGGAATCTCCGTTTTATTTCGACACTCAAAGCGCTGTCGCGTATAGTTATCAAGCGCGCGAAACGCGGAGTTAAACAAAACAAAATCACTGAGATCATCTAGCTTTAAGGCCTTAAGGGCATTGACCGACTCGCAAAGTACATTAGTATACGACTGTAATTCATTGAAATTAGGATTTTTTAAACAAGGATATTTATTTATTTGATCTAAATACGTCACCGCTAAAATTCTTTTATTATGATAACGCTTCACCAATTCGTTAAAAACTATTTCATAACTGTACGATGTAACCTTGACCTGTTTAGCGATCCCAAGTAATCGGAACAATCGATGAATTATTATGAATTAAACTTACAAATGTATCATAAAAGGTTTGCCAATTTTCTATTTTACCATCAAACTTCGGGAGGTCAATTCGCGGTAACCTAGCATGTGTTAAAAGGCGCGAGAAACTCTGACGAGGCACTCAGTACTTCGTAGTACATATCATCGAACACGGCCATCACTTGCATATTGATGGACTCCGTAGGTTTTAAAGTTAATTTCAATCTATTTATTTTCTCAGTTAATATAACATATTCTTCTCGTATACTCTCTAATTTCGAATATCTAGCACGAAACTCTTTGACTTTAGACGAATCTCGTTTCTCACGTAATAATTTAGTTAAATCTACAAGAATCTGTAACGATCGAAAAACATATTCGCGCTGTGACGTATAAAGTTTAATTACATTCTCCTCTTTGGTAGTCATTGTGAGCAATCAAATAAGTTAAACTTCAAGTAAATATATCTCACACCTCGTGAACTAATAATTAAATAAGTACCTAATTGTTCACAAACAAATAGGTAGCAGGATAATGTCAGACAAAGACAAGTTTTGTTCTTTAAATCAAAACCAATACAATATCTAGATATCATAAGTATTTACATAATTTCAATTGAGTTGAATAACTTTCAACTATTTATATAAATTTAAGAAGATTCTTAACATAAATGAGTACCTAAATAAGTTTAATTTCTACCCTCAAGTAGCCACTTTATAAAATAAAATAAGTTCAAACGCTCAATGCACATTCCATACGAAGTATAATCCGAACAAATAAGATAAGTAACACTGTCTGAGCAATATGAACCAATCAACAACTTTAGAATTTTGTCGAATTACATTTAAAATAAATGAGTTACTATTAAATGCAATGAAATAAGTACGATTAACAAATTGTATTACACTATTTAGATTAATAATTGTAAATAATCGATGAAAACTAGTAAGCGGACTGTATTTAATAAGTTTTTGTAACTAATCACGATGATCCGGCTCGAAGGACCACTTATGTATGTTGATGAATGAGCTATTGCTGGTTGGTTCACAGCGGGCGGTAACCTAGCGGCACCTTTCTAGCGTATGTCTAAATCCAGTGATATCAAGCAGGAACAAACGAACAGCTTCAGAAACGGGAAAAGGTTGGGAGGACTCACCAATCGGAGGCACATCCACGAACCCAGTTCATCAGAGCACGTTTGGTTGGTTCAGACAAGAGTCCCACACAGCACAGGCAGGGGATCACACTCCACACGAAATGTACACGGTTTTCACAATTGAGATCAGTCTATTTCCATTGATTTTAGATATTTTCACGAGCGACAACGTGAACGCGCTACGCGGCCATTAGCGCTCTTTTTTGAGTGTCCGCGCACTAGATGGCGCTGATTAGAATTCGCTTCATGGGCAAGGAGAGTTGGAAGTGGGAAGTTAGGTAACGATATTTGGATAGGAAAATAATAAGGACTGTTCCCAAGCCGCAACAGGTACATATCACACAGTATAATACTAAGTAGTATTATAGTGTGTGCTAAATAATTGAACAAAATAAGATTGTTTGGTTTTTGAGGTGGTAAATAATATAAAATTATCTATGCAGAAGTGCTAAAATAGTGACCACTATTTGCTTAGGTTATTTTTTTTCTTGTAAATTTAAACGTTTCCACATATATTTAATAATTTTGAACTACTTGTTGTCTTACTAATAGTGGAAATCGAAAGTGCAGAAGTGAGCTAGAAAGGTACATAATATTTATTTATTCTATGATAAAAGTACGTAGTAAATATATTGTTTATGTTTTTGTCATGAATATGTCTGAACTAAACAAATACAGTACCTATGTAATATGTTAATCATACTTATGTTAAACATAAAATCAATTCAATTCGATTAACGATGAAATTACGGGGAGCGAACTGAGCCGGCCATGTGAGCGTGTGAGCACGAGTGAGTAACAAAGTTCGCCGAATGACGGACGATTATTCACACTCACTTGAGTTTCGGCGAGCCGAAGGTTCGGCCATTTTTTGGCCGAAACCGAAACTACGGCCGAAACTAGATTTTTTGGCCGAAACTGGCCGAAACCGAACCTTCGGTCGGTCACTATTTTACAGTAAAAGATCTCTCGCCGCGCTATTGTATGTTCTGTCCACAGTGATTATTGATCATTGTCCGGTGTAGTTTTAGTCGGCTCTTGCAACACTCACGGGATGAATAGGGATGGTGATACTCTATATTCTTAATTCATCACCAATCCAAATATGTACACGGACCATATATACAATATTCTTTTCAAATCAAATCATTTATTTGCATAAAAAGCTGTCATCTATACTTATAATTAAATGTAACCGGTTCAATTCTGTACATTATATTTTGAAAAATGATTTTGGAGGGCTCTCTGTTATTGATACTGAAGCCAAAACTGTTTTTTTTTCATTTTTGTCGGTCATTCATTCTTTTTTTGCTAGAAAGAAAAAAAAAATAACGGGAAAAGTCTTTTTTTTGTCCGCGACTGTACACTGCCTGTGGGAAAATGAGACAGATATGTAAATATGGCGGTACGAAGTTCGCCGGGTCAGCTAGTCATATTTATATTTATTTATTTATAGTTACATATAAGTTAGAATATAAAAATTTAGTGTTGGGAATCTCCTTTTAAGCTAGTGTTGCTTGTGTCAGGAGACCCCACTCTTCCATAACAAAACATAGAGAAACTTATACATATTTATACGTGCTAGGTTGTGTGTATGTTTGTGTGTGAGTGCGTGCGTGTGTTCGTAGGGGTGTGCGTGAGTGTGTGTGTCAACTTTGGGATAAGTGGATGAATGAACCACTAGTACCTATATGTGCTGCAAAAGCATTTCAGTGTCGTCATAAGACAAAGTCTTAATCCAGCCGATCAGTTCTTTATTGCATTTCGTGTATAACATAGTATATATGGATAGCTTTTTATTAATAACTAGCTGACCCGGCGAACTTCGTACCGTCATATTTACATATCTGTCTCAGATTTCCACAGGCAGTGTACAGTCGCGGACAAAAAAAAGACTTTTCCCGTTATCTTTTATTTTTTTTCTTTCTAGCAAAAAAGAATGAATGAAATCGGACTATGTGTTATTGAATTACAACTAAGTACATATTTTGACTTTCATCCCCTCTCTCCAGAAAACCGTGCTGAATTTCGGGATAAAAGGTATCCTATGTCCTACTTCGTAGTATGAACTCAAATCATGCCAAGTTTCATTTGAATCCATTCAGTAGTTTCGGCTTGATGCGCGGCCAAGATACAGACAGACAGACAGACAGACAGATACACAGACAAAAATGATAAAATTACAGTTTTGGCTTCAGTATCGATAATAGAGAGCCCTCCAAAAAAAAATTCAAAATATCTTTAATGTACAGAATTGGACCTGTTACATTTTTATTATAGGTATAGATTGTTACGCTGATTTATTACCTTTCTCAGACGGTTGTCATTATTTTATATCGTTATTTAACTATAGAAAATCGAATTAAGTTTGATGCAGACTAGAATTATTATTATAATGTCGCAAATAAAACGTCCATTAAGTATAGGTACAATAAATTTTAGATATTAATTTTAGATTTTATCAATTAATTTACGTTAATGTCAATGTCAAGGTTATATTAGTAAAATTATTATCAAAGAAAATGTCTATTGAAATAAAAACCGGCGAGGGTTCCGTACAAACCTGTAGGTATCTATAATGAAATAATGATGTAACTAAAAATGTATGCTTATCGCAATTTTTCCTTTATCTGTGCTATAAGAAGTTGCTTCGTACCAAATTTCAAAATTCCGAGTTCACGGGGAGTAGGTACCTGATAGGTTAGTTTTGATTCCCTTGCGTATGTCGAAATTTTGCAGCATAAACGGCTGTATCTTTTGTTTGCGTTGGCATTAAAAGTTAATTTTTTCACAGCTCCAAGGGACAGTAGACTTGAGTATTTGATAATAACTTCAGCTTGATACCATCACGCGTCCGATGCCAGTGCCGTGTAAAAATTGATATTCATATCAATGCATAGTCTATTTTTATCTGTTTGGACTCTACGATTCGCGTCTGAAGCCAAAACAAATAAGTGCAAGTTACTTCACTACTACTTCAAGTATATATACAGACAGGGCCATGTTAAAATTTTATACTTATAAAAATATGGTTTACAGCTGTCTGTTGTATTTAAAGAAAACATTGCCCTTATATGCATCGTTTTCTGCCATAAAGATAACTTCTTTATGCAGAGAGTGCCCTTAAAATATAAAGCCATACCGAAGAACCAACGCCGCGACGCTACTAGGCCATGGTTTGCAGTAAAAGTACATTTTCATCAGTTATTTGGCGAAGTTCATGAAGAGCATACACTGACATAATAACCCTTTCTTTTTATTTTATTTTCTATTATTGAAATCGTTTCTTATTTATCACTTTCAAGGTACCCTCGACAATTCTCTTACGACTATTGTCGTATATCTATCATAATTGGAACCTTAATAAAAACTATACTTCGAAAAATGTGACTGTAAAATTTTCCTACATTGTTCCCTAGTCAACAAAATCTTTATTATGCTTATCTTTTTTACAGTTTTGTTTGCGAGTATATGTACTACTCTTCATTATGTGAGCAACGTGAAAGGGGCAAGACATCATTGTTTATCCACGTGCCTATGATGGAGGCTCCACAGGAGTTCAGGGAACTAGCTGATGGTCTCGAGCGTTTACTAGAAATCTGTGTTGAACAAATACGATCAAACCACTGAATAGTCTACGTATTTTTTTTTTTTTTTTTTTTTTTTTTTTTTTTTATGTATGGCCCGCCAAAATGACTCTACTCTGCCTGATGGAAAGCATAAGCAGAATCCAAGAGTATTGGTCGCCATACTCACTGCGAATGCAGACAATGCAGTATGGCGACCCACACCATGGCGGCCTAGTGATGCTGCTGCATCTTTTAGTCTAGTCAACAAGTATGGAACTTGTTGACTAGACTAATTGGGCCCCCGGTCTCGCACTCACCAACGAAACACGACAGCACGAACGCTGTCATTTTACGTTGATTTTCTGTGCGAGGGTAGTACCGCCCCGGTCGAGCCGGCCCATTCGTGCTGAAATCAGCGTGGCTCTACTACCTCTAGACGTATTAGAAGTATGAGTTATAAATCTAAAATAAGTCAGCCAGAAAGAGAAGAAAAATAAGAAGAGATGGAAGATACAAATAGCAGGTACACTTGATGCTTAAAGTGTCTACTATTTCTTTGTTTTAGTTTCAAATATAATGTAAATATTTGATGGTCAAGTTTTGTTGAATAAAAAACATTATTAAGCTATTGCATAGCCTTTAATGCGGGCTTTGAGTCCTTTGAGCGCGGCGACCGAATCAAGAAATTCCGTAACGTAACGTAACGAAAATAAAACCTGACAGCCGAAGCTCGCACGGATCGAGACGAGCTGTTCCGAAATGACGAATCAACGAATCGTTGACGAGTTGCTCCGAAATCTATCTGTCTCTGTGGCTTTCCGAGATACAGTGACGAGAAGACAGAGAGATCGAGATGACGTCATCATCACTATCGCTGGTTGTGGTTGGTTAATGATATTATATAATATCATTGTGATTGGTTCATTTCGTGTTATGTTGCTATAAAGTGGTAACTGGATAGTGACGTCAAATCGAGCCACTCTCGGAATGCGAGATCTTGTTTTCTTAGACCATGAATATGTCAACAGCCGGCCGCGCAGGCGTATTGAAATACGTCAAGGAAGATTAGTTGCCTTGGACACGAAGATTTGTTATGTCATATCTATACTAATATATATAGCTGAAGAGTTTGTTTGTTTGATCGCGCTAATCTCAGAAACTACTGGTCCTATTTGAAAATTTATTTTAGTATTAGATAGCCCATTTATCGAGGAAGGCTATATATCATCACGCTAAGACCAATAGGAGCACCAATGAAGAATGTTACAAAAACGGGTGAAAATTATTATGCTACGGGCAATAGTACACGTAAACGAGGTTGCGTGACTCAGCTAGTTGGATTATACAATATAATAATATATATATATAAAAATAAATATACATTGAATTACATACCTACCTTGCAACAATAATTTGTCTCATTCATAGGTGACTAATAGACAATTTTATTTACATACCAATATTAATAAAAAGTTTGAGAAACATTGGTTTCTTTGTTTACCTTTTATCTCAGAGGAAGTTGAATAGGGTATAATTAGGTGACGCCACTGTAGCAAGAGTGTAAATTTTAAAGAATTAGAAAAGATAATCAAATGAGAAAAAGGCTTCCGCTTTGCAATGGTGCGCTTAATAAACTACTTACAGTTACTACGCAAAGTTTTGGAACGAAGTTCCTTATGGGGCGTTGTGGAGGGGTACCCTAGCCGGCAAAAAATAGTGTAGTCAACAAGTTCCATACTTGTTGACTAGACTAAAAGATGCAAAAGCATCACTAGGCCGCCATGGTGTGGCTCGCCATGCTGCATTGTCTGCATTCGCAGTGAGTATGGTGTCCACCACTCTTGGATTATGCTTATGCTTTCCATCAGCCATAATGCCATAATGACTCTATTATGGCGAGCCAAATATAAAAAAAAACGTCCACAACGTAAGATTGACGCCTCGGAGTCAAAATGGTAGCGTATGAGAATGATGTGAGGTCTCGGGATCGAATCCCGTGTAGGATCAAATATCTTTTTTGATCTGCAAATATTTGTTTTTTTGGGAGTTTTGATTGTTTTCTATGGATAATATGTATGTATTTACAAAAAAAATGTCCGAAATATTTATTTATTTATTTCGTGAACGAAAAATTTATATAATCTGTGAGTTGCATGTAACAAGTACGGAGTTACTATAGACAGAACTTGTTTCAGTAGAGATTACTAGATGGCAGCACAAGTTTAGTTATAATTTTTATTTTTATTGTTAAAAAATCATAATAAAAATGTATACCCAAATAGTTATTTTCTTTATACCTTGCATAGATAATATTGGCTGGTTATCTATTTTAAATAAATCTACACTACAACGTTACAACACGTTCAACAGTTAGTAACTTGGTATTATACTCCAACTTTTTGTTTGAAAACTTGGACAACCGTCGTCAAGTGGATAGTGTTTACACAGACTTCTGTAAAGCCTTCGATAAGGTGGATCACACATATTATTGAGTAAAATTGACTTCAATGGCATTCGTGGGAATCTGCTACGTTCTTTTTTTTTTTTTTTTTTCTCAGCTTTTCCCCGTCCATAATAACGACAAGAACTTGTCATTCTGGGTGTTAAATACTATCGTTTATTTGTGTTGTTTCATCGGGTAATATTCCCGGTACTTTAGCTATTTTATAATTTTTACTATGGGGATATATTTACATGTTTTATTAACTAGGACTTATCTACTATTATATTATAGGCAGTTTCTTTTTATTTAATCTATATTTTTCTTAATCTAATTGTCTGCTTCTTTTCTAGTGCCACAGTTATACCTTATGGCCTGCAATTTTTTATTTCCTATTTTAATTGACTTGTATCTTTAACTTAATTTCTAACTCCCTTTGACTTAATTTGTCTGGATATCTTTGTAGTTACAATTTTTAACCGACTTCCAAAAAGGAGGAGGTTCTATGTTCCACTGTATGTTTTTTTTTTTTTTTTTTTTTTTTTTTTTTTTTTTTTTTTTTTTTTTTATGTATGTTACCTGATTACTCCGTCAGTTGTGGACCGATTTTGAATTTTTTTTTTGTATTCGACAGGGTATGCTTCCGTGGTGGTCCCATTGCCAGCATATCAGGATCTGATGATGGGATCCTAGGGAAATCGAGGGAAACCCTCATTTTTTATAGGCACATACTATGTTTTTCGTATATTTTCTGAAGTTACACCGGTATTTGCGTCTGGTAGTCATCACTTTATGATGATGAGCTGATGATGTAAGGTACCACTCCTTAACGGTTAGGAGTTGGAGGATAAATCTTTAAATATCATATGTATATAAGTTACCTTTAGTCGTATTCTTACAAATTATTTAGGTAAGCTGATGATGGAAGGTGGAAGGTACAACTCCTCAACGGTTAGGAGTTGGAGAATAATTCTTTCAATTTCATACGTATCTAAAGACCTTCAGTCGTATACTTTCAAGCTATTTAGGTGAGCTGATGATAGAAGATTAAACTCTTCAACAGTTAGGGATTAGAGGATGATTTTAATATTACACGTACCTTAATTTGTATTATTCTTGATGATGAAATTTGATGAAATAATTCAACTTACTACTTACCTACGATTGTTTGCACTAAAAACTGTAAAATAAAAACTTTTTATAAAAAAAAAAACCGACTTCCAAAAACATCCAACGAAAACTCTCTGTCAAAAAACACTTAAAAGCGAAAAATAAACTGGTTCTTCATAAATTGATTTAAATAGTAGTATTATAATGGGTGCTAGGTACCTAAAATCTGTTTGAAGTCGGTGCTAAGCCAAAAAGAATACAAACGAACAATTACAAAAGTCTAAGCGATAGGCACTTGGCACCGACTTCAAACAGATTTTAGGTACCTAGCACCCATTACAATACTACTATTTAAATGAATAAAGAATTAGGTATAGGCAATTTATGAAGAACCAGTTTATTTTACGCTTTTAAGTGTTTTTTGACAGAGAGTTTTCGTTGGATGTTTTTGGAAGTCGGTTTTTTTTTTTTTATAATGTTTGTGAATAGTTATTTTTGACTCGGTATATTTTACGCTTTGGTCGTTATTTAATGTTCTCGATAATACAGTTTTTCCAATAATTAAAATTTCTATTTGATGATGATGATGAAATTGATTTTGATTTGATATGTACAAATATATATGATTATTGCAGTCTCTGTTATGAATTGTTTCTTTCCTATTTGTTTCTTTACGCGTACGTGTCAATGTTTGTGTGAATGTCTTGATGTATACATATATTATCATTATATACTTCATATATCAATGTGTGTGTGTGTTCTGTGTCGTGTGTGTGCGTGAGTGTGTGAGTCACAAATAAGACGTGTTTTGTCTCGCCAAGTAGTCCCATTTAGAGCGGGTTGCGCATTCGGCACTAAAGGCGTTGTGGCCGACGTTCTGCAGTGCGAGCAGTTGCAGCACCGCGATTCAGCTCCCGCGGTGTATTCGGGGCATTTCTCGCGTAGGTGCGAGTCTCCGCAGTGGCTGCATCTGTCCACACTCTCGGTGCCAGAATGCCAGGCACTTCGTGCATTGGATGAGCGGAGACTGGTCCTCCACTATGACCCTTTGCAGGTCCAGGTAGAGGGTTCCAGCCTCCGTCATCCTCTGCCACACCCTTGGCTTGACTTGCAGTACGACATGAGACGTCTTTCGGTTCTTTGTACGTTTTTTGTACTTGATCTTTACTTCACTCTCCTCTTGTGGTAGGCCCATGAAGATATCGGCGTTTTGGGTAAAGGGCCCTTACCGTTTCATCGTCGTCGCCATCCATATAGACGTCCTTGAGGACGACGAGCGGGTCTTTGTTCCTCATCGGCGCCACCACAAGGCCATCACCACGGCTTTCAATGCGCTCTATTACTCTTTGCCTTTCTGTTTCCGTGTCGCAGCCCAAGATGATGGTGCTATTTTTCGCCTTCCGTGCCTTACTGACTTTCAGGCCGGTTCCCCTGGCGTCGACCGCCTTCCTCACCCTGGTGAGTACCTCATCGGCAGTCTCCTGACTGTCCGTGGAGGTCACCGCCATCGAGTGAAGCGCCGGTCGACGCCCGGGCTTAGCTGCTGCGACACTGGCATAAGTTTTCGGGACCGGGTCGCTCTCGGGTGTTAGCCCCTTAAAGGTTGAGGTGAAGTGCTTCTGGGTTTCGACGACTATGCCTTTGGCGACAGTCCCAACCAGGTCTTCGAGTTGGGACTGCGCACGTACTATCATGACCTCCGTCGCCTTGTCAATATCGACTTGGGTCTCCTCAACCTTCTCGTAGAGCTTGTTTACGATGGCGGCGCCCCGGTCTTCGCTCTTTATGTCGAGGTCTTGAATCAACCGTCTGAGAGTATGGTGCGACACATCCATCCAGTCACATACTGAGTCTTTCAGGTCTTTCAGCCTCTCGAGTATTTCCTCTTCCCTTTCAGAGGGTTTAGGGGACGCAACTACCGCAGCCGCACCAGCAGCCCTGGACACCTCCGCCTCTAAGCTCTTCATTCGCTTGCTTAATTCAAAAAGAATGCGTAGACCTTTATCGGACTGTACCTCCAGGTAAGTTTTGATACTGGACCTTTGTACTGCTGAATCTGCTACGTTGGTTGGCCTCTTACATTAAAAACAGGTCTCAACAGGTTGTGATTGATGGTTTTGCTTCTGAAACGATAGACGTAACCTCAGGGGTCCCACAAGGTTCTATATTGGGCCCTCTATTGTTTATCCAGTTCATAAACGACATTGGCTTCTGTTTCAAAAATACTCGCTTCCTTTTAAAAATGAATTCCCTTTATAAATGATATTCACGACTGTCAAAAATTACAACAAGATCTACATCGGTTATCCGACTATTGCCATCACAACAGGTTACACTTAAAATAAAAAATAAAAATAAAAATAAAAAAATAAAAAAGCCTTATATTTCTCTAAAAGTTTTACATATTTGAAAATTTTAAAAGTAATTAAATATTATATTTTTAGAGAACCCCTGAGGTGAAGGCCTCCTCCAGAGAGTGCCAGGTATCCCTGTTTTTTGCTACTTCTAGCCAATTTGGTCCAGCTGCATGCGAGATTTCATCTTCCCAACGAGAGTGTGGTCTTCCGCGTTTGCGTTTCCCGAGTGGTCCTTTCCAGTATGTCAGTTTTCTTGCCCATCTATTGTTTTGCAGTCTTGCAACATGGCCTGCCCACTTCCATTTAAGTTTTTGTGCGTGTGTAAGGGCGTCGATTACTTTGGATGATGATCTTATTTTTGAGTGGCGAACTCTATGCTGCTTTTTTATGTTTAACATACTGCGCTCCATGGCCCTCTGACATGAAGTGATTTTGTTTTTGACAGTTTTGTTAAATATCCATGTTTGGCATGCGTATGTTAGGCAGGGGAGTAGATTTGAGTCCATCACCTTTTTCTTGAGTTCTACTGGGAGGTCGCTTTTAAACACTTCTTTTAGGTTCCAGTATTTGTTCCATGCTTGCTTAATTCTGCGATCTACCTCTAATGTATTCCTATTCTTGTCAAATGATATTTGTTTTCCGAGATATATATAGTCCGTTACATATTCGAGTGGTTCGTTGTTAACGGTTATACGGTTTTGTGTGCTGTTGGACATTATTTTAGTTTTTGACCAGTTCATTTCTAGGCCTACCTGTTTGCTTGACGAGTGGAGCGACGTAATCATGTAGCGCAGTTGGCTAGAGCTTTCAGACACAATTACTATGTCGTCTGCGAACCTTAGGTGGTTGAAGTAGGTGCCTTTTATATATATACCGCAACGACTCCAGTCTAACTGCTTAAACACATTTTCTAGCACTGAGATAAAAAGTGTTGGGGACAACGGATCGCCCTGTCTGACTCCTCTTTGTATTGGTATTTGTGGCCCTAACACTTCAAGTTTTACCTTACTCGTACATCTTTCATAGATGTTTTTCAGAACTTCGATATATTGTTTATCTACGTTTTGTAGGCTGAGCGCTTCCCAGATGCTCGAGTGCAGTAGAGTATCAAAGGCTTTTTGATAATCTATGAAGGCGATATACAGTGGAACTTGCTGTTCTGCGTATTTTTCTATCAGTAGCTCTAAAGTGTGTATGTGGTCCACTGTAGAAAATCCCTTACGAAAGCCTGCTTGTTCAACCGGTTGGAGATCTTGTACTGTAGTGCTAATTCGTTTCTCAATTATTGTTGCGAATAACTTATAGAGACTAGATAGTAGGCTTATAGGTCTGTAGTTTGAGATGTTTTTAGGGTTTCCCTTCTTGTATATCAGTATTATATTAGAGTTACTCCATTGTGATGGTGTAGTAGCGGTATCTATAATACGATTAAATAAAAACGATAATGGGTAGCTCAGTATTGATGCTCCGTGTTTTAATGTTTCATTTGTTAAGCCATCCGGTCCAGGGCTTTTATCCGATTTTAAGTTTTTGATGCTGTTTACTAACTCTATCTCGTCTATAGGTTTTATGTCTAGAGTACGGTCGTCTTTGGTATATTTTTCGTGCATTAGAGGCTGTACATTTGGTGGAGCTGGGTTTGCGTATAACTTTCTATAATAATCAGTTGCTATTTTTACTATTTCCTCTCTATTTTGAGTCGCTTTTCCTTTGTTGTCTAGGCTGTCTATCCATGTTACGTGAGTTTGTAGCTCTTTCTGAGCTTTCTTTAAGCTACCTGTGGTTTTTAGATGTCTTTGTAAGGTATTCCTTCTGTAGTTTTGGTAATCATTTTTTATGTGTTTGCTGGTAAGTTTGTACAATGCTTTAAGTTCATTTTTCATGGCTCTTGTTTTTGTTCTTGATTTCTGAATCCGTTTTTTCCTCTCCATGAGAGTTATAGTGCGATCTGATAATATTGCGTTTTTTCTAGTAATTGTTGTTGTTTTTATTTGCTGTAGACTTGTGCTAATAGCAGTGAGTATGTCGTCGTATAACTTTTGAACTGTAGTTGTCCCTTTTTCTTCTAATTTAGCAATATTTTGGTACAGGTTTTCTTTATATTGAGTTATCTCTTGTTCAGTTTTTAGTCTTTTGCATACCTTGCTTAAGTAACTTGTTCGGATTTTTTTAGTTTGAGTTAGTAATAGGGTCGACCTGATCATTCTGTGATCGGATGGGTAGTCTGTACTTAGTACTTCTAGGTTTTGAAAGAGTTTGGGACAGTTTGATAACACAAAATCAATCTCGTTTTTGTGCTGTCCGTTTGGTGATTGCCAAGTCCATTTGCGCCCAGGTCTTTTCTTGAAGAAAGTGTTCATGATTGGTATGTTATGTTCTAAGGCGAATTCAATTAATTTTTCCCCTCGTTCATTTCGGGTTCCGTAACCATTTGCTTTCATTATTTTATATTCATATTTCTGGGGGAGTCCTATCTTAGCATTAAAATCACCCATGACTATGATGACTTTGTTGGCTATTTTTATGGCTTCATTGAGGGTTGTGTAAAATTTGTCTATGACGTCATCATTGGCTGATTCCGTTGGCGCATAAACCTGAATCAGTGTTAGTTTGTAATTATGGATGTTCATGTTTAATAGAGCTACTCTTTCAGATAGACCAATATAGCTTGTTATGTATGGTTTTAGGTGTTGTTTGACTAAGAATCCGACTCCATGTAGCCCCGCTGATTCGCCAGTGTAGCATAGAATTAAGTCACCATAGTCTTCTATTTTATTTCCTAGTCGTCTTACTTCTGACAGACCTAAAATATCGAATTTTATATTTTTTAATGCCTCTATTAGTTCAACAAGTCTTTCGTATGTTGATAATGTTCTGACGTTGTAAGTAGACACCAGAAGTTTGGTAGTATTGTTATTATCTTGTCGGGTGCTTTTTAGGGTCCGTGGAGGGTTATAGTCGTACTCTTCCACGGTGACCAACCGGCTTGGAAGAAGTGTTTTGGGTATTATGTTTCCTTTTATTTGTTTTAAAGTCTTCGGGAGGGCCTGGGGTTCTGATTGCTATGCGTTTTTGGGGGGGTCCATGTTATCTTGTGTATTTATTTTAGTATTGTCGGTTTTCTTTGTTAGAAAGTTTAGCATTCCAGGTTTCAATACGCCTTCTGAAAAGCTAGAAGACCTTTGCGTTGTGTGAGAGGCCAGGGTTTTGTTCTTTTTTACTGTATGAGATCGTTTTCCGCCTTCGATATTATGATTATTTTCAGGTGATTGAGAGAAGTGGCGTTTTTTATTTGTATTTTTATTTTCAGACGCTTTATTCAGTATTATTAGCTTGTCGTATTTTATTATGACTGAATTTCCTTTTTCACGTTCAACTTTTGCTTGTTCTTGTAGATCTCTTCTTATTTTTAAAACTGCCTGGGGGTAATCCTCTTTTATGTAGTATGGAGTGCTATCTAGAGCTTTTTTATGTTTAAGGATACTAATCTTCGTCCCGAGTGTGGTACAGGTAATAATAACAGGTCGAGGCTTATCGCTTTTCTTTCCTATTCTTTTTATAGCTTGCAAGTCTTTGCAGTCCATTTTTATTTGTAAATATTTGTAAATAAAGTCTAAAAGGTTACTTTCTAAATAAGAATAAGATTTTTCCTGTTCCTCTAAACCGAAAAATACAAGGTTACGTTCTCTTGCTTGTTTCTCGAAATAATATAACCTTTGTTCTTGATTATCCACTCTTGACTTAAGATTTTCGTACTTTCCCTCTAAAATTGCAAATTTTTCTTCGAGTAATCTGTTTATGTTCAATGTTACTTTTTCTGTTACGTTCTCCCCACTTTTAAGAATCATTTTCTTCTGATCGTCAAGTTCTTTTTGAATACTACGAAGTGTTGCCAATACCTCTTCCATTGTGGTGTAGGAGTTTTACAATAAATCAGGAAGTTAAGTTCTTTGTTTATCATATAAGTGGTGTCCTCTTTCGGCGTTTCTCGAAACGTCATGCGGCTTTTAAAGTATAGATGTTCGATCAATCTACTTTGAGCTACAACTAGTATAGCTACGCGCCGTTAGATGACGCTGATCAGTTGAATAACCAATGACTTTTTAATTGAGGGTAACCAATTTAATTGTACTTTGAGGGTATTTCGACCAATGTTTTTTCACTGAATAATTTAAAGCAAAATTTATGGGTTACACTATATGTCTTTCACTATATCCCCGTCGATTGATAGTGTTTAAAGTCATTTAAAGTCCTGCCATTTGTTAATAGTTTGCCCAATTGGTAAACTTTCCAATTGGTAAAAAAAAATAAAGTTTCATGTTTCTTACTTAAAAAATGACGAACTTCCATACAAACTTACAACCCCTATTTCACCCCTTAGGGGTAGAATATTCAAAAACGCTGAAACACGTATCAATTCATTTTTAATCAGCAGCTAAAAAATAAAGTTTCATGTTTCTAACTTCAAAAATGACGGACTTCCAGACTGACCTATATACGAAATAACAACCCCTATTTAACCTCATAGGGGTAGAATATCCAGAAACGCTTAAATACGTATCTACTCTTTTTTAATCAGTAGCCCAAAAGCAAAGTTTCATGTTTCTTACTTAAAAAATGATGAACTTCCATACAAACTTTCAACCCCTATTTCACCCCCTTAGGGGTAGAATATTAAGAAACGTTTAAATACGTATCTATTCATTTAAATCAGTACCCCAAAAATAAAGTTTCATGTTTCTTACTTAAAAAATGACGAATTTCCATACAAACTTTCAACCCCTATTTCACCCCCTTAGGGGTAGAATATTCAAAAACGCTGAAACACGTATCAATTCATTTTTAATCAGCAGCCAAAAAATAAAGTTTCATGTTTCTAACTTCAAAAATTACGGACTTCCAGACTGACCTATATACGAAATAACAACCCCTATTTATCCTCATAGGGGTAGAATATCCAGAAACGCTTAAATACGTATCTACTCTTTTTTAATCAGTAGCCCAAAAGTTAAGTTTCATGTTTCTTACTTAAAAAATGACGAACTTCCATACAAACTTTCAACCCCTATTTCACCCCCTTAGGGGTAGAATATTAAGAAACGTTTAAATACGTATCTATTCATTTTAAATCAGTACCCCAAAAATAAAGTTTCATGTTTCTTACTTAAAAAATGACGAATTTCCATACAAACTTTCAACCCCTATTTCACCCCCTTAAGGGTAGAATATCCAGAAACGCTGAAATACGTATCTACTCTTTTTTAATCAGTAGCCCAAAAGTAAAGTTTAATGTTTCTTACTTAAAAAATGACGAACTTCCATACATACTTTCAACCCCTGTTTCACCCCCTTAGGGGTGGAATTTCAGAAATTCCTTTCTTAGTGCTCACTTACGTTACATAAAGAACCTACATGCTAAATTTGAGGATTCTAGCTTCAGCGGTTTGGGCTGTGCGTTGATCTCTGGGTATGTCAGTCAGTCAGTCAGTCACCTTACTCTTTTATATATATAGATGTTATAAAGTCTTTAGCTAGTCTAAAGCTTTTATTTATCATCAGTTATTATTAGTAATAGCAATATACGTACCTTCATTATCCGTGCACTTAGGAACACAACAATGTTTAACAGACATTGCGACACGAAAATAAATTGTTAAAAATAAGTCTCTGCCTCAAATATTACTTGAAAACAACACACGCGGATATACTCAACGAAAATCGGAGGAACCTAAGCTCAACTCACGTATTAACTCGGATAAATCAGAGAATTGTTGTTTTAGTCACAAGTAAACATTCAATTAACAAAAAAGCTGGTAGGTACAACCCGGTCACATTATCTCGAGACCTGGCGTCGATGACGTCACGTCGCGTCGGCGCTCTGATATGGTGCGCAAAACAAGTATCCTCTAGTAGGATATTATTATAAACAATAAGATTTCCAACAAAACAAATATTGTGTTAATTAATTTAATGTAGGTAATATTATTATAATAATATTATCATAATCACATTAATTTTAATTTATCTATTTCTAATCTATTTTACATGCACACTGTAAATGAAATTGTACTATGAAATGCAAGAAATAAAAGGCTTTTTATTTATTTATTAATTAATATAATTATAATGATATGATTAAAATGATGGAAAATAAATGAAACAATATTGGTTAAGTGGGTACAAGAAGTGTTTATTACACAAAATTAGACTAAAAATCTTCTTCAGAATATATGATTGGCTCAATGCCAGTCATTGTCTCATTATCGCTATCGCTGATCTCACTGTCCGAACTCTCTTCGCCTAGGGATATAATTATTTCACGAACATTTTCTTCTTCAAGGTGGTCTTTCTCCCAATACTCCTGTTGTAATCTTTCAACGTGATTTACTTCTTTTTTCCAGTCGGAAGGAGTGATGGAATTAATCGCATCTCTTGTTAATTTTTCTATTTCTTTTTCCGACTGGGTAACATTTTTGTCTGCCACCCTTTGCTTCACTAGATTCCAGATATATTCAATCGGATTTAAGTCACAGTGATAGGGTGGCAGACGTACTATTTCCTGACCATTCTCTTTCATTAATTCGTCGACGACGTATTTTTTTGGAGGCTTTGTCCTTAAAATTATCGGGTACAATTCTTTTTTCGTCATATTCTCGTCAAACGGAACGTTATTGTCACGCAACCAGTTTTGCATAACAGATTTGAGTGATGCACTCGTGGGTGCCTTTATTGATTGCGTTGAATGGTAAGGTGCATTGTCAATGACGACTATACCGTTCGGCGGTAAGTTAGGTAGCAACTTTTCTTTGAGCCATTTCAAGAAATTATCCGTGTCCATCTCATGATGATAGTCGCCTGTTGTCTGTTTACATTTATATAGTAATTCTGCGCCTGGTATGAAACCGTTTTCTCCCCCAGCATGCACAAGAATCCATCTCTGGCCGGGGTTAAAATTTTTTTTTACGCTGCTGTCGGTACTATTTTGCCAACATTTATTAACGGTGTAGTGTGAGTGAATCCATGTTTCGTCTAGAAACGTAACCGGTTTTTTATGTGCGCCAAGGTCATTGTTTTCTTTCATCCGGCGCAGGTAGCGAGCCCTCCACGCGGCAATATCTGGCTTTTGTATTAAAATTGTACGGGCGTTTTTACATTTTTTGAATTTATATCCCAAATGGTCAATTAAAATTTTTCTAAGGTAACTTCTTTCACCTTTAAAATTTATATCCCTTTTAGCGACTGCCAAGATTTTCTTTAAGGTTGGGATTTCTTTTCTTACAGTATAAAAACTGTTAATAATATTACGTATGGCACAGATGTCAAAATCATCAATTTCGATTTTTTTTTTGTACTTCTTGCGCTTTTTACCTGGTGTTGACAATTTTTCTTCACGTGTATCGTTGCTAGAACCTTGACTAGTACTCGTACTCGGTGTAGCATGTTGCAGTGACGCATGCCGCAATTCTTTGGCCTCCTTTTTTATTCTCATCAAAGTACATTTTGATATTCCTGTTGCAGCACAGGTTCGTTTAACAACTTGATCTACAGGTATTACGAATTGCTTGTTAGCTTTCTCTGATTCAAAGAAAGCGAGAACTTTCAGGATTAAATTTCTTGCTTCACTGTGAATAGGTTTTCCCATATTTGAAAATAATTTCACTGTCCCACTTCAAAGCAACGAAATAGTAACAAAAATGTCCAAACTAAACCAAAATGTCCAAACTTAACAAAAATGTCCAACGTTGCAACAAAAACAATATTTTAACGTAACAGCAATAACAAAATAACAATAAAAGTCCAAACGTAACAATAACAATGAAATGTTTAAAAATATACCACGAAAACAAGTCAACGCGTATCGGCAACGAAAGTGCTAACCGTACTGACACGCCGTGGCGAGCGCGGGGAGGTGAAAGGAGAACGGGGCGGGAGGTTCGCATTCCAGCGAGGTCTCTAGATAATGTGACCGGGTTGTATGTATGAATATGTTGATTGTTGACGGATGACATTCACGACAATGGCGGCTGCAATAAACGCTGATGAAAAGTACCAAAACAATGGCAATAATTAAATAATATAGGTACTAAGTTAGGATTTTGTAGAATCATGTGTTATGAAATTCTATAATTATTAGCAAGTTTTTCAAAAGTTAAAATATAAGTGTAATTTTGTCAATTTTATCACAAAAAAAAACTACCTTTTCATTGTGTAATGAAAAGAATGGCAACATTTTATTTCCAATTGTCATTTTATAATGACTTCAAAAAAAAGTAATATCCGTTCCAGAATGAACTTATCTAAAACAACTCTCTTTGTGATTTATGCGGATTATAACGAAAGTAACGACATCTTACAGTAGCGACTGGCGAAATTACACGTATTATACGCCTAAATTAAGTGTACGTAATGTTATCAGTATATTCGAACCAATTAAGATCCATTGTATTTGGTTTCTTTATTTTCGTAACATTCCAAAAACTATCGACTAAGATTGTACCGCCTGGTGGCACTCCAGCGCCCTCTCAGTTACACTTAAGCCTGTCTAAATGCAAAACTATTTCATTTACAAAAAACAAACATTTTGCAGCACACCATCTTTGCAATACTCCGCTAGAAAATGTCGGCTCAATAAGGTATCTAGGCTTGATTTTCGATACCAAACTCCACTTCAATATTCATGTTGATTATATTGTGAATAGGGGATTCAGATTTTACGGCTTCGTTAAACGAACTTGCGAATAATTCAAAAACCCCGCTACCTACATATTATTATATAATTCACTCGGTTAGACCGCAGCTTGAGTTCACTACCCCTGTTTGGAACCCATTTTACAATAAATATAGCGACCAATTAGAGACGGTTCAACGCAAATTCATAAAATTCGTCAATTACAAATGTTATCATGCTTGGGCTTCATACAACACATTGCTAGATAAATTCTTATTAACTAGGTACCCTTAATTTTCGTAGAGTTTACCTCGACCAGACATTTCCATATAGGATCTGTCACAATTATTTTGACTGTAATGAGTTAATGAACCAAATTTACATTTGCATACCAAGTAGCTCTTTAAGAATACGAAACACACACAAACAAAATCTGTTTGCTCCTAAATTGAGTAGAACTAATGCAGGAGATCGAGCTCCCTTAAGAAGAATTATGAAATCTTCTAATGATAAATTCACTGACATAGATATCTACATTTCACTTGTGGATCTCAATATTTAAAAGAAGTATTTTAGAACATTACCAGCACGTAACCTAGTCGCGGCCTATGTATAGTTTTAATTGTTCTTTGTAATCGACAACTACGTTAACACTATGTACTATTAATATTATTCTGTGGATAACGGTGCTGGTTGCGTGATTAATTTAAGAGAACATTTTAGAAATAAGGCATATTTTGTAAGTTATTATCACGCAATTTTTTGTTGTCCTGAATAAAATAAATAAAAGAAGTTTTATATATTTTTATAAATCGTTTTAAATAAAATAAAGGTGTTGAGACAATTTTGTGGTTCTTAAAGAGCCTGATCGAAAAATGTAGTATAGCGCCGTCTGTAAGTTGCATGTATTATTATATTTATTCTATAATTCTATTTGTTAATATACTCAGATGTTAAGACAATTATTAAACGGCTTTATTATTACAGTGTATGTTTATTTTAATTGTAGAAACATTACAAAATATTGTATAAATTTAGTCATTGACATAAAGTATTTATATTTACGTTAATTTATTATATGGCTGAAGGAAGATATTAGTAACTCACAACCACTATCTTTACATTAAACAGTTTATGATGATGATGATGGTCTCAACTATGGTAAAATTTCTATAATTCTTTCTGAAACATCAGTGAAACGATTCAAAATTATATCGTGTACCTATTTAAAATTCTGTTATACAGTGCATTTAAAATTGTATTCTATCTATCTTTCACTTCAATTCTCTGCGATGGTAATCGCCTCCTTTTTTATTTTAATCGATAAAAGAAATGTATACCCAAATAATTATTTTCTTCATACCTTGAATAGAATTTGAAATAAATATTTTAATGATAAGGAGCTTCGTTCCTATCTGGTGTCCCACGACACCACACGACTTTTATTTTTTAATTTTTAAACCACTCATATTTTACCGCAAAGCGGAAGCCTTTTCTGGAGAGCTACGCTTCGGCATGGCATGAATGGGCCGGCTCGACCGGAGTGATTCCACGGCCTCACAGAAAACCGGTGTGAAATAGCGCTTGTGTTGTGTTTCACCGAGTGAGTGAGGATACCGGAGACCCATACCCCAACCCCTCCCCCTATCTCCCCTCCTCATCCCCCAAAGGCCAGCAACGCACTTGTGACGCCTCTGGTGTTGCAGGTGTCCATGGGCGGCGGTAATCGCTTACCATCAGGCGATACGTCTGCTCGTTTGCCCGCCTATTCCATAAAAAAAGGTATTGTATTAAAAAACGTACACAAAGACCTTATTTGTGTGGCTTATGTAAGCGATTTATTTAATTATTTTATTTATTTATTCTTTATTGTACACAAATGGAAAAAAACATTAAGCTACAAGGAAATAACATGTACAAGGGCGAGCTTAACTCAAACATGAGTTATCTTCCAGCTAACCTTAGAGTGAATAGAGGATAGTGAAGAATGTTAGGGCGAAGTCATGTGTACTAATAAATAGACAGAAGAAATAACACTTCATTCGGACTACAAAAATATTTTTTCGACAGCAGAAATATAATCTATAGATATACAGATAGATACATAACATATTTAGGGCCTGATGATTCAAGTGAGAGATAATAATCTTTGGTTTTCCTCCTGAAGACATCCAGAGAAGGACTGGTATTTCCGTATTTCCAGAGGCAAGGCATTCCACAGCCTCACAGCCGCAACACTGAAGGAGTTGTCATAGCGACTTGTCCCATGGGAAGGAGTTCGCAGGAGAAGAGAAGAGGAAGAGCGACAGAGGTTACTCCTGGGAACGAAGTGCTCGAAACGCTCACGAAGGTATGATGGAAAATTGGGGTTGTATAGCGTTGAAAAGAGTAAGGAAAGAATGTGGACATCTCGACGCCGCCGGATAGGTAGCCAATTTAGTTTGCTTCGAAATTCTGTGACATGATCGAACTTTCGCAAGCCAAATATAAATCGGATACATAAATTCCGCATTCGTTCAAGCTTGTCCCAGAGTTCTTCGGTAGCGTCGAGAAAAGAGACATCAGCGATGATAGGCACAAACGAGTTTAGACTTGTTTTTTTTTTTTTTTTTTTTTATGTATGGCCCGCCAAAATGACTCTACTCTGCCTGATGGAAAGCATAAGCAGAATCCAAGAGTATTGGTCGCCATACTCACTGCGAATGCAGACAATGGAGTATAGCGACCCACACCACGCCTAGTGATGCTGCTGCATCTTTTAGTCTAGTCAACAAGTATGGAACTTGTTGACTAGACTATTTGGGCCTCCGGTCTCGCACTCACCAACGAAACACGACAGCACGAACGTGGTCATTTTACGTTGATTTTCTGTGCGAGGGTAGTACCGCCCCGGTCGAGCCGGCCCATTCGTGCTGAAATCAGCGTGGCTCTACTACCTACTGCCTAACTGTTCTTCATAAATTGCCTATACCTAATTCTTTATTCATTTATATAGTAGTAATAGGTCTTTACCTATGAAATTGCCGTTTTGTATGCAATAATTGAAAGTAGGTACTTATTTTTTCAAACTTTTTATTTCTGTTATTCGAAGTAATCACCCACGCAATCGACGCATCTTTGCCAGCAGCTGCAAAAGCTGGGGTTGGAAGCTCTCCCTCATTCGCCAAACTCACCAGATCTTGCCCCTACCGACTATTACTTTTTCCAAAATTTAGACACCTTTTTAGTGGGTAAAAAATTCAATTCCCGAGAGGCAGTACAAAATGCCTTTGAAGAGTTTGTTGCCTCCCGTCCAGCTGATTTTTACAAGAAGGGCATCAATAAACTGCCAATGCGTTGGCTAAGATGCGTCGATTGCATGGGTGATTAGGTACTTCGAATAACAGAAAGGAAAGTTTAAAAAAAAAAAAGTACTTTCACTTATTGCATACAAAACGGTAATTTCATAGGTAAAGACCTAATATTATAATTATAATGTGTGCTAGGTACCTAAAATCTGTTTGAAGCACAGAACTACTAGAAAAGCCTTTGACGTAATTTCGTAAGTAATCTTTTGTCGCCGGGACGCACACATAAACGATTAATAATATTATACACACATAACTAAGTCTATTCTAATTCGTCCAAGGGATTTAATGAATATAATATTAAACTACAACCTTATGCACTTGGCATTAAGTAGAGTTTTACGTGCAATTTTGTGTTTAGAGGTGGATCTTCGTCTTTATGACCCACCCACCGTAGAGATGTGGTCCTGTCGATTATAATAATTAAATTTGCTTAATTTCTATAAGAAATAGTTCTTACTTTTAAATATCGCTATGCTATTTTTTATATGAAATTCACTGTCTTAGATATGGATTGAGTGAAATTGTACTAGTTTCTTGTGTTAATATAAAAATAAGACATTTGTTTTGTCAAAACATAAGTGCATATTATACATCTAATTTTGGAGTTTGACTTTTCATACTTATCAACACGACACAACTTTCTATAGACGTAACACACATAATCTTAATAATTTTTCTGTAGAACCCTGTAATCAACAGTAAGAGGTTATTTTTATATCCTCACAAGATGTACATTTTCATATCTAAATTTAAATGCAAAAAACAATGTATAGACGTCGGACGGCCCGAAAATGTTAATCTTCAAAATATGTTTTAAGTTTTAAAAGAAATATTTCTATCATTCCTATTCCATTTCATCAAAAAGCTTTCCAAAAAAAATTCATATTAAAAATTATTTTGCAGTCGGTTAAAAATCATAATATAAAACAAATCAACTCTTTCTACTTGAGAAAAACACAAACCAATATCATCGACATCCACAATTTTGCGGTATCGATTGCATTATAAATATTTGGGCACACCCCTATGCCTTACACTAAATCTGTTCGGGTGAAATATATCGAAATATTCACGCAGGAAATGCAGTTCATTGCGTACTCTTGTGGAAACAGTGTAGTTAGTAATCAAATTTAATACGCAATGTATGATTGTTTTATTGTTTTTTCCCGTTGAAAGTAAAATGCGAATGCGACCGTTCAGTTAATGCCAGCAGACAAAATAGAGGTATTTGGACTTATTTCGCGGCGCGCCTGCCCCGCCTACATAACATTTCTACCTATATTTTTTGTTCTGTGGTTTGAAGTATGTGCTAAGCCAAAAAGAATACAAACGAACAATTACAAAAGTCTAAGCGATAGTCGCTTGGCACCGACGCAATTATGAAGAACCAAATTATTTTACGCTTTTTAGTGTTTTTTGGCAGAGAGTTTTCGTTGGATGTTTTTTGGAAGTCGGTTTTTTTTATAAAAAGTTTTTGTAGAATATAAAACCGTTTCAAGATCAGCTGCCTTGCCCCAAAGTAGTATACCATAGAACATGACGCTGTGAAAGTAGCTGGAATAAACTAGCCTAGCTGTGTCTGTGTGAGCTGTGCTGTGAGCTGACGTATATTCCATATCGCATAATCTGCCGAACTAAGTCTACCTGAAAGGCTGTCTATCTGGGCTTCCCATTGTAGTTTACTGTCTAATGTAATTCTTAAGAATACTGTTGAGTCACAAGTATTGTATACTTATGATTTCATTATTTAGAGTTAGATTAATGCCTAGCTGTTTTACTTTTCAACCGACTTCCAAAAAGGAGGAGGTTCTATGTTCCACTGTATGTTTTTTTTTTTAATGTATGTTCAAGATTACTCCGTCAATTGTGGACCGAATTTGAATATATTTTTTTGTATTCGAAAGGGTATGGTCCCGAGGTGGTCCCATTGCCACCATATCAGGATCTGATGATTGGATCCTAGGGAAATCGAGAGAAACCCTCAATTTTTATAGGCACATACTATGTTATTCGTATATTTTTTGAAGTTACACCGGTATTTGCGTTTGGTAGTCATCATTTTATGATGATGAGCTGATGATGTAAGGCACAACTCCTTAACGGTTAGGAGTTGGAGGATAAATCTTTAAATATCATATGTATACCATGTGTCCCAAAATTCAACGATAAGCGGGCGCCAAAAGGTAGACCTGCTCATGAGTACATAAGGAAAAAAAACAAAAAAAATACCTAGTTTTTTTTAGTTACAATAAAAATTTAGAATTTCTTTGAAAATTTTCATTCATTTTTTTTTATTTATTTATTACGTAGTGGTGTCCATACTTTTTTTTTACAAGACCATGAGTCAAAGTACACTAAGAGTAAAAATATTTCAAAATTGTAGGGAAAAAAATTATTTTGAACGTTTTTTGTGTAAAAACTGCGGGCAATTTGGTGTTTTTAAGAGTTGTGGTGAATAGTAGCAATATCATGAAAGGTATAAATTTTCAAAGAAATTCTAAATTTTTCTTATAACTAAAAAAAAATAGGTATATTTTTTTTATTTTTTTTCCTTATGTACTCATTAGCAGGTCTACCTTTAGGCGCCCGCTTATCGTTGAATTTTGGGACACCCTGTATATGTTACCTTTAGTCGTATTCTTTCAAATTATTTAGGTAAACTGATGATGGAAGGTGGAAGGTACAACTCCGGAACGGTTAGGAGTTGGAGGATAATTCTTTCAATTTCATACGTATCTAAAGACCTTCAGTCGTATACTTTCAAGTTATTTAGGTGAGCTGATGATAGAAGGTAAAACTCTTCAACAGTTAGTGATTAGAGGATGATTTTAATATTACACGTACTTATAGACCTTAATTTGTATTCTTGATGATGAAATTTGATGAAATAGTTCAACTTAATACTACCCCACGATTGTCCGCACTAAAAACTGAAAAATAAAAACTTTTTATAAAAAAAACCGACTTCCAAAAAACATCCAACGAAAACTCTCTGAAAAAAAAAACACTTAAAAGCGTAAAATAAACTGGTTGTTCATAAATTGCCTATACCTAATTCTTTATTCATTTAAATAGTAGTATTATAATGTGTGCTAGGTACCTAAAATCTGTTTGAAGTCAGTAAAAGTCAGAATAAAAATTATTTTAAATTAAATCTCAAACACATTGTTTTATTTGAATGCATCACCGAGGTAGTCAAATGCAAGCGAATCTGCAAGCAAAAACTAGTTTCAGCATGGTTAACGTTATTGGCACCTTGCTACCTTATACATCGCAGTCGAATAAATCTATCTTTTCTCTGAACTGATGCTGTTACGCAGGGGTTTTTGTGTAATTTATCATTTACGTAAAATACTGTTCTTAAATAGGTACAGTACTCTGAGTAATAATAATTCATTAATATAAACGGGAAAATCATTGTGATATTAATTTCGTATATACTTATATTTAATATCCTAATACGGGTACCTCTTTCCTCGTCATTACAGACTAGTTATTGTCCATGGTTCTGCTCACATACTTACATATTTAGGGAAGGAGGGGGACAAACAAGCAGACGGATCACCTGATGATAAGTAACTATTATCTAACTCTGATTCTAGGGACGGGCTCTCAAAGGACGGCAATGCACTTGTCTCTTGAGTTTCAAGTGTTTGTGGGTGGTGAAGGTCACTCACTTACCACCATATGACGCATCTGCGCCTGACAGTAAACACGTGTGTCGAGTCCCACATACGGCAACAAAAACACACTACAGTGCCATCTGTCGAAGACACCTGGCTACGGATTAACGAACTACGAAATGACTACTAATGGTGTATCGCGATATAGAAATTCTCGTAACGATTAGCATATTAGATATATTTACCTTCTCAAAATCAACCCTTGATTAGTGGCCATGCAGGCATGATCACGTCGTCTGGTTAGAGGAGAGAGAGTTTTCCACACCATAAAAAGAAATTATGTAAAAATTTCAAAACGATGTGCAAAAACTTTACAAACACTTAAAGGCGGGCTAGATAAAATATCTGCAACTTGTTGTATGGTGTCCTTGCTAAGTTTTGCTACCACCATGAAGTATTTATTCGCGTCCAAGGTTTTCTGTGGCGCTAAAATGGCTTCTACTTGACAAAACCACTGTCGCGGATTTTCTGGCCAGAACATTGGTATTTTGTTTGTCACCGACAGTGTAGCTAAACTGGCTTCGACCTCTATATTTGTAGTAGGTACACCATTTTGCTCTATTGGCAATAGTTTCTGCAGAGTATGCGTTATAGGATTTTTTTGTTATTTTTCTAACACCCTGGGTTACATTATCAATGATTTCATATGGATCCCTAACTTTTTAGAAAATATTCACCTTTTTGGACCTATGCTCAGGGATAATGTAGTATTCTAATTAAGAAAGAATGTTTCAAATCTGTCAAGTAGTTTTAGAGTTAAATCGTAACAAACAAATAACGAAATTTTTCCTCTTTATAATATGTATTACCTTTTTTTTATATGCGCTTCTGGTGTTGCAGGTGTCCATAGGCGGCGGTAATCGCTTATCATCAGGCGATACGTCTGCTCGTTTGCCCGCCTATTCCAAAAAATATATATATATGGTCCTGCCAAAATGACTCTACTCTGCCTGATGGAAAGCATAAGTAGAATCCAAGAATGGTGGTCACCATACTCATTACAAATGCAATGCAACACCATGTCGGCATGGTGACCCACACCATGTCGGCCTAGTGATGCTAAGTAGTACTGCATCATTGGTTCTCCGGTCTCGCACTCACCAACGAAACACGACAGCACGATCGCTGTCATTTTACGTTGATCTTCTGTGCGAGTGTAATATCGCCCCGGTCGAGTCGGCCCAAGCGTGCTGAAATCAGCGTGGTTCTACTACCTTGAGGTTTAGATTTCACGTTTAACACTATATATTTTATTTATAACACCTAATAAACTTCACAAATGCCTTTGTTCTAAAGAAACATTTTTAAAATTCAATAATCATAGACTAATAACAAGCAAAAAAGTGACCAGAAGTTGTTGCCCTAAGTGTACTATGCGCAAACCTACCCCCACTACGCCGAAATCTGGCCAAGTAACGTGCCGACGCCTATAAATAGCACACACAACTCTATGATGTCCGACTAATTAGTGCAACCTCTAACGAAGAATAGACGTGTATTTGCATGATTATTAAAAAATGGATTATATTCCGGAAACCGATCATAAAACTGTCCTAGTGACGGGGTTCTTACCGTTCGAGTCTGGTGAGAATGGTATATCGATTAATCCTAGTATAGAAGCCGTGAAGTTGTTAGATACGAATCGATTAAAGGACAGATTGAACATCACTGTGGTTAGAGAGGAGGTGCCGGTCGTATACGAGTATATCGATGCGAATGTCCCTCGGATGTTTGATCAATATCAACCTGACGTGAGTACTTGTTTGTATCAACTCTATGTTTACATATTTATAGTTAATAGTGTACTAACTGAGCCACGCAATTTAGTCTGCGTCTCTTTTCAATTATGCTCGCCTCCTATTGGTCTAAGCGTGATGCTAACTATCTTAGCTTAGGCACGCCAGCAATAGTTATTTAAAAAAAGAAACGTGAAAATGAGCATTATCGTGACACGAGAATTATATTAGGTCTTTACCTATGAAATTGCCGTTCTTCAGTACTGGTCATTTCAAATAAAAAAAAGTTTGTAATGGCTCTGTATTCTAAATTCAAATTAATTTTGTTTTAAAACCATGACATTCTATTTACAAACTCAGTCTTTTGTTTTTTGATTAGCGTTGTATTTTCATTACATTTAAACATTTTCGTCATAATGGATACTTTAAAAATTCGTGTAATTATGGAATATGAGTTCCGTCTTGGCACCAACGCGACACAAACGGCACGTAACATCAAAAACGTTCACGGAGAGAACTGTACAAACGAATGCACAACCCGTTATTAGTTTTCCCGGTTCCGTTCTGGAAATTTTGACTTGAAAAATGAAGCTCGTGATCGTCCGGAGACTTTGGTTAACAATAATGAATTAAAGGCGATTGTGGAAGCTGACGAAACTCAATCTACAGCTTAGCTAGCAGCAGCTTTTAATGTAAGCATCAAAACAATATTGATCCATTTGCGACAAATTGGCAAGGTAAAAAAGCTTGATAGATGGGTGCCCCACGACCTTAACGATCGCCAGCGCAACGTACGCGTCGAGACCTGCCTTGCGCTGCTCAACAGGCAAAGAAATGAAGGATTTTTGAAACGAATTGTTACGTGCGACGAAAAATGGATTCTGTTCGACAATCGAAAGCGCTCAGCAAGTTGGTTAGACCCTGGTTCAGCACCAAAGCAATGCCCTAAACCAAAAATTACCCCTAAAAAGGTGATGGTCACTATTTGGTGGTCTAGTGCGGGTGTGATTCAACACAGCTTTTTACAAAACGGCATGAGCATTAATGCAGATGTGTACTGTGAAGAACTGGAGAGAATGATGGAGAAGCTTGCACATCTGCAACCAGCTTTGGTCAATCGGTCGTCCCCACTGCTCCTTCACGACAACGACCCCATACTGCGCAACAGACAGTCTCCAAGCTGCAAGAGCTGGGATTGGAAGCTTTCCCTCATCCGCCATACTCACCAGACCTTGCACCTACCGACTATTTCCAAATTAATATAAAATATTTCCAAAATTTAGACAACTTTTTAGTGGGTAAAAAATTCAATTCCCGAGAGGCAGTACAAAATGCCTTTGAAGAGTTTGTTGCCTCCCGTCCAGCTGATTTTTACCAGAAGGGCATCAATAAACTGCCAATGCGTTGGCAAAGATGCGTCGATTGCATGGGTGATTACTTCGAATAACAGAAATAAAAAGTTTGAAAAAATAAGTACTTTCAATTATTGCATACAAAACGGCAATTTCATAGGTAAAGACCTATTATTACCTATAATAAATATTTCTTTTTTAAATTACTTCAAAAAAGCAGGTTCTCAATTCGGTTGTATGTTTTCTTTTTTTTGTTTATTATGTCAGAACTCCGACGTTCATGTCCAACGAGAATGATGAGAGAATTGTTTTTTCATTGATTATTTATTTTAATTATTTACATTATAATGGGGGGATGGCTACTAATCATCTTCCTCGTCAACATCTCTCAACAGTCCACCGCTGGACACAGGTCTCTCCGTAGAAAGGAAGCTTTATGCCTTTATGCCTAATAGGCACTCAAAGTGAAGAAAAACGAGGGTCTTATTAACGAGAAAGTTAAAGTTTAAACTGTAGGTATTTCTTTTGTTTCAGTTGACCATTCACGTTGGAGTATCCAATTGTGTTGATGAGTTTACTTTAGAGAAACAGGCCAATAGAACCCCGTACACACAAACGGATGACTGGGATTGTGTACCAAGTGGATACGAAAACCCGAGCCACGGCCCTGGTTGTTTAACAACCGATCTACAAGTCGAAAGCATCTGCGAAACTTTCAACGAGGGTCTAGATAACATGTCTTTGAAAGCTGTTTCTTCAGATCAAGCTGGAAAGTAAGTAATCAAAATCGAAATAGTATTAAATGAAAACAAAAAAAAAAGACGTGTGGCACTCGGGGACTACCGCGGTAAAGCTATTGCATAGCATTTTTTATCAACTTATGCAATTATATTTATTTATTTATTTTATTTTACCTGTTTCTCATTTAATATTGTTCAAAAAGTATTTAAATAATAGAGGGCGTTAGTGAACCTCGTAGTTGCGAAACAGCTAAACAGATGGCCCTGACTGGTTTTTATTTATGCAGTTTTTTTTTTCTTTGAACATGTATACTTACGGGGCGCACATGCGGTGTGTGTGGCATTATAAAGATATGATAGATACCTATACACCTATATACATTCTCAGCTGCTTAAGCCGGACATACACGTTCAAAAACTGCCTCGGTGGCGTAGTGGTGGCGTGTGCGACTGCTGTGCTTGAGGTATCGGGTTCGATTCCCGGGTCGGACTAAATGTTTGTACGATCTGCAAATATTTGTTTCGGAGTTTGGGTGTTTTCTATGTATATTATGTATGCATTTACAAAAAAAGTTTATATATATAGTATATATCAGTTGTCTAGTACCCATAACACAAGCTCTACTTAGCTTGGGACTAGATGGCGTTGTGTGTTAGATGTCCAAATATCAGGTCTTTACCTATGAAATTGCCGTTTTGTATGCAATAAGTGAACGTACTTATTTTTTCAAACTTTTTTATTTCTGTTATTCGAAGTAATCACCGATGCAATCGACGCATCTTTGCCAACGCATTGGCAGTTTATTGATGCCCTTCTTGTAGAAATCAGCTGGACGGGAGGCAACAAACTCTTCAAAGGCATTTTGTACTGCCTCTCGGGAATTGAAGCTTGCAGCTTGCAGCTCTTGCAGCTTGGAGACTGTCTGTTGCGCAGTATGGGGTCGCGCGTTGTCGTGAAGTAGCTGCAAGAGCTGGGGTTGGAAGCTCTCCCTCATCCGCCATACTCACCAGACCGTGCACCTACCGACTATTACTTTTTCCAAAATTTAGACAACTTTTAGTGGGTAAAAAATTCAATTCCCGAGAGGCAGTACAAAATGCCTTTGAAGAGTTTGTTGCCTCCCGTCCAGCTGATTTTTACAAGAAGGGCATCAATAACTGCCAATGCGTTGGCAAAGATGCGTCGATTGCATGGGTGATTACTTCGAATAACAGAAATAAAAAAGTTTGAAAAAATAAGTACTTTCACTTATTGCATACAAAACGGCAATTTCATAGGTAAAGACCTATTATAAAAGATTTCGGAGCAGCTCGTCTCGATTCGTGCGAGCTTCGGATGTTAGGTTTTATTTTCGTTTCGGAATTTCTTGATTCGGTCGCCGCGCTCAAAGCCCGCTATAAAAGCTATGCAATAGCTTAAAAATGTCACGCTGGACATAGATCTCTCCTTAGAAAGGAGGTTTTGGTCTACCATATTGTGCTGCCAAGACAGATTGTTAAATGTTTTGTTTCAAGTTTTCCGGTATTGCAGTGATGTTGTCTGACGTAGTTTACTGCCTTAATCGGCTCTTACAACACTCACAGGATGAGTAGGGGTGGTGATACTTTGTATTCTTAATTCATCACCAAGAGGTAGTAGAGCCACGCTGATTTCAGCACGAATGGGCCGGCTCGACCGGGGCGGTACTACCCTCGCACAGAAAATCAACGTAAAATGACCACGTTCGTGCTGTCGTGTTTCGTTGGTGAGTGCGAGACCGGAGGCCCAAATAGTCTAGTCAACAAGTTCCATACTTGTTGACTAGACTAAAAGATGCAGCAGCATCACTAGGCCGCCATGGTGTGGGTCGCTATACTGCATTGTCTGCATTCGCAGTGAGTATGGCGACCAATACTCTTGGATTCTGCTTATGCTTTCCATCAGGCAGAGTAGAGTCATTTTGGCGGGCCATACATAAAAAAAAAAAAAAAAAAAACAAATATGTACACGGACCGTTTAAACAATATGCTTTTCATTCCCCCATCTCGGAAAGAGTATTTTTTTCCGTCGATATCTGAGTGCAAAAGCCGTTTTTATCCGCTAGAGGATAAAGTAAATTGAATTTAGATCATCGTGTGCACTAAGTTTGTGAATTCAAAACATCATTAAACCTATTTATAATTACCTCCCTGGTGCCGAATTTATCATACAACCTTTTTTAATTTGTTAAAAACTCAGAATCGGAACCTTCTTGATGTACTTTTCTTAATTTGCTTTGCCCGCGCCATTTTCTTTTTTGCATTTAGTCATTTCCTCGCTGAGGTGAGATGAAAAGTTACGCGTTGCACTCGAGTGCAAAGATTTTTCAAATCATGCTCTTTTGATTCCCTCGCTAACGCTCAGGATTCTAATTTTTTAATCCTTTGCTTGCTCGGTCATCAAAATTGAGCACGCGGATAAAAAGCAAATTTGCACTCTTGCATAACAAATAACTATTTTCTATTATTGATATCTTTTCTTATTTATCACTTTCAAGGTACACTTTGGCCATTCTCTTACAACTATTGTCTTAAATAATAATTATTGTTTTTTCGGAAATTAACAGCTGACAGGTCAGCCTGTGACCAAGGCCAGTGCAACCTGGTCGAAAGGTCAGGCAAAACAGAGGTATGTAGTAAGTACCTTGAAATAAGTGATCGCGTTAATTCCCGTAAAAATAATTATTATTATATCATGGAACGCGAAAGTTTCAAAGTTAGTATTGTCTTATAGATATAATATTTGGGATATATATAGATAATATTGGGGAATAATAAAAACACTAGTTGGAAAAATGTGACTGTTAAATTTTTCTACATTGTTTTTTTTTTTTTTTTTTTTTTTTAAGTTTTGGCTGGGCCAAAATGACTCTGCTCTGCCTGATGGAAAGCACGAGCAGATTCTAAAAGTGGTGATCACCATCCTCAATGCGAATAAGGACATTGCAGCATGGTGACCTACACTATGGCCGCCTAGTGAGATGCTTTTTTACGCCCCGCTTAAAGGACCCGGGATCATATTGGGAGGGAAACACGTGCGCTGGAAGTGAGTTCCAGGTTTTGACCGCTCGGCACCGAAAGGACGAACCGAAGCGATGAGTACGAGATCGTATGTCTACCACTCTGAAGCGGTGACTTCCAAGGCCGGCACGTGTTGTCCTGTAGAGGAAGGGGGAAGGGGGGACCAGTTGGAAGAGCTCCTCAGAACACTCTCCGTGATACAAGCGATAGAGTACTGCCATAGAGGCGACATCTCTACGCAACTGCAGGGGCTCAAGGGACTCGGTGGCTTCAGGACTGTTGACAATGCGGATTGCTCGCCGCTGCAACCGGTCGAGAGCGTCAAACAGGTACTGTGCGGCACCATCGCAAAGATGAGAACAGTACTCTACGCACGAGCGAACCTGGGTCTTGTAAAGAAGACACAGATGCTCGGGCGAGAAGAACCGTCTCACCTTGTTTAAAACACCTAGCTTCCGCGAGGCCGCTTTAGTGACACTCTCAACGTATTCGCGTGGGTTGAGATCTCGGCAGATATCCATGCCCAGGATATCGAGCCTACCTTGTAATGCCATTTGAGTGTTCTGGAAAGAGGGAAGGGGAAGGAATGGAGACTTTTTGGCAGAGAACGCGCACCCCTGTGTTTTCTTGGCGTTGAACTCGACCAGATTCTCACAGCCCCATTGAGAAATGCGGCCCAGAACATGGTCGAGTTGAACGACAAGCTCCTGTCGTTTTTCCTCGATATCTGCAAGCTTGGCTGTTGGATGTCCAAAATATCGTCCGTGAACTGTACTGTCGTCTGCATAGCAATGAATGTTGCCAAGGGCTAACATGTCATTGATATGCAGAAGAAACAGTGTGGGCGACAGGACGGAGCCCTGCGGTACTCCGGCGTTTATCGACTGAAAATCAGAGGCCGCACCGTCGCAAAGGACTCTGATGCGGCGCTGGTGCAGGAATGCGGCAGCCCAGTTGCAGAGTTTGGGGGGCAAACCGAAAGCCGGTAGCTTGGAGAGAAGCGAACGATGCCAAACCCTATCAAAGGCCTTGGCCATATCAAGGCTAATGGCCAGGGATTCCCCATGCCTGTCAATAGCCTCACCCCAAAGGTGTGTGACGTACGCTAGAAGATCACCCGTGGATCGGTTCGGTCTAAAACCATACTGACAATCATTTAGTAGGGAGTGATCTTCCAGGTAGTGGACCAGTTGTTTGTTTATTATCCGCTCAAACACTTTGCAGATAATGGAGGTGACGGCTATCGGACGGTAGTTGGCCGGGTCGGAGCGGTCGCCTTTTTTGGGGATGGGTTGAACATTCGCCTCTCTCCAAACCTCCGGTACAGTTCCCGAGGAATATGACAGGCGATACAGACGCGTCAATACCGGAGACAACTCTGGTGCACAGTTCTTAAGAACCACCGCTGGGATACCGTCGGGTCCACTTGCTTTCCGGACGTCGAGTGACCTACTTACGTCAAAAGAATCTTTAATATTTTTATCTTTTTTACAGCTATGTTTGCGAGTATATGTACTACTCTTCATTGTGTAAACACGTGCCTATGATGGGGGCTCCACAGGAGTTCAGGGAACTGGCTGATGGGCTCGAGCGTTTACTAGAAATCTGTGTTGAACAAATACGATCAAATCACTGAATAGAGTAGGTACATATTACAAATATAAGTTATAAGTCTATAAAAACTTTTTATAAAAAATACCGACTTCCAAAAACCTTACAAAAACCAGAAACCAAGGAAATCGAAGGAAACCCTCAAAACGTGAGCGCCTGCAATGAAGTTAAGAGCAATTGTCTACATGCCTTCATATTCTGTAGACATAATTTAATTTTAAATGAAATGATGATGAGAGACTTGAGAAAGACTAAAAAGCGAAAAATAAAAAAAAAACTTCGTTTAAAAAAACCGACTTCAAAAACTAAAAATATAAAATAACTTAATTTGTATGTGCTACCTATTCATAGGTTTGAAGTCGGTGCCAAGCCAAAATGTAATAGTAGGTACTCTTTGCGTTGAACAAAACAACCGAAGCGTCGGTGACGTCGTTGACGTTCGTCTCGAAATATAGCGAGTGTGGTACCTACTATTACATTTGGCTTGGCACTGACTTCAAACCTATGAATAGGTAGCACATACAAATTAAGTTATTTTATACTTTTTAGTTTTTGAAGTCGGTTTTTTTAAACAATTTTTTTTTTATAAACGATGTTATCGTGGATCTGAGCGGCACCCCGGTGGCATTGGATGGCAGATATGTCAACAATCCAAAATCTAAATCTATCCAAAAAGTTGTCGAGGTATAAATAAACTGCCTCGGTGGCGCAGTGGTAGTGAATGCGACTGCTGTGCTTGAGGTCTCGGGTTCAAATCCTGGGTCGGACCAAATGTTTGTGTGATCTACAAATATTTGTTTCGGAGTTTGGGTGTTTTCTATGTATGATATGTACCTATGTATTTACAAAAAAAGGTATATATGTATTTATATCAGTTGTGGCGGATTGCTGTTTTTGTAGTTTATTTTTGTTAATTAACTATTAATCTCGCTTTAAATATGAACATAAATACGATTTTTATACTCTATGAACCCCATGTCATCAGATAAATACATAATATTAGTGGTTCTTGGTTACTGTCACCACGCCTATTGACTTGTTGACTACAGGCGATAGATAATATTAGGACGAGTGAATACTGAAAGATACATAAGGCAATCTAACAGCTGTCTGTAGTTGTACACTTTAACCTGTATACATTCCTTGGCTTTTTCTAACTTTGAATTTACAGCCATGTTACATATTAAAATATCATCTTTCCTACTAACATTTATAATAAATAATAAATATTTCGGACATCTAACACACAACGCCATCTAGTCCCAAGCTAAGCGGAGCTTGTGTTATGGGTACTAGACAACTGATACAAATACATATACACTTTTTTTTTGTAAATACATACATATTATACATAGAAAACATTATATATTATTATTATATATTATTATTAACATTATTATACATTGAAAATTTAAGTCACATTTTATATACATATGATATTTAAAGATTTATCCTCCAACTCCTAACCGTTAAGGAGTTGTACCTTACATCATCAGCTCATCATCATAAAATGATGACACCAGACGCAAATACCGGTGTAACTTCAGAAAATATACGAAAAACATAGTATGTGCCTATTAAAAATGAGGGTTTCTCTCGATTTCCCTGTGATCTCATCATCAGATCCTGATATGGTGGCAATGGGACCACCTCGGGAGCATAAACTTTCGAATACAAAAAAAATATTCTAAATCGGTCCACAATTGACGGAGTAATCGGTAAACATACATAAAAAAAGACATACAGTGGAACATAGAACCTCCTCCTTTTTGGAAGTCGGTTGATGATAATCAGAGTGCGCAGAAACTATTATTGCTGGTTATGGAGTATTCTTATATGAAGTCTATGTCTATTATTGTCTATATGCATCTACGCTATCGTTTTGTTAAACATCTGGTACAGACAGGTTTCATAAATGTGTGTGAAATACTTGCCTACTCAATATAACATAGCTGATGTTCTAACTAAGCCTTTATGTACTCAAAAGCAGAACAATTTATGTATTTATATAGTTGAAGCCTTGTTATGTTTTTGATACATGCTATTATCTAAGGAGTTATATAACAGTAGGTAAGCAAATATTATTATTCTGTCTGTGTTTGGGACCTACTTATGATGAAGTGTATTCTTTTTTTTATGTTATATATCATAGAATTGCTTTTTTCTATAGTAGGTTTGTACATTGACCATGTGTGACTTTGTACTTGTACCTCACGCACTCAAGAGCATGACGGTTTTTGAGCTGGTAGTTCTTTGCTCTGTTTTTGTTTTGGTGCCTAATTGGATGAAGGACTGTTTGTACAAAATGACTGTTGTTTTAGTACTTATACAGTACCTGCTATTAATTATTCTGTGTTTATACATAATCCGAATAGTACTTTCTTTTTGTTGGAAGGAAAATTTATTTATTTTTTCTACCGTGTAAGACATATTTCGCTTTGTAATATGTATTTTACACTCAATATTCTGATCTTCAACGTAAAGATTAAAAGGAGTAGTGTTGGAATAGTTGGCTAGGTTCTAGACTGTTTATTCAGTTTATGTAAAATTACATTGCCTTCTCTATAAACGTTTAGTCAAGTGACCAAAACGGGAGACGGCGACAAGTGTCTCGGTCTCTCTCTTCTGTATGTACTGTAGGTCGACACTGAGACCGGAGACCGCGACAAGTGTCTCTGTCTTTTCGGGACCAGTGATGCCAACTTAGCTAATTTATAGCTAGATCTAGCTACTTTTAGACCCCACCAGCTACTTTTTTCGAAAAGTTGTAGCTAAAATATCTAGCTACGATTTCTGGCACCTTTTCAATACGTCGATGAAGGTGTAGATTGCATTAAAATAATGTAGTCCATGTCTATATTCGCGCGCGAAAACGGAACAAAATGTAGGTGTGCCTCGCTCCCATGTGTAACTTTATAACCTTTCTCCACGGGGGGACTTCCCCATGTGTTGGATCGTTTTAACATTGACATGGACTGTTCATCTAAGAACTATGTGCAGACTGTGTGATTGTGGTATGACACGCACTTGGCCGCTTTTTTCCTCATTCTATAATACCTACCGTTTTGGTTGGAAGTTAAAAAGTATAGAAATGCTTCTGGAGATAATATAGTTAAAGACTTAGGTGAACTCGCTATTTAACATGTCTTTTACTTCCGCATTCAAACGCTGAGGTAGAAAGATTAAACTCCCAAATAAATTTGATAAAAAATAAACAGAGGAATAGAAAGAGTTTAATAACTCTTAATTCTATCCTATGCATAATAGATTCACTCAGGAAAAGCTGCCAATGCCAGCTACGTCCTTCCTAAATCCGTACTTGAAAAAATGGATACTATGGAAAATATTCAAAATCAAGTGCAGCTGAATAAGATTGATCTTCCCAGTGTTCCCAACTTTCTACACCTTTCTCTCGTACCTAATTAAATTTAATATTCAAAATTTTGTCTTCTTTAATTTGTTAATTAAGTATTATAGTATAAATTTGTAACCCCTAAACTTGTCAGGTGGAAACTCACCGGTTTCGACTCAGGATAGAATATAAGACCTCAGGGCGCCGTAAGAATTTTGGTAAAATTTTAAAGTGAGGATCAGAGGGTCCACGGGAGGCTTCAGTGAAACGACTTACGACACATACAAACTTTTATTCCATTCAATTTATTTTACAATTGTGAAATAAAAAATATAAAATTATAAGGAAACTTATAAGGTAGTTTAAAATTATAAAATAAAATTATTCCGTCTTTTTCTTCGACACTATAAGCCTGTAGACTGGTCAGCACAGGATAGCCACCCTCTGGTCACCTCTCTGACTCAAGGTAGTCAGCCGTAGACTTTCTCCAGCTCAAGGTAGCTTGAGGAGAAGTCCACCAGTGATCCACTTGTAGGTGCTAAGTAAAAATATTAATTAATTTCAATTTAAGGATTATGTGAACTTCCCTCAAGGTAGGGCAGATGGGTCTTGAGGAGTGAGCTGTGAGCTGCCACAAATACTGTCACCCTCCTCAGCAACAAATCTTGAACCACAAGGCGGGTAAAATGTAGGTAGATTTTCAGCGGTAATCTAACGACCCTATAAACAAAATTAAATAGCCTGAGGACATATTCTACATACATTAAGATAATAAGGAAAAACCTTTTTGAGGTTAACTTACCACAGACAGTGGGACTTGAACACTCACAAACACTACCAACAAGGATATCAATATACACAGTAAGCAAAGCTTCCTCAGAGTTCATGAGAGAAGATTTAAGAAATGAAATTATCTGCCACACACACCCATCTATATAGACTTCTCATCGAATATTCTCGATGAAAAACCCCTACCCCATTGCTGGATGTGCGAACAGGACGTACAACTTCCATTCTCCTTGCTTATTTGCGATCAATTTAAGATGTAATGAGAATCGTATGATACACATATGATAATGTCTCACTATTTCTAAGTGTTCGAATGTCAACAAAAAATATCCTTCAAAACATACGCCACCTGGTGCCACCTAGGTGTACCAAAAGCCCGGTACTTCGATCGCGCACAACATCCAATTGTAGTTCGAACTACAGTGAACGAGAGGGCGCTGAAACAAAAATTGTTAAACATTGAAAGCAAAAAAAACGATGTTACAAATTTAATAGGATAATGTATGGCGACAAAAGTTTGTTTGAGTAATCTAAAATACCTACAATCTATTAAAGTTTGTAGCTGATTTGTTATTTTTTTTTTTTTTTTTTTTTTTTTTTATGTTTGGCCCGCCAAAATGACTCTGCTCTGCCTGATGGAAAACATAAGCAGAATCCAAGAGTGGTGGTCACCATACTCACTGCGAATGCAGACAGTGCAGTATGGCGACCCACACTATGGCGGCCTAGTGATGCTACTGCATCTTTTAGTCCAGTCAACAAGTATGAAACTTGTTGACTAGACTAATTGGGCCCCCGGTCTCGCACTCACCAACGAAACACGACAGCACGAACGCTGTCATTTTACGTTGATTTTCTGTGCGAGGGTAGTACCGCCCCGGTCGAGCCGGCCCGTTCGTGCTGAAATCAGCGTGGCTCTACTACCTCTAAAACCTGTACCTGTACCTGTTAGTTACAGTCATCGAGATATTACGTACTACGTACTAGAGGAGCCACTCAAAACCAATTATATGTTCCGTTTATATTTGAATTAAAACTAAAAAGCGCTGCAGCGCAGCCAAACAATAATTAGTAGTCTAATCCAACAATATTAACAAGCAGCGCTCTATCGCATTCGAGCTGTAGTTTCCTCGCGAGCGAAATGTCATAAGCGCCGTGATTTTCATGGCGCTTACGCGTTTTGGCCAACGAACTGTTGCAAAGATTCGCTTTTATAGAGTAAGCGCCAAACAAGAAAGCAGAACGGATAAATAGCTTTATACCTACGAAGCTTTATTAGGAAATTCACTTTGAGTAAATAGTACTTCAATAGCTTTACCAGTTTCAGTTTTTTTGTAGAATTCATCGAGGTATAAAATATAAAAGCCGAATATTCAATTTTTAAATTATACTTTAATGATAATTTAAATATAATTATTGCAAAAAAAATGTTATGGGTTATTTACGAAGCTATTTTTAACAACATATTATTTTTCCTTATCCAATTAAATACGTTAAATACGTTGTGCATTTAACGTCAGTTAATTCTACCTAAATATCACTTCTGTATGTTTTACTCTAAGTACTCTATGTCGAATGAGGCAACAATGGCGTCTTAAAATATTTTGTTCGTATTTAATTTTAAAACAATTATATCTAGTTAATTACTGGTGAAAAGTTATTCCTTTGTTTTTCTCCGTATTCCTTGTATCATTAGTGCAATATCTCAAGACACAAAATGGCATAATTCACGAGTTTTAGAACGTTTTTAAATGTAAACAATCACACGCTTAATACACCGCTTCATCAGAGTGTAGCTAGCAAGCGACTGAAGGAAGTGCGGCGCATGCGCCGCAATTGCATGGAACACCGCACTAATGAGTGGCGTCTTCTCTATACATTATATCTCGATGCAAATCAAATGATTTATTTGCATAAAACAGGTAGGTACAAAGCTGTCATGATACATATAAATAGTACAGCTGATTTATTACCTTTCTTAGGTGTGCAAATTTTAATGATGGTTGTCGTTATTTTACATCGTTACAAATATAGCAAATAGAATTAAGTTTGGTACCGACTAATATAACATACAGATCCATGCGTAAATTAATGTCACAAAAAAAACTTCAATTTATACAAATACAATAAGTTTCAGATTTTTATACATACATATCATGTCAAGGTTGTATTAGTAAAATTATTATAAAAGAAAAATTACAATTGAAATTAAAAATAAAAAGAAAAAATGGCAGAAATCACTAATAATATAATTAATTTAAAACTAATATGTCAATAATATCATATTTATAATTTATCCGACAAGAAATCAGCAACATTATAATAACATTTCTGACAAAGTAGCTTCCCCAACATTATTTTGAATTTGATTACATTTAGTTCTTTTATGTCTCTTGGTAATTTATTACAAATTTTTGGGGCCATTGCGAATACGCTTTTATGCATTAGTGTGGTGTTAGATTTATAAATGCATAGTCTATTTTTGTCTCTTTGAATTCTACCATTCGCGTCTGAGGCCAAAACAAATAAGTGCAAGTTACAGTTTAGAAACAAAGCCACTCCAAGTATATACAGACAGGGCAAGGTTAAAATGTCATACTTTTTAAAATATGGTTTACAGATGTCTGTTACATTTAAAGAAAACATTGCCCTTATGCACCGTTTTTGTGCCTTAAAGAAAATTTCTTTATGCACAGAGTTCCCCCAAAATATAATGCCATACCTAAGAACCGACGCCACTAGGCCATGGTATGCAGTCAAAAGACCATTTTCATCAGTTATTTGACGGAGTTCATGAAGAGCATACACTGACTTGTTAACCCTCTTCGTTAATTGCTCAATTTGTGGCTTCCATGTAAGTTTCTTATCAATAATTATTCCAAGAAACTTGGTGGACTCAACTTGTTTCAGAAACTTACCATTAGCACATATATTAGGTTGTGGTATTAGAATCCTCTGTCTAAAATGCATTATCATTGTATTATCAACATTAGGTCTTAAATTGTTTCCGTCTAGCCAATTGACAACTGAACTTAGTGCGTTATTAATATCGGATTCGTAACTATCGTTATTGTTACACTTAACAGTAATAGTGCTATCATCTGCGAAAAGAGGTATTTGGTTCTTAGTTGCATTAGGTAAATCATTTATGTAGAGAATAAACAATAATGGGCCCAAAACGCTACCCTGTGGCACGCCATATTGAATTATGCGTGATTCAGATCGGTATACTTTTTCCATTTTAGTCTCGATATCTACTTTTAAAATCTCGGTTTACTGTTTCCTATTTTTAAGGTAACATTCTATTAGTTTTAGCACATTTCTTCTTATGCCATATGCATTTAGTTTACCTAGGAGAGTTGCATGATCCACATAGTCAAAGGCTTGAGTCATGTCCATGTATAAGGAACAGACAGGTATTTTATTGTCAACATTCTTGATGACATTTTTCAAAAAATCATAAATGGCCATGTTTATTTACTTATTGCAACGGAAACCCTTTTGTTTGTTGGCTAATATATAGTTTTTTTCAAGGTAATCATTTAATTCTTTATTTATGTATTTCTCAAATATTTTTGATACCAGAGCTATAGGCCTATAATTTCCAAGGTCATCACTGTCACCTTTTTTAAGTATGGGTTTGTTGCGGCTTCGCTTCGCTATGAATGCGGGGGCGCTGGGGCGCACCTGTCACATTCACCGGTCGCGGACAATCTACAACTTCACTTGTCTTCACGGGTCGTGTGCGCGATACTCATTATTTACTGTATTTAATTTAACCTTTTTAATACAACAGTCATAATTCCATAAGCGTCATTATTACCACCTCTGAACCAGCTATCGAAGCTAACAGGGTTTGATTACTACAGTTTTAAATTTATCAGGAAAGACTCCAGCCTCTATGCTCAGATTTATTATGTCACTAATATGGTGGCAGATATTTATTGCCACTGATTTTATAACTTTCGTACTTATTCCATCATACCCAACACTGTTCGTGTTCTTCAAGTTCCGAATGATGTGCAAAATATCCATTGGTACGCATGGCTTCATGAACATTGACTTTGGTCTAGGTGATAAAAATGTTAAAAAGTGAAACTCGTTTCTAATACCATTTGTAGTAATTTTATCGATAAAATAATCATTAAAAACATTAACTATCTGCTTAGAATCAGTCAAGTACTCATTTAATGTTTTTTTTTATAATAGATTCCGACTGCCTTGGAACATTTTGTTTTGTACTATTTATAATTTTCCAAACAGTCTCTGCTTTGTTGTGTGCCGTTTTAATGGCGTATGTATTTTGTGCTCGTTGTGTTTTTTTTTATATATCTTACAATATTGCTTATACTTGTTTTTGTTAGCATTGCTAGGGTTTTTCCGAGTTTGCCATAAAAGTATGCGTTTCTTTTTACTATATGTTCCGGAGTTTAGATTTTTCTTTTTATAAAAAAAAAATACATTTATATATACTTTTTGTACCTATTTATATCAGTTGTCTAGTACCCATAATACAAGCTCTGCTTAGTTTGGGACTAGATGGCTTTGTGTTAAATGTCCATATCTGGGGGCATGGTCGTGCCCCCGCCTAGACGAGCCAAGCGAAGCGTAAGGGCACTTCCTACCTTTTCACGAAGTGTTTTGTCATTTTTTTGAACCCTCATGACTTTGGTTTCCGATATACCAGATAGTTCAAATTCTGAGGATATGATGTCAATAATAGCCTTAGCTTAGCACTGATACTTTGGATATCTAAAGTACACCGATTTCGTCACTGACCCACTGATGATCATCGAAACTGTTAGGGTACTTCCTGAAGTGCTAGAACGCTGAAATTTAGTATGTAAACTAACTTTAGTACCTATACAAACAACAACAAAAGTCAGAAACCTATTACTTTTGCTCCCCAACCCCCAAAATTGTGGGGTGGAAGTTTGTATGAGACTTTCACATTTTTTTATGTTAGAGGTTATGATGATGATGGGAGCCCAAATCGAGGGAAACCCTCATTTTTATAGGCACATACTGTGTTTTTCGTGTATTTTCTGAAGTTACACCGGTATTTGCGTCTGGTAGTCATCATTTTATGATGATGAGCTGATGATGTAAGGTACAACTCCTTTACGGTTAGGAGTTGGAAGATAAATCTTTAAATATCATATGTATGTATGTTACCTTCAGTCGTATTCTTTCAAATTATTATTAGATTTTTGTAATTGTTCGTTCGTATTCCTTATGGTTTGGCACCGACTTCAAACAGATTTTAGGTACCTAGCACACATTATAATACTACTATTTAAATGAATCAAGAAGTCAAGAATTGGGACATAGCAATTTATGAAGAGCCAGATTATTTTACGCCTTTCAGTGTTTTTTGACAGTGAGTTTTCGTTGGATGTTTTTTGGAAGTCGGTTTTTTTTATTTCATCTGAGACGGATCGTTCAAACAACATTATTTTCAAATCAAATCATTTATTTGCATAAAAACAGGTAGCTACAAAGCTGTCATGAGTCATGCAACTCATGCATGATACATAATATACATTTAAGCAGTTGTGCTGATTTATTACCTTTCTCTGGTGTTCAAATTTTAATGGTGGTTGTCATTATTTACATCGTTGTAACTAAGTATAGCAAATAGAATTAAATTTGACACAGACTAGAATAACATACAATACAATGCGTAGATAATAAATATAAATAAATAAATATTTTCGGACATCTAACACACAACGCCATCTAGTCCCAAGCTAAGCAGAGCTAGTGTTATTTGTACTAGACAACTGTAAATACAAACATATTATATATAGAAAACACCCAAACTCCGAATCAAATATTTGTAGATCATACAAACATTTGGTCCGACCCGGGCATCGAACCCAAGACCTCATGATCAGCAGTCGCACACGTCAACCTCGAGACCAACAAGGCAGTCAATAATGTCAGATAGAATAATGTCAAAAATAAAAGGTTAATCGAATAAAGGTACAATAAATTTTGATGTTTATACATTAATTTCAAGGTTACATATATTAGTCAAATTATTATAAAAGAAAAATGTCTATTGAAAATAAAAGGAACAGAATGTCAGAAATCACTAACAATACAATTAATTTAAAACTAGTATGTCAAGAATATCATGTTTCTAATTTATCCGATAAAAAATCATTTCTGATATAGCAGTTTTCCCAGCATTATTTTGAATTTGATCACATTTAATTCTTTTATGTGTCTTTGTAATTTATCATGAATTTTTTGGGCTATTGCGAATACGTTTTTGTGCATTAATGTAGCTAGTATAGATTTATTAATGCAGTCTATTTTTACCTCTTTGGATTCTACCATACGCGTCTAAACCATTTTTTTACATTAACACAATATTTTACAAAAAACAAAACCACTTCAAGTATATACAGACATGGTAAGGTTAAAATTTCATACTTTTTAAAATATGGTTTACAGCTGTCTGTTGCATTTAAGGAAAACATTGCCGTTATGCATCGTTTGTCTGCCTTAATTAAAGACAACTTCTTTGTGCACAGAGTGGCCCCAAAATATAAGCCATACCGAAAAACCGAACGCGGCGATGCCACGACGCTACTAGCCCATGGTATGCAGTCAAAAGTGCATTTTCATCAGTTATTTGGCGAAGTTCGTGAAGAGCATACACTGACTTACGAACCCTTTTTTTTTAATTTATTGCAATCGTTTCATACCTATTAATTACCATTTGACTGCCTCGGTGGCGCAGTGGTAGCGTATGCGACTGCTGTGCTTGATGTCTCTGTTTCGATTCCCGGGTCGTACCAAAAATGATTGTATGATCTGCTTATATTTGTTTCGAAGTTTGGGTGTTTTCTACATATGATAATGTAGGTATTTACAAAAAAAAATGTATATATAATATACATATATGTATGTATATAAGTTGTCTAGTACCCATAACACAAGCTCTGCTTAACTTGGGACTACCATGGCGTTGTGTTAAATGACCGAAATAAAAATATTATAAAAATACTTTACTACTACTAAAAAAAAACATACAGTAGAACATAGAACCTCCTCCTTTTTGGAAGTCGGTTAAAAATCAGTTTTTATGCTACAACGTAAGTAAAAAAACTTTTTGATAAAATAAAAAAAACCGACTTCCAAAAAACATCCAACGAAAACTCTCTGCCAAAAACACACTTAAAAGCGTAAAATAAACTGGTTCTTCATAAATTTCCTATACCTAATTCTTTATTCATTAAAAAAGTAGTATTGTAATGTGTGCTAGGTACCTAGAATCTGTTTGAAGTCGGTCCAAGTGACTATCGCTTAGACTTTTGTAATTGTTCGTTTGTATTCTTTTTGGCTTAGCACCGACTTCAAACAGATTTTAGGTACCTAGCACACATTATAATATTACTATTTAAATGAATAAAGAATTAGGTATACGCAATTTATGAAGAACCAGTTTATTTTACGCTTTTAAGTGTGTTTTTGGCAGAGAGTTTTCGTTGGATGTTTTTTGGAAGTCGTTTTTTTTTTTTATAAAAAGTTTTTATTTTTCAGTTTTTAGTGCAAACAATCGTAGGTAAGTAGTAAGTTGAACTATTTCATCAAATTTCATCATCAAGAATACAAATTAAGGTCTATACGTACGTGTAATATTAAAATCATCCTCTAATCCCTAACTGTTGAAGAGTTTAACCTTCTATCATCAGCTCACCTAAATAACTTGAAAGTATACGACTGAAGGTCTTTAGATACGTATGAAATTGAAAGAATTATCCTCCAACTCCTAACCGTTGAGGAGTTGTACCTTCCACCTTCCATCATCAGCTTGCCTAAATAATTTGAAAGAATACGACTATGTACATATGATATTTAAAGATTTATCCTCCAACTCCTAACCGTTAAGGAGTTGTACCTTACATCATCAGCTCATCATCATAAAATGATGACTACCAGATGCAAATATCGGTGTAACTTCAGAAAATATTCGAAAAACATAGTATGTGCCTATAAAAAATGAGGGTTTCCCTCGATTTCCCTGGGATCCCATCATCAGATCCTGATATGCTAGCAATGGGACCACTTAGGAAGCATACCCTTTCGAATACAAAAAAAAAATTCAAAATCGGTCCACAACTGACGGAGTAATCGGTGAACATACATAAAAAAAAAAAAAAAATTACAGTGGAACATAGAACCTCCTCCTTTTTGGAAGTCGGTTAATTATAATATCATGAACCTTAAGGGTATCTGGCAAGGGGTTGCCACTATGTTAAGTGTCTGGCAGTGAATAACGTGATTTTTAATAATATTCTGAAGGTACTGCCATAAAATCGCGCTTTATTATTTGACGAATTTAGATCAATATTTTACACACCTTTGGTACCGTTTACCTGCCAAAGCCACGATCACCGAAACTTCATAATGGTCCGTTCTTACCTATGTTGGGAGCATGCGCTGACAAACTTTCAGCCTTTATAAAATAACGAAGGTCTGGGGTTCACGGGCTCTTAGTCCATATACATACATAGATAAAAACAAAAGCGGCCAAGTGCGAGTCGGACTCGCCCATGAAGGGTTCCGTAGCAGCAGGTAACATAATATAATTTTTTGTTTTTTTTTATATTTAATAACTAAATTTTTAATAAATATTTCGGACATCTAACACACAACGCCATCTAGTCCCAAGCTAAGCAGAGCTTGTGTTATGGGTACTAGACAACTGATACAAATACATATACACTTCTTTTTTTTGTAAATACATACATATTATACATAGAATTTGTGTTGATTGAATGAAAGGTAAATTGCGGTTTACGATTTATGAAGTATTAAAAAAAACTACTTACTAGATCTCGTTAAAACCAATTTTCGGTGGAAGTCTGCATGAAAATGTAATCATATATTTTTATTAGTTTTATCATTCTCTTATTTTTAACCGACTTCAAAAAAGGAGGAGGTTCTCAATTCGACCGTATATAGTGGTACCATGATAAGGATATTAAGATCTGATAATGACATCCAAGAGTAATCGAGTCGAACCTTGAAGTCGGTTTTTGTAAAAATTTTACTTGTAGAAATTTCCGGGGCTGGACACACATTTTACCACTTTGGAAGTGTCTCTCGCGCAAACTATTCAGTTTGGAAAACAAAAATTTGAAACCTCAGTATCATTTTTGAAGACCTATCCATAGTTACACACAGGTATGGATTTGATGAAAAAAAATATTATGAGTTTCAGTTCTAAGTATGGGGAACAAGGGCGTCGCCAAGGGGGGGGGGGGGCAGGTAGGGGCAGCTGCCCCCCCCCCCCCCTACAGATTTGATTTGATACATATTTTTATTTAAAGAAACATATTGAGCATGGAAAAATAATGCCATCTATCAATCAATCGATATTCGAAATAAGATCATCCTAACAGATCTACGCTCAAAAATTGTTAATACCAAACAACAAAAATATTAAATAATCGATTAAAGTGTTCTCTGTCCAAATGAAACAATGTCCTACACGAAAACAGGTATATATAGCTAGTCCGACAAGAATTATTGTCACAATCGTTTTTCTATTGGTATTCTCAACTTTTGAGCATATGAGCTGGATAGTGTACTACGCAATTTGTAGGACAACGTGCAGGCGCGGTTTCATCCTGAAATTTTGTGTGTGAGGAGTGACCCCCCAAAAATTTTCAATAATCAATTTAAGTCGAGTAAATTAGACTTTATTGCACAATACACAATTTTATTGCATACATTAAAAACAAATGGATATCTTTTTTTATTGGTAAATCTATTGGGATGATAATATTTGAGACGTCTGGGACAATCTCTGGATGAACACTTAGAGGAGCTAGCTCCGTGGGGGGAGGAGGAGAAACACGAAGGGCGTGTGTGAGACTCCAGACAAATCAGTCTACCCACTAAATCCTGCGGCGACCTAACTCGGCAGTCAAGAGAGCTCCAGAAACGCATCAGCGGCTTCTGGAGTACCCCCTGCCGTACCTCACGCGTAAGGTACATCCCGGGGTAACCGATTCACCCCCGGGGCAGGACGCTGTTGAGCCTCTCACAGCTCTACGCAGTTAGACGACGTCCCCCGGCCGCACCGAGGTGTCACCGGTCTCGGGTCGTTTGCAGTGACCACATTTCCCCTTGATGTGGCCACAACGAGTCTTAACCGACGACTGGGGAGCTAGCGGCTTCCAAGGCGCCCCCTACGTCGCCCGTTTTGAGCGGGATTGGTCTATTCCCGATCCCGCTCTGCGGACTCTTTCGGGAGCATAACGTCTCCACAGACTCCACTCGGCCTCCCATGCCTAACTACTGGCTAGCATTGCCGCGATCAATGATGGTGACAGGTTTCGTCCGATCTGTCCGCAGTGGTGGCACTGTGTCCTAACTTCTCGGTCGATTCTGTTCAGATATTCACCGAAGCAACCGTGTCCGGTGTTTGAATCGGTAGGTGACACAGTCAGTTCTCTCTATCCAAGCTTAGAAGCTCGTCAAAACGACTCCGACAGCGCGTTCACAAACCTGGGTGGATTTTGAGCCGTGCCCGCCAAGCCCGTTGGGCTTACGTATGTGCGTTCTAAGGAAGCATTCCGGGCTCATGATCCGCCATGCCGACCGACAAAACGAATTTTGTCGTAGACCATTGTGTCCATGTCGGTCAGAATGCCGGAGGGTGGAGATCGCGCCAGGATCGTCGCCGCTTCGTGGGAGATCGTACGGTAGCCCCATCAACCGCTGCAGACTCGCGAGTTGAGCCTTACATCGGGAGGAGCTCAACGGTGCCCCATAAACGACCATGGATCGCAAGACATGGGCGTCGTGCGATCCATGGTCGTCTATGGGGCACCGTTGAGTTCCTCCCGATGACGATGATTGAGGCAGCGAACTTCTTTCCGCGGTCCCCCGAGTTTTGTTTTTTATTGAATAAGGGGCAAACGAGCAGACGTATCACCTGATGATAAGTGATTACCACCGCCGCCCATGGACACCCGCAACACCAGAGGCGTCACAAGTGCGTTGCCAGCCTTTTAAGAAGGAGTACGCTCTTTTCTTAAAGGTTTGAAGGTCATATTGGGCCGGGAATACCGCAGGCGACAGTTCATTCCAGAGTTCATTTCAGATTGCGAAGCAGACTTTGTAGCGTCCCTGCTACCCCTCGTACTCGGGGGACTAGTCGCCCGAAATGCTTTTGGAAGCTCTACCGACTGTCCAGGATGAGGCCTAGGTACTTCATGTACTGGTTCACCTGGACTTCAGTGTCATTCACCCGGAGGCATGAGCTGGGTGGTTCCTGGCGCTTACGTAAGTCATGAAGGCGCACCCTCAGGCCCAACTCACGAGTCTTCGAGATCTGTGTCCACGACACAAGTCAACCCTTGCTCGGCGAGCAGAAGCACCTCCCCGAACCGTGACCGTCCGACGACCGGTATCGTCTACATAGCAGGCGACACTGAGGCCAGAGGGTAGACTAGTGCGAAGGCCCGCATCGTATGCGAGGTTGCATAACAATGGACCCAATACAGAGCCCTGGGGAACCCCACAACACAACTCCCTTCGATTTGCCACTCCGTTCCGATCGACAAACTTCACTGCCCTGTCGCGCAGACAGGCCTCTATGACGGCACGCATGATATTCAAGGGCCGCCCTAATCGCGCGCCAGGGAAGGATGCCGAAAGCGTAAACGATACCAATGCTAACTGTCAACACCACCCCGCCCCTATCCGAATCCAAATTTGCAGTCCTATAGATCAGGGCCCACTCGCGACAGGTGCCCGCTGATACGGTCAGAGATAACTCTTTCAAAGAGTTTCCCCGACTCGTTCAGGCAGGTTGTAAGGCAGAGTAGAATCTGAAGCATTTCGTTACTTTTTGAGGAGCACCAGTCTCGCTTCTTTCTAGCCAAGGGGGAAGATACAGATGCCAAAATATTCAGTGAAAATATGCCTTAGTTTGTCTCCCAGCACCGACAGAGTGATCACCAGCGCCCAATCTGGAAAAAACCATCAGGTCCAGGAGCGGTGTTGCGGGGAGCCAGCCGCCATACGGCTCGATCCAGCTCTCCCTCCGATACCTCACTCTTCCTAGAAACTCCGGTCCAGACTAGTACCTAGTGTCACCTGAGTCTTTATGGCAGGCCTGAATCACGACAGCCTTGGCAACGTTTTGCTATCCAGATTATATTACAGTTTTAATTTATAGGTGTTAAACAATTCCTATCCTTTCAGTAGGAAAAAAATACATGTGTACGATTTTGGACCCCCCCCCCCCCTCCGCCCCTAGAACCTCGCTTGCTACCGGCCATGGAGTGAATGACGGCCGGTGGCGAGAGATCTCCTTCGACAACTTGCCCCTACCTAGGCCAAGGGCAGGCGACGCCCTTGATGGGGAACCCCCATTATTTCTTGTTTTTTCTATTTTTGTGTGAAAATCTTAATGCGGTTCACAGAATAAGTACATTTACTTACCAAGTTTCAACAGTATACGGACGGAGTAACGGTGAAGAAACTAATATTTTAACAATTTAAATTAAATTTAAAGTGCTTCATATTGCAACTGTATTTGGTGCAATGAAGTAAAATCACGGATGGCGTCGGCGCTCAGAGTCAGAGTAACGTGACTGCTCTCATCATAGCTGCCGGCGTGACGTGTTGACGACTCCTGTAAATTAGTCTTCGCCGCCACTCCGTCCGTCGGCGCTGAACTTATACGTTTGCTATTTCTGTGCCAAGAAAAAAAAATTGAAAAACGATGAAAAGGCAAATTATCCTTTTAATAATTAAGAAGGAATAAACTCTATAAGTGGCTCATATTATTATTGATAAATAAATAAAATGTATTAACAGACATTTTTTTCTATTTTTACAAAAAGGAAATTGGTGGCAAAAATATATTTTTCTTGTGAAAAATCCTTTCATTTGTCTATAAAGTATTTACCAAAAGAATTGTGTAACTAGTCTATAGTCTATGTTTTGGTCTATGTCGTCTACGTCTACGAACGACACTCATTCATTTCATTCACAGTCATTCACTATTTCATTCATAAATTCATAATTCATTCATTTATCAAATGTCGGACGACGTCTTTGGTTGGTTTCATGGCGCGTTTTACCTAGTAAAATGTTATTATAACACGTGTAAATGGTTATATTTATCAAAGTATCTTTAGTAGTTAGTTAAAAATTATCGCTATCACATACTAAGATACCGAAGCCCAGTTAATTCCCAGGTGTTTACCTTGTTTGTAGGTTATGTTAGTGCTTGGTCTATATTATACAAATAAAATAGATAAAAAATGACTAACAGCGAATCCAGCGCGAATTCTAAGGTCGTGGCGATACCGTTCCCCTTCGTGAAAAGAAAAGTAGAGTGCGCTGGTGCAGCATTTCTTAGATATCACAATATTAAATGCCATGGTGGAGATGCGCTGTTTGAAACTCTCCAGTCCAACGAGAAGGCCGAAGAGGTCATTTTCGACGATGACGTCGAGTATCTGCGAAGTTTGGACCCTAAGGATTGGAAGATGCAGGACCATTACGCTGTTCTTGGTATGAAAAATTTACGATACAAGGCTACCGATGATGATATAAAGCGTGCTTATAGGCAGAAAGTGTTAAAACATCATCCCGACAAGCGTAAGGCTCAAGGCGAGGAGATTCGCAGTGACGATGACTATTTCACATGCATCACTAAAGCTTATGAGATATTAGGTACTCCAATTAAGCGTAGATCTTATGATTCTATAGACCCTACCGTGGATGATACCGTGCCATCGCAAGCTGACATTAAAAGAGATGGCTTTTACAAATCTTTTGTAAAACATTTTGAGTCTAATGCCCGGTGGTCAGAGAAGAGAAATGTGCCTTTGTTGGGTGATGAGAAAAGTTCCCGAGAACAAGTCGAGAGGTTTTACGCATTTTGGTACGACTTTGAATCGTGGCGCGAGTTCTCTTACTTGGATGAGGAGGAGAAAGAGAGAGGGCAGGATCGGGAGGAGAGGCGATGGATAGAAAAGCAAAACAAGGTTGCTCGAGCTAAACTGAAGAAGGAGGAGATGGCCCGTCTGCGTAGCTTAGTGGATCTAGCATATGCTACTGATCCTCGAATTCAGCATTTTAAGCAAGAAGACAAGGATAAAAAATTAGCTGCCAAACGAGCTAAACAGGTAAACATTGAATTTTTATATGTTATACACTGCCACACCTTAATATGTAGATATAAATATCATGAAATTCTATATAGGTACACATTGAATAATAACAAATTAACCTACTTGAGAGGGGTGTGTTTTGTCCAGAATTAAATAAACAACTAGTACAAATCCACAGGTAAAAAATCTATACTTAATATTATAAACGAGAAAGTTTGTAATAAGTATGGATGGGTGTTTGTTACTCTTTCACGCTAAAACTACTCAATGTATTTGGATGAAACTTTACAGTAATTTAGCTTATACATTGGAATAACACATAGGCTACTATTTGCAGCGATAACATACACGCATGCGGAGCCGTTGGCAACAACTACATATCAAGTCTTTATTTTGTTCGTTATATCCTTCTTTTCTTGGTTTTTTATTTATAGACATAAATAAAATTGAAGTGTTTGTTTGTAATTACAAATTAACAGCTTTTCACTGCCAATGCTAACAATGCTAATGAAAGTATATAACTATGAACAATACAATTCGGATAATCTCTGGAATGGCTGTAACAATTTTGACGGCACTTTCACTAATAGGAAGCTGATGATATAAGGAATACCTTGGGCTCCTTCTTTTAGTATAGCCCTGCGGCTATTTTCATACCGCAGGTAACACCGTGGGGTTCCTATGCTAGTATGTAAATATAAACTATTATGAAGACCTAGTTACATACCTATAGAATGTACAAAAAGCTATTAAAATTGGTAGTTTCAGAGGAGTGTGGCCACAAACAAAGTGGCAAGATATTTTTATGTTAGATGCGTCTAATAAAAGGTATGTTCTTCTTTTGATGAAATGGCAACCAGCCGGATCTCTCGGATCAGCTATTTCTGCCAATGTCAAGTGTTTATAGTCTTCATATCATATGTCTTCAAGTCTTTAAGTCTTCGTCGTGATGAAATTAATGATAAAAAATGTGGATTAGATCAAATAGGGACCGTCTTCCGAAAAAACAAAAAACGATCCCCAAAAGATATGTTAAAAATGGTGTCTAGGTCTAAGCTCAATTTTTTGCAATGACATTGTGATGTGTCAATGTCAGTGAACATGTTATTAGGTCATAATTTTTTTAACATATTCTCTACATGCAATGCTTGTTTTAATAGATATTATTATAATTTAGTTAGGATATAAAAAATATATGTATACAAATAATAAAATTCGTGTGTCTGTTTGTAATATTAAAATAACCACTTTTTACTACTTTCGTCTGCCTGTTTGTTCCGGCTAATCTTTGGAACGGCTGGACCGATTTTGACGGGACTTTCACTGATGGGTAGCTGATGATTTAAGGAGTAACTTAGGCTACTTTTTTTTGACTTGCTTAACCGTGGGTAACACCGCGGGGTTCAGCTAGTAACATAATAAGTTATTAGGTACTGTAAAATGCTAAGGTTCATTAGTTATGCACTCCTTTGAAAGGGCTTGAAGGATGTCCTTCCTCAAGAATCGGAGTATCTTAATGCCCAATTTTTTTTTAAATTGGTGCAGCGGTTTAGCTTTGAAATTGTAATAAACAACCACTTTTTACTAATGGTTATGTATGTATACATGGTATATATACCAAAATATCATTTTTTCCATTTTTGTCTGTTTGTTCCGGCTAATCTTTGGAATCTATGGACCGATTTTGTCGAGACTTTCACTGGCAGATAGCTGATGTAATATGGAGTAACATAGGCTGCTTTTTTAGACTAACCTTGCCAAGCGGTGTTACTCACGGTTATTGTCGTATGTACCGCGGGTAACACCGCGGGGTTCAGCTAGTTTATAATATGAGAATGGATTATTTAACACAAAAATTCGCGCCTATAATAACCGAAGGGCTAAACATAAGCTATATTAAGGTATAATAAACAACCACATTTTAAAAACAGTACCTGGATGACCGAGCGTCGCTCGGTAGTTTTTTTAAATAAGCTGTTTAGTGGTGCCCTCTCTTGGTACGCCCTGGTACTGTTAATTCTGCACCTAATTCCAGTATTGTTTAATGTAGTTCGCTCGACTTGCGATAGATGGCGTTAGATGTACATTGATTATATTTGATTGTTGAAAACACGAATAAAACGACATTTTCTAAAAATGAATTGTAGCTAGATCGATTTATCACCCCCGAAAACCCCTGCATACAAAATTTCATGAAAATCGTTCAAGCCGTTTCTGAGATTCAGATTATATAAATATATATATATACAAGAATTGCTCGTTTAAAAGCGCTCCACACGATCGGAACCGACCGACCGATTGGATGCGCTTCCGATCAAGGCCGTTGGGACCAACCAAACATTCGGTCGGACAACCGGCTTCTACACTGTCCACTTTTATGACAATCCGACCAAGGTCACCTTGGTCGGTCGGTCGGTTCCGATCGTGTGGAGCGCTTTTTAAAGGTATTAGATTATAGAATTAAAGTCAATTGTACCTACTCATTTCAATTGCATTCCATTCTATTGGAATGAATATACTTACAATTTTTACCGTCGGAGAGCCACGCTTCGGCATGAATGGACCGGCTCGACCAGAGTGATACCTCGGCCTCACAGAAAACCGGTGTGAAATAGCGCTTGCGCTGTATTTCACCGAGTGAGTGAGGATACCGGAGGCCCATACCCCAGTCCCTCCCCACATCCCTCTCCCCATTCCCACCAAGCCGGCAACGCACTTGTGACGCTTCTGGTGTTGCGGGTGTCCAAGGGCGGCGGTCATCGCTTACCATCAGGTGATACGTCTGCTCGTTTGCCCCCTAAGTACCTACTCCATAAAAAAAATACAAGTGACTTTTAAATTTTCGCGACTTTTACACATGGTTTTTTTGCAACAAAAAGTATGAGTACCAGTGAGTTCAATTCTAGTATTTATCTTAACGAGTTCAGCCAAGTAACAAAAATCGGCGGCTGCTGCACGGTTGGCTTGGTGGTCTAAGCGGTCGCTACTTTCTACTGCGCCAAGTGTTATGGGTTCAAATCCCACACAAGACAACACTTTGTGTCAACCATAAATTGCTGTTTCATATGTTTGTCAAGTCCCGGCGACACAGGATGTATATTCCTAATGCACAGTTGTCTTTTAAAAAGAAAAAAATATACATATTTTAGTTTCTGGCTGATTGGAAGTTTATAAACTACATCCATATCTTATCTATCAGTTCAGGAAATGTATAAATAATATGAACATATGTATTGTATGCAACTTTATTCAGATTACATTTGATTACTTATTTAAGATACTGTGTGTATGACATACTAATAATTCCCAAAGAACTTATATTTGAAGCTAAAAATAACTGTTATAGATTTGACACACTATGTATGTTTGTATGTTGCACTGTAGCCCCGAAACTACTGAACTTATATTGGTGAATGAGGTGTCAATAGATTTATAAAAGTGGCCCTCGTGACATAAGGCTATATCTCCTATATATATAAAAATTTCGTGTCACGATGTATATGCGCGATAAACTCCGAAACTACTGAACCAATTTTTATCAAATTTTGTAAGCATGTGTAATTTGGTCCAACTTGGGAGATGGGTAGTTTTTATCTCAATTATTGATCTCAATATTTGTTATTGCAAATTAAATGTTTATTATACGACTTTAGTGTGTATTTATCGGTTAGTTCTATAAAATCCGAATAGATGGCGGTTTGGCATCTAAGTTGCACAGATATCCGGTAGATGCCACTGTATTTCTATTTCTAGAATTTAGAAATGTAGAAAATATTAACAAAAAAAATGTGGCGGTACCAAGTTCGCCGGGTCAGCTAGTATATGTATATTTTTGTTATATGTATGACATACTTATAGTCATTATCAATTTACTTATATAATTCAAATTGATAATAATTCTCAATTCATCTCATCCTCTTAACCATTTCTTAAAATTATTTGCAGTCAGCACAATGAGTTTCCTTCCACCATTCTGCTATATCTTTGTGGCCATATCCTCTTATACACAGTTCATCTAATTTCCACTGGTTTTGCGAAGATATAAGTTATTGATTATATTGAACCTATACTCTGAGAGGTTCACTTTGTGATTTAGATATGATATTCAATAAATTGAACTCATTTTATAAGAAAGCCCGTCGAATTTAACACTTTAAATAAAATATGACGTATCTCAATTTCAGAATGCAGTCCAAGCCAAGAAAGCAGAGGAAGAACGGCTGTTGAAGGAAGCCCTGCTTGCCAAACAGAAAGCCGAAGAAGCAGAAAGAGCCCGGATAGAGGCGGCCCGTGCTGAACGAGAACAACAGAAAAAGAATCTTAGAAAGGAACGTAAAGCATTTAGAGATCTATGCAAATCTAACAATTATTACTCTAAGAGCGACGAGGAGACCGTTGTACATATGGCTGCAGTAGAAAAAATCTGTGAAATGTTGAAATTAGTAGAATTACAGGAATGTATTAAAACACTTGAGAATAAAGGGAGGGAAGCTTTCTTAAGTGCAATTAAAGAGACGGAGGATAAACTAGAAGCTGAACGAAAAGCTTTATTTGAAAATAAGAAAGTAGAAGAGCAAAAAGCTAAGAAAGAATCTGCTCTCAAACGACCTATGGAGTGGTCCGTTGAGATGACACAACTTTTAATAAAAGCCGTTAACTTATTCCCAGCTGGAACGAATCAGAGATGGGAGGTCGTAGCCAACTTTTTAAATCAACACGGCACATTCACTGACGAAAGGAGGTTTGTAGCGAAAGATGTATTAAACAAAGCAAAAGATCTACAAAGTTCAGACTTCTCTAAAAGCAGCCTTAAAAAAGCTGCTAACGAGGAGGCTTTCGATCAATTTGAGAAAGAGAAGAAGAAAATGCATAACCATATTGATGATAGTGGTATTTCAAAGAGTGATAATCCGTCTAAAGCTAAATTAGTGAATGGTACAGCTGCTCCCAAGGCAGAGGAAGTTGTCGCCAAGCCTGATGACAGGTCCTGGACGAAAAACGAACAAGAACTATTAGAGCAGGCGATGAAGACCTACCCCGTGAGCACACCCGAGAGATGGGACAAGATTGCCGAATGCCTACCTAACCGTACTAAGAAAGACTGTATGAAGCGTTACAAGGAATTAGTGGAATTAGTTAAAGCAAAGAAACAAGCAGCTAACCTATCAAAATAACATTAAATACTGTTTAGTTGTCTATTCAATTGTTTACCTACCATCCGCCACCAATAAATGACCAAAGTAGATATATATATTAACGCGAATTATATATTTACACGTTTGTTGGCTCGGTACAGAGAATTACTGACGAGGTGATGTAAAATGTTATAAATTGATAAAATAATTATGGAATAAATTATTGATAACTTTTAGAAAAAAAAGCTTCATCATTGAGGTTTTATTTCTCATAACTTTTATAATTAGAAGTTAGTTAAGCTGAGACGTCAATAACAATATACCTCTGTTCGTCGCATGGGTGTCTTAAGAGCCGAGACTAAGAGAGCAAACTTCGCAGTACAACACTGTCGTGGTAATCTAAAGAGCAGTAAGTCAAAAGCGGCCATTTTTAACCCCCGACGGAAAAAGAGGGGTGTTATAAGTTTGACGTGTCTGTCTGTCTGTGGCACCGTAGCTCACGAACGGATGAAGCGATTTCAATTTAGTTTTTTTTTGTATGAAAGGTGAGTTACGTGCGAGTGTTCTTAGCAGGGATCGGAATTGGGTGTGTGAAAATGCCTAAAGTTTGCAGCGGGACATAACATGGAGCTGTTACAACCACTTAAGTTAAACCGGTTTAGTTTCGGTTTTTTTTTACATGTTCCTTACCTTTGAAACACCAAACTATAAACATTTACAAGCTGCTAATACAGTTCTAAATTAATTTTTGTTTTGTACTTTTCCTTTCTTTTAGTCCCAATTGTGAGGTAATACAGGTAATCTTCAAAATCACATATGCACACTTAAAAATAAGCGTAAGTCCAAAAATAAGCTGGATTCAAATCTGCGACTGACCAAAATATCGAGAATATAACACGTGTTAACTCAACAAGTTGCGCTGCAAGACTGCACCTGTTTATCGGTCGGTTAAAGCAATGACAGCCACGGGTCGGCGCGGGCGCGCGGAGGAGGGAAGCGGCAGACTGATTTTTTTTTACCTGTTAAACAATGGATTAGCGTGGGCTTTTGTACCGCACACAAAGCCTTTTTTAACATTTGAAGAATATTTATCATTTCTAGGAAAAAAATAATATTTTTGCATGTTCCGAACTCTGAATGTGGACGCACAACTTTCTTGCAATTGAAATAAATGTTTTTAATTTATTTTTTGATGCAGTGCAGGTTTAATAATTAAAAAAAAAAGCCGACTTCAAAACTATGTAAAGACGCGAAAATGTTCGTTTTCCTTGCATCAACCTGTAGAAAAACTTTTTAACTTAAGATACATTTCAAAAAAAGAAATTAAAACCGCGTTAGCATTTTGCAGATATATAAAATTCTGTGTTTGACCGACGAAGAACAATTGGGACTAAAAGACTGAATTTTAACCGGAAAAGTACAAAACAAAAATTAATTTAGAACTGTATTAGCAGCTTGTAAATGTTTATAGTTCGGTGTTTCAAAGGTAAGGAACATGTAAAAAAAAACCGAAACTAAACGGGTAAAATCCAAAACCAGTTTAACTTAAGTGGTTGTAACAGCTCCATGTTATGTCCCGCTGCAAACTTTAGGCATTTTCACACACCTAATTCCGATCCCTGGTTCTTAGACATGTTTCATAAAAATCGGTTGAGTCGTTTAAAAGTTATGGGGGTGAAAGTGAGTACTTCAGTAGGGGGTTTTTTAAATTTTGAATTTTAGCTTGTTACAAGCTTTTTATTAACTTGCTATGTATGTATGCTTGTATGTTCGGGTGGAATATTGCAACTCAATTTTGAAGCAGATGTCTTCAACCGATTTTGCTGAAATTTTGCAAGTATATGGATACAGCGTAACAATACAATATAATGACATGGAGCTGATCTGATGCTGGAGCTGGAAGGTGGCCATAGGAACTCTGTAAAGAAACGTTGCAACATCATCGAGTTTGGACTCGTTTGATTCGTCTCGAGGCATTCCAGTAAAAGCTTGTTTTTAAAAAGATTTTTAAATAAATTATTTTAATTGGTTATTTAGAATGGACGTGAAACGAGCTTCTCCTAAATGTGTGTACGTAAATTAGGAGAGTATTTTTTTGTTAGATGAAGAGCAAAGAAAGATAAATTGCATTTTCGGCCTCAATGCTCATTAGATTACAACGGCAAAACAACCAACCAGGTCTGTATAATATGAATTGTCTTCTTATGATAGGTAGGTATGGTTAGCACTCTTTGAGGGATGCAGACATCGCAACTTGGTGACTATGTTGATAATTATAATTGGACTTTAAACTCTATTTTTTATCGCAACAAATAAAAGTTGGTAATTATTTTATGAAGAACATGTTTACAAGAAAGCGAGTGAAATATGAGCGCCTATTAAAACATGTTTTCTGGAAAACATCGATAGACAAGTTACGGTTTGTCCCCAATAATATCTACTATTTATAATATGTTTATTAATAAGCTTCTTAGATAGACTGCTCAGTGGTCTAGCAGCTGCCGATCAAGAGGTTTCGCGTTCGATTCCCGGGTCGCACTGCTGTTAGGTTTTTCTTACAGGAAATTCTTAACGGCAGCCCGGTATTGGAATATGGCGGTATTTCCCGCCCGTGCCTCGGAGAGCACGTTAAGCTGTCGGTCCCAGTTGTCATGAACACCAATAACAATCTTTATTGAGAAGTCAGTGTCCTCAAATATACTGTCAACTAGTTCAACCTTCGAATTCAGTTCACCCTGAGGCGGAGGTCCGATGCCGGTCGCTCCGTGTAAAAACTGATATTGAGGTAAAACCGGTTGAACTAGTAGTCGACCCCAATTAATCTTAGGAATACTAAAGGCTAGGAAGAAAAAAAAAGGTTTTTAGATTAGGTATGTTTATAACATTAACAAGTAAATAATCTCAGATAAGCTAGTAGAAGGATTACAACTATTGCATGAGTAGACGTTTATTATTCACAACACTTCGGTAACTGGAACTCTACCACTTTGCGGTTTTCGATACACTTTTTATCTCGCATAACCATTCTGTGAAACAAGTTTTAAAAAAACAACTCCCGCATTAGGAACATACATCTTGTGTCGCGGGGGACTTTACAAACATACATGAAACGGACACAAAGAACATGCAGACTCAGAACAACAATTTGTGGATTACGCAAAGTGCTGTCCCATGTGGGATTTGAACCCACAACACTTGGCGTAGTAAAAAGTAGCGATGCGACCGCTTAAACCACCGGGCCAACCGTGCATTCGAAGTTATCCTCTGCGGTATTGCCGGACCGATATGACCTTCAAGAAAAGAGCGTACTTCTCAAAAGCCAGCAACGCACTTGAGTCTCCAGAGTTACAGGTCTATGGGTGGCAGCAGTCACTTTTCGTCAGGTGATTTGTCTGCACGTTTGCCTGCTCAGTCATAGAACAAATACTTTTGATCTCTACTGTATCTACCTGGATAGTATCTACAGGTAGACACAGTAGCAATACCAATGATTATATGAACAATAAAGTCTATTTACATCAGCGATCTGTCGATTGATATATTAGACTATAGTACTAGAATTAAGTATATATCTCAGTTTTAGTTTAACCATAAGCTTAATAGGCAGACAAACGGATGTGGCGAAATAAGGTATTATAATACCTATCTATACTTACGAAAACGTAAGTTTCTGATCGAGATCCAGTGATGCACAGCCTGTCAACGAAAGTACCTGTCGCGGTACAGCGGCAGCGGTTGGCCGGTTGTGGTGTAAATGATACTTTAATTATTTGATGTTTTTAAAGACTTTAATCTTTTTGTTTGAATGAGCTAGTCAATATATAAATGAGCTTTAAAATTATTTTTCAATTCGAACTTGTAGTTCCTAAGATTAGCGCTTCAACCAAACAAACAGCATCTTTGGATAACCCATACAATTTCGACCTCGTGGCAGGGCAATTTGATTTTTTTTTTCGCAAAACGTGCGTAAGTATTATAAGTAAACCCACATAGTTTTTGAAAATACTCGTTCTAGTTTAGTTAAACTACTTTTCAAAAAAAAAAGTAGATTTACTCTAATTGATTAAAGACGCATGTGTCTTTTTCATAAGAAGCCTTTCAACCTCACATCCGCATTCATTTACTAAGCGATCTAAAGACAGAGTTTTGTTCCCCTTCCATAACAACGTTAACTGCCTATTATAAAGAATCATAATAATGGGATTAACTTAACACGCCATTCAAAGTAACTTCTTTGGTCAAAAGTCCTTAAATTTAATTTTTAATGTCCATGTTTCTTATATGAACACTAACTGACCCATGCAACCTCGTTTGCGTCTCCTATCACCCGTAGCGTGATAATTTTCCCCAGTTTTTGAAACATTCTTTATTGGTGCTCCGCTCCTATTAGTCTTAGCGTGATGATAAATAGGCTATAGCCTTTCTCGATAAATGTACTATCCAATACTGAAAGAATATTTCAAATCGGACCAGCGGTTCCTGAGATTAGCGCGTTCAAACAAACAAACTCTTCAGCTTATAGCAGCAGCAATATAGATAAGTACTTACTATCACACAAAAAAAAACGAAAAGAAAGTTCCCTCTTGCCAGCTTGAACAAAAAGGATCAAACAAGGTCAAGGCCCTTTGGCCCTAACAATGACCATGACCACAGAACTACTAGAAAAGCCTTTGACGTAATTTCGTAAGTAATCTTTTGTCGCCGGGACGCACACATAAACGATTAATAATATTATACACACATAACTAAGTCTATTCTAATTCGTCCAAGGGATTTAATGAATATAATATTAAACTACAACCTTATGCACTTGGCATTAAGTAGAGTTTTACGTGCAATTTTGTGTTTAGAGGTGGATCTTCGTCTTTATGACCCACCCACCGTAGAGATGTGGTCCTGTCGATTATAATAATTAAATTTGCTTAATTTCTATAAGAAATAGTTCTTACTTTTAAATATCGCTATGCTATTTTTTATATGAAATTCACTGTCTTAGATATGGATTGAGTGAAATTGTACTAGTTTCTTGTGTTAATATAAAAATAAGACATTTGTTTTGTCAAAACATAAGTACATATTATACATCTAATTTTGGAGTTTGACTTTTCATACTTATCAATACGACACAACTTTCTATAGACGTAACACACATAATCTTAATAATTTTTCTGTAGAACCCTGTAATCAACAGTAAGAGGTTATTTTTATATCCTCACAAGATGTACATTTTCATATCTAAATTTAAATGCAAAAAACAATGTATAGACGTCGGACGGCCCGAAAATGTTAATCTTCAAAATATGTTTTAAGTTTTAAAAGAAATATTTCTATCATTCCTATTCCATTTCATCAAAAAGCTTTCCAAAAAAAATTCATATTAATAATTATTTTGCAGTCGGTTGAAAATCATAATATAAAACAAATCAACTCTTTCTACTTGAGAAAAACACAAACCAATATTATCGACATCCACAATTTTGCGGTATCGATTGCATTATAAATATTTGGGCACACCCCTATGCCTTACACTAAATCTGTTCGGGTGAAATATATCGAAATATTCACGCAGGAAATGCAGTTCATTGCGTACTCTTGTGGAAACAGTGTAGTTAGTAATCGAATTTAATACGCAATGTATGATTGTTTTATTGTTTTTTCCCGTTGAAAGTAAAATGCGAATGCGACCGTTCAGTTAATGCCAGCAGACAAAATAGAGGTATTTGGACTTATTTCGCGGCGCGCCTGCCCCGCCTACATAACATTTCTACCTATATTTTTTGTTCTGTGACCATGACGGATGTCATTAAGTTACTACAATTACCGCTCCCACTGCATTTCAGAACGAAGCTACCTATTTAGCGGCCGGTTCAAGGCCGCACGACAGGTGTTCTTCGTCTTCGTCTGTGCTCTGACATATAAAAAAATATTGCGTGTATTTTTTTCGATCGGCAATCTTAGAATATTTATATTAAATTTATTTATGGCGACAATGTTTTTATGTCTCACGACAAGGCCACTGTAAGCGACTATGGTAATTAATATTCATGGGCTGCATGTGTTTGTTTCTAAGTACATTTGATTAAATCGTAGGAAACTTACAGCCTTTCTGGCTTGTTTTACACCGTAACACCTTGTTTATTTGTATATAATGAATAAATAACAATACTTGCAGTCAGGCGCGGTTCCAGCCTGAAATTTTGGGGGGGGGTCACTAATCAAATTAGTCGAGTAAATTAGACTTTATTGCACAATACCCATTAAAAACAAATGGATATCTTTTGTTTTTATTGGTAAATCTATTGGGATCATAATATTTGAGACATCTGTGACAATCTCTGGATAAGAATCTCTTCGTATTTAGAGGATCTAGCTCCGTTGGGGGACGAAGGGCGTGTATGGAACACACCGACAAATCGGTATAACCACTAAACCCCGTCGGCGGCCTACATCTGCAGTCAAGAGGAGCTCCAGGAACGCATCAGCGGCTTCTGGAGTTTCCCCTGCCTTACCTCATCTCTGAGGTACATCCCGGGGTAACCAGATTCAAACCCAGGGCATGTCGCTGTCGTACCTCTCACCGCTCTACACAGTAAGAGAGTCGGAGCGGTGTTCCAACTCCAGCCGGGGGGGCGCACCGAGGTGTCGGGTCGTTTCCAGTGGCCACATCTCCCCTGCATGTGGCCACAACGACCCTTAACCGACGATTGCGGAGCTAGCGGCCTCTATCGCGCATCCTTCGTCGCCTCTTTTGAGCGGGATCGCTGGAACCGCGCCTGCTTGCAGTTTGTACCTACTTGTTTGTGCACCTGTACAATACAGCATCGTTTCAAAATTACAAATTATTTACTACACTACATTTTTCATAAATTGTTGGCTTTTATCATTGATCTATATCAGTTTCACCGTGGGAGAGCCATTGTTCGGTTCCACCAGAGTAATACCACGGCCTTACAGGAAACCGATAAGTACTTACCTAATTCAAAACAAATTAGTGAGGTCACCAGAGACCAACGTCTCCCCTTTCCCCTCTCTTCCCGATATTCGGGAGTGAGGCTCAATATGCACTTGCGACTATTGAATTGCATGTCCATTGCATCCGTAGTCACTACCGTGAGATTACTCGTCAACTCCTTTATAATCTATAAAAAATTAAAAACCAATATGACTAGTCCTAATAGATATATTGAAAATATACTTAAATAAATATTTAGGACATCTAACACAACGCCATCTACTCCCAGACTAAGCAGAGCTCGTATTATGGGTAGACAACAAGATAAACAACATTGATATAAATGGATAGATATTTTTTTTTGTAAATACCTATACATATATCTATCATCTATCTATACTTATCTATATATATATCTATCTATATCTATATTAATAAAAATGGAACAGATCCAATTCTGTACATAAAAGATATTTTGAAAATTTTCTTTTGGAGGGCTCTCTATAATTGATACTGAAGCCAAAACTGTATTTTTTTTTCATTTTTGTCTGTTTGTCTGTCTGTATCTTGGCTGCGCATCACGCCGAAACTACTGAATGAATTCCAATGAAACTTGGCATGATTTGAGTTCATACTATGATGTAGGACATAGGATACTTTTTATCCCGAAATTCAGCACGGTTTCCTGAAGAGAGGGGATGAAAGTCAAAATATGTACTTAGTTGTAATTAAATAACACAGTCCGATTTCATTCATTATTTTTTTACAGAAAGAAAAAAGATAACGGGAAAAGTATTTTTTTATCCGCGACTGTACACTGCCTGTGGGAAGCTGAGACAGATATGTAAATATGGCGGTACGAAGTTCGCCGGGTAAGCTAGTAAGTATTATAAATAGAAAACACCCAAACTCCGAAACAAAATATATTTGTAGATCATACAAATATTTGGTTCGAACCCGAGACCTCAAGCACTGCAGTTACGCTGCGCCACCCACCGCCATCTAGACAACTAGTTTTTTAAGAAAATGTTCTGAGGAATGCGATACATAGATATAAAACAAGAAGAGTACGGGGAGGTATTTGAGCGTAATTTAATACCGGTCGTATACTTGACTCATGCTAAAGAAATGAAACGACTTCAAGATATTGAGTTCAACTTACAGGCTGCGTACGGATTCGAGAAACATTCCTTCGTCACTCGCATCAAATATAATGCTGAGCAGTCGTAATTGCACAAAAGCAATGTAAGTCTAAGCTGTTCTAGGAAATACCTACCTACCGTAAAGAAGTAATAGCGAAATTAATCTAAGTTTTCTTCTGAATTAATGTTATGTGAAGCCTCCTTTCTGAAAGGCCTATGTCCAGCAGTGGAATGTTAAAGCTGTTGAATAATAGGCAAATAAAGACGTCAAAGTAACTCTGTCTGACTGCTTGTTATAAGTTCACGCCTTGTCTAATTTTTTTTTAATGTAGGTATTGGCCTGCCAAAATGACTCTACTCTGCCTGATGGAAAGCATTATAGTAGAATCCAAGAGTGGTGGTCACCATACTCATTACGAATGCAGACAATGCAGCGTGGTGATCCGCACTATGGAGGCCTAGTAATGCTTCCGCATCATTGGGCCTCCGATCTCGCACTCACTAACGAAACACAACAGCACGAACGTTGATCTTCTTTTTCGGAGATCTAACACACAACGCCCGACCCGGGAATCAAACCCGAGACCTCATGCACGTCGTGGCAGTCATCAAATAGTTTTCATATCGTTATTAATTTTCAACCGATCTAAAAAAGGAGGAGGTTATCAATTCGACGGTTTATTTATGTTTGTTACCTCATAACTTTCGACATCAAAGACGGTTCATCAAAATTTCATCAAAGTCGGTTCATCCAGAACCGAGTTTGATGATGCTTCCCGTTTGGTCCAATTCTTAAAGTCGGTTTCTTTTATTTTTTTATTTTATCTTCTCGTACATACCACGTCAATATTTTAAAAACTTAGCACCTACCTACCCACTATTGATCAGAATTTGAATTCTTTTGATTCAACCCCACAACTTTATCTTTTTATAATATTAGTGTAGACTGTAAATTTGTTCCGATATGATATCACCTTTTGACTACTCTACTGATCGCCATAATTCCTAAATTTTTATACGCAGGTTTTTAACGGAAGAAGATAAATGACATCTGTCAGATAACTCAGCTAAAACTTCTTTAAAGTTTTGGATTAAGCTCATGCTTGTCGTCAGGCAGAGTAGTCACTTTAAAAAAGAAAAATGAAAAAAAAAACCATCGCTCCCAGGGGATGATAGCATTAACTGACAAAATTTACATTAACGCTAGTCACGGACAATGAAAGTAGTGACGAGGTACCTGACAAGGGTTATTTAATTGAGAATAGTAATTCCTCACGACTTTACTGTGTTTATCAATATACGCACGCATAGATAAGTGCTAGCTATTTATGTACTATTATATATTTGCATATCGAGCTTTGCAGACTACGAGCAGCATAATTATTAGGTGCTGCGTACCGGACCTGGCTGTCCTAACTAGCGGTGCGGTACTGCGAGCGAACTGTCAAACTAAATCGTTTTGCTCTGAACTTTAAAACATTCTACAAAAACTACAATTATTTTATCATTAATGAAATGAAACCATTTACCTATTCTGGAATTAGGTTAAAATGGGTTACAAGAACAGTTTTGCAAGTTATTTTTTTTAACCAGATGAGTTTGCCCTTTCTCAACTGGACTAGCCCTGACAAGAAAGGATGAAAGAAACTCAGGGATCATCGTCTTTTAAAGTCACATTATTTGTTAGTGTCAAAGACATAACCAGAAAAATTATGGATGATGAAAAACGAGTTCCTATGACGATGAGTCGATGACATACCTATATGCGGGCGGTGCCGCGGGCGGCGGGCAAAAGCTTAGTACCTAATCAAATAAACTATCATCGGTAGTTGAGTGGTTAGGGGGTTAAAATGCACTGAAATAGATGTCGATTCGAATCCCCTTAGAAATAAGGACCTATTTCATTTTTAACCGACTTCAAAAAGGGAGGTGGTTATCAATTTGGTCCAGTTCTTGAAGGCGATTTATTTTCTGTTAAAATTTGTGATTATTTTTATAGGTACAATTCTTATGAGTCTGTAGGTACACCGTTTTCCTTTTTTTAAAGAATGAAAATATTAATAGGTATATCACACTAAAAGTATCTATTGAAATCATAATAATTATAAAAAAACTGAATAATAAATCTAATTTTTCAAGTTATTAAACATGTAAATCGCCAATTTTAGCGGTATTTTTTTAAGCATGGACATCTTAGTTTTTGACGGCTTTACGAGTCAAGTCCAGTGACTTGACTCTGTCCGTTTTTCGACAATGGAAACATCCATCAAAAGAGTTATTTGTGCGTGTCTGACACTGTGACTCTTGGCCTCTTGGGTGAAATGTTGACTCGCACAACTTTCATGTATTACGTTAAATACATACCTATATCTATGTTACATCCAAATTCGGTAATTTGTAGGTACTGAACTAAAATGGCGCGAATCGGACATGTTAAATTTTAATTGATAACTCAATTCTAATCTGATGTAAGTACAAGGCAATTTTTACTTAGAGTTTGTGTCCCATCGGAACATACCAAGAACAGCCCCCCTAGCCAAGTTGCAAGCGTTCTTCGTTCTGCAATCGTTAACGCCTAAATTCTCGTGTGTCATTGGCTAATAATACGCGTACTTTGTCTAAGATTAAGGAAGCGATAACTATTGCAGAACGAGGAACGCTTGCAACTTGGCTAGGGGGGCAGGTCAGGGACGAAAACGATGACTATAATTTTAAAACAATCGGGTTTATTTGTCAATTTAAAAGGAATTGTGATGCATTTGTGCTAGAAATGCGATTTAGGACAAGCAATTTAAATATTCTTTTATGTAGCCGTATTTGGGCATGCGCTGCAGAGTGTGTAGTATTAGCCGATACACAATTGGTGACCCGGATTAGATTTAACGGTTGTTTGTTCAATACAATCAACCTTGACCCTTTAAGTACCAAATGAGTATGGGCGGGGTTTAGTAGTTTCAGACTTAGAGGACGTGACGTGATTTCAGCGAACAGTTATTCGAAGAAGGTTAATTTGGCTTCGATTCTGAGCTCAGAGTTTAAAACTTTATTTTGTTTTGCCGAAAGTTTCTTGTCTATTTTTTATATATTTTTCTCTTTAAAGGGGCATGTAATAAATAACAGTAGGTACTTACCTACCTCCCAGTAGCTAAGGACGACAATACCTAAAGGTAAAGGTTAAATTGATATAGATAAATGATTCAAACCGCCAACTCATTTCCGCTGATTATACCATTATATGCTCTAAAATAAAACACGTCCTGTTACAAAATCAAGGATTTTTATTCAAATATAATATAATCATAAACTTACTTTGACTGAAATAATTCGAATTATATGTTTCATGCAAAAAAACGCCAATTTATAATACACTACAATGGTTTATTGCTAGAAAGTTGCCAAAGAAATAGCAATGGTAGTCATTATAGTAGTATAAAATGGTGCTTTTTCGACATTATTAACTTAACTAGGTTACACCAGTATTTCTAAGAAATAGACAATTATCTGTGGCAATGTATAAAAATATGTAACTTGTTTTGTTTAACAATACCCTATACCTGAGTATACCTATGTATTTGTAATGAAAATACGTGTCGTTCGGTGAATTTTTTTTTGAAAATTCTTTGTAAAACTGTTTTTTATTTACAGACCCAACCAAATGTCAAAATAGTTTAGCCTTTAGATTTTGTTTAAAGCTAAGCAAAACAAGCGTGTGCCGTAATAAAAACTAATTTTATTTTTTAACCCAAAAGACGACGCAAAAAGAGGGGTGTTACATGCGAGTGTTCTTAGACATGTTTCATGAAAATCGGTTAAGTCGTATAAAAGTTATGGGGGTAAAAGTGGGGAAGAATAACAGAATGTCTGCAAAAATATCATTGACGTATGATAACTCGATTAAGTACTTGAGTAGGGTTTTTTTTTAATTTTGAATTTAATATTATTTATAAACCAGTAGAGCAAAAAGTTTTATTATGTCAAAAGAGTTTTTACAGATAAGCACATTTTAAACACAGTCAGTCTGTTTATATTTGGAATACACCGTATTGTCCTATTAAAAAAAAACTAGCCTTCGGATACAAATTCCATTCAATCCAGTTATGTTATGGCATGTAACTAGTAGTCGGTAATGTTGTTTTTACAATGTAATCTAGCCAGATGCGCTCAGACACATTCTTATAAGTACATGTAACTAAGTAGGTACATACTCGGTCTCAAATTATTTGAGTTTATTTTGTTCACATATAATAGCAGAGCCAAATAATTGTCTATTCCATATAATATTAGTTATACAAAAAAAAACATTATTAAAGATTATAAATATTCGAGTTTGGTTCGGTTCCACTAAGGCACGTTCGAGGCCATAGATTGCGTTTAAAGCTTACCACTTAATAAGTACTTATTGAGTAAATAAAATTACTTACATACTTCACTGACTTATGATTATGAGTTATGAACACGGCAGACTGCAAAGCGATTTAAGTATATTCTAATACAATTATATTCAAATCAGAGTAATATAAATTATACATTAAGTATAATGTATCATACATTATTTGTTTTTTAATTATGTGTGCATATTTCAAATTAGGTTTTTATAGCTACTTCAATAGGACAAGGACAAACGAGTATTGGGAATTCGATAATACACATAATTGAGAAAATCCTGTTTGTTTTGTACCGAAAATAAAAATAAATATTACATGGAGTCTGCAGTGGCCCGCATACGAGTTACAGTGGGAAATTAACGTATTTAATTTGTTTTTATATGTGTATGTATAGTTTGTTCATTTTCATAGTGTCATTTTGATCGTGCCGCTCCGGCGCCTGCGGTTCATTGTCATAGGAACGCCGACACAATTTCAAACAAGCCGCCTGCGCCGTCCGCCCACTACTAAGTATTATTTTTTTTACTTATGGGCGTGCGCCGCACGCGGCTCCTTTGATTCCTGTCGGCGTTCCTTTGACAATGAACCCCACCCGCCGGGGCGGCACGATCAAAATGACACTATGAAAATGAACAAACCTTACTACAGTTGATATTTGATAACTTGTAATGGAAAATTTCTCAATTTACCATAGTGAATGCTAACGTGTATTGATAAGTGGACGTATCTGTTAGTTATTGACAGACTCAAGGTTAATAACAGTAATTACTCAATTTTGTAGTTTAGTACAAAGAGGTACGATATCTTCGATTTAACTAATGTTTCAACAGGTTTTATATTAGTATCTGATCTATAAACTTGTCATATCTCAGAATTACTTTAAATCGGTAGTGGATTTCGGGCAAGTAGAATCATTGTTACTGTAGATATCAATAATTTACTTAGTTAAAAGATTTGTTATGACACGATCGCTGTAATCAATAGTACATATAATAATTTGTCATACATAAGTTTTAAACTCTACGTTCCATGCGAATGAGTCAACCTGTTAACAGGGTCAATGCAATTTGCTCAAGAAAACCGGAAATTAAGAAGTACCTATGTAATACCTTTCGATTATGTGATTCCCTGTAATTCATGACGATCGCGATCTAATTCTGTTTATATTAATGGTGGATTTATTTAAAATGTACAACTTACAACATTCACAAAATTGTATATGTAAGTAAAACTTGTTAGTAATAATATGCACACATAATCAAGAAACACTAAGATATATTTATTAAAACTTAAGAACTTCTAATACGAACAAATTCGCTCTCAATAAATAAAGAATATTATCAAAATAATGCCCACGAAAAAAAAACCAACTCAAAATATTTTAATTTACGGCATAAAATCAATTTTATGTTAGTTTCATTCAATCGTATGTAGTTTTCAACTAATATTATATAACTTCAAATAACTGGGATGTGTAAAAACTCCTATTAAAGATAGATGTCTTAATGGCGCTCGTCTGACAGAGAAAGTTATTGTGAACGCAAATTATAACTTCCTAACGTACCAACGTGAAATGATCTTACGGTTACGTAATAATTTTGCATACACAGACGATCTTAGTGATTATACCACACACAGGTAGGTACAACTTAATCAATACAAAGGCCTTTTTAACATGTGGATTTTGCGTGTAAAATAAATAATAAGGCCTTTTTGATATGTGGATTTTGAGTGTAAAAGAAGTAGGTAATGAGGCCTTTTTGATAATGTGGATTATGAGTGTAAAAGACTGTTGGTGAAAAATCTACCACATAACTGTTCAGATCAATAGATTTGAGTTTATCAGATATTTTGCTAAAAATAATCTTAACAAAGAATTGTTAAACTGGGAAATTGGAGTTTGGTATTGTATGCATCTGTGTAGTTAGATTAATGTTTCTACGACGCTTTGAATTAATCAATAATCGATATTTTAGAAAAATGAGATACGTTGCTTAATATAAATTGGGATAAATTATATCTTGAATTTAAATGTACATAATGTTTTCATGTAATGATCTGCATAAGTGGCGTAACGTAAATATTATAATCAGTACCTTGAGGCGTACCACCTTTAAGTAATAAATTGTCACAAAAAGGTTAACGTCGAAATCAGTCTTACAATTTTGCAAATATTAAGTACAAGTTGCGCTCTAAAAATAAAACTGATCAGTAATAAAATAGACATTAACTAGTATTCTTATTGAACGAATAAAATCATACTTTAAATTCGTAATTATAAATAATCAATGTTCTGAAAACTAAGATACATGAAGAGAGCTGTTATCTAAATAGACTGCCAACTGTCAAGAAGCTTGAGTTGGCAATTAGTGAACATAACTCAAAATCATCGATTAGCAATGATTTTGAGTTGGCATAATAATTATGATAAAAAAATATGTTGCGTCGCCTTAAGTAGAACATCGAGAAATGTTAGAACTTAATCAGATAAATGTATAATAACTGGCATTCAAAATAAAATTAAACAAAAATTAGTAAAATAAATTGTATTTGTGCTCAAGATTCGTGACGGTTTACTGTTCGGAACTGAAGTTTAGTTTAACGGAACATTTCAGTCAAATTTTCACTAGCCGATACCTTTATCTTCGCCTCATAACTTTGACTGTGATTCAAGCAGTTTTTTAATGATTTTAAATAGGTTTGTTAGATTCCCGCCAAAAATCTGCGAAACTAAATATTCAAAGACACGCAGCAATTGATTTAACAAACTTAGGTAAACGTACAGATATATTGTAAGTGAGATTCGAACAGGGGAAGTTGCAGGCAGCAAACAATGACGAATAAAACTTTAGTTCCGATTGCTAGACTTTTTTTGTCAATATTGATACTAAAAACTTTGCATAGTTTTTAGTATCAATATTGACAAAAAAAGTCTAAGTTTATCTATTGGCTTAATTAGAGAGACATAATCTAAACATATTTATTTATTACTCTTATAACGACAATATAAAATGGAATGTTTGTATAAAACACAACTTATTCTATACAAGGCACGCGTTGACCTTAGAATATACATATTATAAATGGCTCATTGGTTTCTGCAGGTACTTCTGCAAAGAATCCTATAGTATCATTCACATTTTACTTTTTTAAATCGTGTATCGGCCAAAATTATAACCATAGTCATTCAAAATTGCATTTTTGGAAGATTTTGAAACTTTTGAATTAGGAATGTTGAATCTGTTGGCTGCTGATGCGTAAGTAATAACGTTATTATTTTGTTTGTATTTCTGTGGGGATATTATCGGATTGATTAAGTTTTTTACCCTCTTCTCATAAAATTATATAGCACTTTTGTACTAAAGTGGCACCTCTGATGTCAACTTTAGGTATCAGAATAAAAAAACAGTATTTTCCCTCCTCTGTACCCAATTTTATTGGCGCTAGGTAAACCTCCTAGGCATGTAGTCATTTTCAAAACGAAATAAAAAAAATAAGGTGAGGATAATCCAAATGGATAGAGCGAGGGAGTTTGAATAAGAGACTTCGCAAGTTTTGGATGTGGAAGCTAGAGTAAGACTGGAATAGCTCAAAGAGCTCAGGGTGTCATTCCTGTATGTAAGGCTATCCTGATCGAAAAGGCCATGAAGACTGAGATGTCTAAAAAATGAACTTTAAAATTATTTGTTTAAAGTTTAGAACTGTTTGCATTTGTTGATTGGCTGACTTCCATATACTGGATCATACATTCTTACCATATAAGTAGTTTACGGAAAGTAGGTGCGAAGGTAACACGCCTAGATTGAAGGGCATCATTCTACGACCATTAAGGATGCTTTTACTTTTATCTGGCCAATTATAGACATGGGAAGAAATAAATCTTATCGGATTTTTAACGACCTAAGTAGTTATGATAATGAGCTGTATACCATGTTGAGTACGTATTATGTAATTTTAGCTCAGATTCTTGGATTTGTCAAAGTTGGTTAAGCCCGCGGCTCCGCCCGCGTGTATGACAGTTATCGCGGTATAGAGGAGCCTATGTCCTTCCTCAAATATCAAAGTATCTCCTTAGCAAATTTCATTGAAATCGGTGCGGCGGTTAAGCCGTGATAGCGTAAAAGACAGGGTTACTTTCGAATTTATAATATTAGTAAGTATGGATACATTTTTTTTTTATTTATTTAATAGGGGGCAAACGAACAGGCCTATCATCTGATGGTAAGTGATTACCGCCGCCCATGGACACCTGCAACACCAGAGGCGTCACACGTTGCCGGCCTTTGAGGGGTGGGTAGGGGGAAGGGGTTAGGGGGAGAGTTTAGGGTATGGGCCTCCGGTATCCTCACTCACACGGACACAAGAAAGACAGCGCAAGCGCTATTTCCCACCGGTTTTCTGTGAGGCCGTGGTATCACTCCGGTCCAGCCAGCCCATTCATGCCGAAGCGTGGCTCTCCTCAATCATATATAAAAATATGTAAGTATTACGAGTAGAATTCAAGAAAGCTATCTAGTGTATGTTAAAAATATTAATGTATAGAAAAAAAGTAAAGCAGAGTCTCCACCGAACAAAAGTTGGCAACTTTTGTGTTGTCAACACATGTTGGTGACAAATGTTTCTGTAATTTCCTTGTGTTGGCAAAAATTGTCAACAAATGTTGGTAACCGTGTTTCTGTTTTTAGCGTAAACATCAAAAGAATACGCTTGTTGCAAATATTTATTGGCTCTGTGGAGACGCTTAGTTGGAATGTTTTTCAAATTGTTAGCGACTCGGTGTAGACACAATGGTAACAAAAGTTGGCGATTTTCTGAAGAAATGCCAACGGCTGGAAACACTGAAATTGCCAACAATTTCGGTGGAGACGCGCCTTAAGACATAATATTAACTGACTTATGTAAATGATTAGAATGTGTTTCATACTTATTTCTTTTTCACGATTTATTATTTTGAGATAGTTATTAAGAAATACAATTTTATTTAACTGTTTTAATAACAGTTCTGGTTTGAAATGTTTAGTAGTAAGTAATAATTTGTGAACCGAATAGCTTGTTTGTGCTGAGTTTATGTCAAAAGTGCGTGTGAATGGGTCAACGCAAAAAAAAATGAAACAAGGGCGGGAAGATAATTAAAATGAATGATTTTTTTTCGTTTATAAATACGTCTTTTTGCGTAGTAAAACTGTTGAATGGTCATATATAAACGTTACGAACAATTAATTCAAAACGATAAATAATGATAAAAAATTCACAAAAGAATGAGTTCAAAATTGACAATGGTAAACTATCGTACTGATTGTTTGGTCAATCATCACTAATACCGGATGAAAGACATTAGACGGTTGGTATCTAAAAGATCTAAAACCGACAAAAAGGTATACTCTAATAGCCGCTGGCGTTGTAATTAAATGATATCCTACTAATATTATAAATGCGAAAGTTTCTGAGGATGAATAATTTGATGTTTGTTACTCTTTCTGTAAAAATGGCTAACGAATCTACATAAAATTTTGCGCAGAGACAGATTACAGTCTGAAATTACACATTATTCTACTACTTTTTCAACGAAAAATGTATTTTCATGAAATGGGCATAGTGCAGTAACAACCGCGAGTAACACCGCAAGGCGGCAGTTAGTTTCGAAGCATTCTTCGGTAAGTTTGGTGGAAAAGTGAATGACACTATAAGATGTATTAGGCAGTAAAGCATTTCATATCATGCCTGTATAGGGCAGTTGAGTCAATATTTCAATGAGGTTTAAATAGTCCTAATGAGCGTTGTCATGGATTATTAGAACAAGACTGTGGGTGCTTAATTCATATCTACCTGGGCCTTCCTTTATGTGGGTGAGATATTTGCAGACAATTGACAGAACAGTCTTATACATGCGTCATATAATGCAAACCACCCCTTAGAATTAAAGAAATAATAAATTAGTTATTAAAAAATAAATTGCCAACTGGCAAGCCTTCAAAAAAAGTTATATGTAAATTATATTTAGAACACTTCTTTTAAACCATAAAGTAAAGGAATGTGCTCTATAGATCAATATGTCAGTAGAGAAGATATTCGAGTTATAAATATTATTCAATAAGATTCTGATAACCATTGTTCATGTGGTGTTGAATAGATACATACAAAATCTTTGACTTTACTTCTTGGACTGTTAAACATTGACTGTTACTAATTCCTGGTCTAATTTAAAAATAGAATGTAACATTGAGAATTTTATAAAATTGAGAAAAACAATGTTGCCATATTAATGATCAAATTGATAAAGTAAAGTAGGGTTAAGCACTTTGTTGTTATTATTATTGTGATAAATTTCTAAGCACATAACATGGTTTGTTAGGATTATGCAAGAATTCAAGTGATCTTCGATTTAGTTTTAAGACTGTTAGAAGAACAGGATGATAAAAAAAAAAAATGAACCATTCAACACCACATCCATAAGATCTTATAATTATTTTATCTTATTAGATTAATTAAATCTTCAAGCTACCACCACCGGTATAACTTAGCATTATACTAATTATTTACCATTAATCTTTGAAATACCGCACTCTAGGTCTGGTCCGCACAATCACTGTATCTTGCATCCTTTACGTTTCTTATTCAAATCAGCTTGCTTGCTCTTCTTTTTAGCAAGACCTTCTGCAGTTATATCTGATATTACAGACAGTCTTTTACTGTTATCGTTTCGGTCCGGGCTCAAATGTGGAGGACTGATATCAGGTGGATACGTAGCACTGTATAAATTGTTATTCTCGCTGTAACTGTGAGGAATGTTCAGAGATGGACCGTTGTCAGGCAATGGGTTGTCTGTAGGGTAGTGTGAGGCAGGCCTGATGCTAACAGGATCCGGAAAACGAGGTTTTTTGCTTGTAGTTGGTGGTGGGGGAGGATGTCTGTGCTGTAATAGAGTAGGATTATATGGCACTCTCTTCTCGTCATATGAAATTGAGTGATTATGAGACATACTGTTACTTGAAGTACCTGCTTCAGATTGATCAGCATAATACTGTTTGGACATTTCCAATGACTGAAGAGCACTGGTCTTTGACTGGATTGACTCTTTTTCAAACGGTTCAACGTAATTCAAGTCAGAGTCAACAGATTTACAGAGCCTGAGTCTATTCTCACGTATTATGTCACGAGGGTTACTATATGCATCACAGAGAGTAGCTTGCGGAGTGGGTAGAGGTTCATTTTCATGAGGCAACATCTGTTGTTGCTGCTGTGTTGCCATTCTTTGCTGCTTTTTTAACAGAGCTTTTTGTCTTGCTTTTTCTTTCGCCTTTTGTAATTTTTTATACTCTCTTTCTTGTAGTAATCTAGCCAGTTCACCATCCTGGGCCTCTACGGCACATCTCATGTCAGCCAGAAGAGCATCTTGATTATTATCTTTACTACTCAATTCCCTTGCAAGTCTTGCGTCTTTTTCTTCTTGCTCTAGCCGCTGTCTCATTTCTTCTAACTCATCAGGTGAAAGACCTAGTTCTTCTAGGTTAATATCACTAGTGGGCAGTGGTAGAGACACAGGTTGTGGAACTGGAAGAGGTGCAGGTGCTGCACTACGAGAGGAACTGGGTTGTTGCAACATATCACCGCTTCGCTGCCGTCGTTGTCTCCTTAAATTTATTTCTGCCATTTCTCGGGCTATTTCAGCATCGATTTCGGCTTGACGCCGACGTGTGAGCTCTCGCAAGTGAATCTCATGTTCAATGTCTCTCTGTTCATTCACAGCGATCGGAAAGTCTTCACGAATCTGTTGATTGCGGTATCTGTTCTCGCAGAGATGTGAGGATATCTCACGGTCTTGTAGGCGGTTAGCGAGGGCTCCATCGGCACGAACTAGCCACTGTTCGCGAAGATCCGTCACGTGGCCGAACTTGGGCATCGTATCGCTCGTCTGGAACTCCGCCATCGCTGGTGCGCGACAGTAGAAAGTATCGGAACTTTCTTAGGTAGACTCACATAAATCTGTAAACACGTAATTTTTTGCGTTTGAGAAACGCAATACCAGTTTATTATGGGTTACCACGACACGAATGACATGGTGACGAGAACTGCCTCAAAACACGGTCCACAAGACGATTCATAACACTGCACAACTTTTTCAACCACTTTCGTTACTTTCCGTGAGAATCATCAATGAACTTTTCACGTTTCCCTTGTGAATTCTGGGTAAACAATAGGTAACAATGTTTGATAATCTACATAATTAATTACGTTAGGTGCTTCTCACTCATTCATCCCTCCCCCACAATCCACAACAAACGTACTGCATGATTCCGAATGTAAAATTAATGACAAAATGTGTAACATGACAGCACTGACAGATGAATTCACAGAAACAGAAATACACTTCAGAATGAATTTGAAGCTTAGAGCATATATATATATAGAGAAAGGCAGCTGAACGGACGGAAAGCGTGATCGGAGCAGAGAGAGACTGAGTTTGGTTAGTGTCTGTCTCTCTCACGCAAGCTTCTGATTGGTGGACGCACATACCAATTTGACATAAATTTACATATTTGACATAATTTGACACAAATTGGTACGTGCGTCCACCAATCAGATACTTGCGTGAGAGAGACAGACACTAGTCCCACTCTCTACTCCGATCACGCTTTCCGCCGTTCGGCTGCCCCTGCAGCTATATATGCTCTAAGTGTAGTCTGTATCATTAATCATAGACAACGTTAATCGATCGGTAACGATTATCCACAAAGGTTGTAAAATCGAACTAATTACATGGACTATTAAAATACGCAGAAAAATGTCCTTTAGTTTAACTGTTGTGAGATACATATCATACATAGCATGTTGATATCTCGTAGCCCACTCGTAGCCTTACAATGCATGTATGTCTACCAAGCTTATTTGTGTGAGAGTACAAAAGTAAAAGATAAATTATAATCTATCATCTTCCTAGCCTATAAAATTCCGAGGATTTGGGGTCGGCTACTAGCTCAACCGGTTCTACCTAAATATCAGTTTTTACACGGAGGGACTGTCATCGGACCTCCGCAACCCCGAGGACCCGAGGGTGAACTGAATTCGAAGATTGAACTAGTTGCCAATATATTTGAGGGCACTGACTTCATAATCACGATTGCCATAGATGTTCATGACAACCGGGACCGACGGCTTAACGTGCTCTCCGAGGCACGCACGTGGAAAACACCGCCATCTTCCATAATCCGGGCTGCCATTTAGAATTTCTTGTAAGAAAAATCCAACAGCAGTCCGACCCTGGAATCGAAACCGAGACCTCTTGATCTGTAGTCGCTTACGCTAACCACTAGACCAACGAGACAGTCAAATAAAAAAAATTGAAGATAATGTCATCATCAACAGTAGGTATTAGTCCACTGATAAATGTATGTATAGAGCTATTATAGATAGAACAGGGGAGCCAGGCTTCCAGCCGTCCCTCGGTTAGAAAAAGAAAGACGATCGCGGTACCTATCTGTCTCTCTCTACTCGCGTATGCGCATATATATACGTTAAACTATACTGAATTAAGGTGCAGAATAAATAGTTTCAGGGCGTACCAAGAGACGGCGCCACTAAACTATTGGAAGAAAAATAACAAAAAGGTAGCGTTTGGATAGTCCCAATGTTGCCAAAAAACCCATTTATAAAAAAAATACCGAGCGACACTCGGTCATCCAGGTACTGATATATATGTTTTATATGTTTGAATATTTAGTGAACTTTTAACATTTTAACTGACTACTTAATATGTAACCTTTAAAGATTTCTGCACCACCCAAAGGTTGACAGGAAGAGAATGCCCTGGGAAATAAGTTCGCCGATGTACAAACTTCGTGCATAAAGTTTTTAAATAAAAATTAAAATAAATAAATAATAATATAAGAAAACCCAATTGTAGTTAGATTTTTATAAAAATATATTCAAGAACATTTCTTATTTTGTTTCTGTAAGTGTAGAACCAACAAGAACATGAATAGGCCAAGCCATTAAAATTTCTTCACTTTTGTGCCATTATATGAAATTAATCTATTTGACGTAATCGCCTTTCGCTAGGGTGCGTCTTTTCATAGAACTGCGTGGACACGTGAACTGATTCTCGTCATAACAGCCGGTATCTAATGTTGACAGACATATCGTTTGAAAAAAACAGAACAACTGAGGACTAATTTACGACTGTTTTACAACTGATAACTCGCCTATCTTTCGCGCAAATTCAGCGAGCCCTTTCTTGTTTGCCGTGATATAAAACAGCTCCTCAGACACCCGCTGAAGCCAGTTTCCGAGGCGTGGTAACCTGATAAAGAAACGTGTTTATGATGCACTTGAAAAATATATTTAGGAGTTATTTATGCTATGTACGTAAGGTTACCTTTGTTTGTCGACGGGTACAAGAACATTCAAGGTACTGATTGTGGAAGCGAATACGATATCACTAAGGGTGACCCAGGCACCACCGAACCACTCGCGTCCAGCCAACATGGCGTCTAAGTCGGCGTAGGCTGCTTCTATGTCTACGATTTGTTGAGGCATCACAAAGTGACAGTTTTCATACAAAATTGGATACTGAAATAAAGAATAACACGTTGCAATTTGATGGTTAGTTGCTAGTGTACAAAATCAGTTTGATAGCTACATAAGTTCAGTCTATAGGTACTTAAACCTCTTCGAGAGCGCTCACAGTCCAATTTCACTCGGTGATTAGAAACAATCACCTTTGGCGGCTTAAAACATCCAATGGCAAGATTACGTAGCCACAACGTTGTCTTGCCAGTCCCCAACACGCACTCAGTCAGCGTGGGGACGTATGGCCTTAACCCTCTCCTAAGAGGAGACCCGAGTCCAGCAGTGGGATATTATGGGTTGTTGATGATGAAACCTGTTATTCAGTTTTTTGGATTGAGATTTATTTCTTGAGTGAATTATTTCTTATTGTTTTATAAACCTTAATACCTATACCGTATGTCCGTCTGTCTGTCTGTCTGTCTGTATCTTGGCCGCGCATCACGCCGAAACTACTGAATGGATTCAAATGAAACTTGGCATGATTTGAGTTCATACTACGAGGACATAGGATACTTTTTATCCCGGAATTCAGCACGGTCCCCTAGAGAGAGGGGATGAAAGTCAAAATATGTACTTAGTTGTAATTCAATAACACATAGTCCGATTTCATTCATTCTTTTTTTGCTAGAAAGAAAAAAAAAGATAATGGGAAATGTGTTTTTTTTTGTCCGCGACTGTGGGAAGCTGAGACAGATATGTAAATATGGCGGTACGAAGTTCGCCGGGTCAGCTAGTACCGAATAAATTTGTACGGAATCCTGGGTAATTTTTAGAGATTCACAAAAAAAAAACTTACAGCAGCAGCGCGAAATCTTGGATAGAGAATACTGCTATTGTAATGCAAGTGCTGATCAACTATTGACCGACCTCCGGGGTCCTGAGGCAGGATGTGGTTCGAGTCGCAGTAACGACTCCCTAGATATGTGCAAATTGCGTGACTAGAAAGGAAATTACTTTGTGAATAAAAATATAGGAATTAAAAATATTTAGGGACAGTTTCACAGCTTGCTAATACACTCCCTGACAGACAATTCTGAATTTATTTGACAGATAACTAAAGATTTTAGTTATAAAAGTCCTAGATAGAGAACTAAGAAACTATCTGCTGACGTTAAAAGTTCCTGATATTTATATGGATGTCTGACATAGGTATGTTTTATCCTTATCCTGGGGTCAGGGTGTCATACTTGCAGCAGCTCCCGGATCCCTCCCATCTCAGACGCAGAGTGGCACACCGTGTGGTTTTAGGCGGTCCGATTCCGACACACCACCCCGCCGCAAAGCCTGATGGGGTGACTGCCCGTGCGTGGGGGTTTCCACACGTTAAAAAAAAAGTATTTATCAATGTCTCTATCCGAGGCTGATGAAATTGAAATTTGTGGTTATCTGGCTGATAATTTCAAAATAGTCTATCATAGATTTTATCAACATGTGGTGAAACTGGTCCTCAGTGTTCTTATATTGTGTACCTAAATATTCTGTATTTCATATATGTTTTGGATAGAGAATACTGCTATTGTAATGCAAGTGCTGATCAACTATTGACCGACCTCCGGGGTCCTGAGGCAGGATGTGGTTCGAGTCGCAGTAACGACTCGCTAGATATGTGCAAATTGCGTGACTAGAAAGGAAATTACTTTGTGAATAAAAATATAGGAATTAAAAATATTTAGGGACAGTTTCACAGCTTGCTAATACACTCCCTGACAGACAATTCTGAACTTATTTGACAGATAACTAAAGATTTTAGTTATAAAAGTCCTAGATAGAGAACTAAGAAACTATCTGCTGACGTTAAAAGTTCCTGATATTTATATGGATGTCTGACATAGGTATGTTTTATCCTTATCCTGGGGTCAGGGTGTCATACTTGCAGCAGCTCCCGGATCCCTCCCATCTCAGACGCAGAGTGGCACACCGTGTGGTTTTAGGCGGTCCGATTCCGACACACCACCCCGCCGCAAAGCCTGATGGGGTGACTGCCCGTGCGTGGGGGTTTCCACACGTTAAAAAAAAAGTATTTATCAATGTCTCTATCCGAGGCTGATGAAATTGAAATTTGTGGTTATCTGGCTGATAATTTCAAAATAGTCTATCATAGATTTTATCAACATGTGGTGAAACTGGTCCTCAGTGTTCTTATATTGTGTACCTAAATATTCTGCATTTCATATATGTTTTTTGAAATTTGTACCTTCCAGTTTTTACTATCGAAGTGAGATTTTTGTAACCAATAACCTCAGATCAAATAAAAAAAGGTAGAAAACGCACGGCGTTGTTCTTGTTGAAGCAAAAATGCTAATGTACAAGTATCGACAACTTGTACATCAGCGCGAGCCAATAATATACAATGGATTTCAGTTCGAAATAAATGAATTATGATAATAAAATATTAAGGGTAACCTTTGTGCCGAGTTTCCTGTTATGTCGACTTTACTGAAATATCATACATTCATTCCCTTAGATTTATCTTAATATTTTCCGATGTCTTCAACAAACATCGATATATTTTAATCAATAAACTCAAAATTTTCACAAATTATATACGAAAACTTTTCTCAAGAGTCACTGTATCTATTACCGTAAAAACCGCATAAAAATCCGTGCAGTAGCTTTTTCAGGTCATCGCGAACAGACAGACAGACGCGGCGAAGGACTTTGTTTTAAAAGTAGTGATTTATAATTCGTGGATAATTAAAACTGTATCTAAGTAGAAATATTATATTAAAATAAGTCATTGAATAGAAGTTAATAATTTTGGTCGTCAGTGAATAAAATCGGCAAAATAATACTCCAAGTGTAACATTTTTGAAAATTTAAAAACGGTGACAAATTTCAGTAAAATTAAAAAAGTCGACATAAAGGGAAAAAATCTACCTATGACATTATAATACTTAATTATTTAAAAGAATTTGTAACCGTATTTTTAAACTTACCTATCAGCAAGTACCAATTCTCTATCTTTGAACACGGGTAGAGTTAAACACGGGTTTAACTGCAAAAGAAAAAAATGGTTAAGCGTAAAGAAGTATTTCAAGTATTGTGGCCTTAATCCATATCTGTTTAGGCCATTCTGATTACGTCGATTAAGTTTTAAATGGTATGGTAATTTTTGGTTTGTGTTCGCTTCCGAAACACAAAAGTGTACCTAGGTACTTGCTACACGAATTAAGCTCTAATACGGTATACAACACGCTTCAAATATACACAACCAAAATGTCACCAAAACCGTAGTGTAGAGTAAACAAATGTAAACACACAACGATATTAAATGTCAAACTTCAGGCACAAACTTCAGAAGCAGAAGATGAGAAGAAGAATGTATAAAGAAGAGATATGAGAAAACTTACAGCAGCTATATCAGGCCCTCTATGCTCTCCCTTATCCATATTAACGTCCACTTCTGTTAAACTAAGGTTCATGGAGTCAAGTGCCATCATGACGGCTCGGCATGCTGGACTGCGGTCAGCCTTCCATAGTGTACAGTGTCTGACACAAGAGAAAGAAGAATAGTCATAGAAGTCAGACATTTTATTTCTTTGAAAACTCCACATAAATAGGTCAATATTTCGGACATCTGATACACAACGCCATCTAGTGGGAGAGTCAGGCTATGGCATGAATGGGCCGGCTCGACCGGAGTGTTACCACGGCCTCACAGAAAACCGGTGTGAAATAGCGCTTGCGCTGTGTTTCACCGAGTGAGTGAGGATACCTACCGGAGGCCCATATACCTCCCCTCTTCGGAGATTTTACAAGTTGTCAGTATATTTGAGAGCACTGACTTCCCAATGACGATTGCCATAGATGTTCATAACCGGGACCGGCGGCTTAACTACCTGTGCCTCTGAAAGCACTCAGAGACACGGGCATGAAACACTTGGTATTAAGATGTTTTTGAATGAAAACCCAATCTGTAACCCGTGTTGCCCCAGCCAGGGGATCCAACTTGAGACCTCTTGATCATCAAGTGACCCGTCTTAAATATTTTTATTGTTTCATTTATTGTAGAAAATTTCCATATCAGGAATAAATCCTGCGTCATGGGGGATTTTATGAACACACGTGGAACGGAGACAAAGTACAGCCAGACTTAGAATAACAAATGGTGAAACACTCTAACCGTTGTCCCCTTTTTGGATCGAACTCAATTTAAGCGTATTTCTTGTATGGACCATTAATCTCAGACCCAACTCGTTTCGTGTTCTGTCAGGAGTCAAAAACACAAAAAACGCCAAAGAAACATATATTCGCCTTTTGATGATATTAAACTACACGCTAAGTGCTTAGAGTTTAGTTGATTAGGTACCTACATCAATATTTCCCTGCCTTTAATTTCACACTTACAATTTAATAGTTGATGTTGTAAAGTAAAAACATACGTCCGTTTTAAAATAAATTTAGTTAAGTCGCTGTAGTCTACTAGTCTATTACCATCCACAAAACAAAACTTACTTTAGTCCTTGTGTAGCCACAACGCTTTTTGTTACTGCAGCACCCATTTCCAAATTTTTTAGCCCGCGGTTTGAATACAAACTTTTTTAATTTTTCATTGTGATCCCTGAAAATCATGAAGCGATTAATTGTGATTTCTTGTTTTTGGGCAAATATTTTTGGTTGAGAATAAATTTTTTGAAGAATTCATGACAGTTGTTTGATGATTTTTAAACCATTTTTGATAGAACAGAGATTTTTTAGCTATTACTATAAAAAAATAGAATTAAGTATGAAGTATCACTGCTAAATCTATGGTTTCGACTATAAACTTTTTATTGCCGCTGTTTATTTAGACTGTAAATCATTATTATTTAAAAAAAAATATCGTCCAAACGTTGTGTTATTTTCTATTTAATTACACTCCTCGTTAAATTAAGTAGGTATCTCATGGCACTGAAAAATATTGTTGTTTTAAATTTTTTACCGCTTCGTTTTAGTCTTAAATTAATGGTAACGAATTGCCAAAAGCCAGTGGTATCACAGAATAATTAATAGTACTGTCGTACAGAAGTGTCACTCTCTAACAAAAGTCAAGTTTAGGCATAAAAAGTCTTCAACTTTGTCACCTTGCACGCGAATTTGAATCTTGTCGTGTGACTCAAGCGTTCATATTCCGTTTGACACCGCTTGATTTACTACAAGAGCACGGGGCTGCCGCTTGCTGTACATTTAGGTAAATATTGAAATTAATTATAAGAATATAACAACTTAAGTAATGAAGAAGGAACATTTTAACAAACATAATAATCATGTCCACGTAACGTACTACTCGTTCTGGGTACCTCGTGATAAGTTACAGATTTGTGTATTGACAAAACATGTCTATTATAACATAGTTTCCAAACAACTAATTAAATAATTTTATTGCTAACTACAAACATACGCACGCCTAATACCTAATAGTTTATAAGTATACCGCATACCTAATAGTTTATAAGTACCTAGTTGTAAACAAACCTTTACAAACGAGTAAGTACGCCATAAATTCTTACTATTCTCAGGCTACTACTATTGATAATTTCTTAGGCTAGGTAAGTACAGTAGATAGGTACTTACTATGTAAACTTAAATAAGTATTTATAATTTATTTTAAACTAGTTGTTGCCCGCGGCTCCGCTCGCGTATATGTCGGTTATCGCGGCAAATATGTAGTAGCCTATGAGTTATTCTCATGTATAAACTATATTACTGTAAAGTTTCATCCAAATCCGATCAGTAGTTTTTGCGTGAAAGAGTAACAAACACCCATCCATCCATACTTACAAACTTTCGACGATACCCTGATTGCGATAGTGATAGAACATTTCAAAACAACAAATTGTAAAATTAACCCCCAAGCTAGTTATGAAACCTTTTTTTGTTATTATTTTTTATCTTAATGTTATTTATTAATTAATCATAAGTTTTTTGATGTCGACCGAGCATATAAGTAACCATAATGGTAATCGTTACAGGCACCCACAGGACAGGCTTGCCTAGTGTGGGGCCACCGGGTACAACATTTACTGTATGTCTAATTTGGCAATTTTTTTTTCAGGTTCATAATATTAGTAGGAATGGTTTTCATTACATTCATGGTTACAAAACGATTACTTTTAAAGTTTTTTAAGTGTGAATTTTAACACGCTTTTGATAGCTTCACCTGTTTGTTTCTTTGTAACCTACTAAGATTATTGTAACATTTTAAGACGACGTAATAGCAATGAAAGTGATATTTATTTCTAAACAACGAAACTAAATCCTATGGAAGCCTAAGGAGTGGCTCCCGTTAGAAGAGAGACTCGTTCCCTCGTTCCAAAGTATTATTTTATAATGAACATGGCGACAAAAATAAGAGCTGGGAATATTATCATCTTAAATTCAAATGTGTCCTAATAAATATCGGACATGCGTTATGCATTAAGTAACGGTTACAATGAATAATTTGATGCCCGTGCCCGTGTCATGCAACGGCTAAAGCTAACGAGCTTGCGTTGATTTTTTAAGAGACTAGTCCGGCGTTGGGATGCTTTCATAACGTCTATGGATTTCATTGTGAACAGTATTTGTCGGTTTTTATTACAAAATGTTTCTTGTTAGTGGTTCTCGTCTTATTCGTAACATTAAACCATTCGCCAGCATTTTAACTAGGTAAGAAAGTATGATTATTTAATTTTAGAAATAAGTGAGGTAGAGAACAGTTATGTTATTCTGTGTAAGCAATAAATGAAGATGTTGTTCATAAAGAGCTCAGATTACTAAAGAAAGCTTTCTTTAGTAATCTGAGATAAAGACTCTGTCTATCTCATATAAGTATGTTACCATAGATTTAATTAAAGTCTATGTTTTTGCTCTCTTGAGTCTGACGAGAGAAAAATATTCTCTTCTTTTGTTCACCCAATAAAACTCCACTGCAAATATATTTTCCAATGTATTTTATTTCTCAAATTCAATGATATTTTAAAACAATAGATATGTTACGTACGTAATAATTTGCGCCGAAATCTGTGCCGTGCCGGCCGTGCGGTCTAAAATTGCAAGCATTGACAAATTTCACTGATGAATAGTACCTACTATACGAAAGATACGAAGCAGCACGTAATAGAAAAAGATAGCGATATTTAATCATCTTAGTAATGTATTCTTAAATTTCAAATGTTTGTATAGACTAACATGTTTATAGACGTAGATTGGACACTCGATTGAAAAGTTTAGCAGGTTGTTTAAGTAAGGTGTACAAGACATATTGCGTGTGCTTATTACTAACAGAGCCAAATAATAAAAAAAAACTTTTTATAAAAAAAACCGACTTCCAAAAAACATCAACGAAAAATCTCTCTGCCAAAAAACACTAAAAAGCGTAAAATAAACTTGCTCTTCATAAATTGCTACGTGCCAATTCTTGTCTATACCAAATTCTTTATTCATTTAAATAGTAGTATAATAATGTGTGCTAGGTACCTACCTAGAATCTGTTTGAAGTCGGTGCCAAGTTTAAAAGTATTCACGTGTTTGCTCCAACTCGGTTCATTCTCAACTGTGCTCGCCTCTGCAACCGGTCGAGAGCGGCGAACAGATACTTAGGCGAGGCCGCCTTAGTAACACTCTTAACGTATTCACGCGGGTTGAGATCGCGACAGATATCCATGCCCAGGATATCGAGCCTTGTAACGGCAATTGGGGTTCTGAAAAGTGGAAAGGGGAAGGAAATTGGCTGTGAGAGAGGCCTAAGTACAGCAAAGGATTTTTTTATCTCTTTAAAAAATACTGCCCAACGGTTGATGTTGGGATGTTGTATATATAATAATCGCCGCGAGAACTTCTATTGCGCGATTCAGGATTGGTAGTTACTCCGTGTTGTGCGTTACTTCGTAGTTCAGTGTATCTTCGGTACATGGCGCTGTCATATGTTTCTGTTGCTGCTGTATGTGGAAGTCGACATATCACTCCCCTCCAAGACCGGAGGTCGATATCCGATAAGTCAGCTGTCTGTGCTCTGTTGCGGAGCTTGCCAGTGCCAGGAGTGAGTAGTTCCAGTGAGTCGGAACTGAATGCCGCTAGTCCCAGTGAGTGGGGACTGAAGTCCGCTGATCCCAGTGAGTCGGAATGGCAGGCGGTGCGCAGTGCTGCGGTGAGGTCCCCAGTGAGTCGGGGCGGTTGCTGCGTAGTGGCTGGCTGCTGCATAGACGGGAGAGATAGGCTCTGCTTACATGAACCATAGCTGCAGGTATGGTGTAGCCCTGTTAGGGCCGAGATTGCTGGCCGGCTGTGAGATTTGCTGTGGGAGTTAACATGATGGTGGCGTGCTGATGCTGCTACGAAGGCTGCTTCCAATCATGTCGGGGTCACCACTGTGGAGGAACGGGTGTCATGTCCCTCCAACACAAAGGGAGGATCCTCCGACCAGGCGCGGTGATCATGCCTGGCGGGCCAACTGCTCAACGGTTGATGTTGGGATGTTGTATATACGATAATCGGCGCGAGAACTTCTATTGCGCGATTCAGGATTGGTAGTTACTCCGTGTTGTGCATTACTTCGTAGTTCAGTGTATCTTTGGTCGATGGCGCTGTCATATGTTTTTGTTGCCGCTGTTTGTGGAAGTCGCCATATCTAATTTAAATCTGCTTCTCAATTCCACGGTTACCTGGAAGAGTTTGCCTTTCAGCAATAAGACAGCCACTTGTCCTCCTCCTCCTCGCGTCGCTTTCCTCATTACTGAGGGTCGTGATTCTTCAGGTGTGGGATGATAGTCTGCCGGAAAGTATCTCACCACTCGTTTCTCATCTTGGCCGAATGAAGAATATCGTGTAGATTGGCGTCCAAGGCCACCCGGATCTGGTCAGTCCACCTAATTTGACTACGTCCTCTTGTAACATCGTTTTTTTGACTTTCATTGTTTAACACTTTTTGTTTTCAGCGCCCTCTCGTTCACTGTAGTTCGAACTACAATTGGATGTGGAGCGCGATCGAAATGCCGGGCTGTTTGGTACACCTAGGTGGCACTAGGTGGCGTATGTTTTGAAGGATATTTCTGTTGACATTCGGACACTTAGAAACAGTGAGACATTATCTTATGTGTATCATACGATTCTCATTACATCTTAAATTGATCGCAAATAGGCAAGGAGAATGGAAGTTGTACGTCTTGTTCGCACATCCAGAAATGGGGAAGGGGTTCCTTCGAGAAGATTCGATTAGAAGTCTATAAAGATGGGTGTGTGTGGCAGATTTTTTCATTTCTTAAATCTTCTCTCATGAACTCTGAGGAAGCTTTGCTTACTGTGAATATTGATATCTTTGTTGGTAGTGTTTGTGAGTGTTCAAGTCCCACTGTCTGTGGTAAGTTAACCTCAAAAAGGTTTTTCCTTATTATCTTTATGTATGTAGAATATGTCCTCAGGCTATTTAATTTTGTTTATAGGGTCGATAGATTACCGCTGAAAACTACCTACATTGTACCTGTCTTGTGGTTCGTGATTTGTTGCTGAGGAGGATTGAAGATTGGCAGCTCACAGCTCACTCCTCAAGACCCATCTGCCCTACCTTGAGGGAAGTTCACATAATCTTTAAATTGAAATTAATTAATACTTTTACTTAGCACCTACAAGTGGATCACTGGTGGACGTCTCCTCAAGCTACCTTGAGCTGGAGAGAGTCTACGGCTGACTACCTCGAGTCAGAAAGGTGACCAGAGGGTGGCTATCCTGTGCTGTCCAGTCTACAGGCTTATTGTGTAAAAGAAGAAGACTGTATAATTTTTATTTTTTATTTTAAAACTACCTTGTAAGTTTCTTTATAACTTTATATTTTTTATTTAACAATTGTAAAGTAACTTGAACAAAATAAAAGTTTGGATGTGTCGTAAGTTGTTTCACTGAAGCCTCCCGTGGACCCTCTGCACCCTCACTTTAAATTTTATCAAAATTCTTACGGCGCCCTGAGGTCTCATATTTATCCTGAGTCGAAACCGGTGAGTTTCCACCTGACAAGTTCAGGGGTTACACTCTTGGTCTTTTGGCGTCAACTTTCCCGATGACCATGAGTTGCTCGAGGTTGTTCCCTTCTTTTCAGGCGATGTGACCAAAGAATTCAAGAATCCTTCGCAAGCATATAGAAGAGAGTCGAGTCTGTATATTAAATTCATGCAAAATAGACACATTAGTGCGGATGGCCGTCCATGGGATCTGCAGCATTCGCCTCCAGCACCACATCTTAAAAGCATCGATGCGGTTGCGGTCAGCTTTCTTTAACGTTCATGTCTCGGCCCCGTTACTGAATAGGGAGAATACCAAAGTCTTAACCAGTTTTATTTTGGTTTTGCGGGATATGTTACGATTTCTCCATATTCCTTGTAGTTGGGTCATTGCGTTTTTGGCCATCCCTATGCGTCTTCTGATTTCTTTTTCGCACGAACCATTGTTGCTTATACTGACCTAGTATTCAGTTATGTACTTTGTTATCTAGTGTACAATTAGGCGATTTATTATTATTATTGAATCAATCATTGAGACCAGAGGCCCAAAAATGCAGTAGCATCACTAGGCTGCCATGGTGTGGGTCACCATGCTGCATTGTTGCCTTGTCTACATTCGCAATGAATATGGCGACCACCACTCTTGGATTCTGCTTATGCTTTCCATCAAGCTCAGTAATCATTTTGGTAAGGCCATACATAAAAAAAACATTCTGAACAACCTCCCTTCTAAGGAGATGCCTATATCCTGTAGACTATCTACAGGATATAGGCATCTCCTTAGAAGGGAGGTTTTGGCCTACTGTTACATAAACATTAACTGTGTATTCGAATAATATAAATCTGTCTGTGTCAATAAACATATATTATTATTAAATTACTACACCACGCTGTTTATAAGAGTTGGTGTAAGGTTTGTTTCACGAAAGAGGGAAACATGATGCTGTTGTGCTACCTCTTACGACACCCATGAACAAGGGTAATGACACTCCGTATTCAACAACATAAGTCCCCACACGAACATTTCTAAGTACCTACTTTAAACTTAGATGAAGTAAGAATAATTTTCTCAAAACTTAAATTAATTGTTATTTCTTATTTAAAACTTCTAGGAATGTGTCGCTTTCGAAGAAACCTATCTTGTACGGGGATGAGGCGTCACCCCCTGTCAGGTTTGTGATGATGACAGCGTCCACACTCAATATAGATTTGGAGTTTCGTAAAATTGATCTGTTCAAAGCGGAAAATAAAACACAATCTTTTACAAAGGTAATTATATTTTTCAGCAGATGTGCATAGAGCGACATGGTAAATAATCTTAAATTTAGTCTAAAATGTGTATTTGTGGAGACTGCCCTATTTTGTGGAGAACGGAAATTTGTTACAGGAAGTACCTACTGATTGTAGGTTGAAGAGTTTGTTGCCTCCCGTCCAGCTGATTTTTACAAGAAGGGCATCAATAAACTGCCAATGCGTTGGCAAAGATGCGTCGATTGCATGGGTGATTACTTCGAATAACATAAATAAAAATATTTGAAAAAATAAGTACTTTCACTTATTGCATACAAAACGGCAATTTCATAGGTAAAGACCTAGGTATTAAAACTTTTGTTTTTTATGTTTCCAGCTAAACCCGTTACAAAAAATTCCCGTGTTGTCAATAAATGGTCAAGTGATTTGTGACAGCCATGCGATTGCATTACATTTGTGCAGAATAAACAAAGAAAATGATTTGTACCCTGAAGACAATGCTCTAAGGACCAAAATTGATGAGATGATGTATTTTAATGCTGGTGTATTGTTTCCGATTGACAGTGCTATTTACGTAAGATTTTTATTGTTCTTCAACTTCTTTCTAGCTTCTAGTGCAGACTTAAAATCACTTTTTTTTGAAACGATTTACCCTTAACCCAACTACAGCTTTCGTACAATTTCTATAAACTGATATAGTTTATATACTGTTTTATTATCAATTCATTCATTCCAATTACAGACTGAATTTTTCTCCGGAGAAGCAACAGATGAAATGAAAGTAGAAAAATGGTACTCAGCACTGGACTATTTGGAATTAATATTAAATGGAAATAAGTTCCTGAATGGTGATGAGGTAATATTGCTACAAGATTTCTGCGAACGTGTTTTTTCAACAACATTTAATTCAACAATTTGGTGACCAAATCGATACCTCCTAAGTATACTGAGTCAACTAGCAAATTTACGTATTTTATGATTTTTATATTAATGTATACAATAATCTATGATCTTTATGATAGTGTTAAAAAAACATTCAAAGAACAATATTAATGAGATAATTTCGCGTATACTAAATCAATTTCAACATCATATAGAATCGTATATTATATAGGTTGTTGCGGCTTCGCTTCGCTATGAATGCGGGGGCGCTGGGGCGCACCTGTCACATTCACCGATCGCGGACAATCGACAACTTCACTTGTCTTCACGGGTCGTGTGCGCGATACACATTATTTACTGTATTTTAACTTTTATTTAATACAACAGTCATAATTCCATAAGTGTCATTATTTCCACCTCTGAACCAGCTATCGAAGCAAACAATGGTCCTTCGTCCGTAAAAAACATAAAAATATCGAAGAGGAATACACGCCATTTTTATCGGCGCACGCGCATACCTAAGAGAACAAGACATACATAGGATACCTGTGGAGAAAGGCATATTTTCTTCATCGAGGATACCTTTTCATCGTCCAATATTCAAAGGAGACGAAGCAGATCATTCCATATTGACGATCATCAAGCACACGGATATAACTTCAATACGTGTCATAGCTACGACGTCTACGATTTGGAATCAACAGGTTATATTTACAATAATCAGCATTCAAGACACCAGTGGAAACAAATTTACAACATATTTTAACAGGATTGGCTAACAGATACAAAAATATAACAAAATAACAGTGAAGTGGACTTTGCCCTTTGTGAGCACCACGGATCAGAACAAAAAATAACAATTGAGTGAGTTCGCTCCTTTATATTCCCTAATTTCCTTCTTACTTCTTTACTTATCTATTGTAAAGTGCACTATTTGTATGGCATATCGACTTCTCTTCATATTTTAACGCTACTTGTAATTTTCACTTGGTAAATCATCATATCACATAGAATCATATTATTCACGCATGCTTCAATGCTTATAAAAGTGAACTGTTATAACAGCTGACAACCAACCACATCACAGCTACATCAACGCTATAGCTATCTAGGTATTATCTTGTTATTGCTTTGATGACACGGGCGTGCGGCCGGCTGTTTAGAGCACTATCTAGCTAAAAATCTAGCTAGCTATCGCTTCTAGTATACGCTGTGCGCTAACGTAAAGTATTTCTAATTTTTATCTTCATAGTTAACATTATATACACTTCTTTTTATTTTCCATTAAGTAACTTGTTGTTATTATTACATATTATTTAATAACAATGACTGAAGTTCGTATTAAGGAAATAATTAAATTACGCGGGAATGTTAAAGGCAAACTTACGCTATTTACCAGTTATTTAAACACAATAGACATTAGTCAGCCGTTAACAGACTTACAGTTAACGGAAATAGAATTACGATTGTCAAGATTAGAGCTTACATACGATGAATTTGATAAATTACAGACGGAGTTCGAGACATTGTCTGAGGGAGATGGGAAGTTCGACGAGCGTATACTATTTGAAAATAAGTATTATTCGCTTGTTGCTCAAGCCACAACGCTGATGAAGGCAGAGCGCCAGAAACGTGAACACCTCCGTCATAGACACGACTCACCATCTACCGAATCCGTGCCTCATGACTTCGTAAGGCTGCCTAAAATCAATTTGCCTATATTCGATGGCGACTTTCAGCGCTGGCTGGAGTTTAGGGATACGTATTTATCTATCATTCACAATAGCAAAAGTCTCAGCGATATTAATAAATTCCATTATTTACGCGCTGCTCTTAAAGGCACTGCGTCTTTAATTGTTCAGAACATTGAATTCACGGCAGGTAATTACCAAATAGCTTGGAATTTATTAACTAATCGTTACGACAACGAACGTCTTTTAGTTAACAACCATGTCAATGCGTTGTTTAATTTACAGCAAGCACAAAAAGAGTCTAGTCAGTTTTTGAGAAACATCATTGACGTCACTAATAAAAACTTGCGTGCACTTGCCAGTCTCGGTCAACCAACTGACCATTGGGATACGTTAATCATCCACATCATGTTTAAAAAATTAGATGAAGTTTCTTTTAGGGAGTGGGAAGAATTTCGTAATACAATTAAAGACTATCCTACTCTAGAGCAGTTCATAAATTTTTTAACAAACAGATCTGATTTATTAGATACTATACAACAAGAAATTACATATAAACAGAACACTCAACAAAAACAGAATACATTTAACTCACATAACATACAAAAAACAGATTCAAAACAAAACAATATTAATACTACATGTCCTATGTGCAAAAAGAGTCATTTTTTATTTGGTTGTCAGGAATTTAGAAACCTTGACGTCAATAGCCGTTTACAGAAAATAAATAATTTTAAGATCTGTAAAAATTGTTTACGACCGGGCCATACAGATAAACAATGCAAATTGTCACACTGCAAGTATTGTAAGCTTAAACACAATACACTTTTACACACAAACATACAGAATCAGACAGAATCACCAATATCACTCACTTCATCTACACATACTTATATACAAAATACTAAAACCTCTTCCGTACTGCTTTCCACAGCGTTGGTGAAGGTGATGGATTCTATGGGGAGACTTCGCACAGCTCGCGTCCTACTAGACAACGGCAGCACTTCTCACTACATCACACAGCACCTCGGTGAGAAACTAGGTCTGACGAAACATGATACGAGCTCCACTATTGTAGGGATCAATAATCAATGTTCCTATAGTGCAGAGTCTTGTGACATAACTATCCAGTCAATTTCGGGTGGTTATCAAGTCAATTTAAAATGTTTTGTTTTACCAGAGATTACTAAATTATTACCACATTATTACGTGGATATCAGAGAGTTGCCTCTTCCTTCGGGCATTCAACTAGCAGATCCCTCTTTTAATATTCCCTCGACTGTAGACATACTTCTCGGGGCAGAAATATTTTGGGAAGTTATAACTAACAATTTCATAGATTTAGGTAAGCAGCGTCCTAAGTTGCAAATGACTAAATTAGGTTGGTTAGTTTCAGGCGTTATACATACACACACAAAACATAACAACACAAATAATAATACAGAACATTCTTCTTCTTGTCACTTTCTTCAAAATGATGAATCAATACTTAACCGGTTCTGGGAGCTGGAAGCGGTATCGTCCGAGCACTGCTTATCACAGGAGGAACGAGCTTGTGAGCGAAGCTTCGCAGAGACCACAGCACGAGACAGCGACGGCAGGTTTGTAGTCACAATACCTTTAAAAGACTCACCTGAAATACTCGGGGACTCCTACGCAGCGGCGAAGCGTCGTCTTCTTTCCTTAGAGCGCAGATTACTTCGTGATTCACTTTTAAAAGAAAGGTACTTACAGTTGATGTCAGAATATCTAGCCTTAGGGCATATGTCAGAAAATAAACAGAGTATGTCAGACGATAATTTTAACTGTTACCTGCCTCATCATGGGGTGATTCGGGAGTCGAGTACGACGACCAAATTACGAGTTGTCTTCGACGCGTCAGCAGTCACAACTACGGGTAAGTCTTATAACAACATTCAAGTGGTAGGACCGATTGTACAGGACGATCTTCTATCTATTTTACTCAGATTCAGACAGCATAAATACATAGTCTCAGGCGATATAGAGAAGATGTACCGAGCTATTCTCGTTACACCTTCTCAACGCCACCTACAACAGATTTTATTTCGATTTAATTCTTCAGAACCAATTAAATCATACACACTTAATACACTAACATATGGCACGTCATCAGCGCCATACCTCGCGACAAAGTGTTTAGTGGCATTAGCAGATACATGTACTGATATTGAAGCGAAAAATTAAATTCTTAGAGATTATTATGTCGATAATTACCTCAGTGGGGGCGACTCTGTTGCTTTTGTTGTCGAATTAGCTAAAAATGTCATTAAAATTATGAATACTGCTAAATTTAATTTAAGAAAATGGCAATCAAATAATCAGACTATATTACATTCTATTACACAAAACACAAATAATCAACAACAATCAGAAAAAACCTTAGACTTGGATGACTCACTTCCCAATAAAACTTTAGGGTTAAATTGGGATTGTGACTCGGACAATCTTTTCTTTTCTATTAATATTCAGACTAACAAAAAGAAAGTATCAAAACGTCTTATTTTATCTCTCATCAGTCAAGTCTTTGACCCTCTAGGTTTAATAGGGCCGTGTACAGTCGAGGCGAAAATCCTAATGCAAAAATTGTGGCTCGACAAATGCAACTGGGATGACGAGGTCTCTTATGATATAAAAAAATATTTTTTAAGTTTTATTAATTCACTTTTAACTTTAAACTCTCTTCGCATACCACGTTGGGTTTGTCTCGATGCATCAGTCACGTATGAACTACACACATTTACAGATGCTTCAGAACGTGCATACGGAGCATGTGTGTACGTTAGATCAGTCGATGCGCAAGGTGGAGTTTGTGTTCGTCTTCTTGCTTCAAAAAATAAAGTAGCACCTTTAAAACCTGTCACTATCCCCAGACTGGAGTTATGCGGCGCGTTACTTGGTACAAGGCTTTGCACTAAAGTTTTACAATCACTAACAGAAACTTTTAATAATTGTTATTAT